>JASJET010000011.1:4407500-5742500 GCA_034092305.1 Diaprepes abbreviatus
GTAAATGTTTCTGAGGGTTCTGGAATAGGAAGTTCATCACTAGGGGGCACAGGTCTCATGGCAGATGGTATATTTGGATAGTTGATAACCGACTTTTTCTTTTTGGATATAACTGCGCCTTGCCTAACACGTGGTAAGATACCAAAATGACAATCATTACCATATTTTTAAGGCTTTCTGTTGAACTGTCTATAAATAATCTCCATTCCTCCGACTTTTTCTTCTTGGATATACCTGTACCTTGCCCAACACGAAATATGATGCAGAAATAGCAATTAATAACATAATTTGAAAGCTCTTTCGAGATCATTGGGACAGCAAACCGCATAGATCGTTTTTTACTATTTATCCAGTTTTTCAGACTTAAAGCGCATACTACAGATTTGTGGCGCCCACTGTTCGTCGCGATCCCCAGTATTGCAACCGACATAAAGCTGATATGCCTTTTTTATTAATGGAGTAATGATGGCTTCTGAGGCGCAAAAGTCAACTCATTACAAACAGAAGTATCTGGATTGTTTACACAGTTTCGAAACATCTTATAATCTTAACTATTCGATTCGACTCACTAACTTCGACTGACGAACCCCTCCGCTTTGGAGCTGCTTATATACCCAAATACGGCTTCTATATTTTTAGAGGATATTCGAGAATTTTCTGTTCAATTCCATAATATTCGCAATAGTATCGTTTGTTTGTATACAGGGGCTGTTCAGTACAAAGCAGACATAAAAGTCTATTTACACGGGTTCAAATGGCCCCCTTATTTTAAGCCCTGGGGGTTGGGATTTCGTATATGGAGATCCCTCATACAGTGTTGCCAAATTGTACAAACTTTATTCAACTTATATTTAGCAACGTCGCACCCCTCTATTGTTATAACAATACATACCACGTTCATTCTTGCGGGTACATTGTTAATATATAGGGAGACATGGCATCACGTATCTCTAAAACTTAAACTAATATTAAAAAGATAAGTTTAGTTTCGGTTTTAGCACAACAAAAATGGTGGTATTTAGTCAGTTTTATTTTAGACACATTTTGGCTATTATCTAGTGTAATTCAAATTTTTAAGTGGTCTTCAAATATGAAACAAATAACCACCAACACTAGATGGAAACTACTCCAGTAGATAATCTATCTCGGATAAAGCCCATACAAAAAGAAAAACGTTCTTGTGTACAACAATTCTTAACAAAACCCAACAGAATACTTCATTAAGCAAGCTTATATATACATGAATACTATAAGGTTGGTAGGTTGTAGTTAAAACTAAAATATCTAATTTTGCTCAGTCTCATTTCTATCGGTCTAAGAAGTTGTGTGTGTGTGAATAAAACTTACAAATGACCGGAATTAAAATTTGTTGCTCAATTAATTTTGTGCTTCCAAAATTGTTTAATTTTGTTTCAGGTTACCTGTCGTAAGGACATGCACATTAACTATGTCACATATTTTGTATTTGTCATCGTCTCTTAAAGAACATTTCAATATCAATTTTTCACAAACTAGGAGGGTTTTTTATTATTTAACAATCCAATTCATCATCACTGGTAAATAATAAAGCTAATTTCGTTTATGTGATTACTTTATAGAAATTACTGAAAACACTTTTGATCTGTGGAATTTATTTCGCCTTGATACTAATTTTAAATTACTGCAGCCATAGAAAAACATTTTTAGCTGATAAGCAACGATTAGGTAAAATTACATTTACAGCGTAAATGTTACGGTAATAAGTAGTCACAGTAGCTCTCTACTCTGAAATTCAAAACTGTGTGGTGTTAATATCAAAAATAATATACTGGATTGCACTAAACGTAAAGTTTATTAGGTTTATTGGAAAGCGTTATCTATGAGTCCACACATTTTGCGTCACTGATGATTGATAATATGGGACAAACTTGATAAAATGTCCCATTAAACATCAACAGCACTAAAAGCTGCCAAAATCGATTAAAGTTTTCAGTTAATAGTTATCTTTATCGATATATGCGTTGGTTTATTAATTATGGAAATATTTTCTTTAAAGGAAAAGACATTTTATTCATAAATCAAGTTAAATCAAATTAAGAAATACTTTCAATGAAAGTAAGGTTAATATCCTATATAAAGTTTTCGTAATATTTTCTGGTATCGATTTATTTACTCTACAAGTCGATTTTCAATTGTAAGCAGATTTTGGTAACTGTGCCCTTAACTAGAATTAGGAGGTTCTGGAGACATCGAAAAAACAGGTTCCGATTATACACAATTTTTTTTTTCAAAAACTTATCATCATAAAACTTGACAGAGAGATATAGTAAAACAATATACTACATGGTACTTTTCCTTAAAAAGGTTTCCTATTTTACCCCCATAAGGGTGAATTTTCAAAAAAGGATGGTGCAATAAACTTTTACTTCCGACCGTAAGCCGATATATTAACTTTAGATTTCTAACTTCAAAAATGAAGAACATTCATACAAACTATCATCTCCTATTTTACTCTATTGAAAGATGAATTTTTAAAAAAGAATGATATAGTAAACATTTTGTTCTAAAGATAAGCCTATATACTAATTTTTACATTTCTAACTACCAAAGTGAAGAACTTTTATACACATTTTCATCCCCTATTTTACCCTCTTAGGGTAGGAATTTCCAAAAAACCTCTTATTACTCACTTGCGTCATTTTAGAAACCTTCTAAGCCCAGTAGTTTCAGTTGGGCGTGGATCAGTCACTCAGTCAATTTTAATGTATATATACATTTATATATATATATATATATATATATATATATATATATATATATAAATCAATAAGAAAATATAACAGACTAAAATTGTTTCACAGTCTTATTTCAATAGAATATACGTAACATTAAATTACTAAGAATAAGTTTTGAGGTATCCTTCTTTTACAAAAACTTGAAGATATAGATTTCCTTTCCTAACTTAACTACCAGTCAAAAATCCCATAGAAACTCCAGTGAAGCGACACATCATAAATTAGAAACTGCAAACAAATATCTGAACGTGCATACAATTTGTCAGGGTTGAGTCAATATTAGATTGAAGCATTCCCGAAGTTTCCAGAAGTGGAACTTCTCACAGGGATTTACTATTTATAGATTCTTGTTCAATCGATTGAAGTTTGTTCAGAGAATATGACGATAACAAAATATTTTAACTATTTACCCATTTTTTACTGTCCTATAACCTACTATAAACCCTAAGAGTTTCGTTAAATCTGTTCGTCCGTACATCTATATATCACAGCCTTATAATTATGTCAGTTTTTTAACGCTGGCAATGAAATTTTTCAAGCTTTTAATTAGCCAATAAGATAGAGCGAAATTGAAAAAAAAAATAATAGGTTGTCTCCATCTGTGTAAAAACTAGAGTTATTTTTCTTTTACCTCATCGAGTGGGGTATTATTATAGGTGTTCAAAAATGCCAAGTTCTACGCTTTATAACATTTTTTTTATTTAGTCGTTGCCTTCATTAATTATAAGTCTCCAAAGTTGGTTTAAAAATGATACCTTTCTAATTTTTCAACCATAAATTTTAAAAATCTCAAAAAAATTGACATAATATCTTTTACTAAACACATTTAAAGAAAATTATTTTTCTTAAGTTACATCCACTAATTTATGAGAAATAAGAAAAATTAATTTCGTTATGTTATTTTGTTCTAAATGCCATTCAAAACGGAATATAAAACTAATTATTTAGTAGTCCTCTAAAGCTGCTGTAACTTTTGGTGAATGTGCCGGGTAAAACAGTAATATATAAATTTTGTTTCTTCTCTTAGCGGTGCAGATCGTGTGAAAATCTATGATATGGAAACGCATTATTAAAGGGTATATTTCCGTTGTTCTATGAGGTGGTATAAATAATGGCG
Source organism: Diaprepes abbreviatus (assembly GCA_034092305.1). Taxonomy (NCBI): domain Eukaryota; kingdom Metazoa; phylum Arthropoda; class Insecta; order Coleoptera; family Curculionidae; genus Diaprepes; species Diaprepes abbreviatus. Next base: position 4,411,392 of record JASJET010000011.1, read on the forward strand.
AGAAATCGAAATTAGTTTTCCTTTTGATTGCTCCCGGATTATATTTTTCATAATTTTTTTTAGTGCAGTTTTTTCCTGCATTTTCAATTTTGTTACTTTAAAATTTACTTCATCTTGTATATCGATTTATAAATAAATTCTGTCTTTATTTTTTTTAGACAATAATTTTTTGTGTTCAAAAAAAAATTTAAATGAAATTTGCAGGGTTTCTGTAATAAAATTTTGCAGGCATATGCTTTCAATTAACGTAATGATGCCCTGAAATAATGCATCCGACATGGATTTGACCAATTTTTTTAATATGTTGATAGGGAGCGCTTCGAAAACCATTTTCTAGACGAAGGTAATGAAAATATTTCTGAAAGAGTACCCGTTAATACAATGAAGTGTAAAAACTTCGTATGAATGCAGTTTAAATCATACTTGCTAGACATCACTACGACAGAACGCGAAATAGCGTGATAAAGGAATGTAGTAAGGAATACAAAAAGTATGCAGTTTGTGACGTAATTTTTAATTTATAACCGAAAAAATATATTTATTCATTGGGACGCATTTGCCAACATTTTATTCAGAGAGAGATTATAATATTGCTTGAGTGGGATTAAAATATTTCTACTTAATATTACAACCTAGATTCCAAATCGTACATCTTTATAAAATCCACCACCTAAGGAGTCATTCACTTTTTAAATCTTTCAAGGAACCATTCGTGTGGTAATAAAAATAACCTAAAATAAATGAAACCACCACTCAATAGGCAACAACGCCCTGGTAGCGACGTGTTTGTTTCTTTTCACCAAACAAGTTGTATCTTCCTGTTTTAATGGCCCCGAACTTTCTTTGTTGTAAATAGATTAGCGAGCGTAAATCGCCTCTTAAAAGCTTCCTTAAAGTTTTATTAGTTTTACTTCTAACTAAATAATTGCTTCCTAAAAGTCACTTTTATTGCACAATTTGTAAAGTCCACTTTTCTTACAATTAATAAGGATATCTAATTTTCTTTTACAATATTAAAGTTGTATGTCTAATTAAGATAATAAATACGGTAATAATTAGCGTAGTAAGTAAACTAGCCCTTGTTAAATAGTAACTTATTTCATCTCTTGATTGTACTTGTCGGGGAGATTTGTTTGTATTGTGGATAGATAAGGTCATCTTTTAAAAGTCTACTTCCCACAAACGGAGTGGCTTTCTTAACGATGTTCTTTAACACTAAAAAAATACAAAGGCTATCAAGCCTAAAATGATAGCTACTTTATTAAAAGAGCCAAGTGTTGCAATAAATCATCTGCTTGGTATTTTACCCCAATAAATTTAAATTGTGACTGGAAAAAATTATTAACAAGCTAGTTTTTTAGGTAAATATTTACCTATCTAATCTAATCTGAATTAAATTGATAAATCCCCATCGATAGCACCTCACCGAAAAAGATGTTTATCTGGTGTGAAAGGTGGTAAAATTTAATTCTTCGCAATTATGTTGGAGAATATCAATTATTCTTCGCTGTTGTCCTTCATGATTATTACACACTGTAGTATGCGTTTGTCATACCTACTCAGCACAATTTTTAAAGATAAACAAAAAATTCCTGACTCGTCTTATGGTTAGGTGACCCACTTAATCTTCATTGTATTTGTTTGTGCCGGTCAGCACACATCTTTTCATTCGTGTCGTTAATATATTTCTAAAATTGACGGGAAAAATGCCCAAGGTAATTAGGAAAAGAATTCTATCAACTTCTGAGTCGGAAAGTGAGAGAAATACGGTAAAGTCAAGATGTAAAGTTAACCGAAATTTGGAAAAGCGAAGAAAGAGAAATAAAAAATACGATTTTTTATTATCAAAATTAAGGGCAATTGAACTTGAAGTTCGTAATTATATACAGACCAGTGAAAACAGTGACAGTGACATTCAAGGTAGGTATATTAACACACTCAAAAGTAATTGGTGTATATTAACACACTCAAAAGTAATTGGTGTATATCTTACTTTGTTTTTTGGTTACAATAAACTCGTAACAATTGACGCCTGTCTTGTTACGTAAAAATAATAGTATTCAGTAATTGACGTAACGTCTTACTGATTTTTTTCTCCAATTCTTTCAGTAATTGACGTAATGTCTTACTGAAATGTTGTAACAATTGACGCCTGTCTTGTTACGTAAAAATAGCAATATTCAGTAATTGACGTAATGTCTTACTGATGTTTTTCCCCAATTCTTTCAGTAATTGACGCAATGTCTTACTGAAATGTTGTAACAATTGACGCCTGTCTTGTTACGTAAAAATAGCAGTATTCAGTAATTGACGTAATGTCTTACTGATTTTTTTCTCCAATTCTTTCAGTAATTGATGTAATGTCTTACTGAAATGTTGTAACAATTGACGCCTGTCTTGTTACGTAACAATATTCAGTAATTGACGTAATGTCTTACTGATGTTTTTCTCCAATTCTTTCAGTAATTGACGTAATGTCTTACTGAAATGTTGTAACAATTGACGCCTGTCTTGTTACGTAAAAATAGCAATATTCAGTAATTGACGTAATGTCTTACTGATGTTTTTCTCCAATTCTTTCAGTAATTGACGTAATGTCTTACTGAAATGTTGTCCCAATTGTAGTAATTGATATAATTATCTTACTAATTTTTTCTCCAATTTTTTTTCTGGTTCTTGCAGTAATTGACGTAATGTCTTACTGAATATTTTTCTGGTATTACAGAAATTAAAGAATTATATAGAAAATGGAATTGACAGAAATATAATTATCGAATTGGTTAATAAATACCCAATTCCAGGTAACTGCAACTCATTTCAAACTCTCAAATTAAATTATGAAATAGGAAAATACCTTAGTCGGGACGCTAAGAGCCAAGATAAGTTTATTATACAGGTACAGGAACAATTGGCAGGTGTGCTTTCTGCCACAGGGCGATTAATATCAGGCATATTAAAAGACCCACAGAAAATTGACACAAGCGAAATAATTTCAACACTAGCAGACAGTGGACAACTCCTCTGCGATAATTTTCGTCAACTATCAAATCACAGGCAATTTCTAATTAAACCCTTTTTTAAAAGAGGATAAAAGGAAGATTATTAATGAGTGTATTATTGATGAATATCTTTTTGCTAAAAAACTCCAAGAGTCGATTCAGTCGGACAAATTAATCACAAAGACAGCAAAAGAACTAAAATTTAATTCGTCTTATAAAAAGACATGGTTTCATAGAATAGTACCTGAAAATTAACCTGGACCTTCTGGCTTACAACAACAAGACAGAAGAATTCGAAGTAAACAGTATTTAAACTTTCAGCGCCCTCCAAACAACTTAAGGAAAAGAACAATCACAAAAGATTCCAACAGAATCAGACAAAACCAAAATCAACAACGGAGGAGTTTTCGGACAACATACGAGAGTCGGAAATAAAAATTGGATACGCTGGCTGCCTTCAACACAAGGTAAATAAATGACGCACGGACGTAACCAACAATTATATTATTTTATATTGGATTGAAGGTATTTCAATTCCTTTTGAATGCAACCCCGTTCAGTATGTTCTTCCAAGAATTGACATAAATAAATGTCAAATGCCGAATTATATTCGAGCAATTACCGATTTAATTAAAATTGGGGCTATTTCAGAATGGCGCACAGTAAAAGGGGAGTTTTTATCCTCGTTTTTTCTTATTAAAAAATCAAATGGAAAATATAGATTTATTTTAAATTTCAAAAATTTGAATAAATATATTATAGCTCCTCATTTTAAGTTGGAGGATTATAGGATGGATGAAAGTTGGTAACATATAATTGTTATTTCTCCAGTATAGACTTAAAAGATGTCTATTTTTCAGTAAATGTAAAGAAAATGTATAGAAAGTACTTACGTTTTCGTTTTGAAAACAAAACTTACGAATTCAATTGTTTATTTTTGATCTAAATTTGGGTCCATATATATTTACCAAAATTCCCACACCAGTACTAAAATATTTAAGAGAAAGAAATCTAGTTAAAATTAATAGTTTAGAGATGACACTTAGTATACCAGAAAAAGAAAAAGTAATACAAAGATTAAAAGCCTTTTTAAATAAAAAAAATATGTAAAACCAGAGAAGTAGCAAAATTAATTGGTTTACTTGTAGCCACAAAACCGACAGTAAAGTATGGCTGGTTACATCTAAAAAATTAAGAACATGAAAAATATATAGCTCTTTCTCTCAACAAAAATAGTTATAGTGCAAAAATGCTTATTCCAAAATATTTATGGACGGAAATTCTTTGGTGATTAAATAATATTCCAAATTGTAAACAGTCCATTAAAAGTAAAACTTTTGATATAATAATTTATTCAGACGCTTCTAAGACTGGATGGGGAGCAAGTTATGAAGGTTCTAAAACACATGGTTTCTGGAATCAGGACGAGAAATTGTTCCATATAAATTATTTGGAATTATTAGCAGCTTTTAATGCCTTACGATATTTTACTAAAAACATTTTTAATAAGAATATATTGTTAAGGATAGATAATGTTACAGCTATAGCTACCATTAACAAAATGGGAAGCGTTCAATATAAAAACCTTAATGAAATTTCTCGAGAGATCTGGGGCTGGTGTGAACGAAAAAATATCTTCGTACAAGCATCTTATATAAATTCTTCAGAAAACATAGCTAATTCAAAATCACGCAGGAAAAATATGTTTACGGAATATGAATTACACGATAATATACTAAAAAATTTGGCAGTCCGGATATTGATTTATATGCTAGCTATCAAAATAAGAAATGTCCGAGATTTATATCTTGGCATCCTGATCCAGAATCAATATGCGTGGATGCATTTACTATAAATTGGAATGGTTTTTACTTCTATGCATTTCCACCATTTTCATTAATAGGCAGAGTTCTGTAAAACATCCAGGATGAGGCCACGTATATTAGTAGTACTAGACTGGCCTAGTCAAAACTGGTATCCTCGTTTTAAAGAATTAAGTATTTCCAATTGTTAAAATTTCATCCTTTTGACGATTTCTTAAAAAGTAATTGACGTATGTCTTACTTTAATTTTATTTTTCAGTAATTGACGTAATGTTCTACTGAAATTTATTCTAGATGTTCCAGAAAATTCACAAAAATCGTAAAGGTTGCGACGACCAGGATGAAAATAATAACAAAAACGATTTCTTAAAAAGTAATTGACGTATGTCTTACTTTAATTTGATTTTCAGTAATTGACGTAATGTCTTACTGAAATTTCTTCCAGATGTTGCAGAAAATTCACGAAAATCGCAAAGGTTGCGATGACCAGGCCGAAAATACTAACAAAAACGATTTCTTAAAAAGTAATTGACGTATGTCCACCAGAAACAGCAACTTCTACCTTACTGGCCTCCTTGGCTGAGGGATCCATAAAACAATATGATAAGTGCTTGAAAAAATGGTGGATACTGTGCAAAAAACAATCATAATCCATATCAGTATAATTTACAGATAATATTGGAATATTTTTTAGAAATTCAAAAGTGCGGGTTATCATTCTCTTCCTTGAATACCCACAGAGTAGCCTTATCTTTATTATTTTCTCCAAACAAACAGGATGAAATAATTTTAAAAAAGATTTTTTAAAGGGGTTTTCAACATAAACCCACCACAACCAAAATATGCAGCTACCTGGGATCCCAGTGTTGTATTGACTTATTTAGAAGGTTTATTTCCTTTGGATAAATTATCATTAGAAATCCTTAGTTATAAACTTGTTACTTTATTAGCTCTTACTTCTGCCCACAGGATGCAGACCCTATCAAAGATCTGTATTAAAAAAAAAAATATATATCAAACAGGCTAACAATGTTTTAGAAATACGTATACCAGAAAAAATCAAAACGTCGGGGTATGAAAGGTTACAACCTTTAATGATTTTTCCTATTTTTTCTGAGAAACCTAGTCTGTGTGTTGCTAAAACGATTTCGTATTATATCCAAAAAACTTCCACATTAAGACAGCAAAAACACGATCAATTTTTTTAACATGAAGAAAACCTCATCATCCAGCTAGTTCAAAAACCCTAGGCAGGTGGGGTAAAAATATTTTACAGAAATGTGGTATAGATATAACAAAGTTTTCGGCACACACTACTAGGCATGCTAGTACGTCTGCAGCCCTACGGGCAGGGGTAAATATTGAAATAATTAGGAAGGCAGCAGGCTGGCCTCAGAGATCTAATGTATTCGTAAAATTTTATAATAGGCCAATAACTTCTTGCCCTGAAACATTCGCTAGATCTTTCATACCGCAGTAGTGTTGCTGCGTCATTAGATCAGTATTATTAAGTTTATTATGTTTTGTTTCTTTTGTTGATTTTTTTTTGTTCTTGTTGCGTTATTTTATGACTCAAACTGTTTATCCTATTAAGGGATGTTATTTACATTACTAGAGTCATTATTATTAGTATAAGTGATGATGGATATTTATAATTTATACAATTATACATTTCTATATTAGGTGCGAACTGTTTAAAGTAGTTTTTAAATGTTATATTATGTATTATAATTATTATAATTTTTTTTTTGTAGAAACTTTCGCCAAGAAATTGTTTCTATTATAAATAAAATAATTGTTAATTAGATCGTGCATTTATACTTTGAACATCTACAGTGTGTAATAATCATGAAGGACAACAGCGAAGAATAATTAATAGATTGATCGACTTACCTGTACGGATGATCGATCTGAATTATTCGAGCTGTTGTCCGAAATGATTATTACAACCCTCCCTCCCCATTTCGCTACCCTACGATCTAATTAACTAGACAAATACAATGAAGATTAAGTGGGTCACCTAACCATAAGACGAGTCAGGAATTTTTTGTTTATCTTTAAAAATTGTGCTGAGTAGGTATGACAAACGCATACTACGGTGTGTAATAATCATTTCGGACAACAGCTCGAATAATTCAGATCGATCATCCTTACAGGTAAGTCGATCAATCTATTAATTTTTGATTGTTATCACTATTATAATCCATGAAGTTTTCTATATAAAATGATTTGCGACTTTGTCGACTAACCTGTTTATTCCGAGGTAATGTGTTACAAACATGGAAAGAGAACCCTCCATTTAATACCTTCGCAGTATCCTGAATTAACCGTATATTCGTACTGTGGTCAATAATACTGATATTGGTCCTAATCTAGAAGAAAAATAGTCTCTATCCTTCTTAACTTTTAAAGTTTCTTCTATTTCCAAACTTTAGGAGACAAAAGAATTTTAATCAACTAAAAACACTTTTTTGAAAATAAAATAATAGTCATTGACAGGGATGTTGGTTTATAAATGCAGAAAATTCAGCTAATCAGAGAACTTGTATTTAAAAATCCTAAGAGGGAAATCCGGAACTATGGTATAGTCATCCAAAATTTAAGATAATTTTGAAAACAGTAAAAGTCATACTTTATTCCGACACATGATAAGAGGGTCTGAGTTATTAAGTTGTCACAGATTCACAAGGATTAAAAAAGAAATTCCCCTGCTGCTGGCCGTGTACAACGCTCTATATATTGATATAGATACTATTCATTTGTAAAGGCAACTAGATTAAATAAAGCAGTAAAATTATCAAATCTACCACTCACATTCTATGCATTAAAACAACATTTATTAAAAATTTATTTTTAAGTCGAAAAAAGCTAAATAATGACGTAAATTTAGAAAAGGGGCGTGGACGCGTATTAACAACAATTAAGAGTTCATTTAAACTTGATTTCCGCCTGGTTTTACTTCTTCACTCAATACATTTCTTTGTAATTGGACTAAAACCGCAATGTGAGTCTTAGTTACAGAGGAGGTTAAGCAAAATTGAAAGTGTAGAGGAAATATCAGAAGTTGAGCAGTTCTGAATTTCCAAAATCAATATCATTAATACTTAATATTAATATTAACAATATTACCATGAATATATTATTTCATGTGGTTTACTGGGGTTACCTAAGAAAAAAACGCATCTAGCATTCCATTCTTGCCGTAGAGGAATGTATTTTTTCTACGTATTACAAACACTGCAAATTTATTAGACATTTTATTCGAAAACGATTGGTTACCCGAAAAAAATTAATTTTTTTTGTAAAAATCTCAATTTTTTCCAAGATAATTGCGAAAAACTGAATTTTACACTCTTTCACCCCTTATAAGAATTTTTGCGGTAGTACTATCGATGAGGACTTTTGTTTTGTATTTAAAACATATAAATAAAGGTCCTAAATATAATGGTAAATACATTTTAATATAAAACAAAAGGTTTTAATTATATTTTATGGATCTGTATTTATTTCCTGAGGCAAAGTTTCTTTGAAGCAGCACATCATAAATTATAAACTGCCAACAAATATCCCAACGTGCATACAATTTGTCACAGTTGAGTCAATATTGGATTGAAGCATTCACGAAGTTTGCAGAAGTGCAACTTCGTATTTACAGCCCATAGATTCTTGTTCATTTCATTTCTTGATATATGAGAAGAGAAAACATGTCAGTTTTATAAAGTTTTTCAAAGATTTACGAAAAGTACAAGAATTTGTAAGTTGTGAGGGATGATACGAATCTACAGGTTGTGTGAAGTATATAAGCTTATTTATTCCCTTTTTGTTTTTGATTAACTGCTCTATTTTATTGTTTATTTTCTGTTCTAAAAATGCATTGAATAAAATTATCTAGGTCCTGTCACTAAAATAATAAAATTGAAAATCCACATGTAACAAGAAAGATTGCTTTCAAAGAAGTTTTGAAACCTTACAAAAAGCTTTTGTGGAATTCTGTGGTTATTACCAAATCTCCGCAACAAATATTAATGAAAATATTACGTCTAAGCTTACTTTTCAGGAAAGCATAACATAAGTTATTTTGTCAGCTTACTTTAAGATCCACGTCAGTTTCTGAAAATGTCTGCTTGGTATATATAACATTACACGAAAGCTTTTTATAATCTTTCAACTGACAATTCTGAGAGCTTTTGTGGAATCTTCCAATAATTACTTGACAAATACTAACGGGAAGATTACGTCTAAACTTACGATAACCTTTCAGAAAAGCATAACGTTCTGAAAGTTTCTACTTGGTATTTATTACCTTACATGAAAGCATTCTGGAATCTTTCAAGCGAGATTTACGTTGGCTTTCCTAAAAGTTTATCGTAAGTTTAGATGGAATCTTTCCCGTAATATTTGCCACTGACATTATATATATATATATATATATATATATATATATATATATATATATATATATCTGACAGTAAATGCAAACTTCGTCCTATCATATCCTTCCCGTGTTAGAGGTTGCACGATTTGGATAAATTGCTACAGAACACAATTTATCCTATTCCACTGCCATGGAGATGATGGCCTACCTGTACCACCATATCAAGAAGAAAGTCAAACTTATCTTCGCCGCTACAGTGATACAGCAGAGGTACATGTTTCGTCTCTACTAGACTCATCGGGGTACCGAGATGCACCTGTTTGTACAAAAGACAGATTGCATTTTACTTCATCTATACACGGAGTTGCATGTAGTTGTACGTTTGCTGAATGTGATTTCAGCGGAGGAATCCGTGAAAGCCGCATAAATATATATATACGCCATCCGGCGGGGAATCGGCAAAGCCCCGTTCAGTATTGCATACTTCCTTCCGATCTGTCCTTTGCACAAACAGGTGCATGTCGGTACCCTAATGAGTCTAGTAGACACGAAACATGTACCTCGGCCGTATTTTAGATAGTTAAGTCACTTAAAATTCAATATCAAGCTAGTTAAACCGTACACATACTTTGTCATTTCTAAACTTAACGAATCCCGTTATTGTTTTTACAAAATTTGTTTACTTATTTTTATTTTATATTTATGATTGTATCTTTAGGTTCAAGAATGATTCAATAGTTTATTAGATCATTAAATTTTATATATTTAGGGCACGGTACTATTCTAATTTTTTAATAACTGTACCTTCTATGTAGGGATAAACTCGAATATATTTTTCAATAAAACTCACTGTTCAAAAACTATATAAGTTTATTATTCATAGAGAACTTTTTCTATATATCTGTTATTTTTACCATAATTGAATGGTGAGTAGCTGAAATTGGATTACATCTATTTTTTTTTGCCATTTAAAAAGTCCACAGTCCTAAGTTAGCTAGCTCTTCTGTGGGAGGAATGGTTGGTGAAAGATACGTCCTAAAAAAATAAAAATAACTCCTTAAATTAATTTAAACAAAAGATCAACTTTTAAGTACCATTTCTGGTGCTTAAAATATAAACATAGATTGAGACAGTGGGACTCATACCTAAACATACATACAGGCGCGGATCTAAGAGGGGGTGATGGCCCCCCCAAGAGCTTTGAGTTCAGGAAAATAGTCCTGATTTTGCCTCTTATACTATAGTTTATTCAAAAACTAGAGAGAGTAATAAATATATTTTTTTTTCTTCGCAAACTGCTTGTGGTCTTTGACAAAATCTATTAGACACATATATTTTTCATAGGAATGGGTTAGAAATTTTATAATCAAAAATACCGGTCTATAATAATGGACGATTTGGGATGGATAACAATAGATATTTGGAAGTGTGAAGTGTTAAAAAGATTTTAATCCTTGTCGAAAGCGTCGGAACGAGGTTTATTTTATCACACAAGTATTGATGGCATAGAATATTTTTTCGGTAATAAACTTAAAATAAAAAGTTTTTATAATATTATTTTATTTCTTATGATTCTTAATAATTGACATACATTACAAAATATAGATAATTTTGACATATTTAACAGAAATCACAACCGTATTTGTATTATTTTCAATTTTGTCATAGAAACCGTTTTAGGCACATTCAGACTAAAACGTAGCCTTATTCTCTCAAAAAATTCTAAGTTATAATTTAAATACTTCAAAAATACAAGAAATTAAGCATATACAAAAAAATAAATTCGTTCATATAATATTAAAACTATTTTGGGGCTATCGGTCATGTTATTATTAATTAAAAACATTTTTAAGACATTTTATGTTTCGGTTTATTTATTTCTTAAACCATCTGCAGAATTATAAGTAAAAACTAACTAATTAATTTTTATATGTTACAGTTAAAATTACACCTACTAATTTTTATTTGTATTACACTGAGATCTTAATTTAATTTACTTTATTATATGGAAATCTGATAGCTCCAAAAAAAATAAACATGTTAATTCTACACGCTTAACAAAAAGACACAAATACAATAATAAAATAATAAAAAAATTACAGCTATATATATATATATATATATATATATATATATATATATATATATATAATTAAAGAGTGGGGCACACTAAAATACAAATATATAAAAAAATAAAAAATATATAAACAACATTAAACAATAAAATACAACAAAAACAAAAATTTAAATAATAAATTTTGTTTACACTGGTAAACATTACGTATTTAATTAGTAGTCAAAGTCAGTGAAGCTATCTTCGCTCAAATTAATTATAATTGGTTCCTCTATATCGCCTATCATGAGATCGTGTTTCAACATTTTGTCTTATTCTTTTATTATATAGATTTTTCCCAATTTTCGGCAGTAATTTTATTCAAAAAAATCTTTCAAAAGTTCAGTTAAATTACTAACTTTTTAAGTTGTGTTATTTCTACCAACTCTACCTTTTACTTGAAAGAGATATTTACTTCTCCAACGGACAGTTAACGGACGATCTATAAGAACAGATTTTTCACAGCAAAAATTAAGTTTTCTGAGCAATTTCTAGTGCTCAGTTCTTTTAATTTCAGGTAAATTCCGATCTTCGTTGATTTTTGTTAGAATTTTATCGACAGTTGGGAACTCCTTTTATTGCAGTTTTCATTTCTTCTTCCAACAAGATTTTTTATCGAATGTGGCTTGACAGTATTAACTATTCCGGTCGCTTTTTTCTTTTTCAGTATTCGGTACAGAGTAGATTTTCCAACTCCTGTCATGTCGGAACACATCTGAACAGAGCTTTTAACATTATTATCTAGATATTGATATCTTAAGGCATCATAAAATTTCGTTGAGAAAAAAATGCCCTGGTTTAACGATTTTGGAATAAATATAGAGGTGGGTATCTCACCAGTCTCAAATAGTATACAAAAACAAGCGCAGACAAGATAAATCACTAAGGACATACTGTAAGGTGTACTTTGCTCACTGACAGAAATTAAATTGAACTATCAGAAATTTTACTGTTACAGTAAATTTATAAAAGCTTATAATATTTAAAAATAATTAAATATAATTAGATTGACGGCAGTCCTCAGTTACCTGCTATGCTGGAGCCGGTACGTTGGAAGTTTCGGTAACAGTTTTAATACTCTCTCTAGTTCTTGAATAGAGTATAGGAATGTGTATGCTTGCGATCGCCCCCCCCCCTCCCAAGAGCTTTGAGTTCAGGAAAATAGAATCGATTCTGCCTTTTATATTAGGAATGTGTATGCTGCTGGCACTCCCCCCCCCCCCCCGTTCATAACTTGTTTTTCTTGCGATAGCCCCCCCCCAGAGCTTTAAATTCAGGAAAATAGACCCTATTCTGCCTCTTATACTAAAAGTGTGTACGATACTGGCATCCCCCCTGTCGGCAACTTGTTTTTTCTTGTAATGGCCCTCCTCTCTAAGAGTTTCAAATTTAAAAAAGTAGATCCAATCCTTCCTTTTACACTAGAAATGAGAATATAGCTTATGTCTCCCCCCTGCCCGTCTACAACTTGTTTCGTTTGCTATACTATACTATTGTGACATCACCGTTCCCCCCAAAGAGAGAGGCTGGATCCACCCCTGCATACTTACCTATAGTTACAGTAAAAAGAATTTAAAGCTAAAAAAATTTAAAAATATTATTCATATTAACCTTAGACATTTTAATGTTCTTTATTTTATGCCATATGAGATGTCAACGAGATAATCTGTTTTGGACCAAGTTTCCGCAGCTTCCAACAACACACATATCACACAAAACAGGTTATGGGTTTCTTCACACCCGCACAGCCAACTATTTTTTCATACCTATTTTTATTAAATTGCGACAGCAAGACTTTTCTCTACTTCCGCTTTGTTTTTTTTTTATTATAAATCAAGCAGTGACTATCCTGATCCTTTTACTTTTTCCGCACTAAAACTGTTCTTGTAGAAACTAACCTTGTTCGTAGTCATAGCGTCAAAATAACGGCTACTGCAACTAGTTGACTAGAAATATTACGTATGATGAACAAACATTAAAAGAAATAATAAATAAATAAATATACAAAAGAATAATAAAAAAATGAATATACGAGTCGGTTAAAGAAAATCAGGAGAGGGGAAAATGGAAGCTTAAAAATCGAGGGCTGAAAATCGAATATTCGAAATTGAAACATAAAAATTGGAAGTTGAAAATGGGCTATCAAAATAGAAAGGGAAACAACATAACAATAAATCAGGGGATAAGTTTTGATAATATATTATATAGCTATCTAAGTTCGCCGATAACAAATATAGTGCAGAAGACTTTCTAAAAAAAATCAAATAATGCAGGATAATATTGTTAAAATAAAATATCTTAAACCATTCTATAATTGGATTTAAAATGCTCTCCGATATCTACAATTTTATGTATGAGTTTAATCTTTAACTCGAACATTTTAAATAATTCACGCTTACAAGTTTTTATTAGCAACTAAAGAATAAACTTTGCTTAAATGTCGAAAAAAATAAATTTTCCCCATGAGAATTATATACGTTAAAGTTAGTTTGTATTTGTTAAAATTCAGCCAGCGAACAAGGCTTTCTATGCTTTATGTCGAAATATTGGTAAAACTTTGGGTAGTTGCTAAATCTTTTCAGACGATTAACATTGACGTGTAGTGCTCTTTTAATTGAAAAGAAATCTGGAGATTTTGTACAATCTATAACATGAAAACTTGGAAATTTGTTATTTTTTCACTTAAAAAATAAAAAATTGAAACGTAGTTAAATTATATTTTTTGCGACAAGGCGGCTAGTTTTAATATACAATAAGGAGTATTTTTTTTTCAGTTTTTGAATTAAAACGAAAATTTTTGTTTACATGTTTATGTTGTGAAAGTTTATTTTGATTACAACTGGATCACCAAGTTTAAATTACATCCAATTAGCCTTCGGGAATTTTTTATTAGGTTTAATTTTGAGTACGCTCTCTCTGGTAGGTTGGCAAAGCCCTATTATTATTTTAAATATTTTATTATAAATACTCTTAACACTGAATGTATAATAAAGTTGTGTATGCTACAATAATCGTAGATTCTTTTAATTAAATAATTACCTCATAAGGTTCGAGTAAAGCAATTCAAAAAGTGATACTGATCTAAAGGATTTTTTTATGTGAACAGCTACTTGGCATACATGGTTTATAAGCTGAATGTTAAGTCGTAACAAGCTCGTTTAGAAATACTGTAAGGAATAATATTTACTATACACGGAAAACTCTATATATTACATTAACCTCATCTCTCATTTAGAAATCAGCAAACTTGAGACATGTTCCAAGATGAAATGAAAAAGTGGTTCAACCTCATTAAATATTTTAACACAAGTTTGGGTCGTAAAAGTGAATGGGACAGAGATACCATCGATAAGCTTAACAAAAATTTCAATAACTCGTACACAGATGGTGCCAAAATAATGAAGGGAACTGGAGTAGGAGTGTATGGATCCGGAACTAGATACTACGAAAGCTTGGACAAATCTGCAAATATTTTTTAAGCAGAATTTAACGCTATTAGGAAATGCATTCAGTTCAGTCATTATCATGTTGGATAGTCCAACAGCCATTAACATGCTAAGTTATTATGTAATCAGCTCCAGGTTAATCTGGGAATACTGAGAGGAACTAAACGAAGTAAGCAAGAACAACACGGTTTATCTCTTCGGACTACTCCTGTAGAATTAGCATATCGTCAGAACTAGGACCTAGTTGTTTAAATGCTGCATTACGTAATAATATTTTTATTTATATTTAGAAAAGTGTTGATAAACAGTATATATTTTATTTCTTGGTACCCATATACCGATTTAATGCTATCCTTTTCTAAATGCATGATTTAAAAGAGAATAATATGACAACACAGGTTTACAAAAAAAAAAGTAGATGCCTATTTGACCAAACCATTTTATTTTTATTTAATTAGACGCCCTGAATCCAAATCTGAGGTGCGCTAACCTCTATCACGTCAGGCTCAAGGTCATTTTAAAATCAAATGTAATAAAATTCACTAAATAAATCTGAAGAAGTAAGTACGTACGTTTCTGAGGTCGCTGAATCCGAATTTGTGATTTGTTTAATCCTTCAAGGTCGACTAGAGGCCATTTTAGGGTCACTACAAGGTCAAATTGAGTTTCGGCTGAAAAGCTCGATCCGCTTTCCTGTCTGCTGTATAACGGACATTGATCTAGCAGCGCATGTGTTCTTTTTTTACAGATTTATTTAGTGGAACTTTTCAATTTGACCTTGAAATGACTTTGAAATAGCCTCTGATTAACCTTGAGGTATTAAACAAACCACAAATTCAGATTCGGCACCCCCAAAAGTCTAAATATTTTCTTTTACAGAACTAGTTAGTAGATTTTTTTCAATTTGACTTTGAAATGACCCTGAAATAACCTCTTTCTGAACTTGGGGGAATAAACAAACTACGAATTCGGATTCGCGCTACCTCAAAAACTTACGTATGCACTTTTTCAGATTTATTTATTGAATTTTACTTTTTTTGACCTTGAAGTAACCCTGTGGTAGAGGTTATCGGACCTCAGATTTGGATTTAAGGCATCTAATTGCATAAAAATAAGATGGCCAGGTCAACTAAGCATCCACTTTTTTTGTAAATCTCTGTAATCGGTACGTCCATTCTAGAATACATGAAAGTATGAATTTGTGGTTACCTATATTATTATTATTTTTATTTTCAATATGCAAATAATATCTAACAATATTTACCAATAAAAATAAGTTTTATATCCTCTTTTTGTTGATATTAATTACAAACTTCGAATTTCCTAGTAATTTCTAACACTTAAAGCAGTAAGAAGAGTCAGGATAAACAATAAAATTAAAAAGAAAAATAATAATAAAATAATTATGGCTTACAAACATTAAAAAAGCCTCTAGCCCACCGACCAGAAATGGTCTTCAAACACATATATTGTTGTTTAAGTCTATTGGTACGATCGAAGGTTAATCTCCTGTGGATGCCGGAACATATTGAAGTAGAAGGAAATGAAACGGTAGACAAACTCACAAAAAAAGGAGCTGCGACACCACTTCTGAGGTCTTGACTTTTTTGCGTGATTAGCAACAGTGTAATACTGAAAGCACTAAAAAGAGAGGAATAGAAAAGGAGATTGAATTATTGGGCAAATCTGCAAGGAATAAAACTAGTAAAGAAACTTCTTAGGAAGTATAAATATAATTCAAGGAATATATTAGCCTCAGTAAAAATCAATATTCTAACAGGAATCTTAAAAGGTTACTGTCACCTATGCGGACACCTTAAGAGAAAAGAATGCCGATTTTGTGAAACAAAGGACGAAACCTGTATCCAGGTGCTTTAAGAAGGTTTCATCTTGTAAAATCCCAGGATGGGATATCTAGGAGCACATCTATTAGAACGAGATCTGCCCAATCTGTCGGGAAGGTATCTCCAAAGACTTAGCAGCAAAAAGGGACAACCATATATCCTTCATGTCGCAGTGCACCCATTCCAATTTCCACATATATACATATATATTTTTTTTGGATTCTACTCGAAATTCAAAAATATTATGTAAACTCAATAACAATTTGTTCTCGTATGAAAAATGCCATTTTTTATATGTTCACGAACCTCAGAATCTCACTAATGTAACAATTTTCTTATACTCTATCCAGATCTTAACGGTTTACTTTCAGTTCAGTTGGAGAGAAAAGAAATGATATATGAATATGGAACTCGGCTTCATGCAACATATATCTTCAAAACGAATAATATTTGACTCAAATACAACTTGTTTTTAAATTTAATTTAAATAATAAATTAAACTGCCTTTATATGCTTATTGTATCTCCTGCGAATTTGTTTAAGTAAAGAGGTCTTTTGTCCTAAATAATTACTCGTTGTCAGCTTTCAAGTTAATATTCACAATGCATTTTATTTTTCAGTAGACACTAGACATTTAAAAATAGTTTACATCCCTTCATACAGCGTACACGTGGGTTCTTCTCTGCAGATTTCCAGGATGTGTAAATGCTTTCTCACACGGTAATGTTCAGTTATAAGTCATTTTTCCGATTTGATTACTATTTAAATTCAGTTTTCAGTACCAATTGCTTTAGATGGAACATTCAGGATTTCTTTACTGCATTTTTGTATAGAAATATATAACTAGTACGACTGGTTCTATTCTTCAGTCTGCCCGGCCGGACAACGAGCGTGTCAGCGCTCAGGGCCTACAAAAGTAACTGCGCAACTTTTTTGGCCAGAGATTTTCTCATATTCCTCTATTCCCTGTAACCCGGTACCTACGTAAGTAGTATTGTGGTCGTGTAGAAGATTCAAGAGATAGTCTCAGACTGACTAGTTGATCCGGTGACCTATTACACTTTTATTGCCGCCTGACTATCTGGGAATATTGTGAATCTCAATAGCGTTAATCCGACTTGGAAGATAGTTGTTGAACCTAAGTTTCCTGCACTATTTTTTTCAACTTCTCTCTATCAGCTTTATATAAGCATAGGTATATCTATCTATATTCAGCAGTCTCCAAAATAAAAGGACGGTGACATATAGATGGATGAATTCTGGTATAAATGTTCCGTTTTTCTTTTTATTCTACAGAATCTCAAAAATAGAATAGCGCAAGTGCTATTTAAATAATTTAGTTGTGGGATGGTATATAATAGAAAATATATATATTTTTAATTATTTTTCCAGGTAATAAGAAGTTAAACATTTTGACGTATAAATAACAAAAGGACAGTTAGCTGTATAAAATACAATTATATAAGAGAAACTTAGCTCTCAACCGACTGAAAAAACCTTATACTATAAGGATAAACGTACTCTGTTCTAACACAGTTAGAGACAAAGCACTATCTCAGATCGCAAGAATACCAGAAAAGGGTGGAAGCCTTTCCTATGGTGGTGCACCGCCATCTGTAGATCGGTTTCGATCTTGTTAGTTCTCGTCGGTACAGAATAGGCCAGCGCACTTGAGCATCGGAAAAGTAAATCCTTTAAGCAGCTTATATTAGACAAAATATGACATCTAATACAAGTGGCGCCATCTCCCAGCATTCTACGCAATCTGAATATATAATCTCGTAGAGATCTGTATATATAAACCAAAAGTGGATAATATACTTGCAGTTGGATGTATAAAATACAATTTTAAATATAAATATTTTAAACTTAGCTCTCAACCAACTGAAAAAACCTTATACTATAAGGACAAACGTACTCTGTTCTAACACAGTTAGAGGCAAAGCGCTATTTCAGATTGCAGGAATACCAGGAAAGGGTGGAAGCCTTTCCTATGGTAGTACACCGCCATCTGTTTCCGATGCTCAAGTGCGCTGGCCTATTCTGTACTGACGAGAACTAACAAGTTCGAAACCAGTCTACAGATGGCGGTGCACTACCATAGGAACGGCTTCCACCCTTTCCTGGTATTCTTGCCATCTGAAATAGTGCTTTGTCTCTAACTGTGTTAGAAGAGAGTACGTTTGTTCTTATAGTATAAGGTTTTTTCAGTTGGTTGACAGCCAAGTTTCTCTTATATAATTATATAAATAACAATTTAAATATATTTTATAGCATCTTTACCATTGTATTTGTAAAGATTATTAGAAATTTAAACACCATTTTAAGTACTATAGGTAAGATATTCCTCTGTTAAATTTGCATCTAGTTAGAGCTTTAATTAAGTCGCGGAAATTACTTTTGAAATTGAAACGCGAACTACTTCCTAATAACTTAGTCGCAAACACGGATCTTTAGACTGGCCTCGGCTATAAAGATGGAAGATACGAAATAAAAGCCACTGTGAGACCAAAGCTTTATTTAAAGTTACCTAACTTTCCACAAAACGGTCAGGTTTCTCAAAAGGCCAGGAAAATGTATAAAGCCACCTATTAACATTTGCGTTATTTAAGGGTTGACTAATTGAAACATAATTTAGCTTATTTTTGTTTATATTTATTAAATATAAGAATATACAATATACTATAAGGATAAACGTACTCTGTTCTAACACAGTTAGAGACAAAAGGCCTATTTTTTCTAAGTCTTCGTTTTTTTTGCAGGAATTTTGGCAGCGCAAGTCGACGTAGACAGAAAAGAACAAACAGTGCTCCCAGGTCAAAATGTTACTTTTATGTGTCGAGTGGCAGTACCTTTACAGTACTGTCGTGTAGAGATTCCGGGACTCAGAACGTACAATTTGAATAGAGGCATATCCAACTCAGACGTAAGTATACACATATTTTTCCAGCTAAACTTCCTTTTAACAATTTCCCCTTTTAAGTATAGATAAAAATCAACGTATAGATGTTATAATTAAAATCCATCCTAATATATTCAGGGAGTTAGGGAAACAACTTTCATAAATTTAACTAACGATATTCACATTATTTTAGGGAAAAAGCTCCATACAAAAAGGGTCTAGAATCAAGCGATTGTTGCAACAATATTAAATAAATAATCGAAAAACTATGCTAAAGATTAAAATTTTAATGTGCCTAAAAAGCGTATTTGGCAAACATGAATTAGTTATTATTTAAATAAACTACAAATCAACGAATTAAAGTATTTTTTAAATTAAAAAACCTCATAACTTCAACCAAAAAGATGTGAAATCACGAAAATCATCACGTTGCCTATTACAAAGTATCCCACGACGTACTGTCGCGATCGATTTCTTGGAAAATAGACTTTGGAATTTTTTAAAAATTTGTCAGTTTACTTAAGTCAATGGAGGCAATTCGGGTAAAATATTTTCAAGATGGTGGCACCTCCGCTCCCTATATGTTATTTCGTCATTAGATTTTACGCAAAATCATAGATATATTTCATGTATAATGCCCTAGACCTAAGTCTAATTGTTTTTGACATATTTCAAATTTTATGTCGAAAATGGTATTTGCAGGCCCAAACGTAACTATCATTTTCTCCTATGAAAACCTTTATTATTTGATTGGGGTTGGTTTTCTTCTGGAAGAAAATCTATTTTAGTGGACTGTGTTAATATTTTGGTAATAAATAAATACAGGGTAATCAAAAATTAACATTAAATATTACCTTGAAAAAATCGTTTAAAGTCCATTTTTAACCGACTTCTAAAAGGAGGTTCTCAATTCGTCGACTGTGTAGTTTTTTACGTATGTACACCGATTACTCTGGAACGGCGGCACCGATTTGAATGAAATTTTTTACGTTATGTTCAGGAAGTTGCTGCGCTGGTCCCTTATTTTTTTGGTCGAAATTGGTGCAGTAATATCCAAGATGCGGCTGACAATATGGCTGCTAAAAAAATTAATTTTGTTTGATTTTCTCCAAAATTGGTGTGGAGGAGTCTCCAGGGTCGCACGTAATGGATCCAAAATATTTTTAAAAAATTCAGTATGGCAGACAAAAAAATTAATTTTGTCCGATTTTCTCCAAAATTGATACGAGGGAGTTTTCAGAGTCGTACATAACTAATCTAAAATTATTTTTAAAAAATTCAATATGGCGGATCCAATATGGCGGACGAAAAAATTCTACTTCTCCCGATTTTGTCTAAAATCAGTATAAGGGTATTTTTGTTCGTGTTAATTATGAATTTAAATTATTTTTTGAAAAACTCAAATTGGCAGATTCAATATGGTGTCCTAAAAATTTTTATTTATCGATTTTTTCCCAAACTGATATAGGGGATTCTTGAAGGTGTAAATTATGAATTTAAAAGTATTTTTTCAGGATCCAATGTGGCAAATCCAAGATAGCGGACTCAAAATTTTTCATTTTTCGATTTTGTTCAAAGGTGGGACTGAATCGTTTTTGAGAACGTAAATAGCGAATATAAGTCTAGAAATTTTAAATTTCCGGATTTAATCCAAAATTGGTACTAGGGGGCTTTGAAGGGTTTAGATTTAGATTAGATTAAAACTTAAAATAATTTTTTTGAAATTCAATATAGCGGATGCAATACCCACCATGGGTTGGAAATTTTACCTTATTCGCATTTTTTCAGATTTGGTATTAGAGGATTTTTGGGGTCGTGTATTATGAATATGAAGTAAATTTTTTACAACTACTAGGTTGATAAGATACAATATGAGGGACAGAAAATTTTACATATTCCGATTTTGTCTAAAATTGACATTGTGGACTCCTTGAGACGTATACACACTCAATATGCAGTATAAAATATATCGAGCTAAGAAATTTACATCTCAGGTTGTTTAAATATGGAAAATTGATATTGTGGGGTTCTTGAGGCGTATATAAACTCAATATGCAGTATAAATTGTATCGAGCTAAGAAATTTACATCTCAGGTTCTTTAAACATCGATATTCGAAGGTTTTGAGGCCTATATTACCAGTCTAAAATTATTTTTAAATTTAAGATAGTGGATTTACTATGACAGACTAAATATTTGTTTGACACAATTTTACCGGATTTGGAAAACTCTAAGAACCAAAGAATTTTTTGTGGTTCATTTTAGGGTGTTTTACAACTTTAGATAAAATGGGTACTTTTTTGCCACCACACTAATCTCGACTAGTACTTAGTTCAAATAATTTATGGATATCATAATGAATTCTAAAAGTTAAAATAGAAAAATAAAATTTTTATAAAAAATAGAAACGACTTCTAAAAGTGAAAAATAACTATATGAAATTGAACTTTTTGAAGTCGGTGCCAAATTATTTGTAAATGAAATAAATAACTACTAATATATACAAATTATGGTAAGAAAGCAATTACAAATAAAGTATTTTTAATCTGTTTGTGCAAATCACATTTTGTCAGGTATTAGTTTGGCGCCGACTTCAAAAAATTCAATTTCATATAAAAATTTATAGTTATTTTTCACTTTTTAGCGCACGTTTAGAAGTCGGTTCAATTTTTTTATAAAAATTTTATTTTAAAATGTAAATCTACTATTTTTATAATGTTACCTTATTTAGCATTAAAAATAAGGTGATTTCGTATGAGGTTGTCTATTCGAAAAATTTGTAGTTTTTGAAATATTGGTTGAAACGATTCTAAGAAATTTTTTCATAAAAGAAAATGAATATATTATGGCACATAATTCGAATTTGCCGAGAATTGATTGTTTTATGCTGGCCAATTTTTTTCCAACAAACAGTAACTTCTGCTCTGCTGAGTTTAAAAATATGAAGACCTCCATGTAAGTAATTTATCAAGAATTGATATTTCCGTAACGGATAATGAATACATAGTAGCAATAATCGGTATTTGTAGCTCAAAGCTTAAATAAAACGAGTAGTATCGGGTTAGGTTAGCTAAAGCCACATTTTCTCACTATTTTCCAAACGTGGAACGTGAATAAATAACTTTTCAGGTATTTTCGTTGTAGTACTTGTACACTGAGGCACCGCACGATATTTAAAATATCTTAGAATTCATCTTATATCACAAAAATTACGAAAAAAAAATTATATGTTTTGTCAAGTAACAAGAATTGGTGTTTTAACGGGAAATTTTAAAAGGAATTTAAAATTTATGTTTTTTAAAGTACTAGTTGTATTAAAAAAAATTAAAATATTTTCGGCTACATTAGTCAACGTCCTAATTCGATGTATTGAGCTCTTCGTGATTCCTGTTTGTAGAGCCACTTGTCTTGACGATGTCATAAGATATACCGCAAAATATCCCTGAATTGTAATTTTTTCGACATTTTCATCATTAAGGAAAGGTTTCCTTTTATTCATTTTTGCCTTAACGGTAGCAAAATTTTTGAAATTTCGGTACATTCGTTTAATATTGTCTCATGACGGTTTCTGTTTATTTGGATATCTATCAGCAAATGTATGTCATGTTTTTGACAAAAAGCGTACAATTTAATCATCCAGCATGATTTTTATTAATAATTATCAAATAGCAAGAAATAGTGACATTTTTGTAGTGCTCCATTGTTTTCTTTCGTCTAACTAGTAATAAAAATTAAAAGCCGTACAACGTTTTTACAATACAAAAAGGTTAAATTGCCAATATTTTAAAAACTACAATTATTCAGTCACCCTTATTTTTAATTCTAAATAAGATAACATTATAAAAATAGTAGGTTTACATTTAAAAAATTGACTTTAAACTATTTTTTCAAGTTAATACTTAATGTTAGTTTTTCATCACCCTGTATTTATTTATTATCAAAATATCAACATAGAACACTAAAGTAGATCCCTTCTAATCAACCCCAATTAAAAGTAAAGACTTTCATATATGAGAAATTGATATTTATGTTAAAGTCTGCAAATGTCATTTTTGACATAAAATTTAAAATATGTCAAAAACAGTTAGACTTAGGTATAAGATAATATACTTGAAATATGTCTATAATTTTGGATATAATCTAAAAATGAATTAACATATAGAGTGTTCCATTTAAAATAAGCAAGAAGGAATCAACTTCCGGTATAACCGGAAGTGCCACCATCTTGAAAATATTTTGGCCGAATTGCCCATCGACTTTAGTAAAATACTAAATTTTAAAAATGTATTTTCCGAGAAATCGATCACAGCAGTTCGTTATTGGACACCCTGTATACTGCCTACAGATACAGCATTTATTTTTACTCACAAAAAGCCACAAATCAAATATAAGTAGAAACCTGTTTTTAAATGCCGGCTGCCAAAATACTACTACTTCTTGCAAGACCCACGATTATTTCCTATTTTTCATGGCAGCTTTAAAGGGAAACAGTGCAGTAATATAAGTTATAAACTAGATAACAGCATATATGCAGTGAATAGATATTGATCGCGCGACAATTTTACTGGAAGTTATTACTTTCTTGCTAATGAAATTCGCGATTTGTCCTTGATAGCTTGGCCTATTTAACTAGTTTGGCTTCTTATTTCTTTGCTTTCAGAAAACGATTAAGTGTGTATGGAAAACTGATATATATCGAAAATAAATCATTCTTATTTCAGTTATGTTTGCGCAGACTCACTTCTTCTGACAACGTCGGTCAAAGCGTGTATCTTGTTTCGATCTAAATCCAGAATTGTATTCTGTATGCGAATTATCTGTGGCGAAGGTCTTTGAAATTATTATGGGACTAGTAGTATTTACTGGCAACGATACTCAAAACAGCGTCTTCCATCTCAGTAAACATTTTTCAAAATTTCTCAGACTTTTGGTTATAGATCGTATGGTTCCTAAATTTCATGAACATAAGCGACAGTGAGAAATAGGTCCTAAACCCGAAGAACATGAATCACCGCCGTAGCCAATCTCTTCTTTAATGCAGCACTCTAAAAATCGCTCTCTTGGTCTCTGGTAAACTTTTTTTCCTCGATGGCTTCTATAGAGACATATCCTGGTCTCATCAGAGAACAGAACTGATTCCCACTGCTCCAATGTCCAATTTACATAATCCCGTGCGAGATGCAGACGTACTTAATGGTAGGCTGGAGTAAGTTTTGAACCAGTTGCGAGACATCTAGGGGTCAGGTTTCTTTCCTGCAGTCTTCGTCTTACTGTCCACTGACTAATATTCACTCCTTTGACCACACGAAGTTCTCGTTACACTTGAATTGCATTAAGTCGACGGTTTCTTAATGTCTTGGACACAATAGAGCGGTCATCAAATTCCATTGTACATCGCTTTTTGACTGTTCCTGAGCGCCGATGAAAGGATCTAATCTTCTAAAAACGTTCGCAGACCCTTCGAACCGCTGCACAAATCACTAGCTATGTCCATTTTCACATAAAATAATTACTTGTGGGACTTTTTCCGACGTAGTAAGCATTAAAGCAACACAATTTAAAACTAATCAAATTATACACCGAATTAGCTTCAAACTATTCTAGAGACAATAAGTTAAATCGGTCCAAGTTTGTATATACTCATGATAACTTTCACGTAAGATATGTTTCTTTTGTTTTCCGTTGCTCCACTTCATAAACAATACGCACTCTTGATATATTTACATCCTTCTCAAAGCATATTAAATCATCTTTTAAACTGTATAAGTTTTGTTATGATTTAGCAAATACATTTGAAGTCAAAAGTGTGCAGTAGGTCGTTTTCACATATGGTACAATGTGCACTGGTGTTTTTTCGGTTTTCAATCCGTTCGTCAGTAGAAAAATCTTCACGTCGTTTCGCTAGCATCTCAGCTGGCATTTTCAAGTGATGCTTCTTCGACGACTGCTCGACTTCCAAGATTTTTCTACTAATGAACGGATTGAAAACTGGCAAAACACCAGTGCATATATATATATATATATATATATATATATATATATATATATATATATATATATATATATATATATATATATATGTATTTAGTTGTCTAGCAAGTTAAGTTAGACCAGCTCAATACAACACACATAATTTTTACTTCATTTCCACAATAACAGCTATCTAACACAATAAAGTTTGAAATGCCATAACATATTATATTTTATTTTAAAATTCCAACATTAATGATGTCTATAATTATTTGACATTTAGGTTTCTTACTACGGAGAAGGACTGGATGCTGGCCAATGCGGTTTCATGCTACACAAAGCCAGAGATGAAAATAATGGTGAAATCAAGTGTACTCTGGGTATAGCCAGTGAAGCACAAGAATCCATTGGCACTATGAGTTTAATAGTTGCAAGTAAGTTTATTTTATATTATAAACAATTTGGAAAAAAATATATTTATTTTAAATTTTTTAAATTGTATTTAATACAAAAAAAAACTTTTTTATTTTTAAGGGGCTCCAAAACCTCCAGAGCTAGATCTCAGTAGAGGTGCCGATCAACTAAACGTCTATAAAGTTGATGACAATCTTCAAGCTATTTGTATAGTGAGAGATGGCAGGCCTGTGGCAAATATCAGCTGGTATTTAGGTGCGACTTTTCCTTAAGAAAAACTCAATTAAAAAGCATATAAAAATCAAATAATCAAATTTTATTACCATATATCTCTTTATTTTAGACGACGAACCAATTGACAACAACGAGCTTCGTATGCCAACAGTTCTTGATTTGGCTAAAGAAAATCTTCAATCAAAAATTCAAAATTTCACTAGAAGGTTAAGAGCATCTGATAATGGCAAATTCCTAAGATGTGTTGCCTACCACCCTGCGTATCCTGGAGGACAAGCAGAAACCAAAAGAAGATTGGACATTAAATGTAAGTTTTAACTACTCTTCGCAGTGTTTCAAGAATTATGGGAGTGATTAAAAATAATATTTAAAAAATAAATGGAAATAATCTAAGTTTCCTCAATCTGTAAGTAGTATTAAAGTGTTCTTTAATTAAGAAGAAGTAAGTAGTTACCATAGTAATTAGAAATGTTTTTTAATTATAAATGTTTCTTTTCCATATACCCAAGAGCAAGTAAGTACATTTCTATTACTGCATTTTACTAGCCTAATATAGTGGGGAAAGAAAAATACACATTACAGCATAAGAATTTTTTTTGCCAAAATTTCATCTGTATCCCTAAGTTTCATTCAATTTTATAAATTTATAACATTTGTATGTTTGATGCATCGCTAATTATTACAGAGTTGATATTAGCTTCTTTCATCATTGGCCCGGACAACAAATTATCTAACCAAATTTCAACTTATTCTATTCATTTATTCTTTGGTCTCGATACACCATTATAAGTTCAATATCCCCCTTTGAGTATTGGAATTACACTCTTCCCCTCTTTGTGACATGACGTCTTCCAAAGGAGAAAGGTGAGCCTCACAGGTTAGAAATCGTTTATGTAATTCATTTTCATTTCTGAATGACATAATGAATTTTCATTTCAAGTTGGATTGGTGGTAGCAATTTAGTTATGAGATTTCTTGGTTGAGAATAATAGGTAATAAAGTTTTTGCGGATGGGAGTTGGGAAACTAATGTTACGAGCGAAGATCTATCTAAAAAAAAATTACTTTTAAAAGTACGAACCATAAGCTCTTCTATATTTTCTTCGTTCTGGGTATTTGTTTATTATGCCCACGTCGCTGCTCTTTTTATAACAATAATTATTAAAGAGTAAAAATAGCTGTATTAAATCATTTGTACCTATATGATTTGTTTTTTCTTGTTTCCAGAACAAGCCAAGGACAGTGCCAGTCATAGTAACAACAAAATCTTGCTTTACAAAAATTATTGGAAATATTTATTCATAATACAAATATATTTTTTAACCAATTATCTTCTTAATTACTTTCTTCAGAGGAACAATCCCCAAAAGCACCTTTGAAATTTTACGTTATTTTTATCTTATTTTATAAAATCATTATAAATAGTAATAATTATTTAGAATTATTGTGTGTCTCTTTCGTCAATTAACTTTATTTTGACGTCGCGTTGATGTAGAGGTCAGGTGGTTGGTCTCTCACCGGCGCGGAACGTGTTCGATTCCCGCTGTTACCTTGGGTATTTTTCTGTGTGTTTATGTTAGGAATAAAAAGTATTTGTCCTAATATTTGATCATGATTAAATTTAGTTGAGGTACTGACTGTATGAGCCTGGGGAAAAAATTTGAGTACTTCTCGGTTCACTTAAAATTTGAATCCAGAGGTATTCAAAATAAAAAAATAAACCTTTATTTACGGTCGTCATTTACACAGACTAGCAAGACTAATTATATTTAGAGTATTTATTTTTATTAAACTTTTGTAAACCCATTAAATATTTTGAATATAGTAAATTTAAAACAAAAAAAAAGTTTAAAAAATATCTTTTATTTTATGATGTGTGGTGTATATGGTAAATTTAAATATCATTTTGAAACTTTCAAAGCAGGAGGCCATTAGACGATAAAATCAACTAATATGTCAAGAATTTTGTTAAGATTATTAGTAATATTGAGTCTGACAACCTACTAATGAGTGTTGATATAAAAAATCTCTGTAGTAATCTGCCATTGGAGACTCATTTAAAGCGGGTTTTCCTAGCAGCGCACATTTTACACGGCGCAAAACTTAATACGGTCGGCGTAAAACGCCGATAATTTCTCTAATAAAAATCAAATGCAAGCGTTTTTCTACACTGCGTAAAAACGACTTGCGCCATCTTAATGCGGTCGACGCAACAGGACGACTGCTCCGAGAGCAGTTTGTTCAGTTGTACGCTGCGTGTAGTGAAAGAAGTGCTCCGATATTTTGCTGAAAATGAGTTCACAAAAACAACAGATCTGTTTTAGTGCTACCGAGAACGAACAATTGGTAGAAATAGTGAGTGGTTACCCTATTCTTTGGAACATGAAGCTTCAAGAGTTTAAAAATGTTGTCAAAAAGAACACAATTTAGAACAAAATGTAAAATACGTTTTAAATTTTACTTCGTCGTCAAGCAGATGTCTATGGATCAATAATTTAAATGCTCCTTCGCTGCATTTATTTTGTAATAATTGACTAGCAGAATTTCTAGTGCCACTATGTATCGTGATTAATAAGTCAATCTCTTCTTTCAAAATTTCGTCTTGTAATATTAATAAAGCCAAAGCTTTTCTTTTACTTTTAGATAAATTCATCGCGATGGTCGTCACACAACTGACAATCCTAGGAAAACATTTTTAGGCAGCGCATTGGTTGTTGCGTTGCGTCTGCCGAATTACGTTCTATGCCACGCAAAATGTGCGTTGCTAGGAAAACCCTCTCTCTCTCTCTCTAGCATTACAACCCGAGTTGGGTCTTTGCTGACTTCACAATCTGCCTCCACTTGCTGCGATCCATCATCAGTTCCTCCGCGCGTTCGACGTTTAGGGTTTGTAAGTCTGCTACAATGTTGTCTCTCCACCTCATCCTTGGTCTTCCTAGCGGCCGCTTTCCTTCTGGGTTCTCTTCCCATACCAACTTGAGATACGTTGTTCTTGTCTCATAACATGGCTGGCCCATCTTAATCTTTCTGTTTTTATTATTTTCACAATATCTGGCTGGTTGTATAGTTCCTCCAATTCCTTGTTTGTTCTCGTTCTATATTGCTGTGTGGTGTTGTCCCTGACCGGTCCGTATATCTCTCTAAGCATTCTTCTTTCTGCGATTTTCAGTCTATTTTCATTTTGTTTTGTCAACGTCCATGTTTCACATGCATATATCATTATCGATCTTATAACTACTTGATATATTCTTATTTTCGTGCGGCGGGATATATTTTTCGATTTCATTATCTTTTGCAGCCCATACCAGCAGCGGTTGCCTCCTTGTATTCTGTTGTTAATCTTTTGTGTAATGTTGTTGTCAGAGGTGATCGTAGCTCCCAAATATTTAAACTGATGGACCCTTTCAAAATTGTAGTGGTCCATAGTCACGTTCTGTCCTATTCTGTCTCGCCGTTCCGTTCTTGTTGTAGCCATATATTTTGTTTTTTCTTCGTTGATTCTTAGGCCAACTTTCTTTACGGCATTTTCCAGTTTGAAGAACTCTTCCTTGACACTGGTAGTTGTATTACCTACAATATCGATATCATCAGCGAAAACCAATATGATTCGCGGACCTTGATTTCTAAAGAGGAGCGTTTTTGTGTTGGTTTTTCGCACGATGCTCTCCAAGGCGACGTTAAAGAGGAGTGGAGACAGCGCATCGCCTTGTTTAAGACCACTGTTGATTGTAAAGAAGGTTGACAATCTTCCTTCAAGTCTTACTGCTCTTGTAGATCCCTCTACACATGTTTTGGTGAGGTTAATTAGCTTCTTCGGTATGCCTAGTTCTGCCATGGCATTCCACAAATCCACTCTTATGATGCTATCGTATGCTTGTTTAAAATCTATAAATAGCTG
Organism: Diaprepes abbreviatus; assembly: GCA_034092305.1. NCBI lineage: Eukaryota > Metazoa > Arthropoda > Insecta > Coleoptera > Curculionidae > Diaprepes > Diaprepes abbreviatus. The sequence goes on from JASJET010000011.1 coordinate 4,441,408, forward strand.
GTGCAATGTTTTGATGTATTGGGACAACATTTCTCCATTAATTGCCTAATCGTGAATATCTAATCTACAGTTGAACGGTTTTTTTCTAAATCCACACTGGTAATCTCCTATTTGATACTCCACACACGCAGTCAATCGTTCTAAGAGCATTAGAGAGAAGACTTTATATCCTGTGTTAATAAGGGATATACCCCTATAATTGGAGCAGCACGTTTCATCGCCCTTCTTAAGTATTGGTATTATCACACTTTCTTTCCAGGAGGTTGGTATTTTTTCTTCTTTCCATATTTGACAGATGAGTTGATAGAAAGCACGTTTCAAGGTTTCTCTTCCCTTTTTCAAACATTCTCCCGGTATAGTGTCGTTTCCTGGGGCTTTGTTGTTTCTAAGTTTTTGAATAGCTCGTGACACTTCTTCCATTGTAGGTTCTTCTAATATGGGTTCGGCTGTAAGGTATGTATATTCAGGCCGGGCTTCATCTGCCTGGACATTCAGTAGCTCGTCAAAGTATCTTCTCCAGGTCTCTATCATTTCAGCCTCATTTGTAATAAGGTTACCTTCGTCATTCTTTATTACTGTTTCAACTCTGGGTCTAAATCCGTTTTTTATAACCAAGAGGTAAAGTCTTGGAAAAAACGTCTAGTTCTGTTGTTCCTTCTATTTGACTCTAGTTCTTCAAGAATACTTTCTTCGTATGCTCTTTTTATTGTTTTCTTTGCCTTTTTTCTGGCCGCGCTGTATTTCTGTACATTTTGCTCATTTGGATCTTGCAGCATTCGTTGTTGGGCCTAGTTCCTTGACTCTAAGACTCCTTCACAATCGTTGTCAAACCATTTCTTCTTTTTAGAGCTCTTTCTTTTTCCTATGGTGGTTTCAGTACTATGTATAACTGAATTTTTAATTGTTTCCCACGTTTCGTCTATATTGTTTTGATTTGCTACAGATCCCAGTACACTCTCCAGAGTGGTTTGCTATGCAGTTATTTTTTGTGTGTCTTTGAAAGCTTCAGTGTTCCACCTGGGAATCTGTTCTAGCCTGTTGTTCTTTTGGTTGGAAATTTTTAACCTGAATTTAGCCCTAACCAAAAAATGATCACTGTCTGCGTTCAGGCCCCGTAGACTTCTAACGTCGATAATACTACTGCCTCGTCTTGCATTAACAAGAACATGATCAATCAATTTCTCGTTATTCCGTCATTTGAGACCCAGGTCTGCTTGTGGATATTTTTATGCCCAAACATTGTTGATTTGATGAGAAGGTTATTTGATGTTGCAAAATCCACAAATCTGAGTCCATTATCATTACAGTGTTCATATAGGCTGTGTTTACCGATGTAGGAAAACCCGCTTTTAATATAATTGAAAGTAGATTTTCAGATAACACAATATTATCGACTCGAACCACGTTACCACTGGATGGATTAATAGACATCTTAGACGGTTGTCTTTGTAGTGATTACTTTCAAGTCAAGGATAAGTAATACGCTTAGAACGACAAGCTTCTAACTGATTCTTCGCTGTTTGGACCATCCCGTATATTAAAAGGATTTCAAAGCAAATGAGATAAATTACCAACAGCTACAGCAGAGAAACAGCCATGAAATCAGAGAATTGACTCAGAACTTATCTAACAAAAAAACATAAAGCTCTGGCAGGAAACAGTGTGTTTATAAAGTTCCATGTGAATGTGGTCAAATGTACTCGTATATTGAAGAAGCCAAACGCCCACTAGAAGTAAGAATTAAGGAATATGAAATTTATACACAAAACGGGGAAACCCTCAGATCTGAATGAAGATATGAAGAACAAAACAAGAAAAAGATAAAATTTTTAAAAGCAGCTTATGTTAATAGATCTAGTGTTGAGATAACTAATCTCTGACAACCACTACTTCGTAACATCAAATCACTAAGTTGTGTACAGTGTAGCAAACCTTCACATATTGACGCTAGAGGCCTCAAGATAAAATATTTAGATTATATTTTTAACTTAATTGAAATGTCTTAAAAAGAAACTAAAACCAAGACTTAACCAATCCGACTTTTCGGTCGTTTTAAATTGCCTTAAAAATGTGAATTTAGATAAAAAGTTTTTATATCAAAAAAATTAAAAAATAATAAGTTGTGTGAAGAAATGTCTATTAAAACAAGTGCCACAAATAATTCATATGGACACCTTTTTTAAACAATTCTGCCGAGTACCAGAAGTGTAAATCATGTATAACTTCTTGCTACCAGCTGTTTAATTATTAAATTAGCAGGTGGCCAAAATAGAGTTCATAAACTATCAAATATTTTTTTTGCAAAATATAATATAGGTTAATTAAGATATATCGTATTCGATAGAAATCCTAGATTGTCTTTGTATTCGCTAATTATTTATTCATTTTATTTTGTAGATGCTCCTTTACCTCAACGTCAACCAATTGAAGAGTTTGGATATGAAATAGGAAAAATAGGGGTGATTAATGTAACAGTTGAGGCCAATCCAAGACCTAGTATTGAATGGAATGTGGACGGACAGAAAATTAGAGAGGGTAGTCATGACAACACAGGAATCATGGAAGCCGAATTTGCAAAAGAGCTGGTAAGTGTTTTGTCCGTACTATACTTCTTCTTCTTCTTCAAGTTTCATGTTATCTACAGATCGTTGAGCAACTTCTTGTATGTTTTTGTGTGGTGTGTCAACTATGTATGCAAATATATGGGACCACGGACTTTACATGCATTCCAAAGCATATTTAAAAGTTTTTACTATGCATAATAAATTAGAACCTTATTCATAGAAATTCATAGCATACACTTATCTATTGACAGTATAATTGTAGAATAAAAAAATGGCAAATAAATTATATAAGAAAATAAATAAATAAAAGTAGTGTTAAAACTGTTCAAGTTCCGATTCATCAAATTCACCAATTTCTGCAGTTAAAATAACAAATCGTTTCACTTGAACATCTAATACCTTTTCTCTATTCTACCAGTTAAGGTTAATATTTGTAATGTATTCTACTGCTTTCCTCTGGCTGTCCTCCGTAATATGTGCTAGGGATTTTTTTCAAGCTTCTGTGTAATATTAATTAAGCCCATTATCAAAAGGTTTTTCACAAAACAATTTTGCGCTTGTCAAAATCAGTGGCATTAAATTTAGTGTTCAAAAACGATAAAATTTGACCAGCTCAATTAGCGAAGGTTCATCCAGTTTGGTCTCCTATCCATTTTTCGTTAACAAACTCACAATCGATGTTATCGTGTCGATCAGCATTTTTTTATTTAGAGGAAAAAATTAGACTCGCTCGCGATTCGACCGCGTCATTTTGCTATGATTTTGATCCTCGTCCACTTGTTCCATCTAAAAAAATAACTTTACCAAATTTTAAATCATAAATTTCATATTCACTTGGATTTTTGGATGTTTTGAGAAATACCTTCTATTGCATTCCTTTTGATAACTTCAAGTCTAGATTTTTGATTAGCACTGACAATGACCTGAGTCATTTTTCTAATCTAGAGGATTCTCTCAATGCGTCTCTTAAAAGAGAAAGCATTGTAGTAATTCTTGATGTATATAAGTGGTATATAACATTCCTCACGTCCACTTTTATACATGTCCTTCAACTCTCAGTTTTCTTTTTTCTTAATCGTCGTTGTGTTTTGTGTCTTTCATGAACAATTCATTCTAAGTCTTAAACTTAGTTTGAATATTTCCGAGTCTATTTGCTAGGTGGGCGTAGATTTTGATATCTAGCGGTTCCAGTAGTCTTTTTCGGTTTAGTAATCACAATAAATTTTTCAACGTGTGATACACGGGAACACTCATGCGCTCTTTTTTTTAACGATAGGAAATTAAGTGTATTTTTCTCTTTGGTTCAAGACTAGTAAGCTTCTCTCAATTATACTACGGATATTTTAATAATCATATTTTCATTCTGTCTTGTGCAAAAGACTAGACTAGTTTGTCTCGGTTGAATTCATTGAAAACCTATCTAGTTAAGTGAAGATAATTTTTATTAACATTTAATTGAGTCAATCCGTAGAAGATGCAGGCCTGTTAGTCATAACAAAAGGAAATTCAACGAAATACTAAATTGTATAATACATAAAATTAATAGATTGATCGACTTACTTGTAAGGATGATCGATTTGAATTATTCGAGCTGTTGTCCGAAATGATTATTACACACTGTAGTATGTATTCGTCATACCTAGCAAGCACAATTTTTAACGATAAACAAAAAATTCCTGACTCATCTTGTCGTTTGGTGACCCACTTCATCTTCATTGTATTTGTTTAGTCAATTAGATCGTAGGGGAATGACATGGGAAGGGACGGTTGTCATAATCATTTCGGACAACAGCTCGAATAATTCAGATCGATCATCCTTACAGGTAAGTCGATCAATCTATTAATTATTATTCGCTGTTGTCCTTCATGATTATTACACACTGTAGGTGTTCAAAGCATAAAGGCACGATCTAATTAACAATTATTTTATTTATAATTGAAACAATTACTTGGCTAATGCCTATAAAAAATAATAATTATATTATGACGTATAACATTTAAAGACTCTTTTTAACGGTTTTAACGCGCCTAATAACTTACTGTATTAGATGCGTATATATATATATATATATATATATATATATATATATATATATATATATATATATATATATATATATATATATATATATATATATGTATATATATATATAAATGGATAAATTATATATATATATATATATATATATATATAGAAATGGATAAATTAAACACACCTATACTATAATAATGTAAATAACATCCCTTAGTGGGATAAACAATTTTAATATTAAAAATAATGTAACAAAGCAAATGAATTGATCCAAAGAGCAAAAAGATCCCGTGTAGCTGCATATTTGAATTTTTTTTTAAATTTCATCCTTTTAAATTAATTTTATCCTTTTTATTAGAATAAAATAATAAAGATAAAGCTACTTTATGGGTATTCAAGGTAGAGAATGATAATCCGCCTTTTGAAAATCTTAAAAATATTGTTGAACTATTTTCAAATTATGATCATATTGTCTCTCATACAAGGAGGAATAAAATAGTCATTACTATTTAAAGTGAGTAAGTATTCTATAGATCTAAAAGCTAAAAAGAAAATATCGTCCATAGGTCAGATATAAATAATTTTTTAAAACGACGATACCAGTATCGACTAAGCCAATCTGGTACTACTATTATCCTAGGGCTTCATCATGCTCCATCATGGATAACCCTCTCTAGAACGTTTTGAGTGCGAAGATATAAATAAATAAAATGCATTCCAATTTATAATGAACCCTACACATGTTGATCTTGGATCAGGATAGGATATTTTTTATTCTAATAGCTTATAAATAAAGTGATATCTGGATTAGCAATTGTACATCCTGGATTAGCAATTGTACGTATAATATAGTTTTTCTGTGTGATTTCGAATCAGTCATGTTGTTCTCTGAAGAACTTAAATAAGATGCTTGTGCAAGGATGTTTTTCGTTCACACCAGTTAATAATCTTTCAAGGAATTTCATTAAGATTTAGCTTTCCATTTTGTTAAGCTTGCTATATTTATAACACTAAATGTTCTAAACCAATATTTTTATTAAATAATCGTACGATCTTAAAGGCTATTCCTAATTTAAAGAATTTATGTGGAACACTTTTTCGCCCTGGTTCCAAAAACCCATGTATTTTAGAACATTTGCAACTTGTACCTCATGCAGTTTGTTTCCCATGAAACAATTTGATGTTACCAAAAAACAAAAGTAAGTCATACATCAATTACTTTTGAACACATCATTGTTGCTAGTATTCTCAGCCTGGTTTTCGCAACCTTTGTGAATTTCGTCAATTTTCTGCAACATCTAGAAAAAAATTCAGTACGGCATTACGTCAATTACTGAAAAATAATATGAAAGTAAGACATACGTCAATTACTTTTTAAGATATCAGTGTTGTTAGTATTTTCAGCCAGGTCGTCGCAATCTTTGCGATTTTCGTCAAATTTTCTGCAACCTCTAGAAGAAATTTCAGTAAGGCATTACATCAGTTACTGAAAACTGCAATTTTTTCACAACAAGACAGGCGTCAATTGTTACTGATGTAACAAAAACAACAAAAGGAAGAGATACGTCACTTACTTATAAATGTGTTAATATGCCTACTTTGAATGAGCTCACTGTCCCTGTTTTCACTAGTATGTAACTACGAACTTCACGTTAAATAGCCCGTAATTTTGATAATAAAAAATCGTTTTTTTTTTATTATTCTTTCTTGATTTTTCCAAATTCCGTTACATTCTAATTTTTACCGTATTTCCCTTACTTTGTGACTCAGAGGTCGATAGAATACTTTTTCTAACCATTTTGGGCATTTTTCCCTGTAAAATTTGGAAATGTATTAACGACATTAATAAAAAGATGTGTGCTGACCGGCACAAACAAATACAATGAAGATGAAGTGGGTCACCGAACGACAAGACGAGTCAGGAATTGTTTGTTTATCTTTAAAAATTGTGCTAGCTAGGTATGACGAATGCATACTACAGTGTGTAATAATCATGAAAGACAACAGCAAAGAATAACTATTGAATTAAAGTTTAAAAATGTTTCTTTCTTTATAGGTTTTAGTGTTTTCAATTAATTGTTTAATAAAATATAACAAACTATCGTAGAATATTTTGTATAACCTTTATACAAGGAGACTCTTACCTTAAATTCCTGTAAGGCAGTAGTTACTTTGTTTCAATAATTTTATTATTATATAATAGAAATTATTTTTCATGTAAAAGGATTTTTGATGTATTAATTCTTCACAATAATAATATTTTTATTATGAACTCCAGTTACTAATATTCGTTTTGGTTTTAACATCAAAAACAGTTGTTTCTCGTTATTCTGCTATATAAAACTAAAATTGTGTTTTAAAACCCTTTACTGCACACTATATTAAATTTTACTCTATATTTCAAAGAATTTTGAACAAATATTTACTGCGTTTGCATAAGATATGGCAATAGAATGCAGTCCTATATCGTTTAGCTTTTTATTAATAGTTTTTATCTGTTTTTCATTGTCAATTTTTAATGTGGAAAGTAAAATAAAAAAACTGATCATGTGTGTACTGAACACGTTATGTTAGGGTTTATTAACAGTTGTTAGCGTTGTTAGTTTTGTCTTTTATTTCGTTATATGTCTGCTATTGAGTTAATTGAAAGTATGTATCTGCAAAATGTTATCAGAAAAGATAAAATTTTTATCGAAAAGCAAAATAAAATATTGAACATTAAATTTTAAACGTTATTTTTGTATTTCATAAATTTATAAATGTAACTTAAGAGTAACAAATTTCGTTAAAAGTATTTACTAAATACTGTCATGTCGAATTTTTAAAATCTACCATTAGAAAATTAAAGGGAAGCACAGCCAAAATTTCAAATTTATGGCTAAAACGAATAGAGCCAGAATATTACAAAAAAATCTGGTGTATAAATATAAATCGATATAAAATCTATTGCAAATGTTTGACAGACAAGTCAAATACAAAATATTGAAAAGAAAAACTGGATTAAAAAAATGGAACATATAATTGGTGCTCAGTTAAATGAGTAGTGATGAAAGAGTTAACTAGGACTAAACCACCTTTAATTCCCCGCACTTCCATACCATGAAGCCTCAAATGATCTGCAGGTTTTACAGAAGGAACAAAATTTATATTTGACGAACACACAATGTTTTACTTGGCGCATTCACCAGCGCTTTCATATCAAGAGTCGCCACATGATCTGCATCTTTTACAGAAGGAACAAAATTTATATTTGACGAACCCACTGTTTTCCTCGGCGCATTCACCAAAAATTATATCTCTAAATTATTGGAAAAATTGTTACCAACTTTAAAGGCTTATATTACAAATATTTGCAACACCTCACTCCATAAAAAAACGTTTCGGTCATTAAATTGGGACCTTCATCAGAATAATTAGAATATATAACAGGGAGAGGAAAACTGCTAAATAGCGGAATATTTACAACAATATGGGTACAAAATGCCTGCAAATATCTGGTGTCTGTTTGACTTTTTAAGAACTTTACATAGGGCACAAGTCATTTTTACAATTAAAGGACCTACAAGTTTAAAAATGCGTTGTTTGTTCAGCAGCAGCCACCGAGATACTATTTTGGTTGGTCTTGGATTGATGTTTTTTTCCTTTGTTAGACTTTTATACTATATTTTGTTTTTCCTTATTCTTTTTTATGTTGATTTTAAAATGAAGGTAAGAGGACCAATTAGCCCCACTTTATCAGATTATGGTAGACATTGCTTATGTATATGGTGTCAGTTTTTGAATTGACAGAATTGGTGTTTGTTTAAAAGTATTGATTATTTTTTCTGACAGGCAAGGATATAGATTAGGGAAACATTTTTTTTTGTTTGTTTTTGGTTGTAAAACATATGAGTTCTATTTTTAAAATAGTGTTAATAAATATTTCAGGATAATTATTAATTCTAAGATTCTCTTTTGCTTTTCAATCACCTTTTCGCGATATTCGAGACTAGAATCCTATTTCCGGATCAGCAAAACTAATAATAACTGATTTTTTTTGGGAATATGTGCCATTCTGTTTTATTATTTTGTCCGATTTTCTCCAAAATTGGTATGGGGGAGTTTTCGGAGTCGTACCCAACGAATCTGAAATTATTTTTAAAAAATTCAATATGGCGGATCCAATATGGCGGACGAAAAAATCAATTTAGTCTGATTTTTTCCAAAATTGGTATGGGGGAGTTTTCGGGGTTGCACATAACGAGTCTGAAATTATTGTAAAAAAATTCAATATAGCTTATAAAAAATTAATTTGGTCCGATTTTTTTCAAAACTGATATGATGGAGTTTTTGGGATCGCAAATTACGAATCTGATATTATTTTAAAAAATATTAAATATGGCGTGTCCAAAATAGCGGATAAAAGATTGTACATCTCTCGATTTAATCTAAAATCAGTACTGGAGGATTTTTGCTCGTGATAATTACGAATTTAAGATATTTTTTGAAAAACTCAATCTGGCGGATTCAATATGGCGTACTAAAAATTTTGAATATTTCGATTTTCTCCCAAACTGATATAGGGAGTTCTTAAGGATATAAATTATGAATTTAAAAGTATTTTTTCAGGATTCAATATGGCGAATCCAATAAAGGGTGGGACTGAATCGTTTTTGAGGATGTAAATAGCAAATATAAAATTATTTTTTTTATCTAATATATCAGATTCAATATGACGGTCAATAAATTTTAAGTTTCCTGATTTCATCCAAAATTGGTACTAGGGAGCTTTGAAGGGTTAAGATTTAAATTAGATTAAGACGTTAAAAATTTTTTTTTGAAATTCGATATGGTGGGTTGAAAATTTTACCCTATTCGTATGTTTTTCAGATTTGGTATTAGGGGGTTTTAGGGGTCGACTGTATTACGAATATGAAGGTTATTTTTTACAACTATTAGGTTGATGAGATACAAAATGAGAAACTGGAAATTTTACATTTTCTGATTTTATCTAAAATTGATATTGCGGGGTTCTTGAGGCGTATACAAATTCATATGCAGTAAAAAAATATATCGGACTAAGAAATGTATGTCTTAAGTTCTTAAATATCGATATTGGAAGGTTTTGGAGCTTACATTACCAATCTAAAATTAATTTAAAATTGTAGATAGTGGATATACTATGACAGACTAAATATTTGTTTGACACAATTTCACTGGTATTTGGAGAACTTTAAGAATCAAAAAAATTTTTGGTTGTTCATTTTAGGGTAATTTACAACTCTGAATAAAATGGGTACTTTTTGCCACCTTGCAGTCACTGCGAGGTACACTAATTTCGATTAGTACCTAGTTCAAATAATTTTTGAATACCATAATGAATTCACAACTAAAAATCGAAAAATAAAATTTATAACTATAAATTTTTATGTGAAATTGAAATTTTTGAAGTCGGCGTAAAATTATTTCTAAATGGAATAAATAACTACTGATATATATTAATTATAATAAGAAAGCAATTACACATAAAGTATTTTTCATCTGTTTATACGAATCCCATTTTGTCAGATATTAGTATGGCGCCGACTTCAAAAATTTCAATTCATATAAAAATTTATAGTTATTTTTCACTTTTTAGCGCACTTTTAGAAGTCGGTTCAATTTTTTTTTATAAAAATTTTATTATTTGATTAGATGTAATGTAGTCTATATCGGTAGAAGAAGTATATATAGAAGAATAAATTACTTAGAATGTTTTCTTCAAGGTCCTCCTTAACAAGTTATGCAATGACACTTGATATATACAAAAAAAAAGAGATGTTGGCCAGTTGGTTTTAAGCCATGAAACGCAAAACACACACACACATACACTTGATATAGATGTTTCCATTGTACATCCTTTGATCTGCTGGTGTACTTTGTTATTGTACATAAACTAAGTTGATTTTAATGTTAATTCTACAGCTTCTAGAAGTTTTTTTGTAACTGTTGGTTTAGCTATTTTTATACGTATATTGGTGCATAATGATACCCCATCCAAGAAAACTAGAATATAAACATTTGGCAAATTTATGTTTCAATTTTATTTCTAAAGTCTATTGAATCCTTAATATGGTAATTATTATCGTTTCAAATATTTTGTGGGATAGTTTTAAAATATTTTTATAGATTTTCTAAAAGGAATTGAATACAAGAGGCTATTGGTCTGAGTAATATATATTTTTATGTAATTTTGGTAAACCATAAATTTGAAGTGGTTCTGCATTGTCGATTTTTAATTTTTAGTTGTCTTGGGTGAGATATACGTTTAGTTTTCCCACTGGGATATAAGGTTATTGTTTTTTTTGACATATGTGGGTGGGATCTGTCTTTAAGTCTTTGTAGGTGTCAACAAGTCCTCCATTTTATTGTTGTTTCGTTTTCAAAGAAAATTTAAAGGGGGGGGGGGGTAATCAATATTCACGTTCCTACTACAGCAGATAGGTAAGTCTATTTTTCCGAATTCCGAAATTTTTGGAGGAAGGCGGCAATCGTCTCCACCGTTCCTCGCACCTATATACATATATTATTTCCCTGTTGTAACTATGGGCTCACTCTAAGTGCCATTTTGGAATTTTTGGAGGATTTTACGACTTGGAACACCTGCTGTCCTAACTTCATTATACAAATAGTTACGTATATTTTCAAGCAAGTACTTACAAAATTTTAACACAAAAGATGAATTATTTGGGTTGAAAATATATTGAAATATTTGATATTAATTTTTAAATATTTTTTCTTGGTACGTCATTCCAAGGAACGAAAAAAAATTTTAAACAGTTCTTTTTTATATTTCTCAAAAATTGATGGATCTACGACCAATTGTATAAATTTTATACAATTTTAACAAATACTTTCAAATTTTTAAATATGCGATTGTAAAATTTGATGGGGACTATTTAGAAGCCACTTTGCAAGAGTGTATTGTGCGAATGAAGCGACTAAATAAAAACTGATATATAATATTTTTAATTGTATTTTGGAAGAACTTTTCCGCTCTGCGGATTAAATTCTCACGCTACACTTTGTTCTAATTTCACCTAGATTTATTTTCGGGTTAATTGAAACCATTTTCCTACACGATTTCATTGCGAAAGACGAAAAACTCATAAAGTTATAAGGTTTTAAAGTTGTGACAAACAGACAGATGGCCGGAAATAACGAAAGTATAAAAGGTTCTAGCTGTCTACGAAATCCCAAATATTAATAAAAGAATGCCAAGGTTCTTGAATTTAACCTATATATTTTCATTGCATTCTAAAATGACCAATTTTTACCTAGTTCAAAAATACAGGTTTTAAAAAATTCAACATTAACTTTAAAAAAAATTAGAAATAATATAGTCTATAGTCGATTATTAAATATTTCTAATCTTTTAGGGCAATGGAAAGTACATCGCAAGCCTCAGAATAGCCAGGATAAGCAAACACGATACGGAAAAGGACTACATTTTGACAGCATACAATGATCAAGGTAGTCAAGACTTCAGGGTGAAAATCTCAACAAATCCTGAGCCTAAAGGTAATAATAATTATAAACTTAATTACAGTCAGTATTGTTATATCTATGCTGTTTTCTGCTGAATTTAACAATGTTTCTTCTTTATTTCACGCCGCAGGAATTACTAAATTTTTTAGACAACATGTTTATGGCGTTTATGGTAGGTATTGATTTCTATCATTAATAATAGTTTTTTTTATGGACTTCTGTTATTAAATTTTGTTTGCTTTTGAATAAAGGTCTTAGTTGTTTTGGTAATTATACGGTATAAAACTAGAATTTTAAAGCAAAGCGTCGGTATAAGAGGGCAACCGTTTATATTTTGGAAACAGACAATGCTGGTATTGCTACGAGCCATCTGACATATCCATTTTAAAGTTTGATGTTTTAGACAGTATACGTACTCAGAACGCTTTGACATATGGATGCTCTTTGTGTTGCTTGCAATAACTTCAAAATTACATCTCGCCCGAAAAATGGGATTAACTTGCAAATATTTTCATGCGCTTATTTTTCCCAAACTTTGATGTGGTGGATAACACCACCGTCAATAATACTCGTCACCAAATACAAAAAAAATGCGACTGATATTATAATGGCTCTCCGTGAGAGTTTAAAGCATCCCGATCGCGAATTAAGCAACGAAAATTTTCCACCACATGTAGATTTCGAGCTAGAGAATGTGTCAGTTATTTTTAATTAATACAAATATTTTTATATAATATTTATATATATATATATATATATATATATATATATATATATATATATATATATATATATATATATATATATATATATATATATATATATTAGTTCAAGACAATAAAAAAAATATTTTAAGAAAAACAGGATTTATTTACAAAAATACACATGAAAATATATTTATATAAGTCTTTTGTACATGACTTTTTTTCGAATGTCTACTTTCGTTTATATTCCTGATTGCTTTCTCTCATAAGAAACCAACAATAATCGCCCATCATTGCTTGACCCCCATCTATCTTGGCAGCGTTGCTCCATTGTGAATATGGCATGGTAGAACCTCTCTCCTTGCTCGTCACTAACCTCACCCAAATTTTCTGGGAAAAAAATTAAATTGGAGGTCAAGAAGTATATTTTAAAAGACTGTAGCCCATTTTGCAGTAACTTTTAAGTAATCTTTCTACAAGGTTTCATAGTTTTCTACTTTTTTGTTTCCTAAAAACTCCTAAACAATTGTTTGAAAAGAACTCCACGCAGCTAATTCAACATCATTTAATTTTTGATCAAACCGTTGACCCCTTAATATTTTTCTAATTTGTGGCCCAACAAATATTCCTTCCTTAAGCTTAGCATCACTTAGTTTAGGAAAAATTTGTTTAAGGTATTTAAACGCATCTCCTTTTTTTTAAAAATCAATCCCAGTTTAATGTGTAATGCAGGTAACAGTACTTTTTTGGGATCAACAAGAGGTATATTCTTGACATTAGCTTGACCTGGAATACATTGATCTCTCGGAAGCCATTCTTTTACTAGGTAATGGCTATGTGTTGTTCTTGTCTCCCAAAGACAAAGAAAACAGCAATACTTCTTAAATCCACCCTGAAATCTTAGTGATAATCCTATGACTTTTATGTCACCACATATTTGCCACTTATACGTATCATCGCTTATTGCATTTAGAAAAATGACATACTTTCGTATGTTTCCTTTATGTCAACTGCATGTGCAAAAGTAATAGAGGGTCTTTTGTTGCCATTATGGAGCCGAATTGCTTTTAAACTTATTTTAAAAGAATCTATCAATAAGCGCCATTCGCCCGGGTTGTGTGCAAATCCTAATTTTTCCATTACACTATTTGGATTAACACAAACACACATTTTATCCTGCAGAATAAACAACAAGAATAACTCCTGATTGCAATTCCTAAATATTTTAACATTGATTCCAGTGGCTAGTACATTCCATTGTTGTAATCTAGACCCTCATACTTCAGCATGCTTTTTGGACAAATAAAGTTCCCAAACTAGATCAATTAATTCAGGTTTTTTGATTAAATGGGGTGCTTTTCCTTCACTTTCGGGAAAATAACAATCGTCATTTTCTGATACATCATCGGGTTCTGCCTTATCATCATACATTTTGATAAGCTACTTTAATCATTTTCTGCGAATTAGGGGTGAACTGACATATGTAGCAAAAACTATCCACGAGGTTAACACAGCCACGTTTCTGTAGATATGTTTGTACTGTCGCGTACATCGGTTCAGTAATGTGATACTACGTTTACAGGCGTCAACTAACTTTAATCAACACAAAGATAACACTTATACAAGGCTCTTACTATTAGTTTGTTCGCACACTTCTCTTCTCTATCTAATACTGACCACTACTCATGCTAAACCAATACTGACGATACAACTGCCGACCAGCTGCCTTTATAGCCGTTACGTACTTCTGATATTTTCTAGAAACATTCGAGGAGCGAAAGCATACTTCTCGTATACATGGGCCATCTATGAGTAGATTGAAATTAGGAATTATATGGGTTTAAATGGGTACTTCCGTTATTTTAAGCCCTAGAATGTTGAGACTTCGTGGTTGACTTGTCTTCTCTAGATACCCCACGTAGCGTTGCCAGATTGCGCACAATTTCCCTAACTTATGGAAAACGTAAATTTGACAACAGGCGCTTCGGTATGTTACAAATAAATTTTTAAAATAATATGATTTAAATAATCATTCATTTTTGCTGAAAAAATTATAAGTCAACAATATTACGTGTTAGGAAGTTTTTACCATCATTTCCGCATTTACAGATTAACCAAAGACTGCCTTTTACATTACAGTCGCAAACTGGCTGTAAAGTAGTGTAATATATTGCATGAATATTTGACCATGAAGAACATATGTTCGCTTTGGATCCTGCTTAGTTTGACAATCACTCAAACAAAGGTTCGTGTCGGGTGGTGCAAAAGAATGCTCAAAAAATTCGATCGCGGTGTGTCAAACAATATTTATAAAATCATGACAGGTGAGTCTTGTAATTCTACCTATGAGCCTAAAAGTAAACAGCAGTCAATCTTATGTGTCAAAATCAATAAAAGTGAATCGCACTCGAACCACTTTGAAACAGTAAGTCGCGCGTTTTTTCGGAAAAACTGGCCATGTCGCAGTCATGCCTTTAGAACGATCAATTTTAGATGGTACACAAGTATTTTTTTGCTGAAATTCTTCTGTGAATTAAGGAAAATAAACCGAATACGCGGATCATTCTTGACCATGACGATGCGAGCTCTCACATATCAATTCAATCAAGTGAATTTTTGAGCACTAAGAAGCTGAATTTCATGGATTATTTACCGTAAGGCCTGATTTGAGATCCAATGATTTATTTCTGTTCCCATACATGAAGAACAAACTACGTGGTCAACGATTTTCTACGTCAGAAGTACCAGTTAATGCTTTCAAAAAACGTGTTTTGGGGATACCATCTTTACAGCGGCAAATATGCTTATCGGATTGCTTCAGACGCATACAAATGAATGTTGATCATCGTGGAAAATATTTTTAAAAACGATAAATCCAAATTCAATGATAAATATTTGTTTGTGTTTATTATTTCCGAAATATAAACGGCTACCCTCGTATTAAAATGAAATGTAAATTTCAAAGAATTTTCGACAAATATTAACTACGTCTAACTGAAATATGGAAATAAAATTTAGTTTAAAATTGTTTGGCGTTTTAATGAATGTTGTTGAAATCGAATAAAATCATTTTAATTTTTGTCATTTTTCAACCGTCAATGTTCAAATTCGAAAATTATATGTAATTTTTATAATTTTGCTCTTATAGTAAAAGTTTTACATAACACAATAAAATATGAAGTGAAATTAATTTTAAAGTTTTTGAGGATATAGCAAGAAAATATATGTGAGTTTATTAGTATGAAAAGTGAATATTGTGTGACACTGGTATTCATGTATTTCGTTTCGAATTCGAATGTATCTCAAATCGAACTAAATCTTGTGCTGACGCTATTCTCCATATCCAAGTGATATTGACATCGAACTTGATACTCCCGTATTTATTGAAAATTGCAGTGTAGCCAATTAATGGCTGCAAAGGATATTCAATACAAGTAAATACATTTTTAGTCCCGAAATGCTAACCAAATATATTCAATTTACGAATTATTAAAAAACTATCGCAAGAGAAGAAACTTTGGATACGGAAGAAAGTTCTGAGTTCACGAGCTTTCCGATATTAATAAAATTATTATCAGATTTGAAATATTGTTTTTTTTTAACCTGGACAATATATGCCACATTTTGGAAAATAAGGCTACGCTTTATTTGGCCCAAAAAGTCAGTCTCAAAAACTAATTTTAATACAGAGGTTCTCAAACTTTTTTATGCTGTAGACCATGAGCCAGTGGTTTCTATATTCCGTGTACCGATATTTTCTACAAATAAAACACAATTTATTTATGTGAGGTAATTCTACAGATGTGTACAACTATATGTGAAAAACATTGTCAGCCAAATCACCTCCTCTGCCTCTTTGACAGGCAATAATTCTTTTGTTCAACTTTTGAATAACGTCTAAGCACAAGTTTGGTCCCATTTCACTAATTATGCACCTAATCTCATTCTTTAAATCGGGAATTGTTTGTGAATTATTGACATACACCTTGCATTTCACATAGCCTCACAGAAAATAATCAAGTGGCATCAAGTCACAAGATCTCGGTGGCCAATTGACGTTACCATTTCTGGAAAGGATTCTGTTCTCAAATTTGGTTTGCAAAAGGGCCATTGTCTCCCGGGCCGTGTGGCACGTTGCCCCGTCCTGTTGAAATCACATACCATCTAGATCAATATCTTCCAGATCTGGCCATAAAATGTTATGTAACATGGTCTTTCTTTATTTTCGAAAAAGAATAGCCCATTAATGCTCTGCGCCCAAAAACTACACCAAACGATTACACGTTGAATATGCAAAGGTTTTTCCTCAATTTCCCTTGGATTTTCATCACTCCAAATCCGGCAGTATTGTTTGTTGACATAACCTAAAGTATGAAAATGTGCCTCGTGGGTAAAAATGATTTTTTAACAAAAATTATTATCAGCTTCGTGCTTTTGTTGTATCCATCAAACAAATTCACGTCACTGTCTATGATTATTTGGCTTTAGTTCCTACGTCAGCTGGGTTTTATGCGGTTTAAGAGCTAAATCTTTTCTTGGAATACGCCACGTTGATGTTTGCGTAAGGCCTAGTTGCTGCGAACGTCGAGAAATAGACATTTTCGGATTTTTATTTACACTTTCTCGGACCCTGATAAGGTATTCACCTGAGCGGATTCGACGGGTGCGAAATCGGTCTATATATCTATAACGGACCCAGTTTCCTCAAATTTTCGCACTATTCTGTAAATAGTATTCTCCGATGGACGATTGTCTGTATATTTGTTTTCGAGAAAACCAATTTCCATAATAAGTTTTAACAACATAAACACGCTCTTGCATTCTGTATCGTTCCATGATGAGAATTATATTAGTCCATAGAAACCCCATATTTTATCAACCTACGATGTTGCGAAACTGTCAATATTTGTGAACAAAATCGGGACAATCTTATTGGAAAACTCTTTGCAATCTATTAACTTACACGTATCTTTATTAGCTGTAATCTTAGTCTGGTGATTGAACGCATGACGCACCGAGTAGAGACTAGTATGAAAAGTGTCAACATTATAACAGACACTGCTGAGGATTTTCATAATATTTCCGACACGGTGTCATGCAAGGCGCACCGCCGCGTTGTGCTTTTTAACACCAATCCAAGGCTAGACACAGACCTACGCAATTTAATAAGATTTACTGTAGAGTGAAAAATATTAAAATAAAAAAATGCTTCAGTTATAACTCACTCCTTTATTAATTAAAACTTCAAAAATTAAATATAAAAAAAAACAAATTTTTATTTTACTAGTTAAATCTTATGGCATATGGGGGCATTCCACAAAATTCAAAAAACGATTAAAAAATGTTTACCTCTGACCATCGTATTAATAATAGATGAACTAAACAAGTCCTTGCAAGTTTGCGATATTTTCCTTGCAGCTTCGGTTCAAGTCTAGACATGTTTGCTATCGCGCGTATAATTGCAATACATTGAACAAGTTTTTATAAGTTACCACTAGCGTCAGTATACAGCGAATAGTTACTTAGACAATAATCTGATGAAATGTACTTAATTAATATATAAATGGGTAAATTTTTTGTTAATTTTATTATAAGTATTATGTAAATAAATAAGTACCATCACAGACATTTACGGAACACTTACATTTTGGTGATGACCTACCGAAATAGGATCCACTTTCGTGGACCGCCATTTATAACTCATGCACCCCCAATTATTTATCTCGTTAACATAGATCCCTTGCAAGTCGCAGTCGATCCCTGAGGGCCATATAGACCTCATTTAGGAATCTATGCTTTAATAGATAACTAGATGTAAACGCTTCTAGTGTACCTTATCAAAAATAATTTTATTGATATAATATTCAGCCAATGAATGGCTACCGCGTGGAAAGTGAAAAGGGGGTGAGATCTAGTGGTATTTTATACCTGATTGCATTCGTATATTACTTCTTTTTGTTGATATCTCGTGGCATGGAATCATCTCTTCCCAGCATACTAAGGCCTACTGGGTTAGTAGAAAGTATAGGAATGCTTGAGTTATTAATGAAAACGAAATTTTGATTCTATAGGCATTAATTAGTGCTATTACCACAGAATTTTATTACAAACTTGGTCTTATTTTGGACAGAATATCTTGTATATATGCCACCTTCGCATTCTAAGTGAATTTGTGGACACATTCTATATTCACTTCGCCAATTGTTTTCTAGCTATAAAAATTTCAGAGCTAGGTTTTTTTTGTTCTTTATAGCAGCCTAACAATGAAGTTTGGGGTAAAACGATTTGCACTTTCCTAAATTACTTTTCCACTGACAACTTCCTGTTTACATCCGCTTAAACTATACTAACAAATTTATAAATTTTTTATTGATTCTCAGTTAGTTCTACATAAACCTGACATTGGTAACAATCGACTGTATTAGAACAGGGCTAAAAAAATTAATATAGAAATATGCAAATTATCCCGTAATTTTTTTTTAATTTAGTCACGTTTATCCTCGAGAGAGGATATATATACCTTATTGACTCCTAGTCATGTGGGTATATAGTGTAACAAAAGGGCCGACTTCCTTGTCAAACACTCTCCCAATCCTACCTCCATAAACATTCATTACAGATCTTATCAATAACCTTGTACAACTCGAATGCGACCTTAGAAGATAACAAATTACATAATGTTAACCTTTTTTACTTCAACAACTCTCTTCATCAGTCACTAAAAAGAAAAGAATCTGTAACACTAACAAGATTGCGAATCAGCTACACAAGCGTCAAAAACGAATATCTTATAAAGAACCTAGACCAACACACTCTCGTAATCTTCCATTAACTAATGAACACATCTTCTTCGACTGTTTATCTAGCTCAACGTAACAAATACAGCATTATAGGCAACTCGGCAAACATACTTTTTATAGGAAATATGAACCATATCACTTCCTTTCTAAAAAACATCCAACTTTTTAATAAAGTCTAAAAACATGATAAAACAAAACCCGCCTCTAGTTAGAAGCTAAAAGACAAATTGTCGATGCGTCAAAAAGCCATATCTCCCTCTGTCACCAAAATTGAAACTGATAAAATAGAGCCACAATTGTAAACAACTCTAGAGGCTTATATTTCGCGAATGAGACGACTGAATAAGCAAAAATGAGAATTAAATTTTTAACTTTTTTACATTTCAGAAATTAGTTGACGTGACTTAGTAAGAGCTATTATATTAAATTTTTTAAGACTCTTGAAATCACCCGTTAGAAAGTTTGAACACTTTGGCGGCTCATATTTGGCAAACAAAGTAACTAAATGGAAAAATATAATATAATGGATGGAGTGAACGAAAAAAAAAGTTTTTCATTCCAATTTTTCACATAGGGGTAGCGCCCAATTTTTTTTAAATTTTCTTTTATATCAGTTTTTGAGTTACTAGAATACATATGTCTGCCTACTTTCATTGCAAAAACAGACGATTTTATAAGGTTGTGACAGATGGACGGACGAACAAGACGAAACTATGTGGTATGGAACTCTAATAAACACAAAGTATATTAGAGTTGATCAATGTAAACTATAGATTGTGTAAAAGTTACTGTAAAGTTCTATTGGGGCTCAAGCTACTTATTTGTGGTTGGTGCTGGACTATGAAGTTTGATTTTACTGCGTTTTTATTAATTCGCTTTCTTGTTTGTCTATTTTATCTGCTTGTCTGTTCGGTACAAATTTTGAAATTAACTTAAACCTAACTTCTCAATGAGCTAGAAACTTGAAACATAGCGCAAAACTAAATGACAATGCAATATTAACTTGCTTTCTTGTCTGTCTGTTTGTTTGTTTGTCTATGGGGTACAAATTTTACAATCAATTTTAAACGAACTTCCCGATGAGCTAGAGACTTGAATCTTTAAACATAGCCGAGAAGCCGTCAAGGAAGCATCAACTGAAAATGCCAGCTGAGATGTCGGCGAAACTTCGTGAAGATTTTTCTATTGACGAACGGGAAACAATAGTACACATTCCATCATTCGTGAACACCTACAATATATATATATATATATATATATATATATATATATATATATATATATATATATGTATATATATATATATATATGTATATATATATATATATATATATATATATATATAATGTCGTAACATTCATAATGTGTATTATCTTCTTTACAACTATTTGTATTGTTACGAACGACTAGAAAAACTTATTGATACTCCCTCGTATACAAATATTGCGATGCGCCGGAAGGAATATTATATCGATAAGTCATATTTCTAGGTTGTTATGGTTATATAAGTATTGGAACCCAGTGAACGATTTTTAAGAAACAAAATCGTAACAGTTTGAATTAAATCTATACTTATATTTTATGCATTTTACGTGAAAAATATTAACCCAGAAATTTCCTCTTTAACGACATGTCTTAAAGATATTGGTAAATTACGATTTTAACATCAACCACCAATCAATTATATATTTTATTTCTATCACTCTGTTATTGATATGAACATGTTGATTGAGATTTTCTTTTAATTTACGTGTTTTTGTATTTACTATATACTGATGCCCTTGTTTAAATTTCAGACTTGCAAATTTACCATCATCTTTGCCATAAGACATTTGAATATTATGAGTCAATATTTTACCATTTTGTTAACTTATTTATTATGATAGTGTAAGGTTAGACTGGCTCAGATATAAACATAAACAGTAAACACACAACGTTGCCAAATCGCATACTAGTTAGGACCAGCTAATTAAAATGACTCATATGAAGTTTATTAGTTAATTATTTTGTCATACAATATATTCTGTTTTAATGCTAAATCTCTTGCAAACTATTTATTTTTAAATTATATTATTTTTTATTAGTATTTTAATTTAATTTGTCAAATATTGGGAACTACACTTCATTTGATTCACGTGGTAGCCAATGGACCTACTTAAAAGGAGCAAGAATGTTAGCATTAGGTGCCTGATATTTCTTTTTGCGCGAAAGATGTAGTACAAACTGGTAAATTCAATTTTTGTCAGGAAAAACTCATATTATTATATGAATGGATAATTTGAAAGAAATATATATTTTTGATTTATTTGCGTTACAAGCCTGTGTTATAATCCGCAAATCCGATAATTTTAATTCCGAAAACCTATCATTAGAATGTCATTTAAGAAACGTTCAGCCACTAGAATGCTAATGAAAATATTAAGGCTTACAATTCTTAATTCCTATACTTTGTCCACTTCCTATTATTTATGTATTCCACTCCGCCCAAACTTATAAAAAGTAAACATTAACCTTTTTAGTTATTTTTGGCTAACTTCTTTTGTTCGTGCATACTGCTAACTCATTTTGATTTAGTTATCTGATTGCGTTCTTCTATCGCTTATGAATATCTTAGTATAAGTATACGTTTTTTATATCGAAAAAAACCTTTCCTAACTGGATTTTTATTATAATAATTTAAGGGTTATTAGCAATTTGATTTAAATAGCTAGTAAAATAAGTTTGCGTGGAGGTAATGAGGAAGTGTGCTCGAGTGTCCTAGTTTAAGGCGTAGTAAATTGTTAATTATTTTAGTAGATTTATCGTAGATATCAAAAATTGCCCATCGGTGAAAGAATTTGTAGAAAGTTCGTCGACCCAATAAACTAAGTTAGTCTATCGTCAAATGTAATTCCAGCTGTTTTTTGACGATGCAATAATAAATAAGATCCTTAGGCCAGGAACATTAGACTGATAATACACAAAACAAAAACATAAAATGTGATTAAAAATTTTCGTTTGAAAAATATTTCTTCTATAGGATAGTAAATGACTCATCTTTCGGCTCTCGAAATTTGTTTGGCAGTTTTTTATTAGTAAAGAGCGAAGAATCAGCTTTCTTCTTTAAATTCGAAAATTATTGTTTCTACTTAAAAATATATAGTATAGAGTTATGGGCAATAAAAAAACCTTCCAAATGCTTTTTTATTTGTCAAAATTCGTTTGGTGATAACCACCCACATAAGACCAAATGTTTCAGAGACGTTTCAGAAAAGTTTCATGCAGGTATCTAAACGTTTTAGACTGGTTGTACTGAAACGTTTCAAAAATGACGATATGACACAGAGATAAATGTTTTTGAAAGGATTCCAAAAAAATTTCAATAATATTGCATGAAAGCTTAGTGAAATATTATAATACACGTTTCTTGAAATATTTATGGAAGATTAAGAAGTATTTTAACTAACTTTAATGCGAGCTACTTAATACTTCTGGAAAAGTTGACACAAGTTTTTAGAAATGTTTCCAGAAAGGTTTCAAAAGCTTTTGAAAAATCTTTGAGTGAAATATTTTATAAATGTTTCGTCAATTTAAAAAGAAAGGTTTCGTGAAATATTTTTGAAACTTTCTATATATTTTAAATTTATATTTGAAAGAAACTAACTGAAAAAGCCTTATAAGGATAGGCGTACTTTGTTCTAGTGAGGAATCAAAAGCACTGCTTCAGATTGCAAGCAACTACCGGAAAAAGGTAGAAACTTTTCCCTTTGGTAGTATACCGCCATCTGTAGACCGATTTCGAACTTATTGGTTCTTGTCAGTACAAAGCAGCTAAATAGACCGCACCATAAGAAAAGTGAAGATTTTAAACAACTTACATGAAACTAAACATATAGCTCAATACAAGCTGTATCATCTCTCTGAATTTCACGCAATCTGAACAAAAAAATCTCTTGCAAGATCTATTAAATAGTAAATGAAGAATAGAAATATTTCTGAAAAGGTTTATGATATGTTTCATGAAACTTTTCTCGAAATGTTTAGGGAATGATTTGCAAATATTGTTCGCTGCCTATATGTCGCACTCATAAAGGCTGTTGAGAAACACTGCGAAAATATTTTGAAAATATTTCTTGAAACATTTTGGAAGATGATTTGTATAGCGTTTCAGGGAACGATTCATGGAATGCTTCCTAAATATTTCCCAAACATATCTCGACTCGTTTTTAAATCCGTCATGAAACCTTTTAGTAAATATTTCGCAAAGGTTTCAAAAACGTTCCTCTAAACATTTCTAAGAGGTTTGTAATACGCTTCATAAAACTTTTCTCGAAATGTTTAGGGGACCATTTGGAAATCTTTGTTGTTGCCTCTTTTTCGCACTCATGAAAGCTGATGAGAAACACTACGAAAATGTTTCTTGAAAGCATTCGGAAGGAAGATGGTTTGTATAGCGTTTCACGAAACCATTCATGGAATATTCCTTAATTATTGCCGAAACTTATCTTGATTCGTTTTTAAATTTATCGTGAAAACTTTCAGTAAATCTTTCGTAAATGTTTCGAAGGCAATTCTCGATATATTTCTGAAAATGTTTATGATACTTTTCATAAAACTTTTCTCGAAATGTTTATGGAACAATTTGGAAATCTTTTTTGCTGCCTATTTGTTGTACTCATAAAGGCTGCTGAGAAACACTGCGAAAATATTTCGAAAAGATTTCTTGAAAGCTTTCAGAAGCTGGTTTATATGGCGTTTCAGGAAACGATTCATGGAATGTTTCTTAAATATTCGCAAAACGCATCTTGACTCGTTTTTAAATTTATCATGAAAGTTTTAAGTAAATATTTCGCAAAGGTTTCAAAGACGTTTCTCTAAACATTTCATGTTTTATTTTTGAGCGATTTCATGAAATCTTCAATGAAATATTGTCTCAATGTGTCCGTGATATTTCCCGAAACATTACAATTTACCATTTTGGGTTTATTGCATGAAATGTTATAGAAAGTTTTCGTGAAGATTTCACTGAAACCTTCCATGGAAATGCTTTATCCACATTATTGAAATGTCTACGAAATATTTCTGAAAATGTTCATAGAAACGTTTCAATGAAATCTTTCTAGATATATTTCGTGTTATGTGGGCGATATATTTGCAAAAAACATGAAAACTGCATTTTTTGTTATTGTTGTTAATTTTACAAAAAGAACTGTTGAAATCATTAACGAACTTATGGAGAATATTTAATTAATGATAAAAAAAAAGGCTGATTCTGGATGGACTCTAAGAGTTCAATAGTTTTGGCACAATTGCAACTGTTTATCCTGCTAAAGTGAAAAGTTGTCTTTTTTATGGGGTGTGAGAATTTTTCAGCGAATCATACACAGATGCATCGAAGATCTTTTTCAAAACTTTTCACTTTAACGGAAATTGTACCAAAGACTATTGAACTCTTAGAATTCATCTTTTGTCAACTTTTTTGTATTACTAATTATATACAATTGCTCCAGGGAGAGAATATTCGAAAAACATTCCTCGGAACTAAATCAAAATTAATTAGTCGATACAACGTGAAGTACTAATAAATAGATTTATTGAAGAGACAAAAAAATTATTACAAAACGCAGAAAGACGGAATTAGAACTCCTCCCTTAACCGAAAAGAACATTGAAAATAACACAATAAGATTTACCTAAAAATAGTTAAAGTAGATATTTTTTTAAAGTAGTATAAACTATGAAAATTTATTTTTCTTTGCCTCTTTTGAATGCAGCATTCTGAAAAATATATTTATAGAGCTGAAAAACAATAGTAATAATCAAATAAATTTCGAAAAAGTGTGAATACAACAATAAACCTTATTATTATCTAAGTACATAACAGTCAAATGCCCAAATGGTACAGTGAACAAGAAATATATCTACAACCCCAAAAAACCTTAAGTGACAATAAACACATATATGTAGTAAAAATTTTAAAACCTTACAATAATTAAGTTTTGGAAAGAACTCAGAAATAAAGTAATAACATATAACACCAAAAGTAAACAATAAAAAATACAAATTTCACAGGTTAAAAACGCATTCTTAATTATCAAAATCTCAAAAGATTGTTTTGTACTTGTAGAAGTAAACAATTTAGCGTAGCTTTGTAGTAGTTCCAAATCTGTGTGGCTATAACTAAGGGAAAATGCTTTGTCGAATTTTGTCATTCGAAAAGGAACTGGTAAGCAACTCTGGACAGTCAATTCTATTAATAAGTATTTTATAACTTAAGAAAATGATAAGTTTGACTATATGCTTTTCAAGAGAATCCAAACAAAATAATTAGGCTCTCGGAAAGTAGAAGCGACGATTTATGAATATTAAGTTGTGTTCTACAGATAGAAGCCTAAACAGTGCAACCGTATTCCAAGTATTGTGTCATTAAAAACACCAGTATCCTGAAAGCTTTAGAAACTATCCCGTCGATATGGGAGACAAACCTTGATTCACTATTAAATGCAATCCTGAAATCATTTTATGACACCGACTATCTTCGACACTCCAATATAATAGTTGTTTAGTACTGACCCCCCTTCTTCTAGTAGAAAAGATGACTTTAACTTTTTTTATATTCAAATTCACACAATTTGCATGAAACCAAGCATTCAAATGAGTAATATCAGTAATCGTGTAAACAAGTCTTGCAGAAGTAATGCTTGTTCTTTCAAGTAATGTTCTTCTATTGTCATCTTTTTGCATTCGAATCTTAGTTCCTCAAGTAGAATACTTTGAAATGATTTACCCATATACATAATCTCTTTGTCGGTGAGTTCAATGTTTAAGCTTTTTGGAATTACATGCCTTTCTGGAAATAAAAAAGACTAAGAATGTTAAATATAGATCAATGATACTCCCTTCAAGATTAGCATATATGATTACAAATATTATACTCTCACTTTCTTGGTAGACATTGTGGAGTGTATTTTGACCTTCCATTTCGGCTCTTTCGGGAAGATCTGTGTTTTTTTTTCAGCGAGGTCTATTTTTTCGGGGAGAGGAAATGATTGGATTATTTTCTTTCCTTTTTTTTTAATAGCATGTAGAGATTTCCTTTAAATTTTAAGAGCAATAGCTATTATCTAGAAACAAAATTATTTTTTCCACCTCTTGGACGAATGAAACAGATTCTACAGGACCACTGTTTCTCTTCTCTGACTCGAAATCTTACACAAATTAAGCACAAGCTGGCTCTTAGGAGTTTTACCACGCATTGTCTAAAAGGACAATCGAATATCATTATTTTATTCTAAATAGGCCGAAAAAGATTTTAAAATTATGTACGTGTATCAGGCATTTAGACACTGGCGATAGATTTGCAGGTTAGAAATATTTATACGTTTAGATACAGATTTTTAATAAAAACACTACATATATACCGGTAATAAATTATAAATCAATAATTAGTTGTTTTTATTTGCAGTAACCTTCTATTTTAAATTCACTTAAATACTCAAAATTTCACAAAAAAATAATATAAATAATATTTAACATATTTATAAACAAATTAAGATGAGCTCATCTTCAATCTTTCTTTCATATGTTCGTATTCTTTCATTGGATCATCTTTATTCTTCATAAGTTTGTTAAAGATTTCAACAAACGTTTGGCAAAGTTATTAACAATAACGAAAATGTATTTTTTTAATTTTTTTGCCAATATCTCGATAACCATCAAACGAATTTTGATAAACAAAAAAGAATTTCAAATTTATTGCCTATAATTTTGCACTATTACCAAATTGTAATTTTTGTTATTAATTGTTAATAAAAAAATATTTGCCAAACAAAATCCGACACGCTAAAGATGGGAATCAAAGAATGATTTCTAAAAAGAAAATTTCCATTTGCATTTTATGTTACTAAATCTTATATTCTTGACCTATTTACATTATAAGTTTTAAAACAAAGATAAATACGAGTAGACGTCTTAAAAAGTACACAATTAAATGATATGAAATATGCAGAAAAACATTTAGGAAAATTGAAAAATACATTTTCAAGAATTTCTCATTTCTGATAGAGATTTCTGTATTTTGCTAAATTTACTCTGATTAGTTCACATTTAAAACATATGAAACAAAATGTCTGAAAAATAAAAATTCCTCCTAAACAAAACAAATTTGAAAAAATAACCTTTATGAAAATAACCTCCATTTAAAGACTATATTTTCATATGCTGCAGAGAAATTTTTCTAATAAAAATTATTCTTAACAGCGGTGGTATCTTAGTATATTTTTGAAATAAGATGCTACAAAAAGACTTCTTATTTAATATATCTTACTTACCATAAAGAAAAGAGTAATTTTTCATTTCACTTTAAATCGCCGTAAATTTGGTAAACCAAAACAGGAAACAAAATAAAAGCAAAAATCATTCGATGAAATTTATTTTTCCTCCTTAGGAGAAGAGAAGCCATCATTATTAATTCTAGCGGCGTTTTCCTAGTAAATAGACGATATATGGTGCCTAGGAGAAATCGCAGCCATTTGAACGTATTAGGGTTTCGTTTTTTGCACCGTTTTTCTTTATTTCGGACTATAAACTATGTCACTTCGTCAGAAGAAAATAGATCTTGGTCTCTGGGTAAATAGCCTTAATTTTTTTATTTCTGTTTTCTTTTAAGTTTATTATGCAAGTTCGATAGAAAAACGGAAGCGTAAACAAATTAGATTCGAGTCAGTATATTATTGTCTGAAATTCGGTTACAATATTATATTTTATTTCTAACATAACATTTGAATACTAAAATTCCCAGAAATATAATTGTACTCTGTGTAAGCTAATGTTCTTTGATATTTGGCAGCAAGGGCTCAATAAAATCAAAAGTCAAGAAAAAAGGCTAATTATAGAAAAAAAGTAATTATCTAAATACCAAAAAATATTGAAAATGTAACTTTGTATAAGTTGATAATAAATGGTGCTTATCTACTGGAGGTATGAAAATTCAGGTGGTTTGAACGAGAAGTTTAAAATTCGGCTCCATTGATTTGTATGTAATCAAATAAATAAAAAATTTTAAAAATCATTTCAATTTCAATCAAATTTTTTTTGCCAGTTTAAAACAAAAATCCGAATTATATTTCAAGAATGACAGACCAATTTTACTTTTTCTCTCAGTCATTTTTTTGCTGTCTAAATTTATTTTTTGGTTGTTATCTACGCAGTTTCCTTCTGGCAAATGTATGACTATTTGTAATGATATTAATACTGATGTCATCATATTATTGGATTTGTAATCAATTTAATACACATCAATAAAAATTGAAGTGTCCGTTTGTCTGTCTGTCTGTCTGCCTCGACGGGCTAAATTTTGAAACGGCTAAACTTTGAAACGGCTAAACTGATTTCGATGAAACCTTATAGATATGAAGAGGAGGTTATAGTGAGTAATACAGGTTACTTTTTTTAATTGCTTATTATTTATAACATTTGTATTTATTATAAACAATGAGAAGTCGTTTCTACCTATGAGATGGAAGAAATAAGCACTGAGTATTAATAACATGGCCAGAAAATTATTTTAAACGGATTATCATTAATTCGACAATTAAATAATATTTATAACAATTTTATTTATTACACAATTAACAATTAAATTGGTTTCTACCGATTAGATGAAAAAGAGTATTGTTAGATTTGATTAGCATTGCCATTGTACATTAGTTTATTGTTCATTACAATTGAAATTATTATCAAAATTTAAAAATAGTTTCTACATTTAAAATGAAAGTGATCTCAATGGTTAACATTGACGAATCGTGACGATCGTAGAATGTCTCTTTATTAGTTTTGACGATTAAATGTTGTACGTAACGATTTAATTTGTTATAAATAATGGAAAACCGTTTTTACCGATTAAATTGAAAGGATTATCATTAGATACAATCAATACTACCGAAACATAAATGTGTACGACTCTGTAGTTGTCTTAACTATTATATTTTATTTATAACAATATATTATAAACAATTAAAGTAGTTTCTACCGATAATATGAAGGATATGAATAAATATTGTTTATAATAATTCAATTTGTTGTAAACAATAGAAAATTGATTCAACCAATTAGATAAAAATAGAGCACTCTCGTAACTCAACAAACTTTTATTTTCCGAGTTTCACGCGGATGAAGTCACGGGTAAAAGTTAGTACAGTATATAAATGTGTTGCCTAATACGATATGTTAAAAGTTTCTAAAGAAAATATTTCATTATTTTGTCTCCATATTTTTATAAGGGATAATCCCAAACACTCATCATAAACGTCAAACATATTACTCTTATAATCTAAAATGTTATTGTTAAAAATTTGCCCTACTTAAGTCATTTGTAGGTTTTTTGTCTAATGTTAACTAGTAAGTAGGTTAAATAAGAGCAATATCTTTTTTTTTAATATATATCACTCTTTAATAGTTGCCAAAAGTTTCTAAAATAGTGTTGATTAGTTGTGGTTTGTTTAGAACAGGCGCGGATCCAAGGGGGGCCCCAAGACCTTTGAGTTCAGGAAAATAGACCCGATTTTGCCTCTTATACTATAGTTTATTCAAGAACTAGAGAGAGTAATAAATCATTTTTTACCCTTTTTTTTTCTTCGCAAACTACCTGTGTTCTTTAGTCCGGTATAAAATAGCGGTCTATAATAATGGAGTATTTGGGTTGGATAACAATAGATATTTGGAGGTGTGAATTGTTAAAAAAGGATTTTAATCCTTGTCATAGGCGTCGGAAGGAGGTTTCTTTTATCATTAAGTATTTATGGCATAGAATATTATTTCGGTAATCAACTTAAAATAAAAATTTTTATGATATTATTTTATTTCTTATGGTTTAATAATTCACATACATTAGAAAATATAGATAATTTTGACATATTTAACACAAATCACAACTGTATATTTATTATTTTTAATTTTGGCATAGAAACCATTTTTGGCACATTCAGACTAAAACGTAGCCTTTTCTCTCAAAAAATTCTAAGTTATAATCTAAATACTTACAAAATACCCATTGTCAAAAATACAAGAAGTTAAACATA
This sequence comes from Diaprepes abbreviatus, assembly GCA_034092305.1. Taxonomy (NCBI): domain Eukaryota; kingdom Metazoa; phylum Arthropoda; class Insecta; order Coleoptera; family Curculionidae; genus Diaprepes; species Diaprepes abbreviatus. The sequence goes on from JASJET010000011.1 coordinate 4,472,070, forward strand.
TATAAAAAAATAAATTCGTCCATATAATATTAAAATTTTTTGGGGTTATCGTTCATTTTATTATTAATTAAAAACATTTTTAGGACATTTGACGTTTCAGTTTATTTATTTCGTAAACCATCTACAGAATGACAATTTAACAATCACAACAATCAAAGTTAGTGAAGGAAATGTGGATAACATTTCGTTTTATTATTTTATTATATGAATTTTTCCCAATTTTCTGCAGTAACTTTATTCAAAAAAATCTTTCAGAAGTTCAGTTAAATTACTAATTCTGTAAGTTGTGTTATTTCTAGCAACTCTACCTTTCACTTGAGAGAGATATTTTCTTCTCCAACGGACATTTTCCGAGCGATCTATAATCTTTTAAAAGTTCAGTTAAATTACTAATTCTGTAAGTTGTGTTATTTCTAGCAACTCTACCTTTCACTTGAGAGAGATATTTCCTTCTTTAACGGACATTTTCCGAACGATCTATAAGAACAGATCTCCTATCTGCGTTTCCCAGCAAAAATTAAGTTCTCTGAGCAATTCCAGATCTCAGTTCTTTTAATTTCAGGTAAATCCTGATCTTCATTGATTTTGGTTAGAATTTTGTCGACGGTTGGAACCTGCTTCTCATAATAAAATGTATGTACAACTCCTTTTATTGCAGTTTATATCTCTTCTTTCAACGAGGTTTTTCGTCTGCCTATGATTGATTGTGGCTTGGAAGTACTAACAATTCCAGTGGTTTTTTTTCCTTCAGTATTCAGTACATAGTAGAATTTCCAACTCCTGTCATGTTGGAACACATCTCAACAGAGCTTTTAACATTATTATCGGGATATTGATGTCTTAAGGCATCATAAACATTCATTGTAATAAGTTCTTCGTTCAGAAAAAATTTCCTGGTTTAATGATTTTGGAATACATATAGAGATGGAAGCCATATCTTTTGGCTATCTCACTAATCTCAAATAATATATAAACATTAAGGACACACTGTAAGGTGTACTTTGCTCACTGACAGAAATTAGATTGAACTATCAGAAATTTTATTGTTGCAGTAAATTTATAAAAGCTTATAATATTTAAATATAATTAAATATAATTAGATTTACGGCAATCCTTAGTTACGTGCTGCACTGGAGTAGGTACGTTGGAAGTTTCGGTAATAGTTTTATTACTCTTTCTAGTTCTTGAATAGAGTATAGGAATGTGTATGCTTGCGATCGTCCCTCCCCTTCCCAAGTTTAGGAAAATAGAATCGATTCTGCCTTTTAGATTAGGAATATGTATGCTGCTGGCACTCCCTCCCCGTTGACAACTCGTTTTTCTTGCTATCGCCTCTCCCCTTCCCAAGAGTTGAGTTCAGGAAAATAGACCCGATTCTGTCTCTTATACTAGGAATGTGTATGCTGCTCGCATCCTCCCCCTATCGGGAATTTTTTTTTCTTGTGATCGCCCCCTCCCCTCTTCAGGAGCTTCAAATTCAGAAAAATAGACCCCACCCTGCTTTTTACACTAGAAATGGAAATGTTGCTGGCGTCAAGCCCCCCCCCCCCCCTGTCGACAACTTGCTTTCGCTTGCCATACTGTACTTTTCTGATATCACCGCCCCCCCCCCCCTCAAAAAGAGAGGCTGGATCCGCCCCTGGTTTAGAACATTATCTATTATAATTTGTAAAATATGTGGTGTCCCAATTTAAAGTTTCTACTTCTCAGTGGAGTATTTAAGAAATAATCTATGAGTCAGACGGGGAAATTTAAAGGTGGCCTTGGCTTTGATCTTGAGATCAGTTTTATCGGTTATTCAAACCCATCTTAATTTTTTTTCAATGGAAACCTCTATATCTGGCTCCAAAGATGAAAAGAGCAGAATATTTTACGCCTCAATATGTTGTCGTACTATAAGATTCAAATAAATCATTAGAAGACCAATTAACTTACTTTAATAACAGAACTACTGAAGTAACATGGGAGAAAAAATATTCTAAGGGTTAGTAGCTCCACTCAATGGTGATCTTGATTATGAGCCTAAATATTTCGTAGATAATAGAAATACCTCTCAACACCTGATTAATTAAATAATTGGTAACGATTTGAGGTAATACCAATTATTTAACGAACTTCATATTCTTACTTTCAATGGCCACAATTCGAAACGTAAACTTTTCAGTTTTTTCTATTTTTTTGTTTAAAAGTCATGGTCATTATTAACTAACCCCTAGAGCTTTTGTCAGTACTTTTTTAGAAACGTGATTCCTCAGCAAACCTCCAAATGATCCCTCGGAATCAGAATATTAAAACGAAAATTTTTCCTTTCCTTTCATTTTCGAAGTCAGAAATAGAGTTTTCCATTTGTAAAAATAAAATTTACCTTATTAAACCTCTGACTCTTACTTACTTTTATTTAATATATATTTTTTAAATGCTTCTCTAAAGAGGTGGAAATTTTAAAATGAGACACTCGGTATATGACACGAAATTCTACTTAAATATATGTAGAAAATCAGCTAACTTTGTCACAGTTGTTTAATTGATGTTTATACAATCGAGTGGTTATATTGTTCGACAAATTTTATGATCCCTTTTTCCAGTCCGACGATCAGAAATTTTTAATTACCTGCGTTGGAAAATGCATCGTGCTTTCGCACATTGTAGACAATATTATTGCAGATCAAATTGAGAAAACTAGTAATTTAGAAGACAGTTGAACTGATAAAACTATTATTTTGAAGAAACTTTTTCTGTAGCTCAAATTAGTGGAAAACAAATAGATTAGAACCTAAAATATATACAACTCTTACTAGTACTTTTTCTAGCACAATCCACAAAACATTCTGTCAGAATACTGGTGCCATTCTTCCAACGTGTCTATTTGGCTGCATCAGCAAGTTATAGCTTAACTATTATAGAATTTCTTCCCCTCTTGATAAAATAGACGTCCAAAGCCATCCAAATTGCTCAGCATGTAATAAATATGGTGATGCTAACCAATTCTTGTTTATTAACGACAATAAAAATTTCGGTTTATTAAGGAATTTTTATAATAACCAGTTCTAAGAAGGGTTTGGCCTCTAGTGTCAATGTCTTTAGACAAATCTAAGTATATTTTCTCAAGCTTGGTATCAACCCTTGAATTGAGTGTGCCAATATAAATGATGTTTTAGTTTTCTCTCTTTCTTTTTATTAAGGTATAACTAACATAATCTGTGGCCAAAATAATAGAAACGAAAAAAAATATATTTAATTTTTATTTTGCGTTAAGTTTTTTCACTATTTTCTTCTCTTAAAATCGTTATGTTGATCATATTTTTTTTTCCAAAAAGAAGTTATGAGTATTTTCAAATGTTCGATTCTTTCATTGGTAGGCACTTTTGACAATTCGATATAGCAGACCCAAGATAACGGTCACAAAACAATTTTTCGATTTTTTCCACGTTCATTTGCTATTGAACGTGCCTTATTCACACTGCGAATTTCTTAAAATCCTTCAGAATATGCTCAAAAAAGGTTACTTGGAAATTTTCTACATCGTTGATCACGAAGTTAGCCACAGGATAATATGATCCAAATGGCGGATTCATTTTAACAACCAGATATCCTATCTTCACACTGCGATTCACTTTAAATCCTCCAGAATATAAAAATTATATCAGCACTTCGGAAAATTGAAAATTCTACACGCTAAAAGAAGAGAGGTCCCGAATTACCACAAGGATGCACGTTTTTAAAAAATGAACGCAAGAATTCACGAGAAGAAAATTTAGTAAGTAATAAGGCAGAATGAGGTATGGATATGAGACTGCAGACATCTAAAAGAATAAACTTGAAGATGTATTTTTTTAAAAGGAAGGTATTGCAAACAGTAGTCGTGAGAACGACTGTTCAAGAGATGATCGCCATGAGCACAACTGGTAACATGCGCTTAAAAGCAAGTTATAGAAAATAGTATTTGTCTAATAGTTCTCACAACTACTGTTTGCCAAAACTCACTTTTAAAACCAGACATCGCCAAGTTTATTCTTTTTTTAGTGATAATTATTCAGCAAAGATTATTTGAAATGTGGATTATTAAAGGAAGAACAGCAATTTTGCCATTGCCGACGTTTTGCCTTATTTTAAAGAATATTCAATGGAAAGTACTTTGCCTGAATTAAATTTGAAGTTAAAATACAAAAAGATTGACACCAGTACTTTTACTGACTACTGTTTTTCATAGCGACGGAGATGGTATTTGCCATCGTCTGCTTAATGTTATTATGGACAACTACCGAAATCTATGTGTTTGTATCTGATTTTACATTTTTAACTTAGGAAAACTACTTTCCCGAGCTTTAAAAATGCCTTAAAGTAAAGCAAAACATTGGCGAAGGAAAAAAAATACTTTTTTCTAATTAATGGTTCAAATTCCAACTAGCTAGAGGCTATACTACATAATTCCTACTAAACTTCCTTCTAGCGCATTCTTTTATGCTCGTATACTTTCTAAAAACAATGGTTTTTGTTCTTTTAGCATGCAGAATTCTACATTTTCAGAAATGTGAATATATAAGCATAATTTCTAGTATATTGAGCGAAAATAGCGTGTACGGCAGCCCTATTCGATGTGCATATTGAATTATATTAAACTATGAGTAACTTCATCAGCGACTCAGAAAATCTTGTAATAACCATTTCCAAGCCATCGTGAAGGATTTTGAGTGCGAATAAGGCATGTTGGATAGATCAGCCATCTTGAATTATGCGATTCTGAAGGTAATTTTGTGATTAGCGACTCCTATTCCAGAGGACACTTTTTGGTTGAAATGAACAATTTCGCCATCATATTGAATTTGCCGAGTTGATTTGTGCTTTTTTGAGACTAGTTTCTTAATTTATGAGCCTCAAAACCCTCGTTAGTACTCATTTTCAAGCAGTTCAAATTGACTTAAAATGTGCAAATGGAAAAAATCGTAGAATTATTTTGGTAATGTATCTGTTCTATCCGGCATCTTGAGTCCACTATATTGAATTGTCAAAAATGCCTATCGGCATTAAAAAGTAGTTGCTAAATTTTAAGCTATAGAACGACTATTTTAAGTGCATCCGAGTTTGGAGAACGTGGTTTCCCCGGCATTACTCCGGTGTATATATAGCTGTCGTTAGGCTGTGGATAATTTTCGGTCTATGATCGAAAATGTCTGCAGATTTAATATCTTACAAACATATCTCAGAATTTATATAGACAGTTGTTTCCTATGAATGATACTTTTCGTTCACTACAACTTCACTGATAAAAACATTAGATGATCGAAACTCATACAGAGAAAAGATCAGAGTTGTATTTGTGATATATAAACTGTCTGTTTATTTTTCCCTTAACTGCATTATTGAAAATAGCGGCAAATTATTAAACTAATCCTAGTCAATATTTTTTATTTCTTAAGAAAATTTTAATTTTTAGCATTAGACGTCTTAAATTCTATACGCGTACTATTTTTCAACTTTTAAAATTTCCTTTCTTTTATAGGTTACGAAATTGGCGTAGCTTCGATCATTGGAATAATAGTCGGCATTATGTTTATAATTTTGGTAATATCCATGTTAATATTCGCCAAAATGACAGGAAGATGGTGTTTTAGCGGTAAGTAATCTATGATCACTATATTTTTTTAATATCGTCTCTTGAACGATTAGAAGTTTAAAAAACTTTGTATGTTAATCTAAAGTATTTAAATCGCTGCAAGATTTTAACGATTATTTCAAATTTATTTTACCGAATATAACGATGCTAAGCAGTAAGAAATACTGAAAATTAAATTTTTGCTGGTATATTTTGTTTTTAAGAATGTAGAGATGGCAACATTTACAAATTAATACTAAAAAATTTTAATTGTTCATGATAAGTAACCACAGTGTTACCATGACAATAAATTTGTGCTTCAAATAGCCTTCAAATGAGTACAAACTTTAATTACCTATGTTGGAAAACATCTAAAATACTATCAAAACTATTGCTAACTTTTTTCGTGCACCAGAGTACAAAGTTTTTTAGACCACTTGAATTAATTGGTATGTGGTAAATTATTTTTGTTTGAAAACTTGCATTATTATGTTCTAAATAATTGGAATGAAATCAAACTTTTGTAGCCGTTAAATATTTTCACATTTACTTTTTTTGTTAGGAGTGTTTTACAAGCCGAAACCCTTTTTAGACAAGTGCTTTAGTTTTTAGTTTATTATTTTTGTTTCAATCAAAAGTATTTATAATAAACGGCGATGGCCAACTGCAAACATAGGAATAATGAAGACGCATAAATTCATGATTACATTTCTTTAGATCTTGCTTTAGTTTAAAATATATCCTATAATATTTGCAATAGATTGAAGTTTTTTCTGTTTTATTTGCATAATTTCAAATTTTTTAAGGAAATTTAGATCACGGCTTTAAAATTACGACAAGTTCAACTTTAAATACACAGTGAAAATTCAAAAATTCACCTATCCAAAGATATTGATATCTATTAGCAAGAGATCTAATTACTGGACGGATATGCAAGGAATGAGACAAGCGAAGATACTTCTTTGAAACTACGACCAGAACAGATTCAAGGAATGCATAACCCTAAGCAAAAAATAACTTAGAGTTTTGACAGGAATCCCGATGGGCCATTGCCACTTGAAAGGACACCTCAAGAAACTACGACTTGTAGAAGGAGAAGAGTGCACCAAATCGAAGAAGGGGAGCTACCCACCCTGAAGCCGTCCCACATCCTACGGTTCCTGAAGGAAATAGGACTGGGGGACCTGCTCTAGTCGATAAGGTAACTGTTACGACTTGGCAGCAGTAGGGATGCACAATAGATCTACCAGGTCGCAGTGTACAGACCCTAATTGTACGCACATACATACATACGGTAGATTTTCAGAACTTTTCTTGATTATTTATACAGGAAGTTCTGAATTAAGTTTAAGTATTCTTAGCAAAAAACAATGATTACTTTGCTGCAAGGAATCTGGAAATTTTTGATTTTTAAGGAAATTTAACATTATTGTTGTGCCTTTACTCAACATGTGAATCAAACGTTTTTTTGAATTTTCCAATACAAAAGTAGCCATTTACAGTTCAAAAATAAAAAAATAAAAAGAAATGTTTTCAAAATATTCCCCAATACATGATCACTGCATTTCCAGATCTCTTTGTACCAATACCAAAAACAATTTTGCCACTGTGAAGATCTTATCCTGGAAACGTCATTTTTGAACGCATCAACTTCTTCTGGCGTAGAAGATCCTTGACCACGCAGCTTGTTATTCAAGTACTGGGACAAAAAGGAATCATTGGGTACCAAATCAGGGCTGTACGGCATATGACCCATCAATTTTACGTTTTGAATGTTTAAAAAGTCAAAAAGTATTTGGTTTGGTTTCCTCAATTTACCAAAAACTTCCGCCAAGCAAATGGTTGTATACCATTCAAAGTGTACCATGCTTCGAAGACACAAAACTCGTCACTTGTCACGATCTTATAATAATTTGTGAGCATTTCCTTGCACTGATCCATACAAACCTTTCTTTGAGCAATTGTCAAGTCAAATGTTCATTACATGTGCTAGTATTATGAATGCCCATTGATGTCAGTTCACGTACAGTATCCATGTTTTGCACTATAATCAATTTTGGACTACCTTCATGGGACTTCTGTATGAGCGAACGTAGGCCAGGATTGAATTCAGTAACGGCTTTTTTACGTACTGCGCTGCCATATAAAAACTAAATTCATCGATGTAATCTTGTTGAGATAAATCACATCGAAATTTATGAAAAATAATCACACGAAAATATTTTGAGAGTTAGTTGCATTTTTTGGTCCAGATGTAATTTTGAAGTTACTGAACAACACAGATGTCGAAGTTTCTGAGATTGTATACTTTCTAAAATGTCAAACTTTACAATTAGATGATACCTAGCAACGCCAATTCTCGAAATTTAAAATTGTTGACTTTTGTCAGAGCATGAATTAGGAAACCTACTTGTATTCTTAAATGCCTGAACTTAACAACAAGACTTTTTTTCATGCAAAATTTAATTTTTTTTTTTCTGAAATTAGTTACAATACTACACGATTTTTCAATAAGGGCGGGTCGATGTTAAAATGGAATAAAACAAGGTATGTGTGAGTTATCAATGAAATTATTTTTTTATTTGTATTATGTATGTAAGGAATATAACATCATCCAAATGTCCTCTGTGACTTCTCACGGTGACACGGATCTATATGGTCCAATTTTCAATGGCTCTGCCTCATAGATCCGACTGAATTTGAGCGATGGCGTTTGTTTTGTTGACTTTCAGGGCATCGGTCGATTGTGGCTTATTGGCATAGACCTACGACTTCAGGAAACCCCACAAGAAAAAGTCCAGCGAGGTCAAATCGCACGATCTTGGTGGCCCATTCACGTCACCTCTGCAAGAGATAACCATACCTCCAAATCGTTCATGCAGAATATTCATCGTTGCGACCGCTGTGTGGCACATAGCGCCATCCTGCTGGAACCACATGTCGTCTAACTCCATATCGTTCAATTTGGGCCAAAAGAAATCAGTTAGCAAAGTTCTGTAGCGCTCACCATTGACACTGATGGCCAAACCAACGTCGTTTTCAAAAAAATGACGCCACTGGCTGCAAATCAGCACCAAACATTAACTTTCTGCGGATGCATTACCCCATGGTAAACCTCGTGTGAGTTAGCGTCGTCCCATATATGGCAATTGTGTTTGTTAACATAGGCATTCATCCAAACATGCGCCTCGTATCTAATATTGGGGTGTTTCAAACGCTCCGAAGTCCAGTCAGCGAACAAACAGCGTTATCTATGGTCAATAACTTTGAGTTTCTGGATCAGTTGGATCTTGTACGGATATAGGCCCAAGTCTCGAAGCAAAATTGGCATACTATTTCCAATATCGAAGGAAAAGTCACAATAAGGCATCACTCAGATCGTGTCGTTCCACGCGCATCGCTTTACAAAAAAAAAAATAAAAACCTTGGCAATTTTTGAATGCTTCCAAAAATAGAATTATTAAAACTTGGGCAACGCTTAGGACTATCGATATGCTTGTCCATATATTTAAAAAAATAGAGTTTTTTTAAATAAATATGTTTATAATTTTTTTTTGTTAATTAAAAAAGAAACTGTTTTTGAAGACAGCTTCAAAAAAAAATATATGTGCATTTTTTAAAAGTTTTCCGTCTTTTATTTAAAATTTTCAGAATTGTACTGAAAGCGCTTTTGTTCTTTACTTTTGACAATCTAAATTTTAAGCATAACAGAGACATGCTGGTTACTCGCGACCGATATACTTAACAAATAATGTTTTTTATCACCCTGTATTAATAACATATTTGCTTTTATCTGATTTACCCTGTTTATGCCCTGTGTTCTTTGTTATCTTTCAGTATGTTTATCTTAAGGAATATTTTTTATAAGAGAGATAACTTAATAATAATTTTATTTTAACGGCTACAACTGTTTGCACTTAATTTACTGTGGCATAAAATTTAAAGCATGTTTACTTCAGAAAGCATGATTTTCGCTGTCATATATAAAATATAAACCTTCGAACAGACCTACAAAAAAGTACACAGAATAACAGTATTTCAAGACACAAAACTTGTAGACGCAAAAACCGGTTAACTTCGTGGAACTCACACTATTCATTGTTAGAGTTCGCGAAGTGTTTTGCCAGCGCGGAAAACAGAGTTTTAGGGGTTGACGTATTAGGTAAACTAGATTAGAAATGATTTTTTTGTCATTTTTATGAGGATGTTAATGTAGTAGACAATTGATAAAATTATGTAACAATAGTTGAACATGCGTTGTATCTTCTGCTTGAGTATTAATTATCAGCTTAATGGATGTCTTAGAACATAAAACGTTACTAGTTTTTAATATCCCGAGCGTCATCCTAAGAAGAAACAATTTTTTTGAGGCCGGTTTAAATTTTGCCTCAACATTTACTGTAAAATAATTTTTGTCTAATTTATTGTAATATTAGTAAGTGTCAATATACATTATGCAAGAAACTGCAAAATAATGGCGAAATATTTAGCATAACATATCTTGATATTGGTGAATTATTTCAAAAATCTAAGCTAAATTAGACAAAATTCAGGAATTTGGCCTGCACAAAATACTACTGAAATAATGCCTAGTGATATTATTTTAGCTGTACGAGTAGAGTTATCAAATTAATTATTGGTAATATTGTTTTATTATAGTTCGCGTAAATATATAAATGCGATGTAATAGCTTTTATATTTAATAAAATTTTTATGATTTAAGTGCTAAAAAGCAGCAAATAATGATATTAGTTTTTATACGAAATTTAAATTTTTGATGTCGGCGCCAAATTAATACCTAATAAAATGTGATTCACTTAAAAGATTGAGAAATACCATATTTGTAATTGCTTTCTTACCGTGGCTTGTATGTATCTCGTGTTATTAGTTATTTGTTTCGTTCAGTAATAATTTGATGCCGACTTCAAAAATGTCATTTTGATGTACAAATTTGTATCGTAATTTTTCGCTTTTTAGCGCTTTTTTAGAAGTCGGTTCAATTGTTTTATAAATATTTTATTTTTCGATTTCTTGTCTTTAATTGGGTTAAGATTCTGAAGTCGTAAAAAATACCAATTTTATCAATAGTTATAGATCACACTAAATTGAACATAAAAAAATTCTTTGATTCTGAGAATTCCCCAAAAACCTGTTTAAAATGAAATTGTGCTAAACATATATTTAGTCTATAGGAAATGAGCTAACATGAATTTTAAGGAATTAATTTAAGATCCGTAAACTAGACCCTCAAAACCCCTAAATATCGATATTGAAAGAACATGAGACATGTAAATTTTTTAGTCCAACATATTTTATCCTGCATATTGAGTTTGAAGAAATTGATTTAAGAACCACCCAATATCAATATGAACAAAATCGCAAAAATGTAAAATTGTGAGTCACCCATTTTTATCTGCCATATTAAATTGTAAAAAATTAACTTCGGATTCGTAATCTTTGATTTCGAAAACCTCTTAATACCAATTTAAAAAAAAAATGGCAATAACCTAAAATTTTCGACCTACCATATGGGCTACACCATATTGAATTAAAAAAAAAACAATTTTAAACTCTTAATCTATACTCTCGACAACTCACCAGTACAGATTTTGAACATAATCCAGATATATAAAATTTTAATATTCCATCTGCCATATATTTAAAACAACTTTAAATTTGTTTCTTGATCTCTCAGAAACTCCCAGCAACAAATTTTGAATTAAATCGGGAGATTTAAATTTTTTGTCCGCCATATTGGATCCGGTAGATATTGAATTTTTTAAAAATAACTTTAAATTCGTAATTTACACCTTCAAAAACTTCCCTATACCATTTTGGACAAAATCGAGAGGTAAAAGTTTTAACCCACCATATTGGTTCCGCCATATCAACTAAAGTAGATCCTCTTCTAGAAGGAAACCAATCCCAGTTAAATTAAAAAGCATCGTTGCAGCGTTATAGGAGTAATTGATAATTATGTTTAGACCTGCAAACGCCATTTTAAAAATATTTTCGCCGAATTGTCCCCATCGAATTTAGTAAACTGACAAATTTTAAAAATTTCCGAAAGACTATTTTCCGAGAAATTGATCGCGCAGTTCGTTGTGAGAACACTGTGTTTATTGATGTGGTATTAACAAAATCTTACGTAAAAAACTTGATTGTTTTTTTGGCTGGCTTGAAATTTATATGATTTGAACTTGGCATGGGTATTTTAAGCCAGAAATCAGTAAGAAAGTTTTTAAAACAATTTCTCAAAGCTGAAAATTGTATCTCTCCTTTCCACTGATCAATTCGCTGACGCATTGCACCTAATCATGTCTCATTAATGTCAAAAAGGGAACGAAAACAAAGTAGATTTTAAACAGCAGTGTAAATATAAACTATAAGATACAGATGAGCATCTATTGGTATCACCTTTAAACTACATAAAGCACGCATGAAAATGTCTAAAATAGAAAAGAAGGAACTTTTTAATTCTCTCAAAATTTTCAATTTTCAACCGATTTGTAATTTCTACTATATATGTCATTGCAAGAGGTTTTAACTACTGCTGATTATTACACTGATAAACAGTGATTTTGTTGAACAAAATTGAGTTCAATTTTTAAACTCTACTACCTACCCGCATATAAACCTCATACTTAGTTTTGTTCAGTTAGCCTTAGTTTTCGTTCAACATCAACTAAAACGGTTTTTTAGGATTGGTGTGTCTATACATCTTAATAAGATGTCCAAAATGTGTGTAAACCATGCTGACAACTTTTGTTACATTTGCGGGGAACTTACTGTTAAAAGTCAACGTCGTAGTTTGACACCATTAATTAAAAACTGTTATTTTAATTATTTTGGCTTTCCACTGCAAAATTTGGAATTTGGTGTGTTAGTTTATTAAAATCATGGCTAAAGGATCTGGTCATATGCTGTTCGCAGTTCCAGTGATATGATCCGAATCGTAAGCGCATATATCAGATTGTTATTTCTGCCAAAAAAAAAGGTATTAATCAAAAATTTAGACACACTGTGAACTATCCGAATCTACAATCTACTCAAAGACCTACCCCACACAGTGATGATTTGCCTATTCTTCAGATTCCAGTACACATGGATAACGTGACCGAAAAAAATATATCAGAGGATTCTGATTCACACGATCCGACTTTTGAGCCCTGGATGGAACCTCATTTTATAACTCAAAACGATCTCAATAACTTGGTACCTGATTTGGATCTCAGTAAAAGACAGGCTGAACAGTTGGCTTCCGGGCTTCATGATTGGAATTTACTGGAAAAAATATCAGAATATCCGTGTAAAGAAAACGACATATACACTCCTCAAGTTTTTTTTCTCAAGATGCCAATATAGTATTTTGCAGATAGATTCCCTCTGTGATGACGGAGCTGACGATTGAATATAAAACACCCACTCGCGATTGTTCATAGATTTGTCAAGGATTAGTTTAAAAGCTGTAAATACCCTTCCGTGTTGGTGCTGATGCTACTAAAATAATAGAATCGTGAAAATATGAAGTCACTGCTTCAACATATTAAATATAACCAATACTTCTGAAAAATATGTGGAGATTTGAAAGTAATTGCTATATTGCTAGGTCTGCAGTTTGGATAAACGAAATTTTGTTGTTTCATCTGTGAGTGGGATAGTCGAGTCCAGAAAAATCAATGTGGTAAAAAGGAATGGCCTAAACGAGACGCTCTTATACCAGGTGAACGAAATGTTCTTCACTCTTCTTTAATAAATCCTGAAGATGTATTGCTACCTCCATTGCATATGAAATTGGGACAAAGATCGAGAGTTTTTATTACTTGAAACAAAAACCAGCAATGTCAAAAGAAAAAGGGGAATATTTGTAGAGCCACAAATTAGAGACCTACTGGCTGACGAAGAGTTTTCGGAAACCACAGAGCTGGAAACAACCTCTCGACCGCTTACAAGGGCATGGGACGCAATATGTTGATCAAGATACATTGTTACATTCACATTTGGATGTTTTTCCTTAAAAATTGAGGACGTTAACGACGAACACGATGAGCGGTTCCATGAGAACATATCCAACATGGAAAAACGGTACCAAGGCAAGTGGACTCAGAGCATGTTGGACGCTCATAAAAAATATTCCCGAAAATGTTGAATGAAAGTAAAACTTAAGTTGGTTTTCTCCATTAGATACAATTTTTGACCGTATTTACTAAATGTTGCAAAAAAACTGAGGGTGACTGAAACTTTTTAAAAATGGGGATTAGTTACAGACTATTTGTGTATACAAGATAACACATTAAATTTCATTTAACTTTCACTAAAGTCATTTTTGTGTGTCAGTGTTATTTGAGTATGTATAGGTTCATATTATGAATTATTCAGCTGCAACTCACCGTTTACAAAAATTCCTAAATTTTTACACCAGATACTAACACTTTTATTAACTGACAAGTAATATAAAGAAAATTTTAAACCTTGTATATACTCTAATATATCCTCCATACAAATAATGGTTTTCGTTTAAATGTTACAAAAAGTAAAGTCTGAAACATACTTCATACAAATCTTGTTGCTAATCTAGGCGCTTGAACGAGCCAACAACCAATTTACAAGATGTTTTGTTTAGAAGAAAACGCTTTTTACGAGTCTCTTTGCAGCTTACGTGGCGCCACACCTAACGAGCAGTTTTCGCAACGAATCGTTATACATTTTGTCAGGAAATAAAGTGAATTATAAGAAAAACACATAAAATCTTACTTATTCCTCAATACTAATTTTATCTCCTTTAAATGTACTCCTCATTTCAGATGATACGAATATGCCAGTTTTCTTTCCAGTGTTCCAACTCTCCCCGTATGTCTATGCAGATTATTTTCACTGGGCTCGAAACGATACCCGTGAAGTAGTAACTTGAGCTTCCAGAACCAAGAAAAACAGAATGGCATCGTATAGGCGAATGTAGGAATAATATCGGTTGACTTTTTTCCTAAAAACTCATGGACGAGTGGTGTGTTATCAAGACTTAGGGCTTATTGTCGGCGTGTCCTATTTCTGGCTATTTTTTGCTAACGGCTTAATATTATTCCTTACTAACCATGATGCCCCCTTTGAAGCACTGTTGATGATTGAAAAAACAGTAATCATGATATTGATTTTCGACTTGCTTTGACGTGCCCTTTTTGGCCTTTGCTTTTCTTTCAACCTCCGATAATTATTGCGATGTTTTTATGTTAAATTCATATTTCCACGTCTCCGCCAATAATGCTGCATTTCTAGGAGTTTGAGAAGCTAGCTCTTTTGGAAATTATCTCAGGAGCAATCCATATTTGATGTTGTATTTTAAGAAAATTAAGTGTTTATCGCAACACGCGAGAAACTATGAATTTTGTGGCAAATATTTGGATCAAAATGATATGGCATTGAGTGTTTGAGATTCATTACTCGTATGCTAGCTCTCTAAACAGATAGGGATAGTTTTCGGACACCATAGCTTTTGTCTGAGGGAAATAATTGTTGCCTATTAATGTTGATGGCTGTGCAGGATACAGATTATCTTCGACGTTTTCTCGACCTGAAATTAATTTAATTCAAAAAGTAAAATATAATGCAAATTCTTTGCTCATTTGGCCCTGTAGTGATAAAAATCACCACGAATTGCAATTAGCATTCAACCATTATAACTTGTTTGTTTGCTAATATGCGACTTTATGAAATTTCACATGATTGTCACCTACTGTTTTACCATTTTCAAAAAATATTTTTGCGATTTTACATATGCGCGCGGATGATATTAAAAAGGTATGTTTATATTCAGAAAATATACTTTTTACTTAAATAAATATTTATTGTATATATATATATATTCAGAAGCGGATTAAATATCGAGAGCGCCCTAAGCAGCTCATCGGTGCCTCTCTAGCGGTCATATATTATAAATTTTATATAATAATTAGCTGCGCCCCGCCGTTTTATCCGCGTAATGTCCCATCCCATGGAAATTTCGGGATAAAATATGTGAATCTGAGTTTCCGGCTATCTACATACCAAGTTTTATCACAATCGGTTCAGTAGTTTTTGCACGAAGAAATAGCGCATAAACACACACGTACTTTCACAGTTATAATATTTACTAAGGTAAGTGCCCATGTCTTTAGGCATGAACGAAATATGTGATGAGAGTAAAGAAAGCAAGAGGGACAGAACAAACGTGGAAATCCATGATGCCTCTCTGGGAAACAGATTTGACTGTGTATGTGTCAGACAGATTATGGTGTGTTGTCATATCATTATCCTTAATTATGTAAAAGCTTAAACAATTGATAAATAATAAAATTGAAGTTATGAATTATTTATTTACAAATGAATAAGAAGATACTAATTAAATTCAATGACAATTGTTAGAAAAATTAAAAAAATAAAAGGGGTGCGTCTACATTTTTGTCTTGCGAAATTGTCAATAACATCGTCATAGTTCAAAGATATCACTAACTTGGATTCACTGTTAAGTATTGCTAACGAATTTAATCTGTTATCTGTTAGGGTTGAGCGAAGATAACTTTTCACTCTTTTTACATAGGAAAAACTCCACTCACCACTGCAATTGCTGATTGCCGTCGATACGCACATTCTTAAGGCTATGTCAATGTTTGGGTAAATTGTTTCAAGTTCTTTGTTTCTTAGAACCTGTAAAATCCCATAGTTTGTTCGGGTAGTTCTCCGTCTCGAGCTATCGTTGTTAAATAAGAACGTAGATGGAACAAAGCACATTTCTAAATCACCAGAATACATCATTACTAATACATTTGCTTTATTTTGAATTTCTTTAGTGTTCAAATTAATTAAATTGCTGAAAAACGAAAAGTTACTGTAAAAATTTCTGTACGCATCTCGTCTCTTTTAAAGTTCAACCACAAGTCTATCTATAATTACTTGATATACTCTCACTCTGAAAATTTTTCGACCAGATTATGAAGAAGTAATATTTTCGGCAGATTCATGTACTGTGAGCTTTCTCTTCCATATCCTCTTTGTGTCCTTTTCATATTCTTTGACTAATGACAGTTCCAAGGCTTGCTGTTCATACTTATTAAAATTTTCCCTTCCTCTAGAAATTATGTGAATTAGATGGTCATACATTTGAATAACTGTACAAAATCAGTGGACTGTAATTTTTTGTTGGTTTTGTTCATATGAACCAAAATAAAACTCCAAAACATGATCATGGAAGCAGTTTCTATCGTTCTAATTTCAATCTTATGTCTTTAGCTTCACATACAACAGAACGTTTTTGCTCAAGATTGCTCTGGATAACAATCAAAGCATAGTGATTTTCTGGAAATGACGCTTTTAAACTTTTACAAGCATCTGCTCGAGCTGGGCCCCTATCCTCGAAAGTGTGATGTGAAAGGTGATGTGAATGGCGATGTGAACTTTTTGACAGTAAAATTGTATTCTTGAAAAGGCAATGTTGCCAGATATGAACGTGCTAAAACCCGAGAATTTCAAAAAATAAAATGGATGACAGATTGAATTGAGCTGTCAGACCGAAAAAGTCCGTAGTATGTTTTGTTGCCATTTTAGGCAAAAAGTAGTTTTGGTACATTAAATCAATCGTCAAAAGTAAAAAAAAAAATAATGCTGTTGTTATTTTTATGAGGTTATTGATTGTCATTACAATATTTGTACTTTGCCTGGATTAAATTGCCTAATCTTAAATTGACACTCTAGAACTGTTAAACAAAAATCCATACAAAGAGCCAAGTACTTTAAGATTCTAATATATAAAAAAAGGGATATCAAGAAAAACAGCAATCATATATACAAAGTAATATACTGACAGTGATTGCAGAAAGCCAGCACTGATAAACCTTGAACGGTGGAAATTACAACTCTACGTAGTATGACTAAAAGCCATCATCCCAATCCACTACGGGAACTATCCAATCAGTTATTTATTGTATGATCAAACGTACCATAAATAAGGTTTTTATACTGAAGGACCTCATTCGTTGGTCTGTAGGGTTCATATTAATATGTCCCGATAAATTATAATCATAATATTTATTTAGATGTAGTGTTGTATAGTGTTTAACACAATCTAATTAAGAAGTGCTGTAGTTAACATAATTTATATATAAAATTTGTTACTTATTTAAATAAAAGTTTCAGATTGTGATTTCTCAAATTTATTATACGTTGCGTCGTGAAAAGAATTATGTTAGATTTAACTGTGTATCTCGGCTGTTATGGACACAAGTATTTATGTTAAATCCATAAGCAGAACTGGCCCTTGAAAAACATTTTTAAATAGCGTCAACATATTTTTTTTTAAATTTTTGAAGAACCAAAAATAAAATAAAAATTTTTAATATTTTATTTTTTGAAATCAGTACGTTAAATATGTCACTTAGCGGCTGATATTTCATTTGCGCATATTTCACCGTTCGCTTGCCTTCCACCGGGCGAACGAGGATATGAATGATGAACATTTCAAGAATACGCGTTCGCAACCTTTTCACCGTTCACTTCACGTTCCATAGTTCGAGGATAAGGCCCCTGACCAGCGTGTGGCAGATGAATTTTTGACAGTTTTGTTTTTTTATCATTACCTAAAAGTATTTGTGCTTGTAGAGTTTCCCATCTTAGAGTTGAAGCTGTAAAAATGTGTAAATTAATCCGGTGTTGAATCCACTACTATTGAATAATATTTTGGTATCTTGATTTCATCTTTTTTTTGTGTTAAAATTTTATTTGCCAGAACTTAAGTAATTGGTACATCCCTTGCGCTTGCCGCCATATTGAGCAATATGTTTTCTTAAAAACGGATCAAACTCCGTTAGGAGTTCTAGCGTCATTAAATAGTTTTCGTTATGAAGAGAGCCAAGTTTTTGGTCATGTCTCCGAAAAGGTAAACCACGCGATCTAAAGACTTCACAGTCGCAATCACTCGTTTCAAAACTTCACGCCAAGAAGTCAACTCTTCTAGAAATTGAGCGGCAAGCTCATAGTCAACACCACCGACAATGTTTGATCTACGTTGCATGGTTAAAACACATGTTTTATGTTCACATGAGTTTTCGTGGCTTTCTGATCTAATCGATGCGTTCTTCCAATCATTAAAACCAACATCTTGTTTTCCAAAACTTGTTCCGCCACTGAATAAACAAGGTTCACAATAAACTTTTCCTGCGCTTGGAGAGTAAATAAGCCATTTCCTTGGACGTTTTTCTCTATTTAATAACTTTCGTTCAGACATTGTTTTCGTTAAAAAACTTGAGATTTTATCTTCATATACTCTCTTACGCAATGAAAAATCTGCATTTATGTTTTGATTGAAGCCATTGAGTGCAATATATCCTTGTGTTTTGTTATTGATATCCCACTTGACTGGGTCACAATTCACGATAACCCGTCTATTTTTCCACTGCCTCACGACTTCTACTGCTGACGGAGTAGGTGGCGTGGGCACGGACAAATCTTGTGGTTGTTTAAAACTAGTGGAAATTTCGCCTTGAATAGGGTCGGTAGCAGAATCACTGTGAATTGCGTTAGAAGTTTCTGAATTATCACTTTTTAATTTTGAAAAGAATGTCTCGCTAGGTTTCGTATACTTTATTACACTTCGATGTTTTTCTTCATTTTCCTTAGCCTTGCTTTGATATGCTGCACCACTAGGTTTTTTCTTCAATTCACTCATTCTTTGAGTAATAAACTAAAACGTAATGCAGTAATTTAATACACACAAATACCACCCGTTGCGAGAACGTAAACAATATAAGCGCTCGTAACCGATGTCAGCCAAACGAAAATCGTGTTACGTACTCGTTCGGCGCCCAGCTCGGGCCGACCGCTTAGCTCTCGTCCCCGTGCCGCACCCTCGTCCCGATAATCTAGCAACATCCGAACATTGTAATTGTATCTTACCAACTTCTATTATGAAATCAGGAGATGTAGGAATAATGAAGAAGGCTCTACGACCCTATAGAATTAACTTATCTTTTATGTGTTAATTTTAATTTTATGTTAATTATTTTCTTTGTTTAAAAACTAAAGTGCGCGCGCCTCCTTGTAACCTCGCGCCCCTAGGCACGTGACTAATTTGCCTTAGGGATAATCCGCCCTTTAATATTTCAGGCTTAACACTGTAAAAAAGATTTGCCGGGAAACCTCATATTCGTAGATATATTTAAAAAATACGATTTTTTAGTTAATGTTTTAAACTGCCCTGTGATTTAGTCAAATTGGATTTGATAAATAATAGAGAAATGTTTGTCTCAAGCGAATTTAGAATACACGTTAATTTTAAGTAATTTAGCATTTTTAAATTTAAAAAATCTGTGGAATTATCCTGGCAATACAGAAGTATGTCCTAGTTTCCTATTATGTTTCTATTTTTTTAATCATTGTTATATATATTTATTTGTTTTTCATTTATTTGTGTTGCATTTCTAACAATGCCATTAAGATTTTAAATTCACTTATGTTAAACTTGCATTTCACAATTTTTGTTTAAAGGTTAAATATTGACTAATAATCAAAACGTAATAAATTATTGTTACAGAAATACTAGGGTACCATTTTGATTCCGAATATATTTAAAAAAATAATTATTTTTATTCGATTTCTACTTTTTTGTATTTTGTATTAAAGATAATATAATAGGATGGTGATAGCTATGCAGCTCTGTAATTTGTCCATTATTGGGAATAACAGGTAATACAGTTTTAGAATACGAATCGCAGATTCAAGGTTTCTAGCTGAAATGTCGCTGATTTTTTGAAAACTATTACTTTCAAAATCGTGAATAAAAAGCTTCCCCATTTATTGTTTTGTGTTTCATTTCTATTTATTGTGTTAAATGAACTAGATGGATGGCAAAATTTTCTAACCGTCAAAATTCTACGAACCTGCATTTTTATTACAATAATTATTAACATGTAAATATATTATTTATTTCTCTTCTTGTTTTGCTATTTTTGTCCTCCGGACAAAGAAAGTTTAATGTTGATTTTTGAAGATTTTCACAATTTTTGTAAAAATATGTGGAAACATCAATAATAACTTCTAATTGTAATTACAATGGTTACAAAAACATTTTTTGCAAAAGTAGTTAGAATATTTATTTGTAGTACAAATGCTTTTTTACGTTATAAATCATCTTCGTATTCACTCTTTTCGGAGGCATAATCGCCAGCTGCATCATCTGCATAAAAAATAAGCGCCTAATATTAAACATACTTTATTTTTTAAATCATTACTGCAACAACTATTCAGAACTATTAATTCATTGAAATATCTATTTCATAAATAAACTTTACTGCCAGTCCTTTATATCCATTAATGATTTTGTTTGAAGTTTCCTGTTATGTTTCTTGTACTTCCATCTTACGACAAGAATAGTGGGAACTCATTTGATATCTTAGGAATAGTAAATTGTAATAGTTTTTAATCAAACGTTACGCGATATTTTCATTTCATTTTTGAAAATATTTACTAAAAATTTCTGGCTTTGCAAAATCAGTTATGTTAATGTCTGTCTTTTTTAAAATATATTTCTATGACATATTTTTATAGAGGATAAAGTCAGATCAATCCTCCACAGGCTGATGCAAGCATAAAACCAATATTTAAAAGATATGGAGAGGAATACACCAAGCTCATCAAAAAAATCAAGGAGGATAAAACACTAAGCTTTCATAACAATTTCACCACGCACATACCAAATCTAAACCAATGAGTGAAAAGTTGACCAATAATATGAAAAATAATATGATAGCTTCTAGACCAAACCTAGTGTAGGGGTTGGAATATTCTACCCAAAATCAGGAAGAGAAATATCGATACCTATGGGTAGATTTCTCATTTATATCTTAAGCTGAAATTACAGCCATCCAATACTTTGCTGAGGAAATAAAAATGGAGAGGAATTAGTGACAAAAGTATCAGAATCTACTTTAACAACCAAGCGGCAATCAACTTTCAAGTTGGCAGTGCACTCTGAATCAGCGCTAAATGACCTAGGTACCAGGTTTGATCAGGGACATGACTAAGTTAATGATTAAGTTGGTCATTAGGAGATGGGTTGAAGACTAGTCAGTCCCAACAATGATTGTATAATATAGCAAACGTAAGGATGTGTAGGCAAGAACTTAACCGAATTAGCACAAAATCTGCTTGAATACAACAAAAAGAGCATAAGAATAATGGCTGATTTTGGACGGAATACTACGATTTAAACATGTAAATTTAATCGGATTAGCAAATGAAATTACATGCAGGTTCTGCCAAGCAGAACATATCATGTGCCAATGTGCGTTTTTTTTTTTCTAAGCAACCTAATTTTCCAGAACATACACGTTTATATTATTAGGTCTTCACTAATTTCATCTTCTGATACACCAAGAAATAATTTCAAAATTCCTGCTACTAATTCTGTAACTATAAAATTCATATATATTAAATTCATCCAACAAAACTTTTTAAAAACACAACCTTTTTTTCGATATTTTATTATCATTTCTAAGTTTTCTTTTTTCACTTTAAATTTTTTAGAAGACTTAAATCACATTTAATAATTTATCAAGACGTTTTCTAATTTTAATATAAATTTAAGAATGGCTTTTATAAAAGACGAAGCTCTTGAATAAAGAAATAGAAAATCGGTTAAGGGCCTATGTGAGTCGCGCATCAAGGGCTCTATTGCATGCAATATTATGGACTACAAAGAAATAGAAATATTAGGCTATATTCGAGCCATCTTGGTCTTCATAAAAAATTAATTTTGATATCTTGATTATACAGGATGTTCGGTAAGTACCTGCTAATTTTTCGGAAGCATACAAAGGAGGTCAAATTAATCCTATTTTGTCATAGAAAAAAATCCTAAAATGCCCCTTAACAGACATACAGATCCCTAAAGGGATACCTAGCGATTTACCTTATCGGCTCTAAGTTTGAATCGACATATTTTTCTGTGAATTTTCGATTGGTGAAATTCCTTCCACTGATTCTTGTGTGATTATTAGATTAGCAGTCTATAATATGAAGTAAAAAGTACTTTCATTAATTGAGGTAACTACTAATCACAGGAAAACTTTAGCTAAGGGTGGGTGCTCCAAAAAAATTAAGCATTTTATTATTTTTGTAAATAACACAGGAAGTCCGGTAAGTACCTCCTAATAACTCGGAAGCATATAGGGAAAATCAAAATATCCCTACTTTATCGGCTCTAAATTTTGAACCGACTTGTGTAATTTAATGACATTTTAATAGTTTATAGAAGCTATGAAGACTTATTAAACCATACTACAGTAGATGTTTTAGATCATCAGAAAGGTCAGGAACGGACTTGTAGCCACACTCGTTGGGCCTAATTTTTGACAGATGTCATTTTACAGAGTTGAAAACTGATTTTTTTTAAATAGCCTGGTCATTCCTCTTCAGAAAGGGACTCTTAATGTATTTCAATAAAACTAGTCGATTTAAGCCGACTTAGTTATATCCATCCGATACAGCTTCGTTTATGCGTCAAAGTTTTAAAAAATGTCGACTTTTTCCAAATTTCTTGAAAACGTAGTAACTGAATTTGATTGTGGTGTACCACTATAATATGATGTTTTCTAGTGGTAAAGCGACCGGCTATAAAATAGTCTAAGTGTTATAAAAATGACATCACATGAAAATATACCTTCTGATTTTTAATGTTATCAACGTTATGACAACTTAGATATTTTTATCGGATACTTTTTTACCTCTGAAAAATTTTCATTGGTTGAGCAGGTTTGCCAGGAAAAAAATATTTACAATTACGCGCATACACCAGTTTGCTGTTATAATTAAACAATTTTTGAAATTGAAAGATTGCAAAAACTAACTGAGAAGAAATCACTAGTTAAGCAAATGTATAAAATGGACTGTATCTAATATCTCAGGATTATTAAAAATGTTGTCAGTTTTTAAAATGCGCATCAACAAATCTTCGCCAGTGTTTACCGGAATCTTGTATATTTCTTTTTTAAGAGCACCCATAAAAAGAAGTCAAACATATTTAACTCTGGAAAACGTAGTGGTCATTTTACTGCTACCTCGTTGTGTCTTCCAATTCATCGGTTGGAATATCGGTCGTTTAAATATTGCTGAACAGCAACGCAAAAATGGGATGGGGCACCAACATGTATATACCATAGTTCTCGCCGAAGTAAAATAAGCAAATTTCCCAGAAGAACCGGTAATGTGTTTTGCAAAGAATTCAGATAGATATTGCCATTTATTCTGTCTGGAATCACAACACGACCATTATGGTAGCGATCAACAATACCTGACCAGATATGTACTTTAAAGTTATGCTGATAGTGGGTGACTTTAATGGCATATGGATTTTCATCCGCACAAATATGTCGTTTTTCAGGTTGGAGACTCCAGACTTGTAAAGCACGCCTCGTCAATAAACAAAATTTTTCTACCAAAATTTGAATCACGAATTCTTATGTTTCGAAGAAATTCACAAAATGTAAGGCTCATGGAATAACATTCCCTACACCTTCACGTTGTAAGCGGTAGTTACTAACATTTGGTTCTTCTTAAACTTTTTCCAAAATTTCCTCTTCTTTTCGCACTGTTTGAGTTATTCAAATGCGACTCCTACCTTCAAATTTTTTCTCAGAGCTACTCGTTTCTCGGAGATAAATGATGCTCAATATTGGTAAATGTTAGATTATTTGGCATTTGGCGGTTAGGAGGTCTCTCCATGTAAATCGTAACACCTTAACGCCCATTTACTTCACAAAACAAATACAACAGGAGCATATCAATCTTCTCAGAATGCATATAGTTGTCCATATTTCAAAGTAAAATAGGCTAAGAAATTTAGAATGTTGATTTTACTTTAATCGGCTTTGTAGACAGTGATTTGTCAATAGTCAAATTACTAAATGCCACTGCAACAAATTGATTCGAAAAATTATTGTTACGGGTATGTCTTATTATTATACAATTGGTGTATGCATGTAATTGAAAATATTTTTTTCCTCGCCAAACCGCTTATCCAACAAAAATTTTCCAAGAGCTAAAAAAGTTTCCAAATATATGTGGTTATCTGACAAAGATATCTAGGTTGTCATAACATTAATGACATAAAAAATCAGAAACGATGTTTGCAAGTGACGTTGCTTTTATAACACATACACTGCGTTATAGCCGGTAGCTATACCACTAGAAAACGTTATATTATAGTGTTAGATCACAAACCAAAAATCGTTAAATTCAGTTATCACGTTTTCAAGAAATTTGGGAAAATTAATATTTTCTTAAAACTTTAACGTATACTATCGCCTAAGCGAAACAGTATCTTACAAAAGTAATTTGGCTAAAATCGTTCTATTTTGACCTCAAAAGTCTGTCATTAAATATGTACGTATTTTCCGGACACCCTGTATATTGAATATGTCAACCAAATGCAGCCAAAAATTATTATAATCTAAAAAAATCGGAAAATATGTTCCAATTTTTAATAACCGCAAATAGGAGACCTGAAAGTAATTGTATAATAAAAACGAACAAAAAATATTGTTTTTACTTTTATATTGTGCAATATAGCCCTTGTGGTATTTGTTTAAAACTGTTGGTTCGCACAAAAAAAAAATAGTAATACAGCTGCATAAAAACAAACGGAAAAATTATTCTATACATTTCAGTCTGCAACTGAAATTTTCGAATTATATGCTAAATTAATAAATAAAAATTTTGTTAACCAAAAAGCTACCTACGACTTACTAATCTGTTACGTAACGATTAGTTTTGTGCAGTTTTGTTAAAAGTCTATTTCTCCTATTACCTGATTTTATTTGTGACTGCTTTTTTACTGTAGCAATTTTTAATGTCGTGTTTTTATTCAAGAATTTATATTACATCTCTTATGGATAAAGTTTATTAAAGGTTGCGACTTTTTTGAAGAGTTTTGGATTTTTTTTATTTATAGCTTACAAATTGAACTGTTTCGATGTCTAAGTACCTATTTTAACCAATATTACAGGAAATTACACCAAATTGAGTAACGATAAATTGTTTGATCGTCACAATCCCCTAATACTGATTTTGACATAAATTGATAAAACACATATGTTGTTCACAATATTAAATTAAAAAAAAAAGTGAATGCAAGTTTGACACGAATTTGAAATTTGAAGAAAATAAATCAAAATCCTGAATACTAATTTTGGACGAAATAATGAAATGTAAATTTTTTTCTGCCTTAGTGGATCCGATCATTTAGTTTTAGAAAAGTGACAGTATATTGTAGGCATCATCTTGGATTTCATTGAACTAATTTCAGTCAAAGTTGTATGCGAGCATTACTAACTTCTCGAACAAAACGCAAAAAGTTTCATTCACATCGGTGATAGAAAAGAACTGTGGCAAACAAACAGACACACAAGTGCATGGTGTAATTAGTCCTGTTTTTAACCGACTTCTAAAAGAAGGAGGTTCTCAATTCGTCGACTATGTATTTTTTTTTATGTATGTACACCGATTACTCCGGAACGGCTGCACCGATTTGAATGAAATTTTTTACGTTATGTAAAGGAAGTTGCTGCGGTGGTCCCATATTTTTTTAGATGAAATTGGTGCAGTAAAATCCAAGATGGCGCTTACAATATGGCGGCCAAAAAAATTAATTTTGTCCGATTTTCTCCAAAATTGGTATGGAGGAATTTTCGAGGTTGTACCCAATGAATCTGAAATTATTTTTAAAAAATTCAAAATGGCGGATCCAATATGGCGGACAAATTTTTTTTAATTTAGTCCGATTTTCTCCGAAATTGGTATGGGGGAGTTTTCGAGGTTGCACATAACGAATCTGATATTATTTTAAAAAAATTCAATATGGCGGATCCAATATGGCGGACGAAAAAATCAATTTTGTCCGATTTTCACCAAAATTGGTAAGGAGGAGTTTACGGGGTCGCATATGACGAATCTAAAATAATTTTAAAAAAATTCAATATGGCAGATCCAATATGGCGGACAAAAAGATTAATTTTGTCCGATTTTCTCCAAAATTGGTACGGGGGAGTTTTCGGGGTCGCATATGACGAATCTAAAATAATTTTTAAAAAATTTAATTTGGCGGATCCAATATGGCCGACAAAAAATCGTTTTTGTCCGATTTTCTCCAAAATTGGTACGGGGGAGTTTTCGGAGTCGCATATGATGAATCTAAAATAATTTTAAAAAAAATTCAATACGGCGGATCCAATATGGCAGACGAAAAAAATCAATTTTGTCCTATTTTCTCCAAAATTAGTATGGGGAACTTTTCGGGGCCTTACATAAAGAATCTGAAATTATTTTTAAAAAACTCAATATGGCGGATTCAATATGGCGAACAAAAAAAATCAATTTTGTCTGATTTTCACCAAAATTATTTTTAAAAAATTCAATATGGCGTGTCCAATATGATGGATAAAAAAATAATTTATTTTCTTTAAATATCGATATTGGAAGGTTTTGAAGCCTATATTAGCAATCTAAAATTAATTTGAAATTTAAGATAGTGGATTTTCAATAACAAACTAAATATTCGTTTGACCTAATTTGATTGGTATTTGGAAAACTCTAAGTACAAAAGAATTTTTAGTGGTTCATTTTAGGGTGATTTACAACTTTGGATAAAATGGGTGTTTTTTTGCCAATTTGGAGTCCTTGCGAGGTACACTAATCTCTATTAGTACTTAGTTCAAATCATTTATGAATATCATAATGAATTCTAAAACTAAAATTAGAAAAATAAAATTTTTATAAAAAAATTGAACATCTAAAAGTTCGCTAAAAAGTGAAAAATAACTATAAATTTTTATATGAAATTGAACTTTTTGAAGTCGGGGCCAAATTATTTGTACACGAAATAAATAACTACTAATATATACAAATTATGGTAAGAAAGCAATTACAAATAAAGTATTTTTAATATGTTTATGAAAATCACATTTTGTCAGGTATTAGTTTGGCGCCGACTTCAAAAAGTTCAATTTCATATAAAAATTTATAGTTATTTTTCACTTTTTAGCGCACTTTTAGAAGTCGGTTCAATTTTTTTATAAAAATTTTATTTATTTTAAATTTGAAATAAGTATCTGTAGAATGCAGTACCTATATTGACAAATAAAGTTGCAAAAATATGTTGGTTTGCAGACATACAAGGGTGACAATAAATTTGGTAAATGTGCATGTCAGGTGCATGTACTTGTAAAGTGCCTTAAATTAACTGTCCTTATTTTCTTATGATTTTTAAAGTACCCATGCATAAACTATTACCCAAAACATGTCTGTGTTTTTTTTTTTGACTAAAAAAATTATTTTGAGAAAAATAGAACATATTGTGTTAGTAATAGACTAAAATATTAAATGAAATGTTTTCTAATGGAAAATAAAAAAAAGGAATATCTGCAGAATTATTTATCATTATGAATCTCACTAAAATACTTTTATTGTTGCTACTTCGATTTGTGTATATTAAAGAAAATTATGTCCAATATATCATAACTTTTCACACAAGTTCTATATAACTGGATAATTTTATTGCTTACTAAATTTACATTTCTTCTCTTTCTTGTTAGAATGATTTCGTTTCTTGAATAATATATCTGAAAATGTTCTTAGGATTTTAAATTTATTCGAAAGCACTTGATTTTTTTTCTTTTGAAAAACGCAAAGTTGCTTAACAATCCATTATTTGTCCAGGGACAACATTCGTATATAGATTTTTATACCACAAAGATTTCACGAAAAAAAAAAACGGATTTTCAATAAGTTTACATTATTTTTTTGTAGAATGTTATCGGTGATATTATATTTTAATAATCATATCGAATATACATATATAGTTCACAATCAACGCTGTTCTTTAGTAAGCGAACCATAAAAATTAATTATATATAAAAATAAATACATTTTTTAATACAGTAAGGACATTGAAATCATTGTCAAGGATTTCTGGGCCAATATTCCTCAGAAATATTATTACAATGCATTTATGACGAAACCAGATACTTTATCTCATAATTTTATTAGTGCGACAAATCTAATAACATTCAGTAACTTGTTTGGTAACAATCATTGCGAAGACTATTCTTTAATAGCTATAAAGCCACACAATGTTAATAAAGTTCGTTAACTGGTACCAGATGACAAGCAAACCGGTCATAAAGAATTTTATGGGAACGTTATTCTAAATTAAATATTTAACACAATTATTTTACTAGCAGAAAGTTCTATTATAAGTGATATTCCAAAAAGTTGTTGAAGAATTAAGAGTAAAAATAGCTGTGTATCGTATTAGGAACTATGTCAAAAATTTCTTCGTGGCTAACCCAACGAATGACAAGGTCACAGGTAACGATAATTGTAGAAAATTATTATAGCTTGGAAACGGACTTTAATAATTGATAATGAACTCGCATACGAATGCAAATCAAACCTCAGTCATCAGTTACTTTTTATGTACTCTACAGACCTTTAATTTCACTATGCAACAAATTTTAGTTTACTTATTATATCTTGTATGAAAAGTGCGTTTTTTTTATTGGCGTGGCGGTGAACACAAAAATGACAATGAAATTAAAAGCTTAGTTGCAATTTTCAAGAACAAGTTTTTTTTGTTTTATTTTTAACAAAATAATAAAAAATGCATACTTTACACTTATAGAGACACTAAATACCCTGTCTTTTTGCTTTTCTTTTGTGAATTATTTCTAGAGCATCTCTAACAAAAGTTCAGCAGTAGTCTGCAAGCATGGAAGCATTCAACCTTCCCTGGTACCTTTTCTCCATTGTTGATATATCCTGATGGAATCATTCGCAGAGCTCATTACTTAGAGCTCCGCAGTTGTCTAAAAAAAGTCCAGATGTGAGTGTAGGAAATGGATCTTTAAATACATATTGCAACCCATTTTATGATACGATGGCAGCATCTTTTCAACAAAAGTAACGTAATTGTCATTTTTTTTATTTCCGAAGAAATTAGTGACCACGAGGTGAAAGTTTTTCCAAGCAATTTTTTCATTATCTGATAGAGTTCTGTCAAAATGTGTGGCTTTCAGAATATTGTGAATCTGTGCCCCAATAAAAATAGCTTCTTTAATTTTTGCTTGACTTAGCTTTGGGAATTTCTCACGCAGGTACTGAAAAGCTGACCCATCTGTATTCATTGCCTTAACAACGTTTTTCATTAAGCCGAGTTTCATATTCAGTGATGGTAACAAAATCTTTTTTGGGTCTGCTAATGGCATATGTTGTACATTCTTTTCTGGCTCTAGTGATTGTCGAACAGATCAGTCTTTTCTATTGTAATGAAGTACCTTTGCTCGGCTGTCCCATTCAAACAAAACACAGCAAAACTTGATGTAGCCTAGCTTCAACCCAGATAAGAGTTCAATCACCTTTAAGTCGCCACAGATCGGCGGTTGGTGCGTCACTATGAGGCACAAGTCTCATGGCAGATGGTATATATGGATAGTTAATAACTGACTTTTTTTTTGGATATACCTGTGTCTTGCCCATCACGAGATATAATGCAGAAATACCAATACAATGATTTGAAGGCTCTCGCCAGATCATTGGGCAAACCCCATAAATCGTTTTTTATTATTTATCCAGTTTCTCAGACTTGAAGGGCATACATTACAGCAGATATGTGGCGCCTAGTGTTTATTTTGATACCCAATGTTGCAATCGAAATAAAGCTGATATGCCTTTTTTATCAATGGGGTAATAGACCGCTTCTGAGACGCAAAAGTCACCTCACAACAAACATAACAGAAGTGATTTGGATTCTTTACACACTTTCGAAACATTCCATAATATTCGCAATATTGGCGTTTGTCATTTATTTGTATACAGGGGCTATTCAGTATAAAAATCGATTTACATGTATTTAAATAGCTATCTCCCTTATTTTAAGCCCTGGGGTTTGGACTTCGTATATGGGGAGTTATCCCTGGAGATCCCCCTTGCGAGTGGCCAAATTGTGCCAAATTTTCTTAACGAAAACGTTAAATTTGGGAACGTCACATCTCTCTGTTGTTATAGCAGGACCAATATACTACGTGCATTCTTGCGGTTACATTGTTAATATATAGATACGTTTAGTTTCGGTTTTAGCACACCAAAAATGGTAAGATTTAGTTGATTTTATTCTAGATACATTATGGCTGTTGCCAATGTTATATTTTCAAAAAATAATGATTTTATTATTGGCATTGCAAAAACTATACACTTTTTCTTTTCATTTTTTGCTTACAAATAAAAGCTAATACATTAGAAAGGGGTGTAAGTTTTATTTGTCTAAACAGAAAATTTTGAATCAGTATATTTTTTCAGTTCATTTCTTCAGTTTAATAGCGGAAAGTTTTTTATACAAAGGAATTAATAATGAATAGATATAAAAATTATTATATTCTAGATGAATAATTAACTAGAAAACGATCATATCTACTGTCATCGAGGAAATATTATTTAATAGAATTATAAAACTTATTCCGGTATATTTGAGTAGGTCGTCCTATTTATTTATAATTACGACCTATTTATTATTGATTACACTATCCCAATGTACTATGGGCATAATACATAAAGCGAATTTAAATATGTATTTTTATTTAGTAAAGTTTAAATTTTTATTAGAGTTTTACAGTCTTTATTAAGAATAATATCTGATACTTCTTCTAGCTGAAACTGCAAAAACATCTTAGCTACGCTGGTAACGATCAGCGTAGCTAAGACCTTTATCAACAAGCAACAGCGTAAGGGTTTTTTCTCATTTCGTGTGTTGTCAGACGATTTAAACGTTATTGTAACAATTTTGTTGGCTTGATTTTTAAAATTTGTGTTTTGATAATAAATTATTTATCGCCTACATAGATAGTATAGTATTTGCATGTTAGTGTCTATAACTTAGATGCAAAAAATGCATTGTGTTTTGATTATATCTTTAAAAAAATTCACATATTAGTTAAACAGATCTTGTTCATGCATTATATTGTATTTTTAAAACAGTAGTAGTTAATAATAATTGTTTTGTTTTAAATTTGCAGGTTATTACTGAAAAACAAGCTCAGCGGCAGCGCATCTCAGGTGCGTTGTCAAGTTAGTTTCATGCTTTGCCAACATTTAATGATTTTTGTAAATTGGTTTCTTTAAAATGAGTAACTACAAAATTATCTGTTTTCAAAATTATGTTACTGGTTAAAGTTACCTATATTTTCGTAGTTTTTAAGCTCATCTTCACTTCTAAATGAATAATTCAGCTGTACTATAAAAACAGAATATATATATATATTCAATTTAGAAGACATATAGTCGAAACGTTACAGAAAAATAATAAATAATAAAATATCATCATATATAGGTACTTAAAAATCTCAATAACAGAATCTCCGTAAGCCACGCCCCCTGGAGGTGTGACGTTAGGTCAAAATTACTTGCATTTTCATTTTGATATTTGCGTTCTCCATTGATTTCTTGGCAATTGAATCACTTGTATTTTCTATACAAATAAAAAAGATTTAAGATTTATCAGATGGGTTAGCGTATATTAAGATCAATTAATGAAACTTACCCAGATTTAGTATTTAACTTATATTATCAAATTATCAGCTTTTATATTAGTGTATTAATTTAATAATATTAATTTTAAATAAAACATCTTGAAAACTCGTTAAAATTTGAAACGGCCAAGTTTTTTAGACGTTGTAGTTAGCTATGCGCATTCAAAAATGCATTTCCTAAGTTTGATTTTGCTTTTCCTCTAGTGCAGAATGTCTCTTCTTTTCAATTTGCGGGATAATCCAACAGTAAGCATTTTCTGATTTTATAAATATTGAACCAAAAAATTTAGTTTTCCAAGGAAATTGGAATCAAAATTACGTTAAAATAGCGTTGATTTTATCATAAATTTTAAAGTTAAAAAAAAATGGGAATAACCAAAATGGCAAATGCAATATGACAGTTGATGAGAGTTGGTAATAATCAATAATTAACTCTGAGCTTTTAAAAATATTAAAAGGCTATTTTTTACTTTTAGAAGCTGAGATATTGATTATAGACAAATAGTTTAAATAGTAAGATGTAGGTAGTAAGAAAACTTACTAGAGCTACGATCCAATTTATTTTGTTAAATAGTTTTGTTCGTACAACTGTTATTGCAACAATAACTTTTTCGTTGTTTTTATTTAAAAAAAATTGTGTTCATATAGTGATAAAGGTTGTTTTGTTGCTGAGATACCCTAATTTGTTCGTGCAGAGATTCTTTGTATTGATTTATTGTGGAAAAATTATACAATTCTCGAACTATATCAAACTGCATCTGTGTTTTACTCCTAATATTTTAAATTTTTCCTAAATAGTTGACAACCTGAACATATCGTTTTTAATATGAAAAAAAGTTTTTTTTGTAAACTAATTTGCGTTGCTATTTTTTACTTTTAGAAGCTGAGATATTGATTATAGACAAATAGTTTAAATAGTAAGATGTAGGTAGTAAGAAAACCTACTAGAGCTACGATACAATTTATTTTGTTAAATAGTTTTGTTCGTACAACTGTTATTGCAACAATAACTTTTTCGTTGTTTTTATTTAAAAAAAATTGTATTCATATAGTGATAAAGGTTGTTTTGTTGCTGAGATACCCTAATTTGTTCGTGCAGAGATTCTTTGTATTGATTTATTGTGGAAAAATTATACAATTCTTGAACTATATCAAACTGCGTCTGTGTTTTACCCCTAATATTTTAAATTTTCATAAATAGTTGACAACCTGAACATATCGTTTTTAATATGAAAAAAAGTTTTTTTTGTAAACTAATAGAGCTGCGATAATCCAGAAGCTGAGAATTTTTGACAGACAATTAATTATCTATCACGTAAGTCTTGCTAAAGAAATAACATTCATGAATTTGTTAAAATTTGACCAAGCAATCAATTTTTATTATACAAAAAAATCAACATGTTTTTTTTTTAAAGCGTTTATCTTTCAATCATATCAGATATGATATATCATAACGGCATTATATTACAGTAAGAATGCTTTATAAATACATTTGATTATTCAAAATGTTGATTTTATGCAAAAATTTAAAACTGAAAGTAATTATTATACGAATATCGAGAGAAATTCGAAAAAACGACACTTTTTTAATTAGATGAATATTCATAACATTAGTCAACAAATGCAAAACAAATTGCGCCTGATGTTATAATAACTGTCCGTGGGAGTTTAAAGCATGCCAATTGCGAATTCAACAACCAAAATTTTTCACCACGTATAGATTTTGAGTTATAGAATGTATCAGTTAATTTTATTGCTATACAAAATAATAAAAAAATATATTTCAAGAATAACAGGATTTATTTACAAAAATACACATGAAAATATATTTATGGTGAGTCTTTTTTACATAAATTTTTTACAAATGTTGACTTTCGTTTATATTCCTGATCGATTTCGCAAAAGTAACCAACAATAATCCCCATCATTCCTGGATCCCATATGCCTTGGTAGCGTTGCTCCATTGCTAATATGTCTTGATGGAACCTTCCAGCTTGCTCGTCACTAACCGCACCCAAATACTCTGGGAAAAAATTTAAATGGTAATGCAAGAAGTTCTCAGTTTAATGTGTAATGGAGGTAACAGTACTTTTTTGGGATCAACAAGAGGTATATTCTTTACGTTAGCTTGACCTAGAATATATTGACCTCTCGGAAACAACTCTTTTACTTGATAATGGCTCTGTGTTGCTCTACTCTCCTAAAGAGAAAGAAAACAGCAATACTTCGTAAATACACCCTGAAGCCGTAGTAATAGTCCTATGACTTTTAGGTCACCACATATTTTCCACTTATACGTATCATAGCGTATTGCATTTAAAATAATTGACATGCTTTCGTGAGTTTCCTTGATTTCAACTGCATATGTAAGAGGAATAGAGGGTCTTTTTGTTGCCATTATGGAGCACAACCGCTTTTAAACTTATTTTAGAAGAATCTATAAATAAACGCCATTCATCCAAGTTATGTGACAATCCTAATTTTCCATAACAGTACTTGGATTAACACAAACACACGTTTTTCCTGCAGAGTAAAAAACGAAGATAGCTCGTGGTTACGGTTCCTAAATATTGTGACTTTGGTTCCAGTGGATAGTAAATTCCATCGTTGTAATTTAGACCCTAATACTTCAGCATGCTCTTTAGACAATTGGAGGTCCCGAACTAGATTATTTAATTCAAGTTGTTCAATTAAATGGGGTACTTTTCCTTCACTTTCGAAATATAAGAATCGTCCTTTTCTCATACATTATCGGGTTCTGCCTTATCATGATACATTCCTAAATATTCTTCCCATTTTGCCGGGGGCGATGAAACTGGTAAACCTTCTCCATGAACAACCGGTTTAATTGCTGAGGGAATATCCGGATATTCAATATTATGTTTACTCTTTCTTGAAAAACCAGACACTTTTGTCATTCAAAATTAACAGTAGTTAAAATGATTTGTTGGTTCTCGTCAAATCATTGGAACTGCAAAAGGCGTAAAAGAACTTTTGCCATTTAACCAGTTACTTAGATTTGCTGCACAGGTTTGGCAACATATGTGAGGAGCGCAGTCCCGATCCTGATCACCAACAAGACATTCAAAATACTCATGGTAAGCTACTGGTTATTTTGTTAATTGTCCTTTTCTGCGATTTAGTGGTAAACTGACCCCATATGTAGCAAAAACTATCCGCGGGGTTAACACAGCCACATTTCTGTACTTTTGACATTTTTGTACTGTCGGTTCAAAGATATCATACTACGTTTAAAGGCGTCAAGTAGATTATGCTACGGGACAGAGTGAAATTTGTAATTATATGGGTTTAAATGGGTACTTCCGTTATTTTGAGCCCTAGAGAGCTGAGATTTTCTGGTTGCCTTATCATCCCTAGACACCCCTACGTAATGTTACCAGTATGTGCGAAATTTCCCGATCTTTGGCAATGTCGCGCACCGGCATATTACAAATTACTTTTTAAAATAATGTGATTAACATACTTATTCATTTTTGCTGAAAAAACCATAACTCAAAAATCTTACGTGTTAGGAAGTTTTTACCATCATTTTTGCATGGGACCAAAAATTAACGAAAGAGTATCTTTTACATTACAGTCGCAAAATAGCTGTAAAGTAGTGTAATTTTTGAACTTAATATGTCACACTTCAGCAAGCGTGGATTCAGAAATTTTTTTAGGGGTCGTAAAAACTTTTTAATGAGTTAAAGTACGAGTGGTGTTTATCTACATATAGATGTGGATTTGAAGACGCCGTCTCCGTTCTTGACCAGCTAGTATCCCCCTCCCCCTGCGGCCGTTACTGCACTTCGTCAACTGTTTAATATATTTTACAAAATCACCAACAATAATAAAAAATATAATTGTTTAACGCCGAAACAGTTATAAACATAGCTACACTAATTTTTTGTGTGGAAAATCCCGTTTTCGACATATTGAAACTAGAATGTCGCATACATTTCAACAACAAAACAAGCGTTATTACTAAAATAAACTTTTATTTTCTTTGTTATTGTGGAGGTTCTCTTTCCAAGGAATAAAACCAATGAAAACGTTATTTTTCCAATAACTATGGCACAAATAGAAAATACCAATTTTAACGGTTTTTCGCTCTTTTGCAGTAACTAATTAACAATTTGTAGATTTCCTCATTACCTGCAACATACTATTTAATAATAATTTTATCTGTAATTAACATCAGAGTTTGTAAAATTAAAAACCGTGTTTACATGTTTTCAATCATTTGTAGTTAATTATTGAACATTACTAGTACAACCTTTAACAGTTAGTTACCTCTTAACACCTCTTAACCAGAAATATCTGAAATATTTTTTACTGACTTTTCCAATTTGTTCCAATAAAATTGTTCGATGAAGCTTTAACTTCGATATCTTCAATCTTTATAAATTAATTTTTCGTACTTTTTACAAAAAACTGATTCATTTCTCCTAAACTAATAGTACAATATGAAGAGTCACTGTTCCGCATATGACTCTTGATATCACAAAGTTTCAGTAATCTTTTCTACAAATTCTATCAATTTTAATAGATCACACTTCACCAAATGAGTAAAAGGCGGCTTTATAATATTAAGTTTCAAAGATATGCGTTGAAACGATAGTCTTATGATTTTAAAATAGAAGGACGCTGCTCAGAGCTTATGGGAATCCGGTTTTCGTTAAAATGGCTGGTATTGCAATATGTTGTGTATTTTGGTCCCCTGATAATGTCACAAAAGGTATAAAGCCCGAAAGCCCCAGGTTTTTCGAATATCCGCTAATTATTTTCGTCACTTAAAGGCATACTCTCGCTCGTAAACTGAAAATAAAAATTAGGGGGACATTTTATCTATGAAGTATCAAGTAGTCTCACTAGGGTATACCATGGTTTGTGGGACCGCTGATTCTTAATCCGAGGTTGATCAACTTCCATCACGTCAATATTAAGATCATTTGAAGGTCAAATCGAGAGGAACCGTTGAAAAAATCTGGAAAAAATTTCTTGAGGCGCTAAATCCGAATATGTTATTTGCTTGATCCTACAACGTTATCTGAAAGTAATTTGAAGGCCATTTTTATCTTAATAACCGCCAAGTCCCTGTTACACTAGAATGGCATCAAAATCACTTTTAAATCCTTAACAAAAATGCAAGCATAGGCCAGTAGTGTTCGGGGTTCCTAAAGATCCAGCCTGCTCTGTCCAGTGCCCTAATGGACCCCCGCTAAGCCGGGATAAAATCGAGCAAATCCCAGGTTTAAATTCAATGATCTGAAGGTCTTGTGATAGAAATGATCGGGATTCATTAAAAGGTTTTGTCTCAACCACCCCGAAAACTTAAATATTAATTTATTTAAAATTTTTCCAACGGTTTTTCAAATTTGACCTTGAAGTTACTCTAAAATGACCTTGAAATTACTTTCAGGCGACCTTGTAGGGTCGAGAAAATGACAAAATTGGATTCTGTGACTCAAAAAAAATTCATGTAATTTTTTTCACATATTTCCCTCTTGATTTGTCCTTCAAATCATCTTGATTCTGATGTGATGGAGGTCCGGATTCGGAATCAGTGACCTCAAAAACCCTAGTATAACCTAGTGAATCTTGTTGATACTTCATAGATAAAATGTCAATCTAATTATTATTTCCAGTTTCCGAAGAGCGTATGCCTTTAAGTGATGATATAATCAGTGGATATTCGGAAAACCTGGGATTTTCAGGGTTTATGCCCATTGAGACTTTTAATCGGGAGCCAAGATACACATCATACTACAATACTAGCCATTTTAACCGAAATGGGATTTCCACAAGCTCTGGGTAACTAGATCAAAATAAAAATGCTGGAATATCTATTAGTGGAAGCTTTTTCGAATTTGGACTATATAACAACTTTATAAAAGAACTGATTTAGGTATCTTTTTTACAAACAATGAACAGGATATTCTCTCTAAAAAGTCACTTTTATCGGATATCCTCTAAGCATAGTACTCTATAGGTTTTTTTTATTATGGATTCGCATTCAGCGAAAAAAAAAGCTACGAATCTCATACTTTGATCGATGGTTTAAAAATTAATAAGTTAGCATTATCACTGAATTAATTTATAACAGCCATAGACTCGACTGATTAAAACGTTTTTTCTAAAATAAACACTTCTTTATACGATGGTGTTATTTATTCTTTACGTTTGCATTGAAAAAATACAATTAAATTTTTTAATGGAATGCACCAATTCTGAATTTATTTCTTCAACAATTCTTCATTTTAGTTAGTATACTTATTTATAAATAAATAGGTGAATCCTTTATTATTTTTTATTCGTACCTGTAATGTGTGAAGTTGTATGTTCCAATAAAAACGATATAATGTTAATATACCATAATACAAAAAATGTAAAAATCATCTCGTTTTGTTGAATAGTATTTCCTACAGCGAACAATTCAGTAAATTAGAAAAAAATTACATAACCATAAGTAGAGATTTTCACAAAAAGTTTGTTTTTATTTTATACCTGAATTTTTACCCATACCAATTAAGCTTTACCAGCCATAGTAGTAAAAGAAAATCGCCAGCCTCCTAAAACAACAACAATATATTAGCTTTTATTTGTTATAGGTGGCGCCACAGTAATCGATTATACAGGGGGCGATAATCAGCACCACCATAGCGATGTAAGCGGCGACGGAGTCGATAACCCCCATCACCAAGTATCCTCCGAATACATCAACGGCAATGATATGATTAAAAAAGACGA
The DNA here is from genome assembly GCA_034092305.1 of Diaprepes abbreviatus. Classification (NCBI taxonomy): domain Eukaryota; kingdom Metazoa; phylum Arthropoda; class Insecta; order Coleoptera; family Curculionidae; genus Diaprepes; species Diaprepes abbreviatus. The sequence goes on from JASJET010000011.1 coordinate 4,511,010, forward strand.
GAAAATAAATACGGCGGTTTAAATGTAGCCAATAATTTTTACTGATTTGTTTGCGGTGAGATCAATTTTTTATATTGTGAAAATGTCATTGGGTATACACCAGTGTTTTTAGATAGGACTCTGTTTTGATATGAGAATAAAAAAAATATATATATTTAGTCACATCTTTATAACGTTTTCTCGACAATTTGAAGAAATACGTGAGTTAAATATTTTCAAAAAAATAACAGTCAAAGTTTAGAAAACCCCTTAAATAAATTAAATCTTTTCTCTGTCACTCCATTGTATTTTCTTTCAATATAAAATATATTTTTTTGCTTCGTGTATTGTTTGCTTGCATACATTATCACCTATTATTCGTTTATATTCACTGCTCAGAACACAATTTAAGATTTTATATATTTACCTCCCGTATAATATATATTGAAGCGATTATATAATGGTTGCAATTCCATTTGTAATGCCCATTTGCGATAATAAATGATAATATTTTTTGACACAGTGAATTCTGTTGAAGTGTCATAACAATATTATAAATTGTTTTAAAAAGTAGATCCCATTTAAGATCAAATTTCCATCTTTGGCAATATTATTATTATTATATATTTTACCAGATTATGATCCAATAACTACAAATAAGACAGAATTGTTAACAATGACTAAAGATATCTTTGTCTGTATGAAAAAAATGCTGTTAAAAAACTTTGCATTGTTTATTTTTCAAAGCTATTTATATACATATACTCATCGACATTTTCTTAGCTAACACTAAAAGACATTCCATATTAGTAAATTTCACAAAGAGGGTAACAAAAAGCTCATCCTGATATAAAGTTTAATTAAAAACTTTATCGATATTGAAATAGTTTATAAATTACTTTGTAAATATTAATTAAATTACTAATCAGTACGTTGACGATCGGTTGAAAACATTTATTAGCAGAATTTTAAACATAATAATACGGACTAGAATTTATAATGCTATCAAAATCAATTTTGTAATCGACTCTGAAATTCCTTTCATTATATTACGAATTAAATAAAATATCAATTTAATTGAATTTTTGTTACCTGTCAATTTCTGGAATATTTTGAGTGTCATAAAATGATAACCCATTATTCGTTTTTACTTATTAGTTTATCAATATTTTTTGTTATTAAATGATAAAATTATTAAAAAATTTGATATATACAGATTGTCGATTAAAATTACATTACGACTTATTGTGTATGTAGACATGTACAGCTAGTGGCAGATTCAAGTTTTAAATTGAATTACTTTGTAGTATAAAGTTACTTGACCAAAATCCACCATAGACATAATCAGTATCGGCGAATGAACAACATTTTAAATAATGCTCTCCTCGAACCTGTAAACCAGAAACATAAAAAAAACGAATTTTAGTACACAATTTCTGTACCCAAAAATATTTATATTTCGCTCTCGCTCTCTTCCAAATACATTTTGTTCCATTCGTAAATTAGTTCTGCAATTTAAACATTTTTAGTTTCATTAATTTACGATGTTCTTGTTTAGAGGGTATAAGGAAATATCAAGAAACTTGAGAAAATTATCCTATATGATAAAAGCAATGTCATAATGTTATAACATTATATTTTGGCAGGTACGATTATTTCTTGCTTCATATGGAGAAAACAGATTTATCGGTATGAAGTAAGGATTTAGTGTTTTTTTATCCATCTTCTAAATGCTCATCATCTCTGTCGAAATTTAAAATCATAGAGGAAGTAAATTTTTCCTTTTAGATAAAGCGTTATCTAACGGCAATCATTTTACCCGAAGAAAAAACTATTCTTTAGACTTTGCGTTCATGATAAGTATCAGTTTGTTGCTTCCAGACATAATAAATATAAATTAGCAACAAAATGGTTTAACTAAATGGCTTTTTTTATTTATCATGTGGAATAACCTCGCTGAGTTTTCAGACATCCTATATAGTTACTTTTACATTCTTGGCCTTTGAAAGGCACTTACGAATTTTAACCATTAATTTTTTTTGCCGTATTTACGCAGTAATTTAATTGAATAATCTTCTTGCTGACATGAACAATTATAAGATTGTTTACCTTTTTATACTTATAAATCAATGCACAGCATATAGTTGTACTTTAAAGCTAACATACATTAAGTTCGTAGGGTAATCTTAATACTGCTTGCCATAAGGTGTAAGAACTTGTTTCAGTGTTGTCAAACATAATAAAATATTAATAAAGTTAAAATATAATTAATGATATTAAAGTTTGCCACAAAACTGAAATAAAGTTGAATTTTACTTTTGTAACTAAAACGTAAAAAAAATTAATGAATTATTATTTTAATTCGTGTAAATATTTAATGTAGGTACTTATCTTTTTATGACACCCATAAAAGTTCATTGAAAATGAATTAAAACTGATTTTAAATTACATCACGTTCATTTAAAATCATTTTTAGTGAGAAATCATGATGACATATTTAAATTAACGTTAAAAATAAGTGTGTAAAACAATCATACCAACTTTTACTTGCTTTAAGTTGGTGTTGTTGGCGACTCAAAAAGAAAGGACTGCTAATCGACTAGGTTTAAATACTAGTGATTTTTCAATTATTAAATATTAATATGTTGTCTATTAGATATATTTAATGTAAATAATGATATATTTAAAGTTATTTTCCAAAAACGGCACATTTGTCAAAATAATATATCTATGTATTACTCATAAATGTCTCAGTGTCCACTATATTAAACGTTTTTTCTTCAATTATACAGGGTGTGCAGATTTTAAGGTTAAAGTTACTTTTACGTTTTATTTCACATACCATAAGTGATGAATTTATTTTTGAATATTTGTTATTAAGAAATGTTACTTTGTACACCATGTATGATGCAAAAAATCTATTATATTGTACATTTACAGATATATTTTATAAACTTAGGATATAGATAGCAATTTTTCGCTAAAATCTGTATTTTCGTTAAAGCAAAATTTCATACTCATTCTTGTTAAAAAGCATTTTTATAATATTAGGTTATTATTTTTTTATTATTAGGCATATGTCAAACAGAGTAAAAATAATATGTAATGTAGTTTCCAACAACTATGCAAATAATTCTGTTTTTTCAAATTAAGAATTATTTATTTTTACAAAATATTTGTTAAAAATATGTCGCGAAAAATTTCGCACTACACAAAAACTTAATAAAAAATGCATCACTTATAAAGGAGACTAAGAGATCTATTGGTTTAACTACTTTTTTTACTGATATACTTTATACTTGTTAATTATTTAAACATTCCAAAGAAACTAAAAAAACGCAAATCATCTTCACCTTCATTAAATTATTTTTACTCTACCATAATATATTTATTATTGCACTAAATGCTTTAGTATTTACTACTTAATTACTAAGAACAGTAGGAAAATTCCGAGTCAAAAAAATATTTTTACATTTCTGAGCAGACGTATGTTACCTTAATTTTACATAAGGACCAATGATATTTTAAGTTTAAGTAAATATTTTTTTGGCTTTATTTTTCCACTTTATTTTAAAGCATTTCTATTTTTGTTTTTAGATAAATTACTGCCATAAGATCAAACAAATAGAATATCTATTAGAAAATAATTATTTTAATCTTTTAATGAGGGCAAATTTTGATTTTTGTCTTTTTGTCGCAATTCTGTGCAAAATTTTGAAATATTATAGGAATTGTATTTCTTAGAACCTCTAGTTTGCATATTTTTTACTATAATCACCTCAAAAGAGACAAAAATTTGATTTTTTGCCTTTCTGACTTTCGTGATTTGAAAAATAGGTATTAAGTTGGTAATCTCCTTAAGCTTTGATTTTTTTATGTAAAATACGACAATAATTATTTTTTCTCTACTCTACTCTAAGGTATAATATGTGTTAGTCAATATAAAGTTAGAAATATTTAAAATCATTTTTTGTACTTTTTTACTTTATAATTTTTATATTTATATATTTTTTCATAGTTAAGTTTTCACTGCCGCCCAATATTTTATTTAGTTTTTGGGATATCTATCCATTTATATTTACGAAAAAAGTCAACCAAAAAATGTCTACATTTATATATTTATTTATAATAAAAAATACATATATTATTTAATCTGCAGAAAAATTAAAATTATATTTTATTTTAGCTTTCAATGCGAAATGAAGTAAAAGATCCAACAAATGTAAAAGAGAGAATACGCTAATTTTAAAAAACTCATATTTGTAACTTTTGTTACATACAAGATAAATTTATGATAAATATTATAATAAAACTTGAACAATGGTTCTTGATTGAAGTAATATAGGTAAAATTTATAATTTCCTATTAAACACTTTTTTGGTTGACCGTGTTATTCGAAAACACTTAAAAATTGGCACTTTTGTGAAGTAAGTATTATTTTAGTTTATTAGTGGTATTAGACATAATCTATTGTAAACTTTTGTAAACTTTATGTACTTAAAATGTATTTAGAATAAGTTTGATCTATTTTTATTTGTTTTATAAATAAAAACAAATTATTAAATACAAATTTGGGTTTTATTTCATTACTAATAAGATTTTAAGCAAAAAATTGCGAACTAGAATTCTTTTGCTGGCAAATATTTATGCAAAAAAAAAGAGAAAACCTTGTAATTTCCATAGCGTGCTGTTAACGAATATTATGCACGTTGTGCATATATGAGACATGTTCTACAAGAATTTACATGGCCACACCTAACATCCATTGATATAATCTTGGCAGAGGTTATACAAATATATGTACAAATTTATAATATTTTAAATAAAATAATCTAGCTTTAATATGCGTAGTGTTTAGGGAAGAAGTTTTTTCTTTTTGTTCACACTATAAGGGTTAAATTAACAGTTGATAAAGAAGTAATATCTTGACACCATTTATTTTTTACTCAAAATCTGTTGTCTTAGTGCAGCTAGTGACAGGAAACATTTAAATCTAACTGTCTGCCTCTATCTCTACATATCAGCAGAATAAATAGAATCTAGAGAATTTAAAAATGAAATGGTTTCTTTGTTATAACGTCTTTAGACCTTTACAGCTTTTTCTTGTCTGATAAATATATTGAAATAAAATTGCTTAAGTAACATAGCCACAAGTCCTCTATTTAACTATTTCTCCTAATATTGAATATATCAAAATTAGATAGATTTAGTAGTACTAAAATTCTTTTTAAAATTGATATAAAAATGATTTAAAAACCGTCAATACAAAAATAATTTACCACTATTTATTGAAGATATTTTACTTGAAAACTGATTAATTTATTTATTTTAAAATTTACAGGACCGCGAGAGAGTAGATATATTGCAGAATCGTAAGTATTCACTCATTTATTTGTTTTTAATAATTAGATTTAGTATGTATAATTTTATTTACGACAAAATCCGAAAACATATAACATGATTTACGTTGTCACAGCAGAATGCCCCACCCTACTTTAATTTTATTTTCAATTTCCTATATTTTAACATAATCGCCTATTTATTTTCTAAATTCTGATACAAGTAATTACAACTTTCTGGTCCAAATTTTAACAGTTCATGTTTAATAAGTTTGTCATTAAAGATTCTAAAATAATTAGTAAAATACATTTTAAAGAATGATATAATACACATAGTTCACATTAAATTACTCACATTGTTAAGCTTTGGTTCTACGTAAAAAAATTATGTTAACAGGTTTCTCATTGGAAATGGAACAAATCACCAACACATTAGTTTCAAAGCAGAAATATTTGTGGAGTTAGAAGACAAACTCCTTAATTTTAAATTTAAATTTTCTTTGCTTGAATCAAAACTTTGATTTAACGAATTACACATATAACGTCAGAATTAGTGTCCGTGATATTATTTTTATTTATATTTGGAAAAGTGTTATTTATTAACTTCTTTTATTTCTGGGTACATGAACAAATTTTATGCTATCCTTTTCTAATGGACTGTAAAATAAAATTATGAATTTATAGTAGCTTAACTTATAATGCTATTTTCAATATAAATTTTACAATACTTACCTATGAAAATTACTTTTTCTTCCTTTTTTTGTTGATAATAATTATAAAGTTTATATTTGTAGTAATCTTTAACACTTAAAAATATTTAAAATTTCACCATATACAAAAAAACTAAAAGCAAAACCAAAAATAATTATTACATCTGTAAAACATCAAAAAAGCCTCTACCTCACCACCATAGACAAAGTCTAATTAAACTTGTGTTTCTTTAAATATTCTGGCATGTTTGAAACTTGGATTTGGTTAGTTTTCAGGAATAAGCAAGAAAATAAGTAAAAAGGAAACATATTGAATCAATGACAAAGAGTTGGACACTGTAAATAATTTCGTTTTCATTTTATTTTTACTTTTCGGCACATTCTTCCAATATTATTATATGTACATTACTTATTTCATCTCCTCAAATTAGTAATGTACCGCTGACACTCTTTTTTCATATTTGGAAAGTAAATAATATTCTCTCGGAATCAGGTCAGGAGCACTCAAATACTGAACACACTGTTGTTTTTGATACAATGTAAACATGGTCGGCTCCAGTTTTGCACTCACTTTTGCCATACTAAGATATAAAAAATAATCGAAATAATCTAGTAGTGACAGACAAAATAACCTTATTTCTTGAAATTTCTACAATATTATAATTTACACTTTATAATTTACAGGTAGTGATGCATTGCACTGGACTTACTTATGCAACTCCAAAAGTTTAAAAGCAAAGTAATTTTTGATATTTAAACAAAACCATCATATATTTACTGCCCCAAAAGACTAGGTTGTATTTTCCGTTATTTGCGTGAAACGGCTATACTCATTATTACTTTTACTTTTCCTGGATAAAAATAAAGAACTTATGATAATCCACCAATTACTTGTGGTGTTTTTGTGTCTATATAAAGTAAGCTTCATCTGTAAGTAAACTTCAGAATGGCATAAAAGATTAAGTACGGGGTAAACAAAAGTAAATGCAAAAATACATATCAGTTTACCCTAAAAAGAAACGTATTTATTATAAATTGTCACTAATGTCACTAACTTTAACTTTTATTTACTTTGTGAAAAACATTAAGTTATGTTTACTAGTTACTGTACTATCGATATAACTATAAAATTGAAGATATTTTTCGAAAAACAAATTGCTCAAGACGATTACTAAAATTTTGCGCAAAATTTTTATAACCTAAAAATACGAATTGTGGAAAACAGGTAAATTTGTATCGTGCAAATTAAATGATAAGCATTTAGTATAAATAAGGGCTTGTACTATTTCAGATTTAATTTAAAGATAAAGTTGTATTTTGAAAGGAATGCCATGCATTAAAATTTTAACCCTTTATAGACATGTAAAAATTGAATTATTTTGAGAATAATTATCTCTCGGATAGTCCTGCATTTTTGAGTATAATTTTTATAACATAAAACTACAAAACGTGAAAAACCATAAATGTATATCATACGAATTCGAATTTATTTTAAATTTTCATGTATTAAGAAATATGTGTTCTTTAGGTAATTGTAAGGTATAATACTTTATATTTTATTTTTAAAATATTTCACGATGTTTAAGATAATTTTATTCTAACCCTATATACTCATAGAGTTTTACATTCTCTACTGACATATTGAAATATAATTATTATGAAAATAAATATTTCTTGTAGGCTACTGCATTTTTGTGCACAAGTCTTAAAAACATAGAAGTTCATATGGTGAAAACAAATAAATGTGTATCATACAATAATGAAAAAAAAATCAATTTATTATAAACAAGTGCTTATCATACTATCTAAAATTGTTCAAATGATGAAAACAAATAAATGTGTATCGTACAATAATAAGTAAAAACAATATAATATAAATAAGTGCTTATCATACTATTTAAAATTGAATTTAAACGTAGAATTTTATGTGGTGAGTAATATTATACATAAATGCATAGTTCTTCCTTACTATATACATATATAGTTTTGCATCTCCCATTTGTCTGTTATAATAATTTAATGAAAACAAGTTGATCTTCTAGGCATAGCTGAAGCTAATGCTGGAAGAATACTAGCTTTAGCTGAAAAAAGCAATTCGCAGAAAATTGTAACTAAAAAAATAGACCTACTGTGAAATGTAAATATGCTTCAAATTAATATATCTAAGACAAATATATTATATCTAATAATCTGGGTCCAAACTGAGTTAGAAAAGAAATTTGGAATTCTGTCACATTTTCAGATGAAGCCAAAATTCGCTTAGCAAATGATAGTCCTCAAATTCATGTTAAGAAATAACTGACAAGAGCTGTTCAACTTATCATGCTCGGCTCATGCTTCCCTTTGCAGGAGGTAGGGCCATCTTGTAAGCAGTTATTTAATCTCACGGCTCTACTACCTTAGTTCACATTCAACGCGCAATGACTGGCGACACATACATTGAAAATATTTTACTTTCCCTCATTAGACTGTGGAGGAGGGTACGGATTATTTTATTTTTATGGAGGATGAAAAGCGACTTTACCGTACTAGGACCGTGGATGATAATCTTTGAAATAGCGAAATCAATTTTATAGACTGGTTCATTTTATCTTTTGACATGAATTTTCTAGAATATTATTTTTAGGGTAGTTCATATCTCGCTTTTGCAATTAATCGTCCTTGAACCGGAAGTAAATTGGAAGGTCTAATAAAAATTAATGTGATAAGAAAAAGTTAAGCTTTTGATTTACAATGAAACTTTGTAAATTTTTGTTTTTAAATAATATTAATATTGCAATAACAGAAACAGAAAAAATAGCAGTTTTGGAGATATAAAGGAAAAATGAATTTTTGTAGATTAGATAAGGAAAAATTTTAAAAATCAGCATAAAGACGTAGTCGCTAATGATACTATTGCTCTACCTACCAAATTATGAAGCCATCTAAATATTTTATTTCAGAAGAAAATATTCTATTTTAAAAAATTATAATTTTATTTCCTTTTTTACCTACAATTTATTATATAATTTTAAACAGGTTATTTTAATTTAATTTATTAAATATTATTTTAATATAAAATTTTTATTTTCCTATAGACTTTGTTATTATCGTGCTTTGCATCTTTTTCTTAAACGCGGGATAGGCGCTTTAAAATTCTTAGCAACTTTTATATAAAATATTTTATATATTTAGACGGGTCTAATCATACCAATATTATGGTCTGCGTGACCATGTAATAGATTTCTACTCTCTTTTTGAAAATATAATTCTCACGATACCGTCTTAAGTCAAAATATTCCAGTGTTTGATCTGAAATTTAAAAACTAAAATAAAACTACACCTTTACTATTTAAGATGTAAAGTATCAAGTTTTATACTTTAATACTGAAAAAGGGGTTGATTTAAAATATATGATGCAATTTGACAATACTCATAATATATGAATACCATTTTTCAATTTTTATTTATTTATCATTTCCTTAATGATAATAATTTTCTTTGTTTTTAGTAGTGACACAGAAAGCGCAGACGTTCGACCCAAGGAAACTAGACTTCGCCTACCTACTATTCAACTAACTTCCAGTTTCTTCAAAAAGAAGCAAGACAAAGTAGCTTCCGAAGAAGAACCCGATGCACTTCATATTGATACGGATGAAGCTGACGCTGATACGATTACAGCCGAAGATCAAGAAAAAGCAGCTGAAGGTAAACCGGTGGAAAACGAAGTACAGAAGACTGACACTGAGAAGGACAAAGGTTTAGTATATGCGGAGTTGGATTTAGTTAGGTCGAATAGTCCGACTTTGAAGCCTGTTGTAGTGAATGATGATGAAAAAACTGAATATGCTGAAATCGTTTACACTCCTGCGAAAAATGAAGACGAAAAAGAAGACAAGAGTATCTCAACTAAAGACAAAAAATAGTTTTATAAACATTTTTCTGATATAAGATCGGTTTAAGAATCTCCGCTTAGCCACGTGCTGTTAAATTTGTCTAAATATTAAAAGGAAGTGGAAAATACTAATCTCAACTTTTTGTTATTTCACATAAACTTTTATCATTTTACTTAAAAGAGTATGTTTGGTTGCTTTAGAATAACTCTTAATCTAACAACTTATTTTGTTTTAGCTCTCGAGTATCGAATTGAGTGACTTGTACACAAAACATAACAAACACAGCAAGTATTTTTAAACCGATTTTATTATAACCGGCCATTATTAAAAATATTGCATATTTATATATACTAAGAAAGCGTATCTTTGGCCTCTTCTGCATACTTCTTTATCATTAGATTGAGTAGACGATAAATAAGTCTGTTTAAAAGTCTAAGATAAACTTATTTAATTTTTTTTATGAAATTTTTTTACTGCACAAATTAAATAGTTATGTATATGTAAGTATAAAAAATATACTTTTTTTACACTTATTAACTCAGAAAAAGCTGTATTTGATAAATATATTTACAGAGGTACTTTTGACGGGGTTAATGTTGTATTTTAATATTTACTTTTACTAAAATATTTTTGAGAATTTTCGTGTAATTTGATATATTTATATGTGTTTTTTTATTATAAAAAGTTACCAGACTTTGTTTAAATCACTTAGATATGTTATTTAGCCCATATAACTATTATTAACCAAATTTCACACAGAAACATATATTTTTTTAGTATTTCCTTTGCCAAAAGCTCTAGTTCTATTTAAAAAATTTTACAGTACCTCTTGCATTTAATATAATTTTCCTTGATCAACGAAATTTGAAATATGTAGATATTAAAGATAAAATTATCCAGTTAATGCTGGTAAAATATTTAATGTTTTTGGAAGTTTTTGGACAAATAAACGGTAAAATAAAAACAAGTACTAGCAGATCAATGAAAACCGAATACTATTTGTATTTACAAAATTAAAGAATTTTTTTAATTGTTTTAAAATAAAATGGAAACAGAAAAGTAACATTCAGATAGAAACTGGAAACTACTCGGATTTTTTACCAAAACTCGCTCCCTAAAAATAAAGTATCTATATCGAAAATAATTTCCTATTAATAGAACCTATGTATGACTAGAGTGTAGTTTGAAAAAATAAAATTGTTCATTGTAGAAATAATTAAAGGTTTTTATGAATATTAGGGTCTTACATACTTACATAGCAGTATTTAATGGTGTGGAGTCTGGGACAATTTTAAGATAAATGTTTATACCAATGAAAGCCCACGCCAACTTTATTTTAGCGATAGACTGCGTCATATTCTTTCTAAATCGGGTTTTCCCTGATATATCTAAAATAATTTCTAGACATTTTGTTGAATTTTAAAATATAGTAATTACGGTGATCAAATGTTGGTTTAGCGACATGCAAATACACGCTTTTGATTGAAACCGCTCGTCAAACAAAAAGAAATAAAAAGTATATTTTGACTAAGAAATAAAACGCAATTATGAAATTAATATTAAAATATTCAGGAATATGCTAGCACGAATGACACAGGTGGAAATATGCAAGATCTTTAAGGTAAAAAAAATATGTTTTTTAATATTAATAACTATCTAAAATTCAACAAAATATAGATATTGGAAATATCGAGGCAAAACCTTGTATCTTAAAAATATAACGGTTGCGAACCTAATAACTTTTTTGCTTAAAATTATCCAAGAGGTCACACCCTAAAATATTAGCATACAATTAATTATTATAGCCTACAAACTTGAACCAATATTTTCCCAAGTGTAAAGGAATATTTTGTTTACATGTGTTATATGTAAGAGACTACTTAATAATAATCAGCATAATCGCTTTTAGCAGACTATTAAATATAACAATAAATGAAATATCAAATGAAAAACTCGAAAATCTACATCGAAAATTTATTACATGGTTAGTTTTTGATATATTTAGACATGAAGTTAAATTTTGTATAAAAAAAACGTGAAAGGGGGTTTTCTAAAAATGGTTCCTACACACCTGGAGGCGAATAAATAGATGGTTAAATATGAAATTTTTGTAATACCTTCAATTTAATATTAGTAAAATAAGATATCGGGAATTACTTTTAACCGCGCGAGTCAATTTCGGTTACCAAAATCGTATAATAATTATATGTGTTTCACATATTTAGGAAGTTTCATAATTATTTAAGTTTGTCGATTCAGAATCTTCCCTTTTAAGTACTAAAGAGTAATAAACTACAAACTTTTGAATGAGAGTGTAGAATATTAGTATCTTTCTCCATAATACTTTGTCTCCAAGGAATTTATATTGATTTCTTAGTTCTAAAACATCTTTTTACAGTTTTATTACATTCTAAAACTTAACAAATAACTTTATTGACCTTACGATTGTTTCTTCAATTTGACTGTTTCATGCGAGTAAAATGAAATACTGGATGTATCATTAAATTGAAAAAATACTTGTTTAATATTCTCCCGTTTCTTTTATTACTTCATTCTTTTTCCCTTTTCTAAGTTACGATAGAAACGTAACCTAGAATAGAAAAAAATGACCTTACCGCACGACGTGTGACAACTAATAGGCATGCATCCCAGGATTCTTATTTTTCATATAGACATGATACCTTTTTTTTCTGTGATGCAGTACTTTTATTCAATTTTTTTACATACTTGCACAATCGTACAGTAAACTATTTTATTTCCAAAATTAAATATAAAAGTATGAATCACTGTTTTTGCATCTTTAAATTAAACAGAAATTTTAATACTGCGATATAATTTTCGGAAAATACGAGAAGTAATATATTTCTAGTATAGGCCCTTTGAAACAGAATGAAAATAACGTTATTTCTCGTCTGGTCTCGACACAACAGAATTAAATATTTATGGAAACTATATTATGCAAGAATGTCTCAGGACAGAATTACTCTAAAGTACTGACGAAAAATAATTAAATAGTATTTTGAAGGTGCTCGTAAGTTTTAGTTGCACGGTTACCAATCGATTTTTATTACTTAAAGTAATATTTCATATGCGTATGGGATTGTATCCTTTAAAACTTGAAGAATATTAATTTATTTACACAAAAAATACTATAAATATGTTTTAAAATGCAATAAAATACAGACAAAGAATTCGGGAACTATAAATAAATTTTAAACAAAAAATTGTTTTAAATTATATTTAACAGTTATTGATAAGATAAATTTATCAAAAACCACCTATATCATGATCAGAATATTTATATACTTTAGAATATGGAAAATTGGTATCGTGCTATTTAAAATATATTGCGGAAAAATTTTTGAGCTTGCTAATCCTTTAATATTGATAAGAGTAAATTAACCATCACAAAATGATCATCCGTATTTAGTTGGGTTCGGGAATATTTTATGGGAAATATGAGCATTATACCAAATAAAGGCTTGCTTAGTGTAGCATTTTAGATTCTACAGTGCTCGGGTTTGCTTTTTTCGACATTTTTTTTTATTATTTCGTTTTTTCTTCATTACTTCAACTTAAAGTAGAAATATATGAGATAATTCTTAATAAACAAATTACGGGTAAACTTAATATTTGACCGTATAAGATTCGTCAAATTATAAGACTGAAGAATGAGAGAAAAAATAAAACCGGTTCATAAAGGTCGCACACGATTTATTTTATTTTTATAATTTCGAGTCATACAAATTTACCATTCAGTTAAGTAAATATAAAAAGTTTGTCATCTTTAATTATTTTATAAAAAGCTACTTTATGTTATTTTTTTTATTAACATAAGCTAAAGGTGGTTTCAATATTCCATATTACTTAGGAGGAACAAGTGTGTTTTGATAATGCACTTGTCAGTTAGCTATGAACTTTTATACAAAGGGTTTTGTAAGTCTTTTAAACCTTAATTTGATAAAATAAATATTTTACCCCTGACCTAACAAAAAAAAAACTTTTACTTTAAAATAAGCAGAAATAAATGAGCTCTTGGGGAAAAAGGAATGTAATTGTAATATGTTTGTTTTTATTAGTTCAAATTTTTAAAAAAGATCATTAAAAAGAATTCATCTTTTGGCTTAACAATGGCAATAATCAGGATTATCCTACAAAATATTGAAGTATATTTTTTCTGAAAAATAATATTTAAAACATATTTTAAAATGTTCTATACAGCCTAGAGGTAAAAATATTCGACCTTATAAAACTTGCAATATAGCTGTGTTATAAAATCAAAATAAGAATAAAAATCAGAGTTTTAGAGTTAATTCTGACAAAAAATAGAGGTACATAGGCTGAACAGTCTGGATGGCTCAGTATACTACAACAAGCTGTGTTTTTGAAAAAAAAAATGTATGTCGTATACTAATGATATTAAATATTTGCCTGGATTACCTTGAGTTATTTTTCAGGAACGTCACGAAAAAGGCTATATATTTTATCGTTTTTGTTTCCATTTTTAAATTAAGTAGAAATTGAATAATATGTTCTGCGCATTCTTTTGACACATTTGTCAATGGACTAAAAGTACACTTTTATTCATTAGTAAGTAAAAGTATGTTTCTCTTTTGTAACAGTAACATCAATATATTTGGATTCTTCTGTCTTTTTATCTTCTTCTTCTGCTAATGCCTATCCGTTACCGGATGTTGGTGAGCATAATGGCTATACGGACTTTATCCACTGCTGCACGAAATAAGCCCACAGTTGATGTACTAAACCATACTCGAAGATTCTTCAGCCATGAGATTCTTCGTCTTCCTACACTCCTTTTGCCTTGTATTTTGCCTTGTAGTATAAGCTGCAAAAGCCGGTACCTTCCAGGATTTCTCATGATGTGGCCTAGGTACTCAAGTTTACGCTTCTTTACTTGATACAAGATTTCTTTTTCTTTTTTCATTCTATGAAGCACCTCTTCGTTGGTAATATGATCTACCCATGAAATCCTCAGAATGCGACGGTATAGCCAAAATTCAAAAGCTTCTAATTTTTTGCATGATGCTTCAGATAGCGTCCATGATTCAACGCCGTATAGGAGGGTCGAAAATACGTAGCATCTCAATGTTCGCATTTTGGTGTTTAAGGATAGGTCTCTACTTTTGAATATTTTTGCCATTTTAAGGAATGTAGTGCGGGCCTTTTCAATACGGCATCTTATCTCAACCGAGTGGTCCCATTCTTCATTGATATTTGTTCCCAAGTAGATATATTTGTTAACTCTTTGGATGGGTCTGTTATGTATCAGTAGTTGGCCGTGTATGCGTTTATTTTTAGAAATAATCATGAATTTGGTCTTTTTTGTATTCATCTGCAGTCCGTATCTTTCACTTGCTTCTAACACTCTGTCCATCAATCTTTGGAGTCCTCGTAAATCATTTGAGATAATTACCGTATTGTCTGCGTATCTTATGTTATTAATACATTCGCCATTGATAATCACCCCGTCGGAGGTATTTTCCAGGGCTTCTCGAAATAATTATTCTGAATATATGTTGAATATCAATGGCGAAAGTACACATCCCTGTCGGATTCCTCACTTTCTATTCTGACTGAAGAGGTCTGGTTCCAATAAAGATTTGCTATAATTCTTAGGTCTTGTTTTTCTAATCCAGCTGATTCAAGAACTTCCATCATCTTATTATGCTGAACCTTATCAAATGTTTTTTGATAATCAATAAAGCACGCGAAAATATCGCGCTCTTTGGAAGACTTGGATACTAAAAAGTGCCTCCCTAGTACCTAGGGCATTTCTAAACCCAAACTGGGTACAACTAATCTGTTCCTCGCAAATCCTATATGAATGAGAAGATGAATTAATTTCAAGAAAAGTTTAAGAGAGTGACTCATAAGGCTAATCGTACGAAAGTCTTCACACTTTTTTGCACTTGATTTTTTAGGTAGCGTTATAAATGTACTTTTGAGCCATATTTCAGGTATAATTCCAGTGGAGTATATTTCATTAAATATATCTGTAAGCCATCTGATATCTTCTTCATTCAATAGTTTTAAGAATTCATTCCGGATATTATCTGGCCCTGGTGCTTTCCCATTCTTCAACCCCACTATGGTTCGAGTAACCTCATCAACGGTAATCGGCAAGAAATTTGGTACCCGGTAAGTGGGAGGATTTTCCGATCTGCTTGGGTCTTCGAACAACTGGTTTATGTATTCTTTCCAAATTTTTATTTTCCCTAAGCGATCTACAATGATGTTACCTTTGTTATCCTGAATTTTTCCGCTTACATTGAATTTATACAGATCTGATGTCTCTTTTATTTTCTTGTGCATGTTGAAAGTATCGTGTTTCTTCTCAAGTTCTTCTATTTCTGCACACTGTCTTTCTATCCATTCTTGTTTTGCACACCTTATCTTACGTTGGATTAGTCTTTGCATATTTCGGTACTCCATTTTACCTCTTTCCAATAATCTCCTCGCATTCATCCACTCTAATATTTCATCTGTTATCCATAGTTGTTTTTTTATCTCTTTGTGCTACCAGAAATTCATTACCAATACTTTGAAATTTTTCAGCCATTTTGGGAAGAGTCGATTCTACGCTGTGTGGGATTTCTTTGAGTTTTCGACATTCTTCAGTAATTCTTTCAGTTACTACTTGGCGTGTTTGTTCATTCTCTCTGAGTTTCCTTATATTCCATTTTTTCCTGTCTATCCTTTTCTTTACCTTTTTAAGCTTGATTTTAAATTTGCCGCAGAGAATCTGAATGCACGTCAGCTCCTGGGTATGTTTTAGCTACTATGCAACTGTTACGGTACCTTTTTAGGCTATGTTATTCAAGATCTAAACAATATAATCGCCATCTAGCAGTTACTTTTTAAATATTATATTAGGGAGACCGGAAAGTAATGCCTTTTTTTTACATTAAAATCAAACAGATAAATTTTAACAAGCTTTTATTTTTAATCAATGATGTACTCACCCTCATTATCGGCAACCTTTTGTTATTTAGTGTGCAAATTTTCAATGCCTGGTCGGTAAAAATAAATTGGTTTTTGAGCAAAATATCTGAAGGTGGCATTTTGGATATCATCCTAATTTTCCCATTTTTGCAGCCTACGAAATGTAGTAATCGGAATAAATGTAATTCCGATGGCGCAATATCGGACGAGTATGATGGTTGGGGCAATACCTCCCACTCCGATTTATTAATTTTTTCCAGGATTCGTTGCGCGTGAGGTCTTGCATTATCGTGCTGCAGAATAACGCCTTTTTTGTTAACGATCCCTGGGCACTTTTCAATTAAATATTGATTTGTTCGATTCAGTTGTTCACAGTGTACTTCCACAGTTTGTTTAGGTTTCAGCGCTTTAAAATGAACTACCTCGAGAATACTTCACCAAACAATCAAAAGCGTTTTTTTAGGGTGCAAACCTGACTTAACTGTACTTCGCGGCAATTCATTCGGAGAGAGCCACTGCCTTTTGTAGTTTCCGTTATCACAGAGGACCCATTTTTCATCTTCAGTGATCAAGTGATCAAAAAACGCTTCTGTATTGTGCCACTGAAGCAATAAGTTGCATGTGGTGGACCGATTACCTTGTTTTCTCCGTATAGATTAACCCGCACCAAAATACCTGCACTGCTTACTTTACCAATCTGCTGCAAATATTCTTGGATAGTTAGTCAAAGTTGGTTAAGAGTGTCTGACAGTTTCTCGATTGACACATATTTGCTTCCACTTTTGCTCCTAACATATCATTGTCTAAAGTTGTTGGTCTTCCCGATCGATACGAGTGAGAAAGATCAAAATTACCGAATTTAAACTTAGAAAACCACATTTAGCATTTACAAACGTTTAATGCACTTGGATAAACATTGCAAATGTTTTTGGTGGCAACTGTTGCGCTACTACCCTAGTGAAACACAAGAGCATACCTCTTCTGGTATTTGGCTAGCCGTTTCACCATAAATTGCATAAAAAAAAGTTTTATATATTTATGAGCAAACAAGTCAATTTAAACTCAAAATGTCTTTTTCACGACTTTGACGTTCAGAATGAGCTGATAAATAACAAACGAATATCGACATGGGCAGAAACAACATTACTTTTCGGTTTCCCTAATATATTATTATTCATTTATTTATTTTTGAGCGTTTCATTTTTGTATCTAATTTTCGTTGGTAAACAAAAAAAAACTATTTCTCTCGAGATTTACTTTTTTCAAAATAGATATATTTGGCGAATTACTAGTAGTAGTTTTGGTATTTATTTGTCTAATAACTTCATAAAAGCAAATAATTTAGAAGAGTGTTCGGCAACGCTGTATATAAAATTAAAACATGTACTTAAGTATTTTAATAATTTTGAATAAATACGTATTTAGTGACTGTTATTACCAATCTCGAGTTGGGAAAAATTGTTATTATGTAGTTTATTTTATTAACATTAGAATTAACTGGACCAATTTATGAAAGAGTAATTTCAAATTAATAATATTTCGGCTTTTATACATTAAAACTAATTTTTTACATAATATAGGTGATAAATAATTTTAAACCTTTTCATAATTTGGCCTTAACCTACATTATTTAAATATCTTTAGGTTTACTATAACTTCTTCCAACAAACAGCCAGAATGATTGCATTACTAAGCTTACTACAGATCTGTAAACAATCCTGTAACTGGTCAATTGCATGTTAGAGTTAGAAACCTTCTCGACTGTTTGTTGGAACAAAAGTAATGTGCACGTTTTATATAACCTGACACAAGTGCCTCAAGATTGATGATCTTGAATTATTTCGTCCATTAGTCAGTAAAGAAAAGCACTATATGTACTTAATGTTATTTTGTAAGTTTTTACATTACATTTTAAATAAACTTTAAAAATAATGCTCATTGCTTTATTTAGCAGTTACCTTGCCTAAAGTTTAGAGTTTTGTCTATGGCAGTAAATCAGGTTTACTGCTATTAATGGGTAAATTTTGAAAAGTAGCATTAAAAATGCCCCAGTATTATGGCGCATAAACAGTTTACAAATGACAAAACATTCAAAATATTTTTTCCCAAACAGTTTTTCCATGTTGTCATCTGTTGGTTTATGTATTATCGGGTTTTCATTAAGGTCGTTATGCACATAGAAATATTTTGTGGAAGTATTATAGGTCAAATGAGTTATTTTTGTTTTTAAAATCTTTTTCTACATTTCTCAGAAAAAAATTGTCCAAAGGGTGTAAACACTAAAAAGATTTTTCTTTTATCTTCTTTATATGGTGGGCTGCCACTTTTCTACTTTCGAAGCCATTCTTCAATAACTCTATCCAGCGTATCTTTAGAGCTGGAGCGACGAATCTAGATAAATTATACTATCTCCAGTTTAAAAAATTAGCGGTGCGACAATCGATCATATGCCCCTGAAAGTCCAGATAATTGCAAACAAATTAAAGCATTTCACAAAAGGTAAAATTTATGAACGGTAGATCTTCAAATTTGGAATTTTCTCCTCGCAGAGATTGTTCCATATGACCTATTCTTTCAGTATACTTTAGTACCACGTCACTGCCGCAATAAACATGGCCTTCCATGCTCTACGTACACTAATTGGTGGACCGGTAAAACGTACATAGGACACCCGGTATAGCTCAAACCAGATCGATCACACATAAAGTATTGTAGATAAAAGAGAATGAATTCGATCCCACTATAACCACAAGGCATTCGAAGCCCATCACTTTTGCGAATCCAAGCAGGCTGCCTTGTCTTCGCTTGTCTGACTGTTTCAAGAGATGTTATTGTATCCCCGAGATGTCTCTGCCTCAGTCCGTTGAGTGTCGGGCACCCTCTGAGAACAAGTTCAGAAATATTAGCATGCCTCGGTTTTTCATTACAATCTCAAAAATTGGTCTAACTCTTTAAATAAACAAGTTCTTTTTTGTTACGTATGAAGATATGTCCGGCCCAACTTTGATCCAATCCCTCTAGGTTAAGGGGCATAAGTTTCAAATAATTGAATATATTTGCTATAATACAAGAAGGTAAAGAAATCATAAGTAATCCGTTATTATTTTTTATTTCACCGTAAGAACTATAAAAATAATACTGACATACAGACCTCCCGAATTTGAAGTCATTCATTGGTAGTTTAGTTGGCTTCAAAAATGTTATTATAATTTAATTACCATCGTATTACCGGCTTTTTAGTGATATGTTGATATAGAGACACAAAAAAGGGGACAAATCAGAAATAAAAAAAAATACAGGCCAGTAATTCTCCTATATCAGGTATACAAATTGTTCATGAAAATATTAAATACACATGCAATATTGCATATTCGATCTCATCCAAATATTTCGTTACCTGAAATATAAGAAAGTTCTCTACCTTGAGTGCGTCTACTATGACAAAGCCTTCGACTCAGTTGAAATATGGGCAATACAATGGACAACTGTAGCATCGATTCGAGATATATAGAACTTGGTAATCATATTTACGGAGAAACAAAGATTAATATAAAGTGTCACACAGAATCAGAACAGATTAAACTGAGAAGCGGTATAAGATAAGGGGACTCCATATGGCCGAAGTTGTTAACACTAATCGATACTAATATAATTTCTTAAATATTTAAGGAATTACCATGGGAAAGTCATGGAATTAATCGCAACGAAGAATAAAAAACCTCAGATACACAGACGATACAGTACTTATAACTGTAGATACAAAATAATTGGAAACAATAATAAAAAAAAACGAAAATAAAATCAGAGGATTGAAACCTAAATAATGAATAGAACCAGCCAACCGTATGGCCAATTAACGTGATTAAATGGAATTCCAATCAAAGAAATGAAGGAAATCATATATCTGGATCAAAACATAAGAATAGATGAAGAAATACACACAGCGAATCCAAACCGGAGAATAATATTGACCCGGATAGTTTTAGGTAGGCTGACATGTATTACAAAATATGAACAAAAGATTTGAAACAGACATGAAGGTGATAATATAGAAGCAATGTATAATTCTGATCCTGATATATGTTGATAAAATATAAGTACTCACTAAGAAGACCATAGACAAGCTAGAAGCTACCCAACGCCACATGTGGAGAGTCATAATAAATATTAGATAGATAGATAGGAAATCTTTCGAATGGATAAGACAACATACAAAGATAGAAAGCGTAAAGCAAAAAATACTGTAAGCAAAGTTGGGTTGGGCAGATCACGTCATGATGATGAACAGAACAGGATCAATAAGAAAAACAACGGATTGGAAACCATGCTGATCCGATAACATTAGAAAAATCTTAACAAAAATATAGATGACAATAGCGGAAAGCAGGGGAAAATGGAAAAATATGGAAGAATTACATGTTCTTATGGAGACATAAAATGTTGAATAGACAGAAAGAGAGGGTATTTCCATTAAAATATTTTTAATATAAGTCTAAACCTGGAATGGTTGAGTAATTTGAAACTTTGTGTTTTCACTAGTAGAGAAGTTGATTAAACTGGTAATTAATCTCACTTGTATATTAGGTTTTTGAATTTTTGTTAATTTATAGAACATCATTGATGGCAGTTATATTCGATTTTGCTAAATTTTCGGTTGTACTGTGTCAATCAAATTAATAAAGTTAGATATGTTGCCAGAGTTGTTCATAGAGTTAAATCGCAACGAAGAGAAATATAAATTTGAAGAAACTGCGTTGCCTTTAAAGTTTAACATAGTCACTGTCTTTCGTATCAAGTATCTTAAGTTACTTAAGGCAAGAGAGACATTAGTTATTGCACATTTTTGAACGTAATAAAAACGGAAAATAACTCAATTTAGTTCAAACCCAAACGTTGTCTCGTCAACTTTCAGGTAAATAAATGTTTTTTAAATTGTTAGGAACTTGAGGAAGGTTTAGGAAAGTTTCTCTTGTGAAATTACATAGCTTCTCAAAAAAATTTATTAAGCAACAAAACTATCAAAAATATTTACCAAATGAATCCAAAAACACAGTTATATTGAGTCAGCAAAAAATTGAGTTTTATTTTATTTTCAGACTATGCGAAAGAAACTCTAGAAGGAAAGGAATCTTCTTGCTGTTTATGGATTTTACATTTCATATTTGCCGCAGGATAAACCTTATTAGCATATAATTCATTCAAAACAGCAAATATGAAAAAAAAATATCCACATTTACAACTTACTCAAAAGATTACATAACTCAAACTAGAATTTACTTTTCCTGTGCATACTATAAAGAAGTAAACTTTCTTGCATTTTAGGGTAGTCCAAAATACATAAAATCTACGATACAAATACTATTATGTGATTTTCCAGTAAGTTGAATTTTAATGGATTGATCCTAAATGAATATTTAACTAATTTGGAATTTAAAATACCTCATTTTTTTATTGTAGCCCAACAACAAGAGGCAAATGCTTGGATTGTTTAAAAGAAGAATTCCTGTAGGAAAGTGTTCTTATTTGTTATGTGTTTCAAATTGATCATTTTTTAACCGACTTCTAAAAGAAGGAGGTTCTCAATTCGTCGACTATGTATTTTTTTTTTTATGTATGTACACCGATTACTCCGGAACGGCTGCACCGATTTGAACGAAATTTTTTACGTTATGTAAAGGAAGTTGCTGCGGTGGTCCCATATTTTTTTAGATGAAATTGGTGCAGTAAAATCCAAGATGGCGCTTACAATATGGCGGCCAAAAAAATTAATTTTGTCCGATTTTCTCCAAAATTGGTATGGAGGAATTTTCGGGGTTGTATCCAACGAATCTGAAATTATTTTAAAAAAATTCAAAATGGCGGATCCAATATGGCGGACAAAACAATTTAATTTAGTCCGATTTTCTCCAAAATTGGTACGGGGGAGTTTTCGAGGTTGCACATAACGAATCTGATATTATTTTTTAAAAATTCAATATGGCGGATCCAATATGGCGGACCAAAAAATCAATTTTGTCCGATTTTCTCCAAAATTGGTACGGGGGAGTTTTCGGAGTCGCATATGACGAATCTGAAATAATTTTTAAAAAATTCAATATGGCGGATCCAATATGGCCGACAAAAAAATTAATTTTGTCCGATTTTCCCCAAAATTGGTATGAGGGAGTTTTTGGGGTCGCATATGATGAATCTAAAATAATTTAAAAAAAAATTCAATATGGCGGATCTAATATGGTCGACAAAAAAATTAATTTTGTCCGATTTTCTCCAAAATTGGAACAGGGGAGTTTTCGGGGTCGCATATGACGAATCTAAAATAATTTTTTTAAAAATCAATTTGACGGATTGAATATGGCCGACAAAAAATCGTTTTTGTCCTATTTTCTCCAAAAGTGGTACGGGGGAGTTTTCGGAGTCGCATATGAAGAATCTAAAATAATTTTTAAAAAATTCAATATGGCGGATCCAATATGGCGGATGAAAAAATCAATTTTGTCCTATTTTCTCCAAAATTGGTATGGGGAAGTTTTTGGGGCCTCACATAAAGAATCTGACATTATTTTTAAAAAACTCAATATGGCGGATGCGATATGGCGGACAAAAAAAATCAATTTTGTCCGATTTTCGCCAAAATTGGTATGGGAGAGTTTTCGGGGTCACACATGACGAATTTAAAATTATTTTAAAAAATTTCAATATGGTGGATAGAAATTTAATTTATTTTCTTTAAATATCGATATTGGAAGGTTTTGGGGCCTTTATTACCAATCTAAAATTAATTTGAAATTTAAGATAGTGGATTTTCTATGACAGACTAAATATTCGTTTGACCCGATTTGATTCGTATTTGGAAAACTCTAAAAACTAAAGAATTTTTAGTGGTTCATTTTAGGGTGATTTACAACTTTGGATAAAATGGGTACGTTTTTGCCAGTTTGGATTCATTGCGAGGTACCCTAATCTCGATTAGTACTTAGTTCAAATAATTTATGAATATCATAATGAATTCTAAAACTAAAAATAGAAAAATAAAATTTTTATAAAAAAATTGAACCGACTTCTAAAAGTGCGGTAAAAAGTGAAAAATAACTATAAATTTTTATATGAAATTGAACTTTTGGAAGTCGGCGCCAAATTATTTGTACACGAAATAAATAACTATTAATATATACAAATTATGGTAAGAAAGCAACTACAAATAAAGTATTTTTAATCTGTTTATGCAAATCACATTTTGTCAGGTATTAGTTTGGCGCCGACTTCAAAAAGTTCAATTTCATATAAAAATTTATAGTTATTTTTCACTTTTTAGCGCACTTTTAGAAGTCGGTTCAATTTTTTTATAAAAATTTTATTTATTTAACAATAATACCTGCAAGAACTTTCTGTAGTATAAATGAAAAAATACTCATTTTGGGAAAAAAAGGAGTGTTCCAATTGAAACAAAAGGAAATTTTACCTAATTTACATAGAGGGACAATTCGTTAAAAAGGTCTGAAAATGAGTTAGCGGCAGCCCGGCTGAAGTTGCGTTTCAGTACATATCCTTTCAGAGTGCAGCGCTTTAGGAAACCGTAGGATGGTTTTTGGGCGCACACCAAATAGCAGAAGAGGAGCTACCCACTTTATAGCCGTAGTTGGCAAGGTATTCCTAATGACTTGGCAGCAGAGAAGGAACACTATGGATCTATTAGGTCGCAGTGCATTGATTCCCATTTCTACATATATACATAGCGTCATCTACTAATAAGTATTTAGATTCCCATGAAATTTGTTAATTGGAAATGAGATTAGAAAAGTAAAGAAAGTATTTTGAGTATGTGGCCATCGTACTTAAAGATAAGCAAACGATTTATATTGCTGCCATTTCTTTAAATTTAAAAATTTTAGTTTCTAACTGAACCACGACAATTTTGAAATATGTGCGAATAACAGGCAATACAAACTCTTACTTTCCAAAAATAAAGGCTTCAAAGTTGAAATTTTTCTACAAAGTCATTTTTCAAAATAATATACCAATTTCATCGCATATATTATTTCTTAGAATGTTTTTTCATAGCTGAAAATATATATATTTTAAGATCTTAAAAAGTAATCCATTTATTCTTAGAATACGACTCATTTTATATTGTAGCTTATGTCTTACACTTTAAAATTATGCGTTGATAAATTTTTCTTCAATCCATCGACATGGTGGATATATGCAGTATAGACGACAAGAAAGTCATATTTACCATTCTAATTAAAATGGTAATGTTATAACAGAATTACAACATAATGACAATTTCTAAAGATTTTAGTTCTGACTGCCACCATTTACTTGCATTTCAAGGCACAAGAATAGTTACATTAAAGAAACTATAGTTTACTGATTATTCACCATATGTCTAGTTTATAATACGGGGATTTCATTTATGCTACTCATATTTTATGACACTGAAGTCACTTTAATGCTAAAATATGCATCTCTATAAATATATAATATAATCGGTTGAAGTATATAGGGTGTCCGGGAAAATGTGGGAAATCTACAGGATATAAAAAGAACACGTGAAAGTAATACTACAAGTTCATATAAACTTTTTTCGTACAGGTCTCCTCTACAGAGATACAGGCTCCCAAACACAACTAATGAACCACCAGATATACTTCATTTTTTTAAATATAATGTATACCAGGTAAGACTTTTCAAATTACTATCCAAAAAATGTTGTGAATTACCCGCAGCTGCAGGGACGAACTAGCTGTGACACTTATGATGCCATTTTTTCCGCTTACTATGATAAGAACTTTGAACAATGTTTTTTACATACCTTTAACTATTGACTAAAAATTAAGTACTCTTTATTCGTGTCGATAATCCTAGCCGTTTTCGAAAAAACGTCATTCTGTTGGGTGGAATATGAAAAATAGAAATTTTCCCCTGTCACCATAGTTTCAATAAAAAGTTAAACTAATTGTTTAGTTAAAAAATTCGTAAGAGGGTTAAACATGTGTTCCGTGAAGTCTGATACATTCACGGGCACGACGATTTGAGGATTGCTCTACACGCCACATTACCTCAGCATTGTTCCTTATTTGATCACAATGAAACGTGATTCTTCGTAGAAGTTTCTCCCTACTATCGGAATAGAATACGCCAAGGCATTGAGGTGTACCCTCAGGTAAAAATCCAACGGAGTTAGATTGGGAGATCGAAAAGGTTAGGCAATTAGTCCTCCTTTACCTATAGAACGATTTGGATAGACGTTATTTAGGTGCTCCCACACAGCAACTGTGAAATGAGGTGGTGCCCCATCGTACATGTATTACATGTTTTGGCGGTAGTAAGTACTCTATTAAATCATGAAAAGCATTCTAGAAGAACTTTAAATAAAGTTCTCCATTCAGTCGTGCTGGTAATACGAATAGCCAAATCAAAAAATTGCCGCTGATTCCTGCCCAAACATTAATTGATTGGAACTGATGTTGATGATGTGAAACAATCGTTGCACGAGAATTTTCATCAGTCCATATATGTGAGTTGTGTAAATTTATGGTAACATTTTTGGTAATCCCTGCTTCATCCGTGAAGAGAATAGTGCTAATGAAGTTTACATTATTTGGTTGCTGATCCAATAGCCAGTTTGCAAACTGCATTTTACGGAAAAAATCTTCAGGAATCAGTTCATGCGGTTTTTTGAAATGGTATTTATATAACAGCTGTTCTTGAAGAACCTTATGTACTATTGTTTTCGACGTATTAAACTGCGCTGATAATTTTCGAGTGATCATTGAAAGAGTATCATCAACCACATTTAAAATATTTTTCTCTAACTGCGCCGTACGTACTGTTCTTTTCCGACAGGTTATACCTATCAATACATATAAATTTCCTCCTTGGAACCTCCCTCCAAACAACGTAGATTTGACTCAGACTAAATTTCCAAAGGCACTACACAGTAATTTCTTTATTATTAAGCAATTTTAATGCCAAATCAACTTACTCTATAAAAACCATACTATCATTTATACGGATGGATAGAAAACTTCAGAAAACACTGGAGCGGCATTTTATTGCCAAATAAAGTCAAAATCATTTTCACTCCATAATTCCACAAGCATAATGTCTGCAGAACTCTTTGCTATACTTAGAGCTACCGATTTCATCCTTACCAACAACCTATCAAACTGGCTGATAGCATCGGACTCTCTTAGTTCCCTCAATCTCATTAGTTCTAAGCAACCAAAATCACCTCTACTCAGCTTAATATTGTATAATATAGATCGCATTTTAATTCAAAACAAAAGAGTGTCTTTTATGTGGACACCTAGTCATGTTGAAATAGCGGGGAATGAGAAGGCATATTTAATGGTCAAACAAGCATGCAACTCAAATAATCCAACTTTGAACTACATCTTTTCACTATCTGACATAAATAATTTTACGGACAAAATAATTAAAAAGACAATACAGCTTGAGTGGGACCTACTAGAGAAAGAAAATAGGTGGTCAAGGATGTATTTTACGGCAAAGATGATGTCTCACAGATTATCGGAAAACATCTAAACCTCATAACAAGGAAGAGAATTGGACATTCGAAACTAACACATGGTTACCTCATAGAGAAGACTGATCCACCTATATGCCTGAGATGTTCTACTACACTGACTATTAAACACATTCTATGTTCCTGTCCGCAATACGAACCTATCCTTACATCATTAAACCTGACAGGATCATTACAAAATAAGCTAGCTCACTCGAATGCCTCAAACATGGCCAAATTCCTAGAGACGACTGGACTTATAAATCAGATTTGAATACGTAATATACAAATCTCAATATAGACACTGAAAAGCTCAAGAGGCTGTTGTGTCTTTCATTAATATCTCTCTCTCTCTTTTCCGACCAGCATCAGTACTTCTTTTCCCAAAATTT
The DNA here is from genome assembly GCA_034092305.1 of Diaprepes abbreviatus. Taxonomy (NCBI): domain Eukaryota; kingdom Metazoa; phylum Arthropoda; class Insecta; order Coleoptera; family Curculionidae; genus Diaprepes; species Diaprepes abbreviatus. The sequence continues at coordinate 4,538,796 of JASJET010000011.1, forward strand.
TCTAGAATTTTGACGAAATTTAATAATATTACCTTATTAAATAGAAACGCCTACCCATCTCCCTTAGATGTTGGTCAACTCGTTGAGATGTTTTCTGATCTGAAAAAGTACGATTAGGATATCTGTCGTGACATAACTTCTAAAGAATTGCAAGATGAAGAACCATATGCATATCTGTATACTCAATAAAAAAAATATTACAAATTATTTCACAATTACTGTCATCACGAAATCTAAAAATCAGTAAATTAATATCCAATTAAAGAATCAATGTGTCAGCGATGTGAAAGTTGATAAGTTCTAAAATGCAGGATATTTTATTTCTTTCGTACCTTGCTACATTTGCAACAACAATACTTTGTTTATGGAGCCTATAAATTAAAACGCACATTTTTTGTGAATCTAGGTCGAACTGCAATTCACAGAATTAGACGTTTTTAACTAAAGAGGTAAACTCTAATTTTGGATCGAATTTTTTTTATCATAAGGTTGAAGGTTGAACATTTGATAGGAACAAAGATGTACCTTTTATTGAAATACACCAAATACATGACGTAAATTAAATGAGTTTTTTTCGAAAACGGTTAGAATTAGGGACATAAACAAAGAGTACTTCATTTTTAGTCAATAATAAAAGTTATGTAAAAAACGTTGTCCAAAGTTCTTATCATACAGGGAGTAAAAAAATGGGGTCATGAGTGTTACAGCTAGTCCGTCCCTGCAGCTGTGAGTAATTCACAACACTTTCTTGGATACTAATTTGAAGAGTCTTACCTGGTATACATCATATTAAAATAATTGAAATATACCAGGTGTTCAATATATATGCGTAAAAAACTTTATTCCATTTCAGCTCTTTGGGAGTCCATATCTCCAAGGAAGAGGCCTATACGAAAAACGTTTATATGAACTTTTATGATTACTTTCATGTATTTTTTTCATATCCGGGAGATTTCCCACATTTTCTCAGACACCATGTATACCGTTTCTATAGAGGATAAATAGCCACGTTTTAAGCTGAAAAGATTTGTATATATTTTTTTTTACGTTTTACTAGTGTAAATTATATTAGTTATTCTTATGATTGTATATTTAACTGGAAATGATTTACCTCAAATTGTACGAAATCATAAATAATACACACATTCTTATAATTACAAGACATCATTTTAAAATTTCACAAATGTAACATTAAAGTTATATTCAGCAATCACAAGAATATTTTTCTAATTAGTTCCGTAATTGTGTATATGAAATTCACCAAATTACTACAAAAAGTTAAACAATTTTCATCAAAAATACTCAATTTTTGACACTTTATCCACCATTTTGAGCTATCATTTAAAAATCTTGCAAATATAACTTCAGAGTAGTATTTAGCCAAACCCAAATTACATTTCTTATCAATTTCACAATTATTTATTAGAAACTGCTTGAGTTATTATAATTTGTTAACATTTTTTTATTAAAGACTATATTCTTCCATTTATCTAAATAAATAGATAAATGAGAGCATATAAAATATACAGATAAATTATTTATACAACAAGGGTAGAAGAACAATAGGTTCTATTTAAATTCATGATTAGAGAACAACTTTTCAAATGTAGCAGTTTTTCTGCCAATGATTGCTGAATTATTGGTTCATGGCAGTTTGGTATCGAGTGGTAATATTATTCACATTATAATTAGATAACAAAATAAATAAACTTTAATTGTTATGAATATTTTACTCATAAAATAAAATTGACTGACTAACACAGTGACTTCACGTATTTAAAAGAAAATAGATACAATGATCTAATTAATTGGTTTTAAATCCGTTACTTCAACGTCGAATATAAAAAAGTCCCCTCCTCTTAGGGTAAGAGTTAATACATGAAGTAATCTATTTAGACTGATAGCTCTCAGAATATAAGCTTTTTCTTGTCCTTCCAAAAACATCGGACTGCCACATGCATCAACTTCAAACATGTAATATTCTTGTGGTTTCGTTTTACCAAAAGCTAGTTGTTTCTTGTACGTATTTGATTTTGTACAACAAATAATTCCTGATCTTCTATCGTAGTGATCAAAGAAAAATCTAAAACAGATTTATTTTACATTTTATAACATGAGTTCACTGGAGAAGGGCACTATCAATTCAATTTGTCTCTCAGTCTATTACACCCTCAAGCTCATTATTATTTTAATCTAGAATAGTAGTTTGCAAGATTATCATTATAATTTTTTTTTTAAATTTCTAGCCAAATCACAATTTCTGAATGTTAATACATTAAAAGTAAAATTATTTTTGAATTTCCCGTTTATTTATTTTAGCAGCAATTTAAATAAATTCAGCGATTCCAAGCGGAAAAAAAATTTCGATACAAAAATATGCACGGATTTTACATATTTATACAAAATTGAAATAGGCCTGAAATAAAGCACTTTCCAGAGTGTCCGCTAAGTATCTTCTAATTTATCGGGAGCATACAGGAAAGTTCAAAATAACTCTACTTTGACATAGAAAAAGATCCCTAAAGTGTCCTTTAACGGAGATACAGAGTCCTAAAACAGTACCCAACGTTTTATCTTATTGGCTCTAAGTTTTGAATCGATTTGTATAATTTAATGAAATTTTAATATTTTATAGAAGCCATAAAGATTTATTAAACCGTGTTTTTAATAGATGTTTTAGATCATCAGAGAAGTCAGGAACGGACTTGCAACCAAAATAGTTGGGCCTAATTTTTCACTGGTGTCATTGTACAGGGTAAGTCAACGATTGGATGAAGTAGGTTTGTGCCTTTTCGGTGAAATTAACAAAGAAACTATATTTATTGTTTGATACAGTTTATTTTTACGCAGATTTTCAAAATATTTAGGACTCTACAGGGTGAGCCAAAAAACTAGGACAGCATAAAGTTGTATTTTTTTAAATAGAACACCCTATATACGAATCGTATTTTCGATTTAGCTTATAATTTTAAATCTTTTTTATTAAGGGTTTACTATAACAAAACTTTATAGTTTCTGAGATAATTAAGTTTAAAAAAAAAAGTCACATTTTCACGCATCAATTCAATCCTAAATAACGTTTTCAATTTTGTGACAAATATATTCAAATTTGGAATTTAGCAAGGCCAAGGACAAGTTAACATAATTTTTACCTAATATTTGCAATAAAAGCTACAGGGTGTTGAACACATCGGCTCAAATTTGAACAAGTTTAAATGAATAAATATCTTTTTTTTTAATGGTACACCCTGTATATTTTCATGTTATTTAATAGAGTAATAAAAACCCTAAAAGTTTTGTTCAATATATCCTATACCTATTTATAATAGTTTTTGAGATATTTCAGTTTTTCTTATTTTCTATACTTTTTTACAGAAATAGTCTTCATTATCATAGTAGCCATGGCAAAAACAATGTAAAAGAACATTTTTCTGTGTGTCAAATTTATAACCGCAATCGCTTCTTTTGGTTTTTATGTAGTGTAGTTTGGTTTTTTTTGCATTCATCTTATATTGTAAAATGAATTTTCCAATGAATGAGTTAATAGATATGATTTATACAATAGGAGAGGCTCAAAAAAATTGCCTTCTTTCTCAAAGAATTTACAAAATGAAGTATCCTGATCGACGCCAGCCTAATACCCATACTTTTCAAAACTTAATGCAAAGATTTGATTCTTCTGGTACTGTTGATTATCCAAAACGTAAAGTGGTCAACAAACCAGTAACTAATGAAGAAAAAGAACTACAAGTATTGTTAAATGTTCAGGAAAATCCTTATATTGGTAGCCGTCAGTTAGCAGCATTATGTGAAACATCACAATCCACCGCTAATCGTACTACCAAGAAATATAGGTATCATCCATATCACATGGAATTACACCAAGAATTGCATGGACAGGATTTTGAAAGTCGTGTAAACTTTTGTCGTACAATAAATGCGGAGATTCAATTAAATCCAAATTTATTATGCAAGGTAATGTTTAGTGATGAAGCTACTTTTAGAAGTAACGGTGCCATAAATAGACGCAACATGCATTATTATGCCACAGAAAACCCATTTTGGATTAGAGAGGTGCAACATCAAAACCACTGGTCATTAAATGTTTGGTGTGGTATTCATCATAATCGAATTATTGGACCGCAGTTTTTTAATGAACCACTAAATGGCCATAGTTACCTGAACTTTCTACAAGAAGAACTACCCCAACTGCTTCAAGGTCTCGATAGGGATGAGCTCGACAGTATGTGGTTCCAGCACGATGGTGCGCCTCCGCATTACCATCGTGAAGTTCGTGCGTTTTTGGACCAACGATATCCGCAAAAATGGATTGGACGTGGGAGTTTCATTGAGTGGCCATCAAGGTCTTGCGACATCACCCCATTAGATTTCTTCCTATGGGGTTATATTAAAAATAAGGTGTATGTTAATCCACCAACAACAGTGGAAGATATGCGAAACAGGATTAGGGATACTTGTAGAATAATAACGCCACTAATTTTGTCCAGGGTCCGAGAAAATCTGCAAAAAAGGCTAAATTTGTGCATTGCACAAGAGGGTCGTTTATTCGAACACTTATTAAAAAGAAATAATTAATCTCAGTATTTAATAGGTAATTTTTTTATTTCAATTTAGTATAAAAGTAAATATGTATTTGCCTTGTCGTTATTGTTGTGTTAATTTTTTCACATTATGTTTAATTAAACTATTGCCGTTGTAATATAACAAATAATGTATTTCATCATATTTAACCACATTCTGTTTGTTTCTGTAGTTTCTTTTTATTATTTTACATGGCTACTATGATAATGAAGACTATTTCTGTAAAAAAGTATGGAAAATAAGAAAAGCTGAAATATCTCAAAAACTATTATAAATAGGTATAAGATATATTGAACAAAACTTTTAGGGTTTTTATTACTCTATTAAATAACATGAAAATATACAGGGTGTACCATTTAAAAAAAAAAGATATTTATTCATTTAAACTTGTTCAAATTTGAGCCGATGTGTTCAACACCCTGTAGCTTTTATTGCAAATATTAGGTAAAAATTATGTTAACTTGTCCTCGGCCTTGCTAAATTCCAAATTTGAATATATTTGTCACAAAATTGAAAACGTTATTTAGGATTGAATTGATGCTTGAAAATGTGACTTTTTTTCTTTAAACTTAATTATCTCAGAAACTATAAAGTTTTGTTATAGTAAACCCTTAATAAAAAAGATTTAAAATTATAAGCTAAATCGAAAATACGATTCGTATATAGGGTGTTCTATTTAAAAAATACAACTTTATGCTGTCCTAGTTTTTTGGCTCACCCTGTAGAGTCCTAAATATGTTTAAAATCTGCGTAAAAATAAACTGTATCAAACAATAAATATAGTTTCTTTGTTAATTTCACCGAAAAGGCACAAACCTACTTCATCCAATCGTTGACTCACCATGTACAGAGCTGAAAACTCAATTTTTAAATACTTTGGTCATTCCTCTTTAAAAAAGGTACGTCAATAAAACTGGCGATTTTCAAGATATATCGGTTTTTATGCGAAATACTCAAAAATTACTAATGCTAAACACAAACAGGTAAAAATCAGGTTGTTATTGTTAATACCTACATAATGAATTACTGACAGAAATTGTCAAAACCGCCTTCAAGTAAAAAATTTTTAAAAAATGGGAGAATGTTCTTACGCAGAATATGCTACTATGTATTTATGGTGAAGACTTTATGCTGAAAGAATTATAGCTCGAACATTGCGAAGTCCAAAAACCTTTCAAACTTTTAAAGGGTTGACCGAAGCCTAAGAGAAACAGGTAAAAAGTGATTAGATCATAATTATTAGAGATGGCGAGTTAATTTTTTACATGTTTTATTCAGGGTCATTGTTGCCGTGACGTGGTGGTGAGGGCCCTCCCAGGAGAGCACGAGACCCTTACTTAGAGCAATAAATTTGCTGACAACCCTTCAAACAACATAAAAAAGCTCGCGACACCAAACAATGTTACAAAATGAGATTGTACATGAAACTCTAACAGAACAGTTACTTCATACGTACCAACTTGAGAAAGTACACGCTATGTCTCCGGATGATTATCCCACAAGACTTCAATACTCCAACTAGTTCATACAGTAACATACCCGAAATCTAACAAAATAACCTAAATCTAAATTTTTTTAACCTTGTTTTGTTTACCAATGAGGCTAATTTTATAAGAGATAGCATAATAAACTCATACAATTTACATTTTTGGGCTGATAAAACCCCGCACGGCATAAAGTCAAAACAAACACCAACAAAGGTTTATTGTAAATGTGTAGGCTGGCATCATCGGACATAACGTTATAGGTCCATTTGTTTTGGAAGGAAGATGAATGATGAGATTTATTTACTATTTTTACAGCAAAATTTAAATTTGATGGAAGACGTACCTCTTGATAGAAGAATGCAAATGTGGTACATGCATCATGGTGCTCCACTTCATTTTAACAGTATAGTACGTCAACACTTTACAAACATTTTTGGCCCTCGACATGGGTCTGTTTTATGGCTACCAAGGTCTCCAGACCTAAATCCCTTAGACTTTACTGCTGGGGACATTTAAAAGAACTAGTTTAATCAACACAGGTAAATACTAGAGAAAACTACTAACGAGAATAGCACAGGATTCTAACGAAGTCCGTAATAATGCCAGAATATTATTTGCAGTGCAGCGGGAAAATATTTGGAGAATAAGAAAATGTATTGAAGTACGTGAAGCCTATATTGAACATTTGCCAAAATAACATTTAAAGGTTTTCACTATTTTTGCATTTTAATAACACTGTAAATTAATTGAGTCATGTTCAACCCTTTGAAAAATTTCTGGACATGAAATCTTTCAGCATAACATCTTCTTATCTTCGAAAAGTTTGACGGTGCTTTCCCATAAATTAACGCACATAAGCACACCCTGATTATTATTTTTTTACCTGTTTGTCTTTAGCATTAGTAATTTTTAAGTTTTTCACATAAAAACCGATTATCTCGATATCCGCAAGTTTTATTGAAATAAATTAAGAGTTCCTTTTTTGAATAGGAATGACGAACGTATTTAAAAAATCAATTCTCAGCTATGTAAAATGACACCTGTCAAAAAATGGGCACAACGAGTGTGGCTGCAGGTCCGTTCCTGACTTCTCTGATGATCTAAAATATCTGATGTAGTATGTTTTAATGAGTCCTTATTGCTTATATAAACTGTTAAAATTTCATTAAATTATACAAGTCGGTTCAAAACTTAAAGCCAATAAGGTAAACCGCTGGGTACCCCTCTAGGGCTCTGTATCTCCGTTAAGGGGAACTTTAGGAATTTTCTTCTATGAGAAAGTAGAGTTATTTGGACCTCTCCTGTAAGCTTCCGAGAAATTAGGAGACACTTTCCGGACACCCTGTATGAAAGTTATTTTGTTAACTCACCTGAGAGCTTTATAGAGATTAAACTGGGTATTCCTGACCAAAAACATTGTACCTTGAACGACAGGTTTAAAAGCAACTTTGAAAGTAAACGGAAAAATACCACAATCCTCCTAAAACAAAAAAAAATCAATATAAACAAGGTGTCTCAACCATTTGCGTCCTAATTTCTTCAAGGCTGGTAAAGACTGCAGGATTTTTAAAATTATATCCAATGAGAATTCAGCGTTCTTGGATAACAACTAAACTTGAAAATGAGAAAAACTATTTATCACACTCTGTATGAAAAAGGTCGGAAAAACTCTTTATAATACTGAATACTTAGGGACCTGGTGGCAGGAAGTTTAGTTTATTTGTTCGGATACCAGTAATTTGAATATGATGGAGATTTAATCATAAGAAAAAAACACGATTTACTACTTTTGATGCTGCATTATCAATAATGTAATAATGTAAATTCTATAAAAGAATGTCTGTCCTTAGTCTTAAAGCAAGTCAACCTTTTATTTATGAATTTTATCACAGAGGTAGGGATTAAAACCGTCATTTTTTTCTAAACGGAAAGGTAAATATTGCGGTTCCTCGTTATAATGGTAGTAAAAAATAAATTTAATGTACTATCTACTTTCCCAACTTTCTTACTCCCATGTAAATCTAGTTGAAAGTGGATTAAAAAAAAAGGAATATTGAAAAACGTTTTTTAGTGTATGCGATATCTTCCATTCTCTCGCTAGATGTGTACGTAATGCTATTTTATTAGTGTACATAAAAAAATTGGCAAGAAAATTCTTTATTAACAATCGAATCGCGATGGTTTATTATTGGATATCAACAAACAGAAATTTTAATTATCATCGGCCATGGCGATAGATCGCGAACTCAAGCGAAAATAGCTCGTTTTTACCAAGAAAAACGTCCAGATTTACCATAAATTTACAAGGAACTATTAGTAAAGTGAAAACACAGTATTATGAGCTAAATCACGTAAGGAATGTGCCAAGAGACAGAGTCTAGGAACTTCTTTGTAATTCTTGAGTCGGGTAGGACCCATAGACTCGTTTGTTTTATAGATGGACTTTGAGGTTCTAAATGATAAAATTTTAAAATTCGGCTTTTGAGCCAGTTAATTTTGAAGAGAGTGACCTGAGCTAATAGTCAAGTATCTTGGACGAAGCGGTAGTGTTGCCGTGGTGTTGATGTTAAGTTATGTGAAGTTCGGATGAGTGAGTTGATTGACTGGTATGCTCGTTCCAAGCATTTTTCAATCGAATTTCTTATGAAAGTGTCAAATGTATTGCAGTTCAGGTCCCGGTGTATCAGTATTAGGAACGAAGTATGGGGCTCTACAAATCATGCGAAGCACCTTATTTTGGAACCTCTCTAGTCTTGTAAATCTTGCTTTGCTTGTAGTGGTCCAAGTCGAAGCACCAAAGGACAGAAACACATCGTAAAACTAACTTATAGATAGTGAGTTTGTTCTTCAGATTTAACTTGCTGTTTTTATGAAGCAAACAATAGACAGCGACCAAAGAGGTCTTCGCTTTGGCCAGGATATAATCGGTGTTCTGTGACCAATTTTGTGTCCTATCGAAGACTAGTCCCAAGTATTTTGCGCTCTTTCGTCAGAGAATATGAGTATTAGAGATGGATAGCCGATCATCCGGTGTTGGAAATCTAGATTTCGAAAACATTGCAGCCTGCGTTTTATCAGGGTTCAACTTAATTTTCCAATCGGCCATCCGTTTTTCTAATTTATTGATATGTCGTTGTAGTCTTAGAATAACAAAACAAAAAAAACAGAAGACGTCGCAAATGTGGTATCCTCGGCGAATAAACTTCGGTCATCAACAGGTATGTCTGCTGTACAAAGATTAAACAAGATTAGAGAGAGTGGAGAGCCAGCTTCTGAAGCAGAACTGTTTCAGAGGCAAGGTGTTCCTCTCAGTGAGTTTGTTTAAAATAATCAGATCGATTATTTTCCCTGGATTGGAATTCAGGCTAACAGACCTCCTCGAGGATCTCTCTATATTTAATCCAATTACTAAAAGTTTTTGTGGATAAGGCCATCCAACTAGATTTGTTACTTAACCTTCAGGAAAATCATGTTTTTCATACTAGCCAATGAAGACGAGATTATAATATCAGCCAACAACCACAATAAAATAATTAATTCTATCGAAATACGACGGTATAAATGGATCTTTTTTAAGAGGTTGCAGATGATGATCCAGACCGCCATCTTGAATTTTTCACATGAAGAATAAGCTTGATCAAAATCGAATTTCTTGTTAGATGAATGTCAGGGTTTCTTCCTTATATTTTGATAAGATGTGGTGAATTTATTATAGAAGTTAGAACAACTTTATTGTTTTTTCCATATCACAAGAATTTGTGACTAGAAAAAACAAACGCTTAGAAGAAATAGTATTTTTTTTCAATAAATACATTTTTTTAAATACTATTATATATTACTAAATATTAAAATATAACTTAAAATTTCCCTTTTAAAAATATATGTGCTCCAACTTTTTAAAATATTTACCTTAAAATATTAAATATTTCAAAAAGTCGCCATACCCATATAAGTTAGGAAACCATTGAAAATTAGGTTGTTCAATGAAGAATATAATATATTATAGTATATTATAGAAAATCGACTTAGCTTGGAAAAAATTAGTTATTCGCTTTAACGACAGTAAAATAATTTTATGAAAAAGAATTGATTAAAAATTAAGTGATTTGTTTCGCACAAATATTTTAGAAAATAGAAGAATATATATATGAATATATATATATATATATATATATATATATATATATATATATATATATATATATATATATATATTTTCTTCAGTCAAACCGACACACGTAAAAAAATATGGTCGTTGTTAACCGATTTACTGTCCTAATCTGAAAAACCATAATCTCAAAATAATCAAATGTTAATTGCAAAATTTTGATATTTTCAAAGTGAAATATACAATTTTTATGATTAAATAACAAGAAATGGATAAATAATAATAGAACAGAAATGAACAAATAAAGCATTACCAACCTAACCTCAAAAAGAAATATCTCAAAAACTAAACGCTTTCGCGAAATATAATTTTCATTTTTGCACAAACCAAAAATGACCTATTTTCCAAATTTAATAATTATGGGTAATGAGGTATAATAAAATAATTGCAGAAGTTCCACATAGATTATTGTTAATACAAATTTTGGGATATGCTGAAATTGTACAGGTTTAATTTCATAATTTGGAATGAAAAACTATTAAAAGTAAAATATTACTATTATCCACTTTTAGTTTTACTATACCTTTAAATCGTCAACTGACAATTCATAATCTTCGTCCTTGATATCTTGCACACACTCATGGAAATATTGATCACCGTTTACCAATATTGAGTCTATAACTGCCGAGTTCCACTCTGTAAAGTCGTAAATGTCTAACATACCGATGCACGTAACTAAGTTGCAGAGTGTTTGTTTGCCTCGTGAATCTTCAGGGAATCTAAGAAACATTTAGTTTTTAGTAGGATAATCAAAACTAATATTCATCCTTATAGTTTTGTTATGTTCATTCATCCGTGGGTTTATATGTCACATCCTTATAACAAATTAAATACTTTTTTTTTCCTTTACAATGAAAAATTGCAGGTAAACTGAAAAAAATATATATAAGGGTACTTCCCTCTGTAAAAAGAAAAAAAGAAGGAATACGATTTTCTTCTTGTTTACTCATCATCGGTTAGGTGTTCAAAAATACAATCAAATATTTCAGTTTATACTTGATAACGATTAGAGATACAACCTAATCGAAACGTCGTAAAAATAAAAATAAAAACAATGCAAGTCCGACCACATTTTAGACAATCAAATATGTTGTATACATTTTTTAATGAGTCACTTTATTCGAGTAAAATGACCCTCCAAAGTGAGGTTCTTATTTAATTGAACCAAGAAGTGTTCAAATTTTACCGTGGCTTTGCGATCTAGCGCTTATATTCATTACCCAAACAGGGTGGCACAGTAAACTTTTGTTTCCATCCATAAACTTATATACTAATTTCTGGATTTCCGCCTTAAGATGTGATGAACTTTCAAACAAAATTTTAAGCCCTATTTTACTTCCTTCAGAGATGAATTTTTCCAATCATAAGCCTATATAATAATTTTTATATTTCTAGCTACCAAAATAAAAAACATTCATACAAACTTTCATCCCCTATTTTATCCCCATTTTTTTCGAACCATAAGTTCATATGTTAATTTTTACATTTCTAACTACCAAAATGATGAACTTCTATACAAAATTTCATCCCTTATTTTATACCCTTAAAAGATGATTTTTTAAAGAAAAATGATATAATAAATATTTTTTTCTAACCATAATGAAGAATTTTTATACAAACTTTCATTCCTTATTTTATTTTACCTTCCCTTAGGGATGAATTTTCAAGAAAGGGGGGCATAGTAAACTTTTTTTTGCCAATCTTAAGCCTAAATACTAACTTTTACATTTCTAACTACCAAAATAACGAAATGTCATACAAACTTTAATCCTCCATTTTACCCAGTATAAAATACATTTTAAAAAAGAATGAGCTGACCATAAGCCTTTATATTAATTATATTATATTTCTAACTACCAAAATGAAAAACTTACATACAAACTTTCATCCCCTATTTTATCCCCTTAAAAGATGAATTTTCAAAAAAGAATGATATAGTAAACATTTTTTTTGAATCATAGATCTATATACTAATTTTTACACCTCAAACTACCAAAACGAAGAACTTTCATACTAAATTTCATCTCCTATTTTAGCAACTTAAGGGATGAATTTCCAAAAATTTTTTCTTAGTGTTCACTTTTGTATATATATATATATATATATATATATATATATATATATATATATATATATATATATATATATATATATATATAACACAACAAACAATCTCAATTAACAGTTTTGACTTAAAGTTAGTAAAAAATATGTACGTCAAATTAATAATTTCCTTATTTTGAAGTCTTAAAAAGTACAATTAATTAAAAACAGACGTGCACAGAAGACCCCTTTTTCAAATTTCGTCTTCTAAACCATAAAACTACGAGAAAATTAAGTTGAAATCCTAAATTAAACCCTGGTTTATAAATATTAATGTATTATAGACCACATTGTTTAATTCAGGTTATTTCCAAACATTAATTTTTAGTTTTAAGAATTTTGTTAAATTAAATATTTTGATTACATTTCAAATTTCTTGTTACTCCAAGAATTATTTGACAAAAATGGATAAATAAAAATTTTATTCAATATTTTTTTGCTATTTTCTTTCTGTTTTCAGCAAAATTTTGTTCACCAGAAAGTTTTAATAACAGAGCGAACGGAATAAAAAATTTCTAAAAGTTTTCAAATAACATTTTAATGATAATTAATGTATAAAGTTGTTTGTTTTGAAAAAAAAGTACAAGTATTAACCCAAACATTTACATTGTTGGGAAAGTTGTAAAAAAAGTTTTAAAATTTGCTTTTTTATATTTGGAAATAAGTTTATAATTAGATATTTTGGACAACTAAATTCAACTTCATTATAATTCTGTTGCTGATTTTCACATTATTGGTGGAAATTAGTATCTACACCTACAAGGTAAAAGCAAAAATACCTGATAACAAGCTGGTGAGTATGTGTGAAAATCCCATTAGTCTAGGTACTCGTGTACTAGAAAATAACTAGAGTATTTTAGTTTTAATATTAGTCATTTACTTCGTGAATTAATTATTATTATATAAATCGAAGATTTAGCGCATAAAATCACAACACAGGAAGAATCTCATGACAACTTTCTGTTAAAAACTGTCAATCAAATTTTTCAATAAAGAACCATGTAACAATGCTGCATTTGTGATCTAGAGCTGCCAATATAATTTTGCTAAATTTTATAACTATTGCGTGTTTTGTTTGGACTGTTTTGAATAATAATTTCTTTTTTCAATAATTTGGTACAAATTCTAGTTTTTTAGTTTTATTTTTACAATAATTCACTTTTCTATAGGACTTCTTTGCGTTTTTTAAACGACTGAAGCAAAGAAAGATTTGATACGAAGTAAGCTGGATTAGAGTTACTAAATTTTTGGATATTTTTAATCTCTCTCTACTTTTAATACTTTTTTAAGTCTTGCTTACGACTAATGTGTCCAAAATAATTTTAATAATTTGCTATTTTAAATGGTTACAGAGTCCCATAAAAAGAAAATCTTTGTTAATCAAATAAGCCGCCTATATATTTTGACTCTTGGAGGACCAATCTCACATCGAAATTGCAACATCATCTCCTTGTTTTTTAAGAAACTCACCAAAAATTTTTAAACTTCGAAAATTTTTTGCATTTTAAAGATACTGCTAGATAATGAAAAAATTCTGATAGCAGATTTGACTGATGGGGATCAAAATACATAGAAATACAGGATTTTGCAACAATGCGGCGGTCTAAATCGACCTAGGTATTTAAATTTTTTACAAAATTTAATGCCTGTATTATTACAGGATGTTCTCCAGCCTATTACAAAAAGGACATGATTTCGACAAGATAAGGTCAAAACATTTTTCATGGGATGTGAAGAATTATCTGGAAGAAAATTTTAATATTCAGTAATTCTTGATGCCTGTAAATATTTGCAAAGCGGCTAAAATAAGTGATAAGTTTTTACTTCAAAAATTACCACCCATTAATCTAACTAAAAAGAGTTCCCAAAATTAGTAAATTAATTTTGAAAATTCTGTATAAAACACACATTCTTAAAAAACTAAATACAATAATCCTATTTTATTTTGATATAAAATCTTCACCCGTAAAAATTTTTGAAGGAAAGGACGTTCTTAAATTTTTGGAATAAAAATTATTACTCTTAAACAAGACATTGGCATGACCTATTATTTAAAGAAATAATTAGGATCTTCAGTGATGTTCTAAAAGTATAGAAACATACAGGGTGGTCCATTTTAAAAAAGTGAACCTTGACTTCGCAAAAATTTTGTGTGTGTGTAGGACCCTATATATATATATATATATATATATATATATATATATATATATATATATATATATATATATATATAAAAATATATATATATATATATATATATATATATATATATAAATATATATATATATATATATATATATATATATATATATATATATATTTATATATATATATATATATATATATATATATATATATATATATATATATATATATAGATAGATAGATAGAGAGAGAGAGAGAGACCACTTTTTTACGTATATACAAGCACACAAAAGTAGTATGTTTATGAGATCAGATAAATGTATATCCATGTATTTCGACTTTCGGAATCCGAATTTGCTACCCACCTTCAATTTTTTTTATTTGATAAGTTATAGCAGATTTTAGAACTGCTGCTATTTCAGTGGTAAATGCCGGAACACCAACTTACTATCTGTTTGCACCTCAAGTTAAATTATTAAGACAACATCAATACATAGTATCATTGTTTTGCAACGACTTAATTTTTTAAATATTTTTAAAAGCAGTTAAATAGATTACAAATAGTTATAATAAATTTGCTAAAATATGTATGAAATGTATATTTTAAATCCTTTTTTTTTGCAAACATTCAGCCAAACTGTTTTTGTTTTCCTGGAGTATTTGATTTTATACGCATACCCGTTACTCGACGAAAAGGGTTACTTCATCTTTTAGACATGTTGAAAGTACAACGCGACTTTTATGACAAGATCAAAAATAGTTTCCTAAATTGTCCCCAATAAATTTTACGGAAAACGTACCGTCAAATTCACTAACATGGTATAACTTTTAAACAGATTTAAGTTGACAATAAGGCATTTTGATGACAAATGATCAATTTTAGTGGAGTATTTAAATCGAATGAGTTAAAAAGGACAAATTTTCTTTATTTCTGGAATACATGAAGTTAGAATTTCTCATTATTTTCAGGATACAATTGTTTTTCTAAGACTTTAGGTTTTTCTTATTAGCTTTTTTATATGAAATTTTTTAGGGTACGTCCAGCTATGTGATAAGTAGGGATAAAAACATTTTATTTTTCGTTAACATTATCGAGTGGGGCTTTTAATTATCCCTCTAATTGTTTAAATCTTAATTTAAGAAATCTGAAACAATTTGGTATTAAAGTTCTTAGTAAACATGTGCAATGGAAATTAGCATGGATCCAATAATTCATGAGATACAAAAAAATGGTAAAAAATTTCATTTTGTCATTATTGTTTATTCAATCTAGCGAGGTACTTTAAAAATGCATTTAAATATAATATATAAAAATTGTCAACAGAACTAGGAGCAAATCGTTTGAAAAAGATGGGATCCTCAATTGAAACATACGGACCCCAATTCTACCTGTTCCAATTACCATTGGTAGGAGAGAATTAAAATTTTTCAGGAAAACAAACTTTCCTTGCGAAAAGTTCCTGACATGAGGTGTGCGAAGAAACATATCCCTCGACCTACCGACAGACTTACTAGAGAGGCCCTGGTGAAATGCAAAGTATCCGACAACGCCTAAGCAACAAAAATCAGGTGCCATCAATTTTTATTCTTTCATTCATTCAATTTTTTCATTTAGTTGCCTTATTCACAAAACATAAACCTTTAAAATTGCTTGCAATTGTCGCTCTAATTTAGGAATGTGACTTTCCATGAATGCATCAAACAAAACAGTGAGCAAATCAAATATAGGTTTGATTACGCATTAATTGTTTCATTATTTTTTGGTACAGTTTTCTTTTTAAGTATTTTCTATTTGATTTGTCAGCTTAATATTTACTACAACCTTCACATCGGTTACTTTATATTTTATTTTAATAAATTTTATCTTAATTTGTTTTAGACATAGTTGACTAATTTATGCAATACATACCAATTTTTATTAAAATTTAAACTCTATTAAAGCCCATCTTTTAATAATAGTATATCAACGAATAAACTGATACATTAATTCAATTCATTAGTAAAGCAAATACAGTTAAATAATAAGGTTAAAATTAAGAAATATTCAAATTAAAAAGTGTTAGTGTAGCAAAAACAAGCAATTTAAGTTGACTGCAAGAATTAAATTTCCTAAAAATTGCTTTATTTTTCATTTAAAGTATTAACTGGCATATGGAAAATATCAACCTCGGTGGGTACTGCATTCATTTTTCTGCATATTCGAGAAATATGACCTTTAAAACCACAATTTGTTCCATAACATGGCATCTTAAACAAATCTTGAACTCTAAAAGCTGTTTGAGGAACCGAAGATCAAAAATTGTCGAGCAGTTCAGGATTATCAATAGAGGAGTTAAAATTTTATAGAGTAGAATATGATCAAGCAAAAAACGGTAGCCATTTTAAGTATCTGCAATATCATTATATATAAAATTATCCCATTGAATCCCTCATTTAAAGGCAATAAAACATAAGAAATTTTTATGCACTTTTCAGTTTTTTCTTTGTACATACATTAATGAGGTGACCAAACTTTGCATTGCTAAAACCGATTTTAACTACGGAGCAACATATTACTTTAAGAGCAGTTCACATTAAAATCCGCAAACATTCTCCTTAGAAATCCGAGCAATTTCAAATCCCTGTTTACAACACTACTGATATGTGTGTCAAAGCGAACAACTCTATCAAAAAAAAAAAAAACGAAACAAATCTTTTACGTAGCCAACGCGAGTGATTGTTTTATCACCAAGGAAATATTCAAAAGATATCCAATTCCTTTTAAGATAAAACTAATAAAGGAACATTTATTAATATTAAGGTGCATGAAATTTGATTTGTACCAATCAGAAAAACGAACTATATCAAGCTGAATGACCTCTCAGCAGTTTTTTCCGTTAACAAACTAAAATATCTTTAAGTCACCCACATACACTGGTCTCTTTAATATCATTATTAAAGCACTTAAAAAGAAGTGGAGCAAGGTGAGCACCCTGAGGAACGCCCGAGGTGTCAAGTATATCAGATGACCTATAGTTGTTAACTCTTACATGTTGTAATCTAGTAGAGGGATATTTCTTTATTTATTGTAAAAATTATTAATGGATGCCTAAGCCTTGTAGCCAGTAGACAAGAAGTTGATGGTTAACATTGTCAAAAGCCTTGGAGGAATCAGTGTAAATAGCTTCTATCTGATACTCCTTCCATAAAGCTTCCATCAAGTACTATTCATTAACAAACAAACTAGTGGTAGTTGATTAACCAGCAATAAAGCCCTGCTGGGAAGCTGTTAATATCTGTTTAAAAGTGATCATATCTTTCGATGAACAATCCCTTCGAAAATCTTACTAAATAGTAAACATTTTGAAGTTCCACGATTATGTTTGACGTTAGCTATCCCATCTGTTTGAATTGGTGAAAAGTCGGTACATTTCCATATTTCAGGAAAGATAGATAAGGAGATATTAGGCAAGACGCGCACTGAAGTGGTGTGGTAAAGGAGTTGTGCATGGCACTTGAATGGTAAAAAGAGGTGCGGCAGTGGAATAGCAACGAAGTAGTATAAGAGGGATTTGCATGTCGAAGCCTAGTGGCACCAGACTGAATCCACGCCACTTCCAAAACATCATTCCACTGCCACCCCACTCTAATAAGTGCAGCTACATGTTATTTCGTCACTGTTATGTCACTTGTTTGAAACTTCAACGCGTCTTGCCTTTAAAATCTAAGCCAATATAAAAGACAAAATACCTCGATAATTTTTAATAAACACTATTGGTAGCCCATCAGGATCGGTACCTAATTTATTATCTATTGCATTAAACACATCTATCTACTTAATTTGAAAACAACTAAGGTTTATACTTGTGTATAATTAGAGTACTAACTTCACAATATTCATTTGTATAAAATGTGAAGAAAAGAGTTCTGCTAAGCTGTTGGGTTTTATGTTTCTACATTATTATACGATACCCTGTTTGGAAGAGGAAAGTTTGTATTCCTAGTAATGACAATACTCCAGAAAAATTTACTATCACACTTTGCAGAGTCTTCAGTGGTGGATATGTGGTTATGATAAGTGTTTTTATATATGTATTTACTAACTAACGTAAGTCTGAGAACAATATGTAATCAGAATGAAAATTGGAAACTAAATATTTCTGGTTGCAAAATTATACAGGCATATGCTTTTAATTAAATCAAAGACAGATGTCCATCGAAATTGCAAAAAGAAACCAACAACATCAATAATTGCCATAGAAACCTAGTATAATACGTGTTCGACACGCTCTTGCCCATTTTTTAAATTTAAACAATAGACTCTAACACCACAAATTTTATAGGAAAAATATTTCTGCAAATTTACAATTTTTTTTATAAATGCCAAATTAAAACGAAATTTCTTATAAGTAAAATCCTCACGTCCTTTTGGATTCGGAGATCGACAAGAAGAATGATTGTCTTTTAAAATCAAACACAATTTTCGATTCTTTGATCTAATAATTAAATACGTGCTGCGTGAATTTTTCTGCAGTATAATTAGCCAGTTGATGACTTGTTATACTCACTAATTTTAACTTTTTAAACTTAGATGGGCCACATATAAACAACTGATGCGAATACTGTCAATTTAGAATTTACTTTAACGTACAAGATATTCAGTTTTCGATGGATTTGTTTCCATTATTTATAACAATAGAAAGTTTAAATTCTCACGACACTGAGCTAAATTTTGTCAAAAAGAAGATTTTTCTTTGTCAAAATTTTGATATTTTTCTAGTTTTAAAGATAAAGAACATATTCAATTTTGGGGCACCCTAGAAATATCCGTAGTAAGATCTTAAAACTGCTTTTGATATATGTTTAGTTAGACAGAATTCAGTGCTGTAATTATTTTAATATACAGGGTAAATACCTCCTAATTTCTCTGGAGTATACAGGGGAGGTCAAAATAACCCTACTTTGTCGTAGAAAAATAATCCTAAACTGACCCTTAACGGAAATACAAGGCCCTAAAGGGATACCCAGCGATTTAACTTATCGACTCTAAGTTTTGAACCGACTTGTATAATTTAATGACACTTTAATATTGTCTAGAGGTCATAAAAACTCACTAAACCATACTACAGTAGATGTTCTAAATCATCAGAGAAGTCAGGGACGGACTTGCAGCCACACTTATTGGGCCTAATTTTTGACATGTTACAGAGCTGAAAACTGATTTTTTAAATACTTTGGTCATACCTCTTCAGAAAAGGTACTCTAAACTTATTTCGATAAAACTAGCGGTTTTCAAGATAAATCGGTTTTTATGTGAAAAACTAATGCTAAACACAAATAGGTAAAAATAAAATACGTGGGATATGCTGATGTGCTTTAAGTTATGGAGAAGCGCTGTCTAACTCTTTGAAAGCAAAAATATGTTATGCTGAAAGATTTCCAGTTCAGATATTGTCAAGTCCAGAAATCTTTCAAATGGTTGATCGGGGCTCAATTAATTTACAATGTTATTAAAATGCAAAAATAGAAAAAAACGTTTAAATATTGTTTTGGTAAATATTTAATATAGACTCCAGGTACCTCAATACATTTTCTTATCCCTCGAATATTTTCTCGCTGCGCTGCAAATAATAATCCGATATTATTACGGACTTCATTAGAATGTTGTGCTATTGTCGTTAGTAGTTCTTCCCTAGAATTTACTAGTGTTAAATAAACTAATTCTTTGAGATGTCCACAGAAGTAAAAGTCTAAGGATTTAGATCTGGGGAGCTTGGTGACCATAAAACAGGCCCAACTCAATCTATCCATCGAGGGCTAAAAACGTTTGGTAAGTGTTGACGTACTAAACGATTAAAATGAGGTAGAGCACCATTATGCATGTACCACATGTACATTCTTCTATCAAGAGGTAAGTCCTCCAATAAATTATTTAAATTATGTTGCAAAAATTGTAAATAAATCTCACTATTGAATCTTCCTTCCAAAATAAATGGATATATAAGATTATATCCGATGATGCCAGCCCACATATTTACAATAAATCTTTGTTGGTGTTTGTTTTGAATTATAGTGTGAGAGTTTTCATCAGCCTAAAAATGTAATTTGCGTGAGTAAACAAAATAAGGTTAGAAAAATTTAGATTTAGGTTATGTTGCTGTATAAAACAGTTAGAGTATTGAAGTCTTGGGGGATAATCATCCAAAGACATAGCGTATACTTTTTCAATGTGGTACAATTGACGTAACTCTTCTGTTAAAGTTTCATGTACAATGCGTTTTGTAACACTGTTTTGTATCACGAGCTTTCTTATGCTGTTCGAAGGGTTATCAGCAATATCTTGCAAAATTTGTTCCTCTACGTGAGAGTCTCGTGCGGTTCTGAGAGGCCCCTCACCGCCACATCGCGGGAAAAAAGACCCTGAATAAAACATGTAAAAAATTGTTTCATTAACTCTAATAATTATTTTCTAATCATCTTTTACCTGTTTCCCTTAGGCTTTGATCAACCCTTTGAAAAGTTTTTAGGCGTGGCAATATTCGAGCTTGAAATCTTACAGTATAAAGGCTTCTTGCCTTCGAAGAATTTGACAGCACTTCACCATAAATTAAATGCATATCAGCACACTCTGCGTAAGAATATTCTTCCATTTCTTAAAATTATTTTTACTTGAATGCGGTCTTGACAAGTTCCATCAATAGTAATTGATTATGTGGTTATTACCAATAATAAACTGATTTTTACCTGTTTGTGTTAAGCATTAGTAACTTTTGAGTGTTTCACATAAAACCGATTTATCTCGAAAACCCCCAGTTTTATCGAAATAAATTAAGAGTACCTTTTTTGAAGAGAAATGATCAAAATATTTTAAAAATCAGTAACTCTGTAAAAAATCTGTTAAAAATTAAACCCAACGAGTGTGGCTGCAAGTCCATTCCTGACTTCTCTGATGATCTAAAACATCTACTGTAGTATGGTTTAATGAATCTTTATGGCCTCTATAAAATATTAAAATTTCATTAAATTATACAAGTCAGTGCAAAACCTAGAGACGATAAGGTAAATCGCTGAGTATCCCTTTAGGGCTCTGTATCTCCGTTAAGAGGCACTTCAAGGATTTTTTTGACGAAGTAGGATAATAATCAATAGGTCAAAATATTGACCTCCCCTGTATGCCCACCAGAAATTAAGAGGTACTAACCGGACACCTTTTTGTTACATCTGAAAAATATTGTCGATTTGGGTTGCTTTTTCTCTAAATATCCACATAAGATATAGAAAATATCTATGTTTGGCCGTTTTGACATACATTATAAGTTTAATTTGAGATTTTATTCCACTGTAAGAAGCAAGCCAATATGTCAGAATTTTGATAATTTTGATAAATCCTGATTTTAGCAACCTTTTAACACAAAAGAGGAAATTTAAAATGTTTTGAAAAAAATATATAAAAATTTGAGTGATGTGATTGATACTAATGGCTTATGTGATTGAGCAGCCTCCAAAATGAATTCGTTCTATTATCATTGCCCACTACTAAAAAATAACTTTTTTAAAAATTTTCTTACAAACCGTAAGTGTAAAAAAATCACTATAAAATAATAAATTTTATAGTAATTATTCATTAGTTTTAGTAACAGTCACAGCATATTATAGAATCTGAAACTAAATTTATATACATATATTATTTTATATTAAAAGGACCTATTAAGTACTATATATGTTTTTGAAAAGCTTAAAATAAACTGAAACAAATGAAAAGTATGTTCCATTTAAAAAAAAAATATTTGCTTTGGATCTCAGAAAAAAACTATCTACATCCCTAAATTCTACTCAAAACACTCTTCTCAAACAATCCTTACCATTTTAATTAGTCAAAGGCAATGGATGCCACAAGAGTGACATTTTTTTAAACATCCTGTATCTTTATAACTAAAACAAATTTCAATGCTCTGTGTATGGAACACTAACGCAAACGCTAACGCTAACGCTAACGTAAACGCAAACGCTAACGCTAACCCTAACACTAACGCAAACGCAAATGTAAACGCTAACGCTAACGCTAACGCTAACCATAAAAACTAAAATAAATTCCAATTCCGACAATTGTTTTTTAAATTCACTGTTGTTTACCCACCTTTCTGAATTTTGATGGATATTGCCTAGCAAAGAGAACAAATCCTTCGAATATTCGACGTCCCAATTATTCCATAAGTTATCCATAGCACCTCTTGGTTTATCTTCGGGATTGTTCACTACCGTCCTAGACCAGGGTAGTAGGTCGACTTTAAGCCACTCGACATCCTCATAAAATGGTTTACCTAAAACATATTTAATAAATAATTGTTATAAATGTAAGATAATATTTTTGTCAACTAACAACTATAATAAAATAACAAAACAGCTTAATCAATTTCCGGCTCTCCGTATATTTTCCAATTGCTGGTGCCGACTTCAAAATTTTATATTTCTTATAATAATTTATATTATTTTTTCCTTATTAGCGCAAGTCGGTTACATTTTTTTATAAAAATTTTATTCTGCAATATTTTTGCTTCTTTTTCTTAGCCGTAGAGAATTAATACATCTATTTTATTTTTTTGGCTATATGTCATTTTCAAAATTACCGTTAAACACTAAAGCATAATTAAAATGTAAATAATCTCATTTATGGTATAATTTAAATTTGACTTGAGCTATTCTTATTCCTAATACACTGACATATCTTAACTAATAATATGAAATTTTTTTTACTTTATATTCTTATACATTTTCATTGTTTAATGTGAGTGTGGGAAGCTGAATTTCTAAAACAAAACTAGAAAAACAAGAGTTTTTATATGGACTATAAATTCCAGATCTTCTTGTTTTTCTAGTTTTCTAGAAATTCAGTATGTTTTTTACACTTACACTAAAAACAACAAAAATGTTTAAGCTCATAAAGTAAAAAAATAAGTTGTTATATTATAATTTAAATTAAGTTAGGATATTTCGGTGCAATAGAAATAAAAATAAGTAAGTAAAATTTAATTATAAGATATACAACTTAATTACATTTTAATTCCGTGTTTAACTGCAATTCTGAAGATGATTTAAGGGATTAATTAAAAGAAACGTCAAATGTTCTAGACATTTCTTTTTAATTCAATAAAAAAATTACCGATATCCCCAAAAAATGAAACAACTATTTAGTATCATGACCTGCTTTTATATAAAAATATTATGGTATGACCATAAACATTATGGCTCTTATTCACAAGTTCTTTAACTAGAGAATTGCTAAATAAATTTAATGACTGCCTAACTTGTTTTCAAATTCTTTATTTATTGTATTGTCTTTAACATAAATCTCGTAGATGTTATTATGAGGTCCTCAATATTTCTTTAATGTTGTACATTTCCAGCCTCAATATTTCAGTACAGCAAAATTATTCCCAAAGTGGCCCATATTTTCTAAAAGGTCATTTACTCTGTTGACAGACTAATGAACGCTTATTAGATAACTTGTTAGACGAAAAATAACAATATCAAGCAAAACATACCAAAGAGGCGTACAGAAAATATTCAAAATAAATTTCGCTCTCTAGGACTATATTAATTAAGTGATTTTAATTTTTGAATAAAATATCCGCACACTAAACACTGGCGACGATCTTTGAATAATAAAAATTCAGGAAGATCTCGACATATTAAATAATTCCATGCCATACTCAGGCAGTTGAAGGGTTTGTAAAATAAGTAACAAATGGTTTCACCCGATTACGGTGAACCTAAAAAAGAGGGCAAAGATTTTACCGTTAACGTGTAACCGGATTTTCATAAAAAATAAAAATGTCGGATTATAGACGCCTTTTTTTTTAAATCAGACCCATCAGCTGTGCTTTCAAATTGCAGAGTTTAACTTGACGAATATGAATACAGCTACAATAACTAACCTTAAACCCCATTATGTTTATAAAAACTATTAGAAATATTCATATTTTTAGCAATTTTATATCATTAGTAAAATACCTTCGGTCATTTCATTATTATCATAGCATATTCCTCGATGTATGGTACTTACACAGTTCATTTAAAAAGTTCTGGGACTAATTAGTTTACGAATGAAAATAAGAGTTTGGAAAAAAGATTTTCTTGAGTTTTCAACATAATTCCCTCCTCGTTCTATACAAATTTTGCTGCGCTCGTATAGCTGCTGGAACGATCTAAAAAACTCTTCTTTTAGAATAGCTTTCAGAGCCCTGATCACAGTCTTTTGAATCACCTCGACGTCGCACTAACGAGCATTTGACCTCAAAAACCGGACCAAATTAATAGTGTCTTTGTTTTTGACTCTAGACGTGTCCAAATCAGTATTCGGGGATTTTTGAGGGCGCTAAGTTGATTTCTGGCATTATTTTACTAATCGGGTGAAGGGGGGCTGACTTAAGGTGGGGAGGGGGAGGGGAGTAATATTAATAAAACGTAATGGTTATCGTTTTATATGTTTTTAGGTGCTCCAATTTCATTTCTGGCATTACTTTACCAATCGGGTGAAGGGGCGGTGACTTAGGGTGAAGAGGGGGAGGGGAGTAATATTTAAAAACGTAATGGGTATCCTTTTATATGTTGACTTAGGATAATTGTACGTTTTCCCATAAAAAATTTATCTCTAGATAAAAACGAAGTCTCTTTACTGTGTGATCAAGTAGGTCCTGAAGCACAGCTTCAACACTCGTCTCCGTAACTCGGATTGACTCTGGTTTTGGATAGCAGAGTTTCTTTGCTTCTCTAATTAGAGTATACCAAGGAAATATACCCTTATTGGAATCGTGTAACAACTCCCACTGCCTCCTTGTAAAGTCACCTTCAACAAAGATTTGCAAAGCTTGTTCAGGTGTGTAATTTTTTACTTTCGGTTGCTGAGCAGTATTTATTACCTTCCTGTAAAGTTTGACTCTTGTTGGTATTGAAGTAGCATCTATTATAAGTTTAGAGGCCACGGCATTTCCAGACATTCGTTGATGTACGCTGGCTGCATAGGTAAGCTCCTCAACAGGTACCTGTTCGCGGATTTCTTTTGTATTTCGTCGTTTCCTACGATCATGTAATTCTGGGAAATGCTTCCTTGGGCGTCCCGTAGAATTCGTGGCCCAGTTATGTACTGGTATTGATGTATTAAGCCATTTTTCGTTTTTTTTTTTCAAAAATCTTTCTTCAATATAGTTAGATGATATCCATATTTTCTTCAAATCACTATTAAAATGTTTTAAATCGTGACTTAAGGTATGGTACTCGTTTTGGAGACATTTCATCATTTCGCAAAGCTTATGTTTCATAAATGATACCTTATCTTTAAGTGTGCTGGATGTGCTTTCTTTAAAGAGCATGTATATCATTTTACGATATACCTCAATAACATTCGATGTCAAATTTGTACCTATAGGAAAAAAAATATGTATGTAAGTAAAAAATAGCCAAAATTACTGCAAAAAAGACCCGTGGAACTCAAAGCGGTTTTTTAAGAGGGGGAAACATGTGGAAAATGTTTTGACTGTTATTATATGGTTAATGTCTATATTTTATTATAAAAAAAGAATTATAGCCCGACCTAGCTCGGAACATTTTCAAAAACACTAATTAGTTAAAAAGAAAAACAAAAAAATAGAAAATTTTCTTGCATATGATTTTAGGTCCATAAGAATACTAAACAGTCATTATATTTTTAAATAATATATATTAAAATTAAATACACACCTTGTTCTTCAGATTCCATCACCAATTTTTTTTTATATTCACTTTACAAAATACCAAACACCAAACACAAGTCTAAAAAAAATCTATCAATAACGAATGCGTGCGTATTGAACGAAGCTTAGATTGCAGTTAACTGTGCGGAGCGTAGCTGCGTGGAGGGGCTACTTTATCATATTTTTATGATAGTACGGTTACTCAGGTATACAAAAAAAATAATTTCGATGATTACTTGTCTAGTTTGCATTTCTCCTTTTTGTCCGGTTTTTGAGGCCAAATGCTCGTTAGTGCGTCGTGAAAACGTTCTCCCTTCATCGTTATTTTCAATTTAAGGAATAAAAAAAGTCTACCTGAGCCAGATCTAGCGAATCATAGAGACCGAGTTTTGGGCCAAAAATTGTGTGGGACACGAATTCGCAATGAATATTCCCGCAAGAATCAAAAAACGAAATAAGTATCGTTTTGATTTTCGACTTTGTCGCTCGAACTTTGGTGGGCCGCCCTTCGCCCTTGCGTCACAACTCAGCAGTTTAGCATTTAGTCGATAAAACCTACTGAATACACTGATTTGTCATCGGTTACGATTTTATTTAAAAAAATGTCATGCATGTCTGCCCATTTAACCAAATCGCCTGATTCTTCTGCACAGCGCTCTTTCAACTCTTGTGTGACAAGCGTGGAACAAACTTCGCACAAACTTTCTTTTCCCGAGAATATCGTGCAAAATGTGGTTCGCGTTTCCTACATCGATGTTGAGTTTCTCTGACAACATTTTAACCGTGATTCGTCGGTTATAAGACTGTCCGATGCGCATTCTCATCGGTAGTCGAGGTTAAAGGACGCTCCTCCTGTGGATCGCGTTTCAGCGACTATCAACCATTCTTAAACCGCTCATTCCACTCGAAAACCTTGCTGCGGCTTAAATAATCCTTACCATATGCAGTTTTCAATAATTCGAACCACTTGCTCCATAGCGAAAGTTTGACGCAGTGGCAAAAACGCGACTATTTCAAACGACCACAGCTGACCAAGTTACAGGACTCACATCTCCACTCCGGGTAACTAAGGCATGATATTACATAGTTCTGCCGTCGGGTAACAAATAGCGCTAGTTGTATATTTTAAACAAAATTAGTCTCGGAACTTTTTGAATGAACTGTGTATATATTAAATTAAATGAAGGATGTGATAAAAACTACTTCGATATTTTGCAAATAGGTATATAAGTTTGGCAGAGAAATATCGATATCTGGATATATCGATCATTTAATAGATAGGCGAATTGAAAGAGTGGCCGCAAAAAATGGTGAAAATTAGCCTATTTCATGGACCTCGCATTTGAAACCAAAATATGTGCTAATTGAAAGTTTAGAACGGAGATTAAATCTGCTTTAAATTTAAGATTATTTTGACAGTCTAGATACATACATATTTTGTTTAAATTCTATTCAGAAAATTTGCTGTCATGATCTAACTCCAAAAAGCTTGGCAAAAAGGGATTTAAACTGTTAAGTGTAACAATGAATCCAGGATCTAAAAAATAGAACCCCAAAAAATCTTTTTTTTAACAAATCGACAAAAATCTCGGGAAGTATTCCTCTTACCAATTCTAACGCTTCATCTTTAGGTCCTTATCATCATTTTTTCTATAAAAAAGTTCTAGGTTCTAACCAATATAACGCTGCTGAGACACCTTTAGTGTAAAAACATTTAAAAATAAAATTTTAATAACTCTTTTGATTAAGGTGTGGAACAACTAAACACATAACTTAAATAAGGTCTTCGAATTTTCTTTGTGACTTACCAAACTGTTCTGGTTTCTTCGGTCTTAGTAAGTCATACTGATTAAGCCTATAATTAATAAGCATGTTTTTGGGTGCTTTTCTTATGGATGTCACTTCAAACGTGTAGAAATCATAAGCCTCTGTTCTCTTTTTAATTGCCTGCTTAAGTTTTCTTTTAGCACACTAAAAATAAACAATGTATTTAATTTGACAGAAAGTTTTTCAAAATTGAAATCTTTTAGGCTATAAGAGCATTTGATTAAAATGCATGCTGATCAAATTGTCAAAAATTTAATTCATTTTCAAGGACTGGAAAAGAAATATTTGAAACAATCAACTATATCACACCTTTTTTCTTCGTTATCTAGACAGGAAGATGACGGAGTACATGCATACAGAATTGGTAAAAAATTAATGTTACCGGCAATGAAAGACATATTAAAAACTACTTTTCATCATAAGAATATGCAAAAAATTGATGAAATGACTATAGACGTGAATATGTCATTATTTGATTACTTGAAGATATGCAAATTTTATATTCAACTCTACCAATGAACGAAGAATTTCTTCTGCCATAAAAGATAAAAAAGTTTACTATCAACGTATTTATTTTAAGAAAAAGAAACTGCTACACATAATATTTTGTCAAGGGCTACTGATAAAACTTCAGCAATGACGTGGCGTCACAAGGATTTCATAAAATAAGAAGCAAATATACTCGCTGTACATTGTGTTATTTCTTGTCAGGATTCTGTTGCAAAGAATCTGAATGAATGACTGCATACGTTGCTCCATTACTTTAATAAAGCTGTCCATAAGATTAGGTAATTCATTGAGGGATAGATTATTTAGTAAGATTTCAATCGTTTGCCGCTTCACTCAGAAGCTCGTTTGCATTGGCATAGCTAGGTAGCTTTTCTAGGGGAGAAGCCAGTCAGCTGATCAGCCACTACAAGGTTTCAACTTCTGTAATCCGATTAAAGACAGGCGCGGATCCAGCCCCCCTACCGAAAGCTTAGAAATTCAGAAAAATGAACTCGCCTGTCTACTGTATTAGGAACGTGAATATCGACCCCCCCCCCCATCGACCCCCCCCAATCGACCAACAACTCGCTTTCTGCCATTGTGATATTGCCGCCCTCCTCAAAGAAAGAGGCTGGATCTGCCTCTGATTAGAGATCTGATAACTTTTTGACAGAATTGAAAAATTTTTGAAGTAACGAAAAAATTTAATGGGAGATATATAAGTGATGCCTTGTAATAATGGAGTTCATTGTCTTTCCTCATTTAAAATGGCATCTTTCTCAACTCTGTAGTAAAGTTGAAAGTCTGGCGATGCAGCTAAATTTAAAATAGAAAATTGACTGGTGGCTATAGAATAATTGATATTAAAAAAATTATTAAAGAAGCTATCAAAATTTAGTATTTATTAAACACACTAGCGACCCGCCCCGGCTTCGCACGGGTGCAATGCTGATACTAAATACACTACAGAAAAACTGTGACTATTTATTTTATTTTTACAACAATTATTACATCGGCCTCCGACGCGCTATTTATAGGCACGCTGCCGCCGCCCCGGTCGGCCAGTACCGCCGCAAGCGCTACTTCCCGCAATTTTAAATCTGTAATATCTTCGAAAATATTCATTTAAATCTTGTGCTGTAAAGGACCATATAGATCTATATTAAATCAACAATGTATTTAAGTTATTTAATTGGATAAGGATTAATGCTGTATTGGTTAAAATCGCTTCAAAATTTGCCATTATTTGTCGTAAAAAGTAAATGACAAAAAAATGTTATTGTGGGATATCCATGAGAGATAGACATATACCATCGCGGAGTTTTCTGTAGACCTTTTCAATGTGTACAAATAATTAGTACATTATTTTGATAAATCTCGTAGGGTTCAGCCTGCGTTTGCAATGTAAGCGGAAAAAAATATGATAATTAACGACATCACATTAGAAACCTCAAAAATAACAGTATTTCTCCACTATTTAATGGATGTTATTATACATATAAACCTTCCTCTTGAATCACTCTATCTATTGAAAAAAACCGCATCAAAATCCGGTGCGTAGTTTTAAAGATTTAAGCATACAAAGGGACATAGGGACAGAGAAAGCGACTTTGTTTTATACTATGTAGTGATTAACAATACAAAATAAAAAACATAGGGACAAACACAGCCATTTTCATC
This sequence comes from Diaprepes abbreviatus, assembly GCA_034092305.1. Lineage (NCBI taxonomy): Eukaryota > Metazoa > Arthropoda > Insecta > Coleoptera > Curculionidae > Diaprepes > Diaprepes abbreviatus. The sequence continues at coordinate 4,569,005 of JASJET010000011.1, forward strand.
TTAATTCTGATTTGTTGATTAAGTTTTAGTTTTCTATGATTTTCTATGAACCTGGGCAAGACTGCCTCCGAAGTGACTGTATTTTTCACTATTTTCTACTATTGTATGCTAAATGTAGTGCTTAGGACGGATTTAAGATGGGACTATGAATACAGGCCATAAAGACTATTTGTCCTGGAGGCCCCTGTGCGGTGACGGACGTGGTGGAGGAAGCTGGAGAAGGTATCGTTCGGGCATATTTGGTCCTATCTGAACTTTTCTCTTTTCACTTGTGTGAGTAGAGCACACAGGATATGTGTAATTGTTAGGTAATATAAGCATTCTCGGAAACGACATTGCCTTATACTCGCAAATTGTCGGTGCCTATAGAAAGGTAAACTAATTTGATATACAATTTTTAATCGGCCGTTTTCTTAAAGTTTTCAACTTAAAATGAATCTCATAGTATAAATAGTTAATGAGATATTGACTTTTAAGTTTGAAGAACGTTTTTTTGTTCTAAAAAATCGAATTTTCAACACAAAAAATTTAGTTTTAAATTAAATTTTTTCTCTTGTCTTCAATAACTATTCAGAATTTCCAATCGATTTGATTATTTTTCAGCTCTTTTCACGATTGTTAACTAAATCAAAAAAAAAATTTCAATTATTAATTAATAATGAACTACTTATTGGAAAGGAAGGTTTTTGTTTGACTGTGTACTAACTTTTCTTGAAAACATATACTAAGAACTGAAGAACTACGTGCGTCAACATTTTTAAATGACATCTCTTGTGGGAAAATTTCTCCTGTTCCAGAGTATTTTCGGTTGGAGTGCATAAAGCCTTTTTGCAACATTATCAACAGTGTCTGCAAAATGGGAAGTTTTTCTTACTTACTGCCCTCACTGAGACCTTCTTGATGCTGATTTAATGAAGAGGTTTGAAGATATTCTAAACATGAACGTATCGACTTGAGTTTTACATCTTTTCTTAACTGCAGATAGAGTAGAATCATCAAATTTAGAAGGAAAATTAGTAGGGCTTACAACTAACGAAAAAGTAAAATTCAGAAATATGTACGAAAAGTTCTGATTTTAAAAGTCATTACCAAGATTCTACCCCGGATTATGGAAAATACGTAGTTAAAAAATTTTTAATGGCCTTATTATATTTGGTTGGGTGTGGGTTTAGTGCTGTCATAAATTTATTTTCCGTGATAATTTGCGACTATTGTTGTAAACATTGGAGCCTGATATTAACACATTTTGAAAACTCCACCAGCCACAACCATCTCATTTATTTTTAGTATATATTGATTTATATGTTACGAGGGTGGTAAAAGTAAGGCAAAAAATGATTAAAAACAACATTATTGTTTATTTCTTTTTAATTTTTCAAAATAGTCTCCTTGGGGCTCTGTATACAGGGTGAGTCAACGATTGGATGAAGTAGGTTTGTGCCTTTTCGGTGAAATTAACAAAGAAACTATATTTATTGTTTGATACAGTTTATTTTTACGCAGATTTTCAAAATATTTAGGACTCTACAGGGTGAGCCAAAAAACTAGGACAGCATAAAGTTGTATTTTTTTAAATAGAACACCCTATATACGAATCTTATTTTCGATTTAGCTTATAATTTTAAATCTTTTTTATTAAGGGTTTACTATAACAAAACTTTATAGTTTCTGAGATAATTAAGTTTAAAGAAAAAAAGTCACATTTTCAAGCATCAATTCAATCCTAAATAACGTTTTCAATTTTGTGACAAATATATTCAAATTGGAACTTGGAACAAGGCCAAGTTAATATAATTTTTACCTAATATTTGCAATAAAAGCTACAGGGTATTGAACACATCGGCTCAAATTTGAACAAGTTTAAATGAATAAATATCTTTTTTTTTAAATGGTACACCCTGTATATTTTCATGTTATTTAATAGAGTAATAAAAACCCTAAAAGTTTTGTTCAATATATCCTATACGTATTTATAATAGTTTTTGAGATATTTCAGTTTTTCTTATTTTCCATACTTTTTTACAGAAAGTCTTTATTATCATAGTAGCCATGGCAAAAACAATGTAAAAGAACATTTTTCTGTGTGTCAAATTTATAACCGCAATCGCTTCTTTTGGTTTTTATGTAGTGTAGTTTGGTTTTTTTTGCATTCATCTTATATTGTAAAATGAATTTTCCAAAGAATGAGTTAATAGATATGATTTATACAATAGGAGAGGCTCAAAAAAATTGCCTTCTTGCTCAAAGAATATACAAAATGAAGTATCCTGATCGACGCCAGTCTAATACCCATACTTTTCAAAACTTAATGCAGAGATTTGATTCTTCTGGTACTGTTGATTATCCAAAACGTAAAGTGGTCAACAAACCAGTAACTAATGAAGAAAAAGAACTACAAGTATTGTTAAATGTTCAGGAAAATCCTTATATTGGTAGCCGTCAGTTAGCAGCATTATGTGAAACATTACAATCCACCGCTAATCGTACTACCAAGAAATATAGGTATCATCCATATCACATGGAATTACACCAAGAATTGCATGGACAGGATTTTGAAAGTCGTGTAAACTTTTGTCGTACAATAAATGCAGAGATTCAATTAAATCCAAATTTATTATGCAAGGTAATGTTTAGTGATGAAGCTACTTTTAGAAGTAACGGTGCCGTAAATAGACGCAACATGCATTATTATGCCACAGAAAACCCATTTTGGATTAGAGAGGTGCAACATCAAAACCACTGGTCATTAAATGTTTGGTGTGGTATTCATCATAATCGAATTATTGGACCCCACTTTTTTAATGAACCACTAAATGGCCATAGTTACCTGAACTTTCTACAAGAAGAACTACCCCAACTGCTTCAAGGTCTCGATAGGGATGAGCTCGACAGTATGTGGTTCCAGCACGATGGTGCGCCTCCGCATTACCATCCTGAAGTTCGTGCGTTTTTGGACCAACGATATCCGCAAAAATGGATTGGACGTGGGGGTTTCATTGAGTGGCCACCAAGGTCTTGCGGCATCACCCCATTAGATTTCTTCCTATGGGGTTATATTAAAAATAAGGTGTATGTTAATCCACCAACAACAGTGGAAGATATGCGAAACAGGATTAGGGATACCTGTAGAACAATAACGCCACTAATTTTGTCCAGGGTCCGAGAAAATCTGCAAAAAAGACTAAATTTGTGCATTGCACAAGAGGGTCGTTTATTCGAACACTTATTAAAAAGAAATAATTAATCTCAGTATTTAATAGGTAATTTTTTTGTTTCAATTTAGTATAAAAGTAAATATGTATTTGCCTTGTCGTTACTGTTGTGTTAATTTTTTCACATTATGTTTAATTAAACTATTGCCGTTGTAATATAACGAATAATGTATTTCATCATATTTAACCACATTCTGTTTGTTTCTGTAGTTTCTTTTTATTATTTTACATGGCAACTATGATAATGAAGACTATTTCTGTAAAAAAGTATGGAAAATAAGAAAAACTGAAATATCTCAAAAACTATTATAAATAGGTATAGGATATATTGAACAAAACTTTTAGGGTTTTTATTACTCTCTTAAATAACATGAAAATATGCAGGGTGTACCATTTAAAAAAAAAAGATATTTATTCAATTAAACTTGTTCAAATTTGAGCCGATGTATTCAACACCATGTAGCTTTTATTGCAAATATTAGGTAAAAATTATGTTAACTTGTCCTTGGCCTTGCTAAATTCCAAATTTTAATATATTTGTCACAGAATTGAAAACGTTATTTAGGATTGAATTGATGCTTGAAAATGTGACTTTTTTTCTTTAAACTTAATTATCTCAGAAACTATAAAGTTTTGTTATAGTAAACCCTTAATAAAAAAGATTTAAAATTATAAGCTAAATCGAAAATATGATTCGTATATAGGGTGTTCTATTTAAAAAAATACAACTTTATGCTGTCCTAGTTTTTTGGCTCACCCTGTAGAGTCCTAAATATTTTTAAAATCTGCGTAAAAATAAACTGTATCAAACAATAAATATAGTTTCTTTGTTAATTTCACCGAAAAGGCACAAACCTTCTTCATCCAATCGTTGACTCACCCGTACAACTGGGCCCACGGTATTCTAACTTCTTTATGCCTTCGAAAAGGTAGGAAGTATCAAAATCCTCAAAACAGTCTTCTACAGCCCTAATAACCGCTTTATCTGATGAAAATATTTCTCCTCTGAGCAACTTTTCTAGGTTAGGAAGGAGGAAAAAGTCACTAGGTGTTACATCTGGTGAATAAGGTGGATGGGGTACTAATGTCAGCAGTAATTCATTTAATTTTGACATTACATCTGTACAAGTGTGAACTCGAGCTTTGTTTTGATGAAAAAAAACTCTTCTGCATTATAGTCTGGGATGGTCTTTTCGATTCTTCATCCAAACAGCCAAGAAGTGTTGCATAGTAATCCCCTATAATTCTTTGACCTTTTTTTAAATAGTTAATAAATAGTATACCTTGGGAATTCCAAAAGACAGGGGCCGTAACCTTTTCAGCCGACAAAACAACTTTATACATTTTCGGCGCATTCTTATCGGACGCCGTCCACTGTTTTGACAGTCGCTTGGACTCGGGCGTGCAGTTATCTATCCAGGTCTCGTCCAAAGTCACGTATCCATGCCAAAAATCTGCTGGAGTACGTTTAATCATCGATAAACGCTGCTCAGAATTGATCTTTCAGGTGAGTATATTTTCAGCTTTCAACAATCGCGACACCTAGCTGGCATCAGTGGCTGATCCAAAAGGGGGAGGGTGATTGCTCTTTCCCTTTAAAAGCTTCGAATTCGGGAAAATAGATCCGACTCTGCCTCTTACACTAGAAATATGAATGCTGTTGCATCTCCCCCCCCCCTGCCGCTAACTCGCGTTCAGTTGCTATCTTTCCTCTTACCTAGGAATGTGAATGTTGTTAGCATCTCCCGTCCGTCCACAAATCGCGTTAGCTTGCGATACCCCCCCCCCCCCGTTAAGAGGTTTGAATTCAGAAAAATTTACCCGACCCTGCCTCTTACCTAGGAATGTGAATGTTGTTGGCATCTCCCTCCTCGTCGACAACTCGATCTACGATCACCCCCTCCCCCAAGAGCTTCAAATTCAGAATTGCTGGCGTCTTCCCACCATCGACAACTTGCTTTCATTTGCCATACAGTATTTTTATATCCCCCCCCTATCTGGCACATAGTTTTTTATGCGCAAATGTTGGTGCAAAATATTTTCTACAGTACCAATTGATATGCCTACACATTTAGGTATATGACGAACCTTTATTCGTCGATCGTTGTCAACAATTCGATATATTTTTTCAATCACTTCTGATGTAGTGACCTCAACTAGGCGTCCCGAGCGTGTTTCATCTTTAGTTGATTTTCGATATTTAAGTTTGTTTATAAAAGAATAAATAGTCTTTAAAATCGGTGCAAAACTTCTGTGAACAGCATCCAACTCAGTTTTATTCTGAGTAGCTATCTACTATTTCATATAAAAATGTTTAATCACTGCTCAAAATTCGTCTTTTTCCATTATTTATAGCAATGGTGTGATAAACTGCTTCAAATGACTGCCACATATAAACTAAGCATCGGATCATACTGAAACTTTAAGGTGGTTCCTTCGAAGAGTAGAGCTACATAATCGTGTGCATCTACAATGATAGTGGCGCCATCTATGATTAATTTATCATACTTATTGAACCACCCTCGAATATTAGGTACAGCCCCACTACCAGGGAGGGGGCGTTGAATTTATTTTTTTTTTCTAAAGAAGGCCGTGGTTTAGAAAAGATTGAGATCCCATGATCTAAGGGGTTTCAGCCTTGTAACCTGGCATGAGTTTCGAATCACCTTCTCCAGTCTAAACTTTGTCTTTTATCTTCCGTTTGAAGATACCGGCTTCTTATCATCGGAATATATCCACCGAAACAGATTCTAGAACTAGCGTCAGTTAAACCATATTTTACAAAGCCCCATTTGAGCCCAACGTTTTCATTGCCAGAACATTGACTTTTACTATTAAATTTATTAATTTGCTATCTTGTTGAAAATAAAAATTCTAGTTATGTTATGGAAAATTTTTAACTCCGATCATACCAGTGGTCTTGAACAACAATAAATTTGTTTGAAAGTTGTTTATGGTCGGTGGGGCGAGGCTTTTTTGACGTTTGACAGACATAAATATTTATTTGTGCTTTGAGATTTTTGTTTCTCGTTATCCTTCTGAGTGTTGTTAAGTATTAGAAATTACTATAAATATAAAGTTTATAATTAATATCAGCAAAAACTGATTTTTGTTGCTTAATATTGTTAAACATTTTTACCACATTTAAAATAACATAACAAATTAGGCAACATTGTTGCCAGTTACTTTATTCTTGAACTAATTTACCGATTATCATGTTATACTAGTTTAAATAATGCAATTGGAAAAGAATGGCATAGAATTGGTAGTGTACTAAGAAATAAAAGATCTCGCACTATTTATCAACACTTTTTCAATCATAAATAAAAATATTACTACGTTTCCAGCATTCGCACAACAGGCTCTAGTTTTAACGATATTCTATTTCTATAGGGAAATTCGTTGATTTCTTATATCATTCCAAAAATAGTTTTACCTACCTTTAAGTCTCTACATCTTAACCAACCGCCCACAACCCCACCAGCATCACTCTCATCGTCTGTTTCCTCGTTTGTGTCGTTATTATCCTGATTTTTTGGTAATCCCCGCGGATAGAATATATGAAAAGTTTCATCTACACTAGATTTATGAATTACATAACAGCTATTTGGAAACTGTACCAAAAAGTAAGCCATCTTCTTGCGTAGAAGTGTATCAATACCTAAAAAATCAATAATTTTGTATTATCACAATAGCATTAAGTAGTTTTCAGATTTTTTAATTTTTGACTATCTATTCTAATCTTAAACATGTTTAATATCTTTGGAAAATCTTAAGTATAAAAATTAATATTACCTCTATTTAGGTTTTTGTTGTCTCGCCAATTTTCAATTTTCACTTTTTTTACTATAATGTCGAAGAAATTCTTTCCTATAAGAATATTTTTAATGGTCCTTTTCTCAGACATTTCCAGATCATCGGCGTGTGAATAGACATGACCTCCGTGATCCAGAACCTATAAAAAATACGTTTATATAAAAACATAAATATATTAAAATAAGCAAATCAACAAACCATAAAAACAAATTTTTATAGGGAAACATAAACTACCTTGATATTTAGGAATGTAACACATAACAGTGAAGTACATTTAAGCTACCAAGCAAGTGAAAACTAGAGGTACAATTTATGTTATTTTTCTTTTGGTTCTGGTACTTTGCAGTCATTGTAAAAAAGTGAATAGTAAAGATACTAACCAGAATAAAGAAATCCTGAAGAATATTTTATTTTCTCACAAGCTGGTTAATATGAATATAATAAACAACACATAAAATAGTAAATAAAACATACAAGAAGAGTCTTTAGTGGGTTTTAAAAAGCTTTCATAGATTCGAATATACATTTATTTGGAAACAATTGGTATTGGCAATGTAAAAAATGCCAAAAATCTGTCCCATTATATAGTGCCATCTTATGACAAATGACTAATTAATATTAAAGAATACAAAAAATATAAAACTAATAAGAAGGAGGATTTCTAAATTTTTTAAATCATAAGATATTATTTATATTGCACGTGTAATTTTCCCCATTGTGCTACAGAAGTAGCACACTAAAACGAAAAATTTGGGAATCGAAAGAATTTTTTAACTTTTTTTGCCGATTATCAAATTACTGCCAAACGAACCATTTGGAAATTTTAAAGATTAGTTTGGCTTTGACTGCAGTGGTTCACAATCATTAACATATTAGATAAATATGAATACAAATATTTAGAAATGAGAATATAGCAGCAAATTTGTACAGAGCCTTACTTCCTTACCAAAATTACTTATTATTTTCGACTTTCTTTCCATCTGAGTACCTAATAAATAGATATTAAATATTTGGTCGATTAGTATGTGCTCTAGAAAACTGGTTTAATTTGACTGTTTTTGACATTTGTTCGATCTAAACACCAAGAACCGCGTTCTTGATAAATAGATATTAAATAATTGGTGGATTAGTATGTGCTCTAGAAAACTAAAATATACTGTTTCACCCACAAGGAGGCAACAGAATGACTTTATTTAAAGCATTCTATGCCAACGATTGTAATGGAACAAACACTAGTTTTTATATACTGTTTAACGCGAAGTAAAAAATACAAAAATGAGTAATTAAGTAAGCATTCTGTGGATAGATTTTATCCGTGAGAACTATATATATATATATATATATATATATATATATATATATATATATATATATATATATATATATATATATATATATACATATAGTTCATTCGTATACGGAGCTGCATATAGTTGTACCTTTGCTGAATGTGATTTCAGCACTACAACGGCATAATGTGGATATATCTACTGTTATTGCATCTCACACGGAGGAATCCGTGAAAGCCGCATAAACATATATATATATATATATATATATATATATATATATATATATATATATATATATATATATATATATATATATATTTATCACCGTAAGATCTAAATCCATTAACAAACTTAACAGTTTTATTACTTTTTAGTCGTTTAAATATATAAATAAATCTATCGAAGAAATCCTACCCTGGTTATGTAATTAAAACCGAAAAGGTAAGTGCCGAAGGAAGTCTTAACATGTGGTTTCTGCACCCTTAAAATATATTAAAATATTTTGCCATTAATAGAAGATAAAGGAATGATCAAATAAATTCACTATAATGTGATATATTATTAAACAATATGTAAAGATAATTCGTACAATTACTGTTTTTTCTATTCGTAAGAAGTAACGAGTTAGATATTTACTTCTAAACAGCTAAGGAGAGTGAATAGTTTTTTTTAACAGGAGATATCGAATACTTTTAGTTATACGAAGTAGTAGATTAGTTTGATTAACTGTTTTTATGCAAAAAAATAAGATTGAGACGCTCAGAGGCCAACTCGAGAATTAAGTATCCGGTATAGAATAGCTAACGCCTTCTGGGACAAACCACTCGAACTTCCGGGAATAAAATTGACGCCTACAAGGTGTATGACTGAGAGAACCAGTGGGATACTGAGGATGTACAAGTTTGGCCTTTTAAGAAATAATAAACTGCATCTGAAGTTTCTGGGATTCAATAGAAGGGGTACGATTTAGAGAGTTTTCTACACACGTATCGTGTGTATTCGGCGGGAATTAAAGTTTTCTTTGTTTTTGTTTTATTTTATTTCTTTTGGGGAATTTAAGGGAATATCCTGTTTTTATTTCACTGGTTAAAAGGGCGACTTTTATACTACTTGTTTAAGCAATATAAATAGTTGTTTTTCGCGTTTTTATTCTTTTCTCAATTTATATTTTTAGAAACTTATTTATACGTTTTATCTTCTAAATAGGGTTTTACATTTTTAATAATAGAACGGCCAATAAGAGCAATTATTTTAGTTACTTTAAATTTGTTATTCATTGTAAGTTTCTCATTGTATATAATTCCTTTTTCTATTTGTTTTTGTTAATAGATTTAAGCGTTTTGAGAAACTTATTTGGTTTAATTTATTAAAAACCTTCACGTGAACAAATTTGCTGGTACGCCGTTGTGAGACTTTCAATGCAAGAGATATTATCTGGCCAACTAGACAGCAAGAAGTTATTCATTCAGACTGTAATAGTTCTTATGTCACTGAGTATAGTTGGATAATTTTTAATGAGAAATATCCAGCCTGATACATCAAATTAAAATAATTTGAAAACCATCTTGGATTGATTATAAACAAAGCTTAACGTAAAACGAGACAAAAAATGACAACCGACATAACGTTTAACAAAAAGTAAGAAAACAAAAGAACTGGATGGCATTCTATGTTACTTGCAATAATTCTATTAAAATACTTCACTCTATTTTCCACAAATTTACAGTTATAGCTTTTGTTTCCTGATTAGCGATTCAGTAATTACATCAAAACTACAAGGAGTTAACGTTCCATTTATTACTTTACCACAATGGATATAACGGTTCCATAAAATTACATTTTATGTTAAGTCAACTATTCATAAATTTTATACTTGGCTATTCTATATTTATTAATAAAATTCTCTTTAAATTGTCCCCAATTTCGAAATATAGTATGACTTATTTTTAAAATTTTCGGTTTCTGAAGTCGAAATACCTAAACGCGTTACAAAAGTTTTATATTTATCACTCATTAAAATGTGATTTTATTGGATATTAGACTGATCAGCCATGCATCCAGTCTCAACATTATATTTAGTTTCAGTAAAAGTTTTTAAAATTTGTAATATTGTTTACGAGTATTACTAATTTAAGCCGAATATTAAATAGAGTTAATGTGGAATGGTTCCTTTTCTTATCATTTTAACTTAATTCTATAGGAATAGCATTAACGAGTACTTTTGAAAAACATATTAAAAATAATGATTTTTTGGAGTTGATAAGGTGAGATACGGCCTTAATTCAAAATCTTTACCAAATCGTGACGATTAACAGCTGTATTTTCTATTATAATCGATCTAAGATAAAATTGTTATTAGTATGTATTATTCTTTCAAGCAAAGGAAAGAATATATACAAACAGTTTGTTTCCTGCAAATACAATTCTGATCCTCTCTCCATATGCGTTTCGACCACCTTATGGTTTCGTCAGTGGAGCTGTATGAAATCGAGAGCGACATTCGCAGGAAACAATTGCTATATAAAATATAAATTCCAAAATATTAAATTAAAATTAAATAAGACAGATGAATTTTTTATTTTTTACTGAAATTTAGATTTTTTTTAAAATAAGATAAAATTATTGAAAACAAATGGAACTTTTATTGTCCATGTGTATACCTAAATTAAAACGGTATTTTTCTGAATGTTCAATCCATTTACTGCAAATGTCATAAGTACATATAAACAGTAAAAGAAAAGAGTTAAAATTAATTTATTTACTGGGATTTTTAATTTCATTATTTTGTTAGTTCTAGAGATTCAGTTATTTTTAAGAACCTATATAAATTTTAAGGCCTCTTAAGTTTGTCTCAAATATAGAGAAAATCACTAGTACTTTAAAAGGGAAAAAATAGTTACACCCATTTTTAAAGATTTTACAAATATTTTAAAATGGATTTATTATGGAATTATACGGATCAAATCATGTTACTCTGAACAATTTAGTATTTTTTTATTGTGTATTACCAATATTGATAATCTTGTTAGTTTTGAAACACATATTAAATTTAAACGCACGTGAAACAATCTTCTCAATTTCTTATGCTTAAAGATTTGTATTAAATTTATACTTATGCTTTTCAAATAATTCTCCAAAATAACTTTATATATTTTTTCATTTTCTCATGAAAGCAACCCCTCTACTTTCGCTCTTTATATTTCGATGACTACGTCTTTTTACCTCATCTACTTTTTTGGTATCCCATTTTTCAACTGGAGTTGACAGGAGCATAAGGCAAGCACAAATACACGCGAAATGATCTTCTTGAAGCTCAATAGTTCCAGTCCTTTTTCTTTCTTCATCTTCTTCTGTATCAGGTGAAGGGATTGCTCTTGTACCTCGAATTACATAACATCCATTTTTGTATCGATATCTAAAACGATTCATTTAAACTAGTTTTTTTTCTCAAGATTAGATGTAAAAAATCTGATACAGTTACAGTAAATCAATACACTATAACCGACACAAATTTTCCGTTGTTTTTTGTTTCATTATACGGAACCACGTCAGTTATTTTTATTGACTTATGTAATACAATATATCCTATTTAGACTTTAAGTAGATGAGCACAACTCCGTTTGCCTTTCCTTTTTTTGGCAAACATTTCAACATTTTTAGTTGGGATAAAATCTCTCAAAAGAACGTGAAACATCAATATAATTTAATAATGAAGCGATGATTCAGCAACACTGCATATATTCCACGTGGGCTGAACGTGTCAGTGTCAATAGTATCTCAGACTTAATCATTAAATCTACGATAGTATTCATACCATTTAACACATTAAATAGTTTTAGTACAACAATTTGTTAATCCAGCTTGGCGCACAAATCCAGAGTAACAAATTTTTGATAAATATTAAATTTCAATATCATGTAAATTCAAGTATATACATATGCTGTGTATCCATGGATGGAAACTGCACTCTATTAAACTTTAATATATTTAGTTTTTCGAGGAAAAGTCATTCAGGATAAAAAAATTTGGCCTGCCTTCAAATTCAAAAATAGTGATAAAAGTCATGAGAACATATATTCAAAAATGTAGAATTAATGTTAAATAAAATGCTGTTATTTGTATTTTTTAGAAATTTTATTTAACTAAATTGTTCCAAAATAGAAACGCATTTTAATAAAAAGAATATATTATCATTAATATATTTTTTATGCAATGTTGTGAAACTTTAACAATAAGTCTAAAATAAAAAATTATTATTCCACATATTGACCTTCTACCAGTACATATTTTTCTAATATTTTTCTAAACTCTTCGCATACCGACGCAATCATCTGCATTTATAGTTGTAACAGCTTTCACAATTTTTTCTTTTAGTGGATCAATATTATCATTAAAATCATTGTTGTAAACGATTTGCTTGGAGTAACCCCATAGAATATAATGAAACTAGGTTAAATCAGGCGACCGAGCAGGCTAAGCTATTCGTCAACAGCTTATTCTGGAAGTGAATATTTAACCAGTTTGTCGCTAGTAATGTAGCAGGACATCAGTCATCTTGAAAAATAAGGTTTCCTCTAAGCTCTAAATGTTCATCCTCCAATTCGGTCATAACAAAATTGGTTAGAATTTCAATCTTTGAATTTTTATTTAAATTATCTACTAAAAAAATAATGTCTAATTTTTCTATGACACTTTACGTCGCTGCACCAAATTTTAACGTTTTAAAATTTTTGACTATATGTGACAATTTTTTAATTAGGATTTTTCTATGCCCATTAGTAGTAAAAGTTGGTTCGTCTGGAAATAATTAATAAATAATATAAAATAAAATTTTATCACCGACTACCAAACGAAACTTAAAACGGCAATCATCAGCTCCATCTTGCTTGTTAATAAATATTGGATTGAATGCCCAAAATTTGTTGCTTACTAAAATATTAAGAATATGAGGCGTGCTAGCTGTATCTAAGGTATCTGCCCTTTTCTCTAAGGATAAGTCAGGATTTTGTTTTACTGCGTCAAGAATTACCAATATAGGAGCGTCACCATGGTTGTACCGCTTTTTTACATTTTTCATATTTTTCACATTCCCCGTAGCATTAATTTGTTAAATTAATTGACGCACAGCTTTTTGAGTTATGTAAACATGTGGTTACTATCGATAAGATTCGTTACCAATTTTATAATTTTACTAGGTAAAAGTAAAAGAAGGAAAGGAAAACAAAAATTCACCTTTACTACCTGAACCGGGTAAAGACCTTTCCTCTGAGGCGAGGACTAAGTGGAGCAGGAGCAAAGTGGTGCCTGCGCTATCTCAATGAAGGGCTAGCACCAGAAGAAGCCAAGAACAAGGCAACAGAACCTTAAGCTATCGCAGATCACAAGAATAAACTAAAACGTAAGCGGGAGGAGGCAGGTGTAGCTCCACTGCAAAAACCAGAATCAAGGGGAGCAGAACGACCAAGACCACCGCCACCTCCCCTACTGGTTGAAGCTATGCAGCTGCTCTGAAATCAAACAAGATTGTCATCCTCCCTAAAACGTTCCCTAAGACTACCTCAGTATGAACGAGCAGGCTCTATTGGAGGAAGCATTAGTGGAAAAGATTTACGAATGGTGGGAGCATAAGTTCTAGTTCAGAGGCATCCATTTTCGTCCGTGTATGATCCTGATCGACTTTGAAACACCACAGTCGGCAAAATGACTCCGGACGAACTGAGGAGCTGGAAGGTAGCAGAACTGATAATGTGCGAGGAAGATGACATCCCAAAATCTCACACAGTGACTATATTTCTCCCCAGAAGCCAAGAAACAGCAGTAGAAAAGTTCCTACAGCTAATAGAAGCACAAAAATTATTAGATATCACACTAAGCATACCAGGCTTAATATACTTAGTAGAAAACTGGACAGTATTGAATAAACCGTCTCTTTCAGATCACAGAATAAGTTCATTCAATTTTGAAACCGATCTACCTGAGCCAGTCCTCAGAAGGAATCCTAAGAAAATAGATTGAGAAAAATACAGCACCAATCTGAAAACAAACTTGGCACATATTCAGATCAGAAAACGCTCTAAGAATTATCTGGAGCTGGAAAATTACCTGAAACAAGTAAATGAGGCAATACGCGCATCCTGCGAATCGAGCTGTCCTTACAAATAAGCAAAAGTTGTAGGGATGCACCTTGGTGGAATAACCATGTGTCAGTGCTAAGATTCGAAACACGCAAACTCTTTAATAGGGCTAAGCGTGCTAGAAAATTTTGGCAGAGCTACACTGAGAAACTTACAACCTACAAAAAAGAAATTAGAAAAGCTAAAAGACACAGCTTCAAGAAATTCTGTGAAAACATTCATTCTACACCTGCCATAGCTAGATTACACAAAGTCATGGCGAAGGTTAGGGTGGACACAGAAATGGCACTTAGAAAGCCAAACGGTAACTTCATGGAGAGCGAGGAAGAAAGAGCATCACTCTTACTCAATACTCACTTTCTGGAGAGCCAGCCTAGTATCGCGAATGAAGGAATAAAAAAATCACCAGAGAAGCTATAGTAATGGCCAGACACATATGCAGTAGCGGTCGTTTAAAATGGGCAATGAACACCTTCTAACTATTTAAAACCCCAGAAGTTGATAGAATAATTCCGGCCCTGCTCCAATGAGGGCAGGATGAGATTTTACCACACATAGTACGCATCAGTCAAAATAGCCTAGAATTGGACTAGGTATTAAAAATATGGAGAAGGGCCAAAGTCACCTTCATTCCGAAATCACCTAAATCCCTGCAACCCATCAGTCTTATATCGTTTTTTTAAAGACGATGGAGAAAGCAGTAGATAATTATATCAGAACAGAAATTCTTGAACAGGCGCCACTTCACCCTCATCAACATGCTTAGCAGGCGGGTAGGTCTACGGAAACCGCACTAATGCAATTAACAGATGAGATTCAAGAGGCATTGAATAGTAAAGAAGCCTTCTTGATAAAGAAGGGGTTTTTGACAATACTCCAACGAGGCAGTCAAAAAAGCATTTGATGACAGGAAAATAGACGAAGCGACGTCCAAACGAATGGCGCTACTTCTCTCCGCTAGAATAGCAGAGACCTAGATACGACAGAATATTCTCTCTAACACCAGAAGGTACACTCAAAGGCTTGTTTACTTGTGTGGAGCTTAATTGTAGATCGACTCCTCTGTGATCTGACTGAACTCGGCATATCTTGTCAGGGCTATGCCGATGACGTGGTAGTGATCGCTCGGGATAAATTCGCGATTACCTTCTGTGATATAATGTGATAATGTGATAAAAGCCTTGATGGTCTGTAGAAATTTTGTGGGGGAAAGTTGAGACACACCTGCAGTGGATGTATACTGCAATAAGACGACCAATCATTACATATAGGGCAATTATCTGGAGTAAAAGTACGAGTCTGGCCAATACGAAAGCCAGCCTCTCGACAGTTCAAAGACTGGCATATACGTGTATAACTGGGGGAAGTGAAAACCTTCCCATTGCCAATTACACTTTACATATGCTTGTGGAGAGTATGGCGAAGAGGACAATTTATAGGATGATGAAAGATGAGGTCAGAGAACAAAGGCCCAATCTCTCACCAAGAAATCAACAAATCTGGGACATGCCCCAAGATGAAATGACAAAGAAGTTCAACTTTATGAAAAACTTAAACACAAAGTCGAGCCGTAAAAGTGAATGGGACAGAAACACTATTGAAAAACTTAAGAAATCCATCAAATAGTATAGAGATGGTCCAAAGCAACGGAAGGAATAAGAGTATATGGACCAGGCACTAGACACTATGGAAGCTTGGGTAAGTTACCCAGCATCTTTCAGCCATACATATATCCCACCAAGAAATGTATTCACTTTAGCAACGAAAAAATCTATCGCAGACAGGAGATTATCATCATGTCGGATAGTAAAGCAGCCATCAGTTTACTGAGTTCTCAAGTAATCAGCTCCAAGATAGTCTAAGAATGCCTGGAGGAATTAAGTGAGTTGAGTAAGAATAATAAGGTCACCCTCATGTGGGTACCGGGACCCACCGGGGTAAAGGCGTGAAATAGGAGACAGGCAAGAAAAAGGGCTAAGACACAATTTCTGGGGTCCGAGCTTTCTGTTGTATCAAGAGTACTGTAATGCTGGGAAAATTAAAAAAAAAAGAAGGAGAAAGCAGGAGATCCAACAAGCGAAAATACTTCTTGGGAGCTACGACCAGAAGAGATTCAAGGAACGCATAAGCCTAAGTAAGAATTAACTCGGAGTTCTAACAGGAATCCTGATGGACCATTCCCACCTGAAAGGAAACTTCAAGAATTTTGGATTGGCAGAAAAAGAAGAGTGTAGATTCTGTAAGGAGGACGAAACCTCTATTCACATCCTTTCAGAGTGCTGCACTTTAGAAAACCCTAGAATGCGGCTCTTGGGAGCATACCTAATAGAAGAAGGGGAACTACCCACTTTAAAGTTATACAACATTCTAATGTTCCTGAGGGAAATAGGACTAGAGGACCTGCTTTAGCTGGCAAGATATCCCTTACGACATGTCAGCAGTACGTAAGCACAATAGATCTATTAGGTCGCAGTGTACAGATCCCCAATCTTACGCACATGCATACCTTGACATTGTCGAATTAATTCACCTATTCACTCAAAATTACAGACGTTTATTACAATAACTTACCTTGAAAATTTTACTTTTTAATTTTTTTAACGGTTTTTTATACTTAGTTAAATACAATTAAAAAATATTAAAACTAAGGGTATTTTATTTATGATTAGGGTTCCATTTTAAATATTTTGAACAACCTATATATATATTATCAGGATCTTGATCACTGTTGTTGAAATCTGAAAGCAAACAAAACTTTTTTTCAAGGAAAATATTTCATTAAAAATTCAAAAATATTTAAGTTTACTACTACGGTATCCCATCCTTGGAAACACTGTATAAAACGGCCCAAGCTTCAAAACTGCGTTAGTTCTTTCCAAGTAGAAAGGTCTAAGGCATCTTTTCAAAATTATTATTTTTTTCGCTTATAAACAAATCGTATAACTTTGTGATTATTGAACAAAATGTGATAAAATAAATATAAGAAAAAATTACTCGGTTCGATTAATAACTTACGAGATATTACACTTCAAAATCAAGCTATGTTTGTTGCAAACAAATCTTATTAATGAGTATATCTTAGAACGTATACAAGCTACTCGTTGACCGATAGAATATCGGTTTAAAGAAAAGCATCCAAATCTGTTGGATAGAAGTAGAGATAATGAACTTACACCGCGGTCCGATTTTGAACTTTCAATTTCAGTTTTGACGCCACCGCTGTCACCTGATGAGGCTTATATTTCATTTAATAATAGCAGTCTGATTTTAAAGTTACGTTACAGCTAATGTAAGCTATTAATCGGATCAAGATTAAATGTTTCATGAAACGAAGTGTATTTTCGTGTATTTTCATCCTTTTTTTATTTTATGGCATTTGGTTCCATATTCGGAAAGTTTATTTGTACATAAGCAAAAAAAGGGGATGATGTTCAAAACATTTCCTAGGCGTTTCTATTTGGCCGGTCTAAAAAAATTCAACGAGGTTTTGAAGCTTGAGACCTCTTATATATGTAAGAAATTTAGCACCTTAATGAAATTATTATTAAACATTTGTCGAACATTTGTTAATTTCGCAGTATTCGTGCAACGAGCTGGATTAACACATTAATGTGTAAAAACGTAAATGTAAAATTAAGTTTATTCCACGACCCAAAATATTAGCTGGACTTAAAATTGCTTGTCGCTTACTTGAAAAATTTTTCTTTTTCCATTTCTTTTTGCGTATTTTTCTATTTTGCAATGTAAATTTGCATAGTTCGAAAATCAGAACAACGTTGGTCGAAAGAAAATTTTCCGATGAACAAACTATATTTAATAATATTTTGCTCTAGTTATTTAGGAAGATATATTTAAAAAAATGGTAGTTTAAAGAATAGAAAATTTTAACTGAAATTAAGTGCGCTATGATGATTATTTTTAATTATAATTTACTATGTTGTTTTATAATTACTTTCAAACGATTTTTTTTCTAACTCTGTATCGTTTAAATTTTTATTTTCGATTAGATTTTTTCTGATTTCTTATTGTATTTTAGTTTAAGAATTTAAGCTTCTTTTCTATCTAGCTTTATGTTTTAGAACACTGTCTAGCATTTTGTTGTCCAAAGTGATAGAAATGTTTGCCTCTCAAGTTCAATTGTTGTCAAGTTAGGCCTATATTAAATTGATTTCAAATTTAATTTACTAGTACATTTAATAAAATAGGGAAATTAATTAACACTTGGATGAATCATATCATTTAAGTATTCTGGAATAGTTTAAATGAATTATTTACCAGAAGAGTTTTCAATTTTTGGTAACAACAAAAAGTACCAGTACGAGTCATTCAAAAATGTTTAGATTTGTATGCATATGTTTTTATTGTATCTAAAATATCAGCTCACATACGAGCGGCCAACCACTAAAAAAATGAATAAAAATATAACTTAACTGACCAAAAAAGGGCGCTGGGATGAAACTTTCTCAATTCATTCATTTTGTCATTGCCAACAAAAAAACCTAAATAATATTTTTCTATCCTAGTGGTCCTTAATTTGTTATTAATAAAAAAGTTACAAAATTATAAAAAAGTTGAAAAAACGCTATGCAAGGAGTATTTTGAGGGCAAAAATAAAAACTTTTTATTCATTGATATTTCTTCGAAAAAGGCACCCATTTCAAGTTATATGCTATTAAAGGTCGAAAAATGATCAAAAATGGCCATTTTTAAAAATTCATATCTCTGCTTCTACCAAGGAAGTTGGAGGGGGTAAAGGGAAGGGGAATACCGTGAAATAAATTCGGTCAGGTATGTATAGCTGTACTCCTCTTAAAGGGCTATACTGTACTTGTGCAGTAGGCCAAGGGACAGGACTGGGCTTATGCAATCTTTTATTACGTTATTATAATGGAAAAATTACATTACATTATTACATGATTAATAAAATAAAACTGACATAAAATAAAGCTGAACATAATTCTCTATTTGGAGGTCGTAGACTACGATTCTGACCTCCGTTTTCCATATAATTTCCTCAATTTTGCGGAAAACAGTGAAAAAACTTTTCACTTTAGGTTCAATTTTTATGTACTAAATTGTTAAAATTTTGTTGCAATCATAAATTTCACAATGATAGAAACCTCTGTATTATACAAAAATTCGTAAATTTGCACATTTTTATCGGAAATATTAAGAAAATTATCAAAAGACAAATTTAAACAAAATGGATTCCATCATTAAATATTGGTATAACTCATTCCTAAAACCCAAAAATTAGTGCTATTGCCAGATTGCCAACACGATTTTCACGTAATTTCTGATCAAAAATTTGGACGGTTAAGATTAATTTTACGCTTTTTTAAACATTACAAAAATTAAACTATCTTGTTAACTGTAATGGATAAATTTTATAGTTTATATTACGAAAGTATAAGTCTAGGTTAATTTAGGCTAGTTCATATTACTTTCAGTTTTACAAATTAACCAAAATCAAACTAAACCTGAACTAAACAAAAATTTTTGGTGTTAATATAAATTTTTCCCTGAGACTGTATAAAACATTACAAAAATTGAACTATATTGTTGACTGAGATCAAATTTTATAGTTTATACCACGAAAGTAGTTTACATCCAGCACCGTGTCAAACGAATATTAGTCGTTTTCACCAGTCTGATGGTCGATGGCCTTTCCGGAACGAGTTTTTGGTTTTTCGTTGAAAATACCAGTTTCTTAATATTTATTCACTAGAATTTGTGCAAAAATAGCTGATATATATTACATACATGCTATTTTAACTAGTATCATTGAAAATAAATATGTAAGTTGGGTTTTTCCTTCAGAATTAAAATGCTTGGTGAAGTGACACTCGGCGTTTTTGAGTTTTCCGAGAAAGTGAGAAAAAATAATGAAAAATCAAAGCCAAAATCGTATTCTACGTCCTCAAAATAGGGGGTAGTTATCGAATTTTTTCCAAAAAACGTCATTTTCCTACATTTACAATAATATAAATAATTACCAAAATATAAATGAACCAACGAGATTTACAAAACAATACCATATATTGATACATTGTTATTAATAAAAAGTCAGCACAAATTAACTACATTTGTGCAGACTTTTTATTACAACATACCCAAATATAAATTCCGAAATTTAACTGATCACTGCATGGCACAAGAAAAAAAATCAAGAGAATTTTAAGCGTCGGGACGATAATAAACGACCACATTAAATACAAAGAATACCCCGGGATGCTGCGCTTTAGCAAACTCCATCTCTGTTCTCTGGTTTCATATTGCCAACCTCATACAACAAATTCACTATCAAATTTCTTTCTGCGCTTGCCCCACGTAGCCACTTAATGTTCATTTATGACATTTATTTTCTGTATGTTGGGTTAATTTTTTAGACATTTAACCTATTTCTGTATTTTTCTATATCCCCTCTAACTTCCTTGGATTCTACCAAGTCTTTTCGACTATTGTTAAGCAAAAAAATTATTTTTGAAAGTTGTACTTTAACCTAATATTTATTTCATATTTGCTCCTCTTCATTTTGCTTTTAAATTTTGCAATTGAATTTTCATAAAATATTGCAGTTTTTTGTAAAGAGTGATAATATAGAGGTGTCATATATTCGAACTGAAAACTGTTAATTAACTTTAACAGAATTTATATCTATAAACCACATTTTTTATTGAATACAGTAAAAATTAAATTAACATTACATATTATCAATAAACTATTATATTATATATATATATATATATATATATATATATATATATATATATATATATATATATATATATATTATTAACTTGTGTGCCTGTTCAAAAATTACTAAATATATATCTTGTTTTCGGCTTCACTTTTATTACATATCAATAAGTTTAATTATATACATAAATTAATTTATTAATTAATTATACATAATATTAAATTATTTACCTATCTACGTGTATGCATTATATATAGTATTATGTATTTCATTCGCATTATCCAATTTTACCTAAATTGTTGAAACAACTGAAATAACATGACAGAGCAAGATTTAAATATTAGCATTGAGCGTCAATTAATTAGTTTGCATAAAGATGTAATCGCTTAACATTTATTAAACCGTATAAAAAATCAATTACTTATAATTTTACACAATTAACAGTAAAAGTGAAAATGTTAATAATTCATTGACACGATTAATAGTTATAAAGTTCCAGTGCAGTTTATAGTATTTAATCATTATTGAATAATGTAACTTTAAGGTAAGATATTATTTCACGATATATTTTATATATTGTATTTTTTCTCTTTTTCGTCCAAGATATAAAGATACATTTCGATTGAATTTATTTATTTTACAGAGAGGGCTTTATTATAGTGCTATAATTCATTATAGGTGAAGGAAAATTATCTTATTCAAAAAACGTTTTGTGTCAGATTCTAAGCAGGATCATCCAAATAAAAAACAATAGATAAACTACATCTATCAGAACCTACCTTATTGCACCATATGATGCTAGTTAAATAGCAAATGAATGAGTAGGTGAGAGCAAGATTTGCAAAAATATTTTTTGACCTTACTTTATATGGCTGGAAATTAGAAAATAAATATTTTAAGTATAAATTACTTCGAGGGGGATACGGCAATGGAACTTTTGCAAAAATTCATTTATTCATGCAGTGGGAAGTCACCTTCCAATGATGAAGAAATCTGTTTGTGTTTATCGCAAAATTTTAAATGTTGCAAAACTAGTGCTTATTCAGAAAAATGTAAAAATGAAGAAATTTCTAGAGACAACTCAGCCATATCTGTCGAAAGTGATATTAATGATTAGATTATTTACAATATTCAGTAATACTATGTTCAATATTTACTGTATTCAATAAAAAAATTTATTTTATAGCAATATAATTTATTATAAATCAATTGAAATGGTTTTCAGATCGATTATGTGATATCTTTATATTATCACTCCTTATGAAAAATTGCAAAATTTTATAAAAATTCGATTGCAAAATTCACAAAGAAAATGAAAAGAAGCCTACATGAATTAAATATTACATTAAAGTATTACTCTCAACGATTATTTGGCGCTTAAAAATGGTCCCTAAAACTTGGTAGAAGCGGAGATATGAATTTTTGAAAATGGCCCTTTTTGGTCATTTTTCGACCTTTAATAGCATATAACTCGAAATGGATACATTTTTCGAAAAAATGTCAACAAATAAACAGCACAAATAACAAAAACCTACGTAGCATTTTTCAACTGTTTCATAATTTTGCAATTTTTTTGTTAATAACAAATTAAGGAGCACTCGGAAAAAAAATATTATTTTGGTTTTTTGTTGGCAATGATGAAATGAATCGATTGCAAAAGGTTTCATTCCAGCGCCTTTTTTTGATCAGTTAAGTTGTAATCATATTTTTAGTGGTTGACTGCTCAGCTATCATGTTAATACTCTTTCAGAAAGAATGTCGTAAATAAAAATTGGTGCATCTCATTAGAGCTGAATGACACACATTTCCCTAAAGTTCTAATTAATTTAAGTTTTTACCTACCCCACTTTATTCTCAGGTTCTTTCTTTCGTTCATCACCCTCGCGTGTTGAATCATCAGTTCTTGGAGTTCTTGATGATCCCTCAAAAACCCCCCCACCGTCTTCTCCTGGCTGAGCTGCCATTTCTTCCTCTTCAAGTTCTTGTTCCATACCTCTTTTTCCTTTGCCCTTGGTCAATCTATCTTCTACGAAGCATTTATTATTATATAGGATGTTCGAAAAATACGTGTACAACGTTTGATGACTAGTGATGTCAAAATAGGTCGATTTATGCCAAAAAGATTGAAAAACTAACTATAAAGAAAGCATTAATTAGGCAAATGTGCAAAATAGCCGCCATTTTGCTCAATACACTTTTTAATACTTTTTAAAAAATGGAACTGGATAAGTTTTTTTATCCCTTGGTTTATTATATTTGTTTAAGTTTACAAAGGGAACGTTCTAATGATCAAACCTTTCAGTAAAACTTCCCTAGGCTGCAGCAACCTTACATTTAAATCGATAAAAAGGTGGAGCTTACCCCTCTTATTCGGTAGGAAGGGATATGCAGATTTGCCACGTTTTCAACATAAATCCGAAAATTTAAATCTTTTATACTTGTTTCTAACAAAAACATGTATATCACATTAAATACTGATATCTAATCATTGACAATATTGTAAATTATTTTTTATGAATGAGACGGCGTACCAGTTTGCGTACCGTTTAGGAGCGTCAAAATTATAACACGGGATAGGAATTCTTGGTATATTTCCTCTATGATATAGCCAAACAGCAACGAAAAAATGGGGTGGTACACCATCGTGCATATACCGTATTTTTCGCCGAAGTAAAGTAGGCAAATTTTTCAGAAGAGCTGGTAATGTGTTTTGCAAAAAATTTAGATACATAACGTTATTTATTCTGTCTGGAATCACAACAGGACCAACATGATAGCGATCAATAATAGCTGTCCAAACATTTATTTTAAAGTTATGCTAATGGTGTGCGACTTTAATGGCATATGGATTTTCATTCCCATAAACATGTTCGTTGTCCAGTTTGGTGACTCCATATCTTATAAAGCACATCTTGTTAGAAAACAAAATTTTTCTACCAAAATATAGATCACTAATTCTTAATTTAAGAATAATTTCTAAAAATTTCAAAGCGCATAGGGGGATCAATCAGTAAATGTTCCTTAACCTTTGGACGTGATATGGATGTAATAACTGTTCCTTTAAAATATAATTTACAATAGTTTTAGGGATATCCCATTCACGTTCTAAGCGACGGGTACTTGGTTCGTCTTCAACTCTTTCCAAAATTTTCTCTCGTTTTTCGACTGTTTGAGTTGTTTGAATACG
Organism: Diaprepes abbreviatus; assembly: GCA_034092305.1. NCBI lineage: Eukaryota > Metazoa > Arthropoda > Insecta > Coleoptera > Curculionidae > Diaprepes > Diaprepes abbreviatus. The sequence goes on from JASJET010000011.1 coordinate 4,593,346, forward strand.
ACTCCTACTTTCATCTTTGTCTTAAAGCTGTCCGTTTCTCGGATTGTCATAACGTTGATGATATAAAAAATAAGGAACGATGTTTTCCAGTGATATCACTTTTATAACACTTTATAGCCGATCGCTATACCACTAAAAAACCTCATATTATACTATTACACCACACACCAAAAATTATTAAATACAGTTACCACGTTTTCAAGAAATTTGGGAGATATCAATATTACCTCAAAATTTTAACGTCTTTTGTCGCCTAAACCAGGTAGTATCGAATATACCTAAGTTGGCTTAAATCAACCATTTTGACGTCAAGAGTCTGTCATCAAACGTTATGTACGTATTTTCTGGACATCCTGTATAATAAAAAAAAGTATTTAAAATTAAATGCCGAGGAATTAATACTCAAAGTTTGGTGCAAACAGTAGAAAAAAATCTAAAATCTTCTTTCTTACTAAATGCTCTACTCTGTTAGTTTCAACCTCTTTATTGAAATCTTGTGAAAAATCTACCCAATATAAATTTCGGTAACTAGATGCATTGATATCATGCAAAGTTATAATTGCAATCAATCGCACTAATATTCGACAAGCGGTAAAAGTAAAGATATTTACCGAGAAAATTAATCTTTTCGATCTTAGCTAGATCGACGGATTACCAACATATCATTTATATGTATTGCTGATTTTGAAAAAGCATCTATATGCGTTTATTTTGGTATATATTTCGGAATCAAGTAATCTCGCATTTGTTGTGGATTTGAATAATATGATTGTTTAATGATTAATTTGACATAAAAAATTATAATTCTTAGAAATGAACTGATGAATTAGATTTATTTTTTGTAGCTGGTAACTAAAACGTCTTTCCTCAAGGTCCAAGAAACTTAGATTAGCAAAACAAGGCTAGGATTCCTTAATATCGCCCCTCAGTAACCAATATTGACCAATAGAAGTACTCTTTAGGCTCATCACATCTAAAGGCGCATTCATAATGTATATTTTGGCAGTCATTTTACACCCTAGAGCACGCAAAGCCTAAATCAATTTATTAATGTTCTAAAGTTTTATGTCCTTTTCTTTCTTAATCAGTTTTGGCAAATCTAGATTAGGGATTTTTATGCTTGTTGTATGACTCAGCTTTAAAGGTTTTTCGTTTTATCAATTCTCATATTTCGGATCTGAGAAAAGTATCTTTCTTTAACTTCACTTTCCCGTTTTTAAAAAATTATCTGAAAAGCATCACACTTCAGTGATTTCACTCAACTTTCCATTATTCCCAGCTTTTTTGCAGAGGTTCATTACTAATGATGTATAACGATTTTTTTATTCTTGGAGTAAAATTCCCTCTTGAAGGCCAGAATACCTTTAGAATTTGCACATATTCTTCATAAGTGCTTCTCTTTAGAAACAACGTGATATATAGGAATAGAGGGGTATTTTTTACCATAATGTAAAGTCTGTTGAACTAATTTTCGAACAATCTCTGAGTAACTTACATACATATTTAAGGCCCAAACACTTAAGTAGCTCATTTGTATCATTACAGTAAAAAAGATAACCAATCATTTTAGAAAATTCCATGAGGTTTTTGTGATTTCATCTAAGAAATATCATTACTGACGACCCAATTCTACTTGTACTTTGATACTTTTGACTCTCGCTAAGCCACTTAAATTTGACTGATGAATAAAATGAGGCTCGAGTAAACAAACAGAGCCGAAACTTGGACTAAAACAGCCTTAACGTGAGAAGTACTTACAAAGGAACCACCCCAACCCGACCTCACCGATATTGATCATTTTTGGATATGTTGTAGTACTTGAAAAAATTATAAATATGTGTTTATTTTTTTCGGCTGACATCTACTTTTAAGGAGTGAAATTCACCCCCAAAGTCATCCCTTAAAATTATTTTTTTCAATATATGTCAGCATCTAATTAATATTTTTGAATAAAATCAAGTGGAAAATATTCGTCATGAAAAGTCACAAATGTGAGGTATATTTATTATCATAGAGGTGGCAACCCCTATTTTATATTAAAAAAAAACTACATTTTTTCGGAATATGCTTGTCATAAATATCGGGGAATGAACGCGAAAGAATTACAAAAAACATTTTTGTTAACAATATCGATTATTACTATTGGCGTGTTTCGAGATTTTTCAAACAAGCACCCGTAATGTTCGTTAACAAACTCTTACAGTAATGAACCACATATAAGTGGTAAAATTTTATTTTTCTTAAAACTTATCCAAAGTGTAAAGCGAATATAATTTATAAATAATGCAAATATATTATTTTTTTTTCAAAAGGGTAAAAAAGTCACCCTCAAAAGTAAATACCTAATATAACATGAGATATAATTAAAATTCTTTAATAAAACAAAATATAAAATAAGTTCTGTGTGATTTAATTAGGAGAAAACTTTTTTTATCATGTTAATATTCATTTGTAAGGGGTAAAAACCACCCCTAAAATTAAACTTTATAATTTACTTTTTCATATGCATCAGCATTTAATGGAGATTTTTTAATAAAATTAAGTTGAAAAATATTGTTTGTAAGAATCCTGAAATATAACGCGTATTTATGACCAAAAGGGGTGCAACCCTTGTTTTATATACTGATCCTCTATATTCTTAATGAAAATGGTTTTTACAATTTTTTAAGTTCATTCATCGACTTTTATATAAAAAAAAATATTCATAAAAAATGTATTTTTATTTTAACATAAAATATGGGTTGCAACCCCTTAGCTCACAAATATACCTCATATTTCAGGTTTCTTACTACAAATATTTTTACACTTGATTTTATTCAAAAATATCCATTAAATGGTAAGGTGTATCAAGATGAATTTTAAGGGCAAACTTTAGGGATAGTTTTCACGCCTTAAAGGAATGTTGGTATATTGAAAAGAATAATATTGTTTCCTTTTTTCAGTTATACAGGACTTATTTTCTTTTTATTACAGAATTTTAATTCGAACTCATAATGTATTAGGTATTTACTTTTGAGGGTGACTTTTTACACCCTTTTGATACTATTATTGAAAAAAAAATATTTACATTTGGATGACTTTTAAGAAAAAAAAAATTTATCACTTGTATGTCGACCATCACTGCAAGAGGTAGTTAATGGTATTTAGGGGTGGCGATTTGAGAAATCCCGAAACACGCCAACACTAGTGATCGATATTGTTAACTACAAAGCTTTTTATAATTTTTTTAAGTTCATTCCCCTATATTTATAACAAAAATGTTCATAAAAATGTATTTTTTTTTTAAATATAAAATAGGAGTTATAACCTCTTTGTGCTTAAATATATCTCCTATTAGTGACTTTTTATAAGGAATATTTTCCACTTAATTTTATTGAAAAATGACTTTGGGAGTGAATTTCACCCTTTAAAAGTAGATGTTAGCCGGTAAAAAAAATACGCATCTATTATTTTTTCAAGTACTACAACATGTCCAAAAATGATCAAAGTCGGTGAGGTCGGGTTGCGGTGGTTCCTTTGTTAGTATACTTTTCATAAATAATACCAATTACTTGTGGCAGAAAGCTTATGGACTAATATTTTTTAATGAACTATTCAAAGCATTTTGCAAGAAAAAACTTTGCTCAGAACCGAAAGATAACAAAGAATTTCAACTAAAGAAGACCGTAGATATATTTTAGGCCGAGATTTGAAAAATGAATTATCAGAAAATGATGGGGAGGAAAATTGAAATAAAAATAAACCACAAGTTGAATATAACATTAGAAATTATTACACTAAAAATTAATATAATGGCATAAAATCCCCTTACTATATCACGCACGCGAGTCCGTAACATTGAAACACAATTACCTTAAATCAAGCGCCTAGCACTTGAGAAATAAAATATAACCACTATAGAAATATGATTTTTATTGATAATAACGGTTCCCTGGAAATGATACATATTTTTTGATGCATTTAAACCTACTCTTGAAATAACAATTCGTGTTTCGAATACATGACTGCAGATAGGTGTTTATTTAGTGCTATTTAGTAACTAACAAATTAGAAATACCGCGAAATAGTAAGCGTGAAATATTACTTCAATTTTTGCTCCACAACAATCCTCCACTATTAAAATCAATCTTCGGCTTTGAAAATAAATTATCATAAAGCGAGAAGATCAAATAACTCCCTCCCCAAAAAGATTTGATTTGATTTTGGACCCATTTGTTTCTGATTATTTGGTGCGAGACCCACAAAAGAAAATTAGACATTGCCAAGCCATTTAGTTTGTAGTTGATAAAACCACAGATGTGTCAAGAGAGGGTCAAAGACCTTATGGTTAAGTTTTACAGGGACATACCAAGTGACATGTTGGGCTCGTAATGTTATGGACCAATTCGACCAAAACATCTGAATTACTTGTATCCTACAAAATTTGATCGAAAAATGAACTGTTTGTAAACCCCATGTCATACATTTTTATTGACCGTGGGATAAAGATCTTAACGTTGATAATTGTAATGATTTCATTTGAGTTCAAAATAACTCATCAACTGCTACTGCTGAGCTACTTTCTTCTTGTTCTATTGTTAATTTTCATTGGAAACACCCTTTGTACAATTAATATCCGAAAATTTTTTACATGGATTGCGGTTTTTCTTGCTTTTATATACTATCTTGACCTATAATATCTTTTCTACGTTATCCTATTACAATATAAGACATTGATATTTAAACTTTTCCCAAAGTCTGTTATTTTTCTTGGGTGAAGCATGCTTTATTTTATCGGGCATCAAGAATATGCCTTGGCAAGTCAGAGAATTATTGTTCTTTATTGAACCAATAATCTATTAATTTTTTTTTCTTCAGAAAAAATTAAAATTTAATTCACATTTATTCTAATGACAGAATGCCAAACTCATTTTTTATTCTAGATTATTGAATATTGGCTTCCGGTACTCATTTTCGCAGATGATTTCAACAGTCAAGTAAAATTTTACTATGGTAGTTGTTTTTCTTTTGAAAAAAAAAGCGTTGTGGAGCCCAACTAATTTACTTTTTGTTACTTTTAAAAATATTGAAGATTGTAGTTTTTTCTATGTTAAAACTAGAATCTATATACTCTTGTGGATTGACTAATTTGAGAAATATAATGAATAAAGAAAAAGAATTTGTTTTAATATGACAGAAATTTGATCTAAAAAACGAGAAAAAAAGAATTTCAATCACCATTTAATATCTCAAAATACTTGTAATATAGCATATTAATCAACCCTGTATTTGTGAATTTAAAAAAACCTACAAATCCTCGTAGTTTTAAGGACAATGTGAGTTACCTTAATTTAGTAATTATATGTTTCTATGAAGTCTAATAATATAACAGAAGTATTCTTACCTGAAGGATGTAATCGTTTTGATCTTACAGAACTTAGAACAAATCTTGTATAAATTACTTCTTCGGTGCTTTCCCTTTTGCGTTTATTATACATAATTCTGGTTGTTAGTGAACGAATGTCCTAAATCAGAAATGTAAACAAATATCTAATTGATTGCCTAAAGCTACATTTATACAAAAGTCGAAACATGTACTTCATTTTAAGCTTTAATGACGTAGAGCTTCAAAACTACTATACTTTATTTATTTACTTATTTTAGAAATTGACTAAAGATGAGAGTGTAAAAGGTGGAAGGTTTATTTTTCTTCTAAAATAACTAATTCGCAATTTTGATTTATGAATAACAAAAAATTATAGATTTTAAAAGAACAATTCATGATTTGCACTCTCACTCGACTAATTCCAATTCATATAATATGAAACCTGATAACATTCCATTCAGAAATGTTTAGAAACAAATCAGCAGCTTTTGTATACGTACTTTTAGAGACATTTTTAGAATTATTTTTAAACAGAAAATTTAAGTAATAAAAATTAAAAGATCATTATTCGTTATTACACAAAGTTGGTGTGAAACGTAACAAAAGGGAACTTATTTCTCTGTAATCAGATGACATGTATAATTTGGGAGTTAGAGTGTTGGCTATGTTATGTGTCTAATATCATTTTTTTTAGTTAATAATACCACTCATATAATTAGTTCTAGATATATCTATGTATACACTTGAGAATCTCAGCCTAAGAAAGAAAGTTTGTTAACAATAGGTTTCAGTTATATATATATATATATATATATATATATATATATATATATATATATATATATATATATATACATATATTCTATCGTTTTTACGGTGGAAGTATCAAAACTTTTATTAACAGTTTTTAAACATTTTCGGTTAGGGCGAGCTTTATTGCTGAAATGCTGTAGTTTGCTGTCATAATTTATAGCATACTGAGGTTATGATAACTTTTATGTAAGGACATTTTGGTCGTCAGTGGTGGTCTACTGACTCACAATGAGTTAATACAAGGAGAAATAAAACGATTTTTTCATTTTTTTAATGATTTCGTGAGAACATAAAATAAACTAAAAATGTTTAAATATGAATGAATATAATCATATTTTTTTGATTGTGGGTTTTTGTGTACAAAATATTAATTTAATCCATCTAATTCAAGGATGCCACAAAAGCCCTTCCTGCCAAAATCTAATTTCTTTGCTCACTGCATTGGATTAAACTAGAGTTAGACGATATAGCGACTTCTTGTTAACCAGTCAGACAGCAATAATAATTTATGGATCGCTGTCATTTATAATAGTGATTCTTCACTGCAATAATTTTTACTCCCAATGCAATGCTAGATGGCTAATGGCACATAACTGCTTAATCTAGGATATTGATATTCAGATTCGGCATCAATATGAATATTAATTATGCATATATATATATATATATATATATATATATATATATATATATATATATATATATATATATACATTAAAAATAAACAATTTCTCGATCTAGGTAGGAAAAGTTATTTTATTCCCCTTAAGACCGTTAAGAAAAGGAAGGCAGATAGTATATTCTTTGCGGATTCCATTCTGGTTTCCTCTCAATACTAGTTTCGGCTACCTAAAGGTCTCATCAGTGGAGCTGTTACGAACTGGGAGTAAAATGTACAGAAACCAACTTTCTACTTTTCGCATTCGAAAAAGGTCAGCAAGATATTATCTGCAGAACTTGATGTCAGACTGTTATCCCAAGCAATACGAACGAACATCTGAATATACCCCGGGGCGGTAGGAAATTATTAAAAATAAATAATTTTACGGTCTATGTGTTGGAATTATTTTCCTTACGGCCGTTAAGAAAGGGAGGCAGATAGCTATTTCCTATGAATATTGTTTTTGAATCATTATTGCTCCATTGATGACACCATAAGGTGGTCGAAACTAGTATGGAGAGAGAACCAGAGTGGAATTCGCAGAGAATATACTGTTCAAATAATATTATTGTATATTTGTTCTTTAATTTTTTTTTCATATTTGTATGTGGAACGTTTTTTTTTGTGTGACATTGTGATAAATTATCTTATAAACCCGATATTTCATTTTCATTTATAATATATATATATATATATATATATATATATATATATATATATATATATATATATATATACCTAAATAACAATTATTTAGTAAAAATTGTTTACCTTAAATCTTGAAAAACAAGCTGTCCCATTGTCAGTAAAACCTTCACTTAGCCCGACTTCGTTATTCCCAAATCCATCATACATATAATACAAATGATTCTTATAAATTAGTGCACATGCATATGTTGGCGTTACCAAAACGCCCATATCTGATCTGACAAAGAGAATTTTATCAATCGCTAGCTCCAAAATATTTTGTCGAGTATAAGAATCAAACACATATTCCACTAGACAAGTAAATTTATTTTTTCCCAAGGATATTTGGGGAATCTCCAATTTTGAGACCTAAAAATGTGACTAATTGTTTACCACGGTTATAAATGCTTGCAAAAACAATCTTACACGTAACAGAATTTGTACCCCAAATTAACTCAAAATTGTTGAATTAAAAGTAAGAAAACCCCTGGAGTGAAACCATTCAATTCTGAAATAAGTGAACAATATTTTTTAAAGTTCTGTCATTTTAAAGGAAAAATAGAACCCTTATAGGATTACTTACCCGTCTGTCTGCCTATTTGTCTTTTTATTATCAATCTTTTTTCAAAAGACCGTTGACATAGAAATAATGGAATAAAAAGAATGCTTATTAACCCGTATAAAATGTATTCAAAAACTGACCTATTTGTAATATGACCTAACATGTCTGCGCAGACTATAATATTTGTAGCTACGCATAGTCCAAGCTCTAGGTAAATATAGTGACGTAAATTCCGAAATGGATGAAACCTATCCATGGGTGTTAGGGGCAATGTAAGAACAAACTCTACATAGAATGTTACAGCAAAAAATAGGTAGGGGCCAAGAGGGGGATGCCAAAGTTGGCCAAAACAGGTTTTTTGAACCTACAAGCTAGGGAACACATTTTGGAAGAAAAAGTTTCAAATAAGAGTCATAAACATTTTAAAATCATATAATTTCTGCCATCGTGCGATCTTTTTTGATAATTTGTTATTGAAGAAGGGTATTTTTTATATCAATTATTTATTGCAAAATTTACTTTTTTTTGCCCTTTTTTGCTTCTAAAGGGAAGCGCTCTTTTTCTGAACAAGATGATACTTTATAATAGTAAATCGGATATTTTGTTGCTGAGATATTGCTAATTGTTTATCACAAGCCGCAAAATGTTGATTACTTTAACTTTTTTTTTGAGTGAATATTTTTACCTCCACAAAGGTTCAATCTCTGCTTGAAGGCTTAAACTTTCGTGTCTAGGGCAAATGAAAAAATTAATTTCTAACCCCTTAAATATCGCTTTAAAGAAGGTGTTTTTTTAAATAAAGAAATAGTGCTGGATTCTCCCCTTAAATGTTAAATATTTTTAATTTAAAAATTCGAATAACTGAGTTTAAGACGAAGGTTTTGAAAAAAAGAAAGCTTTTTTGTACCAATAGGAGCCGAGTTGAGATTTTTTTTTCAAAAAATCGCAGGTCTGTTTATAATAATTAAGAAAGAAATCCAACGGAGTTTAATACTTAGAGAGTTATACTTTTAAAATCGTTGATCAAATTTTACAAAGGGCGGTTTTGTGTTATTAAAAATCATATGTAAAACAGAGCGTCCGAAAAGCTACTGGTCCTACCGCGGTGGTAGAAGGATCCGCAGCCGAGCCCTCATGCACTCAAGAAAACTGAATTAGCAGCTTCAAATCAGCTGCTGTCGGATAAATATACTGCATTTTAGCAACAAATGAACCAATATCAATGTTTTTTTCTGGAATAGCTCGAAAAATTATGAATATTGGTGCAATTAGTTTTAACGAATAAGCTATATTTAATGTGTTATTTGGAGTACCTATAAAATTTGAAATTTGTGGACAAGTTTAATTTCAATTTTAATCCACTATACCTAGTAAATAATTATTCCAAATTTTTCATGTTTTAACATGAAAAATGCAAATTTTTAATTAAAAAAAATTATTTCATCTATTTATTAATTTATTTATTATGTACGTATAAAATAATTATTTAGCAAATCTCCAATAAAGTAAATTATTTATGCAATTTTCCGTTTTTTTGCTTCTTCTTCATTGTCATCAAAAAAGCTACTTTGAATATTATCATTTTCGATACTCGTTTAAGACAATTTGGTGGAACGCTAGGTCCTAAATATTGAGAGTAAGTTGATTTAACCTTCAAGAACATCAGGAAATCATGCTTCTCTCACTAATTATATTAACAGGTTGAGTATTGTATCATATATGTAAAAAATCTTTGTAAATAAATTTTCAAAAAGGTTGATAAAAAATCGCAAAACTGGAAATTTCACCCCAACCCCCCTTTTTACCCGTCAGAAGTGGCAAAAAAAATTGTCATCGAATCAGAGATAAACAAAACTCCGTGTACAAAATTCGGAAGAGTTTGGTAAAAATTGAAATAAATGATAATTTCGCCCCAATCCCTATTTTTCGTCCTTTGGAGACATCATCTTAATAAAATAACCACGCAAATCGATTCCGTACATTATTCGACGCTACCAGCTTTGGCACGAACAGTGAACAAAATCGTCCACTCAACTGGCTAAAAATTAAATATTTTACTTACAATGTTCGAAAATCGGTTGTACACCGACCTAGTTAAAAATACATTTGTTTTTTTGAATAAAGTAATATTAAAATTATTTTTATCTAAGAGCATAACTGTCATAACGTAAAAATAAGTCTAATCATGCCAGAGACTATAACACTTATCAAGGCCAAGCATAGCTATACGGCAGGGAATTCCAAGCCGCCCTCTATTCGTTCTTTCAATCTTTTTTGCACGTATTCCTCCACTTCTTCATGTACATCTGTTCTCTACGCATACTTTGTAAAATCTGATTATGGATTTTGAAAATACAAATTTCTAAGTATAAAATGCTGTTGAATTTGTTTCTTAATTGTTGTAAACAGGTCCAAAATTTTTTTTTTTTTCAAAATTATCATCTTGAAGTCAGTTATTCAAATTTTGAAATTAGAAATGTCCAACATGGAAGGGGAAGCCTCCAGCTCTATTTTTTTTATAAAAAAAACACACCTTATTTTAAAGCGATGTTGAAAATTTATTTTTTCATTTACCCCTAACAAAATATGAAAACTTAGGTCTTCACAAAGAGATTGAGCCTTTGTGGAGGTCAAAATATTTATCCAAAAAAGAGTTATAGCCAGCAACATTTTGCGTCTTGTGATAATCAAGTAACAATATCTCGGCAATAAATTATCCGATTTACTATTTTAAAACATCATTTTGTTCAGAATGACGTGAGCTTCCCTTTAAAACCAAAAAAAGTAAATTTTGCAATAAATAATTAATACCCACAAAAAGACAGATTTTGAGGGATTTTCTGGCCTTTTTGCAATAACGAATTGACAAAAATGATCACCCGAAAAGCCTAAATAGTAGATTTTTAAAATCTCCACAACTTTTATTTGAAACTTTTTTTTCCAAAATGCGTTATTTGGCTTGTTAACTCAGAAAACCTGTTTTAATCCACTTTGACCCTCCCTCTTTTTGGCCCCAAACTATTTTTTGCTATTAAATTTTATGCAGGGTTTGTTCTTACATTGCCCCCAATATCCCTGGGTATGCCTCATCCATCTCGAATTTTACGTCAAAAACAGCACTAATTTTTACATATGGCTTGGAGTAGTCGTCCGAAAAAATTTTTGTTGGTGGCATATTAAAGAGCAATAATTTATTGTTGTTACGACCTAAAGAAATACTTGATATTGGTTATGTACAATTTGGTAGATGTTCTCGGTAAAATAATAGCATGAAGGACCCTGCACAAAATATACTCCCTATTATAAATGGTCCAAGATTATAGAGCATTTAGACTAAATAAGCAAACAATCACAAAACGACATAAATATGACATTTTTTCTGTTTCAGTAACTAAAAATAACAACAAATCCATTGATATAGTGGCCATCCATTTAACTAGGCAGGTTATAACCACCCAAATCAAGAAAAGAAAATTAGAGGTTCCAAAAATATTTCCAAATGTTGAGAACTATATGCTGGTTTACGAACATCTGATGTTTTATAAACTTTAGCGAAGAAAGGTTAAGGGTTTGTTTGAAACTGACAGGTAAATAAAAATGACGAGCACATTTCTCAAAGGTACTTTCGTATGATGTTTTAGAACAAATTTTGAATATTATATTAAAATTGATAAATTAAAGAAAAGGAGTAAAAATAGAAAATTAGATAAATAAAACCAAATTAATTTTTTTTAATTCATTGTTTTATAGTATTCATATTTCACAGAAAATAAATATGATTACATGCACACACTTTTTAAAAAGCTCACAGTTAATTTATTTGGTGCTTTTTGATTCGAAGGAGAAAATGTAACTCGCTCCCTCTGTGAAGCTAGTATTTGAGCCAGCACTTAATATAATATATATTTTCTTCAAACCGCTACCTTTGTTGCGTTTTACTGATTTTACCGAATCATATTGCCTTGATTTTGGTATACTTTCATTCGAATATATCCAAGTTTTTTCTAAAAAAATAACTGTTCTAAGTTGTGAGTGAATATTCTCAATACATTCATTTTTAATTTGACACGACTTGTAATTTTTGATTGCTCCAGTTCTTTCTAATATTTAAAATTTTTAATAAGACTCTCTAAAGTTTTAGATTTTTTTCATAATTAGACTTTGTATAAATCTTCGTCTTTCATGAATAATCCTCGGTATAAATCTTACACTTATTTTAAGCTTTTCCGGGACAATACGAACTTTGCTCCGTTCATATTATAATTCTTGACATTATGGTGAAAAAAAAATTAACAAAATAAGACCCTTTTGGCCAATAACCACTGGTAATGTTACGTCATTACCTACGACGACAATAATCATTTCTGATAATGATTTTAGCAACTCCCCCCTCAAGAGATCCACAACTAAAATTATTAACACATTTTTAATAAAATAGGTCGTTTGGAGTTTTTAATAAGTTATTTTATTGTACCAAGGCAATATTTTCCAATTTTGAGAATATATATATATATATATATATATATATATATATATATATATATATATATATATATATATAGTAAGTGGTGTAGATTTCGAAAAAAAGAATATAGAAGTTAAAATGAAAAAATAGCATTGACATAGCCTCTGAAATCAAAAGGAATATCTTAAAAATACAAAATAGACTAATTTATAAAAAAATATTGCATAACATAATTACGTAGTTTCCAAATCTACTAAATACAGTGCTTCAACACATGGGGTATTTCGAGGAAAAAATAGCGATCAAAGTCATGATAACATATACAGAGTGTTCAAAATATTCAAAAATGTTTAATTAATCTTAAATAAAATACTCTTACTTGTAGTTTATACAAACTTTATTTAACTAAGTTGTTCTGAAATAGAAATGAAAATATAATTATTCCACATATTAGCCTCCTACTAGTACACATTTTTCTAATCTTATCTAAGTTATTCGTCCATAGATGCCATCATATCCGCATTTATAGCAGCACAGTTTCCACATTTTTTCTTTTAGTAAATCAATGTTATTATTATGATCATTATTGTAAACTTTTTGCTTTAAGTAACCTCATAGAAAATAATGTAATGGGGTTAGATCAGGCGACCGAGCATGCTAGGCCAGTGGTTCAAAAGGGCCAATTCACTTATCCTGGAAATGAATGCTTAGCCAGTGTGTCACTCGTAATATACAGTAAGCAGAATATCCGTCTTGCTGAAAAATAAGATTTCTCTCTACTCTCTAAATGTTCGTCAAAACAAAATTGTTTAAAATTTCTATATACGAATTTTGATTTATATTATCTACTAAAAAATAGGGCCCAATTATTCTATGATACATGACTCCGCCCTAAACATTACCTTTTTAAAAGTTTTGACTATGAGTAGATATGCTAAAATTAGAATTTTTTTTTGGTCAGTACCTACAATCAATTTTGTGAAGAGTCTGCCTCATTAGTTGTAAAACTGGCCTCGTCGGAAAATAAAATGTTCATATAAAACAATCTATTAACTAAAATTTTTTCACACATTATCATACAATACTCCAAAAGCCAAGCATCACCTCCACTTTAATATTTTTTAATAGATTTTGATCTGAACGGCCCGAAAATTGTTATTTACTATAATATTATGAATATGAGACTTGGTAACTGTATCTAAGGCGCACGTTCTTTTCCTTAAGGATAATTTAGGATTTTGTTGTACTGAGTTAAAAGCTAACAAGGTGGTAGCGCTATTATGGTTGCTTTTTTACCTTCTTGAAAGCTTTGGCCTCCCCTATAGCATTACATTTTTGAATTAATTTATCTATGGCTTTTTGAGTTTCGTAAACATTTGGTACTTTTCATTGAATATTTCAAACGCATATCGATAAGACGCATTTCCTCTTCCATAAAATTTTACTAGGTTAATCCGTTGGTCTAAGATTGGCATGGTGAATTTGGTGTTTAGTAATTATTTTTTGGATAAACATAGATAAGACATTAGTAAAATTTCAGTAAATAATAAAAAAATTTTACTGCGGTAGAATTAGTTTAACAAGGTGCAAATATTTCCTTTAGACACTTAAAGGAAAAATACACAGACATTAAATTTCCAGTAAATACAAATCTGGTCCTTTCTCCATACGCGTTTCGACCACGAAATGGTCTCATCAGTGGAGCTATAACGAACCAAGGGCAACATTCATAGGAAACATCTGTCTATATAAAATAAAAATTCCTTGATATGTCGGATAAGTATTAAACTGCCTATAGATTTTTTCTTTAACTGCCTGAAGACGAATATAGGTAATTTAATACGTTGATCTTGGCAGAAAAATATCCGTTGTTGAATTACTTCATCTGTTCAATCAAAAATCGGAACGTCTACTAAAATGTCTTACCTAAAAAAATTTGTTTTCGGGTGAATATTAATTCTGAATTGTTTTTTTAATAAACTACGTATTTAGGCTTTGTTGCTATTTCGGAAAAACATGGTTAAATCAAATTTGTTAAAAAATATAAATAAGAGCATTTTGTTTAAAATTAATTCTACATATTTGAATATTTTGAACACTCTGTATACGCTACTATAAATTTGATTTTGAAATTCGAGGGTAAATAAAACTTTTTATTTAGAATGACGTTTTCTCGGAAAGTCAAGTCAAGAGTTTACTAGAGTACGGTACCCAATCCGTCGATTATATTAAAAATTAACAACAATAGTCATATAATTATATTAGTATTATCCACAAAAATCCTAGTGGATTTAGGAGTGTAGTTTTATAAAGAGAGCATTTATTTTAGGTATACTATGATAACACACTGTACTTATCAGTTTGCGGGTCTGTCCCATTGAACAAATAACTTGTTGAAATTTGAATTAGTGCATCCATGTTATTCAAACATTTAACGTGTATATCCATAAATAGACTTTCGTATACAATATTATAAATACGTCAGATGTAATGCATAGGAATCACAGTCATTGTGGAGAGTATGCAGGAATGTGATATTTAATTAAACCCCAAAAAAAATTATTTAAGCTAAGGAAATTCAACATTTAAATTAGCATTGTAGGAAGAAAAATATTTTCATTACAATTCAATATATATTTTTTACTAGAGGCACGATTGTATTTTTATAGATAAACTTTTACCAATATTGTAATTTCTTTTTCACATAATTGTCTCGTTTAGTGAAATACCGGGGTAATAAATTCAAAATTTTAAATAATGCATGATGCAGAAGTTTTAATTTATTTCTTAATTTGACTTTTAAATAAATTTTTGCTCCCCGTAATTAATTTCGACTTCCTTTACTTTAATAGCTTGTCCTTGTCTCTGGAAAAGACAGCAGCTAAAACAGATTTCAGAATTTGTGCTTTATTAATTGTCCTTTATTGCTACACCAAAGGAAAATATTTATAAAATTATTTTATTTCTAAACGTACTATATTTTTTGTGATCTCTGATATTTTGTTAAACTTCTTGAGTTGTCTAGGTATCAACTTAAAGATTATACATGACTGAGTAAATTTACATGTTTTTATTATGAATAAATTAATAATAGTAATGATACTCGATCTTCGATGCTTAGGCCTCGTTGGATCAATTACATCCCACCGTGACCACAAGTGATTAAAGGTCGATCGCCTTTACCAATTCAAGCAGCCTCGTTACCTGACTATGTCAGGCTGCTTCGGGTGATATTATTGTATCCACGAAATGTTTCTGCCTCAGCGGCGTGAGTGTCGGGCACTCTCTGAGAATGTGGTTAACAGTATCATCCTTCACCAGGCACTATCTGCCTACTGGGTCATTTTTGATGCCAATCCTATGAAGATTGTATAGCAGGTGACAATGTCTATCAGCAATTCCACCACCATTCGCAGTTCTATGCTCTTCCGGAACAGAAGCTCGCTAGTAAGTATAGCATTAGGTCTAATTATATGATCCTTGATACATCTCATTTTAAAAGCTTCTCTCCAACATTCAACAGATTTGCTTTGCAGCAAAAATTTCATTTCTCTCGTATCAACAATAATTGGTCGATGATTTTTGTATACCTGACACTTTTTTCTGCTTTTAAAAAAGTACCCAACAAATTGAAATACTTATATACCTTATTACTGGTTGTCAATTTATTTCAATGAAACACGCCAGTATTAACAAGAACTATGATTTCTTAGTTGACTAAAATTGTAGTAGTTTCCATTCAAAATATTGATCTAATATAACTGATATTATTACCTGGTCATACCTAAACTTGGATGCTTTATACAACTCAACGCCGCATTTTAAAATATAATCAACTATTTCAGGACTCCACGATAAGATAGAATACTTTTTAGCAACCACGTTAGCCATAACACATACAAAAGGTGCCATAAACTCCTCTTCTTCTCCAAAAGCCGATATATTCTTTGTGCCCCTTATTATCTAAAAAATATTAATGAATAAGTAAAAATTGAGCCTCAGTATCTGAAAATGAATTAGTGAATTAATAACATTTTTTTTTTTCAATCTTAGAATTAAAAAACCACATAAGTTCATTAACACAGTTGATCATATCAATTTCGATAAAATTGACAATTCTGTCGTAACATAACTATTCATAGAAGCCCCGTTTTTCGAGCTTAAAGAAGGTGATCGGATGAACATTTTGGGTCATTCTATAATACCTTCCAATATTTCAGAACACAAAAGAAATAACTAACAAACTATTTATCTATTTTTTAGACCAAAATAATAGTGTGCTTATTTATAACTTGCTATGTGAAAATTATTTTAAACAAAGTTTGATTTTGTCACTTTTATTTTTGTACACTTTTTCCGTGACGATAAAGAATAATTTACTACCTTAAGTTAGATCATCGGCTAATCGAGTTTCTATATACTTTTTTGAAACTTCAGGTACTCATTCATTGTTGATATAAACTTCCATTAGACTGCAAAATTTCAAATACCTTGCCCATCTCATAGCCAACATAATCATTATAAAAAAAAATACTATTTTTAACATAGGCTATACGGGAGAGCCATAGTTAGTGTAACATAATTAAACATAAACTTGGAAGATTGCCAATTGTCAGGGGTTGACACTACCCGTCTGATGAGTTCAGAAGAACAAAACAATTAACTCACCGTGTCTAGCCAAGCTTCTGCTATGCGAAAGCCAGCCGAAGCGAAAGTTAGCTAGACTGTAGGACGTGAGCTGATAACTTATTCGCAAGGCGATGTTAAGCCAAGCGATGTTATGCGGGAGCATCTGTCATTGTTCGATCTCTCGTGTCACATCCCTCAACCAATAAGATTGGCCGCGTACACTTGAGAAGAAAAATCCTGTCGTGAAGTGTGATGTGTTAACTGCCACCGGCATATTGCCACACAACATGCCGCACCTTAATTCGGCGGAAGGCACAAAGCGCTGAACTCAGATTGATTTTATTCGTCGTAGGAGCAACAGAGGTTGGACTAAAGCAGTTAAATGCGAGGTAAAGAATGGTAGCTCATTTGCCTGGTCTAGTTTCGTCTTCAATTCGACTCCTCAGACGTAGAAGTTAACCACGTTACTAGGTAGAAAAAATGCTTTTTGGACTTAAATATGTTCTATGATATATTTAACGTGGTTAACTTCCACGTCTGAGAGTCGAATTGAAGACGAAATTAGACAGGTGAATCGAGCTACCGCTCTTTACCTCACATTAAGCGGAAGGGATGTCGCTCCTACGCCGAATTAAATTAATCCAGATTCAGCGCTCTGTGCCTTCTGCCGAATTAAGGCGAGGCCTGGTATGTGGCAATAGGCCAGTGGCCGTTAACACATCACACTTTTGGAGTTAGACAGGACTTTTCTCTCCTCAAGTGTTCGCGCTCAATCTCATTAGTTGAGAGATGCGACACGAAAGATGTGAGATGTCAAAAATTGAACTCCTGGGATAACATCAAGCAAAGACAGATGCTCCCGCGTAACATCGCTTGGCTTAACATCACCTTGCGAATAAGCTGTCAGTTAACTTTTGCTTTTGCTGACTTTCGCATAGCAGAAGCTTGGATAGACACGGTGAGTTAATTGTTTTTCCTTCTGAACTCATCAGACGGGTAAGGTCAACCCTTAACAATTGGCAACCTTCCAAATTTATGCCAGTAAAAGACCTTGCGTTGGCAAGCAACAGATACTAGCTGCTTCAACGAGCAAACGGAGCTGCATTCTCCGTGCTGTCGTGTTACAAGTGGTGACTGACCACTCTAAATATACGATAAATAAATATAACTTAAACACAGCCATGCAAGTTGCAATATGAATTTTTCATTATCTATTTCCAGAGGTCGTTGTGTGAAATTTATACTAAACTGGGAAGTAGCAACGCTAAAACTCAAAGTAGGTATAGTGATGTTGAACACGTCACCAGTTGAGTTTTAGTATCAATGTTATTAATAATGTTTAACCAGCTTTTAGATATTACATATAGGATATAAGGTAAAGATTAAACAAACCTAACTTAGTAGGTAAATTACTATTTATCGGACTCACATGATATAAGTAGTGTTGCCGAATAATCGCTTCGTTAGTCATACACAATTCGCTTATGTGAGTGTGTATAGTTAGGATCAAAAATTTAGGAGAGAAGTAGGGGACGTAACGTATGAGATAGCATTAAATTGCGCGCTATACTTTTGACTACTATTACATCAAATGAACTACCTTAAAAAAAATTATCATCAAATATTATATTAGCTAAAAATTTGGCGGCTGAAAAAAAAGTGTTATCAGTTAGTCGACTCTGTTTAAAGAATACGATTTGTAAACACTAAGCATAAAATTTCAAAGTTCTTATTTTATTGGGCCATCGTAAATTTGATATATCAGTTAAATTTAAGTTAATTTTATTGCGAAAGATTTTTGAGATAAATTGACAATAATATTATATGCAGACATCTTTTGAAATATAAATTTCCTTAAATAACCATAAAACTGTTCGTTAATACACTTCGTATATCAAATGTATCAGAGAACGTGGCCGATAAATAAAATTTTAAGTTGGTTTGAAAAGTATTTTTTTTAAATAAGTAACTAGAGATAGGTTATTAATAAGAGGTGAGTAATATAGTGTTAATAAACCCCATTCGAATTTTGCTCTTTGATGACCCTTTTGACCCTGTTTTCGTAAAATTTTCTATCGTCGAAAGCCTAAATTTCTTATCGTATAAAATATTTAACCCCTAATTCACTACCATGATCTAATCTAAAACTGGTCTAAATTGACAATAAATTAGCAACTGTGATAATAATTCAACCAATTTTTATTTCTTAAAAATACAAGAATAATAAAACTGTTTTTTTTATCACCACACCCATGAAAATTAAAATTTTGTTTATTTTCAGATCGCAAATGGGATCATTTACCAATTTCAAGGCTTTACTCGTTATTTATCAGTGTGAAAATTTATTTGTTGGCTTATATAATACAAATTATAACAATATCATAAGTAAAACAAAACTTGAAAATTAGATGGTTAAAGTACCATAGCAGCTGACGGTTTGGATTAAAATTGACAAGTGCAGCAATGAGTTAACCAGTTTAAAAACCTGATAACTACTAATATAAAAAAATACTTTATTTTATTATCAGACAACTATTACTCAGACGTTACCTTTAATTTCCTTATAATCAAGTTTGTTTGTTAAAGCATTTAATTAAAATTATCTCAATATCATAAGAAAAACAATTTGGTCAACTACAAAACCTAACTTTAATGAAAACTAGATCCAATTTTAAACTTAAACCATTTTAGTGAGTTTAGCTCAAAAGTCAGAGATCAAAATTTCGGAATGAAATTTAGACGAAATTTACAAGATAAATCTTGAAGCTTCTCTTTTGTATCAGATCTTTAAAACTCTAATAGGAAAAAATTTTTACCTGTGTGTCATCAGGCAGATCGATGAAGTTCGTTTCTTTTCGTAATTCTTCGGACTTGGTGACGTCAGGAGTTACAGGTACAAAAATATCGTCCCATTGGCTAGGAGTCCTGAATTTATTTAGGCGCGATTTCATTTGCTGTTTTCCTCTGACATAAGTAGGATATAAGATTTCTTTTTTGATTGGAAAGAATGTTAAATCTGTGTTCATCTGCAAAAAGAACATGTAAGTTAAATGATATACAAGTTTATAATTAATATTTACCTCCTCTGTTACTACTAGCGGTTCTAGAGATCCAGCTCTAGCTTGAGCGTATTGGTCCTCAGTATAAAAAAAATCTTCACCTTCTCCTGCTTGCTCTTCCATTTCCTTCTCGATGGCAGCTTCCAGATCTTCTTCTCCCATTTCTTCTTGCTCTCCTCTTTGATCTAAAGTATATTGTATTGAATCAAGTTACAACTGTCATACTTAAGTTAGAAGTAAAACTATTGGCAATTATAACACAATAAAATTATTTTTGGTTTATGACTTATCGATAGTTTAAGGCAGTTAAATTGTAGACATATAAAGGCTGAGAAAAATTTGACACAATAGTAACATTAACTATACCAGCTAGTAATAATGAAATAAAAATAGTTGATATTTCATTTCACAGTAAATTGTGCGCAATTAGGTCTAGAGATTTTATACAAAATTCATAAGAATTTTATATTACATATCCTGGGGTAAGGTCTGAATAAAATTAATTATTTTAAAAATAAATAATTTCTAAATCAAGTACGATCTATATAATTTCGATGGATTTATATTTAACTCTGCAAGTGATCCCTAATGCATAGGTATTTTTTTATATTATATTATGAGAACTGAACAAGTCATTTAAATTTTATCAAGTTAAAAACAAGATGTTGTTTTTAACACTTCTAAAATATATGAAGACTGGCATAAAAAATCAGTGGATTGTTTGAGCTGATACTTGGTGCAAATCCATAACTAATATATTTAAAGTAAAACACTTTTTTTCACTGTATTGACCAAAATTACATGACACGTTTCACTTTATTAATTGTAAAGTTCGGAAAATTTTGTAAAAAAAGAGGAGGAATTAAAAATTATATTTACCTGTTGGTTGTAAAAGTGTACATTAAATGTATACTAAATGTACACTCTTATATTACTGTTACATTTGTTTTTAATAATGTTAGTTGACGCCTGTAAACGTAGTATCACATCTCTGAACCGACGTACGCGACAGTACGAAAATGTCTAAAGAACAGAAACGTGGCTGTGTTAAACCCGTGGACAGTTTTTGCTACATATGTGGTCAGTTTACCCCTAAAACGCAGAAAAGGACAACTAATAAAATGATCAAAGTAGATTATCATAAAGATTTGGGATACCTCACATATGTTGCCAAACCTTTGCATCAAATCTAAGTAATTGATCATATGGCAAACGCTCTTTGGACAATGGAATTTACTAACCACTAGAATCAAAGTTACAATATTTAGGAACCCTAACCAGGAACTGTCCTCGTTTTTTATTCTGTAGGATAGAATATGTGTTTCTGTTAATCCAAATAGTGTTATGGATAAATTAGGATTTGCACATTACCCGGACAAATAGCGCTTATTTATAGATTCCTCTAAAATAAGTTTAAAAGCAGTTCTGCTCCATAATGGCAAAAAAACACCCTCTATTTCTCTTGCACATGCAGTAGACATGAAGGAAACATACAAAAGTGTATCACTTATTCTAAATGCAATCAGCTATGATACGTATAAGTGACAAATATGTGGTTACTAAAAGTCATTGGAATATTAGTAGGGTTTCGGGATAGATTTACGAATTATTGCTATTTTCTTTGTCTTTTGAACAGTAGAGCAACACAAGGTCATTACAAAGTAAAAAATGACTTCCGAGAGTTTAATATATTCCAGGTCAAGCTAATGTAAATTATATACCTTCTGTTGATCCCAAAAAAGTACTGTTACCTCCATTACACATTAAACTGGGATTGACTAAAAAATTTCGTTAAAGCATTAGATAAAGAATGAGATGCGTTTAAATACTTTAAAAAAGTTTTTCCTAAACTAAGTGATGCTAAGCTTAAGAAACGAATATTTGTTGAACCACAAATTAGAAAAAAATAAGGGCGTGGAGTTCTTTTAAAACAATTGTTTCAGAGTTTTTAGGAAACAAAAAAGTAGAAAACTATGAAAAACTTGTAGAAGAACTGCTTGAAAGCTAGTGGAAAATGAGCTGTCGCATGTGTCTTAAAATACACTTCTTGCATACTCATTTAAATTTTTTCTCAGAAAGTGTGGGTGCGGTAGTGACAAGAAAGGAGAAAGGTTCCACCAAGACATATTAACAATAGAGCAACGCTACCAAGGAGATCCAACAATGATGGGAGATTATTTTTGGTTTCTTATGAGAAAAAGCGATCTGGAATATAAACGAAAGTCAACATTTGTAAAAAAGTTATATACAAAAGACTTAGTATAAATGTATTTTATGTGTATTTTTGTAAATAAATCCTGTTATCCTTAATATATCTTTTTTTTATCATTTTAAACTTATGTAGAAATATTATATAAAAACGTTTGTATTAAATAAAAATAACTGATGCATTCTATAACTCAAAATCTATTGGTGGTGAAAAAAAAAACATCAGTTACAATTTTTTTTTTGGATTTGTTAACTAGTGTTATAGAATATTGACCAATGGTTTAGAAAACTTGATAGTAAAAAATCAATCTTTTCATGATAAATAGTATGGATTTTCTGTGAATTTTAGAGATTTTTGACCTTTCTGGATATCATATTAAATCTGCTATCCTAAATTTCGTAAATAAACTATGATAACGTCCATGGTGCGTTAAATAGGAATATTTTAAGCCTATATCTGGTGGAATAAATCTTAAGAATGTATTTTTATAATAATTATTTTCTCAATATATGTTTTTTGCTCATTTCTGGTCGCTATGTCAAATTTTCCTGAAGATCCATAAAAAGATAAGATGACCTAATTATAATTAAATCTAAGCTAACGTTAAACAATCATAATTAAGTAATAGTGATGCTATTGTAACGAATTTTATAGCGTTATAAATTTCATAGTGTTAGTTTGTGTTTGTAGTTTGTACGGTTTAGATTTATTTTCTAGGAGTGTATAATTTATTTATTTAATTTTAACTTTTGTTAATTTCCTCATGAGACGTCGATGAAAGAAAGTCTGGAACTTTTTAGTAAATTCCATTTCCTTATTTTGAACATGGAACGCCTATGATAGAAGGTCTAGAAATCGCCGGATCATTCCTTTTTCTTATTTTTATTACAACATGTAGTATGGAAATCCTTCTAGAAGATTAGGGAATCTTCCGGTCTCGACCAAAAGCGGCGACAGTAAAGTTTGAGAGTTCGTCGACGCAACTTGAATTAGTTTGACAAGTGTCATAATTAAGATTGACAATAAAAAGCTTTCGAAATAATAGAGTGTATTCAATAATACAGTGTGCGTTCAAAAATCGGCCGTCCGGAACCGTATGTTAATGAATTAGATGCGAAATTTTGAATTTAAGAAACACACAGGTATGACTAGATAAAATTGGATAATGAAAAATTTGAGTTTTCAACATCTCAAAAATGTCGGAAAAGGTCATATATTCAGGCCAATCTTGGAAAACCGGATTTAATCACATGCAGCGATAAACTATTACATCCTGAAATGTCATTCCTTATAATCTGGCCGTACATTATGACACAGAATCTCGCATCAGCGTGTGCGGCGCTGTTAAGCATATTATATAGTTAGAGGTGTATTAGGTTTTTACCTGCTTCTTCCCAATCTTCTCCGAATGTATGTTCAAGTTCAATTTCCTCTTGGGTGAGTTCAAATGAATCCAAATCCATAAACGAAATAGTTTCCTCCATTCTAGGTTGTGCTGGTCGCGGTGGTACAATCTAAAAAAAATAACGAATATGGAAAAATGTAATAGATGTTATCCGCTAACATTAAAATTCATGTTATTTGGAAAAACGTTTATATTTATTACATAGAAATTTATATTGTCATCTAAACGTCACATGCTGCTTTAGGGCTAACTTTTTCATTTTTTACTTTATATAATTTAAATTAATAAGTAATTTAATGGTTTAAGGTATTTTTGGGATCTAAGGGGGACAAAGATTTTAAATTCACTATTCTCCTTTTTTAAAGCATTATCTTCTTCCATGGACTTTTTCGTTACTCTTTAGTATTTTGTGTCGCATAATTAAAATATGAATTTCAATATAGGTTCTTCTTTCCTTTTCTAGTCACCATTAGGAGTTTCTCGTAAAAGTATAGCAGGAGCCTGCCAGTATACCTTACAGTTTTTGCTATAAGGCTTTTCTATTTGGGCAATACCTTGGTGAAATTTTTCTTCATTTTGATCTTACACTGCATCAAAATCTTTAGGAAAAGGTTCAAACGAGTGTATAGAAAATGTAGTTTCACTGACATATTACAACCCATGGTTTTGTTGGATAGTAGCGGTTCTTTTCTATAATAGTCTTAGAGCCCACCCACATATAAGAAGAACTTCTTGCGTGGCTTAATTATTAATATACCGAGATGTTTTTCCTCTGTAAGAACTCTCATAATCGTTTATTCGTTTTCCAATTTTTTCCATAACTTATCGGTTTTACAAATATATTTTTTTTTTCTAATGACGGGCGTTATATTATTGAACAAAAGGCGGAGAAAAATAGTCATCCGACAAAAATTGTGGTTTCTAAAGGGTGGCCACCACTCAACATGATGATATGATGAATTTTGAAGATTTACTAATAACAAGCCAATGTTTTCAGAATTGATAAAAATATATAAAAGCCATCAATGACATTGTACAACAAAATACATTTTCCGATTTTCCAGGCCGATGCATTGAAGTCGTCGTTCCCATGACAGTACGGTATTTATTGATATTTGTCGGACAAAAATAAATTAAGTTGGTGAGCTTATTATCTGTGCTCAAAGTGACTGACGAAAATATTGGTGAACACCTTTGTCCGATAAAAACTTTTTTTTCTGGTCTGCACGATAGCGTACATGAGTCATATACGTGATTATTTTATTTGCAGTGTACAGATATAAATATATATAATTTTCCTGTTATGGCAATTATATATAATTCCTCTAGCTTGTAGTTTATATTTAAAGCCGCTAATGTTACTGCAGAAAACCAAGTTTTCTTCCATGTTAAAAAATGGTGCCAGGTCTTTATGACGTTTACGAAAAAAACATACTTAAACATCTTCTTCTAATAAGTTCCACTGCTTCAATCTTGATCGTAGTAACTCTGCTTTACCTTTTGGAAGTTCTAAGTCTCTCACAAGATCTTTTAATTCTGAATGGATTATTTTGTATGGTTGGTAGTAGTACGTACTTGGTGTGAAATCAGGATCTTTTAATGTCGATGGCATACCTTCTTCTTGAGAAATCGTTGTATTGTTATTATCTGGTTCGTAAGTGCATGTTTCTCGGGGTTCTGAAGTAGGAAATTAGTCACTATGAGGCACAGGTCTCATGGCAGATAGCATATTTGTATAGTTGATACCTGTATCTTGACCAACATGAGGTATAATTCAGAAATAACAATCATTATCATAATTTGAAACCTCTCCAGATCATTAGGACAGAAAACCCTATAAATCATTTTTTAATATTTAACTAGTTTCTCAGACAGGAAGCGCATGCATTATAGCAGTTATGTGGCGGCCACTGTTTGTCTTGATCCGCAATATTGCCACTGAAATAAAGCTGATATGCCTTTTTTATTAACTGGGTAATAGATGGCTTCTGAGACTCAAAAGTCAACCCATCACAAAAATAACAGAAGTGATCTGAATTGTGTGCATACTTTCGAGACATCTTACAATCTAAACTAATCGATTCGACTCACTAACTTCGACTGACTAACCCCTCCGCTTTGTAGCTGTTTATATAACCAAATAGGACTTTTACATTTTTAGAGAACATTCGAGAATTTTCTATTGAATTCCATAATATTCGTAGTAGTGGCGTTTGCCATTTGTTTGTATATAGGGGCTGTTCAGTACAAAGCAGATATAAAACTCGATTTACATGGGTTTAAATAGCTATCTCTCTTATTTTAAGCCCTGGGGGTTGGGACATCGTATGTGGGGTGTCATCCCTGGAGATCCCCATGCGGTGTTGCCAAGTTATGCAAAATTTAGTTATAATAATATACCACGTGTATTCTTGCGGTTACATTGTTAATATATAGGGAGACATAACGTATCTCTAAAACTTTAACTAATATTAAAAAGATAAGTTTAGTTTCGGCTTAGCACACCAAAAATGGTAAGATTTAGTCGATTTTATTTTAAATACATTTTCGCTGTCGCCAACAAGAGTCTAAAGAGGCCAGGAAATTGAAAGTAGGTACTCAAAATTAGTCAAAGGATATCGCGGCATCAATGAAAGACCTAATATGTGGCCCGGGAATAGCAGAGTGAAAGTAATTTTAAAACATATGTTGAGGCGCTAAAGATGTACTTTTTTTCTTTTGGGTTTTCCTCGAAACGTTGTTTTTCAAAGTGGCGGACAAGATATCTCAAAACCTACATAACTGATAAAGTTTAAATCACATATTCTTTATAATATTATCTAATATGTAGCATAAGATTTAGAGGCTGCGTTAAATTTTAAGACTCAAAATTCCAATAAAAATAAAATATTTTTAGTTGTCATTTGCACAAAAAGAAATAAATTATTTAATATGCTACACCTTAGCTACTACCTTTCTAAATAAGATTTTTCTTATTGTTTAGACTATGGCTGAAGAGAAAAAATTCTACCATCAACAAGGATTTTCAAAAAAGAGCCCTGCTTAACACATTCACTGTCAGAGGCTTTTCGACTGAATGTGTCCCAGAGGCCAACGGTTTTGAGTTCGGCAAAGGGTGAAAGCATCTAGTGATTATCCAGATTCGTACCAAAAACATTTTTTTTACAAAAAGCAGGCCATCTCGTACTTGGCACATAAAACAAAAAATTGTTTCCAAGGCCAACTACGGGATAACTCGTGGTGTGAATTTGGCGCATAAATAAGCCTATCAACGGTTACGAACCAGCATGCGAGTCTCTAAGAGTTTTGAGAAGATGTCAGTTACGAATCGCTCTTTAGCAAAGTTTAGTTTCTAAAGAGACATTGCGCATTACGGCTGTTATTGTAAGTTGTGTTGTAGGGTAACTAGTTTTTTGGTAGCTTGTAGTGTTTATTCTTCTAAAAATGGCAGACAAGCGGAGTTTACCAGATGAACACTTATAGCAATATGCCTAGATGACTGAATTTTAGTGGGACCGTTTTTTATGTGACAAAGACAATTCTAGTCCTGACTCAGATGAATCCAGTTCTATTAACAGTCCTAGAAGTAATAAAAATTTAGTTGAAGTAATGGCCGAAGACAATTTCAATATACTCTATGATTCATCTATGCAAATCGACAACATGAACTCCAATGAAGACAACGTGAATGTATTACCCGAACCACCCATACAGGCAGATGATGATGATGATAAGTTGGCCGATATGGCTTAAGATTAACTTTTTTTAATATTTTCCGCATTGCCGGGTTTAAATATTGACATTAGTGACTTTGGTGTAAAAACTTTAGTGGACTTCTAAACCTAATTGAGCAAACAAACCTATATACGCATCCAAATGCACAAAGTTTCTAGAATGATATCGTGAAAGGATACTAATAAAACGGAAGTTAATTTTTTTGTGACTTTTACTACATATGGGTCCGTATTCGTTTCCAAGAATTGCGTCATATTGGAGGTCAGTCATGACTCGAAATAGGTTTCAACTGTTATTGCGTTTTTTGCATTTCGCACAACCTACTGAAAACAGAAGATAAACTCATTTTAGCAATGTTATACATAATAACTATACTCCAGGTAAAAACATTTGTATTGATGAGTCACTGATACTGTAGCGCGGGAGACTTTTGTTCCGCCAATTTATCAAAAATAAGAAACACAAGTATGGAGTGAAGCTGTATTATGCGAGTCCAGTGATCTAATACAAAAAATCAAAATATACTGTGAAAAATCTGCACTGCCGGGCAAAAATGTAGGTCATGCTACTGAGGTAGTATAACACCTAATGGAAGACTATCTGGATATAGGGCATGTCTTACATATGGATAATTTTTACAATTCCGTAGAACTCACCGAGATGCTGTCTGAAAAGGAAACCTATGTATTTGATACACTAAGAAGCAATAGAAACGGTAATCCAAAGGCTGTAGTAGCCCAAAAACTGAAGAAAGGAGCACTTACTAGGAAGCGAAAACGTATTGTGGTTGTAGGCAAGCGGAAATAAAAGAGAGATGTTCTTGTTATTTCAAATAAGCATAGACTATGGTGGAAGTTCGCAGCTGTAATGGTAAGATTTCTCTAAAATCTAATACAATTCGGGATTACAACAATGTCCGGCGTGGATCAATCAGATCAAATGCTTTATTACTATTCAGCATCACGAAAAACAATAAGGTGGCCAAAAAAAGTGTGTAGCGCGACATCTTTTCGAAATATATATTCATAATGCTTACATTTTATTTCAGTAGACGACAGGCTCAAAACTTCTGTCCTTGCAGTTTAGAGGAAAGTTCATAAACTCTTTGCTTGGAGGAAACATGCCAAAAAAAACATAAAATATTAGTCTTGAGACATTTCCTTATTTAGAAGTTTTACCGCCAACCGAAAAAAAAGCCAACAAAACCAATAAGAGTTTGCAAAGAAAACAAAAAACGACGAGAAACTCATTCTTATTGCGCAGCATGTGAAGAAAAAACAGCCTTATGCATGGAAGACTGTGTCAAGAATTACCATATATAAAAACTTTTGCATTTTGCTATTTTTACTTTCATGACACATTTGTACCATTTTGTGAATAAATAATGTTTATGATCCAAATCCAAATTTTTCATGCTTTTCTCCTAGGCCAGGCACCCTCTATTTGTATATATAAGCTACAAACAAGATCGTACTTGGTTTTTAGGAACGTGATGCCAAATACGAATTATCTCGTAGCTGGCGCCTAGGTCAAGATTGTTAACTACGAGATAATTCGTATCTGGCAGTGAACATGTTAACGCCTCACATCCGTATAATTTTTTAATTTTTTATATTCTTTTTTTCTTTCAAATTATTCATGGATGTACTTTCTATATGTGTAAACTAAAAATTTATTTATAAATTTATTAGATGCGTCAAAAAAAAATGGCTATTTTTATATTAATCTTTCGGAGAGTTATAGCGACATAATCCCTCAAATAACTACAAACTACTTAAAAATGATAAAATAGCTGTACATATTGTTTTAGAAATGGAAATAAAGTGAGCTCCAAAGTAGATAAGAAATAAGCATCCACTCCGCTTTCGACGACCTTACAGTACACGTGTGCGGGCGCAAGCCCAAAGTCAAATTTCTTAAGTCCAAATTGTTTTCAAGGTCAAATTTTCTTAAAGTCGTGTTGTTTCCAATGTCGAGGATATTTTGTGTGCCAAATATTTTTCAGGGCCATTAAGTTTTCAAGGTCGGTGTTATAGGGGGTGGTGGTGGTGGTGGTAGTATATATCCAGCAAAAAAGGTAGGAGGAGGTTTGTATTAGTGCAGGTTTCTTCGTGAAAACATTCAAGTAAAAATGTATTACGTGTGTGCTCAATGTGGAAAGTTTTTTTACACGTAGTTATAATGTGTTACGGCATAAATGAGATTCTTGTTTGTCAAGATTCGAGAATTCGGATAGAGCAAAGCGGCTAAGAATTGATGTTGCGACAACATCATCTACAACACATTATTGTGATGTATGTGGTATTAGTGTCCCACAAAATCGAAATTCAGGTTACTATAGAACATTACAGCATAGAAGTAATGCATGTGTGCCAGTGTCTGAAGGCATCCAGCTTATTGAAACTGTTTTCAAGAAACGAATTGCAATATATCGCATAAGTGGTGTCAATGAGTATATTGACTATTCATTATTTTTTAATGAAAAAAAGGCGCAAAACGATAAGCTTAATAATGCAGCTGTTAGCAGTACATCACACATTGAAAATAAACATGGCAGTTTTTGGACGTTAACACGTTAACACAAAATGTCGTTAGTGAAAAATCGTTTAATACAATTAATCAAATAGTGACTGCAGCGAGTGGTGTAGATGATATATACAACGCATTTGTAGAGATGATGAAAGTTCAAGCATGTGAATTTCAAGAGAAGGATTCAGGTATGCAACGTCGTAAACGCAAAGAAAAAAAAAACATAATATAATAATTTTTGTGAAATTAAAATATGAAAATGTTTAGATTATTTTTTTTAAATATTGTTCTTTTTTTATATTACAGGTTGGGCTCTGGAGAAAATCCTATATCTGGAGGTGAACATGATTCACCTGTTTGCGGCTTATCCTATATTTGATTGTCAAAATTCATCGAGCAAAAGCGTGCAGCAGTCAATGTGTATAACCAAAACGAGTGCTGTTTTGCTTGGGCCATAACATCGGCGTTATTTCCGACACCCTTCACATCTCTCCAACCCAGCTCCTCCTACTAACACTATTCTAGCCTGTTAAACTTTACATGTATCAATTTTCCAGTATAATTACGCGATATTTCTAAATTTGAGTGCTTAAACAATATTTCAATTAATGTGTATGGTTTAGACTCAAGCTTTGAAGATAATAAACCAAAATATAAAATAATGGAACCATTGAGATTTGCACCTAAAAAACTACAAACACATGTAAATTTGTTATTAATAACAAAAGACTATGATATTAAAAATGCTGGTGATGATCTTAATTGCGACACAAACTGTTCCAAAGCACATTACTGCTGGATTAAAGATTTATCGCGTTTGGTCCATTCGCAGTTATTTAATAATCATAACAAAGGGCACATTTGTGATGCTTGCCTCCTTATTTATTTAACACCAGCAGCTTTAGGGTCACATCGGAAGTATGATTGTAATCACACCTATTCTTTAACATCCTCAATGAATGTAAAGGTGGATAAATTTAGAAAGAGCGTTCCGGAAAACATATTAAAATTCGAAAATATCGAAAAACAAATGCGAGTTCCTTTTGTTGTTTACACAGATTTTGAATCGTTAATAAAACCTGTTAAAACAGTTGAACTCAATTTCGAAAGTTCATATAGTGTAAAAAGTTTCAAGCATGAGCCATACTCTTTCGCATATCTAATAAAATGTTCTTTTGATGATACTCTTTCTAAGATTGAGCTATATAGGGGGGATGATTCGACTAAAACTTTTGTAGATCGCATTGAAACAGATTTAGGATATCTGTATAATACATATTTAAAGGAGATTAAACCGATGAATCGCTTAACACCTGATGAGGTGGAAGAGTTTGAAAATGCTGAGTTATGTGGTATATGTGAAGGGCCTTTCGAAGACAATGATGTTAAAATAAGGGATCATTGTCACATAATAGGTGAAAAAAGATTTGCGCTACACATTCAATATGTAATTTAAGTTACAAATTACCTAATTTTGTCCCTATAATATTTCATAATTTAAGTGGTTATGACAGCCATATGTTCATAAAAGAGCTGTGCAGGTATGGGGATACAAATGATGTTATAGCTCAAAGTAAAGAGAAGTACGTATCATTTACAAAGAGCATTTACATGCATGGGCATGTCTTACGATTTGAAAACCGGACAATTAAAACGGAAATATTTGAAGTTACGTTTTATTGACAGTTTCAAATTTTTATCGATATCATTGGAAAA
This sequence comes from Diaprepes abbreviatus, assembly GCA_034092305.1. Taxonomy (NCBI): domain Eukaryota; kingdom Metazoa; phylum Arthropoda; class Insecta; order Coleoptera; family Curculionidae; genus Diaprepes; species Diaprepes abbreviatus. The sequence goes on from JASJET010000011.1 coordinate 4,625,181, forward strand.
TTTGGGTAATGGTTTAAAATTTGATGAACTTAGAGAAACTCAAAAACATTTTATCATCGATGATGAATTCAATTTAATGCGTCAAGAAAGGTATTTTTTCATATAATTTTGTTGACTCTATGGGAAAAATGAATACCCCAAATCTTCCAACGAAAAATCAGTTTTATGACCATTTACGGGAAGATCATATTAGTGATGCAGATTATGAAAGAACAAAAAAAATATGGCGTTTGTTTGGATGTAAAAATTTGGGAGATTATTCAGACCTATATTTAAAATCCAACGTATTATTATTATGTGATGTTTTCGAACAATTCCGCGACACATGTTTAAACGTTTATAAATTGGATCCAGCACAATACTTTACTCTTCCAAGTTTATCTTTTGATTGTATGCCGCGTATGACCAAGGTAAAATTGGAGCTTTTAATGGACATTGATATGGTTCATTTTTTCAAAAAAGGTACTCGTGGAGGTATAAGTCAGTGTACGGAAAGGAAGCATATTGCTAACAATTCTTATCTGCCACACTATGACCCAACCAAACCCTCCATATTTATTACTCATTTTGATGCCACAAATCTCTATGGCCGTAGTATGTCTCAATCATTACTATATGGCGGTTTTCGATGGCTATCAGAACTTAAAATCTTGGATTTAGACATTATGAGTATAGATGATGACAACCCACATGGTTATATTTTGGAGGTGAATGTGCATTATCCGACTGAGTTGCATGATTCACTCTCTGATTTACCGTTCTTGGTGGAAAACATCATACCACCAACTGAAAAAGCAAAATTGCCAAAATTGATACCGAATTTAAATGATAAAAGAAATGTGTGGTCCACTACATTAAAATAAGCTATGGAAAATGGTCCTGTGGTAATGCAAACCCATAAGATTTTAAAATTTGATCAGTCTAAGTGGGTAAAAAAATATATTGATTTCAAAACTGAGTTACGTAATGCCTTAACTACGAAATTCGGTAAAGATTAATTTAATTAACAGTCTAGAATAATGTTGGTAGGAGGAGCTGGGTTGAGAGATGTGAAGGGTGTCGGAAATAATGCCGATGTTATGGCCCAAGCAAAACAGCACTCGTCTTGGTTATACAAATTGACTACTGCACGCCTCTGCTCGATGAATTTTGGCAATCTAATATAGGATGGGCCGCATACAGGTGAATATTTATTCATGTTCACCTCCATATATAGAATTTTCTCCAGAACCCAACCTACAATATAACAAAAAAGAGCAATAATACAAAAACGTCTTAACATTTTCATATTTTAATTTCACAAAAATTATTATATTATGTTTTTTTTTCTTCGCGTTTACTTCGTTGCATACCTGAATCCTTCTCCTAAAATTCACTTGCTTGAACTTTCTCCATCTCTACAAATGCGTCATATATATTATCTACACTACTCGCTGCAGTCACTATTTGATTAATTTATTGAACGATTTTTCACTAACGACATTTTGTGTTTGCAGAACATACCGTCCAAAAACTGCCATGTTTATTTTCAATATGTGATGTACTGCTAACAGCTCTGTCATTAAGCTCACCACTTTGGGTCTTATTTCATTAATAAATAATGAATATTTAATATAATCATTGACACTGCTTATGCGATATGTTGCAATTCGTTTCTTAAAAGCCTTCGGACACTGGCACATACGCATTACCTCTATGCTGTAATGTCCTATGGTGTGCTGAAATTCGATTTTGTGGTACACTAATACCATATACATCATAATAATGCGTTGTAGATGAGGTTGACGCAACATCAATTCTTAACCGCTTTGCTCCATCCGAATTCTCGAATCTTGATAAACAAGATTCTCTTTTATGCCGTAACTCATTGTAACTACGGGTAAATAACTTTCCACATTGATCACACACGTAATAGATTTTTAATTGCACGTTTTCACTCGAAGACACCTGCACTAATACAAACCTCCTCCTACCTTTTTTGGTGGATATATACTACCACCACCATCACCACCTATGACACCGACCTTGAAAACCCAATGGCATTGAAAAACATTTGGCATACAAATGCCCTTGACTTGGAAACGATTTGAACTTGAGGAAATTTAACCTTGAGACTATTTGGCCTTGAAAACAATTTGGCCTTGGGAAATTTGACCTTCACATTGCGCAGGCGCGCACGTTCTGTCAAGGTCGTCGAAAGAGGAATGGATGCTTATTTCTTATCTTCTTAGAAGTTGCAGAACATCGTAAGAATGTACAAGGCACTCTGGCTATTGTAGTGCAAGCCAGAAATTATAGGGATTTACAAAATATGTAAGCGATCTTTAGGAAATTTTAAACAATAGCACTATTTCTCATTAGTGAATAAAATATGGGCAGCAACCCACCCCTGATATTCAGGCCACTAATTTTAACTATATTCTTTGGTTTGGAATTTGGTTTATATTATTATTAACAGTGCTAATGTGTGCATATATTTTAGTCCTTATAAAATCATATAAAGTTAATTAACACAGAATAAAAATGAAGCTATTCATGTAAATCACCATGTTGCAGTAAATTCAAGAATAAACCATTATTTTAAGTAGGCATATTTATAATTTATAGTTGTATGTTCGGAGACCATTGTCTTCTCCTCCAAAATAATTATAGTTTTAAATCGTTTATTACTTAAGAGACTTACCTGTGTGTCAGATAAACTAGGAGAGTCTAAATCAGCAATAACATCTCTCTTGGCAGGCATATTTACTAACAAAGCGTATTTAGGGGGTATTCTATCGGCATGCAATAACGGTGGAATTTGTTCCAAGGCCAGACTTTCCACTTGCGATCCTAGTAATGAGAAAATGATTGGAAAATTATATTAGAAATAAGTAATATTTACATATATTCATTTAAAATAAGAAAAATAAATTTTATGCTAGAGTAAAATGGATTTTCTGTTGTTAATATTATTTTATACTAGCTTTTACTCTATTTTATCTAATTGGTAGAAATAATTTAATGGCTTAAAACTAATAAAAGAACCTTCTACTATCTTAATCATACCCTGTGACTTTCTCTTCCATCTTATCGGTAGAAACTATTTTAATTATTTATAACATATTAAATTGTTACAAACAAAGTCCGAAAAGCACCAGTCTTTATCGAAAAGTACAACATAGAATCTCTAGAGTCGGATAGCACACGAAAACTGTATGAAAACAGACTAACAGGCAAACTGAAGGAGTTCGACTGTAACGCATATGACGTGGAGACCTGCTGGACAAAAATTAAAAATACCATACATCAAGCGGCTGAAGAATCCATTGGAAAGAGAAAAATAAACATAAATTCAACAAACAACACCAAACCATGGTTTTGCCAGGAAGTAAAGGACCTCGCAGAATTAAAAAGAAGAAGCTACTTAACGTACAAAAGCACACCAAACCAACAAAAACACGCAGAATATATAGAAACTAGAAACCGAGTCAATTCACGTATTAAGGCCATCAAAAGGGAGCATTGGAATAAATTCACAAGCGATATGGATCATGATATACATGGCGCCCAAAGAAAGGTGTGGAAAATGTTAAAGAACAGAAAGAAGCCGGTGAATGAGTATGTTCAAAGTAAAGGAGTCGCAATGGAAACTTGGGAAGAATACTTTGGTACACTATATAACGCTGAAGAAATACAAGAAATAGAATACCGGACAGCATCAAACGCAACCGTCTCAGAGACGGAATCAAGAGAAAGACTAGGAAAGCTAAAGAACAGAAAAGCACCTGGGACAGATGGAATACCTAACGAACTATTAAAATATGGTGGCCCGGAACTTGTAACAAAACTTACCACTTTATTTAACAAAATCCTGAGTACAGCGAAAATTCCAAACGACTGGCACACGAGCATAACAATTCCTATATTAAAAAAGGGACAAAAGACATTGCCCGAAAATTACAGAGGAATAACTTTACTGTGCACAACTATGAAACTGTTCACAGGAATAATAAAAGAGAAGCTAGAAAAGCTAATAGTTAATAGGGAAGAGCAACAAGGGTTCAGAAAAGGCAGATCGACTACGGACGCAATATTTATCATGAAACAAATTAAAGAAAAGGCAATAGAATATAACACACCAGCATTCGTCTGTTTCGTCGACCTCACTAAAGCATTCGACAAAGTCCAACTAGGCGACGTCATTCGAATGCTTATTGATAAACAAATACCCGCCAATATAGTAAAGACAATTTGCAATCTGAACACTGCCAATACAACACAAATTAAAACAGAACAACACACCTCAGGTAGCATACCAACGCCCGGAGGAATCAGACAGGGGGATAGTCTCAGCCCCTTCCTGTTTAACCTCATTATGGATAAAATCATAGAAGAAGTGGCAACATTAAACATCGGGTACAGAATAAATAACACACGTATCAGCTTGGTGGGCTATGCCGATGATACCGCAATCCTCGCAGAAACCGAAGACGATCTGCAGAGACAGCTCTTTAAATTATACCAAGTGGGACAACGACTTAATATGAATATCTCCATCGAAAAAACGAAAAGTATGACCATCAGTAAGGAACCCATTAGATGCAAACTAGTAATCCAGGACAGACCCATAGAGCAAGTGATGCAGTTCAAATACCTTGGCGTAAATATATCCAGCAGTCATGAACCTATAAAGGACGTAAAATGCCAAGTCAACAAAGCCGCAGCAACCACAGGATGTCTAAGAGAATTTGTATGGAAAAATCAATATATGCGAATGGACAGCAAAATTAAGATCTATAAAACATGCATAAGACCCATAATGACATATGGAATAGAAACGAGAGAAGACACTAGTAAAACGAAAAGTATACTACGGGTGGCTGAAATGAGGGTAATGAGGATGATAGTCGGTAAAACCAGGAGAGATCGTGTAAGAAATGTAGACGTCAGAGAACAATGCGAGATACAGGATATAGTAAGATGGGGAAGACAAAGAAGACGGGAATGGTATCACCACGTAAAAAAGATGTCCGAACACAGACTACCCCGCATAGTACTAGAGGGAAAACCAGCTGGAAACCGACCACCAGGAAGACCACCGAAAAGATGGAGAGATAGCTGGCAGTCCACATTACAGGAAATGATAGGGAGGCACGACCGGAATTAACAGATCAACAGATCTCATACAAGTAGAAGAAGAAGAAGACAAACAATATTTAATTGTTTAAACCAATACAGTATCGTTCACAATTATATTCCGCCAATGTTGATCAAATCTAATGATAATTTTTTCAATTTATTCGGTAGAAACAGTTTTCGATTTTTTATAAAAAATTGAATTATTATAAATAATTTTTAATCATCAAAACTAACAAAAGAACCTTTCGTGATTTTTTTTGGCAATGTCAATCTTATCCACTGATAATCCCTTTTATCTTATCGAGAGAAACTGTTTTAAATTGTTTATAACAAATTTATTTTTTATAAACAATATTTAATTGTCAAAGCTAATGCACAATCTTTTTCAATCATATTTCGGTAATATTAATCACATCTACTGATAATCTTTCCATCTTATCATCTATACATATAAATAAAATTGTATGTCTGCCTGTTTGTTTGTACATGATAATCTTCGAAATGGCTAGGCCGATATCGATGAAATATTACAGATCTAGAAAGAAGGTTACCAGAAGTGATATAGGCTACTTTTAAGATTGTTTATTGTTTATAACAATTACATTCATTATAAAAAATGAAAAGTCGTTCCTACCGATAAGATGAAATAAGTAATCAATGACGGGAAAATGATAACAAATGGTTTATTATTAGTTTCGACAATTAAATAATGATTATAAAAATTGTATTTATTAACAACAAACAGAAATAGTTTCCAGTGATTAAATGAAGAAGAATATCACTAGATATGATTAACATGGCTAGAATATGATTGTAAACGATTCTGCATTAGTTTCGACAATCAAATATTGAATTTTTTATAAACAATTAAAAATAGTTTGCACTGACAGGAAGAAATAAGTCGTCACTGGATTGTTACCGAATTTTTGAAATTCCGTCACCCTATTTTTCCTAACACTCTCGTAAAACTTACAACTACTACATGCATTTTATATTGTGCAGGTCATTATCGACGGTAGTCATTAATAAAATCATTTTTTACATTTGTCAGGATTTGTTGTCAACACAAGGAAGTTAGAGCAACATGGAAAACTCCAAAAATAGGCTAAATGTCAAAAAAATTATCTTAACATGCAGAAAATAAATATCATAAATTGGCATCAAGTGGCTAAGTGGAGCAAGTGCAGAAAGAAATTTATTGTATGAAGTTGGCAATATGAGAACCAGAAAACCAGAGCAGGATTTGCAAAAGTGGCGTTCGGCGTAATCCTTGTAGTTCATGTTGTCATTTGTCGTCGTCCTCGACGCTTAAAGTCTCTTGATTTTTTTGTTGTGCCATGCAGAGACATAAGGTAAATTTCGAAATTAATATTTGTGTATGTTACCAAGACACTTGTGCAAACTTTTTATTTATTACAACGCATCAATGTATGGTATTGTTTTGGAAAATCCCGTTAATTCACTATTTTTAGTAAAACGCGAAACGTTACTTCTCCAGACACTTTTAATTATGAAGAAAACACCGACCTACGTATTTATTTTCAGTGTTAATAGTTTAAATATCATATATGTAATATATTTCAACTACTTTTGCATAAATTTTAGTGAATAAATTTAGGGAAATCATCAGACTAACGACTAATATTCGTTTGACACGCTGTCAGATGTAAAATACTTTCCTGATATAAACTATAAAAATTGTCCATCTCAGTCAACAATATAGCTTAAATTTCGTAATGTTTTATACAGTCTCAGGGAAAATTATTCTTAACCACCTAAAATTTTTGGTTAGTTCAGGTTTCGCTTGGTTTTGGTTATTTCGTAATACTGAAACTAATCTGAACTAGCCTAAATTGAGCAAGAAGGTGAGTTCACACGACAAGAAAAATTTGAGCGTAGGCGTATTGCGCGCTTTTGTGTTAAAAATATATCGTCCACATGGGACATTTGGTTATGTGGTCATAAGGTCTTGTCTTAACCTAACTTTTATCAAGATTTTTGTTTATATTTTATCGAAAAATTAAAATGAAGCAAAATTAAATAATAACTGCGGCAGTATTTTAATCGAGAAAAAAATGTTACAAAATGTAAGGGAGAATATTGATATATTATTTATTAAAAAAAAAACAGGAAAGTCGTCGCTACTGGGTCCGGTCTGTATTTGAGGAAAACATTGGAGAAAGGCTTGGACATACTAATAATTTAATTAATTCAAGAAATGTGAGAAAATCATCCTAATTTTTTTAAAATATTTTCCTGTTACTACTGGGGAATTTGAAGAGCTCTTCGCTGTTGTTGGGCCAATAATTAGGAAACACAATATGGAAATGTGTACAGCTATACCCTTATTACTAAGTTGGAAATAACTTTGTAATATTTAGCTGATTAAATCAGCATGTGAAAGCAACAGTGCGAATTCCGAGTTCGACAGTGTTTCTGAAATTTTTCAGGTTACTTATGCGGTAATATGGGACTATTTAAAAGAAGTTTTATTTACAAAGTTTACCACTTCTACCTGGTAAAGAATGGCCAAGGAGCTCAAAGACGAGAATTTCAATATAACAGTGTAATTTTAACAATCGTTTTAATAATTACAATTGTTTGTAGTTTTTAGAAGAATACATTACAAATAATACTAACTGGATTTCTGTTATTAAATTTCCATCAATGTTAATTTTTACTTTTTAATTATTTATAAATGGTTTATATAAAGTTTGGGAAGGGTAGGGTTACCAGACAACAGGAATTTTCCTGACATGTCTGAAATCTTAGCCCCCTGTTAAAGAAACAGAAAAAACTGCAATTGTCATTATTTTTTTGAAATTATAAGAGGAAAATATAAGTAATAAAAAATATTTATTAATCATTCTAGTAAGAAAAAATAAATTAATTAAAGTTAACAAAATTAGTCAATTGTTAATTTAGTATATTAATAAATTTAGTTTCGTACTTTTTATTGCTTGATATTTCTTTTGGCAATTGCTGGTCTTTTATAACTATTTTATGAAATTCTTTACATAATAACAGAATATATTGTAGTAAACCAACTATTACTACAAATTATTAATTATTAAAATCCTATATATAAATATTTTTAAGTTATTCTTATGGATTAATAGATAATTATAGTCTAATATTTAATACTCTCTTAAGAAGAAGTTGTATCTTAAGTAAATTTATATTCTATTAGGCTCAAACAAAAGCATGCCTTAATCTCCGAAACTCTAAAACCTTACTTTTTACAGAGACCACACTTTTTCATTTCAGTAATCATGTACATAAATAGTTATGTTATATTTGTTAGTACGCCTATGACTGTAAAATAAAAATTTAGATATAGAAATAGAATATAACTAGGACACGAACATAGAGACTAGAGAAACTAAAATTAAAAAACTGCAATAGTGACATTAAATTAGTAAGTAAGAAAAAAAACTGTTGTTACCTCATGATTTAGTAAACATTTTAATAAAATATTAAAAGTAATATTAGAAGATTTATTTGAATTCATCGAAACCAGTGATAAACCAAAAGCAGAACCAGCAAAGTTATAACATTGGTGGCAGTGAAAAGCAAAGTTTATAACAATATAGATAGCCTATTTCTCTCCTTTGTCCATTACGCTCCCATTAATGACAACACTCGCTCGATATTCGCATTTGGTGTTTCGATTGCAAATATTTTGAAAATCCCACTGCCTTAGCATATCACATACAATATTCAGATAATACGTCCGGATATTTACTGAAAAGTCAGGGATATTGTCAGGAAATCTCATTATTTGATCTGGTAACCATAGCTAAGAGCATGTCTGTAGATTAGAGTTTCGATATCAGAAATTGTCGTTGAATAGGAATTGTATTATATAACGGCCTTTATTTAATAAGCTTTAATTTATATAACGAATAACTGTATTATTACAATTGCTATTAAATTAATAAAAAAATGGACAAAAATTGTTTTTTTTTGAGGCCCAAGTACTAATGATCTTCGGCAACAAGCATTTTTAATAAATTAAAACAATTTAACATAGTTCATAAATATCCATTATCTCAAACTCACAAAATAAAATCTCGATCTCTCTTATCTTATCGTATCCTTACAGAATACGAATTCTCTTCTTATCTTATCGGGTCTTTGCAGAAGACAAATTATCTTAAACTACTTTTAGCTAGATTTTCTTGAAGTAACAGGCTTCATTTGATTTATATTATTACATATTTTACCTACAAGTGCCTATTTGTTAAAACATCCATTGTTTTCTTCTATTCAGATAATGTAGGACCAACTTTCTTTTCTTCTAGTATTACGTACTACGTAATTTCCTTCTCTTGTCTATTACTATTGATAACTTTCTCAGAGTATCTTGTCAAAATGGTGAATGTTAATTCTTAAATATATTATTAATTTTAGGAAATTATAAAAGGTCAACTTATTTATTTTCTGTTCCACAAAAATATTCTTTGTTTTTTTCACGAAGAAATTTAAACTTTTAATTTTTGACTGCATGTATTGTTTCATAGTTTTAGATAAGGTAATAATATGTCATTTAATTTTTTTTTTGTACAGCCATTTTCCAAATTGATTTTTAATAAATTCTTTGTTATTATTATAGACATTTATTTTGCACATACACTGCTTCTTTCTAATCCTACATTTTCTTAATTTAGAATGGAACCCCCTGACCTTAACTATCAATAATTTGTAGGGAACGCAAATTAAAAATAATTTTCTTCACACGATTCTAAACTGTACCTTGTAGGGATAAAGCTGGAATTAATATTTACAAGCTAGTTACTTTTAATTTTCAAAATCTTACAGTAAAAAAATAAATATAACAGGATATAATTAACATTGACAAGAAATTATCGAAGAAAGTTTTATTATTAGTTATGACCATAATCATTTCAATTTGTTATAAACAAAACTGTTTCTACCAATTAAATTGGAACGACACGGTCACCATTGTCGAAGTATAATTGTGATCGATTTTGCATTAGTTTTAACAATTAAACAATTATTATAAAAAATTAAAAATAGTTTCTACCAGTAGGATGGAAGGGTTAGATATGGATCAGATCGTAGAAGATTCTTTTATTAGTTTTAACGATTAAATATTGCTTACAACAATTCAATTTTTTATGAACCATGAAAAACTATTTCTAGCGATTTTTGATACAAATTTATAATTTTCTGAACAGCAAGAAGCACTCAGTTTACATTTTTAGTAACTATTAATTTTCAATCTGGATTATTGTATCTTCTTTTTCAATCCATTTTTACCCACTTCTGAAATTTAGTCCCTCTTATTTTTTCCACGTCTTTAATGCACATTTGTCCATTGCTGGCTTGCTATACGTCTGATATCGTTCAAGAAAAATACTAATCATGGTCCATTTTATAGCCCTCTGTGATGACTTAACCTTTTGTGAGGCTTATTGATTTGAGCTGTGAGTTGATGTATATATATATATATATATATATATATATATATATATATATATATATATATATATATAATATATTTTTCAGATTCTTGAACCATAGATTATATCATTTTCTTTTTATTTTGTCTTTTCTTGGGTTTAGGTTCTTCATTTAACAAAAAATCAAAAACAGTTTGACGTTTCGCCCTTTATTTAAGTCACCTTCAAAAATTTTTGTTTTTTTTTATTTATTAATCTCCCTAAAAATATTTTTTATATAATTAAAAACATTCATACATAAACATATTTACAATTTTAAAAAATAAACAAACACTTTAAAAAACTATTCATATTTCTAAAACAGTATTTAATTTTACACAGTACATACCTTGGCATTTTGTTTATTTATTAATAATGAAATGAAATTTTAACATCGTCTATTTAGGTACTTAGGTACATGGAATGTACACATATTTACAATTTTAAAAAACAAACAAACACTTTAAAAAACTATTCAAATTTCTAAAAAATATTTAATTTTATACAGTACATACCTTGGCATTTTGTTTATTTATTAATAATGAAATGAAATTTTAACATCGTCTATTTAGGTACTTAGGTACATGGAATGTACACATATTTACAATTTTAAAAAACAAACAAACACTTTAAAAAACTATTCAAATTTCTAAAAAATATTTAATTTTATACAGTACATACCTTGGCATTTTGTTTATTTATTAATAATGAAATGAAATTTTAACATCGTCTATTTAGGTACTTAGGTACATGGAATGTACACATATTTACAATTTTAAAAAACAAACAAACACTTTAAAAAACTATTCAAATTTCTAAAAAATATTTAATTTTATACAGTACATACCTTGGCATTTTGTTTATTTATTAATAATGAAATGAAATTTTAACATCGTCTATTTAGGTACTTAGGGTACATGGAATGCAAATGTGTTTTATTTTTTATATTTTAACAATGCACCACAAAAAAACCGAAAGAACGCATATGTTTAATTTTATGTTTAAGAATATATTCAATTTCTGATGTTCATTAACAGGATAGAATACTTTCTGCTTCGGACGTAAATTACAATTCCCGTCCGAAGCAGAAAGTAATAATAAGATAAATTTTCTGGATATGATACTTATACGCAGAAGAAACAAAATTTTAACTGAATGGTACACCAAACCAACTTGGTCGGGTAGATATCTAAACTGTTTCTCAAATCACTCAAAAATCCAAAAAAAAATAGTGTTATGATCGGTCTGTCTGATCGTACCATCTCTCTAACGTCTCCAGAATTCCGACCAAGAATACTGTAAAAAGTGAAAAATACACTAATAAATAATAATTTCAATGAAAAAATTATCGCCGAAATAATTAATAAACGAACATATAAATTTTATAATAACCTAATAACAAGAAACATAGAACATAAACAGCAAAAATATGTAGCATTACCTTACACTAGTGAACTGTCAGAAAAAATAAAACACATTTTAAAAAAGCATGATATTATCGTATGTCACAGGTCTCATAATTAATTAAATCCACTATTTACTAATTTAAAAGTAAAACTCCTCTCTGAAAAAAGCCAAATGTAGTATATTCAATCCTTTGCCCAAAAAATATATAGGCATGACAAGCCAATTGCCAAAGAACATATTGAATGGCCATAAATATACAAAAAACGCTTCAACAGCGTTAAACAAACACACATAGGATGAAAAACATACCTTTGATTATAACAGTACCATAATTAAAAACAAAGATATGAATTATTGAAAAATTGCAGAAAAAAAAAATGATAGAAATTAAAAAAGATAAAAACATTGTTAACGACAGAATTGATATACGTAATTTGAGCCACATTTACACCAACCTAATTTAAAGAAAAATATTAAGTATTCGATCTTATTAATAAACATCAAAAATTGAATATCCTCTTAAACATAAAATTAAATGTATGCGTTCTTTCGGTTTTTTTTGTTTCATTGTTAAAATATAAAAAATAAAACATTCCATGTATCCTAAATAGATTGTTATAATTTCATTTCATTATTAAGAAATAAAAAAAATGTCAAGGTATGTACTGTGTAAAATTAAATACTTTTTTAGAAATTTGAATAGTTTTTTAAAGTGTTTGTTTGTTTTTTAAAACTGTAAATATGTTTGTGTATGAATGTTTTTAATTATATAAAAAATATTTTTAGAAAGACCATAAAAAAAACAAAGGTATTTTGAAGATGCATTAAATAAAAGACGAAACGTTAAACTCTTTTTGATTTTTTGTTAAATAAAGAACCTAAACCCAAGAAAACACAAAATAAAAAGAATATATACCGGGTGTCAACGAATCTATTAGACAAGTCATAATTTCTAGAGTATTATGTGTATCAAAATGAGAATTGGTACAGGTAAATGGTATGTGAAGGGGAGAATTTTCGCATATTTTCCACTTTCCGGCCACTTCCGGTTTCACCGGAAATGGCCCTGGTTTTGAATTTTTAAATAGAACACCCTGTATATTTTAACATTTTTGGATTTTTGAGACAATTCTAGATCAGAATGTGACATTTTAAAAACTTTTTACGTCTACTTCATTTTTTTAGAGCCACTTTTAAAATTGCATCTAGGTGGCCATGATCGGACGCAAACTAATCTAAGGGCCTTAGGTGATGTCAAAAAAATACAATCGCAAAGTTTTAGTTACTAGTATGAAAGACAGGAATAAGACAAGTGGACAAAATTACGTTTTCATTTCTAACTATTAATTTTCAAATGGCGACCCCTTTTTGACAACTACTTTTCGAAAAAAGCATTCTTTGACGAATCTAACGGTACTAATTTGTTTGCGATTGGATTAGACATAAGAATATAAATTAAATATTATTAAGCAAAATACTGGATAATTTATTTACTTATGACAAGTGCGCCATGGACAGCCATGATGCTTAATAATTTGCAACTGTTTTTATCAAGTCTTCTTTGGAAAACAAAGCACTCAATTAAGTAGATAATGACAGTGACATACGCTCTAAGAAGAGACGTACAAGTTTCTTAATTTTCGTTAAGTTTAGAGTTCTTAAAGCGTATGTCACTGTCATTATCTACTTAAGTGAGTTTTCCAAAGAAGACTTGATAAAAACAGTTGCAAATTATTATGCATCATGGCTGTCCATGGCGCACTTGTCATAAGTAAATAAATTATCCAGTATTTTGCTTAATAATATTTAATTTCTGTTTTTATGTCTAATCCAACCGCAAATAAATTAGTACCATTAGATTTGTCAAAGAATGCTTTTTTCGAAAAGTAGTTGTCAAAAAGTGGTCGCCATTTGAAAATTAATAGTTAGAAATGAAAACGTAATTTTGTCAACTTTTCTTATTCCTGTCTTTCATACTAGTAACTAAAACTTTGCGATTGTATTTTTTTGACATCACCTAAGGCCCTTAGATTAGTTTGCGTCCGATCATGGCCACCTAGATGCAATTTTAAAAGTGGCTCTAAAAAAATGAAGTAGACGTAAAAAGTTTTTAAAATGTCACATTCAGAATTGTTTCAGAAATCCAAAAATGTTAAAATATAAAGGGTGTTCTATTTAAAAATTCAAAACCGGGGCCATTTCCGGTGAAACGGGAAGTGGCCGGAAAGTGGAAAATATGCGAAAACTCTCCCCTTCACATACCATTTACCTGTACCAATTCTCATTTTGATACACATAATACTCTAGAAATTATGACTTGTCTAATAGATTCGTTGACACCCGGTATATATATATATATATATATATATATATATATATATATATATATATATATATCTATCACAGTTACAAGCAGTCGCCAACATACTGATGTCTGGATCCTTGCAAATAATATAAATATATATGTATATATATATATATATATATATATATATATATATATTTATTAAAAATAAACAAATTCACGGTCTATATATTTGAAAAAGTTATTTTATTCTCCTTACGACCGTTAAGAAAGGGGACAGACAGTATATTCTCTGCGAATTCCACTCTGGTTCTCTCTCCATACTAGTTTCGACCACCTAATGGTCTCATCAGTGGAGCTGTAACGAACCGAGAGTAAAATGCTATAGGAGAATAAAATAACTTTTTCATATATATATATATATATATATATATATATATATATATATATATATATATATATATATATATATATATATATATATATATATATATATTTCCCCTTTCAATGTTTTAGAGCAGAGTAGTCAGACAGGGTGACAGTTTATCTCCCAAACTGTTTCCTTTGGTTCTAGAAGACGCACTTAAGAAAATTAAATGGAATAAAAGAGTCAATATATCGGACGAACACTTGAGGTTCTCCGACGATATTTTAGTCTTCGGAAAGTGAAAGAAGGAGCTAACAACCGCAACATAATGTATAAAACACGCATCTAAACAGATCGGTCTGGAAAGGAATTAGAGTAAAACAAATTCTATTACAAACCAGAAAAGCGACATAGAACCAATAATAACAGACGGTGAAGCAATGGAGAGAGTAGACGATTACAAGTATTTAGGACAAAAGATCATGATAAAAAAGGCAAATCAACAAATGTGACTTATACAATCAATAGCTGTGATGCATAAATGGCAGTGAACTGGTCTAATAGCAAGAATCACAGATAAATGGAGTAGTAAAATGATCAGGTAAAGACCATGGGATACCTCACAGGAATTATATATATATATATATATATATATATATATATATATATATATATATATATATATATATATATATATATATATATATATATATTTGATTCTCTCACTTTTTCTTGCCTATTATAGCTATATAGTCTACAAATCCTAAGGCGACTTAATCTGTTTCCATTAACTTCGACGCCCTTCTTTTTATTTTAAATTATTTGATCTTACGATAATCAAGGTTTACGTAAAATTAAAAATGCGAAGGAATACCTATTTCAAATACGGATGGATCTGGAGTTTCTCCCATTAAAAGACAGCGCATGGCTAAGGCAGAATAGTCGACAGTAACAGGTTTTTCAGTAGCAGGTTTCTTGCTCTTTCTCATTTTGTAGGTTTTAAATTGATCAGGTGGAAATTCGTCCAGTGGAATATGTTTAGGAAAACGTCCGGACTGTACCTACAATTTTAATAAAAAAACTAAGGTCAGAAGCAAGTTGAACGCAATATATATATATATATATATATATATATATATATATATATATATATATATATATATATATATATATATATATATACGAGAATCAGTTCTTGGGATTAACGTTCATTAAATGTAAAAACCTAGTTACTATATCATTAAAATTTATTTTTTTAAAACTTTTCGACCATTTCGTGGTCTTCATCAGTTATTATTTTTAAGTCAGAAGTTTTCTTATATTTATTCACTTTTTAAAAATCAGATTTTAACTACAAAACACGAAAGTACTCTAAAATATTAATTTATATTCAAATGACTTTTACATAATAATCTCCAAATTGAATTTTTTAAAAATAACTTTAAATTTTTTGTGCACCATATTATCAGCACTATCTTAGTCAAAATAATATGAGATCACCGCAGTAACTTCCTGAACATGCAAAAAAATGAATTCAAATCAGTGCCGTCGTTCCGGAGTAATCGAAGTACATTATTAAAGAAACATACCGATCAAATTTAGAAAGTTTTTCTTTTAAAAGTCGGTTGAAAAGTGTTTTTTCCTTTAAATCTGAAAGAAATATTATTTCCTACAACCTTTACTTATAACATTTTTGTTTATCCAAAAGCTTAGTGGTCGGAATGTGTGCGGGGAACTATGGTGGCCCCTGTGTATGCTGCATTGATGGCAAGTGACGTCAATGCAGGTTTTGTTGAATAGTTCTGTGCACTTATTCCGCGATAAATCATGTTCTATTTTTCGTGCTTTTTTCTCCACCTAATCGAACGTTAACCAATGAGAAAGTCGTCTTTTCTCTCGTGGGCTTAAATTTACCATGTTTGCCGATAGTCGACAAAAGAGCGGCCATATCCCAAGAAAGAAGGACGCTTTGTTTGTTTGTGATCTTTTATGTGTATTTTTGAAGACAATTCTTGATGAGTTTGCAGAAATTCTGACAAATTTGCGAAAATAATATTGTAAATTTATTTTCTCACATTTAAATAAAACATTTGTATATACAACTCCTGTTTAACCACCTACAAACATTTTTCCCGGAATAGCAATCTTACAGAAATTACATATACAAGTTCTTAAAATAGTATATATATTAAAAACAGCAATAAGCTCGTCATGCCGTAATAACTAAGACTGACTTCACAACCTTTGTTTTAACCTCTGACGTCTGTTTTTTTATCTGTGATGAACTCTGTCACAACTGCGCTCATTTTTCTAGCCATCAACTGTCATTTTGCATGTGTGGAATCAATGAACCGATAGGCGTTTGTGAAGTTTACAATGTAGAAGAACCGTCACAGCGCTCGACATAACAGCATGCATCGAAGCCTTCGGCAAATGAAGCGAGCAAAATAGGAGTAAAATAAGTGTCGTGAGCTAGGTTTAAGTTATATGAACTACAGCTTTGTAAAGTTAAAAATATTAAAAAAAAAGGTAAAACAATACTTTTTTTGGATTACAAATACTGGTTATTAAACTTTATAAATAGGTCTATAAAAATCTGTACGTGCGTGTGTATGTTTGTTCTCTTAAATTATTTCATAGCATGGAATATATTTTATTTAGTTATTGAAATACATCCTTGACATTATATTTTTTTTTTCATTGCGAATAAAAAATTGGTTACATGACACTCGTTATTTGTTGAAAACTGATTCGGTTAAAATTTCGCTATAGAAGAAATAGTTCATAATTTCTTAGTTTTACGTGAATGTAATTCATAGAAGCTACTTTAAATAAAATCAGTAGCTTGTAGATCCCGGCACTAATATGAAGGAAATTAATGTATATAATTAAAAAAGTAGTAATTCATTTGAAAAAATGTCACAATATCTATGGTTTGCTAGTTACAGATCAATAAAATTTTATTTATTTTTTATTTTTAGAATTTTGGAGCTAGCTAGTAACCAGTATAGTTCTGCCACATATGTCTATCCGTCTGTATGTAACAGGCATACAACTTCGTCAGTTTTCATCTTTTACGATAAAATTTTTCAGATACATGTTTCCTATTAACCAAAAAACAAAGGTGAGGCAAAACTCAAAAAGAAATTTTTGTATCTGTATAAAGTAGAAATGTTTACCCCATCGAGTGCAATTTTGAACAGGTTTTCAACAATTTAATTAAATTAGTCATATAAAAGTCAGCTGGGGCCTTCAAAAATGCAAATATATATGTGATATTATATTTCTTATTTAGTCGTCTAATTTAAGAAACATAAGCATCCAAAATTGTTTACAGTGTGATCCCTCTTTAATTTTTCAACGTCAACAAAATAAAAAAAATCGACATAACAGTACTTACTAAGATAAATAATTTCAATAAAAATTGATATGATTAAGCCTCATTTTTTAATTTGTGTAATAAAAATTTTTTTAAAATTTCCCATCCGATGTTTAAATATTAGACCAATCAATAGAGAAAAAAAGGTTATAACAGCCTCTTTTTTACTTTTACGCCTGTTCTATTTAGACTTTTAATTTCACAAAAGATTGTATGCGTTTTGACATTTATCGACAACGTTCTTAACTGGAGTCACGCTTTCTAGCGGGTTTTCTGTATTATTCTTGTCCTTCTTAGGTATCTGTAAATTGCCTGTCAGTTTCTGTTGCAGTTTTAAATGGATAATATTGATTTTTTTTAAAATATGCTTTTTAACATGTCTAGTTGTGATATTTTTAGCGAATCCAGCCATTTTCTTTGTAACTAGTCGTACTAGCAATGGTACAGAATTGTTAAAGAACAAAATTAGTGATCAGCTGTGTGTTTAGTTATTTAATTTGATCAACCTACTCCAAAATCAGATAACTATATTCTATTATTTCGTTATTGTCGTCGAGTTCAATAAATTAAATTATTTCCATTTCATACACGCCCTAACCTCACCAATTAGATTTCTAATCTTTTTGTTTCTATTTTGTTTCCGGGGCAAGCACTTTAAACTACATAAGCAATTTCAAGTTTTATCCAGCTTTTTAACCCATATAGGTAATTTCAAGTTTTGTCCTACATTTAGAGTATTGAAATAATTTATTCAAGATTTACTTCAGTTTCTGCAGGCCATTATCCTAGTTAATGAAGCTTTATGACAGTTTCTTTTCCTTGTTTTTAAACAAGGCTTATTCCATATTCCTGAAGCTTTGTTGTTCTTAACAGAGATACTACACACATCTCTGAAATTAAATTCGTTTGCTGGCGAATTCGTTGCGTTTGATCCCTTTTTGACCACATATACCAAACTAGTCACAAGAAAATATTAAAACATCAAAGAGCTGTGTTGTTTCCAAGTATATTGTTTGCACGAGACCATCTATTGGGTACTGTAACCCAGACAGGATACTCGTTTCTTACACTGAGCCAAAAATCAATTAAAGAGTGGTCTTTAAAAACGTTTCTTAGAGAATCAATGAGCATTTCTTTTTCTAGTAAAGTTAAAGAAGTATCTGAAGTTATATCTCCTTGAAAAGGATTACGTACAGTTTGTCAATCCAGACATAATAGGTTTATTAGGAAAATGGTTCTTAAACGTTCATTGAAGTTGTGTGAGATGTTCAGTAATATCCCTTTTAATATTTTCATTAAGTTGAATTTCGTTTTCTAAGAGAATGTTGCTGTGCCTTATAAAGACAGATTTAAATCATTTCATTTAGAAAAAATGTCGGCTAAGTATGCAGGTATTTGCAACCAAAAAATATCAGATACGCAAGATGACAAACGAAATGGATAGTAAAGAAAAAATGATTCAACTCCAGACTTCAGTTCAAACAAGCGGGTCAAGACTTTGCCACGAGGCCATCTAACTTCTGTATGAAGTAGCAAAGAAACGTGGAGGCATCCAAAGTCCTCACAAAGTGAACGGGACAGACAAAAGTTTGTAGCACGCGATTTTATAAAATCTACAGTTTTTACAGCATCGCTTAAAGTACTGGATAACTCTGCAGGAATACGCTTACAAGCCAGCGTTTGTATATAAATAAAGCAATGAGTCTATTTAGTATTCTTGTTGATCTTCTTTGTCCGCACAACAAGACCAGAAAATGTTCCGATCATTTTGTGCCATCAGTGCATACAGCAAAACAAGAAAACCAATTTATTTAATTTTTCGTTAAATGATCATATCGAAAATTGCTGCACCTGTCGTATAGGTTTTCAGTGCTTTACAAATCATATATTTTCTTGAATGGAACTCCTAAAAATATACTTAACATAGACAAGCAGTACTGCAGCGTTTGCTACATCGGTCGACTCCTCAAGGTGAATATCGAAATACTACAATTTTGAAAGTTCACTGCACATCATTTCCCAAATCGTTAATTCTCGGCGGCACTGTGTTGTTTGATAAGGGAACAAGTTCAATTTTCTTTCCTGCGTTTTCCTCAAGCATTCACTTCGTGATGTCTTTAGCACACAGCCCAATCAAATTTACTGCTATTGTATGTTAAAAAAGAAGAAATACTAGACCTCTTATTATCTGCCAATTTTCTTTTAAAACATTCAACAAATTGATCCTTGTGATCTGGATGTCTTATTTCAAGGTGTCTACGAATAAGAGATGGTTTTAAACTGCTATGGTTCAGGATTTTTTCATTACAGATTACATAAAGCGTTTTTGGTTTTGACTCCTCCCCCCTAAAATGAAAACCCTTTTGTAACTAGTCATTGTGATATTTTCATTTCTTTTTTCTTTTATCAAACTTGCGAAACGGTAGCTCACAACTGCCACTCTGTGTTGGTTCCCAATCAGGGACTGAAGAAGAAGAAGAAGTACTTGATTGCTCGCCTAGTTTTTCATCAGACTTGTAAAAACTACCCGTTTTCAACCAACGATCCGTCATATATTTACGGGGCAATAACTATTTACTTTCACGTGCAACCTGTGTACATGCTATTTGTAAAACTTGGGTATTTGTTATAGTTTATTTACACAAGAAGAAATCACTAAACTGTACATATTATGCATTAACTACCAACTCAGTTATCTTTTTCAAATCACTTGACGTTCTTAAGCGCATGGTACGACTTATTTCGACTCTATTCGTCAGATGTCATTTTCGTTCTTTTTTGCTCATTAGGAAAAGTCTTGGTTTGCCGAAGTAGAAGTTGCCGTCTCGCTCCAGAATGTTTAATTTAAAATTCCGCTATTATAATATTTTTTTCGTAAACCTCGTTTATAATGATAACTTAATCCGAAATAATCACCAAGGGTTACTTTAAAGATACTGATCAATGCATCAAATAATGTACTCTTTCTTTACATCGATAAATTTGATTTTTGTATACAAAATATCTTAATGTCGATGTGCAGCCAAATGACAAAAATTATCGATGTAAAGTAAGCGTAGATTACTTGCTTAATATTTTATTACCTTTTCTACCTTTACTTTGATCATACTATTGAAAATAAAAATGATAAGAAATAATTAACCTCTAAAATTTCAAAATGCCATTATTTTATCATATAGAATCACTACCATAAAGCTTGTGATATTGTATGTTTCTGTATTTCGAAGTTGAAAAAATAATTCAAATATACAAGTTGAAAAATGTAAATAATATATTTGCCTACCGGGTCTCGATGAATTTTGCACACTTTTAAGGCGTGTATATTAAACACAGCATCCTTATGGTCAAAATTGTGAGTCACAATATCAACCAAAGATTCTATATTTGAATGCATTGATACGCACGCGTAACCATATCTGCATCTGTAACCTGAAATAATAATTTAATTTTCATAAATAAATTGAATATAATACATATATAAAAGTTGATGCTGGTAGCCGTTACTTGGTAATTAATCATCTTCGGGAAATGTTTAAAAAGGAACTACTAATATACCACTAAATTTATTAAAAAAACGGTTACTGCAGTTTCAACTCACAGAGTCATTTTAAAACTGAATTACAAAGGTAGACTAAGTATTTAATACAGAAACATGAGAAAATTTAACAATAAATAAAAACTACCTGAGAAATTACATTATTACAAAGAGGAGGTACTAAATTTTGGGAACTAATTATTATTTGGCAACATCAAATAACGGGGAAAACCCAAGTTCTGTCTGGTCATTAAGCAAATTTACATTTTTATTTTTGCTATGTTTATATATTTCTAAAGATTCAAGAATATTTAACTTTTGGCCCTTTGTTGAATAATGTAATATGTCAGTATTGCTTAAAGCAGGACAACTGTGGCTGTGTTCCAAGCAATGGTTGGCAAAGCTTGAGTCTGTTTTTGTAGTCTATATGATCGGTGGTGTTCTGAAAAGCGAGTTTTAAAGCTTCTACCACTTTGTTCAAAATACAAGCTATCACACTCTGAACATTTTAACTTATAAACTCCTGATTTATCAAATTTATTAATTTTATCTTTAGGATTGTAAAGGATGGTAGACAGATTGTGTTGAGATTTAAAGACTACTTTTATGTTATGTTTGGAAAGAGTATTAGCTATGTTTTCTGATAGGGTACCACAGTATGACAAAGATATATAAGATTGACTTAAAAGCTAGTTGTTTTTGTTTTTTAGTTATTAATTTCTTTATGGTTTATTGGGAGAAATTGTTTCATATTACAATCCTTTCAATGATATTTAGTTCCTCTTGAAGATCTTCTTCAGAGAGAGGCAAAGAGAATGCTCTATGTATCATTGAATTGTATGCAGCCATTTTGTGTTGTAAGGGGTGAGAAGAGTTATTAGATATAGTATTACCTGTAAACGTTGGTTTTCTAAAAATTTTAAAATTACACTGATTATTGAGGTGAGATATGGTGAGATCAAGAAAATTTATTTTATGGTTGTTTTCAGTTTCCAAAGTAAATTGAATTTTTGGATGGCAATTATTAATGTATTGTAAGAATTTTTGAAGCTGTCTAATAGTACCTTTAAAACATGCTAGAATATCATCCATATATCTGTACCAAAATTGAACATGGTTTTTGCTTAAAGGGGAATTAAGAATTTTGTTTTCTATGTTTGACATGAAAATGTCTGCTAAGAGAGGGTTAAGAGGAGAACCCATTGGTAGGCCTGAATTTTGTAAATAAAATTTGTTATTAAACTGGAAATAGGTTTGTGATAGGCAGAGTTCAAAAGAGGACAAGGTTTCAGTAGTAACTATTGGATTTATATTTCGTTCCTGTAAGATTTCTTGGATAAGTATAAAACATTAATCTGTTGGAATATTAGAATACATGCTTTTTATGTCAAAAGAAACTAGTATGTAATTATCTGGGTTTTTTTTTATGTTTTTTTAGTTTCTGGACGAGATCTACTGAATTATTTAAACTGTGATTTGATTTAAAGTTGCTTATTTGTTTGAAGAATCAATTTAGTTTCATACTGAGTTCTCTCGTGGGGCTATTTATGTATGAAATGACTGTTTTCTTAATAAATTTAGTGGTATAAAACATAATAGTTCCTTTTTAAACATATTTTCTTGATTCTTGAACCATATACTATATCATTCGTTCTTTATTTTGTCTTTTCTTGGGTATGTATTCTTTTTTTAACAAAAAATACAAACAATTGACGTTTCGTCCTTTATTTAAGGCATTTTCGAAATTGTTGATTTATTTTCCTTCCTTGACATTTTGTTTATTAATTATTAATGGAATTCAACCTTTAACATCCTCTATTCAGGTACTACGGATACGTGGAATGCCATGATCATTCCATTCGGTACAATCCATCATTTTGCAGTACTGTCATATCTACTATTTTTAAATCAAGGAAACAATCTCGATGAATCACTGGATCTCTCAAAGACACCAGAGCAATACCCACTAACGATGTTATATACAATCGCCATGTAGTGGCGCGATAGTGAAATAAAAACAGACATCTGTCATTATCGATACACAAAGCATGTCGCCTAAAAGGATAGAGGTCGCATTGTTCGGCATCGGCATCTAAATCATTTGCGAAAAGTAGGATCGTATCAACGATAGACAAGAGAGAAGCTCCGGATCCGGTAAATGACGAACAGCGCTGTTACTTTCTCATCAATACCAATCATGCCAAAAATGATGGATTGTACCGGATTCAATAGAACGATGAGGTCCAACGACAGCGAAAAGTCATTTTCCGTCATTTTACCTTTTGGGTTCGCACAACCGAGAATTTTTTATTTTATTTTAACATTATACTTACGATAATTTATCTCATTACATACAGAGTGTCCCACCGGGAAACAATTCTATCTATATATGAAAAACCGTACATTTAAAAATTTTGAAAATTTGGCAGTATACTTATGTTAATAGGGGCATCCCGTCTAAAATATTTTTAAGATAGTGGCAGTTCCAGTTATACCGGAAGTAGATGTCAACTTGTTCATTTTAAATAGATCACCATATATATTATTGCATTTTTTGATATTAGACACGATTCTAGGCATAATTTGTATATCGTATCCTATCCTTAAGTCTAAGAGTTTTGACATATTTAAGTTTTTGTCAAAAATTATGTTTTCAGACCCTAAAATAATTAACAATTTTTCCTATAAGGAAGCTCTTTTTGTATTTAATTAGAGTTGTATTCCTTGCAGAAAAGAGCTTACCTTATTAGATTTTTATAACATTTGGATAATCAATAAAACAGGGTGTTCAAAAAATAAAATTAAAAATTAAATTGAAGGAATCGTCAAAACTCAATTTTTTCAAATAGAAAACCTCAAATTTTTAATTTTATCTTATTTAGCATTAAAAATAAGGGTAAGTTTGTGTAAGGTTATCTATGCTGAAAATATTTAGTTTTAGAAATTTTATTGCGGATTTTTTGTTCAGACATAATCTTAATCGATTATGACGTTTTTCTCATAACTGGCTATAACGGAATTGAAAAATAATTAAATTATACAAACGAAAATTATTTAAGCTTATTTAGTATTTACGGAGAATATAGTAAAGTTATATCAAGAACGTGCGATACATTTTTCATTCGATATCCGCAAAAACAGAAGCCATCATCATGTGCTGTTAAACAAATTATCGAAAATTTTAAGGACTTTTGATCCGTCAAGGCAACAGTGTAAAGAAATAAATATCTTGTTAATAATGAGAATATTGAATAAATTGCTATTTTGGGATATTTCGCTATATATCTAACAATGTCTGTAAGACCAGCTGCTTTGTTGACATCTACTTTCAGTATAACCAAAGAATATTATAGCTAACGCTATGCTATTATAATCTTTAGTATAACCGAAAGTACCACCATCTTAAAAATATTTTAGTCGGATTGCTCCCATCGACATTAGTATACTGTTCAATTTCCATATGTATATATATATATATATATATATATATATATATATATATATATATATATATATATATATATATATATATATATATATATATATATATATACAGGGTGATTCAAAAATCGTTCACGAAACTTAAGGGGGTGATTCTACTTGACAAAATAAGGGTAGAGCTTCATATAATTTTTTTTCAAAATGTCATTCGTTTTCGAGTTACAAGCCGTCCAAGTTCAAGTTTTTATTTTTTGTTTTTTGAATTACTCGCTTACAGGAAAACGGATTTGACTAATATTTGAAAGATAGGCTAAGTCTTCTGCGCTTCATCATTTTAGTAACAATTCACATTGATTGTTTGCCGCTAGAGGGCACTTTACCTACATTGAAAATTGTTTTTTTGTCATAATTTTTTAGTGTTGACAGCTACAGTAGTTTTTGGCATAATTTCTGAAAGACTGATGCCAGGCCTTTAAAAAAGGTGCTCTTTATTTACATCGCTAAACCCAACGGTTTAGACGTAAATCACCCTTAAAAATTAAGTGGTAAATTTACTTTTCTCATTTCATTACCACCAGCTACCAGGTAAATAGCTATCAAAGTATACTAGAGCTGTCAGTTTAACATCAAATAAATTCGCTTTTTAAACTATTTAATTTATAATCTTAAAATAACTAATAATGGCTAATCAGTAAATATTCATATTATGGATTATTGCGATATACATTTAATTGATAAAAATTAATGAAACAGTACTAAACAAACTAAAAAAGATTCTCAAAATGTCCCCCATTTTCTTCAATACATTTCCTAACACTCTTCAAAAAATGTCGCCTAACTCGATGAAAAATTTCTGGTGTTTCTTTAGTAATTTGGCACTTTTCGATTATCCTGAAGCGAAGATCCTCGACGTTGATTACTGGAATATCGTACACCAATTGTTTCAAATGACCCCAAAAGAAAAAATCCATAGGATTAAGGTCTGGTGACCTCGCTGCCCATGCCAATGGTCCACTTCGTCCTATCCATCGCTCAGGATACGTTGCATTCAAATACTGTCGGACACGTATACTAAAGTGGGGCGGAGCTCCGTCTTGGAGGATCCACATGTTGGCCCTTACTTCCAATGGCACATCTTCCAGATACAATGGGAGACGATTTTGGATAAAATCTAAGTATACGTCACCAGTTAATGGGCCATCAAAGAAATGAGGACCAATAAGGTAATCTCCTATTATCCCTGCCCACACATTTAGTGAAAATCTACGCTGATGTTTCGTTTCTACCACATTGTTTGGGTTCTCGTAAGCATATGTGTGGATGTTGTGTAGATTTGTTATGCCATCACGAGTGAAACCAGCTTCGTCAGTGAATAATATGACGCCAATTAATCGATTATCGTGTTCATACTTAGCTAGGATCTGATTGCACATTTCCAACCGTCTCGGCCGATCATCGTCATAAAGAGCCTGCACCTTTTTTGAATGAAACGGGTAGAGTTGTTCTTCTCTTAGTATCCTCCATGAACTAGCCTGACAGAGCCGCACTTCATTCCCAATTTTTCTAGTACTAATACCTGGATTATCTTCAATAATTTCAAGCACTCTTTCTTCTTGTTGCACGTTTCTAGCAGTTCTAGGTCGTCCCCTATTTCCAGTATAACTTTTAAAGGAACCATATTCCGCAAGCCTCCTGTGCACACTGGAAAATGTTTGAGCATGAGGGATATTTCTTTCCGGATAACTCTCCATATAATATCTTCTTGCCAACTCTGCATTACCATTTGCTTTTCCATAACAAAAATGGATATCACAATATTCGATATTTGAATATTGGTGATTAGCCATTATTAGTTATTTTAAGATTATAAATTAAATAGTTTAAAAAGCGAATTTATTTGATGTTAAACTGACAGCTCTAGTATACTTTGATAGCTATTTACCTGGTAGCTGGTGGTAATGAAATGAGAAAAGTAAATTTACCACTTAATTTTTAAGGGTGATTTACGTCTAAACCGTTGGGTTTAGCGATGTAAATAAAGAGCACCTTTTTTAAAGGCATCAGTCTTTCAGAAATTATGCCAAAAACTACTGTAGCTGTCAACACTAAAAAATTATGACAAAAAAACAATTTTCAATGTAGGTAAAGTGCCCTCTAGCGGCAAACAATCAATGTGAATTGTTACTAAAATGATGAAGCGCAGAAGACTTAGCCTATCTTTCAAATATTAGTCAAATCCGTTTTCCTGTAAGCGAGTAATTCAAAAAACAAAAAATAAAAACTTGAACTTGGACGGCTTGTAACTCGAAAACGAATGACATTTTGAAAAAAAATTATATGAAGCTCTACCCTTATTTTGTCAAGTAGAATCACCCCCTTAAGTTTCGTGATCGATTTTTGAATCACCCTGTACATATATATATATATATATATATATATATATATATATATATATATATATATATATATATATATATATATATATATATATATATGTTTATGCGGCTTTCACGGATTCCTCCGTGTGAGATGCAATAGCAGTGGATATATCCACATTATGCCGTTGTAGTGCTGAAATCACATTCAGCAAACGTACAACTATATGCAGCTCCGCGTATGAATGAAGTAAAATGCGAACAGTAAATGCGAACTTCCCGCCATCATATCCTTTCTGTGTTAGAGGTTGCACAGTTAGAATAAATTGTTATAAAACGCAATTCATCCTATTCCACCACCATCGAGATGATGGCCTACCTGTACCACCATACCGAGAAGAAAGTCTAAACTTACCCTCCCCGCCACAGTGATACGGCAGAGGTACATGTTTCGTCTCTACTCTATCTTATGCACAGCCAGGTGCATGTCGGTACCCTGATGAGTCTAGTAGAGACGAAACATGTACCTCTGCCGTATCACTGTGGCGGGGAGGGTAAGTTTAGACTTTCTTCTCGGTATGGTGGTACAGGTAGGCCATCATCTCGATGGTGGTGGAATAGGATGAATTGCGTTTTATAACAATTTATTCTAACTGTGCAACCTCTAACACAGAAAGGATATGATGGAGGGAAGTTCGCATTTACTGTTCGCATTTTACTTCATATATATATATATATATATATATATATATATATATATATATATATATATATATAGTAGAGCTTAATAAAATCTGCGATGGCTCAAAAATATCCTAATTTTCCTAATAGTGGCTACAAAACGACAAGTGTTTTTACCGAAATTGAAGTATTATAAGCCATATACGGTCACTAATAAAAATCAATGGCCTAAGAATATATGTCATGGGACACATAAGTGTTCGTATTGTACCCACTTGTGAACGTTCCTTGGCCTTTTGAGGTTTTTCAAAATGAAGTTGTTTCCAATGATATCATAGAATTATCAGCAAAATGTGACTGCTGACAGAAATTAATAGTTTTAAGATATATGCCTTGGAGCTCAAAATATTCGTCGTTTGACTCATTGATATTTTTCAAAATGGCGGTTTTAAAATGATTCAGTTTTCTGGCAATTCGCAGGATACTCAGAATAATTTGAGCCAATGTCCCAAAACTTAAAATGTTCCCAGGAATACCCAGTTTCACGCTTCGTTTGGCCAATTGAAATTTTTCAAAATATGGCTTCAACATGACGGGTGGTTGAGTCAAAATATATGTAGTAATATGTAGAAGAACCTTTTAGATCAAGCATGAGAGAGGGACAAACGATGTTTTGTTTGGAACATTAAAAAACCTCTAGGCATGCATTTTAAGGCGACTAATTTTTGTTAGAAGCTACATTTTGCTAAATATCCTGCTAATTTAATAAAACTCTCTTCATTTTGATATCGCCATTTTGATAAATTTCAATAGGCGAAATGAAGTTTGAAGGTATGTATTTCTGAGAATATTTTAAACTCTTAAATGGATATTTTAAGGCTTTTTAATTATATATATTTCTATTTATAGCTCCGAATTATGCTGATTATACTGTGAATTCGTTGCAAACCGTCCCATTTTGAAAAATCTTAAAGAACCAAACGATGTTTAAGAGTAGGTGTGCCAACGAACATTTCAAATCACGCGGCATATTGCTTATCCTGCCAATTCGTCTGAAACAGCACCATTTTGAAATATTTCTAACAGCCAAATGACGTTTGAAAATGTATATATTAATACGGACATTTTGAGCTGTAGCACATTTTTTTAAGCTCTTCAAGTTTTATTCTCAACACTACTCCGGTTGATCGCAAATTACATACATAAGAATATCGGTTTAAAAACACGTATATAATAATTTACCTTCTGCTCCCCTCGAGTATGGATCAAAACAAAAAAACATATTTCTTTGTTTCCAAATTGCTAAATAACTATGATCAATTTGAATAACAGCATTTGTATTCGTTTTGAAGAACTCTTCGAGGCAACATCTCAGTTGACAGTTACATTTTTCATACATCATATCTACCATTCTGTTAGCGTAAATGTATATCTCCACTAAAATATCGAAGCAAAGATAAAAATGAAATAATGATTTATGAGGGAATTCCCATAGCACTAAAACCTAAGGATATATTAGAGTTCCTATATAGTTCTCCAATCCGCCAAAATATACACTATTAATGTAATTTAAACCAAACTATTATTGATAGCGCAAAATCTATTTAAATCAAGATATTAAATTAACCATAAAACAAAAAAATATTACAATGTAGCCCTAGATATTGCCTAAATAATCTGAACAAGAAAATTATACAATTAGACGAAAACAATATTATTTTTATTAAACCTAGTTATAAATTAATTCTTTAAAATTTTAATTCAACAATATGAAGAAAAAATAAAAACAAATAAATGTTACAAAAATGTGTGAAATACAGAATACAATAAAGGACTTTATAAATTGTTAGTATCAAAGACAAAATAAGCAAATTACATGAAATACTAAAATGTATAAGAACTATTTTAATATAAAAACAAATCGCCAATAGCATATACAGATAGGTTAAATATTACAGACCAAATAAAATTTAATAAACATAAGTTAAAATATACGCGTGTTATGTCTATATAACATCGTTTAAACAATTAAACAAAATTAATTCTAATACCTCATGAATAAAAATATTAAAAGTACTTAATAAAGTTATGTAAACGACAAATATTTCGGAATGACTTAATTAAAGACGAACAGAAAGTGATAGTGGATATGTGTTTTCTTCAGGCTTCAAAAATAAAATTATTTTATTTGATGGTACATTCCATATGCCAGTGATGTTCATAACTGGCCAATGATGACGTAACTTAAAATTTTTTTAAACAGAACATCCAGTATGTTATCAGTTTTTCTTAATCTCTAACAAATTTAGAATATTTGTTATATAGCTTACCCTGTGGATAAATTCAGCTATTTTCCAAATATTAGCAATTAAAACAAATGAATTCCTAATATAATTTTCCCTTATCTTACATTTTTTACCCTGCATCCGAATTAAAAATTTCAGTTTCCATGGTTAGTAGGTATTTACCTAAATATATTTTGGTAGTTTATCTGAATTCTTCCCAACTTTAGTTTTTGATCAGTGGTATTGGTCTTTTTATCATCAAGTCAACTAGTACTAATTGAAACAAAATACTTTGGTTCAACTAACAGAAAATGAACATTTACTCTGCTTATGATGATAAGATATGGGGATAGACGCACGTCGGTCCAACAAGCAACCGATATTTTCAGTCAAACATTCCCTGAACGGAGCTCATTTCCAAATCAACCGCCAATTTCATAATTTTGAATATATGGGTAATATCAAAATCTACTAAAAATGGCATATCCGAAAACACCAAACGGAACCATAAACCTCTTTACCAAAATTTGCTTTTGTACGTGATAATATGGAAAGATCCATTAGAAGAACTCTTGTAGTAGTAAGGTTACTCCTGGAATAATTAGAACACCATCCTGATAGATGTTATGTAATTTTATCAATAATTAATGGTCATTATAGTTGACCTACAGCCTAATTTTGTAAACTTTATCCTTAAATATACTTTTCTGATGAGACCACATTCTTTCTCAGTGACAACTGTCGATACTGGTCTCACACCATACGCATCATCCCTAAAAATTAAATGTTTGGGAAAATCATTGGAAAGTATATCATAGGATCTTTCCGTCTTTTGAGAGTTAATTCCTACTTAAATTTGCTAAAAAACAGAATTTTATCCGATTTCACTAATTTATTTCATCCTTTGTACTATATATATATATATATATATATATATATATATATATATATATATATATATATATATATATATATATATATATATATATAAAACTTAATAAAAGAAAAAAAATTGGTTCTAGCCACATGGAATGCCCGCACATTTTGGTAGATATGTTAGAGACTATCTAGATGAAACGTTTCCCGGAAGGTGGATAGGTAAAAGAAGGCCCATCGATTAGCCTCTTAGGTCGCCCGATCTAACCTCTTTAGATTTCTCTTTCGGTACTATTTAAAAGCTCTAGTCTATAGTACAGAGCCTAACTCGTCAGAAGATCTTGAAAACAAAATTTTAAATACAATGCCTGATATTCCTTATCAACTTTTGCGGAACGTTCTTTCCCAGTTTTTAGAAACGCTTGGATACTGTCACGTGGCTGAAGGAGGACAATTCGTACTGAAATCGCTCTTAATTTAAATTATCGTTTTCTTATTATTTTTATATTAAAAGAAATTATATTCTTGTACCGTTAATTGTGAATACTTTCGAAACAGCTAAATTTACACATAATATACACAATATATTCTGGAGATTTAAAATAACATACAGGATGTTCCATTTAAAAATTTAACAGTTGTTTATATTACTGGCATATGGAATGCTCAATTAAAACGAAAAATAGTAGTTCTGAAAATGAAGTGAATCCTTAAATATACCTGGATTGGCACGCAACTTTCCTAATTTATTTAAATTTTCAAATTAGAAAATCATGTTTAAAAGAAATTTTTATCTAATTCCATTGACACCACATGAGCTAATTGCCCATACTTAGGGATAAAAGATTTACATACACGACCCTTTATAAGATCAGACTATATTTTTAACTTAAGAGCTGTAGTATTATCGACAAATAAGGCAATGACGACCTAAAATCGACAGTTTTTATAACCCCCATCAGTCTTCTTATAAAAACCCTCATGCCTTTATGGAACGACAATACCAGCATCAAATCTTTCTCAACGTTTGGGGAGGAATAGGAGACCAACTTGTAAGAACTAATTTAAAAACTATTTATTTAAATCGTCCACAATTATTATAAAATATTCTCATTGAAACAAGAATGATTATTTGTCTGCTTCAAGATGGTTTGATTGATTGATTGTATAACAAAGCAGTCCAGAGTTGAGATGCCCTTTCCATGCAGACTTCAAAGTTATTGTGTTGCATGTTAAATCTGTTCTAGGTGAATAGGTTGTTACCTTGATCAGGTTTAGCAGACGGCCCACTAGTTTTTTCGCTGGGTATAGGTCTTCCCGATAGACTGATCCCTGAAAGTGTCTCTAGTACGTTAAAGCTTCGCAATCGAAGGTGATGTGTGAGACCATCTCGTCCTTTTCGTCACATAGTCTACAAAGTGTTTCCCATTGTATGTAGATATTTGCTCAAGCTTCACTGGCAAATAATAAGTCCTGTCACCAGCCCGATCTGTTTTCTGCTTGGAAACGGAATTTCACAGCTTAATTTGCTGGATGGTCTGTTCACCAATAGCTTGCTATGTCTGTGGTCTGTAATGTGGTTCCAGTGACTCAGGTGTTATTGATTTGTCCACTAGGATAGCCATCCACGAGTAGCAGCCTTTATAATTCCAAAAACTGGCTCTAGTCTAATAAATAGAGTAGCACAATCTTTCTTTGCCACTTGGTCTGCTTTTTCATTGCCCAAGACGCCCTTGTGTTCTGGTACTCACGCAAGAGTGACCCTGTTGTGTTTTCCAGAGCGATAAGGTTTTGAAGACAGTCGTAGACATTCTTTGATATTATTTGATAGCACGTTAGACTCTTTCAGCGCTGCCTGCCCCAGTATGTTAAGTTGGTGCTCCACCTCATTTTAATCTGAACGTGCGGAAGTATCTCAACCAAATATTCTGTGAGTGGTGGATAGGATGAAGTGGAGCAATACTCAGGCTGCACTCGCCCGATATTAATTCAATGGCTTTTTTTCCTGGGGACATTTTAAGAGTCTCTTTTACAGAACATTTATAAGCAATACCGAGGATGTTCGTCAAAAAATAACAAGTTATACAAAATCCTTGGTTACAAGTTGAGCAGCCGTCGAGGAAGCATCACTTGAAAATGCCAGTTTAGATGTCAGCAAAACGTCGTGAAGATTTTCCTACTGACGAATGTATTGAAAACCGGAAAAACACCAGTTCACATTCCATCATCCGTTAGTATATCATTTTACCATTCCCTATTGATATATAGACCTTGCAAGACATTTTTCTGTTTAGATTGCATGCTGCGACAGATGGTGCAGCTTTAATTGGACTTTTTTAATTAATTCAATATAAGTGGCTTAAAGAATTCACTTTTCTTGTGGGTTGGTATACAAGCTTCTTCTATACTAACGATATCATCAGGTTCGAAACCGGACTGGAGATGTTGGTCATTATCAACAAAGAGACATTTCTACCCTTTTTCCTGTAGCTTCTTGCCGTCTGTAGTAGTGTTTTGGATTTCTAACTAAAACAAGGCACGTCTATCTTTATAATATAATAAATTATTTCAGTTAATTTCTCCTATATATGCATGTATTTTGTTTTTCATCTAGATTTGGATAAAAATCGACGGTTGAGAAAAGAACATTTTCTGAAAGGGATATAACACATAAAAAAAACCTGTCTTTTCTTTTTAAGGGAGAAGTAGACAGTATATATCCAGCGAATTCTAGTCTAGTGCTCTTCCCATACACATTTCGACTATCCCATAGTCCCATCAGTGAAGCTGTATCAAACGTGTGCTTATTTAAAATCTTCATTTCGGTATGTATCGGCAGAATGTTACACCTCCCGACATTTTGATGCCAGATGTAAGAATTTTGAAAGTTTTTCTCTACAAGGAAATTATACAAATTATCAATATCCTGAATGTCATTTGTTTCTAAGATAAACTTATTAAATATTATCACAGAGCTATTATAATGTAAATTAATCTATTCATCAAGTGGAAATAACATTTTCTCATATTTCAACTAATGCTTGGTAATATACGCAATAGTGGGAAAATTGTTGTCCATTAAAAAACAAATATTTTAGAAATTTTATGGTTTTATTTCGTTTGCGATATCAACAACATGGAAAAATATACAGCTATATTGCTCATAATATTGAAAATTTTTATTTTAAGTTGACACTAAAAACATAATCTGCATTTAGCAATTTTAATCAAACAACACGTACCATGCAAATTTTTCATCTCATTCGATAAATAGTGTATTAAATATGAGGCTTTACTAAACTTTAGAACTTAAACTATAATATGACTCAATTAAAGTTCATGACCTTCATAAATGTATCGAATTATATTTTCCGGTAATAAAATTACAGTGATGATATCGGCAATGTTTAATTATAAATTCATAAAGATCAGACATGTTAATTGTAACCGTACCTAATATATTCTCTATGTTAAGAACATATTCTGTAATTTTACCTATATAAGGGCCAATGGTGAAAAACGCTGGAATTGTATTTAACTTAAGTTCTTTTATAGCTTCACATTGCATACATTCTACGAAAAGTTGGTTTCCTATAATCATGATCTTATCTATTGTCGTTTTATGCCAAGCACTAGGGGGCGTAATTCTTGAGTACACCTAGAAAGTAGAAGAAAAAGCATCAAAAATTAAATTGATATATACAATATAGTGTATGGTGTAACTTATAGTGAGAGATATAGGATAAAAAAATTTTCCACCTCTCCTGCTGACACTTCCCCGCAAAGTTATCCCAGAACGTTCTGTGAAATTTTTAAAATTTTTGTATAGTTTAAAGAAGAAATTTCAATATAAAAAATAATAAGTTAAACTTCAACATTATATCTTTTTATTAACCCTGCAAATTAACAATTTTATCTATGACATATATTAGTAATTATTAGGATTATTTGAACAAAAAACATAAATGAACTTTTTGGGAAGAAAGATTCTTTACAGTATCTTCATATCATAACTGTATGAAAAAATTATATTTAATTACCAAACATACTACGGCCATAGACAGACTTTGTTTATTGCGTGTAAATCCAAAACATTTGTCACCTAAGTCATATGATCCTAACAGAATAGCTTTATTTTCGTTCAGAATATTATAGTTGCTTCGGGTATCCAAACCTGTTCGTTTTTCTTCATCATCTTCCTGATCTTTATCTAAAACCTTTAAATAGATATCAAAATATAAATTTAAGGGACTATAGATAGTTTCAATATCACAAAATAATAAGAAATTTTATAGCTCTTGTGTAAGGTGGTGCCTTTTTGACGTACATATATCTGTGGTTTGGCGAAACTCTAGTAGATCTCGAAAATGCGATGAAACATTCCCAACTTTAATTTTAAAAACAGTTTCGATGCTAGTAATAGATCGGGTCTTACTCAACTTTATTTTAGTCACACATTTATTTTTTAATTTTCACGTTCTGAACATGTCCTTGTAAATCGGTTGTTATTAAAGATAAAAAACGTATATATATTTATACATTTTCGGCTACAATCCATCGATGTTACGATATTTTTTCGATTTTATCTCACTTTCTTTTAAAGATGGAAGAACCCTCAAATTACAATAAATAACTGTCGCACTGTGAACAAGAACCATATAGCTGCTATACAGATGAATTTAAGGAGGAGCAAGGAGTTGGCTGGAGCTTTTTTGGATCTAAATGCAAATAATTAAGTCTTTAGGCAAGGCGCAGCCTTTCAAGCCAAATTTGTTCAATGGATATACTTCCGAATATATAAAAAAAACTGCTTGGTATATACTGTAAGACATCCAGGTGGCTTTATAGACAGTAAATTCATGTCCTGATGACTCAGCAGATCTGGCTAACTGACAAAAACAATGGAGTCTTTTTGATATGGCATAATACGTCTAAAAACAACGAAATTGTCATTCAACTTGCTGGGATTATTTGGATACTATTCTGTGGACCTGGACTTTTTATAATCCATTTAAAAGTCACCTCTTCAAGAAACCCAGATAAAAAAGATAAAATGAGATTTACCATAGAAGTAGCCTTGGGCGCAGACGTGCGGCAAAATAAATTTATTTTCCATTAACCTAAGTCCACCACGTACTTATTTTTTTACAAAATGGCCCGTTAAGGTCTCGTCTCAAAAAATAATTAACATGGAGAATAAACAATCTAAGTTTAAAAAATTCAAGAACTTAGCAAAAAATTAAAAATTAATAAAATTTTTTGAAAAAATATAAGCACCTTTAAAAAAGACCAAGAAGAGGAAAATAACTCTATAAAACAGGAGTTCCCAAAATGTGCGCCGCGGCGCCCTGGGGTGCCGTGAAGAGTAAACAGGGGAGCCACAAAGCGCTCCTGTTTCCTCTTTACGGAATTTAAATTTACTTATATTCCCCTGTACAAAATAAATAATTCAAATAACGTGCACTGCATAAATCGTTCTTTGCATAGGTTACGTGGACCTCCATTTACTTTATATTGTTACGGGGGACCAGTTCCCAGTTTGGGTTAGGTTTAGCAACGCCAAATTCGCTGCTGGCTGGGCGCGAGAAAAGGCGAAGTATGATCGAGGAGCTCGCATTCGACCGTTGGCGGGAATTTTCGAAAGCCCTCATTGGTAGTATATAAGCCGCCATAGGCTGGTAGGCCGCATTGTCAAGTTAATTTATTTATAGTAAGCGTGAGCAGTTGAATTGTTAAGATAAATAGAAGTAATAATGAAGTGTTCTAGTAGTACTGGAAGTAGTGATACAGAGTGTTGTTATTTACGAACACAGGACAAATACTCTCACATTGTAACTATTTAAACTTATGTACGCGAGCAGGTCAGTTGCTTTTTTCAAATTGTGCCGCTTTCGGTTTTGTAAAAAGTTATTCACAAAATGGAAAGACTTATATAGTTCAAGTCAGAGGGATAAAACCTCGACAAATGGCGGAGGAGCAAAAAGGCGGAAATATCGATGATAGCTATTTGAGCTTTGGCTTTACTTCGATAAAAGTAAATAACGAAGAAAAACTGTAGTATGTGCTCTGTTTGAAAATTTTAGCACTTGAGAGCATGCTCCCAAGTAAGCTAAAGCGACATCTCGATTTATTCTCATTCATCCTACCCTGGTTTGAAAAATCGCGCGAATTTTTTAATAAGAAGTTGCAATATTTACAAAAACAAAAAACGTATTCACTCAGCAAGCTTCAGTACCTAGCAACGAACTGCTGGCATCTTTCAAGATGGCATACAGGGTAGGAAAGTGCAAAAAGCCTCACACCATTGCACAAGAACGTATTTTAGCTGCTGCTCTCGACATGGTTAGCATTATGGTAGGAGAATCGGCGAGAAAACTAATTACAAAGGTATCTTTTATCTAACAACATTATTAGTAGAAGAAGCCATCATATAGCTGAGGATCTCAATCGCTGAGAAAAAATTAAATGCAAGGAATTTGGTCTGCAACTTGATGACAGTAATAAAGATGCACACATTATTTGTTACGTACGTTTTTTGGATGATAATATTATTATTGACCTTCTTTTCTGCGAAAGAATCACTGAAGGTACAAAGGCGCAAGATTTGTTTGAAATTCTTGACAAGTTTATAACAAAAATTAATTTGGATTGGAAAGAGTGTATCGGTGTATGAAGTGATGGCGGTCAATCAATTGCAACCGCTTATTCGCAGTAAATAACCATATGCTATGTAGACCCATTGCATCATTTATAGGGAAGCACTTGGGCCTAAGTCAAGAAGTTCTGAATTGAATTTGGTATTGGATCATAGATGTAGTAAACTACATAAAAACTAGGCCGCTGAAAGCCAGACTATTCAACTTCACATGGATATGGGAGCTGAAATACAGCCCTGCTATATTCACGATGGCTTCCACGTGGAAATGTCATCCCATGCATTCCAGTTACATCAAGAAATTCACACTTTTCTGGAAGAGGGAGATCATGCAAACTCAAGATAATTTGCTGAACCAGACTTTTTATTAAAACTGGCATACTCGTGGGATATATTTGACAAAATGAGTGTCTTGAATCTGTCTCTTCAAGGCAATAACCTTGCACATCTTGAAATTAGTGGAGAAGATTACGGCATTTAGGATAAAACTGCAGTTGTGGATAAGAAAAATGAACGAGGATGGCAATCAAGATTGTTCCCCACATTTGCATAAATACGCATCCTCTAATGAGCTCGTTGTCTCTCAAGGCTTGCTGGCTTTTTTCATGGAACACCTTTCGAAGCTTTCTGAATGGTTCGCAAAATACTTTGCGGCAAAAAATATCGAGAGATTTTTGTGAATCTAAGATCATTTCCATGCTCAAGCTCCACCAGAATTCACTTCACAAGAAGAAGAGAGTCTCATTGAACTCTTTTGAAACAACCCTCTTAAAATAAAATTCACTTTTTCCGATTTGGTGGAGTCAAAAATTAATATCCAGCTCTAAGTTTAAAAGGCATAAGGATTTTCATTCCCGTTGCAACATACTATTTATGCGAAACCGGATTTTCAGCTGTAGCTGTAATAAAGAGCAAATATCGCTCAAAAATCAAAGTGAAACAAAAAATGAGAGTAGCAGTGTCAAGCCTTATCCCTCGCTTTGAAAAAGTGTGTGGCGATCACCAGACTCACCCGTCTCATTAGACTTTTTTTTCCTATTTTTCTTTAATAATAATACATTCATGAATATCAGTTCAATATATACCTATATGTGTGCCTCATTTCTGTGCTTGGTCATTAGTGTCTATATACTGTCGTGTTCAATGAAGTGTTGTGATTTACTATTGTGTGTTGATTAGTAAGCACAATCCTTGTACGATATTTTGTTGCAAACGACTGTATACATCTTTCGACTACTGCACCATGCCAAAATACTAAACCTATAAGTGCGTCACTGACTTGAAATTTTCGGGAATCCCTGTTATATAGTCTTATCAATAAACAAAATTTTTGAAAACGACGTCATATTAATAGTTTAAAAAATCAAAAACAAAATTAGGTACCCACAACTCGCAAACCTTACAATATACAAACATATATACATAAGCTAGCGTAATGAATTTTTAACTAACCCATCTTGATAATCGTTAGTTATACCTACCTTCGCAATGTTACCAAGGTTATAAAAAGTTTCCAATTTAGCCAAAATTATTGAAAATCACATTATAGTTAGCAACAAAATTTTCGTGGATTCTGGGGATTTTTCAAAAGCCAATTTTGGATAAAATTTTACCAAACACAAATTTAGGCAGCTATAGTAAATCTGCTATATTGAGTTTTTAAAAAATTGCCAAAATAAGTTTTAAATTTATAATCTGCGACTTCTAAATCTAAATCAACTTAGGAGGAAGTCAGAAAATATTTTTCTTTGTCGGCCGTATTACAAGCGCCCTCTTGAATTTACTAAATCAATTTCAACCAAAATTATATGGGATCACTGCAACAATTTTCTGAACACAACGCCGAAACTTTTATTCAAATCCAAAGAGCCCTTTCGAAGTAGTGGATGGCGACACTTTTGTAGGGTATTTATATTATTAATAAAGATAGAGATTTGCAATTTTCATGAACCTGTGCTCTTTTTGTTAAACAAAAGATTCAACAAATGAACTTTTCCTAGCCTTCTCGATTTTTAAAATACAGGGAGAAATAAAAATCTTCGATTTACAAGAATTCTTCGTACGATAGTTATTATTTAAGTTAAGTTTAAAGAAAAAGTAGACTATTGTAGGCTTTTTTTTACATAAAATCCACCGGGGTACTTAGTTTGTTCCTAAACGCATCAGATTTGGAGTTATAGACCAAATATTTTCTTTTAAACAAAATATCCTGTATATTATTTGATAGCTCAATTTAAATTTTTTAGAGTTTTTCAAAAATGTATAATAGTATCTATTTGATTTCATTAATAAATCTATTCAGACTTAAATTCAAAATATTGACCTCAAAATAATAATAGCCAGATTAACTAACATGGTTTAATTTTATAACCCACCTTAATTCATAGCAGAGATCCTAAACTGACAAGTGTAACAATGAGTCAAGCAAGTTTTAAACCCTAGAAATACAAGC
This sequence comes from Diaprepes abbreviatus, assembly GCA_034092305.1. Taxonomy (NCBI): domain Eukaryota; kingdom Metazoa; phylum Arthropoda; class Insecta; order Coleoptera; family Curculionidae; genus Diaprepes; species Diaprepes abbreviatus. The sequence goes on from JASJET010000011.1 coordinate 4,665,525, forward strand.
ATAAAAAACTCATTTTCTTTTATTATTGGACAGACAAAAATTAAAATTTTTATTTATTTTCGGGATTTTTCTTACATATTTCAAGGCTTTATCGCAAGGCTCTTATCCCTAATATCGCTACGTAAGCGTTTATTTGTTGACATCAGGATACCTATTCTCGTTCTTGAGAGAACGATCATCTTGATGGAAAGTGGGCGTGGTTCTCACGAAAAAGTACGAAAACGTATTCAGAATACGGTTTCTTACTTTTTCGTGAGATCCACGACCACTTTTCTTCAAGATGATCGTTATCTCGAGAACGAGAAAAGCTACCCAGAATACGGTTTCATACTTTTTCGTGAGAACCACGCCCACTTTCCATCAAGTGATCGTTCTCTCAAGAACGAGAATAGCTACCCTGTAGTATGAATCATGAAAATGTCATAAGCAAAACAAAACTGGCTGACTACAAGATTTAAATTTCATGGCAACTAGATCGGGTTTAATTCTTAAATCTTCTTAGTGAATCTGGCAATTAATATTTTAAAAAGTCGCCATAACCATGTAAACTATAAAACAATAGAAAATTAGGTTGTTCAATGAAGAACATAATATATTGTGGTCGTATTATAATATAAAATCAAGTTAGCTACACTGCAAAAAAACTTCACATTAATTTTAACGTAATGTACTGGAAGCAAATTTCATGAACCGTTAAATTTAATAATTTTTACATTAAATTTAATGTAATTACACATTAAATTTGGTATATTTTCACTTACTTTATTCAAATTTAAGGTAACATTCAATTAATTTAATAAACAAAGCTTTAATTTCAACGTACATGTAACTTATTCACGATTTCAGGTACAAAATCATTAAATTTGATTAAGGAATTTACATTAAATTTAAGGTTATTTTTAACAGTGTATAAGAAAATAATTATACGCTCTAACGACCGTAAAATAATTTTATTAAAAATAACTGGTCAGAAATAATATGATTTTTTTACACAAATTTTTTAGATTCTTCGAATAAAAAAGTATAATTACAAGTGCTCGATATGAGCAGAGACAAAATAGACGAAAACAGCAGAAAATGCATTTTCTGTAGTTCGAATATATATATATATATATATATATATATATATATATATATATATATATATATATAAATATATATATATATATATATATATATATATATATATATATAAAGAGAATTCAGCGTCCGTCTCATTTTAAATATATTTATATATATATATATATATATATATATATATATATATATATATATATATAAAGAGAATTCAGCGTCCGTCTCATTTTAAATATATTTATATATATATATATATATATATATATATATATATATATATATATATATATATATATATAAAGAGAATTCAGCGTCCGTCTCATTTTAAATATATTTATATATATATATATATATATATATATATATATATATATATATATATATATATATATTATATATATATATATATATATATATTTAATATTTGAGGTAAATATTCCAAAACGGTTGAAGCAAACATGAGCAACATATATATTTTCGAAGAGGGAATTCTAAGCTATATTATAGGATTTATTAATATACAGGATATTTCAATAAAAAAAGGTGAATTTATTTTAAAAATACCATTTTTTATTCGGATTTGTTCTTTTTAGTAACATATTCTTGCGATATAGAAAATATCAAACAAATTACGTATTTCATTTTTTTTTCCAATTACTATAATGAAATAGCCAGAACTTGTCAAAATATAATCAACAACCCTGTACATACATATATAAAAAACTAGCGGTGAAATTAAGAACCTTGTTTTTTTTTCTGAAGTCCGTGATAAATCTCAAAATTGTATAGACAGTTTTAAAAGTTCTTATACCTACCTTAAAAGTTTTTATAGGATAGATAACAAATGGCCAATTTTGTAACCCAGATCTTTGCAAAAGTACTGTCACTACAGCAGGTATGTCATAAAAATTCGCCATTACGGCAGTACCAGTAAGTGAATAATATAAATCTTTTGTTCTAGGTTTTCCGTCAAAGAAGTAAAAATATTTATCCTTCCAGATAGCCAGATTTGTGTCTTGCGTCTGTAAAATACCCGCTTTTTGACGAGAAAAAAATATATTTAAACCTTTGGTAAGGTTAAAAATAGTTCTGTCGGTTGATCTTATTAGTCCTGACACCTCGGGTTCTTCGACCGTAAAACGAACTTTCTTTTCTCCTACAAAATAAATTTCTTCCCATAAATATCAAAAGTGATTTTAGGAATTAAAACCAATTTAAAAAGTTTTATAATATAGTAACATTATTTGACATATCATATACCTTGGTAAGCCGTCAAGGTTAAACAAAAAAACTCGATCAAAATGAATTGTTAATGAAAATTAATTTAGTTAATACTCATATCTAGGATTTCGTCTACCAATGTGTATAGAAAGGTATATATTTTCAACAAGTCAATATTGCAAAGTAACAAAATAAAATATCCTTTACTTGACTAAAATCGTCAATTTTTGAATATGCTTACTGGATAACTCTTTTACTAACGAGTGCTCTTTTGCTTTTCCAGCTAAAATTATTTGTGCAAGTTATAATTATTTAAGTTGCTCTAGGTTAATCAATGTCCTTATCCGAACAGTCAAATTTTAGATTTGTTATTTAGTAATAGTTCGGGTATATGTATGTTTTTGACTGATGATATCTTGTTGAAAACAACTCAGCATAGCAGTAGATGTTTTGTGAGAGTTCAGGGGCCGCCGGAATGGCGATACACCGGAAAGCCACACACGTGGCCTATGCTATTTTTTTAATTAATTAACGAAAATCGACCTAACCTGACCCAGTTTTCCCCTTAAAACAATGGGCTAAAGGGTTATTTTTATTGTCTTAATTAATTAACCTAATTAATTACTCTATATTAATTACATAATCATAAAAAATCTCTTTAAAAAACGAGGATGTGGCAACATACCACCGGCGGACTTGCTGGGCTACTTCATACACGCTATCGATCGCCAGGTGCATCACCACCTGCCGTCCTTTACCGAGGCGAAAGGTTCTATTGTATTTTCGGACCTTATTGTACCTGCGTTTGACGCCCGACAGATGCCTACCTTTTTGAATTAGGTCACAAGTATTGTTAGAAATTTAAAAGAGATAAAGTATTTGTATATTGCTTTGGGTTCTATATGTTCCTTTATTGAATTTTTTTTGTTCTGATTTTATTTTATCTCGTTTAAAGTATTATTTGGAATATTGTGGATATTAAGTTTAGAATAACAACTACAATTAAAGTTAAAATAGCTTTATTCATATTACTCAGACCCTGCATTTAAAATAGTCTTTTGTAGTCGAATTTCCGGATGGACTCACTCTTGTCTTGGCTACCGCCGCTCGACGAGTTTTTAGAAATTTAAAAGGGATAAAGCGTACCTCTTATGGCTGCTTTTATATTTGGGTTCTATTGTCGTTTTAAGTGATAATGAACGTTTTAACCAAAATATGTCTTTACGGAGTTTTTAATAGAGTTTCGCAATATATATATATATATATATATATATATATATATATATATATATATATATATATATATATATATATATACATATATACATATATATATATATATATATATATATATATATATATATATATATATATATATATATATATATATATATATACATATACATATACATATACAGGGTGATTCAAAAATCGATCACGAAACTTAAGGGGGTGATTCTACTTGACAAAATAAGGGTAGAGCTTCATATAATTTTTTTTCAAAATGTCATTCGTTTTCGAGTTACAAGCCGTCCAAGTTCAAGTTTTTATTTTTTGTTTTTTGAATTACTCGCTTACAGGAAAACCGATTTGACTAATATTTGAAAGATAGGCTAAGTCTTCTGCGCTTCATCATTTTAGTAACAATTCACATTGATTGTTTGCCGCTAGAGGGCACTTTACCTACATTGAAAATGTTTTTTTTTGTCATAATTTTTTAGTGTTGACAGCTACAGTAGTTTTTGGCATAATTTCTGAAAGACTGATGCCAGGCCTTTAAAAAAGGTGCTCTTTATTTACATCGCTAAACCCAACGGTTTAGACGTAAATCACCCTTAAAAATTAAGTGGTAAATTTACTTTTCTCATTTCATTACCACCAGCTACCAGGTAAATAGCTATCAAAGTATACTAGAGCTGTCAGTTTAACATCAAATAAATTCGCTTTTTAAACTATTTAATTTATAATCTTAAAATAACTAATAATGGCTAATCAGTAAATATTCATATTATGGATTATTGCGATATACATTTAATTGATAAAAATTAATGAAACAGTACTAAACAAACTAAAAAAGATTCTCAAAATGTCCCCCATTTTCTTCCATACATTTCCTAACACTCTTCAAAAAATGTCGCCTAACTCGATGAAAAATTTCTGGTGTTTCTTTAATAATTTGGCACTTTTCGATTATCCTGAAGCGAAGATCCTCGACGTTGATTACTGGAATATCGTACACCAATTGTTTCAAATGACCCCAAAAGAAAAAATCCATAGGATTAAGGTCTGGTGACCTCGCTGCCCATGCCAATGGTCCACTTCGTCCTATCCATCGCTCAGGATACGTTGCATTCAAATACTGTCGGACACGTATACTAAAGTGGGGCGGAGCTCCGTCTTGGAGGATCCACATGTTGGCCCTTACTTCCAATGGCACATCTTCCAGATACAATGGGAGACGATTTTGGATAAAATCTAAGTATACGTCACCAGTTAATGGGCCATCAAAGAAATGAGGACCAATAAGGTAATCTCCTATTATCCCTGCCCACACATTTAGTGAAAATCTACGCTGATGTTTCGTTTCTACCACATTGTTTGGGTTCTCGTAAGCATATGTGTGGATGTTGTGTAGATTTGTTATGCCATCACGAGTGAAACCAGCTTCGTCAGTGAATAATATGACGCCAATTAATCGATTATCGTGTTCATACTTAGCTAGGATCTGATTGCACATTTCCAACCGTCTCGGCCGATCATCGTCATAAAGAGCCTGCACCTTTTTTGAATGAAACGGGTAGAGTTGTTCTTCTCTTAGTATCCTCCATGAACTAGCCTGACAGAGCCGCACTTCATTCCCAATTTTTCTAGTACTAATACTTGGATTATCTTCAATAATTTCAAGCACTCTTTCTTCTTGTTGCACGTTTCTAGCAGTTCTAGGTCTTCCCCTATTTCCATTATAACTTTTAAAGGAACCACATTCCGCAAGCCTCCTGTGCACACTGGAAAATGTTTGAGCATGAGGGATATTTCTTTCCGGATAACTCTCCATATAATATCTTCTTGCCAACTCTGCATTACCATTTGCTTTTCCATAACAAAAATGGATATCACAATATTCGATATTTGAATATTGGTGATTAGCCATTATTAGTTATTTTAAGATTATAAATTAAATAGTTTAAAAAGCGAATTTATTTGATGTTAAACTGACAGCTCTAGTATACTTTGATAGCTGTTTACCTGGTAGCTGGTGGTAATGAAATGAGGAAAGTAAATTTACCACTTAATTTTTAAGGGTGATTTACATCTAAACCGTTGGGTTTAGCGATGTAAATATAGAGCACCTTTTTTAAAGGCCTGGCATCAGTCTTTCAGAAATTATGCCAAAAACTACTGTAGCTGTCAACACTAAAAAATTATGACAAAAAAACCATTTTCAATGTAGGTAAAGTGCCCTCTAGCGGCAAATAATCAATGTGAATTGTTACTAAAATGATGAAGCGCAGAAGACTTAGCCTATCTTTCAAATATTAGTCAAATCGGTTTTCCTGTAAGCGAGTAATTCAAAAAACAAAAAATAAAAACTTGAACTTGGACGGCTTGTAACTCGAAAACGAATGACATTTTGAAAAAAAATTATATGAAGCTCTACCCTTATTTTGTCAAGTAGAATCACCCCCTTAAGTTTCGTGATCGATTTTTGAATCACCCTGTATATATATCATCATCATCATCATCATTTACAGCTATTATCTACCATTTCTAAATTATGGTGCAGCCTCCCTTATTAAGTTGTTATTATGATGTTCCTTTATAGTTATTTATTATTATTATTTTTCTTGTTTTGTTGTTATTACTATTACGTGTTCTTATAACCATTACTCATTTGTGCCCAACTCTTTCTATCGATGGTTAATCGGGACCAAGTTTTTCCTGCCACTTTCCTGATGTCATAGTCCCATCTAATGTTAGGGCGTCTCTGTGGCCTCTTCGCGTTTCTGGGATACCACATAGTTGTTCTTGTGGTCCATCTGTTGTCAGTTCTTCTTGCTACATGACCTGCCCATTGCCATTTAAGGGATTTTATTCTTTGGACGACATCTGTCACCTGGGTCATTCGTCGTATCCAATCTATTCGTTTGCGATCCCTTTTTGTTATCCCTAGCATACATCTTTCCATGGATCTTTGAGCTACTTGGAGTTTCGTAATTATTTCGCTCTTCAATGTCCAAGTTTCGCAACCATATGTCATGATCGGCAATATGCATTGATCAAACGCTCTTTTCTTAAGGTAAAGTGGCATTCTGGATTTGAAGATGATGGAGTTTCGTCCGAATGCTGACCACGCCAGTTTGATTCTTCTGTTAATTTCTGGAAGTAGTGAACCCGACTTGTGTATAAGTTGACCCAGGTATACATATTCATCTACTACTTCCAGCGTGGTTTCGTTTATTCTTATTTCAATGTCTCTTATTAGATCGTTGCACATTACTTTTGTTTTTGCTAGGTTCATCTTTAAGCCAACTCTGTTACTGGCAATGTTCAGATCATTAATTTGTTCCTGCAGTTCTTCAGGATTTTTAGCAATCAGAACGATGTCATCAGCGAATCTTAAGTGGTTTAGATATTCACCGTCTATACATAGACCTTTATTTTCCCAGTCTATTTTGCGGAAGATACTTTCTAGAGTTGCTGTAAATAGCTTGGGGGATATTGCGTCACCTTGTCGGACTCCTTTCTGAGTTGGAAATTCTGGGGTATCTTTGTATACATTTACTCTAGCTGTGGCCTCTCTATATATGTTGGCTAGCATTTCTACGTAAGGCTTATCCACTCCCTGGTCGACTAGAGCTTCTATAACTGCTCTTGGGTATATTGAGTCGAATGCCTTTTCAAAGTCTACGAAAGCTAATGTCAGTGGCAGATCATATTCTTTTGTTCGACTCATAATTTCTCGTAGTGTTTGAATATGATCCATTGTACTGAAGCCACTTCTAAAGCCTGCTTGTTCTCGAGGTTGAGCAACATCAAGTGTGTTCTGTATTCTGTTGTTAATTATTTTTGTGAATATTTTGTATATTACTGGTAGCAAGCTAATTGGTCTGTAATTTTTAAGGTCCTCTTTGCTACCTTTCTTGTGGATTAGGATTATATTAGCGCTATTCCACTGTCTCGGAATGCGTCTTGCTTTTAGGCAGTTTGTGTATATGTTGGCTAAGATTTTCCAAGTTGAGTTTCCGGCGTATTTTATGAGTTCAGATGTGACACCGTCATTCCCAGCTGCCTTGCCGTTCTTCATGCTCCTAAGAGCTGCTTCTACTTCCTCCACAAGAACTTCTGGAACATCTTCTTGTGCTGTAGTTGTCTCTTCCTCTACTTCCTGATGTGCCGGTATTTTGTATAAGTCCTCATAGAATTTGGTTATGATTTTTATTATTTCATCCGTTTGTTATTCTTTCATTTCCGTTCACCAGTGCTATTACTTGTTTCTTACCGATGGTTAATGCGCTTTTTGTCTTCTTATAGCTCTTATGATTTTCGATTGCATCTTCCACAAGCTTCTCGTTATAGGATTTTATATCTTCTGCAATCTTCTTTCTTATCGTTTTGCACAGCTCCCTGTATTCTATTCGGTTTATGTTCGAGCTGATTTTCATTTGTCTTCGTTGTTTCAGATGAGCTCTCGTTTCATCGGAGAGTTTTCTATTGTGGTTACGTGGTTGTGGTCCTCCAATTTCCTTGGCGCAGTTTAGGATCGTTTCCATCAAGTGTGAGCCATCTGTTGCGTCTTGTAGTTTTTCATTAATTAGGTCTTGATATTGTTCTGAGTTGTTTCGTAAGTTAGCGATATTTATTCCAGATGTTGGTTTTCGTATTAATTTTATTCTTTCTAATCTTGTATTGAGAACTACTCGAGCTCTGATTAGTCTGTGATCACTACCTGTTCGAAACTTATTAAGAACGCTTACATCTTGTAGGGTTGTTATGTTGTTGGTTAGGATGAAATCAATTTCATTTTTAGTTTTTCCGTCAGGACTTATCCACGTCCATTTTCTATTTGGATTTTTCTTGAAGTAGGTGTTGCCTATTGATAGGTTCTGGAAATGTGCGTATTGAACCAGTCTTTCACCTCTTTCGTTTCTATCCCCAAATCCGAAATTTCCTATACATTGTTCTAAATTGGCCCTTTTCCCCACTCTAGCATTGAAGTCTCCTATTATATACTTAAATTGACTTTTGTTCTTATTTAGCACCTCCGTTATTTCATTGTAGAGTTCCTCTATACTTTCATCTGGGTATGAGATTGTTGGTGCGTATACTTGTACAATTTGAATGGTGTATCTTTTTGATAGTCGGAGAGTTAGGCTAGCTACTCTATCTGAGGTGTTGGTGATATCGACTATCCTATTTTTCCATTTCTTGTTGATTAGGAATCCTACACCACTCGTTCGGCCATTTGTTGTACCTTTGTGATAGAGGATATTGCCAGATTTAAGTTCAATGAGATCTTCGTTTTTCCGTCTTACTTCGCTGATGCTTATAATATCCCATTTAATATTAACTGCTTCATTTTCTAACTCAGTAAGTTTGATTTGGTTCGATAACGACCTGCAGTTATAGGACGCTATGTACAAAGTTGTTGGAACAAGCGAATTTTTGCCTCCCCCAGAATCCTCGAGGCAGATCTTATTCAAGGTGTGGGATTTGATACCCACCTGGGGTACACTGTCCGTATTTGTTTTCAAACTCGCCATTCTTTTAAGGGGTTGTGAGGCATACCTTATCACGCTGCCTCAATGCGGGTTGATAAGGGGCAAGTGTTGTCGTCTATTGGCTTTTGCCATTTACCAACAGACCATTGTTCCCCCCGGATTTTTTCTGAACATTTTATTTATGAAAAAAGCCCAGTGTCGGGCCCAGGATTCGAACCGGGGACCTCCTGGTTGGAAGTCCAAGCTCTTACCAACTGAGCCAATCGGGGGGACATATATATATATATATATATATATATATATATATATATATATATATATATATATATATATATATATATATATATATATATATATATAATATAATATAAAATAGAATAAAATATTGGCGAAGCGGACGTGAAAATTTGTCAATCTACATGATTCTCGTATTAAAAAGTGCGGAGCACTCCAAAGTATGGAATAACTCCGGGTCCGATAGATGGCGACAGCGCTGTTTCGTCCTAATATGGGACTCGTCAGGCCACCGCAGTCGGTACAAACCATCATCTCGCCTTTGCATCGTATAAGCCATACTTATAATCAAAATACGGCAAATAAGACGACAAAGGCGACATCTCGATGGTCCACTTGATAATACAAGAACCATACAGATTAACAAAGTTTGTAAGAGAACCGTCATATGGTGGCGCGACGGTGAATTAAAACAGAAATATGTAAAATCGAGTACACGAAACGCGCTGCCCAAAAGATAGGAGTCGCATTTTTCGGTACTGGCAAGCAAGCATACCGCTATTTAAGCAGCCAAAGCCACGTGCCGCACCAAACGATCCCACCATGAGAGCATCGTTTAGCGTGTTTCAAAGCCAAACAAGTAACGGTTCTCTTACAAACTTTGTTAATCTGTATGGTTCTTGTATTATCAAGTGGACCATCGAGATGTCGCCTTTATCGTCTTATTTGCCGTATTTTGATTATAAGTATGGCTTATACGATGCAAAGGCGAGATGATGGTTTGTACCGACTGCGGTGGCCTGACGAGTCCCATATTAGGACGAAACAGCGCTGTCGCCATCTGTCGGACCCGCAGTTATTCCATACTTTGGAGTGCTCCGCACTTTTTAATACGAGAATCATGTAGATTGACAAATTTTCACGTCCGCTTCGCCAATATTTTATTCTATTTTATTTTAAATTACACGGACAAAAACTTATCTACATATATATATATATATATATATATATATATATATATATATATATATATATATATATATATACCTATTATTTTACATCCGTTTTAAATGATCGTTTGAAATCATTTCTACGAAATCAGAATCACGGATGTATCTTTACCTGGACTCGACCGTGCCTGTATATTATCGCTCCTCGTTAGGTAACAATGAGTTGTTAGAATTTGAAAAGAGGTAAAGTATGTGAATAGGATTAATGGCTTACATTAATAGGATTAATAATACATTTTTGCTGTATCTATTTTTATCTGATTTCAAGCAATATTTCGAGTATTGTGCATTCAAAGAGATTAAGTTTAGAGTTTAACAACTACACTTAATGTTAAAATAGCTTTACTCATATAACTTAGACTTTGCATTTATTTGACCTGTATTAGTTAAGTAATCATAAGAAAGGAAGAAAACGGGAATCTGAGAGCATGGTCTTTGGGTGGACTTTTTAGACCACGCCATACATATTTGCTATCGATCACCAGAGACACGTTTTTTATCAGATGTAAAGAATGGCTAGACAAAAAGCACTAATGGGATGTGGTTACATCATCAGAAATAATAGGTGAATGCATATAAATTATATCATTGATATCTAAATCACTACTTTTGTCGAGATTTCATCTCTAGGTGTTGATATCACCGATCTATATACCCTCTCTAATGACGCCTTTTCGTTGTTTCTATTTCTTCTAATTTAAATTAATATTTCAAGTATTGAGGGAAGAGTGAACAAAACAGATTAAGTTTACAGTTTAATGGATTCTATAAAATCTTTGTATATATACATCTATTTGAATGGTATTAATGTTGGGTGTTTTCCAATGCTTTGTATCTCATTTTATGTGACTTTTCGAACAATACGGATTTTGTAAGTCAAAATAGAGTAATTTTTAGAACCATTTCGAATGATCTTTTGTAATCATCTCTACCAAATCGGGTTCTTGGATGTATCTTTTTCTAGAAACACATCAATTATTTCTAAAGGGGCGAGGCTTCGCGCATAAATACGAAAAAAAATTGGGTTAAGCCTTATCAGTGTTACCCACTCGCTTTCTTAGATATTAGCAGAAAAAAAAATCGTTTCTATTTTTGTACAGTGTAGAGGAATATATTTACTTAAAATGTGAGTATACTTTTATCCAAATATTTTAACTTATAAAAAACCTCTGTATCGGGATGTGTATGCCTATATGTATGTATATATTCATATGAATATATGTGTGTACGTTTGTATGAATGCAAGTATGCCGATGGATATGTATATGTATGAATATATGTATAGACATGCGTTTATGTAGGTATGTGTATGAATGCATGTGTGAGTATATGCCTGTACACATGTGTCTGTGTGTGTGTATGTGTGTGTATATATGTATATGAATATGTATATGAGCGGATATATGCACGTATAATGTATATATGTATATGAATGGGCATATGAGCGTAAATCTATGGATATATGTGTATGTATATATGGATATGAGTGGGCATATGAACGTATATACATGGATGTGAGTATATGGGTGCATGTGTGTTAACGAACTTCAATTTTTTAATTGCTATAGCTCATCTCTGTTATGATTTTTTGCATTTCGTTTCAGAGAACCATTCTTAGAATGCTTCTTGTGTACCACAACACTATTTAATTTTATATTGAATTGTATATACTTTCATAATGAGGGTGTGATGGAAGAAGAACCAAATCTTCTCATCCATAATGAAGTATGTATGCAAATAAAACTACATCTTGTTTATTATTATATCCATTTATGTTTATTAATAGATATTACTGTTCACTGAATGCTTTTTTTAATACCATTCCTCTTTTTAATGCATAAAATCAAGTTGAACATGTTGATAGTGTATCTGATTCTAATTATAAACTCAACTCAGATCGAGTATTCTCCCTGATTTTCAGTTATAACAGTTCCAACTACGATTCTGGGGAGGATGATACATCCTTCAGAGCCGAGGTCAAAGTCATAAATATAGTGGCAAAATATCGCAACTGGAGTGCTAATGAAACCATTGAGACCTACTTATAATAGAAGATGACGATGCTATCTTTATGAAAGATATCAATGCCAGTAACATTTACTGATTGAGATCCGATCACTAGATATTTTTAAGGAATGCGAGGTTCTATAAGAATTTTTTAAATAAATTCATTTCGTTGGAAATAAGCTTTGAGATAATATCGGTATATATTTTTGTTCGAATTAGTCCTTTTATTTCGGTTAAAGTCTCTTCTATATTCATTTGTAAGTACTAAAATATCCTTATAGTTTTCTAAATAACTGCTGGAATAATGATCAAAATATGCCTTTGTTAGCAGATCCAATAAACCATCAGTTTAAGTACAACACACATTTCCAAGTCCAAGAATGATATTCTTCAATTTAATTTGACATATCACCTAGAATTATAGTTTCTAAGTCCGACAATATTTTTTTTGATTGATCCAAACGCTACAATTTGATTTTACAGCTAACTATCTTAACACTTTACAAGTCTGTTTTACTGATTACATGTTATTTGTGGTCCTATATATTCATAGAAACATGACAGTAACGTAACTTATATATTAACTAGAATTTTTAAGATTTAACTATTACATAGGCTTTATGCGATATTATAATGAATATTAATACCATAACCCCCACTCACTCAAATGATTGGGAGATATTTATCAATCGAGAGTATTGAAGGGATTTTTATGTTATGTGAGTATATTTGTCTCTTGAATGTAGCTAAAAAACTAGTTTTGTTCTAGTACTACACCTGTTGGTATAGGTCAATAAGGTTTTTCCTGTATTAAATGAAATAAAGTTGAAAAACATATTTTGATGTGTGCATTTAACAAGAACCACTAACAAAAGCTTTTAAAATTTAAATAAATGAGGTTCTAATCTTCCTGTATACTAATAAATATCTTAATATGGCTAGAATAAAAATAAGATAAAAATTATTGCAAAAAATTTTAGAAAGACAAAGATTGGAGAGGTGGTGACGAAACGGGGACATTGAAGCCTTTGGTTTAATAGAGGGAAATTATGTAGATTTTAATTAAGTTTGTTATACGATTTCAATTGTATGAATTTACATTCCTACTATGAATTTACATAAAGACATTTAAATGAAAATATGATTCCAATGAATCCTATTCTGCTGGAAGACATAAAAATACACCACAAAAATTTAATATATACAGAAAACTTATCTAAATAGGTTTCCCAATTCTAAGTATACTCAAGACTATTACGAATAACTTGTATACACATATATCAAGTCTACATATGTCAATCAATCTCCACGCTGTGCATTCTGTTGCTTAATATTCGCGAAATCTATCAGACATATTAATTTCACATACTCAAACTAGAAATTTCTATAAGGATATGTGTGAGAATTTACATAAATTCTATACTTCTAATTACTCTAAGAACAACCATCACGGTATACTTGTAAACAAATCTATCGAAAATTTATCCTCAGATGTCAGCTTTTCAGTTACACTTATACGATATACATATCAAATTAAAAAAATAAGGTAGCTTTATCACACGCGAGAGATAAACCCTATTTTATACCTATAATCGAACATACACCTGAAGGTACCATAATTTGACTTTGTTAGAAGGATTTTATGACAATTAAAACATGTAACTAACCTGTTCGCATAAAACAAACAATACAACCTTCAAGTTGCAGTACAAGAACTTCCCTAACCCAATGGGCTATATAACTCATTCAATCAGTTAAAGACTATCCTTATAAAATATGTTTTATTTATTCATAGAGTTGCAGCATTAACCTAAGTTACATTTTAATTTATTCTAATGATTTTACAATCTTTTACATACTTAATATACCCTGGTGTCTTATATATAAACTTACATATATTTACATACTTTTACACTTTGTATCTATTATTTTATTATATTAATCTTATTTATATGCATCGTTGGACCACATAGCTATTTCTTTATTATTACAGTAGTAACAAGAAATTTTTTCTAGGTGTAGGACCATTTATAACATCGCCTTCTTGATTATTGTAATGCTCAGTACAGAACAAATATTTTTTATTTCAGAGTCTTGTTGTAGTGTTTTTGGGAGTTTATGATAAATCAAAACTATTTCATCACTATAGGCGACAATTATTTCTTCAAGTTCTTCTCTAGTCATATCTTTTAAACATTTTTTCCTAGCAAAGGCTTTCACTGAATTTAAAATCCCCTCCATATTTTCAGCACATATAACTACTATTTTTTCACTTTAAAATTATAGATATATACAACTGCAAACCATTAAATTAAATTTCTATTATTTTTTTTAAAAGATTTCCAAATTTTACAAGTCTTCATAAATTTCAGAAGAAAAAAACTAACAGTGAACAACCTAAGATCTTGATTTTATACTTGATTTTCGTCATGCGTAAACTAAAAATTTAAATGTTTAGTCTTGTAAAAGACTTGCTGTATCAAGCTGAATCCTATTCCTTTTTACTTTCGAGGTTTATATCTCGTATTCTTTCACATATCCTAGACTGTTAGGTTTTTCCCTACAAGAAATGTCATTAGTTTTTTAATACAAATGAAGCAAATCACCCCTTATTGTGGGCGACTACGTAGTGAAATTGGAAAACATATGTCTTTTTGTATTCTTTTTGAAAGAAGATTTGAACTGGTATATCTATGAATTTGATCACCTAACAAGAGCTACAGTTATACAAAATTTAAGTATCTTCATAAACATCAGAAAAACTAACAATGAACTACCTAAGATATTTGCATTATATATATATATATATATATATATATATATATATATATATATATATATATATATATATATATATATATATATGATTGTTCCATAATGCGTAGATTAAAAAATTCAATGTTTAGTCTTGTAAAAGAATTGCTGTAACAAGTTGAGTCCTATTTCTCTTTGCTTCATAGGATTATAAATTATATTCATTCAAAAATCGTAGACCTTTAGATTTTTCTTTACAAGGAATATCATTAGTCTTTTATTGCAAATGAAACTACCTATCCCTCATTGTGTGTGTGTGAATACATAGCAGACACTTCTCTGTAAGTTTGAAAAACACATGTTCTTTTATCGGAAGAGGATATGAATATATATATATATATATATATATATATATATATATATATATATATATATATATATATATATATATATTAGAACGCTTAACAGATTTTGAAGTTACATAAAATGTATAAATGAATTTTTGATGCTATAAATCTCGATTCTTTTGGTGGTAGTAATTCTATACCTGAAGAACACTCTGAGTCTTCTAACCGCATAGATTCACACCTATGGTTACATATAACATTTTAAAATAGTCTTTCGTAATCCTTAAGTCCATAAATGTCTGTAAAAAAGTTATTTTCGATCGCATCTTTGTCTAAACTCGTCACTAACCATATATTATCGCCCTACAGGTAACTATGCGTTGTTAGAATTTTAAAAGCGATAAAACATATCCATTGTGCTGACTATTAAGTTTGAGTTCTATTACCAGAACTATTATCATTATACATACTCATTTAATCCACTAACCACATGCTATTAGTGAGCTTATATATTCATAGAAATATAGTGATGTAACTTATATTATGTAAAATTTGTAAAATCCAACTATTGTAAAGATTTTATACAATATTATAATAATGTTTTTAATATCAACACATAATTCATACCCATTCCAAAGACGGTAGACACTTATTAATCGAGGATACTGAAGACATTTTTTATATGATGTGTGTACTCTAAGCCTTCTCACAATACAAATCTAATATCTACGGTTGCATCTCAAATTGGTAAAAGCTTAGATCTTCAGAACATTTAAACAAACAAAATGAAACTTGGTCTAAAATGTTTAATTAGTGATAGTATCCATATATAGTTTGAATGTTATGAAGATTACTTAAGTCATGATATATGTAATCCCTATTGCAGTCTTTATATATTTGAAGAAGAGATCTTTGTTATTACACTATAGTTCTGTAACTAGTCTGGTATTTATATAGAAACTATCCCAATATCCAAGTAGTTCGAGTGCCGAAAGTGTCTTGTTAAATTATATAAATAATTTATATAAAAATGACTGTTGAAAATGAAGTTTCAACATCAAACCCTGAACCATTTCCAACAAAATGGGGATTCTGAGGTTATATGGATAATGTACATCGTGTTATGAACAAGCAATGGCTAGAAAAAATACTGAATTAATGGAGTCCCACCCACCGTGGAAGATATACTAATTATATTACCCACAAGAATCAATCCTACCCGAGATTTTGCTGTACATATATGGATTTGAAATGATAAAAAAAAGATTTAGGACTCGTTTAACTAAAACTGGGTACTTTTTACATTCAGTTACAAGCTTGATACAGTATAACTCTTCTCATCACACCCACATAAACTAATTGGCTTTTCTTCGTTTGGTTTTGGCTACCGAAGGAAAGATTATGACAAAAAGTGAGGTGTCCTATAATGCGGTGGATGCAGTAACAATATTTAATCAAGCACTCAACTTGCCTGTAAGTTTTTATGTAATGGTTAACCTCATACATCCATTAAAACTTACTAGTTCTTTAGAGATAAACTCACCATACTCACCTGGGTACACATATCCTAAAGTTAGTCATATTTTTAAACAGATTAATTTTTAATCATGAATACCCTCTTATACTTCTGTACATCCCATTGTTATCAATGTCTTTTTGCACGGGGGTGAAGAACTGTATTACTACAATTTGCATTACTAGAATAAACATTTAAAAGCTATTTAGATGTAAAAACAAAAAAAGTGTAATATTATAAGGTTATCTATCCAAGTTTTCAATGCTGGATATATAAGGCTGTTATGTATGACTTTCTGAATGCATATATTAAGTCTAATATAACAACCATACAACCTCGTCTTACATGTTCAAACTTAAAATTTCTATAATGAGACTTGCGGAAACTTATACAAATTTGATGATCTATTTTTAAAAATGTGAATTACTAACCGCATGTTATTAGTGGTTTTACATATTTATACGAACATAAACTAACTTTTCCTAATCGTTCGTAATCTTTAAACACTTGAGGCTATCATGATTTGGACTTGTAAAGAGAACTGTTTGATAATTAAGGCATGCAACTAACCTGTTGATACAGAGCAGATATAACAGAGAACACAAAAAAATCTTCAGACCACAATGTAAGGGTACATTGGTCCTAGTCTGCTATGTTTTTCAAACTTACAGAGATGTGTCTGCTATGTATTCACACACACACAATGAGGGATAGGTAGTTTCATTTGTAATAAAGGACTAATGATATTTCTTGTAAAGAAAAATCTAAAGGTCTACGATATTTGAATGAATATAATTTATAATCCTATGAGGCAAAAAGAAATAGGACTCAACTTGTTCCAACAATTCTTTTACAAGGCTAAACATAATTTTTTAGTCTATGCATTATGGAAAAATCATATATATAATGCAAAAATTTTAGGTAGTCCATTGTTAGTTCTTCTGATGGTTATGAAGATACTTAAATTTTGTATAACTGTAGCTCTTGTTAGGTGCTCAAATTTATAGATATACCCATTCAAATCTTGTTTCAAAAAGAATAGAAAAAGACATATGTTTTCCAAGTTCACAGAGATGTGTCTACTACGTAGTCGCCCACAATAAAAGGTGATTTGCTTCATTTGTATTAAAACCAATGATATTTCTTGTAGGGAAAAACCTAACAGTCTAGGATATGTGAAAGAATACGAGATATAAGTCTCGAAAGTAAAAAGAAATAGAGCTCAGCTTGTTACAGCAAGTCTTTTACAAGACTAAACATTTAAATTTTTAGTTTACGCATGACGAAAAATCAAGTATAAAGTCGAGATCTTAGGTTGTTCACTGTTAGTTTTTTCTTCTGAAATTTATGAAGACTTGTAAAATTTGTAAATCTTTTAAAAAATAATAGAAATTTAATTTAATGGTTTGCGGTTGTATATATCTAAAATTTGAAAGTGAAAAAATGGTAGATATATATGCTGAAAATATGAAGGGGATTTTAAATTCAGCGAAGGCCTTTGCTAAGAAAAAATGTTTAAAAGATATGACTAGAGAAGAACTTGTTAGATTATCTAAAGAAATAATTGTCGCCTATAGTGATGAAATAGTTTTGGTTCATCATAAACTCCCAGAAGCACTACAACAAGACTCTGAAATAAAAAAATATTTGTTCTGTACTGAGCATTACAATAATTAAGAAGGTGATGTTATAGATGGTCCTACACCTAGAAAAATTTCTTGTTACTACTGTAATAATAAAGAAGTAAAGAAGCTATGTGGTCATGCATATAAATAAGCCTAATATAATAAAATTATAGACATAAAGTGTAAAACTATGTAAATATATGTAAGTTTATATATGACACCAGGGTATATTAAGTATGTAAAAGATTGTAAAATCATACAGGTATATATATATATATATATATATATATATATATATATATATATATATATATATATATATATATATGTATATAGGAAGACCTAGAATAAATTAAAATGTAACTTAGGTTAATGCCGCAACCCGATGAATAAATAAAACATATTTTATAAGGATAGTCTTTAACTGATTGAATGAATTATATAACCCAATGGGTTAGGAAAGTTCTTGTACTGCAACTCGAAGGTTGTATTGTTTGTTTTATGCGAACAGGTTAGTTACATGTTTTAATTGTCATAAAATCCTTCTAACAAAGTCAAATTATGGTACCTTCAGGTGTATGTTCGATTATAGGTATAAAATAGGGTTTATCTCTCGCGTGTGATAAAGCTACCTTATTTTTTTAACTTTGATATGTATATCGTATAAATGTAACCGAGAAGCTGACATCTGAGGATAAATTTTCGCTAGATTTGTTTACAAGTATACCGTGATGGTTGTTCTTAGAGTAATTAGAAGTATAGAATTTATGTAAATTCTCACACATATCCTTATAGAAATTTCTAGTTTGAGTATGTGAAATTAATATGTCTGATAGATTTCGCGAATATTAAGCAACAGAATGCACAGCGCGGAGATTGATTGACATATGTAGACGTGATATATATATATATATATACAAGTTATTCGTAATAGTCTTGGGTATATCCACAATTAGGACACCTATCTAGATAAGTTTGTAGTATATACTAAATTTTTGTGGTGTATTTTTATGTCTTCCAGCAGAATAGGATTCATTGAAATCATATTTTCATTTAAATGTCTTTATGTAAATTCATAGCTAAATTCATAGTAGGAATGTAACATTCATACAATTGAAATCGTATAACAAACTTAATTAAAATCTACATAATTTCCCTCTATTAAACCATAGGCTTCAATGTCCCCGTTTTCGTCACCACCTCTCCAATCCTTGTATTTCTAAAATTCTTTGCAATACTTTTTATCTTATTTTTATTCTAGCCATATTAAGAAATTTATTAGTATACAGGAAGATTAGAACCTCATTTGTCTAAATTTTAAAAACTTTTGTTAGTGATTCTTGTTAAATGCACACATCAAAATATGTTTTTCAACTTTATTTCATTTAATACAGGAAAAACCTTATTGACCTATACCAACAGGTGTAGTACTAGAACAAAACTAGCCTTTTTAGCTATACTCAAGAGAGAAATATACTCACATAACATAAAAATGTCTTCAGCACTCTCGATTGATAAATATCTCCCAATCATTTGAGTGAGAGGGGGTTATGGTATTAATATTCTTTATAATATCGCATAAAGCCTATGTAATACTTAAATCTTACAAATTCTAGTTAATTTATAAGTTACGTTACTGTCATATTTCTATGAATATATAGAACCACAAATAACATGTGATCAGTAAAACAGACTTGTAAAGTGTTAAGATAGTTAGCTGTAAAATCAAATTGTAGCTTTTGGATTAATCGAAAAAAATATAATTGCACTTAGAAACTATAATTCTAGGTGATATGTCAAATTCTAGGTGATATGTCGAATTAAATTGATGGAAACCATTCTTGGAGTTGGAAATGTGTGTTGTACTTAAACTGATGGTTTATTGGATCTGCTAACAAAGGCATGTTTTGATCATTATTCCGGCAGTTATTTAGAAAACTATAAGAATATTTTAGTACTTACTAATGCACACAGAATTGACTTTGACCGAAATAAAAGGACTTATTCGATCAAAAATATATATCGATATTATCTCAAATCTCATTTCCACCAAAATGAATCTATTTAAAAAATTCTAATAGAACCTCGCATTCTTTAAAAATATCGAGTCATCGGATCTCAATCAGTAAATGTTACTGGCATTGATATCGTTCATAAGGATAACATCGTCATCTTCAATTATACGTAGGTCTCAATGGCTCTATTAGCACTCTAGTTGCGATATTTTAACACTATATTTATGGCTTTGGCCTCGGCTTTGAGGGATGTATCATCCTCCCCAGAATCGTAGTTGGAACTGTTATAACTGAAAATCAGGGAGAATACTCGATCTGAGTTGAGTTTGTAATTAGAATCAGATACACTGTCAACAAGTTCAACTTGATTTTATGCATTAAAAAAGAGGAATGGTATTACAAAAGCATTCAGTAAACAGTAATATCTATTAATAAACATAAATGGATATAATAATAAACAAGATGTAGTTTTATTTGCATACATACTTCATTATGGATGAGAAGATTTGGTTCATCTTCCAAGACACCCTAATTATGAAAGTATATACAATTCAATACAAAATTAAATAGTGTTGTGGTACACAAGAATCATTCTAAGAATGGTTCTCTGAAACGAAATGCAAAACATCATAACAGAGATGAGCTATAGCAATTAAAAAATTGAAGTTCGTTAACACACATGCACCCATATACTCACATCCATGTATATACGTTCATATGGCCACTCATATACATATATACATACACATATATCCATACATTTACACTCATATGCCCATTCATATACGTATATACATTATACGTACATATATCCGCTCATATACATATTCATATACATATATACACACACACATGTGTACACGCATATACTCACACATGCATTCATACACATACCTACATAAACTCATATACTCACACATACATACACATACATAAGTATACATGCATGTCTACATATATATTCATAAATATACATATCCATCTGCATACTTGCATTCATACAAACGTACACACATATATTCATATGAATACATACATACATATAGGCATACATATCCCGATACAGAGGTTTTTTATAAGTTAAAATATTTGGATAAAAGTATACTCACATTTTAAATATATTCCTCTACATGTACAAAAATAGAAACGATTTTCTGCTAATAGCTAAGAAAGCGAGTGGGTAAAAGTGATGAAGCTTAACCCAATTTTTTTTCGTATTTATGCGCGAAGCCTCGCCCCTTTAGAAATAATTGATGTGTTTCTAGAAAAAGATACATCCAAGAACCCGATTTGGTAGAAATGACGAAAGATCATTCGAAATGGTTCTAAAAATTATTCTATTTTGACTTACAAAACCCGCATTGTTCGAAAAGTCACATAAAATGAGATACAAAGCATTGGAAAACACCCAACATTAATACCATTCAAATAGATGTATATATACAAAGATTTTATTGAATCCATTAAACTGAAAACTTAATCTGTTTTGTTCACTCTTCCCTCAATACTTGAAATATTAATTTAAAGTAGAAGAAATAGAAACAACGCAAAGGCGTCATTAGAGAGGGTATATAGATCGGTGATATCAACACCTAGAGCAGAAATCTCAACAAAAGTAGTGATTTAGATATCAATGATATAATTTATATGCGTTCACCTATTATTTCTGATAATGTAACCACATCACATTAGTGCTTTATGTCTATTAAAATTCTAGTCATTCTTTACACCTGATAAAAAACGTATCTCTGGTGATCCATAGCAAATATGTATGACGTGGTCTAAAAAGTCCACCCAAAAACCATGTTGTCAGATTCCCGTTTTCTTCCTTTCTTATGATTACTTAACTAATACAGATCAAATAAATGCAAAGTCTAAGTTATGTGAGTAAAGCTATTTTAACATTAAGTGTAGTTGTTCAACTCTAAACTTAATCTCTTTGAATCTACAATACTCGAAATATTACTTGAAATCAGGTAAAAAAATTGATACAGCAAAAATGTATCATTAATCCTATTCACATACTTTACCTCTTTTCCAATTCTAAAAACGCATTGTTACTTAACGAGGAGCGATAATATACAGGCTCGGTAGAGTCCAGGTAAAGATACATCCGTGATTTTGATTTTCATTATCACTTAAAACGACAATAGAACCCAAATATAAAAGCAGCCATAAGAGATACGCTTTATCCCTTTTAAAATTCTAAAAATTCTTTTAACGAGCGGCGGTAGCATACAGACAAGGACAAGTCTTGGTCCATCCGGAAATTCGAATACAAAAGACTATTTTAAATGCAAGGTATGGCTAATGTGAATAAAGCAGTTTTAACATTACCTGCTTTGTTAAATTCTAAACTTAATATCCACAATATTCAAAATAATACTTTAAACGAGATAAAATAAAATCAGAACAAAAAGAATTCAATAAAGGAACATATAGAACCCAAAGCCATATACAAATACTTTACGTCTTTTCAAATTCTAAAAACGCATTGTTACCTAACGAGGAGCGATAATATACAGGCACGGTCGAGTCCAGGTAAAGATACATCCGTGATTCTGATTTCGTAGAAATGATTTCAAACGATCATTTAAAACGGATGTAAAATAATAGGTATATATATATATATATATATATATATATATATATATATATATATATATACACATTGTGAAACTCGATTAAAAACTCCGTAAAGACATATTTTGGTTAAAACGTTCATTATCACTTAAAACGACAATAGAACCCAAATATAAAAGCAGCCATAAGAGGTACGCTTTATCCCTTTTAAATTTCTAAAAACTCACTTGTTTAATTCTAAACTTAATATCCACAATATTCGAAATAATACTTTAAACGAGATAAAATAAAATCAGAACAAAAAGAATTCAATAAAGGAACATATAGAACCCAAAGCCATATACAAATACTTTATCTCTTTTAAAATTCTAACAATACTTGTGACCTAATTCAAAAAGGTAGGCATCTGTCGGGCGGTCAAAAGCAGGTACAATAAGGTCCGAGAATACAATAGAACCCTTCGCTTCGGTAAAGGACGCCAGGTGGTGATGCACCGGGCGATCGATAGCGTGTATGACGTAGCCCCGCAAGTCCGCCGTGGCTATGTTGCCAGATCCTCGTTTTTTTAATGAGATTTTTTATGATTATTTAATTAATATAGAGCAATTAATTAGGTTAATTAATTAAAACAATAGAAATAACCCTTTAGCCCATTGTTTTAAGGGAAAAACTGGGTCAGGTTAGGTCGATTTTCGTTAATTAATTAAAAAAAAATAGCATAGGCCACGTGTGTGGCTTTCCGGTGTAGCGCCAATCCGGCGGCCCCTGAACTCTCGCAAAACATCTACTCATAGCTTTGCGTACCATGCTTCAGTCTCATATTTCAATAATGATATTAATTTAAAATCTGTAATGACTACTTAGTAATAAATGACTATTTACATAGCATTGATTGGAGGACTTTGCTCAATGGTTATGGATGTTAACATTAGAGTTCAAGTTTTATATAATACATTATACTATTCTTCGAATATTTTTGTTTCTATTAAATGATTTAAATCCAGAAATATTCTTTTCTGGTTTTCATGTGAGTTTAGCAGCTCCGTGAAAGGTGTAAAGCCCTTCAAGTAAATAGCTATGTTAATTTTTTAAATTGAATTGAAATTTTTATTAATAGCCCAAGCACGTTAATTGTTTACGTAATTCGAGCATTTATCCTGGTTCAATGTTTTTTAGGGATCAGTAAATGTTAATTTGATTGATGAACATTTGTCAGCTATGTACGCTGATAGGGATATTGAGATTATATGTATCATAATATTTGATGGCCTTAAGGATCTAAAGACAAGTTATTCAATTGGACTCGAAGGTATTCTGCCTGCTTTTATGAAGAGCTTTATTTACTCTGTAAATGGACATTTGCATTTCATATCTCAGCTTTCCTTCAAATTGGGCTTATTTCCTAATTATTGAAATGAATGAATGAATGAAACAAAGGATGATGATATTAGATCATCGATGCCTAGGACTCTATTAGGTTCTTTACATCCCACCATAGCTGCAGATCATTCGAGGCAGATCGCCTTTGCGAATCCAAACAGCCTCGTTAATTAAACTTGCCTGACTGCTTCCGGTCACAAAACTGTATCTCTAAAATACCTCTGTCTTAGCCCGTCGAGTGCTGGGTACTCTTTGAGGACATGGCCAACAGTTTCATCCTCCTTTAAACACCATTTGCACGTCGAGTTATCTTCGAAACCGATCTTGTGAAGATGGCCCCTCAAGTGACAATGTCCTATTAACTATCCCACCCCAATTCGCAGATCTTTCCTTCCTAAGGAGAGAAGCTCCTTAGTACGCCGTGTGCTATGTCCAGTTTTATGTTCCTTAATACACCTCATCCAGGAGCTCCCCTCAACGATTCCAACGATTTGCCAATGGCAATTGAGATAGGTAAAGTTGGCTGAGGTCCATATGGTTCAGTGAGTTCACTTAAGTAGGCGCCTGTTTCAACTTCACAATGCTCTAGGCAACTAAGAAAATAAATAATTTTGAGAGCCTGGTTCTTTATGTATAAATGAAGAGGAGGTAAGTTCACCAGTACTTCAAGAGCAGTCCCCATCGCACTCAATAGTCCCACACAAGCCATTCTTTTAACTTTTTAAAGCTGCTGTGTTTGCGCTTCGTTATACTACGCCATTATACAATAGTGGCATACGTTATCATCGGATGTATCACCATAGTGTATATCCAAAATAGCACTCTAGGTGTCAGCTCTCATGTGCCCTCGAAAGCTCGTTTATGAGCCCAAAAAGTATATATGACCTTCTTGATTCGAGCATCAATATGATCATTCTAGCTCAGTTATGAGTCCAGATTTACTCCCAGATATTTAACTGTAATTATCGGAAAATAAGTTTTTTAAGCCTTATCTTTAACTCCGGTAATGGACAGGACATTCACAATTATAGAGGTATTTCCAGTCAATTGGTAATTTTCAGACTGTTTTATAAGTTGAATTTTGATCAAGTTACCTGAAAATGTAACAGTGTCATCACGGAGGGTCAGCGTCGTTTTGTTAGGGGTACGTCCGCGATCACCAACCTACTTGCTTACGAACAGTATTTATTGGGCATCTTCGAGAGAGGAGGAAACAGTATCTATACTGATTTCGCAACAGCGTTTGACACACACGAATCATAAATTACGTCTGAATAAGTTACGAGTTTTAGACTTTAGTTCTTCGATTCTGAAATGAATATCTGGCTTCTTATCTAATCGTTCATATAAACAATTTGTATGAAATGAAATTTGAGCAATTTCTAGAATACCACAGGGTACTCATTGCAGTTTTTTGTTTTTTAATTTATTTGATAATGTTATCGATACTGCCATGGCTCACTCTAATTTTTTATTGTTTCCAGATAATCTCAAATTATTTAAGAGTATAGAAACTGAAACAGATATTTTAGATCTGAAAACTGACCTTGATGGCCTATTTTTTCTGTGAGAGAGGAACGGTTTAAATATCAATTCAAAAAATGTTTTTTTGTTACTTTTGGTCGTATAAATAACGGGAAATTAAATATGTATATTTTAAATGATCAGTTACTGAAATTAGTTTCTGAGCTCCGTGACTTAGCTGTCCAGCTTTCTTTTAGAAGTGATATTAACATAATTGTTTAGAAGGACTTTAGAAGATTGAGATCTATTGACAGATATGGTAATAGTCTTACTGCTGATTCACTAGTGTTCTTTTTAACGCTTGGGTCTGGAATACGCTTCTGTAATTTCAGCACCTTTTTATCAATATCACATTGAGCTAATCGAGAGTGTCAATGTAAGTTTTTGCATTCCTTCGATTTCAAAGGAAATAAACATATTTATAACAATTTGGATTACATTGACTATGATGTTATGATGAACAAATTCGTCGGATGATCTTTGAGGAAGCAAAGGTTTTGCGCGGATGCATTATTCATATTTAAACATCTGAACGAAATTATTAATAGTTCTTGCTTCCTGTACTTTATTGATCTTAATACGGCACATAGAATTAAGAATATTGCCATGTTGATAGCATCGCAGTAATTATGACTATAATAAGAATATATTGCATATGGTTTGCTCACTCAATGACTTTAGTATGAACCTGCTTATTAGGGCACTGCTTTCATATTAGCTACGTTAATTATTTTGTTTCTATTTATGCATCATTATGACATGTGACTTAAGCTATTTAATACTTATATATGTTATATTTGTTATTTAGTTTAAACTAACTGTAACATTATAAACTGGATTTTACATTAAGATAAATAAAATATTTGAATGAACAAATTTCACTTAGTTCATATTCCCCTATTTTTTGCTAATGATATACTTAGTGATGAATAAGATTAGTTTTATAGTAAGTAGCTAAAAATGTAACGTGGCGCTTTTCTCTATAATATTATTCTTATAATTATTGGTTTTCCATGTTTCAATTTTATCTATTGACCATTTTTACATTTTACATTTTTAGGCACTGAAATACTGGAAGTATTTCTATTGACATCCCATTCCATGAAAAATTCCAATGATTCCACGTAATTTTTATTAGATAGTGTGGAAAACTGACGACCGCAAACGACCAATCTGTATAAACCTAAAATTGAGTAATAGACTGACAACCAGCGTTTGTTGGGTTGCTTAGTAATTAATACTCTGAACGACAACTATGTTATTTCCAGGATCTTATTGATTTAGCTACACTAACGAAACTATTTTTGTCAACCAATTCTTCTGTCTAGTATATAAAACAAATCGTGTGTAATTTTTCTACGTATTTTGCACAATCTTCAATAAAACGGAAATCTTTTCATCAAAGTTAAGATTGACTAAAATATGGTTGTTGGACTTACAATGCCTTTCTTTTTGTTTATTTTTACGACGTTTCGATTAGGTTGTATCTCTAATCGTTACCAAGTATAAACTGAATGTTTTGTCTTCAGGCTACGAGCTTATATAGGGATTGTGTCCACTGACGCGCAAAGTTTCGCTTCATTGTACACACCTCAATAATTTGATGTTACAAAGTAATTGTTGCCAAAGATTAGGTATCTCAACACTGGGTTTACTGAAGATTCCATTATTATTTTTAATGTAAGCTAAACTTGATTTTTTCATGTTAGATTCCACATATATATTGCAGCAGCTTCAGATCATTTTATATGGTGTTGTTTATCCCAGGCAATACCTGATCTCAACGTTACCCCTTTTTGTGTATGAGTTTTATATTGCTTAATTCTAACTTCTAGTGGTCAATATACATTTCCCCACACTCAAATGGAGCTTTGTAAACACATTCGTTCTTATCGATAGTTTTTGTTTTTGTTTTTGTTAAATGAGCTCTAAGTGTATTAACTGATTTAAAGGCTGTTTTTGTATTATAACTGCTGGCAATTCGTCTTGTTTTCTTCGAGTTTCGCTTAATGTACGGAATTTTGAAGAAAGAATGTAATTTATAACATCGTCAATTAATTTTAAAGGATAACCATTCTGTTGTAAATCGAATTTAAATTAGCACACACTTTTTTTCCAAAAAATTTGAACATAAATCTGAAATTTTATTTTTTTAGGTATCTTTGTAAATATTCCTAATATAATATTTCCCGATGACTTGTATCCCAGTATTATATTAAACAACTCTGCAACGACTTAACCAATTCTCTATGTCTTATGACAAAGTCGCCAAAAAAATAAAAATTTTTCCACGAATTCGAGTGCAGTTTTCCTTTATTGCTTATCCATAAAGTAAAACCAAAAGATTTTTTTACGTTTTTTGGAGTAGTTTTTTTTTGATTAAATATTAAAATTTACAAAAAGCCATTATTTTTCCCATTTCTTGCTGTACTTGCGAACACATTACCCCAGAAGCATTTAATGGTTTTAAAGCATTCGTTGGGGACTTTCTTTCTATAATATATATGGCATATGCAAAAAAGCTAAATGTTTTTATAAATCCACTTTTTTAATAAAATTGTGTTTTTAAAAATTTGAAAAATGGCTTGTAGCTAAACTAAAATATAGCTTCTTTATAAGATCTTAGTGAGTTTAGATGTTATGATGAATGATCTCTCTTCAATGTGTTTATACCTATATTATACAGCCTTTAGCTAAATAAAATATATTAAAATAGCGTGAAGTAGATAAATGTTTACAAAAAATTACATTTTATTCACTAAATGTGTAAAAATTACATTTTATTCACACATTTATGCTTGAATTTATTTGGAAAGCAGTAAAAGCCCTGATGGTTTCATCTCGTGACAAAAAGTTCAACCAGTTCGTATATTAGGAGTCACAAAAAAAAACACATCTAAAGCAAGTACCCACAGGTGATCTGCTTGGGATCGGTAAGCAAATATAGAAGACGAACCTTGTGAAAAATACATATACCTTGCATCATATTATTTTTTTATAAAATTAGTTTTACAGTATTAACAATAAAAAAAAATAGCGAAAATCTAGGCTACAACAAATAAGAATTTAAAGTTAAAACAGAATGGTACTTTTTCGATACTTTTCATCAGAAAGAACTATGTAACGGTCTAGGTTAAACCATCAAACGAATTGCTGCTAAAGCCAGTCTAACAAAACCTTATCAAAACTAAATACAAAGTTTATAGGCTAAAAAAACTTTACTGTTAACTCAGACATTCATATACAGGGTGTTCCCTCTAAGGTTATCGGCAGCTGTATCTCTAGAAATATTTGTTAGTGAGCTTTCGAAAAAAAGTATGGTTAAATAATGTGACCAAAATAAATTAAAATAAAATATTTTTAAGTTTTTGGATAAGTCCTAGGAGGGCTTATTATATTATATAAAACAGAAAAATAACAATTGCTTAAAAAATCAAATAAAATGATATGCGCCATTTTATATTTTTGATATCTATTTCTTATAAAATTTTTTCTATTTTCCCTTTTTCTCTAGTTTTTAAATAAAGGATGGGGGAAGGAAGGAATGTCGTTTTTCAAAAAAATTCTGCACTTATCCGATTTTGTTGAATTTGATCATATTTAGGAGGTAATTTTTAGAAAAATTAATTTAATTAAATAAAATATGTTTATATTTCTAACTAGGTCACAAGAGGGCGTATTTGAAAATATAAGAAGCAATAATCCTCAAGATTATTTAAAATTTCAAATAATATCATTTTGTATCAAATCTATTACGAACATTTATTTTTTTAGTAATACCATATTTCTTGTATATTAAAAAAAAAAATCCCTTAAAATAACTCCAAAATGATTCTTTAGGAGTTGGTGTTGGATAAATCATTTTAAAATAATAATCACTGAAGTGCAGCAGGAAAGAAAAAAAATAGTGTTTCGCAGATTTCGAAATTTGTTTTGGATAACAACTGACTTAAAAATTATGTAATCAGCAGTTATAAAAAAATTGAAGCAGGAATAACTTTTGAAATATTATGGTGTAAGTAACTTTACATCTTTTTCATTACCTATGAGGCAGTATTTATTTAAATCTTCAGGTTTTAATTCTTTACCATATCGGTGTGCATGCAAATGATCTAAGCTACTTAAATATAATTGGCTTCCAACATCCAAAATTTCATCCAGATTCTCGGCTGTCCACCTATTAGGATGTTTGAGAAAGGAGAAACAATATGCAGCTACAGGTATACAGATTCCTTGCATGTTACGCGCACCTTCTGGTAAATGCTCATCCCCTAAAATTATTCTCTATTTAAATAAAACTGTGAGTATAGAAGTCAACAATTACAAAAAAAAGAAAGTGAGTGTTAACGAAGTACAACACGCATGAATCATACAACACTGCTCTTGGTTCTGGTGATTTTAAACCTTACTCATAATGATTTTTGTCTAAGTTTATTATTTAAACAAATACAATTTATACACCCCAAAATAAAATTTTACACTATTAAGCTGATTTTATAATTGTAAGTACTTCTTATTTTTACAGGCTTCTAATCTCGTGAATTGTAAAACCGAAATATACATAATTCATTCAAAAAGTATCGGGACTAATTTTTTTTTAAGAATGAAAACAAGAGTTTAGAAAAAAGATTTTATTTAGTTTCGATTTTAAAAGTCGACCCGGGACACTTTTGCAGAATTGTGCGTTCACACGAATTCGCTATGGATAATCCCGCGAGAATAGAAAAATGAAATGACCATCGTTTTGGTTTTCCACTTCGTATTGAAAATATTGATGATTCGTGGCCGATTACAAATTTATTTTAAAAAATTTGATGCCTTTCTGCTTATTTAAGCAAATTGCGTGAAGCTCCCACCTGGCGCTCTTTCAGTTCTTCCGTTAATAAGTGAGAAACGAATTTAGCACACATTTTTTTTCCCGTATTTCGTATCGTATAAAATATGGTGCACTCTTCCTACACTGATTATGAGTTCCTCTGACAACATTTTAATCATAATTCACCGATTATGAAAAAGTGCGATGCGCACACGTTCGACATTGTCATCGGTAGTCGAGGTAAAAGGGCGCCTCTCATATTACATAGTTCTACCATCAGATAACAGATACTACTAGTTGTAAATTTTATAAAATTAGTCACGGAACTTGTGCAATGGATTATGTATATTTAAAACATGAGAGAGAGAGAGAGAGAGAGAGATGCATTTGCAGTAACAGTAGCTTGAAATTGGCATTTGTACATTAGCTAAAATTTTTGACCGTCGCAACTTGGGAGTTTAATGTTCTGTCTGGCAGTTATTACTTTATCAGAAAGACCATGCTTCTTTATTTTATTGACTTATATCTGAAGACTCTTGATTTTACATTTTATCCCGTCTACTATTTCTTTTACTTTTGTCGCACTTTTCCTACGTCATATCATATTTCTCCTATGTCTGGTCGCATAATTAATTCAGTACTGTTTACTTCTTGCCATATACCTCCTTGTCGGACTTTTCCTATGTTTTGTTGCACACTTAATTCAATACTATTTACTTCTTGGCGTACTTTTGTTTTTACCTGATCTACGATTTCTTTCGCTTACTGTCACACTTCCCCTATGTCATGTCGCCCTTCGCCTATCTCTTTAATGTTTGCATTTATCCCTATACAATTTGATTTAATTTTTGCTGTTCTTGTACAGTGACCTCTGGTATCCATTTGCAAAGTTTATCTTTATCTTTAATGTGACATTCTTCGTCTTTTGGGCGACGTTCTTTTCTTCTTGTTTGTCTTTAAAGAGACGGTGTTCTTTTTGTTTTTCTTTCAGACGACTACGTACTTGAAAACAAGTTTCAAAACTCCTTTCTTAATGACAAATCCGAACTAGAACTTTATATAAAATTTGGTTCTAAGCATCTTTATTGATACCAAATTCGTTGGTAACAGTTTTTCACTATCTCTCCTAATTTCCATTTAAAATGTTCTGGAACTTTGTTGAAGAATTTGATTCTAGGCTTCTTTATTGATGAGAAATATCTTCTAGTTATCAAATAGAATGTTTTAGAATTTAGTCCAAAATTCGGTTCTAAGCCTCTTCCTTAACGACAAAGATGATGAAATCAGTTTTCGATATCTCTTCTAATTTCCAAATAAAATATTCTGAAACTCTGTGGAAAATTACTTTTATCTTCTTACTCGATAACAAATCTAACAGTAAAATCAGTTTCTCTCTCTATCTTTACTAGTTTACAGATAAAATTTTCTGGAAATCTGGTGATAATTCCACTTCGGACACCAACTGTTACGATTTGCTCTCTTTAGTTTCTCACTGGATACGAATAAAACAACACTTTTCACTGCCAAATATCAAGTCTTTAATAACTACCTAACACTTTCACATCCAAATACAAAATAAAACTGACTACTTATATCCCTATTTATATACCTGTAGAACCTACTAAAACAAGTCTAGAAATTACGAGAAATTTTACTAAACAATGATGACTCATCTATATATTTCTATAAGAGCTGATCAAAATAATATTTCCACAATGATGCATCAAAATTCTGCTAGTCCTTCATTGTAGTATAACAAATTTTTTCAATGATTTCAAAAAAGTTATTGCATATAAATGGGCTTATATGATAATTTTACCTTGATGCATGGTTGCCTGCTTTGATCCAAAAAAGAAATTCTTTAAAACAGGTTGGTAAATATTCGTAAATGAATGACTTTCTAGGGTTCCTCTTCTAAACTTTCTCTTTTTTGGATCATATCTCTTTATTTCCGAGTCTCGTCTAAACTTTTGAGCATATTTGTCTATTGCCGTAGATAAAGTAATGGATAGCTCTCCTTCAGATCTATAGTCTTTACTCTGATACGAAGTTCCCTGGGATAGCTAGAAAACATTTACGTTACCTAAATATTTTTAAATCCACTTAAGCTTTTTAATGAAATAAAAATATGTTGTTTTTATCTAAACAGTATTTTATGAGTTTATAGCAAATAAAGTAACTCCGGAAAAAAGCAATTAAAATTTAAACGAGTTTCTTACTTGCGAGACCTTTCTTCTAAATTGCTTGGTTAAATAATCTATAGGCCCCATATCACCTTCACCATACTCGCCAAATGTCATTTCTTTCTCCATTTCTTTTTCCATTTCAGCTAGATATTCTTCTTCCGGCAATAACTCTAAGAATTATGACACATTTTTACATTAAATTCATAATTAAATATTATAAACAAGAAAAAACTGCTAATTGATCTGAAAGTAAAAAATATATAAAAAAAAACAATGTAAACTATCCATCCACAAATATATGCGCATCCCATACTTTCAAGCTTTTATACTAACTATTCTGCGAAAACAAGTTTCTATTACTTTAGCGTTAATCTCTGTTACTTAAAGGAAAAGCTAGAGACAGAGCCCATCGGCCGCGGTTCGACGGCTACAATGAAATTCTAAAAGTACTGTATAACAGTGACTACGTTTACTTGGAAAGCATTTATGTTGACAATAATACGCACCTTTTTTCACACTTGACTCCTTAGGGGCCACTTTTTTTTTTCTTTTTTTGCCTTTTCTTTTAACACTTCCTTCTCCTTCTTCTGAAATGTCTTCCAAGAGGCCTAGCTTATATTTGCCTTTTTTTTTCTTCGATTTCCTTTAATATTGACACATTAATTAACATGTAAGACCTTATATTGGCTCTAAGCTATATACGTTAAATATACATACATCTATTTATTTACATGTATATATATATATATATATATATATATATATATATATATATATGTATATATATATATATATATATATATATATATATATATATATATATATATATATAAACAGGGTGTCTGGTAAGTACTTCCTAATTTCTCAGGAGCATACAGGGGTCAAAATAACCCTACTATACGTTAAATATACATACATCTATTTATTTACATGTATATATATATATATATATATATATATATATATATATATGTATGTGAAATAAATGCAAACTTCTCTCCATCATATCCCTTCTGTGTTAGAGGTTGCATAGTTAGAATAAACTGTAATAAAACACAATTCATCCTATTCCACCACCATCGAGATGGTGGCCTACCTGTACCACCATACCGAGAAGAAAGTCAAAGCTTACACTCCCCGCCACAGTGATACGGCAGAGATACATGTTTCGTCTCTCACTAGACTCATCAGGGTACCGACATGCACCTAGCTGTGCAAAGGACAGATCGGAAGGAAGTATGCAACACTGAACGCGGCTTCGCCGACCTCTCGTCGGATGGCTTATATATGTTTATACGGATTTCACGGATTCCTCCGTATGAGCTGCATTAGCAGTGGTTATATCCACATTATGCTGTTGTAGTGCTGAAATCACATTCAGCAAACGTACAACTATATGCAACTCCGTATGTAAGTGAAATAAATGCGAAGCAGTAAATGCAAACTTCTCTCCATCATATCCCTTCTGTGTTAGAGGTTGCATAGTTAGAATAAACTGTAATAAAACACAATTCATCCTATTCCACCACCATCGAGATGGTGGCCTACCTGTACCACCATACCGAGAAGAAAGTCAAAGCTTACACTCCCCGCCACAGTGATACGGCAGAGATACATGTTTCGTCTCTCACTAGACTCATCAGGGTACCGACATGCACCTGGCTGTGCAAAGGATAGATCGGAAGGAAGTATGCAACACTGAACGCGGCTTCGCCGACCTCTCGTGTGGATATAACCACTGCTAATGCAGCTCACACGGAGGAATCCGTGAAATCCGTATAAACATATATAAGCCATCCGACGAAGTCGGCGCCAAACTAATACCTGACAAAATATGATTTGCATAAACAGATTAAAAATACTTTATTTGTAATTTCTTTCTTACCATAATCTGTATATATTAGTAGTTATTTATTTACAAATAATTTGGCACCGACTTCAAAAAGTTCAATTTCATATAAAAATTTATAGTTATTTTTCACTTTTTAGCGAATTTTTAGAAGTCGGTTCAATTTCTTTATAAAAATTTTATTTTTCTATTTTTAGTTTTAGAATTCATTATGATATCCATAAATTATTTGAACTAAGTACTAATCGAGATTCGTGTATCTCGCAATGACTCCAAGGTGGCAAAAACGCACCCATTTTATCCAAAGTTGTAAATCACCCTAAAATGAACCACCAAAAATCTTTGGCTCTTAAAGTTTTCCAAATACCAGTAAAATTGTGTCAAACAAATATTTAGTATGTCATATTAAATCCACTATCCTCAATTTCAAATTAATTTTGGATTGGTAAAATAGGCCCCAAAACCTTCCAATATCGATGTTTAATGAACCTGAGATGTAAATTTGTTAGTATGATATATTTTATACTGCATA
Source organism: Diaprepes abbreviatus (assembly GCA_034092305.1). Classification (NCBI taxonomy): domain Eukaryota; kingdom Metazoa; phylum Arthropoda; class Insecta; order Coleoptera; family Curculionidae; genus Diaprepes; species Diaprepes abbreviatus. The sequence goes on from JASJET010000011.1 coordinate 4,700,920, forward strand.
TTGAGTTTGTATACGCCTCAAGAACCCCACAATATCAATTTTAGACAAAATCGGAATATGTAAAATTTTCTGTCCCTCATATTGTATCTTATCAACCTACAACAGCATAATGTGGATATAACCACTGCTAATGCAGCTCACACGGAGGAATCCGTGAAATCCGTATAAACATATATAAGCCATCCGACGAGAGGTCGGCGAAGCCGCATTCAGTGTTGCATACTTCCTTCCGATCTGTCCTTTGCACAGCCAGGTGCATGTCGGTACCCTGATGAGTCTAGTGAGAGACGAAACATGTATCTCTGCCGTATCACTGTGGCGGGGAGTGTAAGCTTTGACTTTCTTCTCGGTATGGTGGTACAGGTAGGCCACCATCTCGATGGTGGTGGAATAGGATGAATTGTGTTTTATTACAGTGTATTCTAACTCTGCAACCTCTAACACAGAAGGGATATGATGGAGAGAAGTTTGCATTTACTGTTTCGCATTTATTTCACTTACATACGGAGTTGCATATAGTTGTACGTTTGCTGAATGTGATTTCAGCACTACAACAGCATAATGTGGATATAACCACTGCTAATGCAGCTCACACGGAGGAATCCGTGAAATCCGTATAAACATATATATATATATATATATATATATATATATATATATATATATATATATATATATATATATATATAAACAGGGTGTCCGGTAAGTACCTCCTAATTTCTCAGGAGCATACAGGGGTCAAAATAACCCTACTATATCATAGAAAAAAGCCTAAAGAACCCTAAAGGGGTACCCAGCGATTTACCTAAACGGACTTGCGGCCAAACTTGTTGGGTCTAATTTTTAACAGGTGTCATTTTACAGAGCTAAAAACTGATTGCTTAAATACTTTGGCCATTCCTTTTCAAAAAAGGCACTCTTAATTTATTTCGATAAAGTGGCGGTTTTCGAGATAAATCGGTTTTTATGCGAAAAACTCAAAAGTTGCTAAAGCTAAACACAATAAAATTTTTATAAAAAAATTGATCCGACTTCAAAATGTTCGCTAAAAAATGAAAAATAACTATAAATTTTTATATGAAATTGAACTTTTTGAAGTCGGCGCCAAACTAATACCTGACAAAATATGATTTGCATAAACAGATTAAAAATACTTTATTTGTAATTTCTTTCTTACCATAATCTGTATATATTAGTAGTTATTTATTTACAAATAATTTGGCACCGACTTCAAAACGTTCAATTTCATATAAAAATTTATAGTTATTTTTCACTTTTTAGCAAATTTTTAGAAGTCGGTTCAATTTCTTTATAAAAATTTTATTTTTCTATTTTTAGTTTTAGAATTCATTATGATATCCATAAATTATTTGAACTAAGTACTAATCGAGATTCGTGTATCTCGCAATGACTCCAAGGTGGCAAAAACGAACCCATTTTATCCAAAGTTGTAAATCACCCTAAAATGAACCACCAAAAATCTTTGGCTCTTAAAGTTTTCCAAATACCAGTAAAATTGTGTCAAACAAATATTTAGTATGTCATATTAAATCCACTATCCTCAATTTCAAATTAATTTTGGATTGGTAAAATAGGCCCCAAAACCTTCCAATATCGATGTTTAATGAACCTGAGATGTAAATTTCTTAGTATGATATATTTTATACTGCATATTGAGTTTGTATACGCCTCAAGAACCCCACAATATCAATTTTAGACAAAATCGGAATATGTAAAATTTTCTGTCCCTCATATTGTATCTTATCAACCTAATAGTTGTAAAAAATTAAGTTCATATTCGTAATACATGACCCGAAAACCCTCTAATACCAAATATGAAAAAATGCGTATAAGGTAAAGTTTTTCAATCCACCATATTGCTATATTGAATTTCAAAAATATTATTTTAAGTGTTAATCTAATTTAAATCTAAACCCTTCAAAGCTCCCTAGTACCAATTTTGGATAAAATCCGGAAATTTAAAATTTCTAGACATATTCGCTATTTACATCCTCAAAAACGATTCAGTCCCACTTTTGAACAAAATCCGAAAATGTAATATTTTTTGTCCGCTATCTTGAATTTGCCATATTTAATCCTGAAAAAATGCTTTTAAATTCATAATTTACACCTTCAAGAACCCCCTATATCAGTTTGGGAGAAAATCGAAAAATGTAAAATTTTTAGGACACCATATTGAATCTGCCAGATTGAGTTTTTCAAAAAATATTTTAAATTCATAATTAACATTAACAAAAATACCCTAATGCTGATTTTACACAAAATCAGGAGATGTAGAATTTTTAATCCGCCATCTTGGATCCGCCATATTGAATTTTTTTTAAATAATTTTAGATTCGTTATGTGCGATTCCGAAAATTCCCTCGTACCAATTTTGGAAAAAATCGGACAAAATTGATTTTTTGTCCGCCATCTTTGATCCGCCATATTGAATTTTTTAAAAATAATTTCAGATTCGTGGTGTACGCCCCAAAAATTCCCCCATACCAATTTTGGAGAAAATCAGACAAAATTAATTTTTTTGGCTGCTATATTGTCAGCGCCATCTTGGATATTACTGCACCAATTTCGTCCAAAAAAAATATGGGACTACCACAGCAACTTCCTAAATATAACGCAAAAAATTTCATTCATGCCGCCGTTCCGGAGTAATCGGTGTACATACATAAAAAAACATACATACTCGACGAATTAAGAACCTCCTTCTTTTAGAAGTCGGTTAAAAAGGGAAAAATAAAATACGCAGGGTGTGCTGATATGCGTTAATTTATGAGGATGCGCTGTCTCACTCTTCGAATGCAAGAAGATATTATGCTAAAAGATTTCCAGCTCAGACATTGCCAAATCCAGAAACGTTTCAAAGGGTTGATCGGATAAAATAGTGAAAACTTTAAAAAGTTATTTTGGCAAATGTTCAGTATGAGCTCCACGTACTTCAATACATTTTCTTATTCTTCGAATATTTTCCTGCTGCACTGCAAATAAGATTACTGCATTATTATGGACTTCGTTAGAATGCTGTGCTATTCTCGCTAGTAGTTCTTCTCAGGCATCTTCTGGTCTTGGATAAACTAGTTCTTTTAAAAGTCCCCAGAAGTAAAAGTCTAAGGGATTTAGGTCTGGATACTTTAGTGGCCATAAAACAGGCTCACCTCGACCTATCCATAGAGGGCCAAAAACGTTTGTTAAGTATTAACAAAGTATACGGTTAAAATGAGGTGGCGCACTATCATGCATGTACCACATTTGCATTCTTCTATCAAGAGAAACGTCTTCCAATAAATTATTTAAATTTTGCTGTAAAAATTGTAAATAAATCTCACCATTGAGCCATCACATTTACAATAAACCTTCGTTGGTGTTTGTTTTAAATTATAGTATGCGGGTTTTCATCAGCTCAAAAATACAAGTTATGTGAGTTTATTATGCCATCTCTTGTAAAACCAGCCTCATCGATAAACAAAATAAAATTAGAAAAAGGTTATGCTGTTGTATAAACCAGTTAGAGTAATGAAATCTAGCGGGATAATCATCCAGAGACATAGCGTGTACTCTTTCAACTTGGCACGGGTGAAGTAACTGTTCTATTAGAGTTTCATGTACAGTCCATTTTGTAACATTATTTTATGTCGTTAGCTTTCTTATGCTATTTGATGGGTTGTCTTGTTCCCCTAGAAACCGATATATCTGGAAAACCGTCAGCTTTATCAAAATAAATTAAAAGTACCTTTTTTGAAGAGGAATGACCAAAGTATTTAAAAAATCGATTTTCAGCTCTATAAAATGATACCTGTCAAACGTACAACGAGCGTGGCTGCAAGTCCATTCTTGACTTCAATGATGGTCTAAAACATCTAGTGTCATATGGTTTCATGAGTCTTTAAACCCTCTATAAAATATTAAAATTTCATTAAGTTATACAAGTCGATTCAAAACCTAGAGACGATAAGGTAAATCGCTGGGTACCACTTTAGAGCCCTGTATCTCCGTTCAGGGGCATTTTAAGAATTTATTTTCTATGAAAAGTTAGGTTATTTTGACCTCCCCTGTATACTCCATATATAATATAAGGTACTTACCGGACATCCTGTGTATATTTATATATATATATATATATATATATATATATATATATATACATATATACTACCGGAACGATTGAATTACTCAAAAACAGAGGGTGAAAAGCATATGTTTCCATTAAAAAATATGAAATTAAAAAAATTGTCCTTTATTTTCACGTTTTTTGCTGATTTTACCATATTATGAAAAAAGGACATTTCATATTTAAATCACCTTCAGACGTGATTTGACCCCATATGTTATTTATATCACTGGATAAGAAATTATCCCTTCTATTTATTTTAAAAATTAAAAAGGATGTTTCGATTTAAAAAAATTAACTGGATCTTCAAAAGGTCCTGAAGATGATGATCAAGATTAAAGTCGAGATCAACAAAAATGCACCGTCGAATTTCCTTAACTTTTGTTTAAAAATGTTTTCTCCTTAACTCTTTATTTTTGAGTTATTCGACCGTTTCGGTACTTTTGTGCCATCCTGTATATTGAGGGTATCCCATGACTTGAACCAGTGAGAAACTGGAAATACCAGACCTAAAAAAAGGTCGATCAAGTCATATAAGTTTCTTCGAAATTTTACTTGTTAAAGAGATACAGGGCATTCAAAGTGAAACTTATACTAAACCATGATTTACTTTTTTACGTAAAAATATAAACGTTTTTTATTTACTGCCCCAGCCAACTCTGAGGAAAATAATATTTGAACGAAAAATATCAAAACATTAACGTTGGCAGATTTTTAATTTCCCTCTGTATCAGAAATTAAGAAAGTTATGAAAATTGGGTTTATGGCAATGAAAAATTCTCATAAAATAGCACAGTAAGCCTCAAACCTCATCTTTCTACCTTTCTAATAAAAGATCTACCATACGAAAACATAGGAAAACTGCAGATCCTGTGCATTGCGAGCGAAAATCTTGGAACTGGTGAAAATTAAATTTAATAATATTACTTAAATAAGTTTTCGGCATATCACGAATGGGCTTTGGGCATGATCAATTCAAGAAAATTAGATTGGTCAGCAGATATCCCAAAATAATTTTTTTTTTGACTCCGACTTCACACTTGTAACAATTGATGGCGTAATTATGAGAAATTAATAATTAATTTTATCTCGTATTATCCACAATCAGATGTAAAAATTTAAGACGCGACATAGCGTGTGATCTCCCTTTCTACTCGATTTTTTTTTTCAGTTGATAATACCGTGGCACTAAAAAAGTTTTCTTTCTAAAAATGAAACAGACTACGTTTTTTTTTTTAATTCTTACAGCGATTTTGTCAGAAAGAAATCCTATTGGCCATCAAAATGGTCACCAATATTTTCTTTTAAGTGGCCATCGTCTGTAAAATAGCATCTTCTCAGATACTTTTTGATTAAAAAGAAGTCATTCGGAGTTAAATCTGAATGACGGGTAGTCCTGCTCAAATAAAGGGCAATCGAAGAGGATAGGTTGATCTCTTGTTGCTTTTTGAAAAGTCGTATATAATTTTGTTAAAATGTTACAGTAGGTAACTGAAATTGTTGTAGTGCCCTTCGACATGTATTCAACACGAGTGACTCCTGTTTGGTTCTTAAAGACGATGAGCTTCCCAGCTAATGACTATGTGCAGACCTTATAAACTCACTTTGTAAACTATTATTTTGTTACGGGTTCCAGTAATATACTCAAGTTTCATTGTCGGTCATTATCTTCGAAAAAATCTGACTCTACATTCAAGAATTCCAATTAATTTAGAGAAATTTGCTGTCCGAACAGTTTTTGTTTGGGAGTCAACAATCTGAACATCAACCTAGATGAACCTTTACTTATGCTTAGTATATCATATTTCATTATCCAAATGATTGCTTTAGTTATATTTAATGCAGTTATATTTAATGCTTCAGTAATGATAAACAATTGCAAACGATTATCTTTGAGAACTATTTTTTCACTTTTTAGCAAACATCACGACTAGTTGTGTCTGAAAGCATTTCGCATTATGTATAATTGTCTAGATTATGTATTGATTCTCACTTGGATTAAAGTAAACCAGTGTTACCCAAGCGGTGGTTAGCGAATTCCCAGGGGTTCGTGAGCTTTATAAATGGGGTTCGCAAAAAAAAATATTGTAAGGGTAAAATTTTAAATTAAACATCTCAACAGGCAACAATTTGTGCATTTTCGAACGAGCCGGCAACTTCTACTTAGGCGAATCAAGACTTTTCCCGAATGCAATCGAAAGAACAAGAATAACGTCTGCCGATATAAAAACGCCGCAGTCACATATGAGAAAGAGTAGAGTCGAACTGAATGGTACGATGGGCCGATTTTAAAAAGATAAATTAGTTAGTAACTAATGCATGGTGTGTATATAAATATTAGTAGTGTAAACCAGTTTAGTGATTTCTTCTTGTGTAAATAAATAACAATAAATACGTTAGCTTTAAAAATCGCACGTCGAACTTGAAAGAAAATAATTATTGCTCCATAAATGTATGATGGATCTTTGGTTAAAAACGAATAGTTTTGTCAAGTCTGACTAAAAGCTGGATGAACAATCAATTGCTTCTTTTACTTCAGTACCTGATTTGGAACCAACAAAGGGTGGCAGTTGTAGTGAGCTGCCATCTCGCCACATTAAAAGCAAAGAAAAAATCGGTGAATATAGTGAGAGAAAAGGAAAAAAACGAAAATGTGATAGTGACTATTTACAAATGGGTTTTTATTTTACGGAGGAAGAGTCAGAACCTAAATTGCCTTGTGTAATTCTGGTCTACAATCATCTCTTCTTCGTAGACCCCTTGAAACAAGACATTCGGATCACAAGGATACACTTGTTGAGTATATTAAAAGAAAATTGGCAGATAATAAAAAAATCCGTTGTTTCTTTTTTTCTAACAGATTTAAACGAAGATAGTAAAATGACTCTTGAGGTATCATTCGGATTATATAATTGCAAGATCTGGACAAGTACATATAATGCCAGGAAATTTGATTTAACCGTGTGCTAAAGACATCACGAAGTGTATGCTTGGAGAAAAAACGGCAAAAAATATTGACCTTGTTGCCTTATCAAACAACACAGTAGTTGTTATATATATATAATTCTCCTTTCAGGCAGAGAAACGGCAAAATATATACAAACAGTTTGTAAACTGTTGTCTGTATATATTTTTCCATTTCTCTGCCTGAAAGGAGAATTACATATATAATAACTATTTAAATACGGCAGATAGATTTCTTTATTTCTTACTGAAATTTTGATTTAAAAAAAAATCACAGTGTCGCAGAGAATTAATGATTTAGCAAATGTGAAAAATGAACTTTTAAAAATAATAAAGTAGAATTATTTCGCTATTCGACATGACGAATCGACCCATACAGAAAGTCTGCAGTACTGCTGTTTTATGTTGGATACATTTTAAGAATTCCATTTAACAAGATATATTATCGGCAAAACCACTGAAAACCTCTACAACAGGTGCAGCAATGTTCGAAATGATCAATGACTACATTTAAAAAAATGAAATAAATTGATCCTTTCATTGGGTTGTGTGCCTGATGGTGCAAAATCCATGACGGGAGCATTTTCTGGTCTTGTGGTGCGGGCCAAAATGATCAGCGAGAATATTAATGGGCTTATTATTATTGCTGCATTCATAGACAAGCACTACCATGTAAGTGCATTCCTGCAGAGTTATCCAGTACCTTAAGTGACGATGTAAATATTGTAAATTTCATGAAATTTCGCTGCAAAAACTTACATACATAGTCAACATTTTTTATAAATTAAGCGATTTAACTATACTTTACATGGCCCAGATATCATCATTTTCAATGTGCATAATAGAATAGCCGCCATGCCAACGAAGTTCAACTTTTGAATTCAATGTCTGCCGATGAATGAGTACGAATGTTTTGGTTGTCTCCGCACCATTGTATTAGAAAATGAAATTCAACTTAACAAAAATATTAAAAGGGATATTACTGAACATCTTAAACAACTTCAATTAATGTTCAAACCTATTATATCTGGATCTGACAACTGGATACGTAATCCTTTTCAAGGAAATATAACTTCGGATACTTCTTTAATTTTACTGGAAAAAGAAAAGCTCATTGATTTATTCTATGACAATTTTTTGAGTTTTTAAAGGTCACGCTTTAATTGATTTTTGAATCAGTGTAAGAAATGAGTATTTTGTTTTGGCGGAAAAGGCCATTAAAGTTTTATTGTCCTTTTGTACAACATGTCTGTGAGAGGGATTTTCATCATACGCTTACCTAAAAAATAAGTACAAAAACGAGTTAAGTGCAGAACCTGATCAAAGACTCTAACTTTCAAACATCGAACCAAATTTTGAATTTGTTTGTTCCACCAAACAGGCACAAATATCCCATTGAGGGTATTCTTCAAGTTCTGTATTATTGTATTCATTTTGTTTTAATTAGCGATCACTTTAGTCTTAATATATTTGTAAATGTTTTACGAGTATGTTTTAGTCTTCCGTTATAAACGGTTATTCAACATAGAAAATAAATTTTAATAACCCAATTTTATGGTTTCATTTACTGTTCCTAGTGACTGCACAGAAGGTTTGCCAATTTATTCATGTTTTTAGAAGGGATTCTCAAGAAAAAAATGGTTTAGAACCTATCTATACATATTGATGAGTTGGGTTCTGCTAACAGAACATGAAATCTTAATCCAAACAGTGTAGTAAATATAAACTAAAATCTTCCTATTTTTTCATCTTTTCATTCACATTTACGATATGGAATTATTCACTGGGACAGTTTCAAAGATTTTAAAAGAATTTTCATATTGCAGAAGTACGCAATGCGAAAAATGTTTGATTTACAAGAAAACAGAGTTGCCCAGGTATATTTAAAGTAAATTTCTGTTTTAACCGCTTCTGCATTCTACATACAGAGTATCCAGCAAAATATGAGAAATTTCCCGAATATGAAAAAAACACATTAAATGAATACTAGACGTTCATATAAACTTTTTTCGCATAGTCCTCCTTTTCGGAGATATAAACTTCCAAAAAGCTGCAATCAAATCAAGATTTTACACATAAGTATTGAACCATCAGGTATATTTCAATTTTTTTTTAATATGATGTATACTAGGTAAGACCCTTTAAAGTATTATCCAAGAAATTTTTGTGAATTTTTCACAGCTGCAGGGAAAGAATAGCTGTGACACCCATTTTTTTTTACGTCCTGTATGATAAGAACTATGCACAACGTTTTTTACATATCTTTAACTATTCGAAAATTATCAGCCCAGTTTAATATGTCAAAAATAATAGTACATGAAATTCTTCAAGAACAGCTGTTAAATCCATATCATTTCGAAAAGTGCATGAACTGATTCCTGAAGATTTTTCCCGCCAAGTGCAGTTTGCAAACTGGCTATTGAATCAGCAACAAATAATTTAAACTTCATTAACATTATTCCCTTCACGGATGAAGCAGCAGGGTTTACCAAAAATGGTATCATAAATCTATACAACTCACATGAATGGGCGTATGAAAATTCTCATACAACTAGTGTTTCGTATCACCGACATCAGTTCCAATCAATTAATGTCTGGGCAGGGATCACTGGTAATTTTTTGACTGGACTATTCGTATTCCGAGCACGACTAAATGGAGAGTTTTATTGAGTTCCTCCAGAACGCTTTTCACGATTTAGTAAAGCACTTATCACTTTAAACCCGCCGATAGGGCACCATTTCATTTCAGCATTTGCTGTGTGCGAGCACCTAAATAACGTTTATCCAAACCTTTGGATAGGGAGAGGACAACCTATTGCCTGACCTTCTCGATCTTCCGACTTAGCGCCGTTGGATTTTTACCTATGGGGACACCTCAAAACCAGGGTGTAGTCTACTCTGGTCGATAGTAGGGAAGAACTTCTACGGAGAATCACGTTTCATTGTTCAAAAAAGGAACAATGCTTAGTAAATGTGGCGGGTACAGCAGTCCTCAATTCGCCGTGCCAGCGAGTGTATCAGAGTTCACAGAGCCCAAGTTGAACACTCTTAAGAAGGTTGCAAGTAAGCAGATAGTTTATCTTTTTATTGAAACTATGGTGATAGGGGAAAATTCCTCTTTTTCATATGCAACGCGACAGAAGTTAAGGGACTAACAGAGTAAATAAAATGACGTTTTTTTTTGAAAACGGTCAGGATTAGTGACATGAATGAAGAGTAATTAATTTTTAGTCAATAATCAAAGGTATGTAAAAAACGTTGTCCAAAGTGCTTATCATACAGGGAGTAAAAAATGGGGTCATGAGTATCACAGTTAGTCCTTCCCTGCAGCTGTGAGTAATTCACAACACTTTTTTGGATATTAATTTGAAGGGTCTTTCCTGATATACATCATACTAAAAAAATATATACCTGGTAGTTCAATAATTATGTGTAAAAAACTTCCATTGCAGCTCCTTGGGTGCCCATATCTCCGAAGAGGAGGCCTATACGAAAAAAGTTTATATGAATTTGTAGTATTCTTTTCACGTGTCTTTCATATCCGGGAGATTTCTCACATTTTCCCGGACACTCTGTATATGAGACTCTTGATTTTGTGAGGCGTGATGTCGATATATTTTGGCAAAACATTATCGATCATATCCATGAAACGCAATATAGACATATATTGAATAGCCGACAGCACAGAACTACTTTCTATCAGAGTGATGTTTTTTCTTGGATATCACTTTTAAAATGTAATACTGAGAAATATCTCGCCGGATCTATTACTTGTTTTAAGAAAAGATTGTGAAAATATGAAATGATTTAAGCCCATATACGGGGGACGAATTTTAACTCTCCATAATAATAATAATTTATAGGTTCCGGTTAAGTCCTATTAAACATATTAATGGTGTGATTTATCTGTTGTTTTAATTGTTATTATTACTTTTATTTTTTTAATGTTGTTACTTTATGACTTGCTTTCGTGTTATTAGAATATTTTAAATATACACTAGTTTTGTTATTCGACTTTAATATATAAGTATATTCTTTGTAATTTTAAGCTGGCATATTCTCTATGTACATTCAAATGAACATCAGTACACAGTTTTTAAATATTATAATTTGGTATGATAAATTGTGAAACATTCTTAAGAAAATGCTATAAACCTAAACATTACTGTTAAGCTGCCTTCAAATTAATAAAATATTAAAAACTAGGATTTGGTTCGGTTCCGAGATATCAATCGTCAGATGTGACGATCTTATCTAGCTAAAAAAATAAAAATACCATTATCCTGCACAATGTCTCCTAAAAATAATTTTATTTGCACACAAGGGATTTAGCCGTATAGCCCTGAGGATGGTATCAGAGATGGAGACGCCGACTAATAGAAAAAAATTTTCCTCTAATTAAATTTTATTGACCTAATACAACTAAATGTCAGTGAGGTCACTAGTTTTCGAAAAGATCCATAATTTTTTGTACAAGCAAGTTACTCTTTAGGATTAATATAATCTAATAAAATTGAATAGCAATAATATGGACTTATTTGATGGCATATTAATTAAACATATTTTTTTCCAAAGTTAAGTTACTTACATATCGGGTCTGGGCTTTCTGCTGTACACCAAGTCAAAACTATCATAATCATTTAATGTATCCTTCGGTTCAGTTTCATTTATAAAAATGCCACTTTTGGGTTTTTTAAGGCCCAATTCTTCGCTAGTTTGTGGATCGGGATACAAATAACTAGCGGTCGGAGTTACTCTTCTGGGGGATACTTTGGCCTTGGATGGTTCGGGTGATGGGATTTTGAACTATGAAAATATGGATACACTAAATTAATAAAATAAAATTTGGTAACACTTTAATCGGCTGATAAAGAATAAATTTAAAGTCCTGAGTTCCATGAGGTATATGTACGTTTTCTTAGGATGTTTTCGAAAAACTATAATTTTAGAAATCGTTACGGATGGTTTTTTTACTTGCTTTTTAGTATAAAGGCTTATATTTTTGAAAGTCTTAGCATGTTTTCTAGTTTCAAGAGTCATTCTTGGCTATAGCTCTGTGAAAGTATATTAAATTTAAAGCTAATAAGTAGTATAATTAAACGAAATTATTGAATAAATAAGTTTAAAATAAATATTGGATAAAACCATGTAGTTGATTAATAAAATTATTGAGATAGAATATTGTTTTAACAAACCAGAAAACTTCCTTTACGGCGATTCCGATCCAAAGCACTTGGGATGTTTCTTTAAGGTTCTATAAGTTAACTTAAAACATGTGTCTACCAAATTTTAGACTCAAAGATGAACTTTTATAGAAAACCATATTGAAATATCAAAGCTTAAATTTCACCTTTGCAATTTTGTTGGATAGAATTTACTAAGTACTAGTACGTCAAACTATTGTATATTTATAAAGTCACTGGAAACTTAAAGAAAGCGCAGTAAAATTTCAGATTTATGTGTAAACAAACCACACAAAAATAGTTTGTATATTAAGCTGATACATCGGCAGAGAATGTTCTATACTGTTTGGTGAGGAAACAAGAAAAATACTGATGGTAAAAGAAATCTCTTTCAGTGCTATAAATTTCACAGTTAAAGGATATCCAAAAAGGAGAGTGCTATCGCCTCTGCTATGATACGTGGCCATAGATAATCTACTAAGCAAGTTTAATGAGGTATAGTTTAAAACTCAAAGTTACGCTGATGACTTAGTTGTTACTACCAGAGGTAAGAACAAAGAGAATATTACAAGCTTTATGCTAACTACCTTAAACCAAATAATTAATTGGTGCATACATGTTAAACTCAATAAAATGTCCCCAAGTCATTCACAAGAAGATAAAAACTGGATGTGAATAATCCAACATTAAATGGAACAATACTGAAAGTTTTTAAAGAAGTTAAATATCTAGGAGTAATACAAGAGCGGAACTTGACCTGGAGCAGCTACATTCAGAAGATACTCTAAAATACTATAATGCCTAGCTGGACCTGCCATAGAATCTTTAGAAAACTTAGGGTTTGAAATCTACAATGTCCGGATGCTTATATGAAACGATTATCAACACTATGGCACATATATGCTTCCTGAGTATGTTGGGTAAAAGACAACAAACAATACCTCAAAGAAAGCTGAATAAAATTTAGCCCTCAGCGCAGTAGGGGCAATACTGAACCTCACTCGCTGCATCTGGCTGTGGCGAGGGAGGCAGCAATCCAATCAAACCAAGATATTCTGCATGCATATGAAGATTTTGAATATAATATCAACAGAATCTATATCAAAACTAATAGACATCATGTCTATAAGACATAAGTTTGATACTATTAAATAGTAACCAATTGCTGCTAAGCAAATAGAGAGAGATTACCTCTATTAAAGAAAGATTTACCGGTATGGTTCACAAACAGACCCAAGATCCAAGAAGAGGATGCTGGAGTGGGAATATCAGACATAGGTTTTAAGCTTCAATGAGGCTAAATTGACTTGGAATTGAAGACAAGCCCTAACGCAACTGGCAAAGGAAAACAGGAAATCTCCATTGTGGGTGTCAGGGCATAAGAGAATCAAATGAAATGACAATGGAGAGCCACGTGGAAAAAGGAACAAAAACTCCTGGCCTCTCTGCGGACTACCAACAAATTACATAAGTGAAGAGATTCAGAATTGCATGGAAATTCATAAATTCATCACCAGAGAAGGCTTCTCTATCTTCTAAAATGAGGTATTCAAATAAATAAATCGCTTCATAGAATACGAAACTTTAAGATACCGTCTCTAAAAAATGGACAAGGCTAAAAGTGAAATTTACAATATATGTGAATCTGCAATAAATACAGCGGCACATGACACACATTATACTAGGGTCACTTTTGTATACTAAAGTGCTGTCTAGAGTAATTTTAAATATCTATTTACTACAATTATTAACACTAAAACTGTAAACAAAAATTTACGGAAAACGTTAATGCCAAAAGCAACAAACCTTCTGCCAATTTTTAATAAATTATACCTATACTTAATCGAATTTAAAAATTGTACAGTTAAAAAAGAACTATTTAGAGCTCAATTTTAGAAGAAAGCAGCTGATTTCTTTTCTTAGTCAATATTAAATATCTACACCCAAATAAAGCTTGACCAATGACATACTACATGCTACCCTTATTAAAGCATGTCATTAGACACACATGTCACTGTATACAATTTTTCCTATCTCCCTCCTTTCGCCATTAATTTGTAAAGAGTATTCATTAACTTCTAAAGAAATTTCAATCCGTTCTTCAAACGATCTGCCTAAATTTCTACACATCTCCGCCGTTATACTTTGAAAACAATTTCTTATTTTAATACTCATATCGTCTTTTGCAGTTAAAGGTGTATTATATCCACGAATCTCCAAATATCCAAATCCATATTGTTCACATCAAGTAACCTAGGTGCCCTCGTCTTTTAATTCATTGCTGGTTGTAGGTTTCATTTAAAAAATTATTAATTGGCCTTGTGAAGTGAACAAGAGCAACATCATGAAGAAAATACATGCCTTCCCGAATTTAATTTGGTATAATGGCGAGTAACGGCGACAAGTAGTTTGTTAAAAAGTCTAAATAACCCTCACCTGTTACTTCACACTCAAAAAAATATTGTTCAATTAGAAAATGATCTAAGACTCCTCCCTAAATGTTTAGAAATCATCTATTTCATGAATGGGTTCATATCAAATTTGGATTAGAAGAGACCTATTAATGAAAACATTGCCTGTTTGCATTACCGTTATTATGAAAATAACACATAATTTAAAAAGTTTCTCTCTTATTTTGTTTTGAACCACTTAAAAATTTACTTTTTCCTCGTAATCTTCATCATTAAATTCTTGTAATAACTAAATAATGTGTAGATGCATTTTGCTAGCTGTTAAAATTCTTTTTATTGATTATCACTCTATATCAATTTGTTGGGTTCACTGATAGGCGGATGTTCAACAATAGCTAATAGGACATTCATTTTTTTCTGTGGTAAGCCACATTTTTCTATTATTACTGTCATAGAAAACACTTCCTGTACTTTTAAAATGATGGTTGAACTTTTCAAATGTCTTTTTGTCTGACTTTCTTCTCTCCGATTATCTCTTTTTTGATATGTTCTTGTTGCTAGTAGCAAATTTTTGTCGCTATCACCCAGAAGATAATGTCAACGATTTTAACCTTGAATGAATTAATTTTAAAGTATTTTAATACGAAATTGGCCAAAAGAATATAAAATTTTGAATTAAGAAAAAAAAAATATGATGAATCTAACAACTTTAATTTCTTTTTCTTGGCTAACTAGGAAAACCGAAAATGTTACTTTTTTTTAATTCAACACTGCTCAAAATAGACATAAGGGTGCCTTGAGAAAAATAAAAATTAATTAAAACATCATTATGATAAGCTAGATAGATACAGGGTGTCTCTTTCGAAAAAACGTGTTCAATGAGTTTCTGATTTTAAGTTGTCATGTCTGCTAAACACACAATTTCTTTAATGTTCATCTATGATAGTTCCAGGTATTTTTGTTCGCATTGGTGTTAGTTGGAAGATATTTTGCTCTTATACTTTTCCATAAATTTGAAATATCAACATATTAATCTTCTACAATTTTTAACCGACTTCTATAAGAAGGAGATTCGAAATTCGACCGCTATGTTTATTTTTATTTATCTATGTACGTCGATTACTAGATTGGTGGCACCAATTTGACTGAAATCCTTTGCTTTATGTTTGCTGCAGTGACCCTATATTACTTTGGATGAAATTGATTCAGTAAGATCCAAAGTGGCACATATAATATGGCGGAAAAACAATTTTTTTTCGATATTTTTCAAAATTAGCATGGGGGAGTTTTCTAGGTCGCACATAACGAATGTAAAATAATTTTTAGAAATTCAGTATGGTGGATTAAATATTTCGCATCTCTCGATTTATTGTGCTCTGTAGGAACCCTTGCCATGCTATCGGCTTCTAGATGTGGTGATCTGCTGAATTTCCCACAAACTTTCGGACGGTTCGCGCGGTTGCAAGAAGCACTGTTTTGTGAATAGGTTTGTGCAGATGCTCACTAAGGCCCAGTCTGCAGGAGGTTCTTTGGTATCACTCCAGTTGTTGATAAAACTATGGGAATCGTGTGAACGCTGTTCATTGCCCACTGTCTCCGGATTTGTACATCCAGATACCTGTATTTGGCGATCTTCTCGTTATATTTTGGCCGTAGGTTGTTGTTGTTGTTAAGTATAGCAATGTCAATTAGTGTAGTTTGCCTAGAAATTTTATGTGTATAGTATAATGTCTGGTCTATTATGAACAACTGATCTGTCAGAACCGTTCGTCCCAATATAGCTTACTCTCGTTGTTCCAAGAATAGGCTCTGGAATGTATTTGTAATAAGGCACTTTTTCTCCCTTCAATAGATTTAACTTATCTGCTAACTCTTGGTGGAGTATCTTGACCCCTGAGTCGTCTTTCCTGATGCTCCATATTTGGAGAACTTTTGTTGTCCAATTTAGTGTCATTTATAATTTCTGAGAAAATGGGTATTTCTGTTGGGCCACAGATTCGAAATATTCTGAAAGACAATCATTTTGACAGCACTCTATCAGATATTAAAAAAAGAAATACTTTGAATGACTTTCGCCTTGTGCTCCCTAATTTCTTCAGAAATAAGAAACTTGACAATTACGTTGCTTTAAAGATTCATTTCCTACACTCACATCAGGATTTTTTTACTCACAACTCCGGAGCTGTAAGTGATGAAGACGGCGAGCGTTTCATCAAGATATATCAACAATGGAGAAAATGTACCAGACTGTTGGACTATTGTTAGAGATGCTCCAGAAATAATTCACAAAAAAAGCAAAAAGGCAGTGTCAAAGTATGTATTTTTTATTATTGTGTTAAAATAAGATTAAAAAAACCTTTGTGTTCAGTGCCCCAAAATTAATAAAAAAAAATGTATTTTTCACTTTAAGGTGCAACAAATAAATTAAAATTTGTTGCGTAGTGTTACTATTTGTACAATTGAAGGGTTGCATTGTCCGATATTTTATCCGAAATTTTTTTATTCTGACGATAGTAAATTGTCAATTTCCCACGTTTGACAACATAACGTATACGAAAATTTTCGCAAATAAAAAGTTGTCGGACTTGTTAAAGTGAAGCCACTCACAAAGTCTTGGCAGAGTGGTAATCATGTTGAAATAGAGATTACGTCATGTAGACTATAAGCAATAATTAATTATTTTAAAAATATTATTATCATGTAGCACTAGTTTAAGGCTATTTAATCTCTAAACTATTTTATAGATCACGCAAAAATAGAAACAATGTTGTGAATAAATCCTATACAACGAGGGTATCTATATGTCAAAATAGAAAATTTAAGGTTCTTTTTTCCGATTCAGAAATATTCGGTATCACAATATTAAATTTAAACAAAGAATACGTGGTCTAAAGTACTTTTATTTTTTATTACTATCAAAACGAAAAACGAACTACCGGATATATAATTTTGACTGTCTAGGAAAACGGGTTGGAAAAAAAATTTAAATAGGAAAAAATATTTTTATACCTTCGCGTCGACTTTCTTTGAAGGAATTGGGTCCGCTATCTTTATTGATTCATATTTGCAAAACTTCTTATAAGTGTTAGCTCTATTCTTCTCCAAAAATCTTTTTTGCCTTTTAGTTTTGGGAACAACATACTTGACTCCATGTGGACCTTCACGGTGCAAGAGTCCAGGCTCATACTGAAGATCGATTCTAGTTCTGTAATAATGAGACAATTGTATACATATTAACAAAAAAACAATATTATTCAGTCAGGAAAATAGACTCATAATGTAAAAATAATTACTGTTTAGAATTACGGTAAACTATGATAGGTTAATGGAATTCTTTTAACCTGTTTAATTTCATTTTTAGGATCTATTTATCTAACTGTTTTAAAAACTATTTGCATATTGAAGAACATGAACCCGATTTAATCGATGGCATGTAATATTGTTTCTATTGCTAGTATGCATAGCACAATTTGTAATTTGGAGCGCCATTATTCTTTGAGCAACAAAGACCACCTATAGAGAGTAGTCCAACGAAACATATAAATACGTTAAAACCTGAAAGAAATTTATATATTGGATATGGAGTTAAACCACAAAAAGCACATTTTAAAAAAGTTTTGCAGACCATAGTTGGCATTTTTCTTATAAAACACCCTGTATATTTTTAACACAAATGTGCAAATTAAGATAATGATCAATTTAATATAGAGTTATGTCGGTCTAATGTTTTGGGTAAATAAACGATTTTTCCTGAAAAATTTTTTCATTTAAGCAAGTTTTCCCAAATTAAAAATAAAAGTTGGCACACCCTTTATAATACTTAATTTTTGAAAGGCTCTTTTGTTCTGCTTGTACATGATATCATATTGGATATTCTTAAAATAAACCGTTTTGCAGATATGTATGTTTGTATGTGGAGGGGGGAATGAGTACACTGTGACCTAAGAGATCTATTGTGTACCCCTTCTGCTACCAAGTCATTAAGGATGCCTTGCCGACTAGAGCAGGTACTCCAGTGCTATTTCTCTTAGGAACTTTAGAATGTTGGACGGCTTTAGAATGAGTAGCTTCCCTCTTCTATTTGATGTGCCCCCAAGAATACTTCTAAAGTTTTTTAAAGCGCTGCAGTCTGAAAGGATGTTGATAGAGCTTTCGTCCTCCTTCCTTCAAAATTTGCACTCTTCTCTCTCTGCCAATTCAAATTTCTGGAGGTGTCGCTTCAGGTAGCAATGCCTCGTCAGGATTCCTGGCCAAACTCTTGGTATTTACTTAGGCTGACACATTCCTTGAATCTCTTCTGGTTATGGTTCCCAAAAGGCATTTCAGCTTGTCTCATTCCTTGCAAAGCCGTTCAGTAATTGGATTTCCTGCTCTTTTTTTTCTCTTTTTAGTACTTCCAGCATTACCCTGCTACTGATTCCACAGAAAGGTTCGGACCCCTGAAATGAAGTCTCAGCTTCTCTTCTTGCGAACTTGTCTAACATTCTCAGGCATTCCCAGACTATCTTAGAGCTAATTACGTGAGAACTCAGCGCATTGTTAGATGCTTGACTATCAGATATGATAATAACTTTTGTCAGCAATAGTTTCTCTTTATGAAATTGGATATATTGTATTTATATGTATTATGGCGTGTATTTCGGCTTGGAAAATGCTTGGTGACTTACCCAACCCAACTGAGAAAAAGAAATGCACCGTTTCCTGTCGACAGCTTGCTTCCATTTTCCTTACTGTGCGATCGCTCCGCTCCCACAAAAGCTTCGAATTCAGAAAAATAGATTCGCTTCGCTTGTCATACTGTACTCTTATGATATCCCCCCTCCCCAAAGAGACCCGCCTCTGTTTAGTATTGGGTCCATACACTCCCATTCCAGTTCCCTCCGTTATTTTGGAGCCATCTATATACCATTTTATGAAATTTATGTTAAGATTTTTAACGGCTTTGCTGTCCGATTCACTTTTGAGACTCAACCTTGTGTTGAAGTTTTTCACAAAGTTGAACTTCTTTTTCATTTCATTTGGATGCATGGCCCAGATGTGTTGATTTCAGAATAAGAGATTAGGCCTTCGTTTTGTGACTTTATCCTTCATCATCCTATATACTGTATTCCTCGCCATACTCACCACCAACATATGCTGAGGTGTAAGGTATAGAATTACTTTCATGGGGACCGTTGGACAGGTTCATATTGCTTCAGTTATACATGCACCGGTCAGTCTTTGAACTTTCGAGAGGTTAACTCTCATATTTGCCAAACTCGTTTTTTTACTCCAGACTACTGCCCCATATGTGATGAATGGTGTACATCCAGTGAAGAATTTTTGGGTTTGTGCTCCAGCTTTTTCCCGCGAAGTTTCTACAAGCCATCAATGATTTTTCAGCCTTTTTGATTACTTTATTCTCATGTTTATTTCAGAGTTTATATTATCTAGGCTCAAATATTTGACCTAAGACTTCCACTCACGTTCCTATCCATTTTGATTGTTTTTAAGTATAGGTGTCTTTTCCTTGTAAATGCTACTAAGGTGGTTTGGGTGGGGTTACCATTAAGTCCCATTATCTGGCACCATTCTTCAAATCTTCTCTGGATTATATCGCAAAGGGTATTTTCTAATTTGCCCCTCGCAGTTTCGACCACGTCACCGGCAGAGCCCTAACAGGAGGTCAGTGAGATCCCAGAGGAGTTGACCAAAAATTAGGCTCCACATAAGAGGGCACCCTCTGCTGCTACACAGAGCGATATTCCTATCTCTGTCTCTGCTATTCTAGTAGAGAGGTTGCGTTATTCATTTGAACATCGTTCCGTCTACTCCTCTGTCATCAAGTGCTCTTTTGAGCGGCTCATGTGGAGTATTGTCAAAAGCCCTATGTTGAGAAAGGCACATACTACGGTTTTCTTGTTGTTCAACAAATTCACAAAACATTTTAAAAAAGTATCATCCGTATCATATCACAAAGAGCTGTATAAGAATGTTATAATCCATTATTATGCTCCTGAAAATTCTCATTGGATTAGAAATGTTAACTATCAACATCGTTGTTCTGTCAATGTTTGGAGAGACATATTAGCTATTAGCTATAGCCTAGTATTTAAAACAAACAGATGTTATAAATTATAATTTTTTATCGTATCAGAGAGATTATCTTCTAATATTCGATATTTTTCATAACATATAAAAATGCTTAAAGAAATTTAATACATAAATCTTACCCGACTGATGGTGTAATTCTAGCACTTATAATGCTTTGTTTCTCTGGTATACTTTCCATAGGTTTCTTCAATAAAACTTTCTCTTTAATTTTTTGATATTTCACAGGATCATAAGTTTTTACCGTGGGATGAAAATGAGGATACTGATCATCCTCATCATCATTATTTTTGGGATCGTCTTCACTAAAAAGTAAGGGAGGCAATAAATTACTCTGATGCATTTTAGTAATTTCACGTGGATGATTTTAACTCAGCTCAACTTATTCTTCGTGTAATTTCTACTGTAAAATTAAAATACCTTTTTATGATATATATTACTGATGAATTTAGACAACGAAGAATTTTGAACAGTAGCTAAAGAAACGAGGAAAAGGATCGGACAAGATCTCAACAAATTTTACGGAGAAAGATTGATATAGAATAGCTTTTGAGACACTAATGCTTCATAGGCCTAAATATTACCCGAAAGCTTGCAAATACCAAATGGGGATCTGATAGGACTTCTCTGCTAAAAATATAAAAATTATTAATTTTATCTAAAATAGACTATTGAAGCACAATCTATTCATCAGCCCACATCTCAGATTTCAAGAAACTGAATTCTATTCATGACAAAGGTAGAAGACTATCTATAATTGCATTTTATACTAACCCATCTATTAGCCTATATTGTGGATCGGAAATTCCATCTCTAGAATATAGAAGAATCCAAATCAAGCTCAAAGTATTTTTCAAACCCCCAACACCTTAACCCTCTCGATTAAATATCTCCCCTTCATCCCCATTAAATTTGCGGAAATAAAAAGCGATCTTTCTATAACCCTCGTTAGCATAGATAGGGTCAACATTTACGTGTTCCCCCTTTGGAGCCGTCCCCCTTCTACTTTAATTATAAACTATTGAATAAAAAAAATAAATCTCACACAATCATTAAACTATCAAATTATACAAACATAATATTACAACCACGAACAGGTATTTGCCGACGGTTCAAAAAAAAACAAATTAGTTGGTGCATCTTACTTCACAAAAAGGGCCGTAGAAATTTATTCTCCTAATGAATCAACCTCTGTCCTTACCGCTAAATTATTCTTAATCCTCAAAGCCATACAATGTTGCTTAAACACCTCCAATATAAAATAGCTCATAATCACCTAACTTTTATTAAACTCATGGATTCTTATAACTCCAATCACTTGCTAGCCCAAGAAATCAAAACTCTCTTAAAGTACTCGCTTCTTCCTGTGGATGCCGAGTCATAGTGGAATCCCGTGAAATACCAAAGCAGATAACATCGCCTCTAAATATCAAAACTCACTTAATACAATTTAAAAAAAAATATATTTCACCCCCAAGACTTAAAAAACAACTCAATACATAACACGTAACCTCATTCAACTTAATTGGGATCTACAAGACCCAGATGATAAATTACTAACAATAAAAAAGACTTTCCCTTGTCTTTCTAGACAGGACCTTTCCATAATAACCAGGATCCACATCGGCCATATCAAACTGACACACAAATCTCCTAGTCCTCATTGTGAAATCTGCCGAACCCCTCATGACTTTATGTAGAAAATAAGATCACCATCCATTACGCGACAGACATGGTAATGAAATAGAAACCCTCTCATCTTACCAAAACTCCAACAATGCAATTGCATTCACCCAAGACATTGGAATATATAATTATTTATATAATAGAAAAAAATACAACAGAGAAAACTAAAATAATGGACACAAAAAAACTCAGCAGTCGATGCGTCCTTAATCCATCTCTGTCTTTCTCTTTGCTTTCTTTAGTTAATATGAATTCTATTTATTTTTGTAAATTAATAACATTTTTTCCAATTAAATTTTATTAACTACAATTATATATGATAAATTTAAAAACTTCTTATATTAGTTATTTTTCATTAACATAAAGTACATTTTTTTATTAACAAAAAAATGGATATTGCAACTGATATTATGAAGGTGTAGGTACAAGATGTACGAAAAATGGTGTATCTGCGGTGTGGGCGTATGTGAGTTAGCGCAAAATTAAAGTGGAAAATAAAATTTAACTTAATATTATATGGACATTGGACATTATCAAAATTTTGGAAAATTAAACATCATTTTAACGACTGCATACAGCAGTTTGGCCCTATCTGTTTCGTTCATACTTATTTTTGTGTATTTCTGCATTGGATGCTACTAAATTTGTCTTTTAAATTCCAAATAAATAGTTCAATTATTATTATAATTGTGAATAGCCTTTTATCATAAGTATAATATGTCTTAATATTCTGTCACAAAGTCTACGCAATAAAAGAAACACCTAAATATGATTTTAAAATGTTTGTTGAATTATTCATGGTATATCAATATCTCCTGTTATTATTCTATACATAAATACGATACGTAAGGCACCGCCTTAAAGTACTTTAAGACCTCCAGGAATATCAATATTCTCATCTATAATAAATATAATTTCCAAAAACACTAGCGACATCTGGTGTGTAGCTTGGCTTTCCTCATGTGACAGTGTGACAAATAACCCCATCTGACGATTTATTGATAATTCTAGAAAAATGCAATTAAAGCTTATTTACTATATAAAAATTACCTCTTAAATAAAGCAAAATTTATTAAAATAGGACAAAGCAATTTAGAGTTACAGCAGTTTTATTTAACAATAGATCTTGCCTCGCGTTCTCTTTATTTTAAAAGTTAGAGCGAAAGGTTAAATACAAGAGTTTCAAAACATAAACATCAGATATCACGAACATGAAAGAGCTTCTACTATATTTTTTCGAGAAATTGTTAATTTTATGTTTTAAATAATAAAATTTGCCCTACTACGGCCTATTAGAAGCTAAAAAACATTTTATTTTAATGCAATATGGCCACATTACCTAAGCATATTTTTCCAAAACCTCAGCCATTCGCTCACAGAACAATTGGTATTGACATACCAATTAATTCTAAATAAATTTTCTTACTAAAAGTTTTCCATATTTTTAAAATAAGGGCAGTTCAATTTTAATCAACATTTTTGCTCGTAACCTGTGTACGGTGGAATTTTACAAATTTCTTTCATTGTGTGTTTTGACTTCAATATATGCAGAGACAACTACTAATTTTTTATTTTTTTAAAAAGTTGAATGAAAAATTTTCTTGTAATCCAATTTCTGTCTCATTAAATTTTAACATATGATTTAAATAATTTAGAAAGTATTTTGAATTTATGCTTTCGTAAAAAAATGTGATTTAAAAATTCTTTAAATTAATTTATCTACATATTTATTGCTGTAAATTTATATCAATAAATTTAGTATCATTTTCTTATCAAATCAATTCTACTTCTGAATCTTACCTAGGATTTTGCATTCTGAAAACCCCTTTTTTACAACATCAAAATTAGAATTAAATTTTAAACACGAAAAAGTTAACTGTCAAAAATTTTGCACCTACAACTAGTTGCGTCAAAGTCAATTTTTTTCATTGTTTAGTAGTTCTGACATCAAAATTGTATTTCAAAATTTTACGTAGATACTTTCAGAAAAAAAACTTAAAATATGGCGTAAGTTGTATTCTAAATATTTATACTTTCCTTAAAAAAATATTTACATGTCTACAACTATAAACTCTAGATTTCCTTTACCCCAGTTTTAATGCCTGAGAAACATAGCATATTTTAAAATATTAATCTAATTTATTTGTGATTTCATAGAAGTATTTTTTTTTTCTATTGACTGAAAAAAGTTACATTTTGACTGCTAATATGTATATATATATATATATATATATATATATATATATATATATATATATATATATATATATATATATATATATATATATATATATATATATATATATATATATATACATCCAGCTAACTTCGCAGCGTCCGTTCATAAAAACTCCCGCTGGCGTCCACCGTTAATTTTATGACATATTTTTTACTTTCCCACCCCCTAAGCGTCCTTTTACAAACCATGCACTCGGCGTCCTAAATGTTTACTTATCGTTTATTTATTTGATTTCGCAGCGTCCGTTAAATATACATCACTTTTACTTCTTCGATTAGTAGGCGTCTTACAACATTGCCAAGTTTTATACTAAAAAGCTAAATGTCTTGAAGCAGGAAAGAAATAATACCGTGAAATAAGTTATTCAAAAAATATATATTCTTTGTTGTAGATTACGAGCTGTTATTAGTTATTGCTTTACGACGAAGTGTTGTGAGATATGTTAATTTGGATATTTGTAATTACTTTTAGGTATAATTGGAATCTTTTGGATACGTTCATTATGTTACTTTGTTATGTTATAATTTAAGAAAATTGAATTAGGGAAGGAAGCTTTTCTTTAAATGCTGTGGTGTTTATATTAAAATTACTTAAAATATAATAGAATAAGAAAAGATTCGGTGCCATATTTTATTTTACAATGAAATATTCATGAAATTTATAACTATGTATATTATTTTTTAACATTGCCAATCGTTTGGATTGGGAAACGTTGATTGCAGTAGAAAAATATTAATAAAAAAATTTATGATTACTACTTAAAATAGAAGTGTTGACTGTAATTTTTATTTATAATATAATTTTTTTTTTGTTTTTTTCTTAATATTTACTTTTATAAATGACTTTCTTAGCACAATTATTAGTGAAGATATTGGCGGACTAGAGGATTTAAGTCCCATGGCAACTAGAGATCGGATTTAACTCTTAAACCTTCTTAATGAATTTGACTATAAAATTTTAGTACGATATAAAGAACCGTATTTTTTTTTTCTTTCTGTCCTCCTTCCGATTGTTTCAGAGAAAAAATATAATTGATTTCTTGCCAATTCAGCTCTGGGTCTCCCTCCATACGCGTTTCGAATACCTAATGATCTCATCATTGGAGGTGTAACGAGATAAGAGCAAAACTCACAAGAAACAACTGTACATATAAAATCTAAGTTCCGAGACATATCGGTATGATATGCAGACATTTTTGTAGTCCAACTGTTAAACATCTCCACTGATAAGATCATTAGGTGATCGAAATGCGTATGAAGAGAGAACAAGAGCTTTATCAGCAAGAACTAAACTGCTTGTTTATCTTGTTTTCTTTAAACGACCTAAAGGAGAAGAAAAGAGGTACCTTATTATTTGTTACGGCCTTAAAATATTTCTTTACATCGTGTTGAAATTTTAATTTTTAACTTTCGCACTATTCCAGTGTATGCATAGATGTCGTTTGACTGTTGATATGTAACTGTCTGAAATCAAAAACGTCTGCAGAATTAATATCCTGTCGACATGTCTTGACATTTAGATTTTATATGGATAGTTGTTTAATAGTTGTTTCTTGTGAGTCTTGCTTTTGATTTTTACAGCTTCATTGATGAGATTCGGTAATCGAAGCGCGTATGGAGAGAGAACCAGAGTTGAATTGGCAGGAAATATATTATTTGTCTATATTTTTCCTTCAAACGACGTGAACGAGAAGAAAAGCGATATCTTATTAAATTAACGCAGAATTTGTGGCAGCTCAAAACAAACTTAATAGTAATCAAAATAGAGGATATAGGATAAAAAATCCAATTATAAGGAATATTAAAAAATATTTTTTGTTCTGAAAAATTTATTTGTTACTATCATTTAAATTAATATGACTTTAATTTATTATCAAAAATAATATCCATGAAGAAAAATTCATACTTACTAGAAGGACTTATTTTAATTGATTTTATCTTGAGTTTAATAAATTTTTCTGGATCTGGATTATTTGAAAATAACATAATTAATTATTTTTTATATGAATCAATAAATTTAATAAAAAATTAAGCTATCTTTTTATTTTTATAGTTAGAGGTTCGGAAAATGTAAATTTAAAAAAAATAATCTTAAAGTTGTTATCTGCGCTCCCAAGAAAACCCCAGTATCACTTTTGCACAAAATCGAATATATTCAAAATTTCAAATGCAAATACCAGTTTTGAATGAAATTTATCACACAACTATATAGGTTGCTATAGTAAATCCACTATTACAAATTTTAAGAAATTAATTTTGGATTCGTAACCTAAGCCCTTAAAACTCCCCCACACATTTTGTCCAAAGTTGTAAATCAGCCTAAAATGGACCACTTAAATTTCTTTGATTCTTATAGTTCTTCAATTACCAGTGAAATTGTGTCAATCAAATATTTAGTCTGGCCACTTTCTTAAATTTCAAATTAATTTCAGATTGGTAATATTGACCCCAAAACCTTCCAATATCCATATTTAAAGAATTTGAGACGTAAATTTCTTAGCCAGATATATTTTATACTGCATCTCGAGTTTGTATCCGCCCCAAGAACTCCTCAATATCAATTTTAGACAAAATTGGAAAAGTAGAATTTTCAGTTCCTCATATTGTACCTTATTAACTTAATAGTTGTAAAAAATTAACTTCGTATTCGTAATACACGACCCCAAAGACACCCTAATACCAAATCTGAAAAAATGCAAATAAGGTAAAATTTTCAACTCACCATATTGGATCCGCCATATTGAATTTCAAAAAAATAATTTTAACATCTTAATCTAATTTAAATCTAAACCCTTCAAAGCCCCCTAGTGTCAATTTTGGATGAAATCCGGAAATTTAAAATTTCTAGACCGTCATATTGCATCTGAGATATTGGATTTTCATAAAATAATTTTATATTCGCTATTTACATCCTTAAAACAAAATTTGAACAAAATCAAAAAATATAAAATTTTCAGTTTGCCGTATCCTGAGAAAATACTATTAAATTCGTTATTTACACCCTCATGAACCCCCTATATTTTTTGGAAAAAATCAAAAAATGAAAAATTTTTAGGACGCCAGATTGAGTTTTTCAAAAATTATTTTAAATTCATCTTCTTCTTCAAGTGCCTTCTCCATTGCGGAGGTTGGCAATCATAATAGCTATTTTAATTTTTGAGGTAGTTGCTCTAAATAGTTGTTTTGAACTGCATCCAAACCATTCCCTTAGGTTTTTTAGCTATGAAATTCGTCGTCGTCCCACGCCTCTTCTGCCACTTATTTTGCCCTGGATAATGAGCCGTAAAATGCTGTACCTTTCTCCTCGCATAACGTGTCCGAAATATTTCAGTTTTCTCTGTTTTACTGTTATCTCGACTTCCTTTTCTTTCCCTATTCTTCTCAACACTTCGGCGTTCGTAACTCGATCCACCCACCAATTCATAATTAACACTCACAAAAATCCCCCAATACTGATTTTAGACAAAATCGAGGGATGTAGAATCTTTAATCCGCCATCTTGGATCCGCCATATTTTTTTTTAAAATAATGTCAGATTCGCAATATACTATCCCAAAAACTACCCCACATCAATTTTGAAAAATATCGGATAAAATTAATTTTATCCGCCATATTGGATACGCCATATTAATTTTTTTTAAATAATTTCAGATTCGTTATGTGCGATCCCAAAAACACCACCGTACCAATTTTGGAGAAAAAATTGATTTTTTTGTTCGCCATATTGGATCCGCCATATTGAATTTTTTAAAAATATTTTGGATTCGTTATGTGTAACCCCAAAAACTCCTCCATGTCAATTTTGGAGAAAATCGAACAAAACTGATTTTTTCGTCCGCCATATTGAATCCGCCATATTGAATTTTTTAAAAATAATTTTTAGATTTGTCATGTGTGACCCCGAAAACTCCCGCGTACTAATTTTGGAGAAAATCGAACAAAATTGAGTTTTTTCGTCCGCCATATTGGATGCGCCATATTGAATTTTTTCAAAATAATTTTAGATTCATTACGTGTGACACCAGGAACTCCCTCATACCAATTTTGGAAAAAATCGAACAAAATTGTTTTTTTTCGTCAACCATATTGGATCCGCCATATTGAATTTTTTAAAAATAATTTTAGATTCGTCATGTGCGACCCCGAAAACTCATCCGTACCAACTTTGGACAAAATTGGACAAAATTGATTTTGTGTCCGCCATAGTGGATCCGCCATATTGAATTTTTTAAAAATATTTTGGATTTGTTATGCGCGACCCAAAAACTCCCCCATGACAATTTTGGAGAAAATCGAACAAACTGATTTTTTTCGTCCGCCATATTGGATCCGTCATATTGAATTTTTTACAAATAATTTTAGATTTGTCATGTGCGACCCCGAAAACTCCCGCATACCAATTTTGGAGAAAATCGAACAAAATTGATTTTTTCGTCCGCCATATTGGATTCGCCATATTCAATTATTTCAAAATAATTTTAGATTCTTTACGTGCGACACCAAGAACTCCCTCATACCAATTTTGGAGAAAATCGAACAAAATTGTTTTTTTTCGTCAACCATATTGGATCCGCCATATTGAATTTTTTAAAAATAATTTTAGATTCGTCATGTGCGACCCCGAAAACTCTTCCGTACCAACGTTGGACAAAATCGGACAAAATTGATTTTTGTGTCCGCCATATGGATCCGCCATATTGAATTTTTTAAAAATATTTTGGATTCGTTATGTGCGACCCCAAAAACTCCCCCATATCAATTTTGGAAAAAATCGAACAAAACTGATTTTTTTGTCCGCCATAATGGATCCGCCATACTGAATTAAAAAAAAAATAATTTTAGATTTGTCATGCGCGACCCCGAAAACTCTTCCATACCAAACTTTGGACAAAATCGGACAAAATTGATTTTTGTGTCCGCCATAGTGGATCCACCATATTGAATTTTTTAAAAATATTTTGGATTCGTTATGTGCGACCCCAAAAACTCCTCTGTACCATATTTGGAGAAAATCGGATAAAATTGATTTTTTTTTGTCCGCCATAGTGGATCCGCCATATTGAATTTTAAAAAAATAATTTTAGATTCGTCATGCGCGACCCCGAAAACTCTTCCGTACCAACTTTGGACAAAATCGGACAAAATTGATTTTTGGGTCCGCCATATTGAATTTTTAAAAATATTTTGGATTCGTTATGTGCGACCCCAAAAACTCCTCCGTACCATATTTGGAGAAAATCGGACAAAATTGATTTTTTTTGTCCGCCATATTGGATCCGCCATATTGAAATTTGTAAAAATATTTTAGGTTCGCTATGTGCGACCCCAAAAATTCCCCCATACCAATTTTGGAGAAAATCGAACAAAACTGATTTTTTCGTCCGCCATATTGAATTTGTCATATTGAATTTTTTAAAAATAATTTTAGATTTGTGATGTGCGACCTTGAAAACTCCCGCATACCAATTTGGAGAAAATCGAAAAAAATTGATTTTTTTCGTCCGCCATATTGGATCCGCCATATTGAATTTTTTAAAAATATTTTGGATTCGTTATGTGCGACCCCAAAAACTCCCCCATACCAATTTTGGAGAAAATCAAATAAAACTGATTTTTTGTTCGCCATATTGGATCCGCCTTATCGAATTTTTTAAAAATATTTTGGATTCGTTATGTGCGACCCCAAAAACTCCCCCATACCAATTTTGGAGAAAATCGAACAAAACTGATTTTTTTCGTCTGCCATATTGGATCCGCCATATTGAATTTTTAAAAATATTTTGGATTCGTTATGTGCGACCCCAAAAACTCCTCTGTACCATATTTGGAGAAAATCGGATAAAATTGATTTTTTTTGTCCGCCATAGTCGATCCGCCATATTGAATTTTAAAAAAATAATTTTCGATTCGTCATGTGCGACCCCGAAAACTCTTCCGTACCAACTTTGGACAAAATTGATTTTTGTGTCCGCCATATTGAATTTTTAAAAATATTTAGGATTCGTTATGTGCGACCCCAAAAACTCCCCCGTCCAATATTTTGAGAAAATCGGACAAAACTGACTTTTTGTCCGCCATATTGGATCCGCCATATTGAATTTTGTAAAAATATTTTGGATTCGTTATGTGCGACCTCCAAAAATTCCCCCCTACCAATTTTGGAGAAAATCAGACAAAATTGATTTTTTGTTCGCCATATTAAATTTTTTCAAAATAATTTTAGATTCTATATGTGCGACACCAAAAAACTCCCCCATAGACAATTTTGGAGAAAATCTAACAAAATTGATTTTTTCGTCCACCATATTGAATTTTTAAAAATATTTTGGATTCGTTATGTGCGACCCAAAAACTCCTCCATACCATATTTGGAAAAAATCGGATAAAATTGATTTTTTTTGTCCGCCATAGTGGATCCGCCATATTGAATTTTAAAAAAATAATTTTAGATTCGTCATGCGCGATCCCGAAAACTCTTCCGTACCAACTTTGGACAAAATCGGACAAAATTGATTTTTAGGTCGCCATAGTGGATCCGCCATATTGAATTTTTTAAAAATATTTTGGATTCGTTATGTGCAACCCCAAAAATTCTCCCCTACCAATTTTGGAGAAAATCAGACAAAACTGATTTTTGTTCGCCATATTGGATCCGCCATATTGAAATTTGTAAAAATATTTTAGGTTCGCTATGTGCGACCCCAAAAATTCTCCCATACCAATTTTGGAGAAAATCGAAGAAAACTGATTTTTTCGTCCGCCATATTGAATTTGTCATATTGAATTTTTTAAAAATAATTTTAGATTTGTGATGTGCGACCTCGAAAACTCCCGCATACCAATTTTGGAGAAAATCGAACAAAATTGATTTTTTTCGTCCGCCATATTGGATCCGCCATATTGAATTTTTTAAAAATATTTTGGATTCGTTATGTGCGACCCCAAAAACTCCCCTGTACCAATTTTGGAGAAAATCAAACAAAACTGATTTTTTTGTTCGCCATATTGGATCTGCCTTATCGAATTTTTTAAAATATTTTGGATTCGTTATGTGCGACCCCAAAAACTCCCTCATACCAATTTTGGAGAAAATCGAACAAAACTGATTTTTTCGTCTGCCATATTGGATCCGCCATATTGAATTTTAAAAAAATAATTTTCGATTCGTCATGTGCGACCCCGAAAACTCTTCCGTACCAACTTTGGACAAAATTGATTTTTGTGTCCGCCATATTGAATTTTTTAAAAATATTTAGGATTCGTTATGTGCGACCCCAAAAACTTCCCCGTCCAATATTTTGAGAAAATCGGACAAAATTGATTTTTTGTCCGCCATATTGGATCCGCCATATTGAATTTTTTAAAAATATTTTGGATTCGTTATGTGCGACCCCAAAAATTTCCCCCTACCAATTTTGGAGAAAATCAGACAAAATTGATTTTTTGTTCGCCATATTGAATTTTTTCAAAATAATTTTAGATTCTATATGTGCGACACCAAAAACTCCCCCATAACAATTTTGGAGAAAATCTAACAAAATTGATTTTTTCGTCCACCATATTGAATTTTTTAAAAATATTTTGGATTCGTTATGTGCGACCACAAAAACTCCTCCGTACCATATTTGGAGAAAATCGGATAAAATTGATTTTTTTTGTCCGCCATAGTGGATCCGCCATATTGAATTTTAAAAAAATAATTTTAGATTCGTCATGCGCGACCCCGAAAACTCTTCCGTACCAACTTTGGACAAAATCGGACAAAATTGATTTTTAGGTCCGCCATAGTGGATCCGCCATATTGAATTTTTTAAAAATATTTTGGATTCGTTATGTGCGACCCCAAAAAACTCCCCCATACAAACTTTGGAGAAGATCAAACAAAACTGATTTTTTGTTCGCCATATTGGATCTGCCTTATCGAATTTTTTAAAAATATTTTGGATTCGTTATGTGCGACCCCAAAAACTCCCCCATACCAATTTTGGAGAAAAATCGAACAAAACTGAGTTTTCCGTCTGCCATATTGGATCCGCCATATTGAATTTAAAAAAAATAATTTTCGATTCGTCATGTGCGACCCCGAAAACTCTTCCGTACCAACTTTGGACAAAATTGATTTTTGTGTCCGCCATATTGAATTTTTTAAAAATATTTAGGATTCGTTATGTGCGACCCCAAAAACTCCCCCGTCCAATATTTGAGAAAATCGGACAAAATTGATTTTTTGTCCGCCATATTGGATCCGCCATATTGAATTTTGTAAAAATATTTTGGATTCGTTATGTGCGACCCCAAAAATTCCCCCCTACCAATTTTGGAGAAAAATCAGACAAAACTGATTTTTTTGTTCGCCATATTGAATTTTTTCAAAATAATTTTAGATCCTATATGTGCGACACAAAAACTCCCCCATAACAATTTTGGAGAAAATCTAACAAAATTGATTTTTTTCGTCCGCCATATTGAATTTTTTAAAAATAATTTTAGATTCGTCATGTGCGACCATGAAAACTCCCCCATACCAACTTTTAATAATATTAATACATAATAATATATCATGTAATTTGTTACAAGAAAACAAATTGTTACTTTCATATGCTGATGAGAATGAAAAACTTATTTTTTACTATTGCGCAGCACGAAATAACTATACTAAACGAACTACGTAGAAAGATATTCTAAATAGTCTGAAAATTATATAATATTACCATTGTTGCCAGATTGGGAATGCTTTAGAGATGATAAATACATGTTTAGGAATTTTAAGCGGACGCTTACCAATCGAATTAATGAAAGTAAAAAAAGTTTGAAGTATTCAGATTAATATACGTGAAGCGAGAATTGCGCCTCTGCCGGCAAACTGGTTGTATTAGACATATACAAATTAATACGAAAAACGTCGGTTTAACTATTTTCTGGGCGTCAAAGCTAATTTTTGGGAAATGTCTTTGGGTAATCCCCGGAACCTATTCCCGAAGTTTAAATGGCAATACATCTCGGCGTCCTAATACGGACGCTTTGGTGAAGGCGGGCGCTCGGGAGATATTAATTTGACAATGTATGGACGCCTAGTAGATAGTTGGATATATATATATATATATATATATATATATATATATATATATATATTATATATATATATATATATATATATATATATATATATATATATATATATAATTTATTTTTGTATCTTAAACCTTTTGTTAAATATTTTTTTCTAATATTTTCTTGGGTATAGGTTTTTCATTAGAGAAACAAAGGACAATAATTTTCTTTCTGACGTTTCGCTCTACATAGCGAGCTTCTTCAAAAGAGCTTGGTATATTTATTTTACATCTACAAAAATTACAGAATTTTTTATATAATAAACATATATCACAGTAATTAACATTTTTATATTTTTAATTTAATTAAAATTAATAAAAACAAAACAGATTTTAAAATAGTCTTAAAGTTTAAAATTTAAAACATTATAAAATAGTACATACCTTGAAAGTAGTTTTGTGTGTATGTTTAAAAATAAATTCAATTATGATCTTTGGTATGCGATTTGTATAGATAGATTTATTTTTATAAAAAGCAAAAAATAGGAAAAAAGATATTATTTATTTTTTAATGACGTTCTTTTCACCTGTATGAGTGTATATGAAATCGTTCCAAGCATCATTACATTATTTCTCATATTTATTATAGAGTCGCTTCAAGCATGTTTTATTCAAAAATCAAATTATAGTATATCTGACTTAAATTTTTGACATCTTGCTTGTCATTTACAACATTTTTATCTTTTTTTATGTGTATCATTTCTTTTATGACTAATTTATGATAATTTCTGTCAGTATCTAAAATATGGGTGTTTTTAAAATCAATTCATGCTTAGATGTTTGTTCATGCTTATGTAAAGATGTCGATGCGTTTTTAGTATACTTGTGTCCATTCACTCTATTTTCAATATATTGTGTCGTCATGCCAATGTATTTCTTAGGACAATTTAGGCATGGAATTGCATATATTACGTTAGATCTTTTTTTGGTGGGAACTTTGCTTTTTAACTTCTTATAAAATGACCCAAGTAAATTGTTCGCCTTATGGCATACCGTTATGTTATGTTTATCCAAAATATATTTTATTTTTTCAGACAGTTGGTATATATACGGTAATGCAATGAAAGTGTTTTGTGTTTTGGTATTGTTAATTTTATTTTTTTTGTTTGTGTTATAATGTAAATAGGTTCTTTGTTTAATTATTTTTTTTATGAGTAGTTTAGGAAAATGGTTCATTATTAGGGTCTCTTCCACTTTTTTTTAGCACTTCTGGGCGAAATTCAGGTGAAGATAATTTTATAGCTCGATCAACTAAGCCGATTATGACACTATTTTTTTTGTTTATTTGGATGTTCAGAGTTAAAATTCAAATACCGGCCCGACCAAGTATCTTTCGTGTACCATTTTGTATGCAGACTATTATCCGTCTTATTTCTGTGTATAGTTAAGTCTAAAAAGTTTATTTTTTGTTCTATTTCAATTTCAGCTGTAAATTTCAGTTTTGGGTGGAAATTATTAAAATATTGTAACAAGCTATCTATTTTGTTTTCGGGTACAGCAGCCAAACAGTCATCTACATAGCGTTTAAAAAAGATTATATTAAAATCCAGTTTTTTCAATACTTCTTCTTCTACATATTCCATAACTATTTGTGCTATTGTTGAGGAGATTGGTGAACCCATAGCACAACCGTCTAATTGTTGGTACAAACTATCTTTGAATTGGAAATAATTATTATTTATTGTAAGTTTTACAGATTCTATAAATTCATTGAGTGTCAATGTTGTGTGTTCTTTTAAATCGTCCCATTTTTCTTCCAAAACTTTGGGAATGATGTCATTGGGTATATTTGTATACAAAGAAACTACATCTAGTGAAACTAATTTATAATTTGTTGGTATTTGTATTGTATCAATGAATTGTTTAAATGTGAAAGAGTCTTTTATATAGTGATTATTTTTTCCTGTGATGTTTGTTAGGCAATTTGATAAGTATTTGGACAGGTTATAAAAAGGGGACTGTATGCTTGAGACAATTGGTCTGAGAGGTGTATTTGTTTGTGTAATTTAGGTAACCCATAAATTTTTGGTGTTATAGCATTATGTATTGTTAATTTTTTACTTTCTTCCTCAGTTATATGTTGATTTTTTAATAGTTTTTTAATTAGTGCGTTATTTTTTTAGTTTGGAACAATTTTGTAGGGTCATTTTTAAGTTTCTTATAAGTGTTAGTATCATCAAGTAGTTCGTTTATTTTTCTATCATAATCAGATGTATTCATAATTACGGTTTTATTACTCTTATCAGGTTTGAGAATAGTAATTTGAGGGTTATGTTTGATAAATTGTTTTGTTTTTATTAATTTGTTTTTGTATTTTGATTTGGAAATTATTAGTTTTGGCTTTATTATGTCTGGTCTTTATTTTGTGGTTTGTAATTACGTTTACTATTTTAGATCTAATGCTATCTCTTATTTCTTCTGGTTTGTTATATATGGCAGACTCTATACTAGAAATATATTCATTTAGAGGTAGCTCTTTTTCATTACTGATTGGTAATGAAAAATTTCCGCCCAGACCTCTCATATATGCTTTTTCTCAGGTATGTACCTTGAAGTAAACTTAATGATATAATAAATAACACCAAATCTAAAATTTTAAATTTAACAATCACTGATAATGTAAAAAATTTGAATATTTTGGAGATTAAATTAAAAGATCAATAGAAGTTACAAAAACTATGTTACCTGAAACTATCCTTAATAATTTTATTCAATTTGAAAGCAGAAAATATGAAAAAATGTTTCAATGTATAAAGCAAAAAAATCAAAGGAAATTTTTAAACTTAGTCATCACAAAGAAAAAGACAAAATACCAATAAACACACAAACATGCTTAATAACATCTCTGACACAGATATACCACAAGATGTGTCAGAAGTACTCGCCCTGGGCGGAAATTTTTCATTACCAATCAGTAATGAAAAAGAGCTACCTCTAAATGAATATATTTCTAGTATAGAGTCTGCCATATATAACAAACCAGAAGAAATAAGAGATAGCATTAGATCTAAAATAGTAAACGTAATTACAAACCACAAAATAAAGACCAGACATAATAAAGCCAAAACTAATAATTTCCAAATCAAAATACCAAAAACAAATTAATAAAACAAAACAATTTATCAAACATAACCCTCAAATTACTATTCTCAAACCTGATAAGAGTAACAAAACCGTAATTATGAATACATCTGATTATGATAGAAAAATAAACGAACTACTTGATGATACTAACACTTATAAGAAACTTAAAAATGACCCTACAAAATTGTTCCAAACTAAAAATAACGCACTAATTAAAAAACTATTAAAAAATCAACATATAACTGAGGAAGAAAGTAAAAAATTAACAATACATAATGCTATAACACCAAAAATTTATGGGTTACCTAAATTACACAAACCAAATACACCTCTCAGACCAATTGTCTCAAGCATACAGTCCCCTTTTTATAACCTGTCCAAATACTTATCAAATTGCCTAACAAACATCACAGGAAAAAATAATCACTATATAAAAGACTCTTTCACATTTAAACAATTCATTGATACAATACAAATACCAACAAATTATAAATTAGTTTCACTAGATGTAGTTTCTTTGTATACAAATATACCCAATGACATCATTCCCAAAGTTTTGGAAGAAAAATGGGACGATTTAAAAGAACACACAACATTGACACTCAATGAATTTATAGAATCTGTAAAACTTACAATAAATAATAATTATTTCCAATTCAAAGATAGTTTGTACCAACAATTAGACGGTTGTGCTATGGGTTCACCAATCTCCTCAACAATAGCACAAATAGTTATGGAATATGTAGAAGAAGAAGTATTGAAAAAACTGGATTTTAATATAATCTTTTTTAAACGCTATGTAGATGACTGTTTGGCTGCTGTACCCGAAAACAAAATAGATAGCTTGTTACAATATTTTAATAATTTCCACCCAAAACTGAAATTTACAGCTGAAATTGAAATAGAACAAAAAATAAACTTTTTAGACTTAACTATACACAGAAATAAGACGGATAATAGTCTGCATACAAAATGGTACACGAAAGATACTTGGTCGGGCCGGTATTTGAATTTTAACTCTGAACATCCAAATAAACAAAAAAATAGTGTCATAATCGGCTTAGTTGATCGAGCTATAAAATTATCTTCACCTGAATTTCGCCCAGAAGTGCTAAAAAAAGTGGAAGAGACCCTAATAATGAACCATTTTCCTAAACTACTCATAAAAAAAATAATTAAACAAAGAACCTATTTACATTATAACACAAACAAAAAAAATAAAATTAACAATACCAAAACACAAAACACTTTCATTGCATTACCGTATATATACCAACTGTCTGAAAAAATAAAATATATTTTGGATAAACATAACATAACGGTATGCCATAAGGCGAACAATTTACTTGGGTCATTTTATACGAAGTTAAAAAGCAAAGTTCCCACCAAAAAAAGATCTAACGTAATATATGCAATTCCATGCCTAAATTGTCCTAAGAAATACATTGGCATGACGACACAATATATTGAAAATAGAGTGAATGGACACAAGTATACTAAAAACGCATCGACATCTTTACATAAGCATGAACAAACATCTAAGCATGAATTTGATTTTAAAAACACCCATATTTTAGATACTGACAGAAATTATCATAAATTAGTCATAAAAGAAATGATACATATAAAAAAAGATAAAAATGTTGTAAATGACAAGCAAGATGTCAAAAATTTAAGTCAGATATACTATAATTTGATTTTTGAATAAAACATGCTTGAAGCGACTCTATAATAAATATGAGAAATAATGTAATGATGCTTGGAACGATTTCATATACACTCATACAGGTGAAAGAACGTCATTAAAAAATAAATAATAATCTTTTTTCCTATTTTTTGCTTTTTATAAAAATAAATCTATCTATACAAATCGCATACCAAAGATCATAATTGAATTTATTTTTAAACATACACACAAAACTACTTTCAAAGTATGTACTATTTTATAATTTTCACTATTTTAACCTGTTTGTATTGTTTTAAATTTTAAACTTTAAGACTATTTTAAAATCTGTTTTGTTTTTATTAATTTTAATTAAATTAAAAATATAAAAATGTAATTACTGTGATATATGTTTATTATATAAAAAATTCTGTAATTTTTGTAGATGTAAAATAAATATACCAAGCTCTTTTGAAGAAGCTCGCTATGTAGAGCGAAACGTCAGAAAGAAAATTATTGTCCTTTGTTTCTCTAATGAAAAACCTATACCCAAGAAAATATTAGAAAAAAAAAATATATATATATATATATATATATATATATATATATATATATATATATATATTCCGAGAAATGTATATTTTATATAATTTTTAATAATATAATAAATTTTGCTATAAAGTTAATGACAAATATAATAAATAAAATTTAAACTGAAACATTATAGCAACAGAGCTTTTCGAATTTTTAAAATTTATCTTTAATATCGCGCAATTTTCAAATGTTCATCTGAAATCTGAAGAAAATGGCATCTTCTTTTATTAAATTTTACGCCGTTAGACAACTCGTTCTTATAGTAATGGTCTATCCTTGCATTCTTTAGTACAATAAGTTGACGGTATCAAAGACATTTATAAAATCTGTAAATAAAAACCGTAGAACTTGGATATATTTAGTTGTTTATTTCAGAAGTGTTTCCATCGTTTTTAAATATTCGATAGTGCTGTATCCTCGCCTAAAACTTGTCTGTTCATTTGCCACATAGAGTTATAACTCCGGAAAAGAGCTTATAAATCTGGAATAACATCCTAATAGTTTTGTAGTTCTCCAGACTTTCGGTATCGTTTGTCTATGGATAAGTATATCAAGTGCATTTATTCGGTTGTCTGTGATTTTTAAATTTATTTAACAGAATTTGCATTTCTAAGTGATTGTCCTACTTCCTGTCACTGCTAGAATTTCATTTTCCCCAGCCATCCTTTTATTCTTTCTTTTCAACTTCCTTTTCTTTACTTTGTTTATCAATGTCACTTGTCAGTATATTTTCGTAAAGGTCTCTGAAATATCTTGTACTGCTTTCATAATACATTCTCTATAGCCAATACAGAAAGAGCAAAATGCACTAAATACATTTTCTAATATATATATGAAATGATAAGGATATTGCACTCTGTATTGCGGAATGCTACACTAAATATGAATCTGTGTTCCCACTAGATCAGCAAAAATAAGAAAAACATGGTTAATATTTATAGCATTTTGTCTGTCTAAAATATTCGTAGTACGCAAAAATAATATAGTATGTGTTTAAGAGACCTGAAACTATTTAGACTCAATTAACTTATTACGGACAGAAGCGATTTCAAAAGAATAATGAGGGTAATTACTTCTACCCATAAAAAAAAGAAATGTTTACAATTTATATTTAAGAATATATAACTTAAACATTCTTTAAAACGTTTAAAACTTCATGTACATATTTTTAGAAGACGAGTG
The DNA here is from genome assembly GCA_034092305.1 of Diaprepes abbreviatus. NCBI lineage: Eukaryota > Metazoa > Arthropoda > Insecta > Coleoptera > Curculionidae > Diaprepes > Diaprepes abbreviatus. The sequence goes on from JASJET010000011.1 coordinate 4,741,251, forward strand.
GCTCCACCTAAGTTTTTATACAGAATGTCCGGTAAATATCTCTTAATTTCGCGAAAGCCTACAGGGGAGGTCAAAATAGTCCAATTTGTCATAAAAAAAAGTCCTAAACTGCTCCTTGATGGAAGAGAAGATATAGAGTCCTAAAGAGTTCCTAGCAATTTACCTTATCGGCTCTAAGTTTTAAACTGGCTTGTAAATTTAACGAAATTATAATTTGTAGAGGTTATAAAGACTCATTAAATCATACTACAGTAGATGTCAGAAATAGACTTGCAGCCACACTCGTTGAGCCTAATTTTTGACAGGTGTGTGTTATAGAGCTGAAAACAGATTTTTTTAAATACTTTTGTTATTCCTCTTCAAAAAAGTTACCCTTAATTTATTTCGATAAAACTGGCGGTTTTCGAGATAAATCGGTTTTTATGAGGAAAACTCAAAGGTGACTAATGGTAAACACAAACTGTATTTCTGTGAAATTGATCAGTGTCTCCATTTCCGGGGATCAAATTGGAAGCTTACCTTTTTAAATTTTGAAATTTAAATTTAAATGACCTTGAAGGTCAAGATCAAATTTACCTTCTAGATCACTGCCACTTGGCCCCCGTGCCACCCAACAACTTTTCTACGAAATATTTTGCAAAACACCGCAATTTTTTGTTGTGTCCTTGAAGTAGCCTTGATATTTGACGTTCATCTTGAAGCCAAGGTCATATTTGATCGTAAAATTTTCGCCCATTTCATTTCGGGAGTCGAAATTGAGGAGTTCTATTTAAAATTCTAAAGTTAATTTTCAAATGACATTGAAAAACAAGATCAAAGTCACTTTTAAGGCCACTGCTAATTAGCTCCCTATTACCCTATAATTTTTGTATAAAACATTTTTATTAAAAATATATTTAAATGTGTCTGAAGTATTAAAGGATCAAGGAAAGCTATAATGGATCGTGTGCGCTAGGTGACATGCTGTGAGTACACCTCCAATACCCTTCATACACGGCGGCGTATACGTTATAATTCTTTAAACGCTATTTATAGCGTTGAAAAGCAAAAAAAAAACATTACCTTTTCACATTTCGATTAATCTCGGCATGTAGTTCTTGATTTGAACTATTAATTGCTAGGCACACAGAATTTGAAAATATTTATTTAATCAAAAGGTATTAATGTTGAAAAATGCTACTTTTTAAATAATTAACGATTTTTAATTCAGAAACTATGCATCGGACGGAAAAATCACAACAGAGACGTTTTGCTTAGCATCGGTCGACCTGACCATGGTTCGGCTATGAAAACCCACTGAGATCCCCGACTGACCTAAAATATGATATTGTTGAGCAATTAATTGAATGTCATGCGCGGGACTCACATCGTTTTCTGTTACGTCACCAGTCTTTAAAAACTACATTACGCACGACATCCTTATTCTTGCAATACCGGATTGACTTACGTGAAGTTCAGCTATAATCTGTCATATTGGGTAAGACGATTTCTGATAAATTGCCACTGATTATTGAGATACCTAAATGTTCTATGCAGAGAATACAGAAAAATCCAGAAAAGCCCAGAATTCAACGTTCACGACAATATTACTCAACTAGGTCACAGACTTCATTCCAGGAAACCATCACTTCAAAGTGCTGATCTTCTAATTCACAATAATTTCAACCAGGAAGAAGAATGAGACCGAGAGTCACGATTCATTTATTCTGATCGTAAAATATGAAGCAGATTAAACCATATCCGAACAAATTTTGCAGGGTGTGTATGTGACTGTGGCGAAGAAAGACAGACAATTCATCGTATTACCAACAATTGCGATAATAGGCCTAGATTTTTTGAGGACTGTCCCATCGGCCGTTATTTGGATTGAAATTTCATCGTTAATATTTAAGATGTTGATGCATGTGTAGACATATGATAAATAAGTAAATAAATAGTTTAGATTTTGCCTGTTGTAACTAATTGTAAGTCAAAATACCAGAAAATTTAATTTAATCGATAATTTATTTTGTGCAGTGTATATTACAGACATAGTTTAATTTATAGCCTAATAATTATGACTATCGATAAGTTATGTTTGAGTTGCCACGCAACATATATTCTGGAGGTTTTTTTTATTATATATGAGTAGAGACAGACCAGATGATACTAATCTTTTAGGACACGTTTTGAGAGTTTTCACGTGTGCACCATGATTTACAATAAAATTATATGCTTCCAGTGACTGATTAGTATCTTAAAATTTAAGGCATATATTCTGGAAGTTTTTCAGACTTTCCTATTTTTATTATATATGAATAGAGACAGACTAGATGTCATTAATCTTTAGAGATACGTTTTGAGAGTTTATACGTGTGCACCATGATTTACAATAAAAATATATCGCTTCCAGTCACTAATTAGTGTCTTAAAATTTAAGGCATATATTCTAAAGATTTTTTAGACTTTACTATTTTTCTTATATACATCTCCATCATACAGGATTTTTTTCTTAATGGCTTTATTCAAAATTTGGCTTTGATATCAATTTCTGCTTCGATCGAGATGAAAATTAATCAAAAAAAAAAATAATAGTCACGTGATTAGCGTTATCTGCCAAATTTGAATTTTTTTCCAAAAAAAAATTCAAAAGTGGGGTTATATCTCAAAATGTAAAAAAAAAGTTATTAGAAAAAGTTCTAAATGTAATTTTTAGCCCATATGCAATTTTAGCTGTATAAGATAATTTAGTTTTTTACCCATTGAACCACTGTTGCAAAATAAAACTCAACGCAACCTACATAAAACTTCTCAGTTTTGACAATGCTTCATCCCAGACATATTTTGTTTAAAGTACCGCCATATTAAATGTGTGTTTTTCTACCAAAGCCAAATAGAACTATTAAAATTTGTTCACTTGTGATGCAAAGTTTATATGTTTTTGACCCTGTATAAGGTAACTTCATAAAATAACTATTTTTGAAGACGCAATTTGTATCTAAAAGTAATACACATTAAAATTAAGACAAACAAGTACATAGTGTTATCAATAAAGTCTACATCATATGGAAAATAAACTTTTTATTTAACTTTACGTAAAGTTTATTTAGTTTCAACGATATAATTTAAAACTCCATGATTAAAATTTGTTATAAAGTTATGTTGTTAAAAAAGTTAAAATAGTCTTTTGTTATTTAAATGCAGTTTCCAAAAAATTAATTAGTTTTGCACCTTACGACGATGCATTAAAAACAAGTTGGAATTTTAAATGCGTTTAATATTTATATTATGATTTTTTATTAGAAAATTTAAGTCTTTTCAATATTTCTTAATATTAATGTGTATTACTTTTATACACAACCTATGTTTTCAAAAATAGTTATTTTATGGAGTTACTTTATACAGGGTCAAAAACAAATAATCTTTGCATCACTTTAATAGCCCTATTTGAATTTTATAGAAAAGCACATATTTAATATGGCTATACTTTAAACAAAATATTTCTGGAATAAAGCATTATTAAAACTAAGAAGTTTTATGTAGATTGTGTGTGATAAGACTTTATTTTGCAACAGTGGTGCAATTTACAAAAAATGACAGTAAATCTAAATTATCTTATAGAGCTGGAAAATTGCATTTAAAAATACTTTTTCTAATAACTTTTTTCGATATTTTGAGATATAATTCCACTTTCGAATTTTTTTTTTTGGAAAAAAATTAAAATTTGACAGATAATGCTAATCACGTGACTACTATTTGTTTGATTAAGTTTCATCTCGATCGAAGCAAAAATTGGTGCCAAAGTCGAATAATAAAAAAAATCCCATATGATGCGGATTTTACTGGTCACACTGTGTGAATAGAGGCAGACTAGATGCTATTAATTTTTTGGGATACATTTGATGGTTTTCACGTGTGCACCCAGACTTACAATAAAAACATAACGCCTTCAGTCACTAATTAGTATCTTAAAATTTAAGGCCCAAAAAAAACAAACGAAAACCTAAACCTAAACCTAAACCTGTAGTAATAAACTATCCACCTGTTCCAACCAAAAAATGGATACCCCCAGATAAAAGAAAAAAACCACCTAAACCCGAGCCTCCCTATAAGAAACCCGAAGGGATATCCCAGAAACTGGCAGTTTCAACACTCAAGAAAGTTTGGCATAAATTTGAAATCCTTGGGGATGCAGCAATTATCACTGGAAATTTTAGTCAGTGTCATAAACGGTTTACTTTTAAATCCAATGGATTACAAGGTATGTAAAAATGCAACAAGAGTAAAAATTTAATAGTGGCTTCTGGTACGAATGAGCTTGAAATAATTTTTTCTTGATATATTTAAATTTGTCAGGACTAGAAACTTTCCATACCAGCCGCCACTGACAAGGGAACCACCCCAACCCGACCTAACTGATTTTGATCATTTTTGGACATGTTTGCAGTACTTGAAAAGATAATAGATACGTATTTTTTTATCAGCTGACATCCACTTTTAAGGGGTGAAATTCAGCCCCAAAGTCAACCATTAAAATTCTATTTTTCAATATATCTCAGCATCTAATAAATATTTTTAAATAAAATCAATTGGAGAATATTTGTCATAAAAAGTCAAAAATCTGAGGTATATTTATGACCTAAGAGGTTACAATTCCTATTTTATATTTAAAAAAAAATACATTTTTATAAATATGTTTGTTATAAATATCTGAGAATTAATTCAAAAGAATTATAAAAAGCATTTTTGTTAACATTGTCGATTATTACTGTTGACTTGTTTCGGGATTTTTCAAATAGGCAGCGCTAAATACCCTTAACAACCACTTACAGTAATGGACCACATAAAAGCGGTAAATTTTTTTTTTAAAAGTCATCCAAAGTGTAAAGCAAATTTAATTTATATAAAATGCTTTTTTTTTCTATAATAGAAGCAATTATCTAATTTAACATGAGGTCTAATTAAAAATATTTAATAAAACAAAATATAAAATAATTCCTAGATGATTTAATAAGGAGAAATTTTTTTTTAACATACTAATGTTAACTTGTAAGGGGTGCAAACTACCTAAAGTTAAACTGCATCAGGAAATTTGAAATAAAATTAAGATGAAAAATATTTTCCGTAAGAATCTTGAAATACAAAGCGTATTTATGACCGAAGAGGTTGCAACCCTTATTGTATATTGTTAATGTCAACACTGATAATCGATATTGTATTGAAAACGCCTTTTATAATTTTTTATAAGTTCATTCCTCGATTTTTATAAACAAATATTCATAAAAAATTTAGTTTTTTTTTTAAATATAAAATAGGGGTTGCTACCCCTTTGATCATAAATACACCCCACAGTTGTGACTTTTTATGACGAATATTTTCCACTTGATTTTATTCAAAAATATTCATTAGATGCTGAGATATATTGAAAAAGAATTTTAAGGGTTGATTGTGGGGGTGAACTTCACCTCTTACAACTGGATGTCCAATATCTATTATTTTTTCAAGTACTACAATATATCAAAATCGGTGAGATAGGGTTGGGGTGGTTCCCTTGTGACTCTAACTTTTAAATGTAATGGAGGTTGTAATCTACTTTGCAAGTCCACAAAATATAACCTATGTATTTTTCGGCTACGAGCCGCCACTGATTTTGTCACGGAAGCTTATATCTACTTTTATTACAAGTTTGTATCTTTTGTTCTAAAAAATATTTATTAAGAATCTTTCTTCTTTTACTTTTTGTTTTAAGTTGGTGTTAATTAGTTTCCCATAAATGAAATTGTTCAGCTAAAATTTGACATTAGTCCAACAGAACAAATTTAGAAGCAATATGTATATACATTATATAAAGAAATGATTGGTCTTCACAATAATCACTTAATTACTAAAAAGTATTTTGTGAATAAACCGTTTCATTATATTCTTCTGGTATACAGGGTGTCCGGAAAAAATCTGGAAAAACTTGAAAAAAGCAAGTGAAAGGAATACTAAAAGTTTATATAAACTTTTTTCGTATAGGCCTCGTCTTCGGAGATATAGGCGCCCACAGAGCTGCAATAGAATCAAGTTTTTTACATATAAGTATTGACCCACCAGGTTTATTTCAATTTCTTTTTTTTTTGATATAATGTATACCAGGTAAGATCATTCAAATTACTATCCAAGAAACTATTGTGACTTACTCACAGCTGCAGGGACAGATTAGCTGTGACCCTCATGACCCCATTTTTGAAGGCTAGTGGCAGCGCCAGCGAGCAAAAATGCCGAAACACCTCTTCCGAAGAGTAGGGGTGGGTTATTCAGAGCGCCACTGCATTTGTCGCTAGGCCAAATGCAGAAACCTTCCGCGATGTCATTAGAAATTATATATCTTTCAACTTTACCCCTACAGAAAGGCAAATATACATGTGGGTCAAATAAAACTCGGATATAACCAGTAATAATACATTATTTAATTGAAATATATAGGTGTCGCGGTGGCGTAAGCTATATATATATATATATATATATATATATATATATATATATATATATATATATATATATATATATATATATATATATTATAACAAAAATCGAGCTCCAATAAATTAACCAAAAAAATTAGATAAGAATTAACCAACCCACACTGTAGCTTATTGGCGTTAAAAAGTAAAGCAAATCCGTTCACTCTTTGATCATAGGATAGTAGGCCGGATTATTATACAACATCTTACAAAAATAGAGAATAGACTAAACTTATTACAAAATTAATAGATCGTTTTCAAAGAATATAAAAAGATATTATTAAAGTTTGCCTGTTAAATGAAGCTGAATGATCTTTCTGTTTAACGACGTAGACATTAGTGTAACATCAACAAGTTCAGACAGAATATAAAAGAAAAAACAACCAGTTACCAGGGCCCGTGTCTAAGGCTACTATAAAAATTAAATCAAAAGGCAAATGAATTAATTAATCACCCTTCGCCAATATCTCAAGAATACTAATTTAAAATTTTAAACTTTTAACATATTCAAAAAAAAATTATCGAAGGTGATCTTTAAGTTAACAGAAAAAGAAATATTAATTAAAAATCAATCAGAAATAATTAAACAAATCATTCATCTAGAGTAATCAACTGTTTTAACTAATGAGCTCAAGATAAGTAAGAGTAAAAATCCATAAACTCACATTAAAACACCAGCCTGACTACAGGTGATCTCCAATAATTAGATTATTATTAGATAAAGCAAAAGATTTACTGTACAAAATAGTTAGTTACGTAATTAAATTTACCAACACGGAATTTGTAATAACGATAAAATAAAATAGACAATATTTAGGATTTGAGATCACTTGGTGATAAAGCTACGTGTTTGGTATATTAACATTTATTACTATTAAATACATCATCTTAACCTGGCAAAAATGAACATAATTTTAATTAAACTCAAAGGTAAACATAATGAAAGTATAATAAAAACACAATCTCAATATTCTCCAAAATACTGTGTGAAAAGGTTTTGGCATTAACTTTCCAATTAAATAACCATAAAGCTACTAATCGACACTAAATATCTAAAATTTTCTACTGCCTACACCTTCAACTCTAGGAGGAGTACTTTCACAATCATATCTGTACTGAAATCATCCGTGTCTGGTTTCGGGGGAGTTAAAAATCTGTTTGTCTTATTAGATCTTCCTAAAAACTCTACATGCAATATGGCTCCTGAAATATTTTTATATGACCTATATAATGCCATTTTCTCTTTCTGTTTTGTATTCTTCAATTATCCAATCTCCAACTGTTGGCTTTTCTTGAGTGCTGGATTTTCTTTTTGCCTTTTTTTTGAAGGTAAGACAAGAGAGATCGTAACTTTCTTTATCCGACAGTATGTTTTCTATATTTTGGTCAAGCAAAATTAGTTCAGGTTAATTCAGGTTAGTTGATTACTCTCATTGTTGCTGGTAACCTCAAAATCGTTTACGGTTAGGTTCTGTAGACGGCTTTTTAAGTTTGTTTTTAAACCCGAACGCGGTGGTAATATCTCCATCGATGACACTTTTTCCAGGCTCTACTTAAAATCTCTGACGTCGAATTTTATTTACAGAGTGATATCCAGATCGCATATCGCTTAATATGTTTACGATGGCATCTAAAACTAAAGACGGAGGTTTTTTAGGTAGTATTTTTTTTTGTCGTGTAGGATCTAGTGGATAAAATCCTGTTTTAAAAAAGCGTGACAGCATTTGATCATAGACTCCTGCGAATGGTATACTTTGGTGACGCAAAGCCAATAGGCCTGCAATCTCCTGATGTGACATATTAATTTGTAGCTATTTTAAAATCCTATAAGTAATTGTCATAAAGACAGTGGCTCTCTGAAAGTCTGGTCGTTCCTCTTGACTCTTGAAGTTTTAGTGCTAAACAACTACACGTTATTTTGGGCTCACCACTGTTAAAACTCAGGACTTCAGGACTCAGGCAAGACTGCTAACTAGCTGATCAGATGACGTCTCTTGATTTAAAACTTTCACCTGAGTGCGCCCGCAAATTTGTTGGCATGAAAGTTTTTAATAAATTGAAGAAAACAAATTTCTCAAAACACTAAAATCTATGAACAAAACAAAAAAAAAACGCAATTACATATAATGAGAAACTTATAACTAATAACAAATTTAAAGTAAATAACATAATTTCTCTTCCTGACAGTTTCATTAGTAAACATATAAAACCCAATTTAGAAGATAAAACCTATAAATAGCTCTTTAAAATATTAAAGAGGAAAAGAATTAAAAAGCGAAAAAACAGCCATTTATATTGCCTAAACAAATAGAATTAAAGTGGCTAATTTTCCAAATAAAATAACACAGGGTATTCCTTTAATTTCTCCAAAGGAAATAAATAAAAACAAAAACAAAAAAAACCTTCATTACCGCCAAATATACACGACTCGTAATTTTTTAAGACCTATTCCGAATATCGTACTGATCACCCTTAATGAATCCAAGACCGCAGCTAAAACTTATTATTTCTACAAGAGCATCCTCGACTTTTGCACCCCGAACTCTCTTTGGTACCTATTTCGATCGTACACCCTGTAGCCGTCAATTTCACTTCCTAAAGTTCGAATGTTTCAGTCCTGTTCGTCAGGGCGTTAGTATTTTATACTTAGTTCCCGAAATGATCTAGATTGGAGCATCTTAATCTTATTTTTTTACAAAAAGGTTATAACTATTCTGTGTCTTTTTATCACTAAAAGTAATCGATAACCCGTGTTGAAAAAAACTTTTCACTCTTCTTAACTATTTTGGAAGTAAATATCTAACTTGTTATTTCTTGTGAATAGAAGAAAACAGTAATTATACAAATTTTTTTACATTTAATCAAACGATATATTACATTATAGCGATTTTACTTGATTATTCTTTTGATTCCTACTAATGGAAAAATCGTTCAATATGTTAATACATTCTATTATTGGCCATTACCACATGTAAATATCTCCCTCGATACTTACTTCTTCGGTTTTAATTACGCAACCAAGGTAGGATTTTTTTGAAAGATTTATTTACAAATGTTAAAAGAGGGTACGATCTTTTTAGTTTATGTCGTCATTAATTGTCAGAGTTTATATATTTGAGAAAACATTTAAACGACATACTATCTTGTTCCCATGGTTAAAATCTATCTAAAGTGTGATTATTTACTTACTCATTTTAGTAGAATATACTTCCCGTTAAACAATATAAAATAATTAATATTTGTTCCATTACAAAAGCCAGATATCAAATTATGTGATCCTTTTTAGCTTTCGGTAGGATTTGCTTGTATTTTAGTTGAAAGAGCGAGAAATGCATCCTTAACTAACGAAGTTGATCTCCTTCGTGAGGTTTTCTTCCAATCCGTAAGAATAAGTCGCCAGAATTTCTTTAAAGGAGCGTAAGAAGCAACGTCAAGAGGCTGCATTACATGGATACTTTTGACGGTAAGCAGAGAAATGCAATATTGATCTGCTGATATTTCCGAAGTACATTATTAGAAAAATCAGACGATTGGTTATCTCCAACGAGAACCTGAAAAAATACCTTATGTTATACACTAAGATGTGTAGTAAATCTATTTTAATGAAAAAAAATTAGAAAAACATACCTTTTGATCCTTCTTGTTCCTGAAGAATGGCACTATTATCGTGAAAAAGCAGTATTCGAAGCAAGTGGCGTCCAACCACCCACTTTTTGATCGATTGAATTTTGTGCCTTTGGAACCTCCTAAGGTCCACGAGTCCCACGAATATTCTGCTTTATATACAAAATATATAGGTACAAGCTGACCATCCGTTGTTCCGGCATACATTAAACTTATTGCCGTTTGTGTGAAATGTATAACCCTCTCTGGATATTTTGTACTTTTCTTAAAAATAAACTTTTTACAGCCTGGATCATCTGCTAAATTTGTCTCATCTAAACTGATAATTAACGATGGAACGGATCTATTTTTTATGACGTTGGAGATTTCTTTTTCGAAACCTTTTTCTATCTTAAATATCCCTTTATTAATAATCTAAGATCGAATAAGTCAAAGGGAAAGTCACATGGAGCAACTAAATTTAGATGTTCAAAAAAGGATTTTTCTTTATCATCAGTAAACACACTTTATACTTTTCTACAGCGTCTCTAATTTTTAATTTTCGGTTTCTTATGTCGTCTAAAGCTTTTTGCAATTTTTTTTGAAGTAGGAAAGGAAGGGATTAAAATTTTTGTCCGTTTCTGGCATTGCTTAATTTTGTCTGATAATTATAATGATTAAAATAGTAAATTTTTTGCACCAATATTTAAATAAAACTGACATCCCAAATAACACACAATTTTGTTTCAAATTACCCAAATCACCAAAAATCTTAAAATTAAAATTAAAAATGCACAATATTTTTTTAAAAACAACTAGAAAGATGTAACAAGAGATCAACATTAATAAGCTTTTAGTCTTGTTTACAAGCTCTGCATTTCTGCCGCGGATCACTTGATAACTAAAATATTGGCAACAAAGTTCGTCTTAAAGCACGTGAGTGATTACCATGTTACCATCATTATTTTTGTTTCGTTACTTCTGAAATAACCCCCACAATCCCAAATAACCCCATTCTACGATATAGTCTTACAAATTTAGTATCTTTCATTTCGTAGGCATGACAAAAGATATAATTTGTTAATCAGTGTTATTAATACTTTTAGGTTCATGTAACTCAGCTATAGCATGCATATACTCACACATATTCAAAATGTCCAATTGGTGCAGCGAACTTCTTAACGAAATTCTTATAAGAGGTGACGAATTATACATAAGAAGTACTCAACAAGGAGATAAATGTCTCATAGAAGTAGCACCCGAACAAATGTATACTTCATTTTTCCTGGGCAATCAGAAAATTACTCTTTTTGTGAGTCCAAATAGTAAAGTTGTAGAAGAACTGACATCGGTATCCGAAGAAAAAGTAAAGGAAAGTTTAGAGAACTTTATCCAAAATTTTCTGAGTCAAAATGATTCCGGTATTTTTTATAGTTCTGACAAATATACTGCGATTTGGACTAAGGGGCGAACACATTACTTTTTTGACCCAGGAGAGCATGACCAATATGGAAATCCATGGACTGGAATACCAGGTAAAAAAAATTGCCTATACTAGCTAACTAGGTTAAAAGACAATGGCCGAAATTGAATTACCTTTATTTTTGCTTGTTCCAATTAACTGTATTTTTTGTCACCATCGAGTATAAATTAAAAGTTTTATCCTAAAATTACGAGTTAGAGTCACTGCACAGACGTTAGTAATTTGACTATGTATAACAGAAATTAGCAAAAATTTGGTATCTCAACACTAAATTTTACAAATACAGTAAAACTTTTCATTTCGGACATCCCTCAAAAACGGTTAGTCCTCTGAAAGGTCAATTTTGGGCTTCTTAAAATGAATCTTATAGTTTTTTTATAACAAAATTCCTGCCAGTACCAGAACCTTGCGAAAATGACCACGGTCACGACAGTCAGTGAATTTCAGGTAAATAACCTGAAACTTTCATCCTTAATACCGGTCATAAACCGCACACAATGGGTACTTTTATTATTGGAAATACCAAAATAGTAGATGAAATCAAATTATACAAATGTTTTTAGGTAGTTTGTTCAAATGTGTGTATTTATACTTTATAATTTATTAAGTTTAGCTTAATAATCAACATGTGTCTGAAACGTAAACGTTTATCTCTTAAAGAAAAAGTGGAAATCATCGCGAAAAGTAAAAAATATGCCAGTGTACGAAAGTTAGCGGAAAAGCTTGGTGTTGGAAGAACACAAGTGAATGATATTCTAAAAGGTAAAATCGAACTTGAAAAAACTTTTTGAAAACCGGGGATTTCATGCAGATCAAAAACGGAAGCAGCACACCCTTGCTGTTTTTGAAGTTAGTTCACTTCTCGTCTTTTCCATTTCCATTCAGTTTCTCATTTTTTTTTATTTAGTATTATCTGGTATTTCTCTAGGTATTGCAATTTTTTCAGTTTCTAGCTTTCAATATTCAGATTTATTTTCTGTCTTCTACTTTTGTCCCTTTTTTGCAGATTACAACGTTCTCTATAAAATAATCATTCTATGATGTGTCGGCAGGATTTTGTTGTTTAAAAATTTCATGCAAACTGTAAAGTACCAGCAATCCAACAACGTTGATACTTACAGTTACACCAAAGAAGTTAAAAGTTGTAAAAGTAAATAAAAATTTAAAAAATTTTTACGCACATATTTTCATACCGGCCCACCTAAGAGACTATAAGGGAGTCGCAATTTGTATTGTGAGGAAACCTTTCAAGCTTCCATCTTTGTGAATATAAAGGAATGTAGACAATTTCCTGAAATGTTAATCTACATATATATATATATATATATATATATATATATATATATATATATATATATATATATATATATATATATATATATATATATATATATATTAGGAAATAAAAAAATCGTTCTGTGCTAATATTTTTTGTTAAATTTTTCGAGTGTATACTCACTACCGGAAGCATGCAATGCTTCGTGCGCGTTACACGTCAAAGAGAGAGAGGGGGATACGGGGTCGCGCTCTCGCATTCCTAACGCTATTGATCGAACGTGACATGCGCACTTTAAGAGCATGACAGCACGATCCTGTATTCGCCCTCTTTCTCGCTTTGCTATGTACCACACGCGGAGAGTTGCATGCTGTCTCCGGTAGTATATGCTACAAGGTTTAAGTGGCACATTGTCTGGGATACCCACATAATTGATTATTTTCAGGTTTAGGCGTATCATTCTTGAGTCGCTTCAAAAATTTGTCTACGCTTGTAGACTACCTTTACAAAAATTTCCCGAACGCCAAAGAACCCTATAGCAAATTTTATATGATTCCATGTGGTGTAGCTAGAATTGTAAAGGTTAAAACTACCCCTCCTGAAACGTTTGAAGATCTGGCACCACAGGATGTAGTATTTACCAAGATTATCGAAGATAATAGTAAGTTATTTCAATAGATACTCTAGATAGAAAAGTTAATATTATAAAATTAACATTAGTTTTCAAACAATATTTGATTTTAAAAAATTATTTGTTGAGCACCAGCTATAACTAAGAACGACCAAATACTTTTCTAAAATATATCAACTGGTATAACAGTTATAATTACAGCTCACATCTGAAAAAGAAATAGATTTGTTAACTGTTCCTAAAATTTCTTTTTATTTTTCGCAAAGTCGAATCTACGATGAGTTGTGAATAAAACTAAAAAATGTAAATGGCTTCTATTTAGTTAGGCGGATTATGGGCTACCGAATCATATCAATAGAATGAGAAGCCCCAAAAGTAAAAAGCAATATGGCGGTATATGGAAAGCAAATTTTCTATAAACTGCATTGATAATGGGTTAACAATTTATTTGAAGCCAGCAAGCACAATGAAACTGACAGGCACTAGGCATCAAATGTCTCGTTCCGAAATTAATTTTTCAGAGATACATTTCTATTGTTGCATGATGTTGTGAGACGAATTTCAAATATGATCAATAAAATTGTACTTAAAGAAATAAAGTAGATACAGAAAATTACACATACACATAAATAAATCAACTATATTCATCACTTTTTTTAGAGATCTATGTTGCCTAATATCTATGCCTACAGATACATTATATATAGTTAAATGTAGATATAGGAGGTGCGTATTTTAAGTAATAAGATTGGCGAAGTAACGTTCGATCTGGGAGCACTTGGGACTTGGAGGGGCGTGAGGTGAATATGTAATACGCCTTCAGTATGAGTTTGAACTCATTAGAATCATTTGGTTGTCATTAGCGATTTTTTTTGTAAAAGCTTTTTTTATTTACACGGGAATGCTGATGTATACATTTTTATGTGTACTTCTGACCACTAGGTCTACCTCGATTAAGCGACGGATATCTTGATATTGATATAATAAGTTAAATAATGCAGGTAACTGATATCTTGTCGCTGATAAATTTTCAACCCGTTTAGTTAATGGAAGGTGACTTTAAACGAGGGTAGCCGTTTATATTTTGAGAACTAGCAGCAATGGCGTTGCTAGGTGACGTCCGACATAGCCCTTGTAAAGTTTGTCATTTTAGAGGATGTACGTAGTTCTAACCATTTGACATACAGACACTATTTGTGTTATTTACAGTAATTATAAAAATTGGATCTCGGCTATGAAATGAAATTAACTCGTGAATATTTTTATGCCATTATTTTTCACATTTGACGTGGTTTATCTCCACATGAGGGTATCGATGAATTCTTTATATGGCGATGAAGCATCGACAAAAAACACTGTATTTCGCTGGTTTACTGAATTCAGTTGTGACCATCATTCGTTCGCAGAGAACACATAACAGTTTTTATAGTATTCATAAAAAATTATTATTATGTGAAATAATATACAGAGTGGTACGTTTCTCCGGGTCTATAAAATTTTACCCACTCGACTTTTTTTTAGGCGCTAGTGACTCGATTTGATAATTCAGTTAGCTTTCTCATCTTATTGTGAAACTTTTTTATCTCCCATGTTTTCCTCTAAAAGTTAATATTTTTTCCACAAAAAGAAATAAAATATGTTCAGATGTATCTCCAATTAAGTTCTGTGGGGTTGATTTATTAAGTGACAAAAAAATATAGTATGCTGTTGTCAAATAAGTTGGCGCCTAATTTGTCATATTGTTTTTTTGTTGTAATGTATTATATTTTTGGGTATGATTGTAATTGATTTTATGGTCGTTTTAATGTAAAGTAAGTAAAAATAGCTGAGTTTACAAATGTTGAAATGCCAATGTATTAAATATAAGCAATTCTACACTATTTCGAATTTTAAAAGAACACCAATTATATTGCTACCATATCCTGCGAGTGTAGGTGATTTTACCTCGAGATGTTTTGTCGCGTATAGTTTTTGCCAGTGGATCGCCCAATCTCCTCTTTTTTTTATCTCGTATTTTGTTTACTGTTGAGGCAAACTTTTCAAGGAAATCTATAAGAAAATTTCACAATTAACACATTTGGGCTGAAGAAAATCCACATGCATTTCTTGAAACCAATACAACATCAGTTTTCATTAAATGTATGAATTGATGTCATAGGCGATTATCTAATTGGCTTATGTTTTCTTCCATTAAGATTAAATGGCGATCAATACTGTTAGTAGTGAATATATAAGAGAAGCCTCCTCCGGACCAAGGTCAAACTTTTCAAGGACATTTTTCAAGGTCATTTTTCCGAGGACAAATTTCTCAAGGTCGAATTTTTCGAGACCAAGTTTTTTCAAGGCCAAATTTTTTTCATGATCAAATTTCTGAAGGTCGGTGACGTTTTAAAGGTCAAATATTTTTCAAGGTCATTCGGTTTTCAAGGTAGGTGTCTTAGGTGGTGGGTATATAAACGCAAAGGTGGGAGGAGGTTTGTATTAGTGCAGGTTTCTTCGAGTGAAAACGTACAAGTAAAAATGTCTTACGTGTGTGATCAATGTGGAAAGTTATTTACCCGTAGTTGCAATGTGTTACGGCATAAAAGAGAATCTTGTTTGTTAAGATTCGAGAATTCGGATGGAGCAAAGCGGCTAAGAATTGATGTTGCATCAACATCATCTGCAACACATTATTGTGATGTATGCGGTATTAGTGTGCAACAAAATCGAATTTCAGCTCACCATAGGACATTACAGCATAGAAATAATGCGTGTGTGCCAGTGTCCGAAGGCGTCCAGCTTATTGAAACTGCATTCAAAAAACGAATAGCAACATATCGCATAAGCAGTGTCAATGAATATATTGACTATTCATTATTTTTTAATGAAATAAGATGCAAAGTGGTGAACTTAGTAACGGAGCTGTTAGCAGTACATCACACACTGAAAATAAACATGATAGTTTTTGGACGTTATACAATCAATCAAATAGTGACTGCAGCAAGTGATGTGGATGATGTATATGACACATTTGTAGAGATGATGAAAGCCCAATCAAGCGAATTTCAGGAGAAGGATTCAGGTATTTAACGTTGTAAACGCAAAGAAACAAAAACATAATACAATAATTTTTGTAAAATTAAAATATGAAAATGTTATAAGAATTTTTAAATATTTTCCTTTTTTTTACATTGCAGGTTGGGCTCTGGAGAAAATCCTATATCTGGAGGTGAATATGAATAAATATTCACCTGTATGCGGCTCTTCATATATTAAATTGCCGAAATTCATCGAGCAAAAGCCTGCAATAGTCAATGTGTTTAACCAAGACGAGTGCTGTTTTGCTTGGGCCGTAACATCGGCATTATTTCCGACACCATTCGCATCTCTCCAGCCCAACTCCTCCTACCCACACTATCCTAGAGTGTTAAACTTTACAGGTATGAATTTTCCAGTACAATTACGTGATATTTCTAAATTTGAGTGTTTAAATAATATTTCAGTTAATGTGTATGGTTTAGAGTCTAGCTTTGAAAACAATAAACTAAAATATGAAGTAGTGGGGCGATTGAGATTTGCCCCTAAAAAATTACAAATACACATAAATTTGTTATTAATAACAAAAGACTGTGATATTGAAGATGCTGGTGATGATCATAATTGCGATACAAACTGTTCCAAGGCACATTATTGCTGGATTAAAGATTTATCACGATTGATTCATTCGCAATTATCTAATAATCATAATAAAGGGCACATTTGTGATGCTTGCCTCATTACTTTTTTAACACCAGCTGCTTTAGTGTCACATCAGAAATATGATTGTAATCACATATATTCCTTAACACCCTCAACGGATATGAAGGTGGATAAATTTGGAAAGAGCGTTCCTGAAAATATATTAAAATTCGAAAATATCGAAAAGCAAATGCGAGTTCCTTTTGTTGTTTACGCAGATTTTGAATCGGTATTAAAACCTATTGAAAGAGTTGAACCCAGTTCCCAAAGTTCATATAGTGTGAAAACTTTCAAGCATGAGCCATACTCTTTCGCATATCTAACAAAATGTTCTTTTGATGATACATTTTCCAAATTTGAGCTATATAGGGGGGTCGATGCAGCTAAAACTTTTATAGATCGTATTGAAACGGATTTAAGATATATGTATAATACATATTTAAAGGAGATTAAATCGGTGAATCGCTTAACACCTATTACTTAATTTTTTCCCTATAATATTTCATAATTGAAGTGGTTATGACAGCCATATGTTTATAAAAGAACTGTGCAGATATCGGGATACAGTTGATGTTAAAGCTCAAAGTAAAGAAAAGAATATATCATTTACAAAGAGCATTTACATGCATGACTATACCGATTTTAAAACCGGACAATTAAAACGGAAATATTTGAAGTTACGTTTTATTGATAGTTTCAAATTTTTATCGACATCATTGGAAAATTTGGGTAATGGTTTAAGAATTGAGAAACGCGAAAATATTTTATCAATAATGATCAATTCAATTTAATGCGTCAAAAAGGCATCTTTCCATATAGTTTTGTTGACTCTATGGAAAAAATGAATACCCCAACTCTTCCAACGAAAAATCAGTTTTATGATCATTTGCGGGAAGAGCATATTAGTGATGCAGATTATGAAAGAGCGAAAGAAGTATGGCGTTTGTTTGGATGTAAAAATTTGGGAGAATATTCAGACCTATATTTACAATCTGATGTATTATTATTATGTGATGTTTTCGAACAATTCCGAGACACATGTTTAAATGTTTATAAATTGGATCCAGCACAGTAATTTACTCTTCCAAGTTTATCTTTTGATTGCATGCTTCGTATGACCAAGGTAAAGTTGGAGCTTTTAACGGACATTGATATGGTTCATATTTTCAAAAAAGGTATTCGTGGAGGTATAAGTCAGTGTACGGAAAGGAAGCATATTGCTAACAATTCTTATTTGCCAAACTATGACCCAACCAAACCCTCCTCATTTATTACTTATCTTGATGCCACAAATCTGTATGGTCATAGTATGTCTCAAGCATTACCATATAGTGGTTTTCGATAGTTATCAGAACGTGAAATTTTGGATTTAGACATTATGAGTATAGATGATGACAACCCACATGGTTATGTTTTTGAGGTGTATGTGCATTATACTAGTAATTTATACGATGCACATTCGGATCTACCGTTCTTGGTGGAAAACATCATACCACCAAATGAAAAAGAAAAATTGCCAAAATTGATACCGAATTTAAATGATAAAAAGAAATATGTGGTCCACTACAGGACATTAAAACAAGCTATCTAGAATGGTCTTGTGGTAATGCAAATCCATAGAATTTTAAAATTTAATCAGTCTAAGTGGCTAAAAAAATATATTGATTTCAATACTGAGTTACGTAATGCATCAACTACGAAATTCGGTAAAGATTTATTTAAATTAATCATAAAAGCGATTTTCGGCAAAACAATGGAAAATGTTGGTAATCGCAAATATATTAAATTAATAACTCAGTGGGAAAATAGTTGAGGAAAGGTTGGGGCAAGAGCATTAGTTGCTCGACCAAATTTTAATAGTTGCAGTATATTTACGAAAGATTTCATCGCAGTCCATATGGAAAAAGTAAAGGTCGTCTACAATAAACCCATATATATTGGATTTTCGATATTAGATGTATCAAAAATCGTTATATATGGATTTTATTATAATTTCATTAAAAAGAAATTCGATAACAATGCTTCTTTACTATACACTGATACGGATTCGCTTATATTAATAGTATTAACCGACGATTTCTACCGCGTAATGATCGAAAACCCTGATAAATTTGATACATCAAATTATCCAGAGCTAAATCAGTTTCAGATCGTAAAAAACAAGTCGGTATTGGGTAGAACGAAAGATGAATTTCCATGTGATCTGATCATATCTTTTTATGGTACCGGACCCAAAGCTTATTATGTAAAATTTTTGAACAGTGAATTAAAGAAGGCAAAAGGCATAAAAAAATCTGTAATTGAAAAGGAACTTCACATAGAAGATTATCAGAAAATTGTAGAAAATGGCGGTTTAATATTCAGAAAAATGAAAACGTTTCGCAGTGAGTTACATAACGTTTATACGGAAATAATAAATAAAGTGGCATTGTCACGATAAACGTTATGTAATTCCATCGTCAACAAAAACTTTACCTTGGGGGCATCCCGATATTGATTTTTATAAAACAGATCCTGAGGAAAATTTAAAAATTTTACTTAGAGTTTGTGAGCAATTTTTGTAATGTGTATTTGTGTTTGGTAAAAATTAATAAAAAACTGGAAAATTCATACCTACATAAGTGTTTTTAGATAATTTGTATTTTTTTATAGCCGTTTATTATATTGCCAAAAATTGTTAAAAGTATGTATATATATATATATATATATATATATATATATATATATATATATATATATATATATATATATATATATATATATATATATATAATTCAGTCGCATAACATGAGGGTATTTGGTGCTAGACCGTATTATTTTTTTTTAAATAAAAACATGTATTTATTACTGAATTGAGTAAATGTTTGAAGTGGAGCAGTTTTGTTGACAAGATCCTCCATAGTCTTTTCAATTTTCAACATTCTAGAATTAAGTTCATCACGCAGTTCGTCTTGCCTAAGTTCATATATTGCAATAACAGTATCATCAATGTATCCTCTAAGTTCTTGACCGGTTTCAATTAATTTCTTGCGTACGTAACCTTCAAGTTGGTTTCTGAATATATCTTTAATAACAATTATTGAGTCATGTAAAGCTTTCTGCGTATCTTGCACACACTGAGCAAGGTTTTTAACAACATAATTTCGTGTGGCCGCATCGTCTCCTTCAAGAGGTTCTGCTAAATAGCACAATCTTTTGCTTCCCATATCGTAATCTCCATTAGGTGTAAGTTTAAAACCTATTCCTGAAGGACTTCGCATGAAGTTAAAATCCTTAAATTTTCTTTTGCGACCGAACTTATCAATAGTGTTTACTTCTGACATTGTTATGTGAGACTGATTTGAAACCATTACATTTCACCCTAATATATGGTTCTATTTCATTAATAAACAGACTGTGCAGAAAAATATGGATTGCAAAACGTATTTTAGGTGATGTTTAATAAATACATATATAGATTCATTTTACTATTGTTTTATTGGTAAAAAAATGAAAATTTAACAAAAAAATTAACTTTATTTTTGTTATTAAAAATAAAAATATAACAAACAAAAAAAATAACAAATAAAGAAACAAAATACATAAGTTAATTTCTTCTGTACAGGTAAGCTTCTTCTATGATCCAATTTCTTCTCAGTTTTCGAAATGGAAATATTGTCTTATACAAAAAGGGGAAAATATTGCAGAATATGGTGAATCACCGGCACTTTATGATTTGTTATTTCTTAAAACACCCCCAAGTTTAGGCAAGGAACAACCATTAAGTGATAATGTGCTTTCAACGTACAAGGAAATTTTGGAATTAACGAGTAATGTCTACAAGAATTTTTAAAAAAGTGATAGTTTACGGGAGACCAGATGGAACAAATATTTACGAATTATTAAACCTCTGATAATGGGCACAAAATTAGGTGGTACTATTACAAGAAAAAATCTCTCTGAAAAACTACAGTTACCCACAAAAAAGAAAATATCTTCGAAAACATTTCAATATGTCTACTGGAACAAAGCTAAATAGTTGGTGGATCGTTTACGTTTGTTGTGGAGTTCCAAAATGGCCAATCACACTGGACACGAAAATGAAATTATGTCAATTATAGAGTTCAGTTCTTCCTTCGATCCGAAACCTTTATTATTACTAATAATATGGAGCCCAGTCTAGAAAAAATCAAAATTGTTAATGAACTACATAGAATGGCTTGAAAAAATTTTGTAAGACGGCGCACGATAATAAAAGGATACCGAGATTTGTGGCAAATTGATTTGGCTGAAATGCAACAGTATGCTGATGAAAACGATGGTTATCGTTATATTTTGGTCTGTATAAATTGCTACTCTAAATTTGTCTATACAAAAGCGATAAGAAACAAGACCGGCAAAGAAGTTACTAATGCGATGAAAAGCATCATTGAAGAGGCATCATATACAAATCTGCAAAGTGATTAAGGAAAGGAGTTCTATAATACAAACTTTTAAGCCCTGATGAAAAAATATAATATAAATCATTATTCCACTTACAGCACAAAGAAAGCTGCAATTGTTGAGCGAGTAATAAGGACTTTAAAAAATAATTTATTTAAACAATTCTCGGCAAAAGGATCTTACAAATGGATACATATATTATCGGCGTAACAAAAACCTATAACCATTCGAAACATCGCACCATTGGAATGAAGCCTGCAGATGTGCAAGAAGAAACACACATTAAAGCATACGATTATTTAAAAATTGTATCTAAAAAATTTAAGTTTTCCATGGGTGACATTGTGCGTATTAGCAAGTACAAAAGCTTATTCGAGAAAGAAAATACGCCCTCTTGGTCAACCGAATTGTTTAAAGTTGTAAAAGTTAACGTTACAAATCCACCTACTTACTTGTTGGAATCGTTAGAAGGTCCGCCTATAAGAGGGTGTTTTCACGAGTCCCTAGACAACGCAAGAAAAATCACGCCAATCAATTATTTGTCAAATGGCTAGGATTTCCCAACCACTTCAACTCTTGGATAGATAAAGCTAATATTGTTTAAATAACATATTGTATGACTATAATTTTTATTTAAAATGTAAAATAAATAAACAATATATTGTAAAACAAAGTTTTTTATTTCAATCTTCATCATCATAAACAATGACAATAAAACATCATACACATAAATAACATTTCAATATTCTTGGAGGGAAGGTCCAATTCACCTACGACTACGACGTTATCTTCAAGGCTATGCCACTCGGAGTGTATTCTCATATTCTTTAACCTGCTTTCCCTTTTTTAGATTTTTTTTTTGAAGTCGAGCCGTACGACAGCGCGCTTAATAAGTCATTCAAAGGCTGATGATAGAGTATTTTCTGAATAACTTCAATTTTTGTTTTAAGCTCATTATTATTTTGGTATATCATGGGAAGAACATCCTTGTTAAATATGTCACATATTACAACTGCAAAATTATACAATTTTCTATTAACAAAGTGTTTTGTCACAGCATCGTCACCATCTTTAGGTTCGCCTAATTTGGTTATGATTTTTCCATCCATATCATACTGCCCATCCGCTGTAAGTTTAAAACCAATCCCTTGTGGCCCAGATAATATAAGATATTTTTCATTATATTTCTGATGACCAAATTTATCAATTGTGTTGTTTCCCCGACTCATTTTTAATCTTTACTAAACTATTTTATTTTTATTTGCCCTTCTTATACTAAATATTTCAGCTGAGAAAAGAAACACTGACTATGCTCTACTGGGTTGGTATGGTTACAAAAGAAATAAAACAAAACTGTGATTGTAATAGATATTTATTTACAGTTATTTAATTGCACAATTACAAAAATTATAAAAAATTAATTTTCCATATCTTCATTTTCGTTGCTCAAAATTCTATCCCATCCGACACTATTTCGATCATCAACATCTTGGGCTATTGCTGTTGCAGATACCAATTCATATTTTGCATACTTCTTCTTCGACCATTTCAGCACAAAATGTATCCATGTCTATGGAACCATATAAAAATTTGTCGCACAAGTGTGCCCCAGCCATAAAACTGATCGCGTTCTTGTATTGATCTTTGATTGCCTCAATATGCTGCCAATCATTTGCGCTATCTAGCATATCGTGAGCCATATTTCTTAATTCTCTTCCCAACCAAAATATGTATCTATCTACACATTCGTTGATGGTCGTCGTCGCATCAGACATCTTTAACAAAAATAATGAACACGCGTAAGTATTCTGACATGTGCAACTATATTTTAAATTTAATTACATCCTTTTTTCAAACAATTTACCTACAATTTACTCCCAAGAGCCAAAACGTAATAATGTTCGAGTATTGTTTCCAAAAGCTCTAGTGCCCTGTCCCAAATAAGTTAGAGTGTATTTCCCTTTAGTTTTACTCATAATATCTACAATGTCGTCAGACAGTGTTTCGGCCACACGTTTTGGCAAAAAAGTCTCGAATGTGCTATTATCACCGTCATCGTGTAAAGCCACTAGAAGAGTTTTACCAAATCGTGTAGTCATTGAAACCATCTTTACAATTTTATACACTTTGCCCACAATCATTACGGTAACCTTTTTTCTCTCTAGTACCTCGAAATCTTTGCTGAACATTTCATTAATTTCATTTAGAGTTTCTTTTTTTCAATACTCATTATTGAAAAAATAGAATATAAATCCAAAAATTACCGTGAATATAAAAGCACTTTCAGAACACTACACGAACACAATATTTGATGTTTATGGCACTGATATCTGCGACTGTTTGAATGCACTTCTTTTCCCACTAACCTTTATAGCTAGTTTTCAAGGTCGAATTGTAACAATGGTGGGGGTAGCTTAACTGTGGAAATAGTAGGAGAAGCCTTCAAGGTCAAATGACGTAACACGTTTAAACTGGTATAAAGATAACTTCAAGGTCAAAATATAATGAAACAAATAACTACATTTTATGTAGTTTATTGATTGACATTTTTCTGTCACTAAACCCCAACTTTTTTTTTCACGAACAAAGTCTAGTAAATTTAATGTTTTGCTGCAATATTTACGACATGCATTCGCAGCCTTTTCATATTCAATAGCCAAATCACAATAGTGCGACGACAATTCAGCTCGACTTTTCATTGCATCATTGAAAT
Organism: Diaprepes abbreviatus; assembly: GCA_034092305.1. NCBI lineage: Eukaryota > Metazoa > Arthropoda > Insecta > Coleoptera > Curculionidae > Diaprepes > Diaprepes abbreviatus. Next base: position 4,765,584 of record JASJET010000011.1, read on the forward strand.
AATTACTAGCCGTTTCAGTGAACTCATCGCCCAATTTTTTTACTGTCTCTTGCAAAGTACTATTCATATTACTCCCTTATTTTTACACTCACGACACTTTTTTATTGCTGGTGGTGGCCCATCTATATAATGACGATATATTTGTTCATAGTGAATATAACAGGGTAAGCTTAACTGTAGTTCCTTGTCACACCGATATGGCGCTGGCAGCTTATCCCAAATTTGCCGTAAACTCAGTGTATCAACGTAAGTTTTTAAATATTCGAGAAGAAAAAATGCTAGATCCTTTTCTTCAAAATCACATAAACTTTTTAAATTACTGTGATATAAACAAATTACTCTGCCGACTTGCTCTATAATTTTTTCTTTAGATAGTTCCGTATCTGACATTTCACACTGAATGAATGTAAATAGACTCACACAATTTTATAGAAGAATTTGCAAGATCAAAATCATTTCAAGATCATCCCACACTATTAACGACTATCAAGGTCCAAGCCAATATCATATTCAGGCCGATCCCAAAGTCAAAACTCAATGACTTTGAAAACATTCGAGCTACAAAAGTCCTTGACATTGGAAAAGCCTGGCTTTGACAGTACTTGGCCTTGGGGAATTCGACCCTGGGAAAATTTGGCCTTGGAAAATGACCTTGAAAATTTTGATCTTGGTCCGGAGGAGGCTTCTCTTATATATTTACTACTACTGTTACTTTCTCGAGGAAGAGTTACCTGCCCTGCTTGAAGAGGTCCGTCTTCAAATAGACAAGAATTATAGTTTATGCATGATGGCGTTCCAGCACATTTCAGTATCGATGTATACCGTCACTTAGAAGCAGTGTATCCAAATTGTTGGATAGATTGCGGTGGTATTTAACACCGGCCGGCCCGATCTTTAGATCTAAATCTTTTGGATTTTTGCCTCCGGGGTTTCCTTAAATGCGTGTTGAAGATGTTGAAGATTTGACAAATCGCATTATTGGGTCTTACTAAAGGATATGAAATATTTATTTCAACGAATACGCTCTTCAATTAGACAGAGATCGGATTCTTGCATTATGGCTAAAGATGGTCATTTTCAACATTTGTTGTAATTTCTACTATTAATATTTTGTTACTATTGTTCAAATTCTGGTATTATTATATTGTATTATTTTTCTTAGTCCCCGTTGGTTAAAACAAATATTAATGAAAATTGATTAAAACAAATACATTATGATTTTCCTTTTTTGTGGAAAAACTATTGACCTTTAGGGGACAACTTAAAAAAAAAGTTTCACACTAAGATGGGAAAGCTAATTGAGTAATCAAATCAAAGTAAGTGGCGCCCGAAAAAAAAAGTTCGAAAGGGTAAAATTGTGCAGACCAGGAAAAAAAGTACCACTCTGTATATTATTTCACATAATAATAATTTTTGTTTATGAGAACTGTAAATAGTGTTATGTATTCCGAAATTTGATTTAATTATCTTTAAAAACAAATGATATAAATTTAAAAACTAAAAATAATAATAAATTTAAAAACACCCTGTATCTTAAAAACTAAGCATTATGAGACATATGTTTATATGAATATTTGTGCTAAAAATTAGTTAAAGAATAACTCTTCAAACTTTTTCGCACTTATTTGGAAACATCCTGTATAAAACTTTTTTGAAGTTATTTAACTTCAAGTGAATGACGTGAACCATCGCCTATAATTAACATCAAACTCTTAGCCCTTCTGTACCTTCAAAACTAACTTCAGGTCCATAAGAATTTTTATCATGAAGTCAAGAACTATATCATATTACAATTCTAGCTGACTTCATTGGGAACTGTTTTCTGGAAGGTTCGTGTGGGGTTCTTAAAAATATAGCTTTTAAAAAGAGCAAAGGACGAAATCATCATAATTCTTAATATTTAGCAAGAACTTTAAATAATGAAAATATCAAAAAAAAAATTAAGTTTTTCTAGATAAGTTGAAATATAATTGTATCTTTAAGGGGTTCCAATTAAAGTCAATCTTCTTACTCTCTCGAACACATGAGATGTTTATACACGTATCACTTTAGAGACCAATATAATATGTCAGTAAATTTTAGAGATAAAAAGCTATTTAAATGTGTAATAAAAGCATCAGGATCATATTTAAGAAAATTAAGTTAATGACATTCTTCAAACTTCGAATCGTTTGATGTAAAAGTTAACAACGTCATTTTTTAGAAGAGAAAAAGTCAAGAATAATGTGCATTTTCATTCGAAATATCTCAAAATTTGGTAAACTTCTCAACGACATATAATTGATCAAAATTGACAAAAATTAAAATATTTCAATTAAATATCCTAAAACTGACGCAGTGTGACTTTAAGTTTTGCTTATTCATTTTTCTTTTTTCCTTAATTTTAGTACCTCCCCCACCAAACAACAAGTTAATATCACTACAACAATATGTAAATGAAGATAAAGAACCAAAAGAACCTCTTCCAATCCAAATCCAGGAATTATCACCCCATTTGGACGAAAGTTTTCCGCTAGATAAGCGACCATCTTTCCTGCAAGAAGGACCTATTAATAAAAATGATTTTTGTAGATATCCTGTACCGACTCCTACTTACCTTAAGGCAGAAAAAGCAAAGCTTACTTACTACACAGGTTTAAAATCATGTTAAACTAATGAACAAACTTACGTAATGGAAAAAAAATGATACTATCACCTAAAAAATATATTGAATGCCATTAGTCATTCATTTTACTAAGGAAAATCCTTAAGAAAAGAACTGCTAACATAATAATTCTGACCGAAGTTATTGATATTAAAATAACTAATTTATGTTCAAATACGAGAGTTAATTCTTATGCTCTACCCTTGGTCTATTTAGAATATAAAGTGAACAAAACATGTACCTTATTTTCCATATAATTGCCTTTATTCTATACAATTTTCCTAGGAAACCCGACGATTTTAACGGCTTCCTGGAAAAAAGGTTTTCCAAACTTCTCAAACCACTAGTTGATGGGGTTAGGACGTCTTTATCGCACGAAAACTTTTTATTTCGGATATTTCCTTTTAGGTTTGGAACAACCAAAAATTACTAAGGGTCAAAAAACATATAAAAAGGTGGATCTTGCGTAATTCAAATCCTCCTTCCGTAATGGCAATCATGGTAATAGAAAACGTATGACTTTTTTCCTGATGAAAGAATACACATCTTGTTAACTTTCCTCTGCAATTTTCTTGAATTTGGACTCATACAGCCAAATTCACTATGTATGTATGTATGTGTATAGAATTGGAGCTAAGTACGCTGTTCTATTGTGTTTCCTTTTACTGCCAAGTCGTTAGGGATATCTTGCCGACTAGAGCAGGTCCTTCAGTCCTATTTTTCTTAGGAAACTTAGAATGTTGGACGGCTTTAAAATGGGTAATTCGCCTTCTTCAATTTGGTGTACTCTCAAGAACCGTATTCTAAGGTTTTTTGAAGCTCTGCACTCCGAAAGGATGTAAATAGAGGTTTCGTCTCCTTCCTCGCAGAATCTGCACTCTTCTCTTTCTGCCAATGCAAGTTTCTTCAAGTATCCCTTCTGATGGCAATGCCCCGTCAGGATTCCTGTCAGAACCCTAAGTTGGTTTTTGTTTCTTCTTCTTCTTCAACCTTATCCGTTCCGAATATTGGTTATCCTGGCTATGCGCGCTTTATTGACTCCAGCGCCGAACAGTTCAATGGAAGTTAGGCCAAACCACATCCATAAGTTGGCGCGCCAAGAGATTCTCTTTCCACCCGATCCCCTCCTTCCTTCAATTTTACCTTGCAGGAATATTTGCAATAGGCGGTTCCACATCCTTTTTTCTGTTGCTTCAGACATCGTCCAAGCCTAAACACCATAGAGTAATGTTGAAAACATATAGCATCATTATCTTTTTGAAGGTCATGCTGAGATCTCGATAGTAAAGAAAGTGCTTTATTTGTGTAAACGTTGCTTTGATCTTTTCTATTTTACACTTTATTTCTCTGGAGTGGTCTTATGAATCGTTAAGTTTACAACCAAGGTAAGTAAAACTGCCCACTCTCTCGATAGCTTCGTTTTTACAGTATAGCACACCGCATTGATCATAAAACTTACTTATAACCACATACTTCGTCTTATTAATATTTAGTTCCAGCCCGTACTGCTCACTTGTCTGTGTAACCCTGTTTAAAACTTCTTGTAGCCCTTTCAAGCTGTTAACCAGTAAGACAGTGTCGTCGGCATATCTGATGTTGTTTATTAGCTCACCATTCACTCTAATGTGGTGTCTTCTCGTGAATTTCTAAATATTTTCTCTGAGTAGAGATTAAACAACAAGAGCGATAATATGCACCCCTGCCGGGCTCCACGCTTGATCTCCAAGGGACCTGACTCGCTGTGTTTGCTTAGGCTTATGCATTCCTTGAATCTCCGCTAGTAATTCCCAAGAACTATTTTCGCTTGCCTTATTCCTTGCAGATCCGTCCAGTAATTAGAGCTCTTGCTCTCTTCCTTACTTTTCAGTTCTTCAAGCATTACACTTCTACCAATTCCACAGAAAGGGTCGGGCACCAGAAATGGTGTGTCTCAGCTTCTCTTCTCGCGAACTTGTCTACTCTTTCATTCCCCTCCAGCTGGGTGTGTCCCGGTACCCACAGGGGCGTGACTTTATTATTGTTACCTAATTCGTTTAGTTCCTTTAGGTATTTTCAGATCATCTTCGAGCTGACTCTTTGAGAACCAATATGATAATAATCTCCTGTCCGCGATAGTTTTTTTCTTTTTGCTCAATTGAATTCATTTCCTGATGGTGTGTGTCTTCGCCGGGAAAATGATTGGTGACTTACTTAAGCTTTCATGGTGTATGGTTCTAGCTCCATACATTCCTATTCCAGTTCCTTCCGTTATTTGGAGCCTGTATATCATTTAATAGAATTTTTGTTAGGTTTTTTAATGGTGTTTCTATTCCATTTACTTTTGCGACTCAACTTTGTATTGAAGTTTTTCATAAATTTAAAAACGTTTTTAATTTTATCTTCAGATAATTGATTGGGCCTTTTCTTTGTCGTACTCTTCACAACTTTATGTAGAGGTGTAAGGTTTAGGATTAATTCCATGGTGGCCATTGGGCAGGTTTTCACTGCTTCAATTAAACACGCACAGAATAGTCTTTGAACTTTCGAGAGATTGGCTCATTGGTTCTTTTACTCCAGATCGCTGCTCCATATATGATGATTGGTGTCACTGTTGCAGTGTATTCCCACTGCAGGATTTTTGAGTTTGTACCCCAGCTTTTTCTCTCAAAATTTCTGCAGACCATCAAGACTTTTGTAGTCTTGTTGACTATTTCTTTTTCGTGCTTATTCTATGCTTATCTAGGGCCAGGCCGAGATATTTAACCCCTGACTTCCACTCAATAACGTTTCCATCAATTTTAATGGTTTTCAAGTTGAGGTTTCTTTTCCTTGTGAAGGCTACTAAGGTAGTTTTGGTGGGGTTGACATTTAGTCCCATTATCTAGCACTATTGTTTAGTACGTTCAAGTCCTGTCTAGACTATGTCGCAGAGGGTATTCACCAATTTACACCTCGCGATTATAACCACATTATCGACATAGCCCTGACAAGATAGGCTGAGGTCAGTCAGATCACAGAGGAATCGTTCTACAATTAGGCTCCACATAAGTGGAGAAGCTACGCTCCCCTGAGGCCATTTTCTTGTGATACAAAGGGCGATACTGTCCTGTCCCACCACTGTCCCTGCTATTCTAATGAATAGAAATCACGCCATTAATTTGGCTGTCATTCCGTTTACTCTCTTGTCATCAATTACTCTTCTGACTGCCTCATGTGGAGTGTTATCAAAAGCACCTACTGTATCAACAAAGGCACATACCACGACTACGTTGCTGTTCAGAGCGTCTTGAATCTCATCTGTTAATTGTATTAGTTCGGTTTCCGTAGATCTACCTGTTTGACATATATGTTGATAAGGCACATACCACAGCTACCTTGCTATTCAGAGCGTATTGAATCTCATCTCTTAATTGTATTAGTGCGGTTTCCGTAGATCTACCTGCTTGACACATGTGTTGATAAGGGTGCAGTGGCACCTGTTCAAGAATTTCTGTTCTGATGTAGTTATCAACTACTTTCTCCATCTTGTTTAAAATAAATTAGGTGAGGCTGTTAGGTAGCAGGGATTTAGGGTGTGTAGTGACGTTTTTCTCCGCTTTCGGAACGTTGGTGACTGTGGCACTTCTCCATATTTCTGGTATGGAGCCTAGTTGTATGCTATTTTGACTGATACGCCGAATTCAAAAAGAAGGTTCAAGACTTAGATTCGATCAGGTTGTCATGGAAATTAGATCTTCTGGTTGGCCAGTTTTGTTCTGCTTATGATATTATGATAATTTGTATCCTAAAAACAATGGGTAGCAAAAATCCAGACACTCCAATATTTTTAAAAAAGGAAATTGTGTATAGTATCAACCACAGACAAAATCAAAAAAATAAATACACCAAAGGTGCAATGTTATAACGGTTTAATAACAGCAAACAATAAACCTCTATCTTCACGCTTAAAAATTTTAATAGTATTCTTAGGATTCAGTATTTCTCCCATTTTTCTCCATACCTCTATGATACCGTTAGATTGAAATATATTGAATTTACTCAGCAAACATAACTTTCTTCCAGAATTCCATATCATCGTTAAGGTATTGTTTTAAAAAATTAGGCCTCTTTTGTATACTAATTTTATTAACTAGCCATACAAGATTTTAAGCCAGCTCTTTCAAGAGTTCGTAGTACAGTAATCTGCATGAACGACTGTTTCATACAATTTTTGTATTTCTGCAGCTATTATAGGGACACTTATCTACGCACAAAAATTGTTCACGCAGATACCGGACGACGAGCTATTAAACTGGCTGATTTAAAGCGTTAAAAAGAAACCTCTAGTTAGTAGAATTAATAGAGAAAATAGGTTTAATTTTGCAAAACAATACATAAGTTATAATTTAAAATTCTAGAAGAAAATAACACTAGTCGACAAATACAAAAAAAATTGCGACTGATGTTATAATGACTGTCCGTGGAAGTTTAGAACATCCTGAATGCGAATTTAACAACGAAAATTTTCCATCACGTATAGATTTTGAGTTATAGAATGTATCAGTTATTTTTATTTAATACAAATATTTTTATATAATATTTATACATAAGTCCAAAACAAAAAAAAAGATATTTTTAAGATAACAGGATTTATTTTAAAAAATTCACATGAAAATACATTTATAAGAAGTCTTTTGTATCTAACTTTTTTACAAATGTAGATTTTCGTTTATATTCCTGGTAGTTTTCTCTCAGAAGAAACCAATAATATTCTTCCATCATTGCTGGATCCCATCTGCCTTGATGGCGTTGCTCCATTGTTAATTTTTCTTGGCGGAACCTTTTTCCTTGCTCGTCATTAGCCACACCAAAAATTTTCTGGGAAAAAATTTAAATGGGAGTGCAAGAAGTATATTTTAAGAGACATACGAAAACCCATTTTGCAGTAGCTTTCAAGTAGTTCTTCTACAAGTTTTTCGTAGTTTTCTACTTTTTTGTTTCCTTAAAACTCCGAAACAATTGTTTTAAAAGAACTCCATGCAGCTAATTTAACATCACTTAATTTTTGATCGAACTGTTGATTTCTTAGTATTTTTCTCTTTTGTGGTCGAACAAATATTCCTTCCCTAAGCTTAGCACCACTTCGTTTAAGAAAACTTTGTTTAATGTATTTAAAAACACCGCTTTCTTTACCTAATGCTTTAACGAAATTTTTAGTCATTAGCAGTTTAATGTATAATGGACGTAGTTTCTTTAGATCGACAAGAGCTATATTCTTTACGTTAGCTTGGCCTGGAATATACTGATCTCTCGAAAGTCATTCTTTTACTTGGCAATGGCTTTATGTTGCTCTGCTGTCCCAAAGACGAAGAAAACAGCAATATTTCGTGGATCTACCCTGAAGCCCTAGTAATAGTCTTACGACTTTTAGGTCACCACAATTTGCCTCTTATACGTATCATAGCTTATTGCATTTAGAATATGTGACGTACTTTCATATGTTTCCTTCATGTCAACTGCATGTGAAAGAGGGATAGAGCGTCTTTTGTTGCCATTATGGAATAGAACTGCTTTTAACCTTATTTTAGAAGGATTTATAAATAAGCGCCATTCGTCCGGGTTATGTACAAATCCTAATTTTTCAATAAAACTATTTGGATTAACACAAACACACATTTTATCCTGCAGAGTAAAAACGAGGATAGCTCCTGGTTACGGTTCTAAAATATTGGTTCCAGGGGCTAGTAAATTCCATTGTTGTGATCTAGACCTTAATAGTTTAGTAGGCTCTTTGGACAAGTGGATGTCCCGATCTAGATCATTTAATTCCGGTTGTTCGATTAAATGGAGTGTTTTTCCTTCACTTTTGGGAAAATAAGAATTCTCCTTTTCTGATACATTATTGGGTTCTGCCTTTTCATTATATATTTCTAAATCTTCCTCCCATTTTACCGGGGGCGTTGGAACTGGTAAACCTTCTTCATGAAGAACTGGTTTTATTGCTGAGAAAATATCCGAATATTCAATATTATATGTGCTCTTTCTTGATGAACCAGACACTTTTGTCATGCAAAAGTAAAAGTCGATAAAATGATTTGTTGGTTCTCGCCAAATCATTGGAACTGCAAAAGGCATAGAAGAGCTTTTGCCATTTAACTAGTTACTTAGATTTATTGCACAGGTTTGGCAACATATGTGAGGAGCCCAGTCTCGAACTGATCATCAACAAAACATCCAAAATACTTATAATAAGCTACTTTGGTCATTTTTTTTATTGCCCTTTTCGGTGATTTACGGGTAAACTGATGATATGTGTAGCAGCGGGGATAACACAGCCACGTTTCTGTACTTTAGACACTTTTGTACATCAGTTCAGAGATGTGATACTACGTTTACAGGCATTAACTAACTTTATTCAACACAAAGATAACACTAATACAAGGCTCTTGCTATTGGCTTTGAGAGGACTTTGAAAGCCTCCACGTTTCTTTGCGACTTAAAATTTTACATACGTACTTTATTCACATTTAGAGAGTACACGTAATAAACTGAATTAATACATAAATATTAGAAATAAGGCAGTGATAGAGCATAAAGATCAGCCCTCATATAAGCCGATGCAAAGAAAGTAACGAGCATTTGATATCGGTTAAGAAAAGTAGGTCGTCTATTACGAAAAATAACGCTATCAAAAAAACATTATTTCGAAATTTAAGAATAAAAAATATAAAATGTTACAATTATACGTTTCTAGTAACGCATTAACAATAAACTATTTTTTATATATTGGTCTATTAAAGAACGGCACTACACAGTAGATAAGCTATTTAAACAGAATAACTATTTCGTAAAAAATTAAATGGTAAATTTTCTAGAAAAGCAAAATATATTTTTAATAAACTATATGGCGTCCGTAAATTCAGAGATACTGAGACTGCATCAGCATATTATTTCATGTATTAGCTCAAATATAGATTTAAGAAAATGTGACATATTATCTCAAAATTTGTATAAACTTAATACATTATCATATTAGGAATCTATGTCTGAATTCCAAATGCAAATGTTGTTGTAGTGCTCAGCAAATTAAAATATTTTCTTCGTCTTTGGAACATTTTTGAAACTCTTACGTCATTGATGTCACTGAATTATAGTGTGAGTACCAATCTTGTTAGCACTTATCAATTTTTACGACAACGGAGGCTGAAATTCCTCTAATTCTTCAAAAGTTAAAAAAACGTTCAAATAATATGCATTATCATTTAATTTAAACAAAATTTAACTACTGAATTTAAATTGCTTTCTTCCTACTTTTGAAGTCACCAGAAGGAGTTTCACGTATAAAAGTCCAACAGCAACCAGCCAACATACTCAAGCTTTATTTTTCGCTGTAACTTTTTTCGATTTAAGCAAAATCTTGGTGAATTTTTTTTTCACATTCATATGACGCCGCACCTAAATCGTCTGAAAGGAAGTGAACGTGGCTGTTTAGAGAATGTAGTTTCACTGACATGTTAAAATTCGTAGCTTTAAAAATAACAATAGTTTCTCTATATAAAGTTCGGGTTCTTTATTTTCCTAAAATTACGAAAAAATCTGTAATACATAACATGTTTTTCTTTCAGTATTATTTAACGTTAATTCAATATTGGTGTCTTTAAAAGGTCTCTTATTGGGAGGCCAATGAAAACCACTTTTTCTTAATCTAGGCTTAATCTTAGCATAAAAATGTGTCTTTTAAATATAGCAAAGAAAAAACTAAGAATCTTGATAAGATGTTTTTTTTTAACCTACAGCGTACCAATCTTTGTTTTTGCTATTTTGGGGTCACTCAGCAGAGAAGTACCGTGTAAATGGTTTACCATGGGAAGCAGACAGAATCCTGGCAATACTTGGGTTTAGAGATGACTGCATATAGGCGTTTAAAACTTTGGACATCCTCAAAGTTCCACCTTTGTATACAGGGTGTCCTAATTTTGGACAAACTACTACAGGTAACTTAGAAATTACAGAAAATACGGGGATGATTAAATTGGGAAAAAGCCGCGCAATATAAAGTACTTTCAAATGCTTAAAACGGATTTTTTCAGTAATTGCTGAAATATCTTGAAAAAACTAACTCTCTAAAACATACTATTTTGCTAATAATTCTGTAAATACTAATCTATTAAAAAAGTTTTTGATAAAATATTTATCAGAAAGTTGTAAAATAAGGTGATTCAACCGTTGACACTAGGCGTCGTGATACCCAACTTTTCGTTTTTAAATAGGACGCTAATGGTCTTTCCGCTTTAAATTAAACCTAATATGGTCCTTAATATATTTGTAACATTCGACAAAACCGTTTTCCACTGTTTCAAAGATATTCTCAATTTTATTTAGAAAATATAAGGCTTTGCGCAAAGCAATAAAAAACTTAAACAATGAACACTGTAACAATATGATCATTTCTGTAAATTTCTGTTTTTACACACTCTATTCTCATAGCATAGACCATCAATGCTTATACATCTTTAGTATTAAAAATTTAAATATTTCTTTAAAACACTGGGCGTATGAAAAACCACCCAATGCATAAGCTATAAAATATCATCTAAGTATAAAAGATTCGTTTCTTAAGAAATTAAAAATAATGTTTCGTACTTAATTTTTTTTAAATATATTTTTAGAAATCTTTAACGTTTATAAATGTATAAAAAAATTTTGTTCGCCTAATACATCAGATTTTATGCTAATACAAAGAAGTATATGAAAAACAATTTATTTAGAGAATTTTGAATATTGGTAGCAGATTTAATAATTTGTAAAGATATTGTGCCAATTTTTAAAATAATGATTATGAGTTATTTCACATCTAACGAGAAAACGAATATGTTAGATTTGTATTTTATAAGTAACAGAAATTTAATCGCACCTTCTGCAAAGTATGCGCAAGAATATCCAAATTTGTAACAACAAACATAATAATTTTTCAAAAGTTTGTGAGTAATTTAGGCAATTTTGGTTATTTTATGAAACCTTGATCAGGTTATGATAAAAGAAGAAGCGTGGAAGAATATATAAATGTTTTGTGGTATTTTAATAATAACCCATATTCATAAACAGGGAAAGTGGATAAACTTTTAACTGTTACGAAATGCAAAGTGCATCGAATTTGACAAAAATTAAAATTACAAAGCTGTAAAGTACAAGTGGGTGTTTTTTATACGAGGGTGATACACAAAGCCGATTCGAGTTTTGTTTAGAATATTTAGGATGTATAAATTTTGCGACCAGATGAATATAAATTTATTAAAGAATGTACTCCCACTATTTGTTTATTTTATTATAAAATATGTTGAATGATTAAATATAATACTTCGTTTTAAATACAGCAAGTTCTATATTTTTCTCTCTTGAAACATAAAATTAATAATGTGGATATTAATTTTAGGAATGTTTAATCGGCATAATTACAGACACTGGGCCGAAGATAATCACAGGAGATTAAAGCTGTCAAATAACAGCAAAAATTTTCTATAAATGTCTGGCGCAATATAATTATTGATTGTATTGTGGAACCTTATCTATATGAAGATAATTTAATAGCGGAAAATTTTCTAAGAAATGGAATTTATGATTATTTATATGACAAATCGATAGCTGTTTACTATTTTTCAACTCGCGAAAGCAGGTTCTTATATAGCCAGAATAGTAAAGATTTACCTAAACAGGCGGTATGAACAATAGATAGATAGAAATGAGTCAATGCGATGACCACCTCGTAGTCCTGATCTTACGCTACTGTAACTTTTGATAGAATGTTGTAAAAGATTAGGTGTACAGAGTTAAAATTACAGATCAAAATATAATAGATAGAGTAGTCAAAAGTTTGTTTGCAGATAATATTGGAAGTGCAGTTGAAAAGACTGAAGAGAGATGCAAAAAGTGTATGGTGCAAGAAAGTTTGCAATTTGAACATTTAATGGGAAACTAAATTTTATTATTACTGTACACTATAAAAAAACTTCACATTAATTTGAAAGTAATGTGCTGGAAGCAAATTTCATAAACCGTTAATTAAATGCATTAAATTTAATAATTTTTACATTAAATCTAATATAATTATATATTAAATTTGGTATGTTTTCAGTTACTTTATTGAAATTTAAAGTAACATGTAATTAAATTTAATATATAACGTTTTAATTTTAAGGTACATGGAATTTATCCATGATTTAAAGTACACAATCATTAAATTTTATTAAGGGACGTATATTAAATTTAAGGTTATTTTTAACAGCGTAAAATAATTAAAAATAATTGATTTTATTTACATTCATCGTTTAAAAATTGTTCAGCATTATCTGTGAGTATTTTTTGAGGAAATAAAATGAAAAACTAATAGCATCTTTTTTTTATGGATTGCAGTTTTACGCTTAAATTTTTTTTTCATGCAGTTTATAAAACCTACACCGTTAAAAGTAATCTTAAATATAATGCAAATTAAACTTCCATTCTACATTAAATTTAATGATTTTTTACCAAAAGTCGTGAATAATTTACATTTAAATTTAAAACAATTCATTCAAATATCAGTTCGTTGTACATTAAATTTGATTAAATGGTATCTTAAATGTTAATAAAGTAACTGGAAAGATATTTCGACTTCTCTACATTAAAATTAATTCACATATACCCTAATACTAGAGGAATATATATTATTATTCAATATTCGATAACGTACATTGCATGAGATTCCCGGAGATGGAGCAACTTGTATTAAACTTTTTGTTTAGTATGATATAAATTGCTTAAAGGATTCAATTTTTTATGATAATGTGTACATGTATACCCAATATAAATGAAAACCAATGAGTTCGAAACCTGTCTAGATGACAGGTACTACCTATGAGGAAAATGTCCATTTTCCTGGTAGTTTCAGAATTTTTTGAACTCATATTAATGCTGGTGCATTAATTCTGTGATAACATATCTCGACTCAATGAACACTGGCTATATATTTAATGTACATAGTCACCTTAAAAAGTAATGATCAGAGTTTAAATTTAATATTTGATTACACTAAATTTGATGGAATAAATTAATTTAGATTAATATAAACTATTAAACTTAATGCATTACATTACATGGATTTAATAAACGCTTGTGCAATTTGCTTCCAGCATACTTACATTAAAATTAATGCATTTCCTTTTTACAGTGTACAAAAGAATCCGGATTCGTAATTTTGTGCATCTTTGATTTGAAGTTCGATGGTAGTGAAATATATCTAAATAAAAGTGCGAATATCTTTGAAAGACATTTTGTCGAATTTTATAAATATATTAAAGACAAGGTTAGGTTTAATTTAAAGCTCAAAAGACCATTTTAGTTCCATTTAAAAACAAGAAACTGGGCATCGCGAAACCTGGCGTCGATGGTTAATTTACTTTATTTTCCAACTGTTTGATAAGTCTTAGCGACTTACGCAACTTTTATTGAATACTTGTGTTAATAGATTGATATTTACTGAACTAGTAGTAAAAAATAAAATTTTAGACTTTTACAGCCCGATTCCCTAAAAATATTTAAGACTTAAACCCGATGAAGTTGCCATGAAATTTACATTTTCTAGTCGCCCACTTTTCTTTTGCTTATGATATTGTCACAATTTATATTACATATGACAACAAATAAAAGCCTATATGAGTATAATAAGGATAAGAATCTAGCGGTAAAGCTTTGAGATATGTAAAAGAAATAATTGTATCCCGAAAATATATAAAATTCTCCATTTTTTCAGGTTCAGGGATAAAATAAAAGGTTCTTTTGTGTTCATAGTTTTAGGGTTTGCCGACTTATTGTTGCTCTTGTCATTTTACGCTCTTTGCTGTCAATTTAGGACAGTTTAACCTGTTAGTGAATGAGGGCGTTAGTTTTTTAATGACATAGTATTTCAGCAACTACTGAAAAAATAAAATAAAGCATTTCGAATGACTTCAAACTGCGCGGTTTTTTCCCATTTAAATATCCTCGCATTTTCCGGAATTTCCGAGTTACCTGTAGTGGCACGTTCAAAACTGAGACACACCGTATACAAAGATGGAACCTTAAAGATGTTTAAAGTTTTGAACGCCTGTATGCAATCGTTTCTAAAACCTAGTATTTCCAGGATTTTACTTGCTTTCCATCATAAACCAAATACAGGGTACTTCTTTCCTGAGTGACCCCAAACAAGAATAGTAGAAACAGAGAATATGGCGCTCTCATAAGTACACCAGGAGTAAGTGGTACGTTCAAAACTAGGAGACCCTGTATACTGGAGAATCTCTAGTTTGTATTACAGAATGCAGATCTATCCCGAGCAAATAAGGATGTACATAATTGTGATAAGAGACATAAAAGTGATTTATTTTCCTATCTATTTACTGCTTAAAAGGTGTCACAGTGACACAGATTATTATTTAATAAGGATTTTCGATCATATGACAGAACCAGGAAATTACTAATAAACACGTTTAAAACTATGGTGAAACAATTGTTAATTGGAAAGTTTTTTATATCATAAATGAATAATTAGAATCTCATTTTATTAAAAAGTTTAAATATCTTACATTTACAAAAAAAAATTAAGCTATTTTATTTATATTATGTAATTGTAACTATGATTTCTACTCATTGAGCATTTTCCTGGTAATTACATAAATAAATTGATTATTAAGTAATTTTATACAGTGTTCCCATATTTTTCAAAGAATCCCTAACATAGAGAAAAATAAGAAAATCTTCATAGTGTGTCATCGTATTGGTACCTTCTCTGAAAACTTTATCTGATGCAATCATTTAAAATTTACTATTGAACTAAGGTAAAAATTTTACAAAATGCTACTATAAGATTACACTATGTATGGTAATTTGAAGTACAATACTTTTTTATTTTGTTATATTTAGAAGTGATTCCTAATGAAATGGGCATTCTTCGGGGAAATACTTGCCAAACGGACTCAAATTTTTCTAAATACCTTGGTCGCCAAAGTATGGGCAATGCACTTTCGGCATTGATAATGTTACGTTTTAGCAAGTCAAAGCACTGGGTTCCCAGGATAGTTGATGGTATATTGAAAAATGGAGAATTATTGTTCAGGTAATTTTTTTTATTGCTTTTAATGGAATATTTCACCATTACGTCATTAAAGCTCAGTAATTATTAAAGCGACATTTAAACTTAATCACTAGCTCCTGATTGACACTATTAAAAATTACTACTGTTCGACTTTCAATAAAATATCTATATAATATCTATAATATAAGATAGTTTAAAGTATTTATGACAAGACACTTAACCAAATATGCTCATAATTTTCAAGGGTATGTTAGATTACCAAGATGGACAATATCTTAAGAGAATAAAGAGTTATCTCATGAAAGGTAATTTTATGTTGTTTCACTTTTTAATTATGTTTAGCTTTAACTAATAACGTATAAATAACAAATTTTCCCAAAGAGAAATTTTAAAATAAATTATTTTAAATGTTTCCTTGTTATTCTATAATATATTTATTTATTTTTAATTTCAAAACTAAATAAAATGTAGGTACCTGCTTAGAAAATTATGTGGCAGCAGATAGGGCGCAAACTCTTCAGTTTAAAAAATAAGTGCTTCCCTAATGAATATGCCTCGCCAATTTGGAGTAAACCAACTTACACAAAACTGTAGAGGTGGCTCTCAGTAATACAGGAAGGACTATTACTGTCTGCATGAAGTCCATCTTAATAGATAAATTACAAAGCTGCGGGATTTGTAGCCTCACAAAATAAATTGGCAATATAGGGGAGTTCCGACGTTCTTTTCATGATGGATACCAACTATATGATGTACAAGCACCCTATCAGGAACTGAACACTCAGAAAAATTATTTCATGATGGTGAATGTTGAGGAGTTCTCAAATGAGTACTTCTAAAAAATGAGTTTCTAGTAGCCAACCATCTTGAATAAATGATGCAGAAAACATCAAATAAAATCAAATCTAAAGTTGTCCCAGTCAAGACCAAATTAATAAAATGAGGACTAAAAAACAAGAAGACACCTTTGTATGTACGAAACTCTTTGCACCAAAAGCGATTTTAACTTTATAAACACCTATTATAAATAACAAAATTTTCATTTATAAGAAAATTATCTCTTTTTTCTAAAAAAAGTATACTTTATTATGAAAGTCTGCTAATCGAATGAAAATAGTAATATTCGTTACGTTCTCGAATCAATCCATTGTAAGGAAATAAAAGTTCATTATGATTTTTATTTATTTTATGTGGATTGAATTATGGAAATTCCACTAAATTCGTTTGGGCTATTCTGTAGATGAATTTTAACCACGGGAACGGAGACAGTATTTATCCTAAATCACTATTTAAGGGAAAAATAAATCAATTAATAAACTTAGTTATTCCTATTACTTTTGAGTCGTTTATCTGTTTTTCTGGAACCATAAATTTTAACATTTTATGGGGTCCTAAGCCATATAGTTCATATAAATATATAAAAATATGTCGAAGAAATTATACCCTTCTAAAATTATAAAAACGATTAAAGATTAAGTCAGAGGTGGATTTAGCACTATATGGCCCAAACTACTTAGAATGTTTTTAAATATTCATCAATTTTTCCATTATAGGAAACAAAAGAATAATCAAATAAAGATACTATAATGCAATATATTTGTTTGTTTGCATGTAAAAAGAATTCGTATAATGACTGTTTTTTCTATTCACAAGAAAAAATGACTTAAATATCTATAAAGAGTAAATAGTTTTTGTACACGGTCATTATTATCATTTTCTTTTAGTTATGGAAAGATATAGAATAGTTTCACTAATCTTTTTGTTTAAAAATAAGAGTAAGATGCTCAGAGATAGGCCGATTCGGGAATTAAATATTCAGATAGAATAGCTGTGGCCCTCGACGAACGAGAGGACCGAAATTTGCGGGAATGGAACTTATCCTTATAGGCTGTACAAACAAAGAAAGATATCAGCGGGAACCGGCGGGGTTCCGGAGGAATTCAAGTTTCGCTTTTAGAAAGTAATAATCTTCATTTAAAATTAGAGAATTATTTTCTTTAAACAATTTAAATAGCTGTTTTTCATATTTTTATTCTCATCGTGTTTAATATTCTAAAGAGCTATTTATACGCATTATCTTCAAAATTGGGTTTGTTACATTTTTGTTAATAGAACGGCCAGCAGGAGCAATTATTTTAATCACTTTGAGATTATTCATTATTATTAATTATATTTTTCTCACTGTAAATAATGTCGTTTTTTATTTATTTTTGTTAAAAATTTAAGTCTTTTGAGAAACTTGTTTTGTCTAAATTAATGTATTAACAATTGGACGCCCTGGGCCCGAATCCTCGAAAGTATGATCTGATAAGTAATGTGAACTTTCACGTCATACTTTGACAGTAAAAGCCGTATTCTTGAATAAGCAGTGTCAGATATGAACGTGTTTAAACCCGTAGATTTCAAAAAATAAAATAGATGACAGATTGAATTGAGCTGTCAGACCGAAAATGTCCGTAGTATGCTTTGTCGCCATTTTAGACAAAAAGTAGTTTCGGTCCGTCAATTTAACCGCCAAAAGTAAAAAAAATAGTATCATTATTGTTATTATTGATGTGAACTTATTGATTACCATTAAAATATTTATACTTTCCCTGGATTAATTTTATATTGCTTAACAACCAAGAAACATAGACCACGCCATCAGTCGAATATTTAGTTGTAAATATAGACCACAAAATTATCTTAAATTGGCATTCTAGAACTATTAAATAAAAAATGCATACAAAGAGATAAATACATTAGAATTTTAATATATAAATAAAAAGGGATATCAAGAAAAATAGCAACGCATATATTTTAAACAATATGCCGACATCAATTTGAATACATGCCTCCTTCATACAGAATAGCAGAAAGCCAGCACTGATAAACCTTGAAACGGTGGAAATTACAGCATTACGTAGTACGAGTAAAATTCATTATCCTATCAATCCACTACATAAACCATCCCCAATCAATTATTTTATGAATTCACAAAACATCCAGCCTCTTATTACAAAATTTCCTATCCTGATAATTAATTTTGAAAGAAAACCTGAAACTTGACCTATGATAGAGGAAATGTGTAAAACCGGGGAACGAAACCAAAAGCTAGCTAGAAGACATCCATTAGCGATACTGGCAGATCTTACATTCAACCTTTAATACACTACGGTTTTTATTTCGTAAAGATTACGTAAAATCTTTAAACAAAACTAGCCGTATAAAAAACATTTTTAAAACACACGCTCATACTATTGAGTTATGAACAGAGTCTGCTGTAATAATTCTGTACCTCTGTAATTTCAAATTTACGTGAAATTTACGAGACTCATTCACCTTTCTAAAGATATTTTAATTAAAAATTAGAGAATACGAAAGTAGGTGTTTTGTGAGAGTTCGCGGACTACCGGATTGGCGATACACCAGAAAGCCACACACGTGGCCTATGCTATTTTTTAAATTAATTAACGAAAATCGACCTAACCTGACCCAGTTCTTCCCTTAAAACAATGGGCTAAAGGGTTATTTCTATTGTTTTAATTAATTAACCTAATTAATTACTCTATATTAATTAAATAATCATAAAAAATCTCATTAAAAAACGAGGATCTGGCAACATCGCCACCGGTGGACTTGCGGGGCTATGTCATACACGCTATCGATCGCCAGGTGCATCACCACCTGCCGTCCCTTACCGAGGCGAAGGGTTCTATTGTATTTTCGGACCTTATTGTACCTGCTTTTGACCGCCCGACAGATGCCTACCTTTTGAATTAGGTCACAAGTATTGTTAGAATTTTAAAAGAGATAAAGTATTTGTATATGGCTTTGGGTTCTATATGTTCCTTTATTGAATTCTTTTTGTTCTGATTTAATTTTATCTTATTTAATGTATTATTTCGAATATTGTGGATATTAAGTTTAGAATTTAACAACTACAGTTAAAGTTAAAATAGCTTTATTTATATTACCCAGACCCTGCATTTAAAATAGTCTTTTGTATTCGAATTTCCGGATGGACTCACTCTTGTCTTGGCTACCGCCGCTCGGCGAGTTTTTAGAAATTTGAAAGGGATAAAGCGTGCCTCTTATGGCCGCTTCTATATTTGGGTTCTATTGTCGTTTAAGTGATAATGAACGTTTTAACCAAAATATGTCTTTACGGAGTTTTTAATAGAGTTTCGCAATATATATATATATATATATATATATATATATATATATATATATATATATATATATATATATATATATATATACCTATTATTTTACATCCGTTTTAAATGATCGTTTGAAATCATTTCTACGAAATCAGAATCCCGGATGTATCTTTACCTGGACTCGACCGTACCTGTATATTAGCGCTCCTCGTTAGGTAACAATGCGTTGTTATAATTTGAAAAGAGGTAAAGTATGTGAATAGGATTAATGGCTTACATTAATAGGATTAATGATACATTTTTGCTGTATCAATTTTTTTACCTGATTTCAAGTAATATTTCGAGTATTGTGGATTCAAAGAGATTAAGTTTAGAGTTGAACAACTATACTTAATGTTAAAATAGCTTTACTCACATAACTTAGACTTTGCATTTATTTGATTTGTATTAGTTAAGTAATCATAAGAAAGGAAGAAAACGGGAATCTGACAACATGGGTTTTGGGTGGAATTTTTAGACCACGTCATACATATTTGCTATCGATCACCAGAGATACGTTTTTTATCAGGTGTAAAGAATGGCTAGAATTTTAATAGACATAAAGCACTAATGGGATGTGGTTACATTATCAGAAATAATAGGTGAACGCATATAAATTATATCATTGATATAATATACTTTTGTCGAGATTTTTGCTCTAGGTGTTGATATCACCGATCTATATACCTTCTCTAATGACGCCTTTTCGTTGTTTCTATTTCTTCTAATTTAAATTAATATTTCAAGTATTGAGGGAAGAGTGAATAAAACAGTTTAAGTTTACAGTTTAATGGATTCTATAAAATCTTTGTATATATATATATATATATATATATATATATATATATAAATATATATATATATATATATATATATATATATATATATATATATATATATATATATATATATATATATATCTATTTGAATGGTATTAATGTTGGGTGTTTTCCAATGCTTTGCCTCTCATTGTATGTGACTTTTCGAACAATACAGGTTTTATAAGTCAAAATAGAGTAATTTTTAGAACCATTTCGAATGATCTTTTGTAATCATCTTTACCAAATCGGGTTCTTGGATGTATTTTTTTTTTTCTAGAAACACATCAATAATTTCTAAAGGGTAAGACTTCAAGCATAAATATGAAAAAAAAATTGGGTTAAGCCTCATCACTTTTACCCACTCGCTTTCTTAGATATTAGCAGAAAAGAAAATCGTTTCTATTTTTGTACAGTGTAGAGGAATATACTTAAAAAGTGAGTATACTTTTATACAAATATTTTAACTTATAAAAAACCTCTGTATCGGGATATGTATGCCTATATATATGTATGTATTCATATGAATATATGTGTGTACGTTTGTATGAATGCAAGTATGCAGATTGATATGTATATATATGAATATATGTGTAGACATGCATGTATACTTATGTATGTGTGAGTATATGGGTGTATACATGCATTTTTATGTGTATGAATGCATGTGTGAGTATATGCGTATACACATGTGTGTGTATATATGTATATGAATATGTATATGAGCGGATATATGTAAGTATAATGTATATATGTATATGAATGGGCACATGTTTACTGTGTATCTGATTCTAGGTATAAACTTAACTCAGATCGAGTATTCTCCCTAATTTTCAGTTATAACAGTTCCAACTACGATTCTGGGGAGGATGATATATCCTTCAAAGCCGAGGTTAAAGTCATAAATACAGTGGCAAAATATCGCAACTGGAGTGCTAATTAAACCATTGAGACCTACTTATAATGAGAGATGGCGATGTTATCTTTATGAACGATATCAATGCCAGTAACATTTACTGATTGAGATCCGATGACTCGATATTTTTAAGGAATGCGAGGTTCTATTAGAACTTTTTAAATAAATTCATTTCGGTGCAAATAAGCTTTGAGATAATATCGGTATATATTTTTGTCCGAATTAGTCCTTTTATTTCGGTTAAAGTCTCTTCTATGTGCATTAGTAAGTACTAAAATATCCTCATAGTTTTCTAAATAACTGCCGGAATAATGATCAAAACATGCTTTTGTTAGCAGATCCAATAAACCATCACTTTAAGTACAACACACATTTCCAACTCCGAGAATGATATTCTTCAATTTAATTTGACATATCACCTAGAATTATAGTTTCTAAGTCCGATTATATTTTTTTTTTGATTGATCCAAAAACTACAATTTGATTTTACAGCTTACTATCTTAACACTTTACAAGTCTGTTTTACTGATACATGTTATTTGTGATCCTATATATTCATAGAAACATGATAGTAACGTAACTTATATATTAACTAGAATTTGTAAGATTTAACTATTACATAGGCTTTATGCGATATAATGAATATTAATACCATAACCCCCACTCACTCAAATGATTGGGAGATATTTATCAATCGAGAGTATTGAAGGGATTTTTATGTTATGAGAGTATGTTTGTCTCTTGAGTGTAGCTAAAAAGACTAGTTTTGTTCTAGTACTACACCTGTTGGTATAGATCAATAAGGTTTTTCCTGTATTAAATGAAATAAAGTTGAAAAACATATTTTGATGTATGCATTTAACAAGAATCACTAACAAAAGTTTTTAAAATTTAGACAAATGAGGTTCTAATCTTCCTGTATACTAATAAATGTCTTAATATGGCTAGAATAAAAATAAGATAAAAAGTATTGCAAAGAATTTTAGAAAGACAAGGAATGGAGAGTTGGTGACGAAAACGAGGACATTGAGCCTATGGTTTAATAGAGGGATATTATGTAGATTTTAATTAAGTTTGTTATACGATTTCAATTGTATGAATGTTACATTCCTACTATGAATTTACATAAAGACATTTAAATGAAAATATGATTCCAATGAATCCTATTCTGCTGGAAGACATAAAAATACACCAAAAAAATTTAATATATACAGCAAACTTATCTAAATAGGTTTCCCAATTCTAAGTATACTCAAGACTATTACGAATAACTTGTATACACATATATCAAGTCTAAATATGTCAATCAATCTCCGCGCTGTGCATTCTCAGTTGCTTGATATTCGTGAAATCTATCAGACATATTAATTTCACATACTCAAACTAGAAATTTCTATAAGAATATGTGTGAGAATTTACATAAATTCTATACTTCTAATTACTCTAAGAACAACCATCACGGTATACTTGTAAATAAATCTAGCGAAAATTTATCCTCAGATGTCAGTTTTTCAGTTACACTTATACGATATACATATCAAAGTTAAAAAAAAATAAGGTGGCTTTATCACACGCGGGAGATTAACCCTATTTTATACCTATAATCGAACATACACCTGAAGGTACCATAATTTGACTTTGTTAGAAGGATTTTATGACAATTAAAACATGTAACTAACCTGTTCGCATAAAACAAACAATACAACCTTCAAGTTGCAGTACAAGAACTTCCTTAACCCGATGGGCTATATAAATCATTTAATCAGTTAAAGACTCTCCTTATAAAATATGTTTTATTTATTCATAGGGTTGCAGCATTAACCTAAGTTACATTTTAATTTATTCTAATGATTTTATAATCTTTTACATACTTAATATACCCTGGTGTCTTATATATAAACTTACATATATTTACATACTTTTACACTTTATATCTATTATTTTATTATATTAGTCTTATTTATATGCATCGCTAAACCACATAGCTACTTCTTTATTATTACAGTAGCAACAAGAAATTTTTTCTAGGTGTAGGACCATTTGTAACATCGCCTTCTTGATTATTGTAATGCTCAGTACAGAACAAATATTTTTTATTTCAGGGTCTTGTTGTAGTGCTTTTGGGAGTTTATGATAAATCAAAACTATTTCATCACTACAGGCGACAATTATTTCTTTAGATAATCCAACAACTTCTTCTCTAGTCATATCTTTTAAACATTTTTTCAAAGCAAAAGCTTTCACTGAATTTAAAAACCCCTTCATATTTTCAGCATATATAGCTACCAATTTTTCACTTTCAAATTTTAGATATATACAACCGCAAACCATTAAATTAAATTTCTATTATTTTTTTAAAAGATTTTCAAATTTTACAAGTCTTCATAAATTTCAGAAGAAAAAAACTAACAGTGAACAACCTAAGATCTTGACTTTATACTTGATTTTTCGTCATGCGTAAACTAAAAACTTAAATGCCTAGTCTTGTAAAAGACTTGCTGTAACAAGCTGAACCCTATTTCTTTTTACTTTCGAGGCTTATATCTCGTATTCTTTCACATATCCTAGACTGTTAGGTTTTTCCCTACAAGAAATATCATTGGTTTTTTAATACAAATGAAGCAAATCACCCTTTATTGTGGGCGACTACGTAGTAGACACATCTCTGTGAAATTGGAAAACATATGTCTTTTTGCATTCTTTTTGAAAGAAGATTTGAACGGGTATATCTATAAATTTGAACACCTAACAGAGAGCTACAGTTATACAAAATTTAAGTATCTTCATAAACATCAGAAAAACTAAGAATGAACTACCCAAGATTTTTGCATTATATATATATATATATATATATATATATATATATATATATATATATATATATATATGATTTTTCCATAATGCGTAGACTAAAAAATTGAATGTTTAGTCTTGTGAAAGGATTGCTGTAACAAGTTGAGTCCTATTTCTCTTTGCTTCATAGGATTATAAATTATATTTATTCAAATATTGTAGACCTTTAGTTTTTTCTACAAGAAATATCATTAGTCTTTTATTGCAAATGAAACTACCTATTCCTCATTGTGTGCGAATACATAGCAGACACATCTCTGTAAGTTTGAAAAACACATGTTCTTTTATCGGAAGAGGATATGAATGAATATATATCTATCTATATATTAGAACGCTTAACAGATTTTGAAGTTACATAAAATGTATATATGAATTTTTGATGCTATAAATCTCGATTCTTTTGATGGTAGTAATTCTCTACCTGAAGAAAACTCCGAGTCTTACAACAGCATAGATCCACACCTATGGTTACATATAACATTTTAAAATAGTCTTTCGAAATCCTTAAGTCCATAAATGTCTGTAAAAAAGTTATTTCCGATCACATCTTTGTCTAGACTCGTCACTAACCATATATTATCGCCCTACAGGTAACAATGCGTTGTTAGAATTTTAAAAGCCATAAAACATATCCATTGTGCTGACTATTAAGTTGAGCTCTATTACCAG
This sequence comes from Diaprepes abbreviatus, assembly GCA_034092305.1. Classification (NCBI taxonomy): domain Eukaryota; kingdom Metazoa; phylum Arthropoda; class Insecta; order Coleoptera; family Curculionidae; genus Diaprepes; species Diaprepes abbreviatus. The sequence goes on from JASJET010000011.1 coordinate 4,790,731, forward strand.
AACTATTATCATTATACATACTTATTTAATCCACTAACCACATGCTATTAGTGAGCTTATAAAGTCATAGAAATATAGTGATATAACTTATATTATGTAAAATTTGTAAGATCTAGCTATTGTAAAGCTTTTATATAATATTATAATAATGTTTTTAATATCAACACCATAATTCATACCCATTCAAAAGACGGAAGACACTTATCAATCGAGGATACTGAAAACATTTATATTATATGTGTATTCTAAACCTTCTCACAGTACAAATCTAATATCTACGATTGCATTTGAAATTGGTAAAAGCCTAGATCTTCAGGACACGAACTCGTGTAAATACCTATTTCTATCAAATATTTTAGCAATAACAAATTAAACCTAGCAATAGTGGTTTAGTTCAGGTTGGTGTGGGTTGGTTTAGTTTATGTTCGTATAAATATGTAAGACTACTAATAACATGCGGTTAGTAATTCACATTTTTAATAGTAGGTCATCAAATTTGTGTAAGTTTTCGCAAGCCTCACTATTGAAATTTTAAGTTTGAACATGTAAGACGAGATTGTATGGTTGTTATATTAGACTTAATATATGTATTCAGAAAGTCACACATATCAGCCTTATATATTCAGCATTGAAAACTTGTCTAGATAGCCTTATTATATTACACTTTTATTGTTTTTGCATTTAAATAGCATTTAAATGATTATTCTAGTACTGCAAATTGTAGTAACACAGTTCTTCACCCCCGTGCAAAAAAGACATTGAGAACAATGGGGTGTACAGAAGTATAAGAGGGTATTCATGATTAAAAATTAATCTGTTTAAAAATATGACTAATTTTAGGATATGTGTAGCCAGGTGAGTATGGTGAGTTTATCTCTAAACAACTAGTAATTTTTGATGTATGTATGAAGTTAACCATTACTTAAAAACTTACAGGCAAGTTGAGTGATTGATTAAATTTTGTTACTGCATCCATCTCATTATATGACACGTCACTTTTTGTCATAATGTTTCCTTCGGTAGCCAAAACCAAACGAAGAAAAGCCAATTAGTTTATGTGGGGGTGATGAGAATAGTTATACTGTACCAAGCTTGTAAGTGAATCTAAAAAGTACCCAGTTTTAGTCAAACGAGTCCTAAATCTTTTTTTTTATCATTTCAAATCTATATGTGTACAGCAAAATCTCGGGTAGGATTGATTCTTGTGGGTAATTTAATTAGTATATCTTCCATGGTGAGTGGGACTTCATTAATTCAGTATTTTTTCTAGGCATTGCTTGTTCATAACTCGAATGTACATTATCCATATAACCTGAGAATCCCCATTTTGTTGTAAATGGTTCAGAGTTTGATGTTGAAACTTCATTTTCAACAGTCATTTTTATACAAGTTGCATATTTTATATAATTAAACAAGATACTTTCAGCACTCGAACTACTTGGATATTGGGATATGGGGTTCACTCGACTGCTTTGATAGATCAGAAATCTTTGAATAGCTACATGTTTGTTAGCGCAGACTAGTTACAGAATTATAGTGTAATAGCAAAGATCTCTTCTTCAAATATATAAAGATTACAATAGGGGTTAAATATATCATGAGTTAAGTAATCTTCATAACATTCAAACTATATATGGATACTATCACTAATTAAACATTTTAGGTCAAGTTTCATTTTGTTTGTTTAAATGTCCTGAAGATCTAGGCTTTTACCAATTTCAAATGCAATCGTAGATATTAGATTTGTACTGTGAGAAGGTTTAGAATACACATATAATATAAATGTTTTCAGTATCCTCGATTGATAAGTGTCTTCCGTCTTTTGAATGGGTATGAATTATGGTGTTGATATTAAAAACATTATTATAATATTATATAAAAGCTTTACAATAGCTAGATCTTACAAATTTTACATAATATAAGTTATATCACTATATTTCTATGACTTTATAAGCTCACTAATAGCATGTGGTTAGTGGATTAAATAAGTATGTATAATGATAATAGTTCTGGTAATAGAGCTCAACTGGATATGTTTTATGGCTTTTAAAATTCTAACAACGCATTGTTACCTGTAGGGCGATAATATATGGTTAGTGACGAGTCACGACAAAGATGTGATCGGAAATAACTTTTTTACAGACATTTATGGACTTAGGGATTACGAAAGACTATTTTAAAATGTTATATGTAACCATAGGTGTGGATCTATGCTGTTGTAAGACTCGGAGTTTTCTTCAGGTAGAGAATTACTACCACCAAAAGAATCGAGATTTATAGCATCAAAAATTCATATTTACATTTTATGTAACTTCAAAATCTGTTAAGCGTTCTAATATATAGATAGATATATATTCATTCATATCCTCTTCCGATAAAAGAACATGTGTTTTTCAAACTTACAGAGATGTGTCTGCTATGTATTCGCACACAATCAGGAATAGGTAGTTTCATTTGCAATAAAAGACTAATGATATTTCTTGTAAAGAAAAATCTAAAGGTCTACGATATTTGAATAAATATAATTTATAATCCAATGAAGCAAAGAGAAATAGGACTCAACTTGTTACAGCAATTCTTTTACAAGACTAAAAATTCAATTTTTTAGTCTACGCATTATGGAAAAATCATATATATATATATATATATATATATATATATATATATATATATATATATATATATATATATATATATATATATATATATATATATAATGCAAAAATCTTGGGTAGTTCATTGTTAGTTTTTCTGATGTTTATGAAGATACTTAAATTTTGTATAACTGTAGCTCTCTGTTAGGTGCTCAAATTTATAGATATACCCGTTCAAATCTTCTTTCAAAAAGAATGCAAAAAGACATATGTTTTCCAATTTCACAGAGATGTGTCTACTACGTAGTCGCCCACAATAAGGGGTGATTTGCTTCATTTGTATTAAAAAACCAATGATATTTCTTGTAGAGAAAAACCTAACAGTCTAGGATATGTGAAAGAATACGAGATATAAGCCTCGAAAGTAAAAAGAAATAGGGTTCAGCTTGTTACAGCAAGTCTTTTACAAGACTAGGCCTTTAAATTTTTAGTTTACGCATGACGAAAAATCAAGTATAAAGTCAAGATCTTAGGTTGTTCACTGTTAGTTTATTTCTTCTGAAATTTATGAAGACTTGTAAAATTTGGAAATCTTTTAAAAAAATAATAGAAATTTAATTTAATGGTTTGCGGTTGTATATATCTAAAATTTGAAAGTGAAAAAATGGTAGCTATATATGCTGAAAATATGAAGGGGTTTTTAAATTCAGTGAAAGCCTTTGCTTTGAAAAAATGTTTAAAAGATATGACTAGAGAAGAAGTTGTTGGATTATCTAAAGAAATAATTGTCGCCTGTAGTGATGAAATAGTTTTGATTTATCATAAACTCCCAAAAGCACTACAACAAGATTCTGAAATAAAAAATATTTGTTCTGTACTGAGCATTACAATAATCAAGAAGGCGATGTTACAAATGGTCCTACACCTAGAAAAAATTTCTTGTTACTACTGTAATAATAAAGAAGTAGCTATGTGGTTTAGCGATGCATATAAATAAGACTAATATAATAAAATAATAAATATAAAGTGTAAAAGTATGTAAATATATGTAAGTTTATATATAAGACATCAGGGTATATTAAGTATGTAAAAGATTGTAAAATCATTAGAATAAATTAAAATGTAACTTAGGTTAATGCTGCAACCCTATGAATAAATAAAACATATTTTATAAGGAGAGTCTTTAACCGATTAAATGAGTTATATAGCCCATCGGGTTAAGGAAGTTCTTGTACTGCAACTTGAATGTTGTATTGTTTGTTTTTTGCGAACAGGTTAGTTACATGTTTTAATTGTCATAAAATCCTTCTAACAAAGTCAAATTATGGTACCTTCAGGTGTATGTTCGATTATAGGTATAAAATAGGGTTAATCTCCCGCGTGTGATAAAGCTACCTTATTTTTTTTAACTTTGATATGTACATCGTATAAGTGTAACTGAAAAGCTGACATCTGAGGATAAATTTTCGCTAGATTTATTTGCAAGTATACCGTGATGGTTGTTCTTAGAGTAATTAGAAGTATAGAATTTATGTAAATTCTCACACATATTCTTATAGAAATTTCTAGTTTGAGTATGTGAAATTAATATGTCTGATAGATTTCACGAATATCAAGCAACTGAGAATGCACAGCGCGGAGATTGATTGACATATGTAGACTTGATATATGTGTATACAAGTTATTCGTAATAGTCTTGAGTATACTAAGAATTGGGAAACCTATTTAGATAAGTTTGCTGTATATATTAAATTTTTTTGGTGTATTTTTATGTCTTCCAGCAGAATAGGATTCATTGGAATCATATTTTTATTTAAATGTCTTTATGTAAATTCATAGTAGGAATGTAACATTCATACAATTGAAATCGTATAACAAACTTAATTAAAATCTATATAATTTCCCTCTATTAAACCATAGGCTCAATGTCCTCGTTTTCGTCACCAACTCTCCAATCCTTGTCTTTCTAAAATTCTTTGCAATACTTTTTATCTTATTTTTATTCTAGCCATATTAAGACATTTATTAGTATACAGGAAGATTAGAACCTCATTTGTCTAAATTTTAAAAACTTTTGTTAGTGATTCTTGTTAAATGCATACATCAAAATATGTTTTTCAACTTTATTTCATTTAATACAGGAAAAACCTTATTGATTTATACCAACAGGTGTAGTACTAGAACAAAACTAGTCATTTTAGCTACACTCAAGAGACAAATATACTCACATAACATAAAAGTCCCTTCAATACTCTCGATTGATAAATATCTCCCAATCATTTGAGTGAGTGGGGGTTATGGTATTAATATTCATTATATAATAAAGCCTATGTAATAGTTAAATCTTACAAATTCTAGTTAATATATAAGTTACGTTACTATCATGTTTCTATGAATATATAGGATCACAAATAACATGAATCAGTAAAACAGATTTGTAAAGTCTTAAGATAGTAAGCTGTAAAATCAAATTGTAGCTTTTGGATCAATCAAAAAAAAATATAATCGGACTTAGAAACTATAATCCTAGGTGATATGTTAAATTAAATTGAAGAATATCATTCTCGGAGTTGGAAATGTGTGTTGTACTTAAAGTGATGGTTTATTGGATCTGCTAACCAAGGCATGTTTTGATCATTATTCCGGCAGTTATTTAGAAAACTATAAGGATATTTTAGTACTTACTAATCTTACTGGCATTGATATCGTTCATAAAAATAACATCGTCATCTTCCATTATAACTAGGTCTCAATGGTTTAATTAGCACTCCAGTTGCGATATTTTGCCACTATATTTATGACTTTAACCTCGGCTTTGAAGGATATATCATCCTCCCCAGAATCGTAGTTGGAACTGTTATAACTGAAAATTAGGGAGAATACTCGATCTGAGTTAATTGTATAACTAGAATCAGATACACTGTAAACATGTTCAACTTGGTTTTATGCATTAAAAAGAGGGATGGTATTAAAAAAGCATTCAGTGAACAGTAATATCTATTAATAAACATAATTGGATATAATAATAAACAAGATGTAGTTTTATTTGCATACATACTTCATTATGGATGAGAAGATTTGGTTCATCTTCCATCACACCCTAATTATGAAAGTATATACAATTCAATATAAAATTAAATAGTGCTGTGGTACACAAGAAGCATTCTAAGAATGGTTCTCTGAAACGAAATGCAAAAAATCATAACAGAAATGAGCTATAGCAATTAAAAAATTGAAGTTCGTTAACATTCATACACCCATATACTCACATCCATGTATAAACGTTCATATGCCCACTCATATACATATATACATACACATGTATACACCCATATGCTCACACATTTATTCAAGTATATACGTTCACATATCCACTCATATACATATATACATACACATATATCCACACATATACGTTCATATGCCCATTCATATACATACCTACATAAACGCATGTATACACCCATATACTAACACATACATACACATACATAAGTATACATGCATGTCTATACATATATTTAATACATATACATATCCATCTGTATACTTGCATTCATACAAACGTACACACATATATTCATATGAATACATACACACGTATAGGTATACATATCCCGATACAGAGGTTTTTTATAAGTTAGAATATTTGGATAAAAGTATACTCACATTTTAAGTATATTCCTCTACACTGTACAAAAATAGAAACGATTTTTTTTCTGCGAATATCTAAGAAAGCGAGTGGGTAAAAGTGATGAGGCTTAACCCAATTTTTTTTCGTATTTATGCTTGAAGTCTTACCCTTTAGAAATTATTGATGTGTTTCTAGAAAAAAAAAATACATCCAAGAACCCGATTTGGTAAAGATGATTACAAAAGATCATTGGAAATGGTTCTAAAAATTATTCTATTTTGACTTACAAAACCCGTATTGTTCGAAAAGTCACATACAATGAGATGCAAAGCATTGGAAAACACCCAACATTAATACCATTCAAATAGATGTATATATACAAAGATTTTATAGAATCCATTAAACTGTAAACTTAATCTGTTTTATTCACTCTTCCCTCAATATTTGCAATATTAATTTAAATTAGAAGAAATAGAAACAAAGAAAAGGCGTCATTAGAGAGGGTATATAAATCGGTGATATCAACACCTAGAGCAAAAATCTCGACAAAAGTAGTGATTTAGATATCAATGATATAATTTATATGCGTTCACCTATTATTTCTGATAATGTAACCACATCCCATTAGTGCTTTATGTCTATTAAAATTCTAGCCATTCTTTACACCTGATAAAAAACGTATCTCTGGTGATCGATAGCAAATATGTATGACGTGGTCTAAAAATTCCACCCAAAACCCATGTTGTCAGATTCCCGTTTTCTTCCTTTCTTATGATTACTTAACTAATACAAATCAAATAAATGCAAAGTCTAAGTTATGTGAGTAAAGCTATTTTAACATTAAGTATAGTTGTTCAACTCTAAACTTAATCTCTTTGAATCCACGCTAATATACAGGTACGGTCGAGTCCAGGTAAAGATACATCCGGGATTCTGATTTCGTAGAAATGATTTCAAACGATTATTTAAAACGGGTGTAAAATAATATATATATATATATATATATATATATATATATATATATATATATATATATATATATATATATATATATATATATATATATATATATATACTCCGTAAAGACATATTTTGGTTAAAACGTTCATTATCACTTAAACGACAATAGAACCCAAATATAGAACCGGCCATAAGAGGTACGCTTTATCCCTTTTAAATTTCTAAAAACTCGCCGAGCGGCGGTAGCCAAGACAAGAGTGAGTCCATCCGGAAATTCGAATACAAAAGACTATTTTAAATGCAGGGTCTGAGTAATATGAATAAAGCTATTTTAACTTTAACTGTAGTTGTTAAATTCTAAACTTAATATCCACAATATTCGAAATAATACATTAAATAAGATAAAATTAAATCAGAACAAAAAGAATTCAATAAAGGAACATATAGAACCCAAAGCCATATACAAATACTTTATCTCTTTTAAAATTCTAACAATACTTGTGACCTAATTCAAAAGGTAGGCATCTGTCGGGCGGTCAAAAGCAGGTACAATAAGGTCCGAAAATACAATAGAACCCTTCGCCTCGGTAAAGGACGGCAGGTGGTGATGCACCTGGCGATCGATAGCGTGTATGACGTAGCCCTACAAGTCCACCGGTGGCGATGTTGCCAGATCCTCGTTTTTTAATGAGATTTTTTATGATTATTTAATTAATATAGAGTAATTAATTAGGTTAATTAATTAAAACAATAGAAATAACCATTTAGCCCATTGTTTTAAGGGGAAAACTGGGTCAGGTTAGGTCGATTTTCGTTAATTAATTTACAAAATACCATAGGCCACGTGTGTGGCTTTCTGGTGTATCGCCAATCCGGTGGTCTGTGAACTCTCACAAAACACCTACTTACGAGGAATATCGGGTACTACCTAATTAATATTTCAACTGTTTTTCAAAAAATAAAACGTCTTAAAGAAACGGTTCGTCAACATATTGCTTTTTTGTCACTTAGCGGCTGACATTTCATTTGCTCATCGCATCAAGAATACAAATTCACCACTTTTTATGGAATGTGACCACTCACTTTATGTTCCCCAGTTCGAGGATAGGGCCCTATTATGACAGCTTTAAACAGGAAGAAAGATCTGACCGACTAAGTAGCAACTTTTCCTGAGTCCTATAGGTGTATTTCTTGATACTGGTAAAATCGATTAATCTCGACTTGATTAGCACTAAAACTGTAAGACCCAAGAGGAATAACCTTCTAAAGTGCTTTTGTCATAATAAGATTTATTTAGACTTCTAGAATAGCTACTAACTAATATGAGACAGCAGTAAATTGTGGGAAAAATGGCCCCAGGCTACCAAAATATTCCACTTACAGGAGTCTACGATCAAATGCTGATACACTATTATATTTTGTAATTTTTGGCTTGTGAATTGTGTGCAGATTAAACGGATTTATATCATTTTAGGTATTTTAATTGTGTTTTTTGCCTTTAATATAATGAGATCTACAAAGTATCCCTACATTTGCTAAAGCCAAGGCTCATGGATTTTTGAGGTTCGGTCTTATCGATGAACAGCTGAACATTTTATAAGGAACATGTCCAAAATTACTGGACTATGTTACGTTTTACCATCATCAATTTGCAATTTTTAAGATCAAACTTTGAGGGTCTAACAAATATTTTTTATATAATTCCACACGATGCTTGAAATATTATTAGATAATGAAGTGTACATTAAAATTGTGAATTAACGGCATAATCATAACTTATAATATTTTTTTTTGTATTGGCATTGGCTGATCAGCCATGCAGCCAGTCACGAAGCGTTATTTTATTTAAAATATAATAATATACATCATACATTTGTTTCTTAGAAAATACGCATAGAAAATTTTTTAAGTTGTTTATGATTATGTCACATTAGCTACTGCATTTTTTAAATTGATTATCCTTGGGAAAATTATATCACAAAGAATAATCGAAGTTTCAAGAATATATATAGAAACTTGGTTAGCCCGTGAACTATCTTAAGGCATTAAGGTACAATAAATATTCAAAAACTGAACAATTATGTATATTTTTAATGTGGCAAAAGTGATAAACTTAAATAATTTAAGTACACAATAACCAAAATTTAAAGAATATAAGTTGATCTCCCTAAACTATATGTTGGTAGATATTATGGTAGTATGAAATGGTTACTACGTGTCTTCTAAATATTAACTATAATTAGTTAACAAATGTAGCATTTTTTTCTAATGTAATGAATATTTTTCAATTTCTATCAAGAAAAACTATTAATTTTTAAAGCTTTAAAGTATCACAATAATGGAGTAATTTTCGATTAAAAAAACTTTCTAGACTGGACTAACGTTTTTTTGTAGAGATGCAATGTTAAATATACCAAGAACTCATACATTACGTTTATCCGATTTTCCCAAAAAAATCGAATACGAAAACAGAAAATTTACCCCAGTTATAGATGAGTATGCATTGGTGGGACAAATGCAAAGTCAAGATTACGAAATACTAGATCTTGGTCCAGCTTTAGAAGAGTTTTTGTCTAACCATGATTGTTGTATTATTCTTGGACCACAGATATTGGCAGTTTGGATTGAAGACGGACTCTATTATATGTTTGATCCAAATGAAAGAGATCCAAGTGGGAAAGGTAAGTGCAGATATAACTGGTTTTAAATAACTATTATTGTATATTTGAACTACAGGATATTACGAATAAGTCGGAACACTCAAATATGCCAGAAAGTACATTCTATTTTCAACATGAAATAACTGACACTTAAGGTTTCACTTTCCTATGAATGAAACCTTTTTCCTCTTCACACCACTGCTTATGGTTAAGGTTTTCGCTTTTTGAGTGTACATTTTATGTTCCCCAGATATAATTTCTAAAGCAAGTAAGTAAACATAAATCTAAATCAAAACATTAAACTTAATATCACAATTTATAATAAAAGGAAAATAGAACAGAGAGATCCCCTTTTATGATTCCGTAGCCAGCTTCGCAATCCGTTTGTGCGTCTGTCAGTCTATCCATCTGTATGTCGCACCCTTATAACTTTATTTGTTTTTAATTTTTTGTAATGAAATTTTATAGGTTCATGCTTTCAATTAATCCAAAAACAGGTATGAAGCAAAATTTCCTCTATGTGAAAAAGATGATTGATTTTTTCCACTTATCCCATCGAATGTTAAAAATATAATTTAATAGATCTTTAAAAATTCAGTTAAATATGAACTATAACATTAAAAACTCAATATAAGCCTTCAAGTAGCTTTTTTCTGCTCTAAATTTCAAAATGAAAACTTTAGAAATCTGAAAAACCTTGGCCTAATTGCACTTACTAAATATATTCAATGTAAATTATTACGGTTAAGTCTACTTATTTATGAGATAGAAATATCTATTTAAAATTTTGGGATGTGGCTGTTTGGTGACTGTGCGGGACCTATACCTATTTTTATCTATTTAAGTTTATTATTAGCAAAGATTATAGCTATAATGACCTTTGTCATCAGTCACTTTTGAGTGTTTCGGACAAAAACTAATTTATCTCGAAAACCGCCTGTTTTATCTAAATAAATTAAGAGTATCTTTTTTAAAGAGTAATGAGCAAAGTATCTGAAAAATTAGTTTTGAGCTTTGTAAAATGACAGTTGTCAAAAATTAGGCTCAACGAGTGTGGCCGTAAATCTGTTCCTAACTTCTCTGATCATCTAAAACACCTACTATAGTGTGGTTTAATAAGTCTTTATGGCCTCTATAAAATATTAAAATGTCAATAAATTACACAACTCGGTTCAAAATTTAGAGCCGATTAGGTAAATCGCTGGGTACCCCTTAAGCGATCTTTATCTCCGTTAAGGGGCACTTTAGGATTTTTTTTCCGTGACAAAATAGAGTTATTTTGACTTCGTCTCCATGCTCGCGAGAAATTAAGAGATACTTACCGGACACCCTGTATAGGTTGTCCGGCTGAACTACCAAGTAAACCTGATTAAATGATTACATTTAGTTTCACACCGCTGTAACCGTAAATTGTAAAATATGCGATCAAATATTTTAATTAATTTTTAGCCTCTTTCTGGATATCTAAATGACTTGAAATTTTGCACCCAGTTGTAATAACAACACAATAAAATAAAGTAAAATATATGTAAAACCAGACTTTTAGAGACTATAATTTTAACGTATAAAATATTTACCTGACAAAATGGTGAATGAAATAAAATATTATGCGAATATTATAACATTATCTGGAAAATCATAAAATTTGCTAATTTAATTTTTACGTCAGTCCCAATTAATTGATTATCATGGAGAGATGAATGATAATATGTTTTCACCCATTAGTGCACAAAGTTTATAAGAAATAATTTGGTTACAAATATTACAAAAACTTGTTAATACAAGGAAGGAAAAATTCACAGCATATTTTTTTTCTTTTACTTAAAAAAATAACGTCCGTTCAAATCGACTATATACCTATAAAAACATTTAACATTGTAATAAAATTTTTATAAAAAAAATTGAACCGACTTCTAAAATTGCTCTAAAAAGTGAAAAATAAATATAAATTTTTATTTGAAATTGAAATTTTTGAAGTCGGCGCCAAACTAATACCTGACAAAATGTGATTCGCATAAACAGATTGAATATACTTAATTTGTAATTGCTTTCTTACCATAATTTGTATATATTAGTAGTTTTCATTTAGAGATAATTTGGCGCCGACTTCAAAAATTTCAATTTCATATAAAAATTTATATTTATTTTTCACTTTCTAGAGCACTTTTAGAAGTCGGTTCAATTTTTTTTTATAAAAATTTTATTTTTCGATTTTTAGCCTTGAATTCATTATGATATTCAAAAATTACTTGAACTAAGTGCTAATCGAGATTAGTGTACCTCGAAATGGCTCCAAGGAGGCAAAAAAGTTCCCATTTTATCCAAAGTTGTAAATTACTCTAAAATGAACCACTAAAAATTCTTTAATTCTTAGAGTAGAATAGTTTTAAATTCATAATTTACACCTTCAAGAACCCTTTCTATCAGTTTTGGAGAAAATCGTAAAAATTTTAGGAGGCCATATTAAATCCGCCAGATTGAATTTTTTAAAAAATGTTTTAATTTCGCAATTACCAGTAACAAAAATTCCCCAATATTGATTTTAGACAAAATCGAGAGATGTAAATCTTTAATCCGCAATCTTAAATCTGCCATATTTAATTTTTTTTTAATAATTTCAGATTAGTAATGTGCGATCCTAAAAACTCCCCCATATCAATTTTGAAAAAATCGGACAAAATCAATTTTTATCCGCCATATTGGATACGCCATAATGATTTTTTTTTTAAATAATTTCAGATTTGTTATGTGCGACCCCGAAAACTCCCCCATACCAACTTTCGAAAAAATAGGACAAAATTGATTTGTTCATCCCCCATATTGGATCCGTCATATTGATTTTTAAAATAATTTTAGATTCGTTATGTGCGACCTCAAAAACTCCCCAGTTCGTACTGGAAAAAATCGTACAAAATTGATTTTTTTGTCCGCCATATTGAATTTTTTAAAAATATTTTGGATTCGATATGTGCGATCTCGAAAACTTCCCCATACCAATTTTGGAGAAAATCGGATAAAATTAAATTTTTTTGTCCGCCATATTGAATTTTTTTAAAACAATTTTAGATTCGTTATGCGCGACCCGAAAACTCTTCCATACCAATTTTGGAGAAAATCGGATAATATTAAATTTTTTTGTCCGCCTTATTGGATTCGCCATATTGAATTTTTTAAAAATAATTTCAGTTTCACTGTACACAACCCCGAAAATTTCACCAATCCAATTTTGGAGAAAATCGGACAAAATTAATTTTTTTGGCCGCCATATTGTCAGCGCCATCTTGGATTTTACTGCACCAATTTTGTCTAAAAAAATATGGGACCACTGCAGCAACTTCTTTTACATAACGTAAAAAAATTCATTCAAATCGGTGCAGCCGTTCCGGAGTAATCAGTGTACATACAGGGTGAGTCAACGATTGGATGAAGTAGGTTTGTGCCTTTTCGGTGAAATTAACAAAGAAACTATATTTATTGTTTGATACGGTTTATTTTTACGCAGATTTTAAAAATATTTAGGACTCTACAGGGAGAGCCAAAAAACTAGGACAGCATAAAGTTGTATTTTTTTAAATAGAACATCCTATATACGAATCGTATTTTCGATTTAGCTTATAATTTTAAATCTTTTTTATTAAGGGTTTACTATAACAAAACTTTATAGTTTCTGAGATAATTAAGTTTAAAGAAAAAAGTCACATTTTCAAGCATCAATTCAATCCTAAATAACGTTTTCAATTTTGTGACAAATATATTCAAATTTGGAATTTAGCAAGGCCAAGGGCAAGTTAACATAATTTTTACCTAATATTTGCAATAAAAGCTACAGGGTGTTGAACACATCGGCTCAAATTTGAACAAGTTTAAATGAATAAATATCTTCTTTTTTTTTAAATGGTACACCCTGTATATTTTCATGTTATTTAATAGAGTAATAAAAACCCTAAAAGTTTTGTTCAATATATCCTATACCTATTTATAATAGTTTTTGAGATATTTCAGTTTTTCTTATTTTCCATACTTTTTTACAGAAATAGTCTTCATTATCATAGTAGCCATGGCAAAAACAATGTAAAAGAACATTTTTCTGTGTGTCAAATTTATAACCGCAATCGCTTCTTTTGGTTTTTATATAGTGTAGTTTGGTTTTTTTGCATTCATCTTATATTGTAAAATGAATTTTCCAAAGAATGCGTTAATAGATATGATTTATACAATAGGAGAGGCTCAAAAAAATTGCCTTCTTGCTCAAAGAATTTACAAAATGAAGTATCCTGATCGACGCCAGCCTAATACCCATACTTTTCAAAACTTAATGCAAAGATTTGATTCTTCTGGTACTGTTGATTATCCAAAACGTAAAATGGTCAACAAACCAGTAACTAATGAAGAAAAAGAACTACAAGTATTGTTAAATGTTCAGGAAAATCTTTATAATGGTAGCCGTCAGTTAGCAGCATTATGTTAAACGTCACAATCCACCGCTAATCGTACTACCAAGAAATATAGGTATCATCCATATCACATGGAATTACACCAAGAATTGCATGGACAGGATTTTGAAAGTCGTGTAAACTTTTGTCGTACTATAAATGCGGAGATTCAATTAAATCCAAATTTATTATGCAAGGTAATGTTTAGTGATGAAGCTACTTTTAGAAGTAACGGTGCCGTAAATAGACGCAACATGCATTATTATGCCACAGAAAACCCATTTTGGACTAGAGAGGTGCAACATCAAAACCACTGGTCATGAAATGTTTGGTGTGGTATTCATCATAATCGAATTATTGGACCCCACTTTTTTAATGAACCACTAAATGGCCATAGTTACCTGAACTTTCTACAAGAATAACTACCCCAACTGCTTCAAGGTCTCGATAGGGATGAGCTCGACAGTATGTGGTTCCAGCACGATGGTGCGCCTCCGCATTACCATCGTGAAGTTCGTGCGTTTTTGGACCAACGATATCCGCAAAAATGGATTGGACGTGGGGGTTTCATTGAGTGGTCACCAAGGTCTTGCGATATCACCCCATCAGATTTCTTCCTATGGGGTTATATTAAAAATAAGGTGTATGTTAATCCACCAACAACAGTGGAAGATATGCGAAACAGGATTAGGGATACCTGTAGAACAATAACGCCACTAATTTTGTCCAGGGTCTAAGAAAATCTGCAAAAAAGACTAAATTTGTGCATTGCACAAGAGGGTCGTTTATTCGAACACTTATTAAAAAGAAATAATTAATCTAACTATTTAATAGGTAATTTTTTTGTTCCAATTTAGTATAAAAGTAAATATGTATTTGCCTTGTCGTTAGTGTTGTGTTAATTTTTTCACATTATGTTTAATTAAACTATTGCCGTTTTAATATAACGAATAATGTATTTCATCATATTTAACCGCATTCTGTTTGTTTCTGTAGTTTCTTTTTATTATTTTACATGGCTACTATGATAATGAAGACTATTTCTATAAAAAAGTATGGAAAATAAGAAAAACTGAAATATCTCAAAAACTATTTTAAATAGGTATAGGATATATTGAACAAAACTTTTAGGGTTTTTATTACTCTATTAAATAACATGAAAATATACAGGGTGTACCATTTAAAAAAAAAGAAGATATTTATTCATTTAAACTTGTTCAAATTTGAGCCGATGTGTTCAACACCCTGTAGCTTTTATTGCAAATATTAGGTAAAAATTATGTTAACTTGCCCTTGGCCTTGCTAAATTCCAAATTTGAATATATTTGTTACAAAATTGAAAACGTTATTTAGGATTGAATTGATGCTTGAAAATGTGACTTTTTTTCTTTAAACTTAATTATCTCAGAAACTATAAAGTTTTGTTATAGTAAACCCTTAATAAAAAAGATTTAGAATTATAAGCTAAATCGAAAATATGATTCGTATATAGGGTGTTCTATTTAAAAAATACAACTTTATGCTGTCCTAGTTTTTTGGCTCACCCTGTAGAGCCCTAAATATTTTTAAAATCTGCGTAAAAATAAACTGTATCAAACAATAAATATAGTTTCTTTGTTAATTTCACCGAAAAGGCACAAACCTACTTCATCCAATCGTTGACTCACCCTGTACATAAAAAAAAACATACATTTTCGACGAATTGAGAACCTCCTTCTTTTAGAAGTCGGTTAATAAAAAAAGGACTTTCTCGATCAAAATATTAATTAGAATGGTACGCTCTGAAGCCGGTCTTACGGTAAAGACATATCACAAATAAAATGCTCCTTCTTACAGGACATTCCGCATCTTTTCACTGTCTGACTATATTCCGTAAGATCATTGTTTCTATTATTAACTGACTGACGCCGGGTATAGCGAACACTGAAATTGAAAAAGTAATTTTCAAAAAATTTACATTTAATATAACTGAAACCTAAGTCAGAAAGTATTATTAGTAATAATAATAGTAACTATAGCATCATAAAACCCGTTATAAACAAATAAAATTTAAAAAACCTACACTTTGCCACGCGTTAAGTATAATTTTGAAACCATAATTAACACTTTTTACTACTATATTTTTTTTCTATCTGAAACAAATTCCAAATAATACATGTTTAACATCAAACACTTATAGATTATGTTTATAACCGTGTCATGGTTCAATTTTTCGCTTAAGTTCACTATGGCTAATTCAATTAATTTAACCTTATTTTGCAAATACTGTCACGGGCAACACAGTATCATTTTCCTTAAGTATCTCCCAGGGGTTCATTGAAGAAAAGCATTTCATTTAGTACAGTTTCAATTAATTTTATTTTTCAACTTGACCATTATTTTATCCTGTTTTAGTATTTCGCTACATACACTGTTTAGGTGTTATCTTATCGATGTTGAACTTACTGCTATCTTTTTTATTCAGATAGGTTTTGTTTATTTCCCTGCCATTTATATTTACATTTGAATGGCATTGTATGTATATTGGGTTGCGGGTAGTTTCTAGTATTAATATGTATTTCTCGAATTTGAAAATAACTACTGGGATACTTATTAGATTTATTTTTGTTTTATGTGGAAAATGCTAATGACTAACGAATTGACTTAACTAACAAATGCATTTCAACCGACGGTTCTTGCCCAGTATCATTCTTTCTAAGCTGTCATTTCTTTCACACGTGGCGATCGAACGAGCCTAACGGAAGTCGATTAGCGCGCAAGCTGGGCGACGGTTATAAATCGAGGCTATTTTGCAGCTACAAACTTTCATCTCAATTGCCAAATTTTTGGGATTCTGAGATGGAAAGTCGAAAATTATACTGGTAATTTTGTTGAGTTTTAAAATACCGTATCTTTTGCCCGGTTAGCAGTTATGGATTTTTTTACCGGGATAAACTTGGAGACAGGGATTTTGGGCAGTTTGCACGTGTCAACGAAAGAATCAATCTAGATCCTAAAGACATCGGGTCCACCCTACCAGTGAAAATACTGCCATTCCACCCTACCAGTGAGAATACTGCCATTCCACCCTATAGGTGACAATACCGCCATTTCACCTTACTGGTTACCGCATTGTATAGTCAATCATACGGGCTATCTACCCTACAGCATAGAACTACACCTGTTGTCCAACTAACAGGCAACCACATCTACACTTGACAGCGTAAGATTGAATCCTATAATTGGAAATTTTATTTTTTTATAATTAAAGACCTTCATTCTAGTGTCAGTCTAGAGGTTAAATGATTTAAGGTTTTATGGCAATAATCCCAGTTTTAATTAAAGTCTATCATTAAAAGTTTAGTAGAGTTTTATTTGATCCCCGAACTGCTTATTTTTGTGTTTTTTTTTATTTTGTTGTTTTTAATTTTGGACAGAGTAGGCTGAAAGCTAGGTCAACACAACAACATGGAGGGTTTCTGCTTATAGCTTGGCTCAAATGCAGTGGTGCCCTTAATTATCCACCCCTACTCTCCGGCATAGGGGTTAGCTTGACACGTTGTTCGCTGGTGCTGCCACCAACTAGCCTTCGGCTCTGCTCTGCTACGTTTTCGTTTATCTTACACCTCTCTGCGAGGTCCAGCGTCCTTTTAAAATACTAGTGTAGCAACCACCAGACTCGCGGAAGAACGTGCATGCGTTTTAACGAACTATATGCACTAATGGGTTAAGGAAAAATTAGTTCCCAAACGCAATAATGCTTTGTACTACCCAATGAAAGTAGATAAATTATCCACTGGGTGGATTAAAGCAGCAATATATGACTCATCATGGAATAGTATCTACGTGAAAAAATTATTGATGAAATACCCTAAATTGTAACAAGCGTCAGTATCGAATACGATGGGGAGAGCGATGAGAGCGACTTTATTGAGAATTAATAAAATATTTAATAAAATTTGATTCTGATTAAAAAACTTTATTTGTATTTAGGTATTTCCTAACTTTTATCAGTACATCAATAATTATTTATAAATAAAATGTTTTCCGCCTATCAAGACATATTATTGTTAAATTTCTCTGCCATTGACAAAAAATGTGTAAAATTGATTCAGAAATTTTAAACGATGTATCCCTTATCAATAAATATTGATTTGTATATATAGGTTTTCTTGTAGAATCCAAATCCAATTTGAAAAAAATATCATTGGGTTTTTTTGTCAATCAAACTATTTTTCCAATTCTCTATGGTTTCGTGGCGTTGGTCCTCGCCAACTGTAAACATTATATTTATTTTGAAATCCTATAAATGTAAATAAATTATGATGGATAAAGCCGAAGTAATTATTATTAATGTTGGATAATAGTTGAATTATAACGAACTATAGTTGCTTATTTTAATGTTTTAGCGATTATAAAAACAACCGTAATTGCTTCGAATGTAGTAAACTTAGAACCACCAAGTGGAGTTGCCTGTGTAGTTTGGTGTCAGAAACTTAATGATTTGGTGAACCTATACGTAAATAATGTTGAAAAGTCAAGAAGGAATGAAAGGTTCTACCTTAGCAAGGTTGTTATTGATAATTATGTGGAAGTTCCCGAAGAATGGAATAATTTTAAAGGTATGCTAAGATAAGAAAAACGATATTTTAAGAATTTAATAATATTTTCAGAAAACCCAAGGGATAATTCTTTTTCAAATTTCATTTTCAAAAATTCATATGATGGAGAGTAAAATTGGAAATAACACATAATATTGGGAAAATAGTTCCCATTGAACATTCAATTTTAGTTACAATTTTTTAATTTTAGCATTTATTTATTTATAAATACATAAATTACAGTATTTATATTCAAAAAAATAATTAACCGCTATATTTTTTTATACTTCAAAAATACTTTTTTGTATTTGTAGGCTTATACTTAGGAAAATGGATATTACGTGGTACTTTTAACCAGGCAAGCATAAGATTTTCTCCGGAATCAAGAAATAATCAAGGAACTGCCAACGCATTTGTATCATTGGCCATTCAAACATTATTCGATGTAAGAGAATGGTCCAGCGATACTGTCGATGAGGTAATAATGTATATAAGGGCTTCCTTCCATACCCTAGAAATTTCTTGCGAACTTTTTGAAGATTTATAAAATCTCAATATGTCTAAAAAATACCATTTTAATTAAAAAAAAAGTTGAAAATTAAGAAAATATATACACTAGCGAAAATTTTTAAAATTGAAACGTAAATCTAGTGTAATTCAATTTTTTCTATAAAGGATTTTTCACTTATTGTTATTTGATCTATTTTAATTTTATTGCTCATAACTGCTTTTAGACTTGAATTTGAATATTCATCAAAAAAAAAATATATATATATTTCTACATTTTCCATATGATTTTGAAATTTTTCGTTTATATCTCACCTCGGTTGCTTTATATGTTATAATTATAGGCAGAGAATATAAAAGGTGTTTTGAAAATACGTGTACAACGTTTTATGACAGACTTTTGATGTTAAAATACGTCTATTTAAGCCAACTTAATTATATTCGATAATGCTTCATTTAGTCGGTAGAAAACGTCAAAATTTTAAGAAAATGATGATTTTTTCCAAAATTCTTGGAAAGGTGGTAACTGGATTTAATAATATGCATTTTCTAGTGGTATAGTGATCGCCTATAAAGTAGTGTAAGTGTTATAAATGTGACGTGACTTGTAAGCATCTCTTCTGATTTTTTATGTCATCAACGTTTTAACGCCTTAAATATTTCTATTCGATAATTGCATATATTTGGAAGCTCTTTTATCTCTAGAAACATTTTCGTTGGATGACCGGTTTTCTCAGAAGAAAAATATTTTCAGTAACATGTGTACACCAATTTGCTGTAATAATACTAGTCAACATATATGAAAAAAAAATTGCGACTGATGTTATAATGGCTGTCCGTGGGAGTTTAAAGCATCCCGATTGCGAATTCAACGACGAAAATTTTTCGTCACATATAGACTTTGAGTTATAGAATGTATGAGCTATTATTATTTAATACAAACATTTTTTTATAATATTTATACATAACTTAAAAACAAAAAAAAACAAGATATTTTAAGGATAACAGGGCTTTTTACAAAAATGCACATGCAAATATATTTATAGTAAGTCTTTCGTAAATAACTTTTTTGCAAATGTTGACTTTCGTTTATATTCCTGATCGCTATCTCTCATAAGAAACCAACAATAATTCCCCATCATTGCTGGGTCCTATCTGCATGGATAGCGTTGCTCCATTCCAAATATGTCTTGGTGGAACCTTTCTCCTTGCTCGTCACTAACCGCAACCAAATGTTCTGAAAAAAAAATTAAATGGGAATGCAAGAAGTGTAGTTTAAGGGACATGCGACAGACCATTGTGCAGTAGCTTTCAAGCAGTTCTTCTACAAATTTTTCGTAGTTTTCTACTTCTTTTGTTTCCTAAGAACTCCGAAACGATTGTTTTAAAAGTACTTCACGCAGCTAATTCAACATCACTTAATTTTTAATCAAACTGTTGATCTCTTAGTATTTTTCTAATTTGTTGTCCAACAAATATTCCTTCCTTAAGCATAGCACCACTAACTTTAGGAAAAATTTGTTTAAAGCATTTAAACGCTTCTGCTTCTTTATCTAATGCTTTAACGAAATATTTAATCAATTCCAATCTAATCTGTAATGGAGGTAATAGTATTTTTTTGGGATCAGCAGAAGGTTTATTCTTTACGTTAACTTGACCTGGAATATATTGATCTTTCGGAAGCCATTCTTTTACTTGATAATGGCTTTGTGTTGCTCTACTGTAACAAACGCAAAGAAAAAAGCAATACTTCCACCACAATCTACCCTGAAGCCCTTGTAATAGTCCTGTGATTTTCATGTCACCACCTACTTGCCACTTATACGCATCATAGCTTATTGCATTTAGAATAAATGACTTTCTCTCGTATGTTTTCTCCATGTCAACTCCAAATGCCAGAGGAATAGACGGTCTTTTGTTGCCATTATGGAGCAGAACTGTTTTTAAACTTATTCTAGAAGAATTTATAAATAATCGTCATTCGTCCGAGTTATGTGCAAATCTTAATTATTCCATACAGTATTTGAATCAACACAAACACACATTTTATCCTGCAGAGTAAAAAACGAGAATAGCTCTTGGTTGCGATTCCTAAATATTGCAACTTTGTTGGAATTTAGACTCCAATAATTCAGCATGCTCTTTAGACAAGTAGGGGTCCCGAATTATATCATTTAATCGATTAATTGGGGTACTTCCCTTCACTCTCGGGAAAATAAGAATCGTCTTTTTCTGATACATTAACGAGTCCTTATCATCAAACATTTCTAAATCCTTCTCCCATTTTGCCGGGGGCGCTGAAACTGGTAAACCTCCTCCATGAAGAACTAGTTTTGTTGCTGAGAGAATATCCGGGTAGTCAATATCATGGTTGTTCCTTATTGAAAATTCGACACTTTTGTCCTGCAAAAGTAACAGTCATTATTTTTGTTGGTTTTTCTCAAAATCATTGGAACTGCAAAAGGCGTAGAAGAGCGTTTGCCATTTGATAGTTACAGATTTGCTGCACAGGTTTGGTAACATCTGTGAGGAACCCAGTCCCGATGTTGGTCGCCAACAAGACATTCAAAATACCTATAATAAGCTACTTTGATTCTTTTATTTATGGTCCCGTTCTGAGATTTAGGGGCAAACTGACCACATATGTAGCAAAAACTATCCGCGGGACTAACACAGTTTCTGTACTTTAGACATTTTTTTACTGCCGCGTACGTCGGTTCAGAGATGTGATACTACCTATACAGGCGCCAACTAACTTTATTCAACACAAACATAATACTAATACAAGGCTCTTACTATTGATTTGTTCACGCATTTCGCTTCTTTATCTAATACTAACCACTACTCGTGCTAAACCAATACTGATGATGTGACTGCCGGTCAGCTACTTTTATAGCCGTTCCGTACTTCTGCTAATTTCTAGAAACAACGGGAATCCGAAGTTGGAAAAGCGACGGCATACTTCTGGTATACAGGGACCATCTATAAGTAGATTCGGCTACGGGGCAAGTAAAATTTGGAATTACATGGGTTTAAATTCTGTTATTTGAAGTCCTAGGAGGTTGATACTTCGTAGTTGACTTATCATCCCTAGACACCTTACGTTGTGTGGCCACATTGTGCACAATTTCCCTAACTTATCGAAAACTTAAATTTGGCAACGTCGCACTACAGACGCAAATTACTTTTTAAAATAATGTGATTAAAATACTCATTCATTTTTCCTGAAAAATTCATAACTCAAAAATGTTACGTGTTAGGAAGTTTATACTATCGTTTTCGCATTTAGAGACCAAAAATTAACCAAAGACTACCTTTTACATTACAGTCGCAAATTGGCTGTAAAGTAGTGTAATAAAACAATTTTTAGAATAAATGTCGGAAATACATGTATGTATTTTAAAAATATTGAAAAACTAACTAGAAAGAAGACATTAATTAACCAAATGTGCAAACTGGCCGCCATTTTACTGAATACACTTATCAGCACTTTTTAAAAAATGGAATATCTCAGGATTATTAAAAAGGTTGCTAGCGTTTAAAATGTCCGTCAATAATTCTTCCTGGGTATTCACTGAAATCTAGTATACTTCTATTTTAAGAACGCCCCGCAAAACAAAGTCACACATATTTAACTCTGGAGAACGTGGTGGTCATCTTACTGGTGCCCCGTTATCTCTTCCAATCTATCGGTTGGGATATTGGTCATGCAAATATTGCCGAACAGCAACAAAAAATGGGGTGGAATCCCATCACGCATGTACCATAATTCTCATCGAAGTAAAATAGGCAAGTTTTCCAGAAGAACTGATAATGTGTTTTGCAAAAAATTTAGATTAGATAACTATTTCCATTTATCCTGCTTGGAATTACAACAGCACCAATAAGATAGCGATCAATAATACCTGCCCAAACATGTATCTTAAAGTTATGCTGATGGTGTGCAACTTTAACGGTATATGGATTTTCATCCGTATAAACATGTTCATTGTGCAAATTGGTGACTTCAGATCTTGTAAAGCACACCAAGTCAATAAACAAAATTTTTCTACCAAAATTTGGATCACGAATTCTTTTGTTTCGAATAAATTCGCAAAATGTAAGGAGCATGGATAAAAGTTCCTGAAACTTTTAGACGTGATATGAATATAACAAGAGTTCTTTTAAAATATAACTTACAATAGTTTTAAAGATATCCAACTCACTTTCTGAGCAGCGGGTATTAAGACTTTGTTCTTCTTCAACTTTTTCCAAAATGTCCTCTTCTTTTTCGGTTGTTCGAATACGACACCAACCCTAAAATTAATTCTCAAAGCTGCCAATTTCTCAGAGATGATGCTCAATATTCGCAAATGTTTTGTGGCTTTGTATTCGCCGGTTAAGAAATCTCTCCATGTAAACTCTGACACTTCGAGGTCCAATTTCTTCACAAAACCCATACACCAGGAGCATGTCAACCTTCGCGAAATGCATGTAGTTACCCATGTTTAATAATAAAATAGGCTTAGAAATTTTTAATGTTGATCTTACTTTAGTCGACTTCTTAGACAGTGATAACAATTTATCATTAGTCAAATTATTAAATGCCATAGCAACAAAGTCACCGAAAAATTTATTATTACAGGTATTTTTTATTATTACAATTAATTGGTGTATGCATTTAATTGAAAAAAAAAATTTCCTGGCGAAAACTTTTCAAGAAGTAAACAAGCTTACAAATATATGCAATTATCCAGTAAAAATATCGAGGTTTTCATAATGTTTGCTGACATAAATATTAATAAATCAAAAGCGATGTTTACAAGTGACGTCACCTTTATAACACTTGCACTACTTTATAGCCGGTCGTTATACCACTAGAAAACGTCATGTCATAGTGTTACGCCACATACCAGAGATCATTAAATTCACTTACTACGTTTTCAAGAAGTTTGGGGAAAATCAATATTTTCTTAAAACTTTGACGTTTTCTACCGTCTAAAGGAAGCAGTATCCGATACAACTAAGTTGACCTAAATCAACCTATTTCGACGTCAAAAGTATGCAATCAAATATTGTACACCTATTTTCCGAACACTCCGCATAGGCAGCATGTCCACCATGCCGGTAGTTGCCAAAGTACGAGAAAGAAAAAAGATTGAAAGCGTATTATCTTTTTTTCTCCAGTGACTAAGCCACAGGGCTACGTAACCCCCAAGCGCGAATAAATATTCTAAATCTGATTTAATACGCCGTGGCTTTCAATCTCCTTTCTCTTAGGGATGCGCTGTGTACATATCCTGGCTACGATTATAATTAGCTAAATAGATGGCTTTCTCTTCAGATTCTTATGACTGGTGATGGCTATTACAACCTATCAGTAGAACAACTTAACCAAAAGGGCACTTATACTAATCCTCACTTGATGTTAAGCGAACTTAAATCTTTCTGTAAACTACGGAATAAAGAAGCTCATTTTGAATTAGAAGAATGTATCGTCAATGGAGTTATAAATTCTAAGATTGAAAATGATCTTCTAGATTTACGGCAGGTAACATGATTTCTATATCTTTTAAGCTGTGATAAGGAATTCTAAATAAATCAACATAAAAAAAATTATATATATTTGATACTGCTAGTTATATTATTTACTGGAAATTAGGATTCATTTATATTAATATCGAAAGCAGCATTCTTATTGTAACACAATTGGTAAATTACTCTCTCTATCCTTGATAAAAGTGGCAAAAATTATTTTAAGCAAAAAATATTTATTGCAATTTTAATTTGTACAAATAGATATATATATATATATATATATATATATATATATATATATATATATATATATATATATGTATATATGTAGTTTGATAACATACTGAATTCTCAAAGGCTTTTAATGTTATATAGCCAGCTTTCCTTATTAGGAATTTAAACTTTTATTATTGACGTAATATTTTACAATACCAAAAATTTGTATGGCATTCAACAATTTGATTATATTATATTAAATTTAGTATAGTATATTTTATCTGCCAAAAGAGATGAAACATAACTAAAACTAAAATGAAAAAGAGCATTTTATTTTCGATAAAATCTTGGAAATCACCAAATTGTCCTAAAACTGTGTAAAATATTAAATACATTATTTTTACGTTTAATTAAGCAGATGGTTGAAATGGACTTGCTATACTTCAATGCACTTTCTTATCCTCCAGATTTTTTGTTCTACTTGTACTATATAAAACATTCCAGGATCATTGCGAATGAATGAAGAAATGAAATAATGTATTGGCCATAAGACGGATACTTCAGCATTAGTTTCGTCAATAGTATACAATTAAAAAATATATAAATAACATACCTTAAAAATAGAAAAAAACAAAAAATAGTTATATTAGTTGGTATCACAAGATACTGCTTGTTATAATATGTAAAGTAAACTTAATTTAATATTTTAATATTAAAAGCCACAGATCAGAATCTTAAAGCAATAAACAGGGAAAAAAAAAGAAAACGATAAGAGCATAATCCCTCGCATTGGCCAGCGGAGGACGCAACGAGATAATAACTCGATACACAGCAAAAGAGTCAGCAACAGCTCCACCGGGGTATCCGCAGATATAGCTGTCTTGGTATCATCAGCAAACATAACCAACTTTCCCCTACTGATGAATCTAGGTAGGTCATTGACATAAATTATAAACAAGAGAAGCCCCAAAACCGACCCCTACGGCATACCCAAGGCGACTTTCTTATGATCTGATTTACTTTCCTGGTATCGGACAAACATACTCGTGCAATTATTCCTTCAAACAACTCTTCCCTGGTATTTACTTGCGTTAAATAAACTTTAAGATTCCTCTATAAAAAATTTATTGAATTTAGGTCAGCAAATCTTGGTGGCCAGAAAACAGGTGCGCCTCTACCCATCAGACGATTACCAAAAGTATTGTTAAATGGTGACGCAGTAAGTTGTTGAGATGTGATGAAACATCATCGTGCATAAACCATATCTGAGCTTTAACTAACGAAGATACATCTTCTAAAAGATTATTTAAATTTTGGTAAAGAAACTGTAAATAAGTGAACTAGTTAATCTTTCTTCTATTATGAAAGATCCAATCAAATAATTCTCAGTCATCTCCACCTCCACCGCCTCTACCCATCAGACGATTACCAAAAGTATTGTTAAATGGTACCGCAGTAAGTTGTTGAGATGTGATGGAACATCATCGTGCATAAACCATATCTGAGCTTTAACTAACGAAGATAAATCTTCTAAAAGGTTATTTAAATATTGGTAAAGAAACTGTAAAGAAGTGAACTAGAATCTTTCTTCTATTATGAAAGATCCAATCACATAATTCTCAGTCATCACCAATCATAAATTTTCATATTTAATTTACAGATTAAGATTAAAAGAGGCAAGTTTAAAACAAAAACGGCAAGTCAGATCCCACGCCTTTTCTTAAATAACAAAACTCGTCGATTAGAATTTGCCAAATCACATGTATTGTGGAATATCGCGAATTGGAAAAACATTCTGGTCCCAGATGAGGCAAGAATTCAATTAGGAAAACCAGATGAAAAAATACACGTCCCTTAAAGAATTGGTAAACATGTACCGTTGCAACCTCATACAGAGCAATAATTATGAAGGGACAGGTTTAATTCTTTGAGGTAAAATAACTGAACAAACAATATTTTATATGGAAAACATCCAATAAGATCATATTTTGACATATGTCGACTGCATTGGATACAAAAGGTTCGTATTAATGCACGATATCGTTCAATTA
This sequence comes from Diaprepes abbreviatus, assembly GCA_034092305.1. Taxonomy (NCBI): domain Eukaryota; kingdom Metazoa; phylum Arthropoda; class Insecta; order Coleoptera; family Curculionidae; genus Diaprepes; species Diaprepes abbreviatus. Next base: position 4,817,883 of record JASJET010000011.1, read on the forward strand.
AATGAAGCTGGTGCAGTGACTAATCACCTCGATGCGATCCAGATTCAAAACTTAGATTAGCCACTGTATAGCTATAGTTAAGTCCAATAGAGGACAAGTGGGATTAGCTAAAATGCTGCATACGATGAAATCCAGTTCCACGTAGAACAGCTCTGATTGATATCACAATGTGAATGGAACACATTTCCTCAAAAATACATTCAAACTATACTTAGGAGCATGCCGAGTAGAATACAAGCAGAAGAGGAAGGCAGAGTTGTTGCTTACCATGCTTCTGTTTTAATCAAAAGATTAGTAATTGTCATCCCAATTTAATTTAAATTTAAAGTAAATATTCTTAAATTTTCATAACACTTTGCATTTTTTTATGTTTTTTTCCTCATAAAAACCTATTCACTTAAAATTGCTAGTGTTATTAACTATTCTTTTTAATATAAAGAGTTATAATTACTTATAAATTGAGTTCACCATCTTATCACGCCCAATTTTGGAGTAAACTAGTGACGTGGGAATCAGGAACTTTAGTCTACAGAGATTAAATTCTAATCTCTTTGATTCCAGTTATTAAAAAAGGTTTTTAGAAAACTTTACTATACTCCTAACATCTAGATTTCTACTAATATTATAATCAGACTCATGTTCAGCACTCTACACTGACTTGTCATTGTCACTAGGATTACTGATGATCAACTGGTTGTTTGATTGACGACTGATTCACCGATTAATTCACGTCAAATAGTCTAACCCCAGATCAACCCTAGTTGACTAACCCTTATCCCAAGCGTGTCTATTTTTTGTCATTCTCTTGCTTTTCGATCAAACCATATTGTTTAACAAACATAGAAAGCGATCTTGCTGACTTCGTGAATTTGTACGATTGACGTCTTCATGACCCAGAAAGCGACCTTGCTGACTTCATGAATTTGTACGATCGACAACCAGTATATATACTAATATTTCATAATTGGAAAGTTATAAAATACTTAAAGATAACACGGTTTGTTTTTGTTTTGATTTACAATGGAAAAATTAATTAAATTTGGAAACGTGGATTTATGTAGTATTATATTATTACCTTCATAACAATTTTTATTCTTTCCACAGGGAATTTTGAAAATTTATAAATATTTGGTAATTTTATGCATACGTATATTATTGTACTATATACCTTTCCCTTTGGATAAAATTATTTATGTCAATTTTAGGGTTTGGAAACTTTCTTTAATGATAATGATACAGGAGTTCTAACCACTAGAGAAATATCATTGCCTATTTGGAAAAGGGCAGAAGCATTTTTCTACCTCGATCCATATAGCAGAGATGATAAAGGCCTACCTACAGGTAAGGTCTTCACGAAAATCTTACCCTACTATACGATTTTGGCATAACTTAACTAAAATTGTTTTCTATTTCAAACATTTTTTATGAATAGCAAAGGCAAGTTAAGATCAAGATAAGGTGCTACTTGCTCCCTATAGTAAAAAAGTACAGCAAAAATTAAAGCGATATATTTCGCTATAGAAGATAACAAAATATGCTAAACTTACATCGATTATTATTTTATTTCTAATAGCATAAATATCACACACTAAATAATATGCAGTAAAGTCAAATCATCAAAAACAAAAATTATCTGCACATGTTTTTGTAATTTTTTATTCACACAAGTTCTTAATTTAAAATGTAATTGGTATGAGAAATTCATCACAACACTGGCATTGTTTTAACTCTTTATTTGTTGGTACGATGCGATGTTTGGATTAGGTTACATATTTAATCATTATTAGAAATAAATTGAAAGTTTTGGACTCTGAGCTTATATTTGACCTGCGTCAACTGAAAAGTGTATCGTGTCGATATACACTCCAATGATTTGATCTTGTAAAGTCGTGATGCCAAAGATGACTTATCTCAACACAGCATTTATTGAAAATTTCATCACTATTTATAAAGTAAGCTACTTCTATAATTTTTTTTTCATATTGAATTCCATATATATTATTGCAGATTTAGACCCCTTTATATGGTAATATTTGTTCTGGGCGTCCGGTAGTTTTTATCCTAGGGTTAGTTTTAACATTTCCATTAATTTTAGAGGATAAACATTTGGCTATAAATCAAACTTAATATTACAAGGATTGACAATAATTCTTGTTCGATTACAAACGAATGGTAGAGCCCTTAGTTCAGATATTGTCCATGACCTTGACATCCTAAATCACTTACTTTCAGGGCAAATTTATCCGCTAGCTAAATAGAGTTTAGAGGCATCTACCTCTGCTGGATAAATGTGTCATCGAAATATCTCAACCAAACTTTGGATTTCAGTGTTGCTAATTCTAGGGCAGAAATTTTGAATTATTGTAATGATATTATATTTATCATAGTGGTAAATAATAAAATTTTTTCCTTCCTTTGAATTGGCTTCGTTAATTTTTCTAATACTTTATACTTTCATAGTTCTGAAGATTTCAGTCTTGCTGTCAGATTTTTTCAAATACATCACTGTTATTGTCGGTTCTCAACTAGGTACTTCATTAAGTGGCATTCATGGATGTTATAACGTGTAGCATGCGTCGAGCTGGATCAAGGGATATTTTCATTACGAATATTTTCAAATCCCATTGATGTTTGATATTCAGATTATCCAGCAAGCTTTGATGCGGAATCTATCCCATAAACGTCTTTCACTTTCAGTTTTTGCTATTATTCATATTCCAAGATTCCCAGCTTAAAATGTGGGACTTGTCATCGCAAAAGTAGCTCAAACTTTTCATCGTCGGTTCAACCAAAACGAGTAACTCTGAAGTATTGCTCCGTATTTCACGAGTTATTTGACTCACTTTAAAACTCCCAATATAATGTTTAACTCTTCAGCTTCTTTTTGAACCGTGCTTGCCATTTTCTCAATATTTCAATTGTCAGTAATTGTTATAATGATTCCAGGACATTTAAACCTGAGAAATTCAACAAATCTTTCAACAGGACCTCCAACAACAATAACACAATCAGCTGTTCTTTTATAAATAGCGTTTACGCCATCTAGTGCTCCTTTCCCGTGCCCATCTATTGAAAAATTCCAAGAGAATTTTCTAATGCCCTGGACAGCTTCCTATAACTTTTTTGTCAAAATATGGAACATTGCTTTATTTCAGTATTGCGTAACAGCTCCTTCGTTCATGAAATGAATGCATATGATATTAGCGCGTAACGCCCTGAAAATTATTTGTAAATGTGTCTGTATTGCCGCTGGCGAATTTAGAAAGGTTCTTTGGTACTATACAGTAACATTGAGTGTCTCCTTGCTATAAAGTACGACCATGTGGAGACTAAGCTGAGTACGAGGACCTTCAAAATGAAATGCTTGTATTTCTTGTTGTTATTTAGTACTACAATTTTCTGAAAAATCCATCCTTAACTCATATTTTCATTCAAGGATTTCATAGCCTTAAATTGGTGACCAATGTTTCTTGCGTGATCAACAAAATTCTTCAAATCGTTATTATAATCTTCTACAAGTTGACTCTGGGGTACTCAGAAGTTTTATTAACGCTGACATAGTCAGTGAAATGCTGCTCGTCATACTAATTACATCATATGTTTTGCAATAACTTCTGACGACAGGTATGATTTGTGCTTCAAATCTATGTTAGCATGGGTAACACGGACACGTATCTCGTTCATTTACCTTAGGAATTGTTACCTAAAAAGGTCGCAAATGACAAAAATTTGGCAACTGATATAGTAGTTGTTCAACTTGAATTTTTTTATATTGATTGTTAATAGTGTCCTGCAGGTACGTTTTTTGCTTCAAACCTTTTCTAGTCACATTATTTGCATTTTCCTGCTCCTAATCTGCTGTTCTCGTCGTTCTCGAAGTATTTTCGCACCATGGTGATGAATTTCATTTACATTCCGTTTTTACCACTCGATTTTTGAGGCAACAAAGATGGTTGAAGTACAGAGTTTTTCATTTTCTTGTAAGTTTTAGAACTTCCTTCGTATCTCCAGAACTTATATTTTTCAATCAAGTTCCCATAAATTACTTTCGAAAAAATTTTTCCATTTTCTTTTGATTTTTGTGTGGTAAAATTTTCCTTCAACTGCTCATTTATCACCTTACCAAATAATACTTTCTTTACTAGTTATTCCCCAGTCTCAGGTGGATGTATCATGTTCTGTAATTTTGTTTGAAATCATAAAAATTATTATTCGCCAACATGTCAAGAATGAATCATATTATATTATCCTAGTATTTCCACCCTATTTCTCGATAAGGTGAAACAAAAAATTGTGATATTTGGATATAATCATGGCCGGATTTCCATGAGGGTGAAACGCTCGCCCCCGCAAGCTTAACTTGAAGTTTAAGTTAAGTTCGTTAATGAAGAGTCATCTGAATAAAACTGATTTGTATTGTTTAATAAATTATTATTTAATAATCTGATTTTTCTAATTTTATTAGAGTAGGATATTTAGATTTGATGACAAAAATGAAAGAGGTGAAATACGAATTCAATTCTGTCGTAATGAAAATCTAGTTACCAAAAACACCTTTTGTAAACTACACCCTAGATGACTACGCCTAGAAGTCTCCTGAAAATGGACAGAAGAATAGCTTTACACATGTTGCAACCTACCCAGGAGCAGACATCAGCTTAGATCATAACCTTCTTTTTGCGGATTACTCTTTTCGATGTAAACTACTACGAAAAAAGCATAGACATCGAAAATATGCTACTCAGGCATTAGAACAGCCCTCAGTACAAGAAAACAGGAAAACCAAATTAAACAAAGTTTGTCAAGCAAAGAATTTTTGTCAAGTAGCTAGTGAAACTGTTCCTGGGCAATCAAAACAATAAAAAAAATCATGCATGACACACGAAATATTGAACATAGTGGCTCAACGTCGGTTTGTTAAAACTCAGCATGATAAATATAACGAACTAAATCACAATATCCGCACAAAAATAAGGGAAACTCAAGAGAAATGGAGTAGAGAACAATGTGATGAGGCTCAAAAACAGCTGCATGATTCTTTTCACTTCCATAGTAAAGTAAATAATTGGAGCAAATAGCATTGCCCTCAATAAGAAGTAGAAAAGGAAGATCAATTTTGGATACCGACGAAGTAAAGAAAACTTGGAATTACTTATATAACCGATAATAAAGAATGAAACATCCACTCATCGAATAAATAGGAAAAGTATTAAGTAGGTCTATAAAAGAGTACATACTTTATAGTTATGGTTGTGTCAAGGATAAGTATTACTCCCAGCAACGATCGATATTCTCAACATACTTTATGAATTGTTCAAATTATATTTGCCAAACGAAAACATCTCCATTACACACTGAAAGAAAAATTAAGAACTATTTAATTAAATGGTATTTTTATTCATTCAATCACATGGCAGTGTCCAAGCCATTCTGAAAACTGGGAAAGCACGTTTCACAAATGTCGATGATACATTGCATTTGAAATTCTAGTTTCAAGGTCCCCTAAACAGTTAGGCTTTGTACTAACGACTGCAATCTTTAAATGGTCCCAAAGATAGAAATCTAACGGGGTTAGATCGGGTGATTTAGGAGGCCATCCAATGGGTCCTCTTCCATCTAACGATTTTCCAGGAACCGTTTCATCTACATAGTCTCTGACATATCTACCAAAATGCGTTAGTAATCCATCTTGTTGAAACCAAATGTGGTTTCTTAATATCAGGTCGTTGTGTTGGTCATAAAATATATTAACGAGATCGGATAGAATTCAAATTCATAGCAAATTTAAATAGGAATCCGTCGTAAATTTTTCGTGAAGAAAGGTCCTATAATGTGGTTTCCAATAATGTTTGCCAAAACATTTAACTTTTGAGGATATTGTGTATAGTGTTCCACATCTAATGAGCATTAGAATCAAACCAGTACCGACAGTTGTGTCTGTTTTCCAAGCCATTAAGACACAATAGGGCCTCATAAAAAATAAGATATGGTTCACAAAATCAGGTTATAGCTCTTTAATATCTATTAGTTCTTGACAAAATTACATATATCTATCAGGATCACCTTTTAATAGTCTTTGAAGCAATGATAAGGATTATCGTACACAAAAGCAATACAGAGGCCCGTGGTTTTTCTTGCAGGACAAGCAAAATATCCAAAGATTTATTGTCATTGGTAGTTGTTTTCGGACGCAGACTCTGCGGCAGGTTTTTTACATCAAAATTATGGAATAGCCTCTTAGCCGTTGATTTGAAAAGTTTCATTGATTGATTTTGTTTCGATCAGTATTAGTTTACTCGATAATAAAAATACTAATGTGACAACATTTGATCGTAGAGTTCTGCGAATGATATATTTTGGTAGCGTAAGGTCGTTCTGTCTACAATCAAACTGTTAGCCCCTATTAATAACTACTCTTATAATCTATCAGGAAATCTCGCAGACATTGGCACTCTGGATTCTGGATGTTCCTCTTCTCTCTTGCAGCTTTAGATCCAAACAACCACACGTTATTCAAGCTTACCAAAACCATAACTTCAAGACTTCAAGAGTCAGGCAAGCTCTTACAGCAGTGCATCCGCGAGTTTAATCGCGTGAAGGTTTTTAATTAAATTAAACAAAACAGGTTTCTCAAATCCGTTAAGTCTATTAACAAAAATAAATAGGAAACGAAAATATTTACAATGAGAAACTTAAAATTAGAAATGAATAACAATATTAAAGTAACTAACATAACTGCTTTTAATGGCCATTCTATTAGTAAAAATGTAAAACCCAATTTAGAAGATAAAACTTATAAATATCTTTCTAAAATATTAAACAGAAAAAAGAATAAAAACACGAAAAAATTATATTACTTAAAAAAACAGTATTAAGGTCGCTAAATTATCGATTAAAATAATACAAGTTCTTTCCTTAACTTCCCCAAAAGAAATACAAAAACAAAAACAAAGGAAACCCTCATTTCCGACAAATAAACACGTCACGTAATTACATTGCTCTTAGAACTGGTACCAACCGCCCTAAACGAATTCCAGATTGTAATTGAAGTTTATTATTTCTTAAAAGGCCAAACTTGTATTTCTTCGACACCCCGCGGATCCCGTTAGTCATCTATTTCGAATACTTAATTCCCGAATTGGCCTCTGAGCATCTTAATCCTATTTTCTTTTATACAAAAGGGCTAAAATGACTATTCTATGTCTTTCTATAACTAAAGGAATAAGATCTGTAAAAAAAACCTAAATGCCCTTTTATTCATTTTGCTGGTATTTAAATCATTCTTTCTTGCAATCAGGACAAACAGTCGCTTTATTAATTCCTTTCACATGTCAAACGCTATATTAAATTATAATGAGTTTATTTGATTATTCTTTTGTTTTCTAATAATGGGAAAATCCTTCAATATTTTAATACATTTTAACGGTATTTTCATATAACACATGTTTGAGACCTCCAGCGGCCCTTTTCGGTTTGATTCACATAACCTGGGTAGGATTTCTTTGACAGATTTGTAGACAAATCTGAAAGAGGGTCTTTTACTTTATGTCCTTATAAATTCTGAGTTTATATATTTTTAAAAAATATTTAAACGACTCAAAGATAATAAAGTTAAAATTATGCTTAAGTACGATAATTAAATTATTTTTCTTTTAGACTTTCTTGGGTGGTAATAAAACAAGATTTACTATCCCGTTCTCACGGATAAAATCTATCCACAGAGTGATTATTTAATTACTTATTTTAACAGAATATACAGACAGAGAAAAATACCTACTAACAACGGAAATTCAAATCTTTAATTAGTTCGTTAAATTAAATTGTCAATATTTTTAAAACAGTTAAAATTGTAAATAGGTTATACTAAACAAAAAATATTCTAAATTTATTGGAAATTTAAAATAACTCATAACATATAGAATATTCCATTCAAAACAATTATTAATGATATAGTCATTTGACAATTGTTGATGTCACTGGCATACAGGTATAAAATGCACAATCAAATAGAAGATTTGTATTTCTGAAGGTTAAAAAAACCTGTATTCTATTACATACTAAGTCGATAAAACATTAGTTATTTAAAGTTCATGGTTCCAAGTAGAAGCAATTTGAAAAGCCGTCCTAAAAGTCACTAGTACTATAATTCAAACCGAAGTTAAATTTTATATTGTCAAAAGAGTGCTTGACTCAACTTATCGTATATACACTTTCAACCTTTTCTATTTTGTTTTAGGATATGGGACATCTTGTGTAATACGAATGCTTCGGCTCAATGAATTTGCAAAATGTATTGAGGCAAATCTCGATCCAAACAGCGATGATATTTTCAATATAACCAAAGTTACAATTACCATTTACGAGTCGGGTGATGAAGGTCTTGCTAAGCCACCCTTAAAGAACTACACGGCCATTAATAATAATTCAGCGATTCTAAGAAGTTGGTTAAGCGAGCAGCATGAAAAGTATGAATTTAGAAAAGGAAGACAAACTGTTCCTATGTGTTTAAGCGCCGTAACTTTCAATAAGCTTAAGCCATCTTTGGAGTGGACGAGGAATGACATGGATGCGATTATGGATAGAGGTGAGTTTTTTTCTAAGATGATTCAATGATAAATGAAACTTCTGAAACGTTATACGACTCGTGCACCCAAAATAATATTACATAATCTAATATTATGTACATCCAACACTATATGACATAATTTAATATTATGATATGCTATAGACAGAGTAGAACTAAAATAATTAGTAGATTCAACCGTTGAAGTTTTCTGTCACCTCGAAGGGATCTAATTTAATTTTAGCCCGAAAGCACTTCAGTGATGTTAGTATTACGAATTTTATATTTTTGATCGCTATGCATTTCCGATATTAAGAAAGTAAGTAGATGCAATTTTCCCCATCCTTTAAAATTTATTTTAGCAGTGTTTTATACTGGCATTCCCACTCTCAACTTCGTTACAGATAATGTTGTAACCAATTCAATTTCTAACAGTATTAAATTGATACAACTTTGAGAAATATGATATTTTTGGTAGCAAAATTTATTCTTCTTCTTCAAGTACCTTCTCCATTGCGGAGGTTGGCAATCATAATAGCTATTTTAATTTTTGAAGCAGTTGCTCTAAATAGTTGTTTTGAACTGCCTCCCAACCATTCCCTTAGGTTTTTTAGCCATGAAATTCGTCGTCGTCCTACTCCTCTTCTGCCACTTATTTTGCTTTGGATTATGAGCCGTAAGATGGTGTAGTCTTTTTTTATTTATTTATTAGCTATTCAAATTACCTTTGTGGGCATTAGTTCTTGTGTGTTTGGGCATTATTTTGATGCTACATCCTCTTCATGTTTATTTTCTCTCATCGATCTTAGCATAATTTTAATATTCACCCAAACTCCAAAAACCACATACTTAAACATGGTTATTCACCCTATACGGTACGGAATATTGCGAGCAAAATACGTGACTTCCAAAAAGTTTTACTTTTGGGATATATGAAGGTCTAGTATAGTTACTTCCTAAAATTATTTTCATATTATACAGGGTGTCCCAAAAGCTCTGGAAGTATCAAAGTTTTGTTTTTTTAAATATAACTCCCTGTATATTATTGCATTTTCGAATTTTTCGTTCAAAATAAGTGCTTGTTGTAATAAAATTTATAATACCTAAACCTTTAGAGTTTGGAATTTTGACCAAATCTAACCTAATTTTCATGTTTCAAATACTTAAGAATTTTTTCAGTTATGTAATCGAAATTTACAGTAAAGTGTAACAATAAATCATATTTTATATCCCAATTGTAATAAACTTGCTATATTATACAGGGTGTCCAAAAATTAAAACTAATCAAATAACAACTTTAAATGGCTATAAATTAATTATTTTAAATAGAACGCTACACTTTTTAATTTACCAGAAAATGTACCTTTTAAATACCAAAACTGGTAACGACGATAGCACAAAACAGAAGCAAAATATTTATAGTAGATGCTAGAAATGTTGACCATCCATTTCCAAACACTTACATATTCTTTTTTCGAAACCACTGCTAACTCTGGACAACATTTACGGGGTTAGAGTTTGAAAAGCGTCTCTTATACGTATTTTCATACCTTGTGGTGTTGTCGGGGTGGTATTGTAGACAACTCCTTTTATGTATCCTCATCAAAAGAAATCTGATATAGTTAAGTCCGGAAATATCAGGGGCCAATATTGAAATCCGTTTCTCCCAATCCACCTGTTTTGAAAGTTGATATTTAAAAATTACCGAACCTCGCAATGATAATGAGGCGAAGCTCCATCCAGTTGAAGCGATACAGTTGTATTAATATTTAAAAGGGCATCTTCTAATAACATGGAAGTTGGTATAAAAGAAAATCGCTAAATATCAAACCATTTAAAGGTCCTTCAAAAAAGCAGAGTCCAATTAAGTATGGACCCAGTATTCCTCCCCAAACATTAGCCGACCACCTATTCTGGTTACTCATTACTCTGTATTCATGCGGATTTGAATCAAAATAGTAATGAAAGTTGTGTCTATTCACGAAATCATTGTTATGAAAAGTATATTCATCACTAAACTACACATTATCAAAAAATTATTCATTTTCTGCTACTTTATCTAACACCCACAAGCAAAATTCAATTCAATTGTTACAATCATTTCCGTGAAGCTCTTGACAAACCTGGATTTTATAAGGATGAAATCTGTATTTGTTAAGAATCCTTGAAACACTTGCTTGACTAATGTTAGTATTTTCGGATATATGATTATCACCAATATTGGGATTTTCGATCACTGAACGATACAGTAAAATATATGCTTCATCCTCAGTGACAGGTTTTCTTATAACAGGTTTTTTATAACTAACACTTCCACTTTCCCGAAACCGACATTCTCCAAGGAAAAAAATAATAGCATAAATATCAATAATGAAGTTTCACAGTTACAAAAAATAATACCGCTATTATAGCAACAGACATTCCAGACTAAACTGACAGATTAAATGAATTATCTAAGGTTTCTAAATGCCATAGGCAACTAGATACATTAGAACATCTATTCAAAAAATATAAAATGGTGCAGAAAACGATTAGTTGGCGTATTTTGTGAAAACGCGAAGACTTAGCTATAGAACACCCTCCAACCATTCGATAGGTATTTAAAAGGTACATTTTCTGGTAAGTTAAAAAGTATAGCGTTCTATTTAAATAAATAATGTTATAGCCATTTAAAGTTCTTATTAGTTCTAATTTTTGGACACCCTGTATAATATAGCAAGTTTATTATAATTGGGATATAAAATATGGTTTATTGTTACACTCTACTGTAAATTTCAAGTACATAACTCAAATATTCCTTAAGTATTTGAAACGTGAAAATTAGGTTAGATTTTGTCAAAATTCAAATTATTTAAAAACCCTTAAGGTTTATGTACAATAAACCTTATTAAAATAGGCACTTATTTAATAGAAGAATTCTAAAATGCAATAATATACAGGGTGTTCCATTTAAAAAAACACTACTTTGATACTTTCAGAGTTTTTGGGACAGTCTGTATAGTATAAAAATATTTTTTTAAAGTAACTATATTTGACCCCCATATATCCCAGAAGTAAAACTTTTTGAAAGTCACGTATTTTCGCCGCAATGTTCCGTTCCGTATTGGGTGAATAACTCTGTACATATAAGAAACGAATTATAATTGTTTGATATTCAATAATTCAAAAGTAATATCGTCGAATAAGTAATCAAACAGACAACGGCAATGAGCGCTTTCGTCATTATACAGTGTGTTCGACGATGAACGGTCGCGATCGATTTCTAGGAGAATGCACTTTGAATTTTTTTTTTAAAAATTTGGCAGTTTAGTAAAGTCGAGGGAAATTCGGCTAAAATATTTTCAAGATAGTAGCGCTTCCGGCTATAAAGAAAGTTGATGGCAAACTATATGTTATTTCATTTTTATATGCTACGCAAAATTATAAACATCTAAGTCTAACTTTTTTTGACATATTTTAAATTATATGCTAAAAATGGCGTCTGCAAACATAAACCTATCAATTTCTCCTATATCCTTGTTATTTAATTGGGGCTGGTTTCCTTTTAAAAGGGGATCTACTTTAGTCTACTGTACTGATATGTTGATAATAGATAAATACAGGGTGATCAAAAACTAACATTAAATATTAACTTCAAAAAATCGTTAATAATCAATTTATTTAAATGTCAACCCACTATTTTCATAATGTTATCTAATCTTTAGTACATAGTCTAATAAAATTTTCTGCCACTGCATGTGCTTGTCCAGCGCATATACAGCCTCTAAATAATGAATTATATGAAGTTAGTACAATTGTATTTTGTGAAAAATATAAATTAATTTTTATTTGAAAGTAAAAAGAAATTACAAAAGATAATTATAAAAAATAATTTTGCTTTTTTATTTATTCATCATTATCATCACTGTCTTCAATATATGCATCCGTATCGCTGGAAAACGCATAAACCTCGTCATCTTCGGTTTCAGTTTCAGAATCTGAATGTTTTATTCAAAATCGTCTTATTAATACATTTAACTTGAAAGATATATAGTTGATTTAAAATTCAATAGACTTCAGAACCCATAAGGTGAAACGTATGCATTATAAGAAAAAGTTATTTTTGAAAAAATTTGTTCGAATGGTTCGTTTTCTTAGTTTTTAAAGTTGTCCTAGATTTTGATAAGAGAATATGAAATTATATATCAGAAACTTACTACCAAAACAGTTTGCAGCATTTTTTTGATTTTTTAAAAACTATTGCTTTATGTATCATTAAATTTACAAAAATGTAATGTAGAGCAATAAAAATAATTATGGATTATAAGGTATATGTAAAATTAATATGAATTATTTGTGCCTACGATATTTGAAGAGGTTTATTCAAATGAAAGGCTGTGAGGCCCCTCAAACCAATTATCTTGATACAGGTTATTGATTAAAGTTCACCCGCAATTCTCTGGTTTAAGTTCGGTAGTACATCTTATGTGGGAATTACACCATACATTGCTTATATATATATATATATATATATATATATATATATATATATATATATATATATATATATATATATATATATATATATATATATATATATAGTTCTTTTACATTGTTGTAATAACTCTTCTTTCGAGAGCGGCATACTTGAAGCATCGAACCCTCTTAGCATCTTTTCCGATACTGATTTACTCATATTTTTATTGCCGAATGCCTTCTCAAATAACTCAAACCGCCCAAGGTTGACACCATTACTCTTTATGTGAAATATTGACATTTTCAATAATGTTTTAAACAAAAGTTATATGTTTTTTAATTTAAATAAAGTGCAATTTATTTATCTTTATGATATATCTTGCAATATGGATATAATTTCCATATCAATATCAAAACGTAGGGTGATATGCAACCAAGGAATGAATTTTTTATCGGTCAACTCAGTAATCGAATTTTATATATTTTTATTGAGCGACTCCGAAAAAACCAGCAGTGTATTCAAAAGTGGTGCATATTCATTTAAAAATGCCCACATATCAAACATCCCTAATTAATAAAATATGAAAAATGTTTCTTTTTATTACAGAGTTAGGGTCATCTTTTTCTGTCGAACAAATTATTTTTCACTTTCCATACTTCATTTAAAAACAAAAAAAAAAAAGAAAATGATATTAATAAATTTTGAGTTCTCGTGGCACCGACGATTTCCACGCGTCGGACTGGAAAATACGAAAATTTTTTTTGTCGGACAAGGTATCCTGTAAAAATCAGGTGTGTATCATTAAATTTTTTCAAGTAAATTTTTTTCCACTAATAAGTTGGTAGATAGCCTTAACATTCTAAAACTTTTGTCCGACAACCTATTACTCGCGCTTTTCATTAATTTCTCTTTCGATTACATTTTGTTAAAAAAAAACTGTATGTATAAATTTTTCAAGCAACGCCAAATTTACGTCTTTCAAAAAATTGGGAGAGGAAACGGCCCTCATTCAAGAATTTTTGTAGAGGAAAAGTGTGGTAGACTCGACATAACTAAGTCATAGAAGAAGTTACAAGAGTGTATTAATACATTTCATTTTCTGTCCGCGGGCACCAACACTAATAATATTTCAGCGTATATGTAAAAATGAAAAAAAAATTTTGGGTTCATTTAACTAACCTTTGCTTGGTGAATGAATCCGTTAACAAAATACACAATGCTTATTATTGCACAGAATATGATATAAGACAAGCCTCTAAGCTAGCTTCTTACCATTGACTAGAAACTACTGTTTATTTATCCCCATCCCAGTTGTGCTTTTATTTACAATCAATTCATCAGTTCAATTGAAATAAAAGACGCAAAGTGCGATAATCTTTCACTGTTAATCTGAGAGAACTAAACCACCATTTTAATTGATTTGTTATAGGACATAAGAAAAATTTTTATCATATTCAAACCCATTGAATATTTAGACTTTATGAATAATTTAAATTAGAGATTCCTTTTATTCTAATTTATTATTAGGTGATGATAATTACACGAAATCAATGAGTAAGGTGCAAGACGAATTTGATATTGTATCGCCTGTGACTGAGAATACTGGTGATGTTGAGAACCCTATAGATCCACAAGCTGGTGGTGATGCTAAACCACCGCCACCACCAACGGAAACAACAAAACCTGAAGGTAAGTCCGTAAGAAAAAATAATACATAAAAAATAGAAACAACTTCGGCTCATAACAATACATAACAAAATTAAAAAACCTAATTTCTATAAAGGTAAAGTAGTGCTTTATTTCCGTCATTTTGCTGAATTGCATATATTTTTGGCACTGCAGAAAAAATTAAATCTGTTAGTGTGATGCCGCAATAGTAGACATCTAATAAAACTTTTATTAAAAAATTGAAACCACTTCTAAAAAAGCGCTAAAAAGAGAAAAATAATAATATAAATTTTTGTATGAAATTGAAATTTTTTAATTCGGTGCCAAACTAATACCTGACAAAATGTGATTCGCTTTCTTACTATAGTTTACTACTCGTATTAGTAGTTTTTTCATTAAGGAATAATTTGGCGCGGAATTCAAAAATTTCAATTTCATGTAAAAATTTATATTGTTATCTAGCGCTTCATTAGAAGTCGGTTTAATATTTTTATAATTTTTTTTAGTTTTGAATTTGTTATGATATCCATCAATTATCTAAACTAAGTACCAAGCGAGATTAATGTCCCTCGCAATGATTTCAAGGTCGGAAAAAAGTATCCGTTTTATCAAAAGTTGTACACAATACCAAAATAAACAACTAAATATTATTTGATTCTGTGAAATCTCTAAATATCAGTTTTGAATAAAATTGTATCAAACAAATATTTAGTCTGCTATAGTAAATCTACGATCTTGAATTTTAAGTTAACTTTAGATTAGTAATATAGTCCCCAAAACATCCCATTACCAACATTTAAAGAACTTAAGACGTGAATTTTTTAGTCT
The DNA here is from genome assembly GCA_034092305.1 of Diaprepes abbreviatus. NCBI lineage: Eukaryota > Metazoa > Arthropoda > Insecta > Coleoptera > Curculionidae > Diaprepes > Diaprepes abbreviatus. The sequence goes on from JASJET010000011.1 coordinate 4,833,398, forward strand.
GACATTTTTTAGCCCCAAAAAACCTCCAATATAAATTTTCGACAAATTCGGAAAAATATAAAATTTTTAGTCCTCCATATTTTATCTGTCACATTAAGCTAATAAAAAATAACTTCAGATTCGTAACCTACGACTACGAAAAACCCTAAATACCAAATTTGAAAAAATGTGAATAACTTAAAATATTAAACCATATTGGATCCACCATATTGGATCCACCATATTGGATTGCAAAAAAAACTGAATTCCAAAAAAAGAATTTTAACCTTTTAATCTAATCTGAATCCATGAAAACCCCCTAGTACCACTGGGCACATTGTACATTGGACAAAATACGAAAATGTAACACTTTTAGATCGTCATATTAAATTTAACACATTAAATTTTCTTAAAATAACTTTAAATCCGCTATTTACACCCTCAAAAACGACCAGGGGTGGATCCAGCCTCTCTTTTTTTTTTTTGGGGGGGGGGCGGTGATATCACAAAAGAACAGTATGGCAAACAAAAGCAAGTTGTCGACGGTGGGGGGGGGGGGGGGAAGACACCAGCAACCTTTCATTTCTAGTGTAAACATTCCTATACTCTATTCAAGAACTAGAGAGAGTAATAAAACTGTTACCGAAACCTCTAACGTACCTGTTCTAGTGCCTCAGGTAACTGAAGACTGCCGTAAATCTAATTATATTTAAATATTATAAGCGTTTATAAATTTACTGCAACAATAAAATTTCTGATAGTTCAATTTAATTTCTGTCAGTGAGCAAAGTACACCTTACAGCGTGTCCTTGGTGATTTACCTTGTTTGTTGTTGTTTTTATATTATTTGAGTTTAGTGAGATACCTAAAAGATATGGCTTTCACATCTATATTTATTCCAAAATCGTTAAACCAGGGTATTTTTTCCTCAACGAAAAACTCATTACGATGAATTTTTATGATGCCTTAAGATATCAATATCTAGATAATAAGCTCTGTTGAGATGTGTTTCAACATGACAGGAGTTGGAAAATCTACTATGTACCGAATACTGAGGAGAAAAAAACGACTGGAATTGTTAGTACTCCCAAGCCACATTCGATCACAGGCAGAAAAAAAACCTTGTTGGAAGAAGAGATGTAAACCGCAATAAAAGGAGTTCTACATACACTTTATTGTGAGAAGCAGATCCCAACCATCGACAAAATTCTTACTAAAATCAATGCAGATCGGGATTTTCCTGAAATTAAAGGAACTGATCTCTGGAAATTGCTCAGGGAACTTAATTTTTCTGGGAAAAACCAGATAGGAAATCCGTTCTTATTGATCGTCCGGAAAATGTCCATTGAAAAAGGGAATATCTCTCTCAAGTAAAAGGTCGAGTTGCTGGAAATAACACAACTTACAAAATTAGTAATTTAACTGAACTTTTGAAAGATTTTTTTGAATAAAGTTACTACAGAAAATTGGGAAAAATCCATATAATTAAAGAATAAAAAAAAATGTGGAAACTCGATCTCATGATCAGTGAGATAGAGGAACCAATTATAACTAATTTGAGTGAAGATAGCTTCACTGACTTTGATTACGAATTAGATACGTAACGTTTACCATCGTAAATACAATTTATTATTTAAATTTTCTGTAACATATAAAAATTAATTACATTTGAATCCATTTTTAGTGTTTAATTGTAATTATGCAGATGGTTTAAGAAATAAATAAACTGAAACGTCAAATGTCCTAAAAATAATTTTAATTAATAATAAAATGACCGATAGCCTCAAAAATATTTTAATATTACATGGACAAATTTATTTATTTATATATGTTTAACTTCTTGTATTTTTAACAATGGGTATTTTGTATGTTTTTAAATTATAACTTAGAATTTTTTGAGAAAAAAGTCTACGTTTTAGTCTGAATGAGCCTAAAACGGTTTCTATGCCAAAATTAAAAATAATAAAAATACAGTTGTGATTTGTATTAAATATGTCTAAATTATCTATATTTTCTAATGTATGTGAATTATTAAGAAATCATAAGAAATAAAATAATATTATAAAAACCTTTTATTTTAAGTTTATTACCGAAATAATATTCTATGCCATAAATACTTAGTGATGACATAAACCTCCTTCCAACGCCTATCACAACAATTAAAATACTTTTTAACACTTCACATATCCAAATATCTATTGTTATCCCGCCCAGATAGTCCATTATTATCGACCGGTATTTTTGATTATAAAATTTCTTACCCATTTCTATGAAAAATATGTGTCTAACAGATTTTGCCAAAGACACCGGACTAAAGAACACAAGTAGTTTATGAAGAAGAAAAGGATAAATAATGATTTATTACTCTCTCTAGTTCTTGAATAAACTATAGTATAAGAGGCAAAGTCGGGTCTATTTTCCTAAATTCAAAGCTCTAGTGGGGGGAGGGGCGATCGCCCCCCCCCTTGAATCCGCGCCTGGAAACGACCCAGTACCAATTTTGAATAAAATCGAAAAATGTAAATTTTTTAGTCCATCATATTGAATCATTTAAAAATAATTTTAAAATCGTAAATCACACCCTCACGAACGACCCTATACCAATTCTGGAGAAAATCGAAATATGTACAATTTTTAGGAAGCCATATTCGATCTGTCATATTTCATTTTTTATAAAATTTTTATTAAAAAATTGAACCGACTTCTAAAAGTGCGCTAAAAAGTGAAAAATAACTATAAATTTTTATATGAAATTGAACTTTTTGAAGTCGGCGCCAAACTAATACCTGACAAAATGTAATTTGCATAAACAGATTAAAAATACTTTATTTGTATTTGCTTTCTTACCATAATTTGTATATATTAGTAGTTATTTATTTCGTGTACAAATAATTTGGCGCCAACTTCAAAAAGTTCAATTTCATATAAAAATTTATGGTTATTTTTCACTTTTTAGCGCACTTTTAGAAGTCGGTTCAATTTTTTAATAAAAATTTTATTTTTCTATTTTTAGTTTTAGAATTCATTATGACATTCATAAATTATTTGAACTAAGTACTAATCGAGATTAGTGTACCTTGCAATGACTCCAAACTGGCAAAAAAGTACCCATTTTATCCAAAGTTGTAAATCACCCTAAAATGAACCACTAAAAATTCTTTAGTTCTTAGAGTTTTCCAAATACCAATCAAATTGGGTCAAACAAATATTTAGTCTGTCATTGAAAATCCACTATCTTAAATTTCAAATTAATTTTAGATTGGAAATATAGGCCCCAAAACCTTCCAATATCGATATTTAAAGAAAATAAATTAATTTTTTATCCACCATATTGGATACGCCATATTGAATTTTTTTTAAATAATTTTAGATTCGTCATATGTGACTCCGAAAACTCTGCCGTATCAATTTTGGTGAAAATCGGACAAAATTGATTTTTTTTGGCCGCCATATTGAGTTTTTTAAAAATAATTTCAAATTATTTATGTGAAATCCCGAAAACTTCCCCATACCAATTTTGAAGAAAATAGGACAAAATTGATTTTTTCGTTCGCCATATTGGATCCGCCATATTGAATTTTTTTAAAATTATTTTAAATTTGTCATATGCGACTTCAAAAACTCCCCCGTACCAATTTTGGAGAAAAATGGACTAAAACAATTTTTTTGTCAGCCATATTGGATCCGCCAAATTGAATTTTTTTAAAATTATTTCAGATTCGTCATATGCGATCCCGAAAACTCCCCCATACCAGTTTTGGAAAAAATCGGGCAAAATTAATTTTTTTGTCGGCCATATTAGATCCGCAATATTGAATTTTTTAAAAATTATTTTAGATTCGTCATACGCGACTCCGAAAACTCCCCCGTACCAATTTTGGGGAAAATCGGACAAAATTGATTTTTTCGTCCGCCATATTGGATCCGCCATATTGAATTTTTTTAAAATTATTTTAGATTCGTCATATGCGATCCCGTAAACTCCCCCTTACCAATTTTGGTAAAAATCGGACAAAATTGATTTTTTGATCCGCCATATTGGATCCGCTATATTGAATTTTTTAAAAATAATATCAGATTCGTTATGTGCAGCCTCAAAAACTCCCCCATACCAATTTTGGCGAAAATCGGACTAAATTAAATTTTTTTGTCCGCCATGTTGGATCCGCCATTTTGAATTTTTTTAAAATAATTTCAGATTCATTGGTACAACCCCGAAGATTCCTCCATACCAATTTTGGAGAAAATCGGACAAAATTAATTTTTTTGGTCGCCATATTGTAAGCGTCATCTTGGAATTTACTGCGCCAATTTCATCTAAAAAAATATGGGACCACCGCTGCAACTTCCTTTACGTAACGTAAAAAATTTCATTCAAATCGGTGCAGCCGTTCCGGAGTAATCGGTGTACATACATAAAAAAAAATACATAGTCGACGAATTGAGAACCTCCTTCTTTTAGAAGTCGGTTAAAAAATAATTTTAGATTAGTTATCTGCGTCCCCTTACGAATTTTGGAGAACATCGCAAAAAATTAATTTTCTAAAAATAATTTATGGTTCGTTATGTGCGACTTCGAAAACTTCCCTATACCATTTTTGGAAAAAATCAAAAAAAAAAAAAAATGTTCGCCATATTGGAATCACCCTATTGAATTTCTTCAAAATAACTTCAGATTCGTGATGTGCGACCCCAAAAACTCCCCAATATTAATTCTAGAGAAAACTGGTCAAAATCAATTTTTTTTGTCCACCATATTAGATCCGCCATATTGAATTTTAAAAAAATAATTTCAGATTTATTATGCACGACCCCAAGGACTTCCCCATATCAATTTTGCTAAAAATCGGACATAATTAATTTTTTTGTTCGCCATATTAGCAGCACCATATTGGAATTTACTGCACCAATTTCATCCAAATTGATATAAGACTACCGCAACAACTTCCTGAACATAACTTAAAAAAATTCATTCAAATCGGTTCAGTCGTGCCGGAGTAATCGATGTACATACACAAAAAAAATACATAGCGATGAAACCGAGAACCTCCTTCTTTTAGAAGTCGATTAAAAATACAAGAGTAATAGATAAATAGGAGAACTAGAATATTAAGATATACATATTGCATCTTGGTTTCCTTTCTTTATCGTTATCAAAACAATTACGTACAATACCATGCAAAAGTTCGGAAACACCCTATTTTTGGTCGACATTAAAAAATACTGCAATAAATCTATAAAGACACATGTTATTAGAGTTTGCTTTTTTTACGAAAGTATTTACAACAATAATGAAGAAAATTACTAATTTTTTATCAATCCTTCTTTGAAAAGAGAACGACACACGTGTTTTATGACCACATAGGTTCTCACACGGCCATTGGTTGATTTCTTAGAATTGTCAGCTTTAGTCATTGTTCTTGTATTGAATAGAATCTAATCTTTTAAATATAGGTATATTATTTCAAAAACTAGTACTAGAGTTCAGTATTTTTTGCGATATTCATGTGCTAGTTACAATAGTTAACAAGTGGATAATATGGCAAAAATGAAACAGATTTCTTTTGAACAGCAGAGTACTATCTGTACTTTGAACAAGAAGGGATTTTCTATATGCCAAATTGCAAAAAAGGTCGGCATTTCATGTCAAGCACTTTATATTCTTACAGCAACATCAGCTGATGGAGGAAATCAGGACTAAAAGAGATCTGGACCTCCTAAATTTACAACAAAGCAGGAAGATAAGTTCGTTGTAAAGTTATCGAAACGAAATCGACGTTTAACTGCGCCTTAAATTACCGCTACTTTAAATGAAACACGAGAAAAGTCAGTTTTAATAACAACTATAAAAAGATGTTTACCATTTGTTGAGCTGAGAGGATATGTACCAGCCAGAAAAAAAAACAAGGTTAACTAGTATTCATAAAAATAATAGACTATAGTGAGTTAAAACACATAAAAACCGGACAGAAGAAGACCCGAAAAAAGTCCTTTGGACTGATAAGTCCAAATTTCAGATTTTTAGATCTAATAGACATGTTTTCGTGCGCCGATCAAAAGACGAACGGTGGTAGGGATGCTTTGCTAATAATAAGCCCAGTCATATGATCCCAATTGACGGAAAACTAAATAAAGAAAGCTATTTGAAAATACTTCTAGAAAATGCGATTCCCTCTGGAAGGAATCTAATTGGCTTTTATGATATTATTTCATTTAGTTACTTTTCTTTGAAGGCATTGGACATGTTGCTAGCTATAAAAGAATAATTTCTTTGATAACAAAGAAAAATGGTTATTTTTGAAATATTTCTATATCTTTAGATAAAAATCAATAGTAAAACCAAATTAAAATTCAAGAACGAAAGCTTTCACAGCTTTGGTCAAGTTGAAAATCATGGTTCTTGGATTTAGACCGTGTCAAATTTGAATTATTTATTATCCGACGCTTCGCCTAGGATTGCACGAGGCATCTTCAGGGATCCTTACTCCACGAGATTAGAACACTGAATGACCATCGAGAAGCAACAAACCAGTATTTACACTCGATCGCTGCTCATCGAACTGTGATTCATCGTTATAGTCGATTTCCTGTGATGTAGACTGTAACCTGTATCTCTATTAATATTATTTGGATATTTACAAATTTCGCTTGATTCTCTAATTTTACTTCTAAAGAAACCAGACACTGATACTTCTGTCTGTAATAGTATTGCCTCCTTTGGTGACTTCAAACATTGTCCAATTTTCTTTCATCAATTAAAAATTGTGCCAATGTTTGATTTTGTTAGCAACTTGGCAATCTTGTCGCTCGGTATGTAAAGCAAGACAACACTGTTTCTGATTTCAGTTCTTCCTATAGGTATTGAAAAAGCTTTATGTACCAGAAAGTTAATGACGAATTGTTTTTGAGATGGATGATGGTGTGACGTTACATTGAAATATCGATTTGTGTTGGTTTTCTGTACACAGAATGTCCTAATTTGTCATTATGTTTCCTTTGTACTAGTATATCGAGAAACGGAAAGACACTCCTTTATTCCGTTTCTATAATAAATTTTATGCTAGATTGTTGTTGGATGAGATGATACAGGAAATTATGCGGCCAAACTATGAACATGTCTACACCAAAATTTAGATTTAAGAGGAGCAGAAGACAAGGTGATTTTATCGAAGGCTTTCATGAAGATATTCGCTACCACGGGTAGCAACGAAGATCCTATGGCCGCACTCGAAGTCTGCTCGCGGAAAGTTCCTTGAAAAGTAAAATAAGTGAAAACCAGACATGCTTTAATTAAGTCTAATAGGCTGGAGTCCATGTTGGTATTTCTTAATATGTCCGATATTATGGAAGCTAAATCATTTATAGGAACATTTGAGTACAGGGATTCTACATCAAAACTGACCAATATGTCTGTGGGCTCTAATTAGATAAACTATTTAAAGTTTTTAACAAAGGATTCATTTTTCCCTATAAACGGATGTAAAAGTTTGGCCAGATATTTACCCATTTTATAGGTTGATGGGTCTCTTGCAATGATGATTGGACGTAATTGTATATTTTCTTTATTGATTTTAGGCAGTCTGTAGAGGCGTGGAATCTTGGAGCTGCTTGCTTTAACGTCTTTCTTTTCTTCCGGAGTGAGGCTGGAGGCGTTGATTAGAGATGAGTTTCCTTTCGATTTTGTTTGTCTGATCCGTTCGAATGATTTTGTTAGTATTGTTTTCCAGAAGCTGGTTTATTTATTCAGTACATGTGTCCTTATCCATAATAACAGTTGAATTTCCTTTGCCAGCTGGGAGAACTAAGATTGTGTTGTTCTCGTTCAGTTTTTTAATAGTCTTCCTTTCCGTTGATATAATATTTAATTCAGAGTTTTATTATCCTTACCATTTCATATTGAATCTTCTCTGCTTGCTATGAATGTAATTTTCTAATAAAGGCTTCACTACTAGAAACTATTTCTTCCACTGGTATGTGCCTTGGAGTGGTGACAAGGTTCTGTCCTTTAGATAAGATTGTTTATTCTGTTTCAGTAAATTGTATACTTGACAAATTGAAGATTATGTTCATAAGGCTATTATGTATAATGAAACAGGACAAATTTGCAACGCTGGATAAAATCACCTACACCTGTTAAGATGAGCTCTCGCAGATGTCTGTACGATTAAAAGTTATCAAGACACGGCATCTCAAACTTTGCAACTTGTCTCGACATTGGCAAATTTTTGCTTTTTTTTCAAATTTCTTCCCACAACTTTTTGTAAAGGAATTTGGGTATAGACATTGCCCCTTTGAAAGAAAGCTGACATCACGCCCGTTAAAACAATCTCCAGCCGAAGTATGTACCATTAGAAGTAGCTGAGAAGTGGCATCTCAAAGTTTTCAACTTTTTATGATGATTTCAGCTTTTTCCCACACATTATGTAATTTTATATTTTTGCGTGAAAATTTTTCTTCATTTAATGAACAAATTATTGTAGGGTGTTTAATGATAAAAATAATTATATTTTGATGTATTTTTGGGCAAGTCCTGAAAAGTCGGTTCTGTATTTGAATGCATCTTAACTTTATTATACTGCTTGAAAATTGAGAGTCAAAGCACCTGTTGCTGTCAGCAATTCCAGAAGTATTTCATCAGAGCGAAATTTGTTTTATCGCAATTGCTTCCAACAACTGATGCCAATGTAACAATGGAAAAGAAATATTATAAATCCTTACGACTGGGTTTGAAAGAGGTCGAAAAATGGATTGATGCCAATTTTTTTAAATAAACCTCCTGTACCGTACACTTTGCTTGAGAGAACAGCTTTTGAAATTGTGGTTACAAGAAGTTGCGAATCAATTTATCCACGTTCTGCAAGAATGTATGGATTTAGATTGTGAAAATGGTGATGTACCTGACGTTACTGAAGACGATATTCTTGAAGGTACTGATGAAGAACTTGACAAAATTATTGCAAGTAATTCAACTGAATCCAGTTTTTGAATAAAATTAAATAAATTAAAACAGGTATAAAATAATATGAAAATTAATTAGTCCTTACCCCATATTAACAGTTTTTACAAAATATAATTATTTTAATCATTTAACGCCCTAAAATAATTTATTGATTGGATAAGGAAAACTTTTCACGCAAAAATATAAAATTACATACGGATAAAAAATGATAAAAATCTAAAAAAGTATAAAACTTTTTAAGACCATTTCTCAGCTACTATTCCTCGTACAGACTTCGGTTGGGGGCCATTTTAACGAGCATGATCTCAACTTTCTTTTGAAAGAAGTAATTCTCATACCTAAATTTACTTACAAAAAAGTTGTAGAGCGAAATTTGAAAAAAAAATGAAAAATTTGCTAATATCGAGCAGAGTTGAAAAGTTTAAGACGCCATATCTTGGTTACTTGTCATCGTACGTCAGAAACTCATTTTAACGGGCGTAACGTTAACTTTCCTTTTCATGAAACAATGCCTATACCTACCTTCACTTGGAAAAAAGTTATGGGGAAAATATAAAAAAGAATTGTCTTTTTTTTTATTTTTTAAATTTTGTTTTAGGGTGTTTTTTTTTAATTAATTTTTTGGACTTCTCGAGGTATCAGTTTAATTGGAAATTTCATTACCTACAACTTTTTTGTGAACATGTATCTACGAAAAATGCATAGTTTTCAAGTAAACTCAAAAAACTGAAAAGTAGACAAATCTACCTTAATCTCAAAAACGCAGCCCTTAATTTGGTAGCACTTTGTGATTTATCATATCTGGAGGTCAATTGAACATATGAAACAATGAAAACACTTTAACGTTGTAGTTCCTTTCTCAAATACATAGTCAATAGCTTACTAAGTATTAAACCTAATTTAGTAAAGAAATGGGAAAAATTACTCATACAAAAAATAAATGACAAATGGGTAGGAAGTCAAGGATCTTAATATTTAGATTCTATAATTATTTCTTCATACACCTACTAATTGAACAATTATAGAATAATGGCAGGCATATTTCCATCTCAGAGCTAGTTTTTCTCTGTCTAGAAAAAGATATCTTCAGGTTTAAGTAGAAGTTATCTTAGATGAATGTTCTAAAACAAAGGATGGCATTTTTAGAGAGGAAATGAAAAACTAATATATCTATTTTATTTCACATTGTACCACAAAAAATATATCTAACTTTGGGAACCCATATCTCTGAAGAGGAGGGCTATACGAAAAAAGTTTATATGAACTTGTATTATGCCTTTTACGTGTTTTTTTCATATACAGGAGATTTTTCAGATTTTCCCGAACACCCTGTATATTCATAGGAAGGTTACAAAGTTTAAATAAATTAATTTTCTTTTGACATTGTACTATATAACTAATACATCTATTTTATTTCACATTGTACTACAAAAAATATATTTAACATTGGTAGCACAAATTGTACTTTAAAAATACACGATATGGGAATTGATTAAAGTACAAAACCACTCGGTACTCGTTTGCTTTATGTTTGTTGTTTAATGCAGTCAAGCACAAAATATTTTTTCACATGGTGCGTACTGCGTTAATATTTTGTAACTGCTATTTTAGGTGAAGAGGAAGAAGTTGAAGAAGAATTAAGTGAAAATGAAGAAGAGGAGGAAGAGGAAGACTTACCAGAAGTTGAAGTGAAAATAACGTCAGAAAATGTTTTACCCGAATTCAACATTGGACCAAATAATTTAGTTTTGGAATTTACGCAATTTGCTGAAGGTGTGTGAGATTTAAAATTCCTAACTTACATTTAGGTTTTAAAATTTTCGGGGAAAATATTCCTAAGATTAGGAATTGGGAAGTCAATTTTGCCATAATGAGAAAATATTATTTGTCAAAAAAAACAAACTTTTTACATTTAGAAACCCATGAATGTTTTCTAGTTTTAAAAAATATCGTAAAATTCTGATTTTCTTAAACCAAAATTGTTTTTATAGATTTGTTGCTTATATTTTAGGTAATATTAGAGAGTCTCTAAAGGAGTCTATTAAATCATTCTATGAACAAGAACAGACCGATGAAAATTTTAATCAAGAAGCTTTATTGGAAACTAAACATTACACTGTTGCCATGTGGAGAGATGACAAAGCATATTACGTGTTTGATCCAAGACCAAGAGATAAAAATGGAGAAGTAATAGGTAAACAGTTTTTTGAATTTTTTATTATGAAAATAACTATGTATTTAATGCTTTACAATATCATCATTAGTTTTACAGAATATCAAGTAAGCTTTGATAATACAGGCCTCCAATATTAGAGAATCTACATAATTTTTCATGTTGAATAGAAATAACGCGATCAATTGAAGGTTTCGAAATATCCTAATCTTAAAACTCGAAAAATGCCGTGGACTGTATAGTTCGAAATATTGTCAAAAGAGTTTCTGAATAACTAACGCGATCAATCTTATCATACAGTATGATTTTATATTCACCTTCCGTATCTATTTAGAATTGTTCAAATTTGTCTTTTTTTCGCGTCGAAACAAAGTTTTGAATTATGGACTTTCGAAAGCCAAGAGAAAGTGATAAAACCGTTTGAATTGACTACTTTTTTGTAGAAGAGTCTTTTTGTAAAAAGATACTTCTTTTTCTTGCAGTTCCGTGACCGTTGGCAACCATATTGACAAACGCTGTCATTTTAACGGCTGCATGAAACAATTTGATAGAGGATTTTCCATACCATTTCCTTACATTTTTTAACCATGATGTTCTTCTCCCACCAGAACCTCATTTACTGTTTATTTTTCCCTCCATAATGAGGTGCAATATGCTAATATTTCTCAGGATGATGCATGATATGACGGGGGTGCTCTAGCTTACATTGTTTGATTACTAGAATTATTTCCAGGCATTTCTTCATTAGCTCTAGTACTTCTGAGTTCTTTACTCTATCAATCCAGCTCCATGCCATAAATGAGAACAGGTAACACGTAACATATTACCATTTTCATTTGCAGGCTGATTATTAAATTATGACTACAGGGAGCTTTTTTGATTTTTCAAATCCTGCTCGTATTTTTTATATTCTAATTTTAATTTCGTTAGATGGGTCCCATTTATCGTCAGTACTACTGTTCAAGTTTATCAGCCTCTTAATTCGCTCCAGAAGTGCTCTCTCTACATAAATACAATTTTCCTGGGGTAAATAATGCTTACTAATGATCATATATTTGGTTTTTTAACATTTAGTTTAAGTCCGTACTGAGCACACGATTTCATAATATTATTCACCAGTAACTGCAGATCGTTGGTGTTTGCAATGATTAACGTATCATATGACACCCTGTATATTTATTCATTCCTGATGTACTGATAAAAATTCTCATGCAACTATTGTTTCACATCATCAACATTAGTTCCAATCAATTGTCTGGGTGGGAATTATTGGCAATTTTTTGACTGGATCATTCATATTGCCGGCACGGCTGAATGAAGAATTTTATTTGGAGTTCATCTAGATCGCTTTTCACGATTCAGTAGAGCACTTACCACTTGAAACCCGCCAAAACATACACTACATACACGATGGGGCACCACCTCATATCAGCGTTTCTGTGTGGGAGCACTTGAATCACATCTATCCAAATCGTTAAATAGGCAAAGGAAAACCTATTGCCTAACTTCCTTTATCTCCCGACCTAGCGTAGTTTGATTTTTATCTGTGGGGACACATCAAAATCCCGGTCGATAGTAGGAACTTCTACGGAGAATCACGTTTCATTGTGATCAAATAAGGAACAATGCTGAGTTAATGTGGCGGGTACATCAATCCTCAATTCGTTGAGTACATTAGACTTCACGGAGTCCATGTTGAATCCTTTTATGAAGTTTTTAACTAAGCATTTAGTTTAACTTTTTATAGAAACTATGATAACACGAGAAAATTCCACTTTTTCATAGTCAATCCGATAGAAGTTAGGGGACTAACAGTGTAAATAAAATGACGTTTTTTTTTTGAAAACGGTTAGGATTAGCCACATGAATGAAGAGTAAATAACTTCTAGTCAATGTAAAAAATATGTAAGAAACGTTGTCCAAAATTTTAATTACACAGGGTGTAAAAGAAATGGGGTCATGAGTATTTACAGCTAGTCCGTCCCAGCAGCTGTGAGTAATTCACAACACTTTCTTAGATAGTAATTTGAAGAGTCTTACCTGGTATACATCATATTAAAAGAAAATTGAAATATACCTGGTGATTCAATAATTATGTGTAAAAAAACTTGATTCCATGCAGCTCCTTGGGAGCCCAATCTCTAAAGAGGAGGGCTATACGAAAAAAGTTTACATTAACTGGTATTATGCCTCTTACGTAATTTTTTCTTATTCGGGAGATTTTCCACATTTTCCCGAACACCCTGTATATTTATGGCAGAGGTAATAAGTTTAAAAAAATTAATTATCTTTTGACATTATCACGGTAGAGAACCGCAGCTATCAACCTCACCACTTTACGCTGAATAGCAAATACTGTGTTCAGGTGAAGAAAGTGACCTCCAGATCACAAAGCCATAGCAGCACTTAGACATAAAAAACGTATAATATGTGCTCAGTAATACATCCTTAGGTACGGTTTTCTTGAGAGATCTAATGAGGGAAAGGGTTGAGCATAGACTCTTTGCCAAAAAATCGGCAGAAAGGATTCCACTAGGTCGCGACTCTCTGGACTAAAGTTTTAATATAATAATTAGTCTACCAACAAGTTTGAGGCAACGCAATCAAATTCCTTCCTAACATCAAAAGCATTGGTCCCACGATATCTCCTTCCTCCAACCCCTCAACTATGTTGCTTATAACACTAGCAAGCGCATCTGTTGTAGATTTTCCAGATCTAAATTCAAATTCATTAACTAAAAATATTATTACTTTTAAAATGCTCAACCAATTGAAATTTCAATATATATTCAAAAATTTTCAAAATTATCGCGGATATCGACACGATAGTTAAATTGTTACGATCCCCCGCGCTTATAAATAGGAATGACTTTTTTCAGTCAGTTCTAATACTTAAGTTAAATAATTTTGAAAGTGAAGATATTACATTTACAGTTTTTATGTGTTTTATGACTGATATATTCACATCATAGTTGTCTGTATATTTTTTGTTGTTAATATTATCAATAGCATTCCGTATGTCGTTGTGGGTTACTTTTCTGAATTTAAAACTAGTTGGATGTTACTAATTCTACTAAACATTTTTTTACTTGTTGAATCAGGAATGTTTTTTATAGGGATATCAGTAAAGAAATTATTTATTTCGTTTGCTGGTTTGTCACAGTTATATTTGTTGGTAATATTTCCAGGTTTTTTGTTTATAAAATTCCAGCACTGTTTTGTGGGTTTTGAGGAATTTTTAATTAGATTTTTAATAAAATTTAGTTTTGTTTCCTTTATGTTTCTCCGATAGCAATTTTCCACTCCATTTCTCAGCTGGATCAGGATCGGATTAGGATAATTTGGCCACATTTCAGACAATATAATTGCTTCCTCAAATTGCACAGAGCGGGGTTAAAACAATGGTCCTCCTGTTTATTTTGACAGGTGGTTATACATTTGATTTTATGTGGAAAACATTAGTAATACTTCTCAAATAAATTGTGAAAGAACATATTAAATTTTACATGGATGAACATATTTGTCGCTTCAATAAAATTTTAGTCGACTTCATTGAGTGCATTATTGGAAATAACAAAAAACGCTCTTCAGAAAATATGCGGTAATGTTCAGTTATTGAAACGCCTTGGTGGAAAATTAAAGGTTGCAATTATGGTTTGGTGATCCGACAATCCAGGATTATATACCCCGGAATCACCCCCATCATTAAAGTTAATTAAAGAATTATCGAGGCTATAAATATTAAATACTTAGAATCTTTAGAAAAAAATGTATGTTGAAGTCGCCAGTAATTACAATTTTTTTCGGAGAACGAATAAATTTGTTGAGCAATTTATCAATACAACATAAAAACATGTTGAAGTCACACAAAAGTGTTTTATAAACTGCGATTACAACACTGTTATAATGTTTTCGATTGCAGCGATTTCGCATACACTCTCAATTGCTAATTCATTTAAGTCATCCCTACGTATAAGATTTATCTCATAGTGACATTAAATAAGCATGCCGCCATGTATACTAAAGTTTCTAAACAAATAAGTGGAAAGAGTATAATTATAAATAGAAAATATATCTATATCCTACTTATTTAAAAATGCCTCCAGTTTGCTCTACTTATTCCATACCGACTCACATGAAGAAATTGTAGTTTTGTGTTATATTTGGAAGTTGAAACTGCGAGAGCTCGCTGACCATCTATTGTGTTCGTGTTTTGGACCACGAAATAGATAACCTATGCACCATAATATCAGTGGATAAATCGCTATTTTTTTCTAATTCCAACTCAGCATGGATATGCTCCAAGAAGTCATCAATGATGGTGACATATATTCCACTATTTCTCGCAATACCGGTCCCTACCACCTCGGCAGATCTCGGCGCAGATAACCTGCTATCAACCTACATCTTGCTATTATGGTTGTTTGTAGAACTGTTATCGGGTATCGCCACTAGTTTCGGTGTACTAATTAGAGTGTTTTGACTAGTGGCGGCTTGTCCTTAGGTTTGCAGGTTTGTACAACCTCCAAAAAAATTGTAAATTAAAATAAAGCATACTAATAAATATATGTACAAAATTTTTCTTAGTTTCTACTGAAAATTTAATGATTAAATTTAAATTAATTTTTTACCTAGATTATACGCGAACAGCAGTCAATTATGGAAATAATTTAACTTGCTCCGTCTAGATATCAGGAATAATTTGTCTGTATTGCAGTATTGTGCCCGTTACATATATAACAAACTATTTAAATAAGGCAGAAACATTTCTTTATTTCTTACTGAAATTTTGTTTTTTTAAAAATTTCACGTTACTCCAATGATTCATAGATGTCGTTCGACTGGCGATATTTTTCAGTCTGACATCGAAGTCGGTAAATGGCAGGTGAAATATCCTGCCGACATACCTTGAAATTTATCGTTCATATATCAGTTGTTTCCTGCTAATGTTGCTCTCGGTCCGATTCAGCTCCACTGACGAGATCGTGAGGTGATCGAAACGCGTATGGAGAGAGGACCAGAGCGATATTTGCAGGAAATAAACTGTTTGTATATATATTTTTCATATTCTCTGCCTGAAAGGAGAATTACATATATAACAAAATATTTTATACATTTCTATGATTTTAATGTACCATTGGAATTGCAACTCCTACTTTTTAAATGCAGCAGCCGCCACTGGTTTTGACTATCTTGAATAATTAGTTTGTTAATTAGGTTGTATATCTCGTACTACTACCTACTTGTCCAGATCTCTAATTAATGATTTTTTTAAGTTCTTCACGCAATCTCATAGGGTTAACATTTCCGAAATCCTTTGTTTACAATTTATAAATTAGAAGCCAAAATTTGATATTAAAAAAAAATGAATTAAAATCATTAACCTGAGATCTCGAAAATTTTCTAATCACTCGAGTTACTTGTTCAGTCCCACTAGCACTCTAAATTTATATCAGTGTTTGAAGGTGCAAAACTAAAAAAAATATATATAAGTGTTGTTACAAATAATCTGCTTTACTCTCAAAGTTAAATTCATTTCTTACCTTCCTATTTTTTATATTTTTCGTAAAAGGAAAAGAAGATTGGGATCCAGAACCTCCAGTATTAGAATCAGAAGAATCTGACGAAGAGGAAGGTGAGGAACAATCGGAAACAATGTTGAATCCAGAAGAAGTAGAGGAGGAAGAAGTAGAGATCTCAGCTCCTACCTTTGAAGCGACATTTGATACTGAGGCAGATGAGGCAGACGAGATTGATGAAGAAATTGAAGAAGGGGAAGAAGAGGAAGAAGAAGATGTGTAAGTTATATAGCACAAATACCTCGGTCCAAGAGTTGGCAGTTTCCGAAAAACAGGACACCAAGTTTATATATTTTTTTAAATTTTTTATAAACATTTATCTTGGGTGCTTTGGGGTTTTTAAGGATTATAAATCAAGATCTGATTACTATTTTGATGTACATTCCAGAGGGCGCCACTAGCAGCACTTCGCCTACATTTAAAACTTCATCACTTTTTTATGTATATTTATATTAAATTTCTAATTAAAATTCTTATTCATTGACATATTTTATCTAAAAAATTATATCTAATAGGTATCGTTTCAAGCAGTACTTTCTGAGATAATCGAATTTGAATGTTTTATTGCGTACTGATTATCGTTAGTAAAGTATTCTCAAACAAATAAACCAATGTGACTAACCTTCATCATTTCATTTTAGAACGTATCATTTGATTCTTAAATTTTTCGCTATGGTCGAACATTAAACAAACGCAGAAATGACCGGTTATTTCCAAGGAAATAGTCGGAAGTCGGTGAAAGTAAACAAAGAAAGATTTTCAAATAGACGGGTATTTTTGCTATTGTAACAACTGAATATGAATGATATGTTTTGAGTAGGATACCGGAAGTTGAGAAAGAAATTTTAAAACTAGTTAAAGAAAATCCAGAGTCTAAGCACCAGACAGTTTGGAACTTAGAATTTCCTGACATACACTAAATAGGACTTTACGATAATAGCTGTTACATCCATTTCCCCTCCAGACAACACACGAGCTTTTATCTCTCGACCTCGAATTGAGATTAGGCTTCAGTCCATTTACTAATGGATGGAGAGCACATAATGTCAATTTTGATAAAAAATTTTATTTGCCTACAAGAAGGCGTATTACAAATTTATGTCATGAACATGCTGACAAAAACATGAGTTTAAAATTAACGTGTAGACAGATCCTAGAAAAAAAGTATATATATATATATATATATATATATATATATATATATATATATAATAACTTTGTCTTGACACTTTTGAATATACGAGAGTACAAGAAAATAAATTACAAGAAATATGACTAACCAATATGACTCATCAATATTATTTTTCTTTCGGTATATTATAATAACAATAATTCATCGACTCATTAAAATAATATTTGTCTACAAGGGCGCGTTAAAAGGTTCCCCTTCGTTAACTGCCCCCTCCTAATTCTGATCGTCCCAATCAGCTTCGATACTTCCGTGGTATAACTTCAATTTGTGAAAATGTACTACTTTCATTTCGGCCTTGGGACTTCGTCGTATTCTATAAACAAAGTAATTGATTCTTTTCAGAACAGTATATGGTGTTTCCTGTTTCCCATGCTGGCATCAAATTAGGTGATTTGCCTTTCTACCTCTATGGATTCCAGAGGCAAACTCTATCACCTTGCTGGTACTCCGCTGAGTTTGCCTTGATGTCATATAAATTGAATAATGCCTTCGCTACCAGGTATTTATAAGGTTTATTGAAGCGTTAAACTAATTCAACGTGGCTGCCAGAACTCTTTCCAGTCTTCCGTAGATAATTTCCTTCGTGCTCCCCTTTATTCTTGTTGCTGTTCGGCAATGACTCTGATTAATTCGATATTTCGATTCTTTGACAGAATAAATTCTTCATTGCCTAACTTGTTGTCGAAAAAAAATCCATGTTGACGAATAAGGTTCATTTCAAGAATAGATGCATCTTCTATGTCGACAACTAACACTAAATGGTTTAATTTTAGCCCTTCAATTTAAAGCTCTACTTGCATTTCAGCTGCTTCTCCAGTTGCACTTCTTAACATTACTTTTCTGGACAATAGTAGGATTTTTTATTTACTATCAAAGCTTGACTTTATCACAAACACTACAGCACCAGTGTCAAGTTGGTGCAGCACTGACTTTTCCTTGAAGTTGAAGAATTGGCGTTATACCATTGTTTTCAAATTGATCTTTTCTTATCTGAGCTGTACTCCACTCTGGATCAACGTCAAAAATAATTCCCTTTTCCTACTTTGCTACAGTGTTTGCATTCTTCTTTAGACGGTCTTCTTGATAAGATATCTGCATTATTATGCGGTCTTCCTGGTCTGTATTTGATGTTAAAATTGGACTGTTGCAGATTTTCCTGGTTTTCTTCTGTGCAGTTTCTAAATGGTGAACTAGACCTTAATTGCACCTGACAGTTCCTTGTCATATGTCCAATTCGTCCACATCTGTAGCACTTTATCTGGTTTCTTAATTGTACCCGAAGTCCTATCTGATGTGTCCAGTTCATCCGCATCTATAGCACTCTATCTGGCTTCCTAATTACGCTCGAAATTTTCTTCTTATATGTCTACTTCGTTCACATGTGTAGCACTAGATCTCGTTTCTGTTATAACGTGAAGTATCATTTATTCTATGTTTAATTTCAGAATTGCACTGGATGTTGAACTAGACCTTAATCGCAACTGATAATCCCTTCTCATGTGTTCAGTTCGTCCAAATCTCTAGCACTTGATATGGTTCCTTCTATATCATGAGTTATCACATATTGGGTCCAGATCTTTAAGGATTCCAAATAATATTGTCCCCATTGTTTGGTTCGGTAAGTCCTTGTTTTCCTCTATGGTAACAGGTCTTATTTTTGGCCAAGATACGTTATAAACTGCTTCCAATTTCAAAGCTCGGTATACTGCAATAACTAAACTTATACGCCACATACTCTGTATTTCCTGATCTTTAATCCCATCAATGGAATACTGGATCTTAAGGTCTTTTCGGAATTCTTTCTTCTTCTTCTTCTTCTAGCAAGATGAACAAGGTGTCGTACATCTGTTTCACATTCTTGAGAACTTTCTTTATTTCTCTAATGTCTTGATTTCAGTTTTGACTAGCATAACTAGCGCCATTGTTGATCTCCAAATCTTATTTCCAATGTAGCACTAAACATTTCTTAGTATTTTTGTTGGGTTGTAGGGATGGTTTGCAATAATTCCAGTGTTGATCCACGAAGTGCAATTAGTAACCTAGTAGCCATCTTTTCGTAACTCCAGTTATTTTCATTAGTGGCAACTTCAAATTGGCATTATCGAAGATGTTTGCATGTCATAAGTTGAAGGTTAGATGTTCTATCCGGTCGTTATTACTTCATCAGAAGAGCCATGCTTCTTTATTTTATTGACTTCTCTAAAGTTCCTTCATTTTAACACAGATAATATCTACTTTTGATTCCATCAGGTCTACGATTTCTTTTACTTGTTTTCGCATTTCTCCTATGTCTTATCGCACTTCCCTTACGTTTCGTCGCACTTCTTCTATGCCTTGTCACACTTGTACGTCTTCTCGCACTTCTTCTCTCTCCGTCTTTAACTTTTGCGTTTGTCCCAGTACCATTTTTGATGATTTTTTTGTTTTTCTCTTGCATCCATTGGCAAAATTTAGTTTCATCTTTAATGAGATGTTTTTTTTCTTTTTGGTGACGTTCTTCTTCTTGTTTGACTCGAAGACGACGTTATTCTTCTTGCTGTTTCCCTTCTTGTTTTTCGATTAAACGCCATTGTTTTCTTTTAGGCGACGTTCTTCGTCTTGTTGATTTTCCTTCAGACGACATTGTTTTTCTTTTAGACGACGGTCCTCTTCATCCTGTTTTCCTTTTAGACGACGTTGTTCTTCTTTTTGGCGTAGTTCTTCTTCTCGTTTGTCTTAAAGGCGACGTTGTTCTATAAATTCCATAAAATCAGTAAATGTTTTATTTATTTGATCCATTTGGGCTGTTTGCTGTCTAGTATTTATCATAGAAGTTTCTAGAATGTTCTTGAAATCGCGTTTCAAAACTTCTTTTTTGAGTAGAAATCTAAAGGTGAAGTCAGTTTTTGGTCGATCGAACTGCAATCTATAGAATTAGATGTTTTAACTAAAGAGGTAAAGTCTAATTCTGAATCGATTTTTTTTCATAAGGTTGAAGATTGGACATTTGATAGGAACAAAGATGTATCTGTTATCGAAATACGTCAAATACATGATGTAAATGAAATAACGTTTTTTCGAAAACGGTTAGCTTTAGCAATATGAATGAAGTGTACTTAATTTTTAGTAAATAGTTAAAGGTATGTAAAAAAATTTGTCCAAAGTTCTTATCGTACAGGGTTAAAAAAAAAGGGGTCACTAATGTCAGAGCTAGTCCGTCCCTGCAGCAGTGAGTAAGCCACAACACTTTCTTGGATAATAATTTGAGGAGTCTTACTTGGTATACATCATATTCCTGGCGGTTCAATAATTTTGTGTCAAAAATTGTATTCCATTGCAGCTCTTTGGAAGCTCATATCTCCGAAAAAGAGGCCTATACGAAAAAAGTTTATATGAACATGTAGTATTCCTTTCAAGTGTTTTTTTCATAGCCGGGAGATTTCCCAAATTTTCCTGTATAATCTACTAGAACATATGAGAATATAAGTAAAGAAAATTCAAGAAATATGACTAACCGGTGATGACTATTGATATAATATTTCTTACGTTACATTAAAATAACAATGATTCATCGACACATTAAAACAATATTTCTCTATAGAGACGATTTAAAAAGTTCTAGTCTTTCGTTACAATATTATTTGCACAACACTGACACAGATACTCACACCGGCAAGTTCGTTCCATATCGGACATAAGCCGTATTGCCGAATCATTACTTCGTTATTTATACATGGATCGCTCATGTAAGACAGTATAATCAACATCAAAAGTTCAGCAGAAAAGTAGGAGATGTGTCATAAAAAAGAAAATTAAATTGCGCATGGTAGTTCTGGGTATGATTACAACCGATCAACTTACCTCAAAAAATATTAAGAAGATTTTTGTGATTTTTTATGACAAAAAAATCATACAAAACATAGAATTAGGAGTTCAAGGGCTTTATTATAAAAATATAAAAGCACGTAAAGTTTTTCTGAAAAATTTTAATGGGAGCTGGCAAGCTACAACACCTTTCTTTTGGAGGGCAGCATGGCCGGCAAAGTGTCTCATTAACGGATAGATCTAGAATGAAAAGACAAACATACCCTGATTTTATATACCTCTAGGAAAGTACGTGCGGAAATTAAAAAATATTGGTTGTTGTTTATTTGGTGAGCATGTAAAAAAATTAAGATATGACAAAAAATGTAGGGTTAAATTGGTAATAACCAAAAAATAAAAAATGTATCAATCGAAAGATCTGTACGTACTTCTTTAAGTAATGTTATCTTAAAGCTATGCAGGAAATTTCAAAGCGATCGAGTTGTTTCTGGCCACTTCTAAAATGTGGTTTCGAGAAAAACAAGTTTAAAGTTTAAGTAAGCATGAGAAATTTGTTTATTCTTGCACCTTACATTTTTCCTTCTACAATGTGGTTTCCTATCGCCTTTCCTGTCGACTTGATCTAAGATTCAATCTAGCCGCTCTATATGCGAGTATCCACCATAAGTATACCTCTAACGCGTCACGGACGATCGCGCCTCACCTTTAAGAAAAAAGCAATTCCCAATTTTCCCCTGATATAAAACATTCTTCGCATCATAAAGCATCGTTTGAGCTGAAGGAAAAGATTTTTCCAAAATTCTAACGTGGCATTATCCCTTAATCTATGACAACAAACTAGTTTAAAAAGATTTCTAGGATAGCAAATTCAATTCAAACAAATCTCTACGTTTAATATGAAATAAAAACTATAATTCCGATCGGTTTTTCAACAAGAAACTCCAATATTTCAACCTCGTTTTAAAGTCTCTTATTAGATTTCTATACTAACTGGTTTTCCTGAAAATCGGTCAAAAGCAAATATTTGAAAACTAACTTTTTACTTTTTTAAAAAAGCATTTTTCACCAGACTTAAGATGATAATATTAATAGGTCTGTTCGTAAAGGAATCACAAGCCTGACAGCACCAATGAGATCATTCAGAAATAGTCAATTATCAGTTTGTCAATTGTTTCTGAACGACTCAATTGGTGCTGAACAGTTTTTGATTGTTCTATTACTAGTTCCAAAAATCATTCACATCGTCATTTATATTAATTACATATTCTGAAAAAGATTCTCATTTTTAGAAGAACCGAATTATATTTTAATGAAGAAGAAGAGGAGGAAGCACCTGCCAAGCCAAAAAGATCACTATCTTATTGGATAGAACAAGAGAAAACCGGTCGAGCATTTACGCGGTGGTTCTTAGATATTGAAGATTTAACACAATTCGTTTACGAAAACATTCCCGTTAAAGATAGACTAAAATCAGATTTCATTCTAAAAAGCATAAACATTGTGAACAATTTAAAAACTAAAACCAAGTTTCACCCCGAAGATGAAAGAAATGACGTATATGCAGGAGATTGGTATGATTTTAAGGAAGTGGACTATGGAATGTGGATTATGAGAGGTAGGTTCAAGCTGATATTGAAATAACAATTTCATACTCGGCTAAAAAATTATAATTCTTCTTTTGATGACGATGATATGCATATTAGCTGTAAATTTTCTTAGTTTGAAGAGAAACCTCTGTCTTTTATAAAATTCTGTAGTAGAACTAAAAAAAAATTACTCGGCTTAATACAAGCTGAATTTTTCGCCGACCTGGAAGAAATCTAACCCCAAGCCTCTTCGTAAAATTGGCTTTGTGCAATAATACTTTGAATTTTATACGTATGTTCGCTTTGCATTTCAAATTCTGAAAAAAAGCAATTTACTATTCTAAATTATTATTGTAGTTTTATAGCGATGTTTGACCCTAATGACAACCATGAAGGCATGTTAGATAGCGCTTGCGTAAGGTGATACGCTATTGCTACTGGACTCCAAATTTATCAAAATTTTGAAATAAAATTTGTGAACATTCGAAAATTGTAGTAAAAGTGGTTTGAATCCTTATTATAATTGTTTTATTAAAAGTAAAAGACTGAAATCACTGAAGTAGATATTAAAAATTGCTATCGAGTATATGCAAAAAACTCCGATAATGATTAACTACCAGCGGTGTTAGTGCGAAATAAATAAACGTTCTCTCGTGCTACAAAATCGAAAAATGTAAAAAAACTCGAATATATTAATTAAAGAGGACCTTAGTGAATTTATATTATCGCTAATGACCAAAAGAAAAAGAAAACAGCATACAGAATTAATGATGAAGAAGATTTAATATCAGTGCCAAAATAATAATTTTCCCTTATAATCTTTTCCATCAATTTTGCCATCATTGTCGATCTTTAACGATCGCAGCACGATCATTGACTAACTGTAATGCGAACAGGTGTGTATTATTTAGCTCTATCCCCATGCCATGTATTTTTTTCTTCCAATTTTTTAAGGCAACTACTATGTAAATATTGAATAGTGTTGAAGAGATACAGCGTCCCTGCCTCAAACTCTTCGTGACCGTAAAACTCTCTGATAGTTTATTCCCTATTTTTATTTTCGCGTTTCATCCCTCATAAATATTTCGTATGTACCTGACTAAGGTATGTGTGATGTGCGAAGTCTGTAACCCCTATCATAAGCCTTTTGCAGGTCTACAAACGTGATGTGTACTTCTCTATTAGTTGCTACTTTCTTCTCAATAATTTATTTGATGCACATCCTCCAGCTCACAGTACTCGTTACTTACTGATACACCCCGATAGTTTTCTCATCTCTTTCGATCGCCTTTTTTATATATTGAGGTGTCAAATGTCATATTCGGTTTAGTCTTCCGAATGTTTTTGAGCAATTCGGCCGTTTTTCCTTTTGGTCCACTAGCTTTCCCATTTTAAGGCCGACTATTGGTTTTCTAACAGAAGACTTATCTATATTTATGATATATCAATGAATTTCCACTCTTGATACGTTTAGATCTATTCGGTAAAAAATCTTTATAGTAATGGTGAATATAATATACTTGCACTTGGATGTATAAATACATTTATTTTAAAAAAACTATTTTGGTTCTCAACCAATTGAACAGACTTTATACTAAAAGGGCAGACGTACACCAGGAAAGGGTATAAAACCATAGCAGTGTACCGTCACCTGCAGATCGGTTTCGAACTTATTGACTCTCGTCAGTATATACACACCTACATATAAGAAATGTAAAATCTTTAAGCAATGCATATCAGAAAAAATATGAAGTCTAATTCAAGCAGCGCCATATCCCAGCATTCCACCCACTCGTAATATTTAATCTCGTAAAGATCTATATACTATATACCAAAGGTGAATACAATATTCAATAAATGTCACAGCTCGTATTAGAGTTTAAATTTTGTCTTAGTCTTGGAGGGAAAGGGAGAGAGAGACCCACCTTGTGGAATATTCCCTCTATTTGGGAATTCTATCGAATTTCCTCATAGAATATGCATATCGTCAGAACCAGGACCATTGTGTGAATGCTGAATAACGTTATATTTTTATTTATATTTGGAAAGATACTAATAAATACTAAAAGGTATTTTATTTCCTAGTACCCACTCCGATTCTACACTATCCTTTTCTAATTGCATTATTTAAAATAACATAACATTTTAATCGGTACTTCAATTCGAGAATACACTAACTGGCAAGTAAGTAAAACAATAGGTTTCTGATTGCCTGAATTGTTAATATTAATTTCAAACTTCGCATTTATAGTAATTTTTAATACTTAAAAATTCTCAAAGGGGTCACGACCAACAAAATTGAAATAAAAATGAAATAAAAATATTCGTTTCTGTTAAGCATCAAATAAACCCTTTCCCCACTGACTATAAGCAACGTTCAAATTGATTTATTGTTGTTTACATCTACTGCTATCATCAAAGAGATTTTATTCAGGTATTTTGCCTCTTTCCTAAATTGGATTGTTGCCCCAAGAAAACCATAGAAGTATCAGTTTTCTTTTTTTGGTGAAAAGTACTACGGCCGTTTTTTTTTTGGATTTATTAACTTCCATAGTATATTGTAATCAAGTGGTGTCTCCTGAAAAGTCTTAGAGATTAATTTTTAGATTTATCTTTAGTAACTATTATCAATTCACCAATAGATTTGTAGATTGATCTCTCACACACAGCAAAAGAGAAGTTAGTTAACAGAGTCAAGGAAATTGCGTAACATAATCGTTTTGATCATTGCAAGATTAAATTTATGGAGAAAATTTCTGCCTAAACTTATTGTATTAATATTATTTGTATTTTGCTAGATAATAAATAAATATTATTTCCTATACGATTTTCAAGCCGAACGGCTTGGCATTCCCCCCAGGGAATATTGACTCATATCAGGTAAACAAAAATACCAAAGATATGGAGCTCTGTAGGGACCCTTTTCATGTTATCGGGTGCTAGATGACGTGGTCTGCTGTATTTCCCACAAACTTTCGAACGGTCCGCGCGGTTGCATGGAGAACCGCTTAATCGGCTTATAAGGATGCTCACTAAGGTCCAGTCCCTTAGTGTTCTGCAGGCGGTTCTTTGATATCACTCCAGCTGTTGATAAAATTATGGAAATCATTTGGGCACTGTTCATTGCCCATTGTCTTCGAATTTGCACCTCCAGATCTTTATATTTGGTGATCTTCTGGTCATATTTTGGCCTTAAGTTGTTATTGTTAGGTATAGCAATGTCAATTAGCGTAGTTTGCCTAGAAATTTTATGTGTTAATATAATGTCTGGTCTATTAAGAGCAACTGTCTGATCTGTTCGGTGCCAATATAGCCTGAACTCATTGTTCTCAAGAATAAGATCAGGGTTGTATTTGTAGTAAGGCACTTTTCCTACCTGCAGTGGATTTAACTTATTTGCTAACTCTTGGTGGAGTATCTTGGCGGCTGAGTCGTGTCCGTCCTTATACTCCGTTGCGGCAAATGCTTGGCATCCTCAAGTTATGCGCTGGACTCTCTTTGATGTTCGACAGCCTTATCTACATTGATCTTTTTCTATTGAGGGATCTCTGTTGATTAACTTTCGATAGTTTTTCGTCGGAATAATCTGGTCTTGGATAGCTAACAAAAAGGCTTTTCTTTCCGGAGACATCTGTCCTGAAATCAACCAGTAGCTCGACGCTAAGTTGTCGACATTGTCCTGACTGACCTCATTTGGAAACAGTCCATGAAGTGGCTTCTGCAGCCAGACTTGTACCTTCTCTTGGTCTGTTTGTTGATGAAAGGTAATATTCTATTCCCTTAGCTGTAGCGGGGTTGAATCGTCTGCCTCGCATATAGCTCAAGGTAATGTGGAAGAGTCCGCTAACCTGTGGAATTATGACATAAATTTATTATTTGTTGATCGAGCTGCTTATCAATATCCACCTTGATGTCTTGGAAGCATTGTTCTTTCCATAGCACTCCGAGGGTGGTATTTGTGTGCTTTTGTTAAGAATGTTCTTATTTTTCTTTGCAGGTTTTCGATGTCCATCCAGCTCCATTTTACAATTCCAAAACAGTAGCTAAGTGCAGAGCATGCGTACGTGTTGAGCACCTTAAACAAATTTCTATTTAAACTAGTTCGTAATACCCGCCTTACACTCTTGATAAATTCGGTGGTGAGTTCGGCCATCATAGTATAACGGTCAATTCTTTTAGCCTGTTTTATACCAAGGTATTTGTATGTTTGTTCTGTTTCCATTGCAGCTATAGTTTCACTGCTCTGCATCTCAAATGCTCCTGGTTGTATCTTTCCTTTAGCGATGTTCTAAATACGGCACTTGCCAAGTCCAAACTGCATTCCGATATCCCCGGAGCACTCCTCTGCAATTTTAAGTATTTGTTCCAACTGGTTTCTGGTAACAGCCATCAGTTTCAGACCATCCATATATAGAAGATGATTCAATCTTACTACCTTTTCGTTATTATTTCTAATACTAAAGCCGTATCTGGTGAAGCTTAATCGACGTGAAAATGGATTTATTGCAAGGCACATTGGTCTGTGAATCGCCTTGAAATATTCCCCTTTGTATTCGGATTGTATTAGTTTTCATGGTATCGTTGGATGGCACTTACAATTCGATCTTAGTTCTCCAGGTTGACATGATGCGTTCTAAAAAGGAAACAAAATGAATAGCAAACCTATACATTCACAATATAGTTGTGAGCCACTCATGTGGCATTGAATCGAAGGCATTATCATAATCCGCGTAAGCAACAAAGAGGTTTCTTTGGTTGGTACAGACTTGGTTACATACGAAAAAGTCAATAAGCAATTGCTCCTTGCATCCCATTACTTCCATGGTGCATCCTTTCTGTTGAGTTACGATGATGTTATTTTGTTCAGAATGTGCATAGATGCATTGTGTCAAGTAGAAGATGATAGTGTGGGAAGGCAGGTGATTGGCCTATATTTAGCTGGGTCGTGTGTTATGTTGGTCCTTTGGTAAGAGATACGTAATACCTTCTGTCAGGAAAAATGGCATTTTTACTGAGTTAAGAAACGCATCATTAATGAGATTAGCCAGTTGCATACATCAGAATTTCTTGAGCCAATAGTTCTGGACCCGGTCGAAACCTGGCACTTTCCTATTATGGAATTCCTTGATTATTCTTGAGATTTCCTCAGTCGCAAATGACTCAAACTGCATCTGGCTGTAGTCTTGGCAGATTTGGTATTCTTCATTGATTCCGGCTGTGGTGTTACAATTGGCGGGTGTGAAAAGTTGGTTTCCCCAAAACTCTTCTGCTCTCTGTTGGGATATCTATTATCTGCCATGCTAGATGGAGAGTTTAGCTTACGGTAGAAAGTCTTTTCTGATCATTGCAACAGCGCATTGTTTAGTTTTCGTTTTTTTCCTAGTCTTGTATCACTTTGGCCGTCCTGCAGTAGCAGCGTGTCGAGGCATTGCTGAGTCGTACTATTCGCTGGATCGTATTACGAATGGTATCAGGCTCGATTCATTTTTTTTTTCAACTCGTCTTTGAAGTTTTCTTGTTCTCACGCCCCTAACATACTCCTATCAGCTGTCCTATATATTTTCGAAGATTTTCGATTTTGTTATTTAAACGTGTTTCCCATGGTGGTGTGTTGGGTTTCGTTCTTGGTGATCGGAGCTGTGTTGTAATTTTAATTTCTAAAACTACGAACAGAGTATATTGTGGTCCTGAAAATGAACGTTTTTTTGTACCCTTGAAAATGACCGGAGAGGGTGTGATGAGTATGGTCGCTCATTCTCATTGACAGATCACCAACTTGAAGAGTCGCATGGACCCTGGGGATTTTCGGGCTTCGGCGATGCTGAAGTTTCCAACATTGCTTCGCTCGAAAGTCCAGCTCTTGTGGCGGCCTGTCACGACTTTTTTCTGGAGCACAAAATCGGCCAAGTCATCCAGCACCACAAGGTCATGGTTAAACTGAACAAGTACATTGACATCTAAGTCGTCCCATCATTGGAAGTCAAATTGCCATTCAAACACCTATATATTTATATTTTTCCTATTTCCTATATATTTATAATATTGTTTATGCTAAAATTTGAAGTAAAAGATGTACTAGGTGTGTAAAAGAATAACTTCACACACTCAAATGAGTATAAGAAATATGTACTTTTTGCTCCTAATTGTAGAAACATTTTTACATATTTATCTAGATATATTCAATTCATAAAATCAGAACCTTATTCTTACTTAATTATATTTACAATATATTAATTTTGTAGATTTTCACTTCAACGAACTAATAAGAAATTTTAATATTATTTACAGGCACATTAGATCTTACTCACGAACTTTTCCCAGAATCGAACAGAGGCAAGCAAACTCTTATGGCTAGTATAATGGCTTTGGCTGTTGCGCATTTATATGAAATAACATGTTTTTCAGCAACAGTTCCGGACTCTATTATAGTATATGGAGACAAATTATATACATTTATGAAACGATATAGGAAAAAACTACTTCTTGGCGATCCAAAAATTAACTTAAAGGAAGACGAGGTAAATATTTTTTCAATAACCATTACATACTTCAATACGTCCAATTGAAACCCCTCCAAAAGGTAATAATAGTATTAGAATATAAACTTAATTTCCGCTATTTTTATGAGACGACGTAACTAGTATTATTTTCATAGAAATAACACTAAAACTGCATTTTCTTGGGGTATTGGACATAGCCTACAATATTTAATATTCCAGAGTAAAGTTACTTGTACACATTAATTTTTTTACAATATCAAAGACGTCATTTTGACCCAACGAAACAGCAAAGTGTTGATGAAAGCCATCACTAGCTTCAAAAAGCTTGAGTTCAACATGCTTTATTTGAAATAATGTGCAAAGATTAGTCCATTGACGCCAAAATGTAATATTCATGTTCAAAAGCTGTGAGTTTGCTGGGATCAAGAAGTTGCAGTATACCACCAGTTTCTGAAACCATGTGAAGCGATCATAGCTGTTCGCTATAAACAACAATTAATATAACTAAACCAGGAACCGAAAGAAACTAATATATAAAGAACATTAACTGGATATGTATTCACCAGACGTAGCATCGCTGATTATCATTTTTTTCAAGAGATGCAGAATGATTTGTCATAACAGCATTTCAAGTCAAGTTGAAGATATCAAAAAATGGATCGACGAATGGATCGCCTCAATAAGCTACTATTTCTGTTGATGTGAACTCCATTCACTCTGTTAAAGATGAGAAATGGTAGTAACTTCGGAAATATAATACTTCGAATAAAATAGAATATACCGTTAGCTATAAATGATGCAGCAGGAATTAAGTTTAAAACCCAATATATTTAATAATCATAGGTTGTGAGTAATCACAGACATATTTTCCCTAATAAAGATTTTAAATTTAGTACCCATTATTATTCATTTTATTTATTTATCGTATGGAGTAAATATTTAAAGACAAGTGATTCAGTTTTAATTCGGGAACGCATCCGTTCATTCGTTTGATTTCTTGTAGAAATTTGCAGGCGTTTCATTAAAATCTTTGACTTTTTGTGTGTTTTCTGGTTGCGGATCAACTGAAGAAATTTTATATAGAGCGTGAGTAGTGGATATAGGGGGCTACCACTTCACCCCCCACCACTTTTTTGATTGGTCAGCCAACAATGACCTTGTTTCTAATTGGTTGCGCAAGTTCGCTCCCTATATCGATTGGTTATGTGAATTCCACCTCTTTTTGCTCCACCTCTTACCTTCTTTCTACCCGCCACAGCAGTTGGAGGGGAGCTGGTAGCAGCTGGAGGGGAGCAGGTATCTTAAATAACTGAATCTGAGTGAGTTAAATTCATTCGCTACTAGCCTTAAACTCATATAGATAATCCACCACCAATAACGAAAAGTGTTGTTAAACTAAAAATAAGTGGTAGTTATGAACAGTGATTTGAAAAATGAAATTACAAAATTAGGTAAACAGTTTACTAAAATTCAAAATTCCCAATTTAAGCATACAATGCTAAAAGAAAAGCAATCTGAGTGGGCACAGGTATATTATGAGACTGCCTTCCAACGCCAATTTGCTGCCTAAGCCTGTTCAAACTATAGAAACACACAAAATTAACAGAAGTTCGTTCATGAAATAAAGAAAATAGGATTCAGTTACTTTTTAAGGATATTGAAGAATTATATAAAAGATCCTGATATATTAAAAGAAATAGAGAAAGAGGAAGAGAGAGATAAAGAGATATTGAAGAACAGGGATGTTTTAGTGCAGGATTTATTATGGAATTGTTAGTAAGAGAAATGTATGGAGTTTTTAATGTCCGCAGCCGGTTCCGAGTTTTATGCATATGAAGATCAAGAAAGTGAAGCACAGAATATAATATTGTATTTAAATTATCTGGAACATGCAGAATTATGTTTACTAGCAGCTAAATATTGTAGCGAATATTTAAAAGACAAAAATATAGATATTTTAATATGTAAACTTCAAGAACTAGGATTAAATATTAATATTTCATGTATTAGAACAATGTTAGAAAATAAAACACATAATTTGTGATCAAGTCTTTCATTACATAAAAAAATTGTTGTAAAGGTAATAAACATTTGATAAGGCACATACACATGGTGTTTTTTGATGATAAAAGCAGCAAGGACCTATTTTCTTTAAGGTGAGTTGTTCATCAATCTCGATAACTGATTTCATAGAATACTTCTTTACGAAATCAGACTTTTCTCCCCCTTTTACATAAACATAGTCCACCTTAGTGTTTAAATTTCTAACATCTCCACATTTGTGTAATGATGTAAATCCTTCACACCACTCAATGCAACGGTAATTTTTTATTAACCACAGAGCTTGTTTGTGTAAATAGGATGATAAATGGCCCATCGAAAATGGAGCTTTGGAAATAAAATGACTTGCCTTTTGCCCATCGTAAGCTGGTCATTCCTTTACAATAAATTTATTATTTTCAATTTGAATCCTTGAAGATCTAGAATAAGTTTTTATATTTTGAAATATTTGAATTTCTTGATCATTTCTACTTGTAATTGATATTCTATTATTTGTTTTTTTTTTTAATTTCTGCAACTTTAGTTGAAAATCTAATACTCGAACTAAAATCTCGTAAGACATTATATAAATGAAGAATTCTGATTTGGGCACATTAATAAATAACAAAATTGACTCATGCGCTCTTAACCATAAGTAGATGCTGAACGGTTTGTTTAAGAGGGGTCAAAGTGGGTATTACAGTTGTTTCACAATTATTGTTTATGGGTTGTAACTAAAAACTTTATCACGAATTATAACACAATATGCGGCTGTTTTAGGGGGCATTTTTTCTTTGGTTTCAAATTCAATTCTCATGGTTACGGGGCCAGTTTGTAGTAAATCTCCTTGATGTGAACAATTAATGTAAACTATAGGAGCATTTTCTTTAAACTCTTTCGGATTAAAAATTGGTTCCACTGGAGAGTTATAATACCCTTGACGAAAGTCTGTAAACATTTCTGAATTTAAAAAGACATTCATATTTCTTAAATTACAATGATCAAATTTATTCATATCCATTTTTAGATTACCACGTCTATTTCTCTGAAAAGCAATTAGATCATGACGTGGCGTTTCGAATTTCGTAGATGTTTTTACGAGCCAGTTGTGCCTTGTAGTTTCCAATAACTCTGGATATTCAACTAACTCCCAGCTTCGGAAGGTTATTAATATATCACTATTTTTGTCAATAATTTTAGTAAGTGCTAATTCTTACGGAATAGCTAGATTAAGATGAGGAACTCTCCAACACAACTTTGTAATTTTAATTCTGGGTTTTTCATCTTCGTTACTGGATAATAATGCATTTGTATCATCATTACTTCTTATCAGAATAAGTTCTTATTGTGAATTAAGAATACTCTTATTATAATCTTCAAAAAATCCTGAATACATCTTAAATGGTATACATAATGAAACATTTCCTTTATCATTAGTCATAATTATTTCTTGAGATTTTGTTTTCGGATACCAACCGGCATTTTCCAATTTAGCACTTTCATTTTGATTAAATGAAATATATCCCTTAAGAGTTGAAATTATACCAATATCCCGAACGGAGTCAATAGTAACACCATTTAAAATATAGCGTAATTTTTTAAATAAAAATGCTGGAGCATTATTAATTAAAACAGTATTAGCTAAAGGAGAATCATCTTCTTTAGTCACTTGTAATTCCACATAAATTTCACTTTTGCAAGGTAAAGGATATTTTCCAGTTTGTTGCAAAGCAATTCTGATTTCATTATTTGGTCCGAGTTTGGTAGGATTAAAAGGATCGAAAGAAAGAATTTCCCAGCTTAATATTGATTCATCAACCAATACATTTTCTTTTACATATAAATAATCCCTTTTATTTAAGTTTAAAACCCAAACTTTGAAGAAATTGTCTATTAAAAGGTGTTAACCTTTGGAAGTTTGATTTCCTATTAAAGGAAGCTGGTTTCTTTCTTGTCTTATTAATGTTTTTATTATTAATTTTTCTAGTAAAGTTTGCAAATTTATTGTTATATAATATTACCATCTTTCATCTACTTTTTTTAAGATGTAGTCTGATCATTATGGTTTCTTCTCTAAAATTAACTAAGTCCCCTTCCTGATCTATTATTTTTATGACTATTTTATCAATTACTTTAACAGTCACTCGGAAATATATGACGTTTTATGGTGACTCTATTATTTTAAACCCTCGAGCAAAGCTCGGGAAAAATTGGTGTATTATATGAACAAATTTCCCATTTAATTATGACCCCTCTGCAATACTGCAGTCTATATTTATTGAATTTACTTTAATTATTTCAGCGGGAAAATCTGATATATATTCAATGTTAGCTTCCAATCACCCATTTTTAACCCCTAATAATTTACCAATAGTTCCTTCCCGAAAAGTTATAGAAGCTGAGCATTTAAGATGTGTACGTAAAGTATTATTATTTGCATAAAGACTAAAACTAATTTTATCCTTATCAAAGTGTTTTTTTTTAAATTTGTAGTCTTCTAATTCGTAGCTACCTGAGGTTATGGCTATTTCTAAATTTTCATCAAAAGTTAATACATTAATTCCAACATCAATATTGGGAATTGAATTAAATGTTTCGAAATTTACAAGGCCGATAACATATTCAACATCTTCATCTAGATATATTGGAGGATGTAACTCTGATGTTAAAATAGCGCAATTGCCGCTAAGAACAAAACTCTATGACATTTTACTTTAAAAATATGTTTAACAATAAACTAAATTTAGGTGTAATGTATGATTATAAAGGAATTTTAGACACAATTGACCACAATTTGCTTTGTTAAAGTTTTGATACCTGTTATAATTATAATTAACAATATTATTATTTTTGTCGCTATAAAAATATTTAATTAATTCAGAAGGGGGTCGCAAATTACCATAACTATCAAAATATATTATGTTTTTTTCCTTTTTTATATTTCTCGTTCGAAGTCCCATACCTAATTTTCTTTTAATGTTCATAGCACGAGTAATTCCTAGTGCAGCTGTCTTTCCCCAAACCTAGAATCTTTAGCTCAAAACCTAGTGAATAATTTATTTTTTTACTATTAATATCAATATGTTTTTGAATAAAATAACACTTTGTGACTGGCTGCAAGATAATAAAAAATTAAACCGGTTTCAAAAAATTAAACTCTAAACTGTTTTAAATTGCAATTTATTTAATAACTGCATATTTACTCAATAACTTTTTGCAAGTTAGCGCTATAGTAGTTGAAGGGGTTGTTTTTAAATTAATTATAGATGAATTGGTATTTTTAACCGATCTGACAGTTGCTCCGAAAGAGATTCCCATTCTCGATATAATTAGCCGTAATGAAAAAAATTGACGTAATTTTAAGGAAAGCAAACTATACATATTTTGCTACAGATCCTACAATTTGGAGAAAATAAGACCTTATCAGAAAGAACATCTCCACCCCCACACTACATCATGCACTTGCTGGAATGTTGTATGACCAATTCGACCCTTACAATTGAGAATGCAAGTAGGAAATCAAAATTATGCTTTAAATACGTAGATGACACCGTCATTATCTTAAATGGAAACGGCGAGGAACTTCGAAATTTCCTTTCTCAGGAGAATAGTTAACATATTTGCCAAGGAATTAACCACAGCCGGAAACTCTTTACTTGTCAAACATTTTAACTTCATGGTTGCACCAAAACAAGTTCCTGTTCTCGACATAATTATGTCGCTGGGGCAGTTGTTTCGTTTTTGCTGATATTTGGCTTTATTTTTACAGATTTTTGTAGACTCACAATTACCTTCCACCTGGAATGCAAAAAAATTTTTGATGCTTGTTGAATCCGTAGCGCAATTTTTTAAAGTTTTTTCAGTTTCCAACCCTCTTTCTATAAACCTATCGTGAAATTATTTTTATGGGATGATTTTAGAGAACTTTTTAAAATTTTCTGAAAATTTTGTCAAATTTTTTTGCTCTCATCAAGAATCATATACGAATGAATTCAGTTAAAAATTTCGCTGGTCCACCAATCTTTCAGTTTTTAGCCCTTTTGCAGTAAACTTATATCGGAAATATTCTAAAAGTTTCATAAAAATATACGAGCATCAAAAATTATGCGTGAACAAATATAAAAAAATTTATTAAAAAAATAAACGTATAGTTGCTAACTTCCTTTTTTGAAATCGGTTATAAATTACATATATCTCTTAAACAAAGCTGCACTCAGAAAACTAGTCTACGCAATTGTGCCATCAAAATGATTTTTGACATTATTTTAGTGCCATTTCACACTCATGCCTCTCAATATCATTATAACGCTACAATATCTAGTAACCTTTCTTCACAACCCAATTTCTTTTGATTGTTGAAATTTTTTTGAATATATTTTATAAAAAAATTCCACCCTATAACTTAGAAGTGAAGAAAATATTTTTACGACAGAATAGATCATGTCTTTTGAACTGTATAATTAGATGAAGTGTCAAATATTATAGGTATTAAAAGATAACTTCTGATTTTTTTGTAATTTTAGATTGATTGGTTAATCCAACATGAAGAATTTCAATTAACCGATATACCAAAGAAAATTTGCATATCTAAGTTTATGGTAGAAGTCGATATAGTACCGAATATTGTTACAGGAGATGTCAAAGCTCAAAACTTTGAAGAGATTCCTGATATAAAAAGAGGCTTGGAAAAGTTTTTTGAAAATGGAAAATATGGAGTCTTATTTTCTAAAGGTAATTTAAACATGAAAAAAAGTCTTTTAGTCATATACAGCATCCCAAGTTTAATGTCAATAGAGGATAAATAAACCAAAAATGTTATTGTTTTAAATATTCTCTAAAAATGTAGGAGCCGTATTTAGGTGTATAAGCAGCTACAAAGTGGAGGGGTTAGTCAGTCGTAGTTCGTGAGTCGAATCAAAGAGTTGAGATTGTAAGATGTCTCGAAAGTATGTGAACAATCCAGATCAGTTCTGTTATGTTGGTGGTGAGGTAACTTTTGCGTCTCAGAAGCAGGTCTATTACCTTGATAAAAAAGGCATATCAGCTTTACTTCGGTTGCAATATCAGGGATCAAGACAATCAGTGGGAGCCACATATCTGCTATGCATGCACTTCAAGTCTGAGAAATTGGTTAAATAGTTAAAAGCGATCTATGTGGTTTGCTGCTCCAATGATCTGGTTAGAGCCTTCAAATCATGTTAATAATTTGAAGGCATCATAATTCGTATTGGGCCAGGCACAGGTATATCCAAGAAGAACAAGTCGGTTATCAACTATCCAGATATACCATCTGCCATGAGACGTGTACCTCATAATGATGAACTTCCTATTCCAGAACCCCCAGAAACATTCACTTACGAATCAGATAACGATACAACGATTTCTCAAGAAGAAAATATGCCATCAGCATCAAGAAATCCTGATTTAACATGCAGCACGTTATCGTCAACCGCACAACATAATCTAATTAGAATTAAACGATCTTGTGAGAAACTTAGAACTTCTAATAAGTAAAGCAGAGTCACTAGGATCAAGATTGCAGCAGTCAAACTTATTAGAAGAAGATGTTTCAGTATGTGTTTTTCGTAAAGGCCATAAAAGAACTTGGTTTTCTACAATAACATTAGCAGTTTATTGGCCGCTCTAAATATAAACTACAAGAAGAGGAATGGAGATTGTTTATAGACTGTTCAACATTGAGTGTAAAACCAGTACTATTGCATATGGGAAATATTTTACCATCTATTCCTGTTGGATATGCAGTTCCCATAAAAGTCATATGACAATATGAAGTACCTATTGACAAGTATAAAATAAGTTGAGCACAAATAGCAGATCTGTGGCGACTTAAAGGTGATTACAATTTTACTTGGATTACAGCTAGGCTACACCAAGTTTTACTGTTTTTTGTGCGAATGTGACAGTGGGGCAAAGGCACTTCATTACAAGAGAAAAGACTGATCCACTCGACAATCATTAGGCCAGGTGAAAAAAATGTACAACATATGCCATTGGGAGCCCTCAAGAAGATTTTTTGTAATCACTGCATATCAAATTGAACCTAATGAAAAACTTTGTTAAGGCATTGAATACAGATGGACCAGCGTTTCAGTTCCTGTGTCAGAAATTTTCAAGGCTAAGTAAAGCAAAAATTAAAGAAGGTATTTTTGTTGGGCCACAGACTCAAAATATTCTGAAAGACAATCATCCTGCGAATTCGCTGGCAACCTTGAAAAATTTGAAACAACAAAGCGACGTTTGAAAATGGTTATTCTTATAAACATTTTGAGCCCCAAGACATATATATTTTAGCGTCATTGATTTTTATTAGTAGCCTCATTTTGCTGTGTCGGTGAATACTGTGCCATGTTGAAGCCGCCAAGAACAAGTTTTAAAGTTTCCAAATGGCCAAACGACGTTTAAATGTGGGTACTCCTAAAACATTTTGAGCCTCCGATCATATATTTAAAAGCGATAAAAATATATATACCATTTATAAATTATTATAAATAAGTAACTCATAACGCTGAATCTGTTTAAAATACACACAACTTGCAGGAAATATTAAATCGAGTACTGTTCGTCTACGAGTGACGCTACTCAACCAAGTAATCAGTAAGAGGAAATTAGCATTGCATTAAGAATGGCCCATCTTTTTCGTCTGGTTTATAACATAGAAATCGGTTATTACGGTAAGATTGGTCGACTACAAATATAGATTTATTTTTGATGTACAAATACTACAGCAGTTTATTGTCCTGTAGCGCACCGCATTGGTTTTTTCCCACCAGGTGTATTAGTATTGTTTGTAGTAAGATTATGGTTCTATTATTGGTCTAATATATTTAAATTCGATTCCGCCCAAGCACTCAAAAATTTAATGAATAGATAATTTTATATAATCATCAAAAAATATATGGCGTGTGCTGTTTCGTGTTTCCGTATTCAACGCAAAACCAAGGTTTGTTGGTAAGGTCCCTTTAAAACCAGCCGACCACCGTAGACTCTCTGGTTGCCTCACCTGATTGTTTTGGCCGCAATTTAAAGACATATTTCTGAAATATTGACCATATAAATTTTGAAAAATTAAGGTAAAATATTTAATGGGTCTAGGGAATGAGTCTTTTGCCTGAAGTGATGGTGTAATAATTGATATGAAACTTTAGGGGGAAATTTTTAATACGGGTCTGCGGTGTGAGCTGGGCTGATAAATTGTTAAATTTTTTAACGAGTCTAGAGAGTGAAACATGTTCATAAAATGCCTTAATTTTATTTTATTTAAAGATAAGCGAAAAGAGGAGCTTTGATTAAGAGAA
Organism: Diaprepes abbreviatus; assembly: GCA_034092305.1. Taxonomy (NCBI): domain Eukaryota; kingdom Metazoa; phylum Arthropoda; class Insecta; order Coleoptera; family Curculionidae; genus Diaprepes; species Diaprepes abbreviatus. The sequence continues at coordinate 4,872,526 of JASJET010000011.1, forward strand.
TTTTTCTGTTCGTATGTATATGTTTTGCTCGCGATTAAGGACGTCCAGTATTATATTAACAACCGGATTATAACTAAAGCGTCTAACTCTAAACTCCTATATGTTACATTTTATTTATAATAAGATAATTAACTTAATGCGAAAAATAATAGTAATATTTTAAAGCAAAATAATTAATAGTAAATTGATCTTCAAAAATAATTTTATTATAATTAGTTAAGCGAGTTATTTTAGTTTCGCAATAATTAGCTTAACATTACTTTATTCAAGCTATTTACTATTAACTCATTAACGTATTTCGTAACTGAACAATACTAATAACGTACTCGTATTTAAGATACGATTTCGCATATATTTGTCTGAAAAATAATATCATTTTCGTTGCATTAAGTTCTAGTTTTCCGGTATGATTCCTCAAATAAACGTCAGAAAGAAACATGCAATCAAAACTCGGATTTAAAAACTGTTTCGTATTACTTTTTCCGGTAAGTTTATATCTGAATTAATATCACTTATTTCGGTACAATTTAGTATTATACTTCAAGATATAAATAGGTACCAAAAGCTGGATTAAAACGAATTTTATATAGTTTTTACGAAAAAGTTACATTTTGAAATTTTAAGTTTGGGTCTTTAGTTTTTTATTAGACTCCTTATAAATATTTATTAAAAATTATTATACTGTATAAATGTGGTTAACAAGTCTTTCCTAATAAATTTCACGATATCAACCGCTCAACAGTTTAAATTTTGACTATTGGAAACTCTAATGTTTATGAAGATATTATAACGCTCTGTTATCTAATAGCCAACGCACTATCCTGCATAGATACCTGGACGTTCGAGTAGCGTATGAACTAAGCTATCTAAGCGCCCGGCCCTTTAGTTATGAAATCTGACCTAAAACTTCGTAACCTTGTCCTTCACTTTATTTCATAAAGGGGAGACCCCAGACACCACATTTAAATTCTCCAATGAATCTTTATGTCTTCGAAAACAGGTCAGTTTTCGTTCAACGTGGTGCCAGTGTTGAACTACTTAGAGATTTTCACGAACGAAATGGGTGGTTTTAGTAGAACTTTTTACAATTTCACGCTTAGCCCAATATTTTTCGGTTTATGATTCGAAGTCTAGCAAATCTAGATGATCACTTGTCTTCAATAAATAACAAATTTGGCGTGTTAAAAAACACGATTAAGAAGCTTTGACAACAACCATTATTTTTGGCCAAACTGCTAATCATTTCTAAGTGATGGTTTTCTGTTATAACTCTGCCTTCAGACTGGGAGGTAGAAATAAGTTACTACCTTCAGAGCACTGCTCGGTCGTCGAGAAACAGAGTGTAGTAAAAGAAAAGAAGAGATGTGAACAGTTTGTATTGTTCAAACTGCTACCATAAATAGGCTTCTATATAACTACAGCCAGAAAATGAAAGCTACCGTGAGCTTCTGCTATTACTATTACTCCCAGAACACCTCTGGAGGAAATTGCTTTTAATACTAGAACTGCTACCATGAGCACATTGATGGAAAAGAAACTGAGTAACAACCCTATTGCGATTATGAGCGTAGATTACTTCTGTGCTGTCAAATCAGTGAACTAATAGAGAATTACTTTTGAGTACGGTGTTCTGTAAAAACGTCAGCCCGTCTTGATACGACGGAAAGATTCGGGTTCGTGTATGCTTTATAAAATTTTCAGGTGACTTCACACCTAAACGTGATTATATCTAAGTAATTACGGTGCTTTTATTAGATATTTTGGTTTTAATGAGCAGCTATGGACTCACCATTTCCATTTTTATTATACTTCTGATAAAGTAAATTCGTGCATTTATAATATCGATCATACATATGCCGACAAGAACTGGGTTTTCAAAAATATAACAGGGGACCGATTGCACAAACGCATTTTTGCATCCATATTTCACTGTTTTTTGACTTCAGTGAGGCAAAGTGTGTTCTCGGTCTATCAAATATTCTTTTTGACTGATATGTGCCGGGGCGTGATTTATTTGAAATTTGAATGCTACTCTTAGTACCAATAAATATATTGAAATGTAATAAACGCATATTTGAGCAGATGGAAATCGGAGTTACTAATTCTCTAATCTAAATAATTTCAGGTCTCTATGTGGCCGTTTGGAAAGGTGAGAGGATGTATTATATGTTTGATGGTCTCAAAAGGGGTCCCAATGGTGTTCAGTCAGTAATTGGAACAGGCTGTGCCACACGATTCTTAGATATACAAAAAGTTGCAGATATAATTTCACAGAATTTGCCAGTGTACGGCAAGAGTGAATTTATTATTCACAAGGTAATTTATTTAAACACATCAGCGATTATTTTTTTAAGTCCTCTTGATTAATAATAAAATGCCAAATGTTTTAAAATACCCGTTTATTGGAAAATTTTAAGATATCAAGTTACGTAAAATAAGTTTTAGAAAAGCTATTAGTACCAGGGGAGCAGTTTATATTTTGGCAATGACAAACAAAAACAAGTATTTGTCAATGAAAATGATTTTAAAAATATTCCCCATAATGATCGGTAGGTTTCGCATACATTTGCACCCATCCAATACGAAAAGCATTTTTGACACTGCGAAAATGGTACCCCCAAAATATATATGGTTTTTGAAGGCAACAACTTCCTGTTCTAGCATAGTAAATCACTGATCACGTTGTACAGAAACAAAAAGGAATCAGGGCTGTATGTCAGATGACCCATTAATTCTAGTGAGTGTTCAAAAGTCACTTGTTTGCGCCGATGTATGCGAACTTGTATTATCATGGTGGAGAATAATCCGTTGTCTCTGGTTGATTTTCCCCAATTTACTGAAGTTTTCCGGTAAACAAATGGTTTTGTACCATTGAATGAATTGACGATTCTGTGATTCTCTAGAGGCATGCTTGTGTCATAGCCAGTTCTTCCTAAAAAACAGGTGACCATGTGCTTCGCAGTGCTTCATGCTCGAACAACTTTTGTTGGTTTTAGCTCCTCATGAAAGTTCCATACGGTCAACTGCTGTTTACCTTTGGGCTGATACGCATCGATCCAAAACTCATCATCTATCACGATTTTATAAATGTTTTTTGAAGCTCCGCGATTGTATTTTTCGAACAGTTTCTTTCACCAACCGACACGAGCCTTTTTTCGAGCGATTGTCAAATTATGCAATATTCAACGCGAATAAGACTTCATTACAGGAACATGTTATTATACAGGGTGACCGGAAAAATATGGAAAATCTCTTGAATATAAGAAAAACACATAAAAGGAATACCACAAGTTTATATACACTTGTTTCGTATATGCCTTCTCTTTGGAAAAAAGGGCTCCCAAAGAGCTACAACGGAATCAAGTTTTTTACACATAACTATTGAACTACAGGATATATTTCGATTTTTTTAATATGATATATATATATATATATATATATATATATATATATATATATATATATATATATATATAAATGTTTATTGACGGACCAGCCATTTACAAAAGAAAAAAATCAATACATAAGTATAATATAAAAATCTCTAGTATCACACACATGAACAGAAACATACAACAAAACATTGAACAAATAATTAGATAATTAGTCAAATACAAAACTATATAAACTTGAAGATACACAATATAGATAAAATAGGGTATAATATACTCATACAAACACAAAAGTTAAAATAAAAAGGTATACAGAAGGTGGGCAAATATAAAATACATACACTAAAAACAAGTTACCATCTATAGATAAAACAACTAGATACATATATCAGAGTGCATTCTTTATTTTTGAGCTCAAGGAATTCAATGTATCATTAAAGAAATCGATATTATTTTCAAATTTATTCGCCTTAATTGAAAAACGAGTAAGAGATGATGACAAACCATAGTTTGTTCTGTGATAAGGAACACCAAACAGATTGAATTCTCTCAAAACTCTCTGTGGAACATTTATGTCTATCATGGCTAATAATTCGGGACAATCTATTAATCCATGCAAAATTTTATAAAAGGTGCGCATATCGATGTATGTTCTCCTTTCACTAAGAGGTATCAAATTAATGGCCTTAAGTATTTCTTCATATACTATGTCTTCACTTGGTATCCCCATTTTGAAACCCACAAATCTAATGAATCTCTTTTGCACTCTTTCAATCCGTTGAATATACTGCCCGTAGTAAGGAACCATACCTGGCAAGCATATTCCAGGACTGACCTAACATAGGAAAAAAATAATGTTCTAAAGCAAGCAATGTTATTAAAGTCATGCAAGGTTCTTTTAATAAAGCCCAGTAATTTTAATTCTTTATTAGTAATGTGATTCACATGAATGTTAAAACTTAAATTGCTGTCAAAATATACTCCTAAGTCTTTGAGCTCTTCTTTAGTTTCAAGTGATACACCACCAATCGAATAATCATATTGAATAACATGCTTAATGCGATAGAATCTTAAGACAAAACATTTGCTTACATTCAATTGCATATCATTTAAATTGCACCATTCACTTACAGCATTCAAATCTTCTTGAAATCTCATACAATCTTCCACATCCTTAACTATTCGAAAAATCTTTAAATCGTCAGCGTATAAAAGACATTTAGAATGTTTCACACATTCAGTCACATCGTTGATAAACATATTAAATAAAAGTGGAGCCAAATGCGAACCTTGCGGTTCGCCAGATGAGACTAAAATCTCGCTAGAAACAAAATTGCCAATTTTTACCTGCTGTCTCCTATTTGTTAGGTAGCTATAAAACCAGTGCAAAAGGTCACCAAATATGCCATATTTTTCCAACTTTCTCAAAAGTAGAGAGTGATTTACCTTGTCGAAAGCCTTAGAAAAGTCCGTGTAAATAGAGTCAATCTGATTAGTGTCCTCAATATAATTTCTCAAAAACTGCTCATAAACAAGCAAATTACTTACAGTAGATCTACCTCCGACGAAACCATGTTGGCTTTCACTTAAAATAGATTGAAGTTTTGATTTGATTTTAGTATCAACAATCATTTCAAATACTTTCGCAATCAAAGACATTTTATTTATTGATCTATAGTTAGTAACTTCAGTCTTATTACCATTCTTAAATATAGGTGTTACAAATGACTTTTTCCAGATATCTGGATAAATATCAGTTGCAACTGATTTTGTAAAAATAATATTTAAAATAAAGGCTAAAATAAACGTACACTTTTTTAAAAATATCACAGATATGTCATCAGGACCAAGAGACAAATGATCTTTTAAGCTACAAATTGCATTATAAACATCAATCACACTAATATCACAAGTATTTATAGATACAGACTTAGGTACATTAAAATTATATATATATATATATATATATATATATATATATATATATATATATATATATATATATATATATAGATATATATATATATATATATATATATATATATATATATATATATATATATATATATATATATATACATATATCAGATAAGACCATTCAAATTTCTATCCAAGAAAGTATTGTGAATTACTTACCGCTACTATATGACATTTCTGCTTCCATTTTAATAAAGCTTTTTTGAATAATGTGGGTGAGATGCAGCATCCCTGTCTTAAACGCTTGGTGATGTTAAAGGATTTCGAAAACTTGTTTCCTATTTTGATTTTTGAAATAGAATGTGTATCGAGATTTTGTACATCTCTAATACGCGTCTGGTTTATATTTGTGTTCGTCATCGTTTTCCACAGTTTAATTGTAGGGATGTTATCATAGGCTTTAGCTAAATCTACAAATAATATATGAGTATCTTGATTTGTAGCAGCTCTTTTTTCAATTATTTATTTCATACAAAAATGTTATCATTACAGGATCTATCAGCACGAAATCTGCCCTGTTCTACTTCCTAATTGTATTCTTTTTCATTGAGGTCACTGAATATTTTTTCGTAAAGTCGACTCACTGTGCTAGTTATCGTTATAACTCTGCAATTATGGTAATCTTCCTTGCTTCGTTTTTTGTGGATTGAAGTAACGTAACCTTTCCATTGTGTTGGGTGTTTTTGACCATTGAGATATTTACTCAATATCCATGTAAGCATGTTAAAAAGCTTTGTTCCACTTTGTAGTAATTCTGTCAGTTCCGCATGAATTTTCATTTTTTAGTTTTTTTGTAGCTTTAACGACATCATTACTATCTATTTCAACGTTTTCTCATTGTATATTAATTATAACTATTTCTTCTACATACTGAACCCCCTTCCCAGTTAGCAATTCCCGAAAATGCGTAATCCATCGGTTTTCGATAGATGCTGTTTTTTGTCCTGTATTTATTATGGTTTTTATAAATTTCTAAATCTTCATAGCATTTTCTTTCGCAAATGTATAAATCTATTTCTTGACTTAACTATATTGGCTTATAGCTAAATTTTTCAGTTATTTTTAATTATCCCACATTTAGTGTTTTTTAAAGTTGGCAGTTCTTACTTCTCTTCTGATTTCCTCATATGCCCCTTTTCCTCTTGGATTTTTTGTATTTAACCATGTCATTTACCTCTGTATCTTCATTTTTACTAGACCTTCGATCTCCTTCGTCCACCAAGGCTTGTTGTTTGTTTTTCTTTCTTTGTGTCCTAATGCTTCCCTTAGTGTTCTGTATATGTTTTGGTTTTCTTCTGAGAATGATTGTTTAAACTGATCCAAGTATCCATCTCATCTCCTTTGGCATAAGTACCTAGTATTTTGTCCGTCTATAAGCTGTCCAGGTTGTATTTAAGGTAATTCGCTGCTGGTCTATCTGAATCGATGTTAATTTCTTCTGGTCTCGCACCTCTATAAACTTGAAGTTTTGTATTCCGTGATTATATAATCGAAATGCGAGAAAAGCGCGACACCCCTTTGAGCTAAAATGGAACGACGTGATTGGTTTAATAAATTGCCTGACAGTATTGACAGCTGTGATTATTTCAATCAAAGTTGTATAGGTCTGCTAACTGAACGATCGGCCAAGGTCGGCTTCGCAAATAACAACAATTAAGCGAAAAGTGAAGATATTGAAAGTTTACAGTGAAAAATCTTAGATAAAAAATCAAACGTAATTATCTGGCGAGCTTGAATGACCAATTTCTACATTACGTATTATTTTAAAAGACAGTTAAGAGATTAAAGAAAAATACAGGTTGGGAAAAATGAAGAGGAAGCAACAGAAGGTAGACAAAATTTTCCAATTAGATAAAGTTTTAGTACAACAGCTTCGTCAAGAACAACCTTTAAAACTATCGATAATGTTATGTGAGAAAGCACGTAATATCGCTGAAAGCTTACAAATTACAGATTTTAATGCTTCACATCGTTGGATTAATCGTTCTAAAAATCGTTACGATATGGTGATTTAGCGGAGAATCAAAAACAGTGGCAAAACAAGATTTCGATATATGGATGACAACACTACCTGCATTGTTGCACAATGATGAACCTTGAGACATGTTTAATGCAGACGAGGTCAGTTTATTTTTTAAATTGATACCAGATAAATTTGACGTCTTCGAGAAAGAAATCTGCAATGATGGCAAATCAAGCAAATAGAAACTGACTGTCCTGGAGTGTGCCAACTTCGATGGACCGGAAAAGTTTTAAAACCTAAGATCACTTTCTGTAACATATAATGTAGAATGTCGAGTTTTGATGATTAGCCATCTTTTCGTTGACTCGGTAGAAGCATTAGATGATTAATTCCACATGAACTGTTGACGAATAATACTATTTACTGATAACTGCCCTGCTCATGCCAAATACGTTGAGCCTAGGAATATCAAGCTTATTTTCTTACCTCAAATGTTACGAGCAAGTTGCAGCCGACAGATTAGAGCATTATAAAAGTCATCAAATAAACTTATAGAACACGTTACAACCTACGAAGTTCGTTCAATTGTTCTTATTAAATATGGCAATAGCATCCAAAAAGCGACTCGAACAGTCAGATTCACTAACATGGTTTAAATTTAAAATCGTCAAAATTGACAGCAGAGGGCTTAAAGTGACAGAAGCAACAATAAGTCAAGCAAGTTTTAAACCCAAAAAATACAAGAATAAAAAAAATTATTTTGTTCTACTACTGAACCGGCAAAAATTGAGAACTTTATTCCTTTTCGGGATACAACTGTTTCTCTTTACATATTTCAAGACTTTATTGACAGCTTCTTATCCTTAATATCCCTATATAAGCGTTTATTTATTGTTATATGTAATATAAATTATGACAATATCATAAGCAAAGCAAAACTGGCCGACTATAAGATTTAAATTTCATGGCAACTAGATCGGGTTTAAATGTTAAATCTTCTTAGTGAATCTGACTGTAAATAATATAATGATGTTGATGAAGAAGAGTCAAAAGAACATGAAATTATCCAGTTCACTTTTTTCATTTTGATCATTTGATTATTACTCTAAAGAATACGCTGTCACGAACTTTTTTTGGTTTTATGTCATTCGTGATCGCTGTCAAGAGCTACATTGCCTAGTTAATATTTTATAGTCTTTTTCATGTAATTTTTTTCGAAATTAGCTTCATATTCCCTTTGAAAACGATTCTAAGAAGTTTTTCCATGATGGAAAGTGGATTTATTAAGACAAATAGTTCGAATTTTACGAGAATTGATTGTTTTATGGTGGCCAATTTCTTCGCAACTAACAGTAACTTTTGCTCTTCTGAATTTAGAAATGTGATTGGTATTTCCACAACCGATAATGAATACATAATAGTATCGTAGGTATTTATAAGCTCAAAACTAAATTAAAACAAGTAATTCCGAATACTTGCGGGCTAACTGAAGCTACGTTTTCCTATTATTTTCCGAAAATGAAACCTCAATAAATAACTATTTAGGTGTTTTTGTTCGTAGTACTTGTACATTGAGGCACCGCACAATACTTTAAACAACTTAGAACTTATCTTTTATTAAAATAATTGCGAAAATACTATATCTCCTTGTCAGTTTACCAGTATTTATATACTAGTGAAGTCACATAGATAAAGTGACAAGTATTGGCGTTTTGGAAGGAAATTTGAAACGAAATTTAAAATTCATGATTTTTAAAGTATTAATTGTATTAAAAAAATTTTAAATATTTTGGGCTAGATTAGGTACTTATGGATGGTTTTAAACACTTTTCCAAAAACAGTCAACATCCCAATTGTGAAGGAATAGGTCGAAAAATAGACAAAAGTGGCAAATAATTTTTTTTTTGAAAAACAATGTAAGACGGCCAAGAAAACCTCGGATTCCTGTTCTACGACACAAAAACTCGGTATTTCTAGTTTTCCAAATAATTATCAACGTTGTTTGACATCATTCAAAACTTTTAACGACAGTATGTTCCTGATTTGACTAATTGAGATGTTGACTATTTTAGGGAAAGTCTTTAAAACCATACATAAGCACCTAATGTAGCTGAAAATATTTTAAAAAAATTTTTAAATACAACTAGTACTTTTAAAATCATAAATTCCGTTTCAAATTTCCCCCCAAAATGCCAATATTTGTCACTTGACCAATGTGACGTCACAGTGGTAAACTGATAAGGACATATAAATTTTTTTGGAATTTTTGTGACATAAGATGGGTTCTAAGTTATTTTAAGTATTGTGCAGTGCCTCAGTGTACAAGTACTGTAATTAAAACACCTTAAAAGTTATTCATTCACGTTCCACGTTCGGAAAATAACAAGAAAATGCTGCTTCAGCTAGCCCGGCACTACTCGTATTATTTTAGTTTTGAGTGTATAAATACCTATGGTTACTATTATGTAGTCATTATCGGTTGCGGAAATAACAATCCTTGGTATATTAGTGTTGGCTGCGAAGAAATTGGCCAACATAAAACAATCAATTCTCGGCAAGTTCGAACTATTTTCCTTAAAAAAATCCACTTTTCATCATGGGAAAACTTCATAAAATGGTTTTCAAAGGGAGTAGTAAGCAAATTTTGAAGAAATTACATGAAATTAAATATAAAATATTAACTAGGCAACGTAGCCCTTGACAGCGATCACGAATGTGACATAATTTATAGATTCAATCATCATTCATCAATAATTTGTATTATGTAGGTAATTTTAAGTAGAAATCTTTGTCCAAGAGAAAGGGAGGCGAAAGAAATTATACCAGCTCCAAAAGCGGTTCCTATATCAGCCGGTCTAAAGCTAGTGGTACCAGGAAAAAGTATTATTAGGTAAATGTTAAGTGCTTTATTTAAATTTTCAAGAAGTACTTAAATAAAACATATTGAAACTTTTTAAGCCAAAACATTTGATTTTTAGTGGTACAATAAGTCAAGAACATTCAAGATTTGGAAAAGGTCCAAATATGATGAGTGCACCAATAGCAATTATTGCATTAACAATGTCAATTATACATAAGCCTGAAAGTTGGTCGAGGCCGATAGTTGACGAAATTGTTATTCTAGGTAAGCTTTATTTTCCTGTTGTTGTGGAAATTTTTGAAAAAATTCCTATTGAACAGGAAATCTTGGTTTGTCTTCATTATAAGAAGAAGTAATGGAACTAAAACGAGAATATTGAGGTTTCACCATTGCATTACTTAAAAACATTTTAGACTTATCTATAAACCTCAACTAATGATAATACAAGGATATCCATTTATAGGTATTTCAAGAGCTGGTAACACTGGTGTTGCCGGAATACGAACTCAAAATATTTGCCCATACAAACACTATTTGTGTTGTTTACATAATCTTCAAAATTTCATCTCGGCTAAAACGTTGAATCAGTTCGTAAATTTTCAACTTAGAGTATGTAAATAAGAGTGCATCACAACAAAAGCCACCGTATATCGCTGGTTTAATGAATTCAGTTGTTACCGTCGTTTGCTCATAGGTTGCATAAAGATCATCCAAAATCGGTTGTCGTGTAAGAAATCATCGATGCTGCGAGTTAAACGATGAAAGATCGTCATGTAATACGCCGTGAGCTTGAGGTATCCTTGCGTATTACTAACACCAGCTTTTATAATACAGGTTATCCAGTAAGTACCTCCTAATTTCTCGGAAGCACACAGGGAAGGTCAAAATAACCCTACTTTGTCATAGAAAAAAAATTCCTAAAGTGCCCCTTAATAAAGATCCAGAGCCCTAAAGGGCTACCCAACGATTTACCTTATCGGCTCTATGTTTTGAACCAACTTGTAAAATTTAAAAAAATTTTAATATTTTATAAAGGCCATAAAGACTCATTAAACCATACTACAGAAGATGTTTTAGATCGTCAGTGAAGTGAGGAATGGACTTGCAGACACACTCGTTTGGCCTAACATTTGACAAGTGTCATTTTACAGAGCTGAAAACTGATTTTTAAATACTTTGGTCATTTCTCTTCAAAAAAGGCGCTCACTCAAAAGTTACTAATGCTCAACTGAGACAGGTAAAAATAAAAAACGCAGGGTGTGCTGATGTGCTTCAATTTATGGAAAGCGCTCTTTAATTCTTAGAAGGCAAGAAAATGTTATGCCGAAAGATTTCCAGCTCAAAAATTGTCAAATCCAGAAATCTTCGAAAATGTTGATCGGGGCTCAATTAATTGTAATGTAATGTAATTAAAATACAAAAATAGTGAAAATCGTTTAAATATTATTTTGGCAAATGTTCAATATGGGCTCCACGTACTCCAATACATTTTTTTAAACTTAGAATATTTGCCCGCTGCACTGCAAATAATATTTCGACATTATTACGAAATTCGTTAGAATGCTGTGCTATTCTCGTTAGTAGTTCGCCTCTAGAATTTATTGGGGTTGAATTAACTAGTTCTTTTAAATGTCCCCAGAAATAAAAGTCTAAGGGATTTAGGCCTGGAGACCTTGGTGGCCATAAAATAGGTCTATCTCGACCGAGATCGAGGGTCAAAAACATTTCTTAAGTGTTGACGTATTATACGGTTAAAATGAGGTGGAGGACCATCATGCATGTACCACATTTGCATTCTTTTATCAAGAGGTAGGTCTTTCAATAAATTGTTTAAATTTTGATACAAAAATTGTAAATAAATCACGCCATTGAGTCTTCCTTCCAAAACAAATGGACCTATAAGGTTATTTCCGATTATGCCAGCCCACACATTTACAATAAACCTTTGTCGATGTTTGGTTTTCAATTATAGCGTGCGGGTTTTCATCAGACCAAAAATGTAAATTGTGTGAGTTTATTACGCCATCTCTTGTAAATCGGGCTTTATTGGTAAACTAAATATGGTTAGAAAATTTAGATTTAGGTTATGTTGCTGTATAAACCAGTTAGAGTATTGAAGTCTTGCGGAATAATCATCTGGAGACATAAAGTGTACTTTTTCAACGTGGTGCGGGTGAAGTAACTGTTCTATTAGAGTTTCCTATATAATCCATTTTGTAATATTGTTTGGTGTCTCGAGCTTTTTTATGCTGTTTGAACGGTTGTCAGCGATGTCTTGCAGAATTTGTTCCTCTAAGTGAGAGTCTCGTGCTCTCCTGGAAGGACCCTCACCGCCACGTTGCGGCAAAAATTACCCTGAATAAAACATGTAGAAAATTAATTCTGTACGAAAATGGTAGTGGACTATATTTTGGGCGCTGGTAAAGAATTTAATTTCAGGTAAAATATACAACGAAGGTATGACAATCTTAAACAATTAATAAAATTTTTATAAAAAAATTGAACCGACTTCTAAAAGTACGCTAAAAAGTGAAAAATAACCATAAATTTTTATATGAAATTGAACTTTTTGAAGTCGGCGCCAAACTAATACCTGACAAAATGTGATTTGCATAAACAGATTAGAAATACTTTATTTGTAATTGCTGTCTTACCATAATTTGTATATATTAGTAGTTATTTATTTCGTGTACAAATAATTTGGCGCCGACTTCAAAAAGTTCAATTTCATATAAAAATTTATGGTTATTTTTCACTTTTTAGCGTACTTTTAGAAGTCGGTTCAATTTTTTTATAAAAATTTTATTTTTCTATTTTTAGTTTTAGAATTCACTATGATATTCATAAATTATTTGAACTAAGTACTAATCGAGATTAATGTACCTCGCAATAACTCAAAACTGGCAAAAAAGTACCCATTTTATCCAAAGTTGTAAACCGCCCAAAAATGACCCACTAAAAATTCTTTAGTTCTTAGAGTTTTCCAAATACCAATCAAATAGGACAAACGAATATTTAGTCTGTCAAAGAAAATCCACTATCTTAAATTTCAAATTAATTTTAGATTGGTAATATAGGCCCCAAACCTTCCAATATCGATATTTAAAGAAAATAAATTAATTTTTTATCCACCTTATTAGATACGCCATATTGAATTTTTTAAAAATAATTTTAGATTCGTCATGTGTGACCCCGAAAACTCTCCCGTAACAATTTTGGTGAAATCAGACAAAATTGATTTTTTTGTCCTCCATATTGAATCCGCCATATTGAGTTTTTTTTAAATAATTTCAGATTCTTTATGTGAGGCCCCGAAAACTTCCCCATACCAATTTTGGAGAAAATATGACAAAATTGATTTTTTCGTCCGCCATATTGGATCCGCCATGTTGAATTTTTTAAAAATTATTTTAGATTCGTCATATGCGAGTCCGAAAACTCCCCCGTACCAATTTTGGAGAAAATATGACAAAATTGATTTTTTCGTCCGCCATATTGGATCCGCCATATTGATTTTTTTTTAAATTATTTTAGATTCATCATATGCGACTCCGAAAACCCCCCCGTACGAATTTTGGAGAAAATCCGACAAAATTGATTTTTTCGTCCGCCATATTGGATCCGCCATATTGAATTTTTTTAAAATTATTTTAGATTCGTCATATGCGACCCCGTAAACTCCCCCTTACCAATTTTGGTATAAATCGGACAAAATTGATTTTTTCGTCCGCCATATTGGATCCGCCATTTTGAATTTTTTTAAAATTATTTTAAATTCGTCATATGCGACCCTGTAAACTCCCCCTTACCAATTTTGGTAAAAATTGGACAAAACTGATTTTTTCGTCCGCCATATTGGAGCCGCCATATTGAATTTTTTAAAAATAATATCAGATTCGTTATGTGCAACCTCGAAAACTCCCTCACACCCATTTTGGAGAAAATCGGACTAAATTAAAAATTTTTGTCCGCCATATTGGATCCGCCATTTTGAATTTTTTAAAAATAATTTCAGAATCGTTGGGTACAACCCCGAAAATTCCTCCATACCAATTTTGGAGAAAATTGGACAAAATTAATTTTTTTGGCCGCCATATTGTAAGCGCCATCTTGGATTTTACTGCACCAATTTCATCTAAAAAAATATGGGACCACCGCAGCAAGTTCCTTTACATAACGTAAAAAATTTCATTCAAATCGGTGCAGCCGTTCCGGAGTAATCGGTGTACATATATATATAAAAAAAAAAAAAAATACATAGTCGACGAATTGAGAACCTCCTTCTTTTAGAAGTCGGTTAAAAATGGCCTACCTTGTAGCTGCTCACTGATGTGAAAATCCTGGATACTTTTTTGGAGTTGAGTTTTTTGGATTTTGGCACTGTTACAGGTATAGAATAAACAATTGTTTTTAAGGTTTTAGCGGATTTAGCCGGCATATAAAGGTTTTAGCACTCGCGTGGTATATTAGTGTTCGCAACACGTGTTTTCTGCTGAAGGTTCAAGTGCAAGATGATAAGTGTTTTCTACTCTTTACTGTTGAGGTGCGTGTGACACTTCTTGGCCATTTTGGGAAGAGATTATTATATATGGCGCGAAACAATACATGGCGCAAAAAGGGATTAAAATAAAACTAACTTCAGTTTGCTTAAATATAAATGTGGAGATATGTTAATTTTTTCCAGAAAAATAGAAATTAAAATTAATAATTCGGAAAGACGGAACAAATTCGTTCACTCTAATAATTTTTTTCTAATCATCTTTTACCTGTTTCCCTTAGGCTTCGATCAACCCTTTGAAAGGTTTTTGGATGAGCTAGAAATCTTTCAGCATAAAGTTTTCTTGCCTTCGAAGATTTTGACAGTGCTTCATCATAAATTAAATTCATATCAGCATGCTCTGCGTAAAAATATTCTTCCATTTTTTAAATTTATTTTTACTTGAAGGTTGTTTTGACAAGTTCTATAAATGGTAATTCATTATGCTGGTATTAACAATAACACCTAATTTTTACCTGTTTGTGTTTACTTTTCAGTGTTTCGCATAAAAACCGATTTATCTCGAAAATTGTCAGTTTTATCGAAATAAGTACCTTTTTGGAAGAGAGATAACAAAGTATTTAAAAAATCAGTTTTCAGCTCTGTAAAATTACACCTGTCAAAAATTAGGCCCAACGAGTGTGGCTACAAGTCCGTTCCTGACCTGTCTGGTGATCTAAAATATCTACTGTAGTATGGTTTAATGAGTCTTTATAGCCTCTATAATATATTAAATTTTCATTAAATTATAAAAGTCGGTTCAAAACTTAGAGCCGATAGAGGTAAATGGCTGGATACCCCTTTAGGGCTCTGCATCTCCGTTAGAGGATACTTTAGGATTTTTTTTTCTACGACAAAGTAGGGTTATTTTGACCTCCCCTGTATGCTCCCGAAAAATTAGGAGGTACTTACCAAACACCCTGTATTCGTAAATGGTGTTAAATGTAAATTATATGAATCAATCTGTTTTTTTTTTGGTATGTCTGAGACCGCTTTGGTGATATTGGTTAAATACTAATTATGCCTAATACAAATATTTTTAAGTAAAGGAAGACTTTTTACTTCTATCAGTAGTATCCATCTTAGTATTTGTTTGAAATTTTTTACAAAAAGTGGTCAGCCACTGCTTTGATCCCAGTTGATTTGTTTTCTTTATCTTGATAAAAATGTCCTGTTTACTTTATTTCTCGGACATCCAGTTTTATATTAAGAAAATAAAAAAGAATTTATTTTCATGTTCCTAATATGTTTAATAATCACAGAAATTGTTTATTAAGTTCTTATTTCGAATATTGAATGAGCTGCACGCTGATAAATTATTTTTATTTTTTAATCGGAAACGGGTAATCAGACGAAATATAAAAATATTTATTTTGGAAGTCGGCACGGACGTCCCCGGTGAACATAGAAAAAAAATAATTTAGTCAACAAAATATGTGTATTCCAGCATGAAACTGATCTGCTGGGTTCAGATAATGAAAGGTGTTCTTGAAGCAATTTTTACATAGAACTCGAATCTGGCCTCAGAATTTACGCATTAGTCAGACTTTTGAGATTTTTGACGTTAAATGACAAAAAATTGGCTTTTTTGGCTATATTTGAAAAATGAATAAATTCCTTTTAGCTCATATCTATTGATTGCATCATCTAGAATTGCTTTTGTCCATCAAAATAAATTTTGAATTGCCCATCTTTGATTTTTCTTAGATGAGATACGACTTTTTAAAAATTAATGAAACTAAATGTTCGTAGAGTCGCTGTATAAATATCAGAGTTAATGAACTTATGGATTTATGGTTCATGAGTTTATGGAGTAAAGTATTATGGTTTAATATTTATGAGTTTAAAGTCTATAGGTTTATGAGATTATTAGGTTTCGGCTTATGTGCGTAACATTCCTGTTTCAGGTTACATGAGTATACAGTTAATCATAATTTAAGTTTGTCGGTTCGTAGTTACTTATTTTGTAATGATTTTGGTTTAAGACTTAGACTCAAAGAGCCATGACTTCAAAATTTTTGATATTCGTTAAGCAACTCTTATAAGTGGTCAAATTTAATCATTTTTAAAAAACCATAACTCCGATAAGCAAAATTTTAAATAGACAATCGAAAGAGTTTTTCCTAATATTAGTTTCTTATCAGTGGTATTCGTCTTTTCACTATCGAGTAAACTAGTACTTATCGAAACAAAACACTATGGCTCAGCTAACAGAACAAGAATGTATTACTCTGCTTATGATGATAGGATACGGGGATAGACGTAGATCATTCCAACAAGCAACCGACCTTTCCACTCAAATTTTCCCTGAACGGAAGCCCATTTTTAAATCAACTTCTAATAAGATATTCCATAATTATGGAGAAGGTGCCCAAAATCAGCTTCGAATAAATATAAATCCTGCAGGAGGCACCAAGGACTTCCGTACCAATACTTGCTCTTATACGTTAATCTTGTAAGATCTATTAGGAAAATCCTGGAAGGAAATAAATACACCCTTATAAGTTAAGGTTGCTTCAGAAGACGTATGCAATTTTATCAAGAAATAAAGGGCATTATAAACTTTCAAACGGAAATTGGTACATTATATCTTATTTTCTGACGAGGTCACAATCTGTCTTCATGGCTTCATTAACAAAGAGACCGAACTGTCGTTATTAGTCTGGCTATAATCTTCAATGGATGATGGAACACCATCAAAAATTAAATATTTGGACAGAGATTACTGGAAACCACATTTCTTACTTCACGAAAATTTGACGACTAGTTCCTATTTTAATTTGCTTTGAAATAACATTTCATACGATTCAATTGATTTATCTCATGATCAAAACTATGACCTGATTAAGTAACTACATTTCTTTTCAGCAAGATGGAACGCCATAGCATTTTGATCAACATATCAGAGATTATCAAGGTAGCTAGAGCCCATTGGGGCCATTTGAAAACTGTAGTCTATAGTTCAAAGCCGACGTCTGTAAAGGAAAATAGAATTTCAAATGCAGTGCATAATATTCCTCATTGTTGAAGTTTCTGTGATGTTTTTTCAGTTCATATACATGGTGGCTCATAGTGACTATCGGAGGATGTACCTTGGAAAACGCTTGCCTTTCAACAACACAAATTTATGCACTGTGCGGGTGGAAAGCGATATTGTATTTAAAATTGATATTGGCGTGGAAACTGGCCCTGATGGGATTTCAGTTTTCGTGAGAAACTGTTGTGCGACCCTGGTTATACCATTGACTGCAATATACAAATGTTCTTTTGATTCAGGGTTCTTTCCTTCAATGTGGAAGTCCGCTTTTGTAACACTTTTGTTCAAAAGTGTAGTTCCTTCTAACATACTTAAATACCTTCCTATATCTGGGTTTTCGTGCTTTGGAAAAGTTTTGGAGTAATTTTGAAACATGACCATAGATTTCAGACAAGAAATTCGACAATTTGTTCTAACTTTTTAAGTGTCGCCCTTGATTTTTTATTGCAAATCGATTTGATTTACTTTGACTTCAGAAAGGCATTTGCTGCAGTAAATCATCTCATTTTATTGAACAAACTGTTGCAATATGGAGTCAGATTACCGTTAATTTTCTGGATTAACAGTTATCTGTCTGGTCGAACGCAAGTAGTCAGGTTTTGTGGTAGATTATCAGCCCTGTTCTGTTCTTGTTTTTCATCCCTTACCAATATTTTCGAGCAGTGTTTCTACCCTTTTTTGTGCGAAAACCGTTGCAGAATAAAATTTCCAAATTGTTTTTCTGGTACAGAGACAATAAATATATCACAATATCGACATGCAAAATGACTTTCTTTTCTAGGAAGAAAACATACATCCTATCAGCTTACCGAATTGATGACACTAAGCTCACTAGAGTGAATTACATTTCACTGCAAATATTGACAGTATGATCGTAAAATTTTTTAAGATGTGTGGATTGGTCATGAAGCAGTGCTATTATTTAAATGACATTGAAACTATTAAGACCGTTTATTTTGGTTTTGTTAGAAGTAACTTGAAGTACTGTTGTATGTTTTTGTCACCACTAAATAGAGTTGATGCTGCACGGATTGAGTGAGTTCAATACAAATTTGTAAATTTCTTGCTCTGTGTGTTAAGAATTGATCACTGACAACTACATCATCAGCGATTAAGACTCCTTAGCTTAGATTCCTTGGAGGAGCGAAAAATTCAACTCACTATGATGGCTGGTCAGAGATTGCTTGCAAGCATGCTTGTCAATCCTGATCTGCTGGCAGTACTTAACTTTCATGTCTTTGCTTCGCAAACTGACTTGTGAACTACTATAATTCCTTCTTGCATTGTTACTTTCATATTTACTGTTTTTCTATGCCATTCAAGAGGATAGTGCGATTGGCATTAAATAAAATACCGGGTTGTTGACTTTGAATAATTTTTTAGTCTTATGTACCTGGATCACTTGATATTCTAGTTAACGGTTGTAATTATTAGAGTTAATTACCTACAGGTTGTGTAATTCAAGTAAACAAATAAATAAATATTTGTAAGTCCTGCTTTCCCAGTTTTGAGAAAGTATTGGACACAGTCAGCTGACTGGAGGAAAACAATTTGAACATTTAACTTAGTAGTTCTTAATTCTCATACTTTCAATTGTCTATTGCAGTTATCTAATGGATATTTTAAATTTATTGGATATTTAAAATCACTTATATGATACTGGATGTTCCATTTAAAAAGTCTATAAGTGATAGCGTCATGTGACTGCTATTGAGATCACTGGTTATGGAATGTATAATCAAATATAATATTTATAAATATTTGATTGAGTAGACTATTACTTTGTTGCGAGATTTCCTAACACTGTTACATTTTCGAATGCAATACCTTAATGTTTCATTCAATAGCATGTTTTCATTAATTATTTAGAATAATCATACTACTTTACAGCCAATTTGCCATGTAAAAGGCAGTCTTTGGTTAATTTTTGGTCGCAAAATGCGAAAATGATGGTAAAAACTTCTTAACACGACAGATTTTTCAGTTATGATTTTTTCAACAAAAATGAGTATTTGAATAACATTATTTTAAAAAGTAATTTGTAATATACCTGAGCGTGAAGTTGCCAAATTTATATTTTCCATAGGCTAGAGAAATTGTGCACACTCAGACAACACCACGTGGGGGTGTCTAGGAATAACAAGTCAACCACGAAGTCTCAACACCCTAGGGCTTAAAATAACGGAAATACCTATCTAAACCCACATAATTCCAAACTTCAGTCTGCCCCGTAGCCGAATCTACTTATAGATGGCTCCTGTATACGAAAAGCATGCCGTCACTTTTCGAACTTTCGATATCCGATGTTTCTAAAAAATACCAGAAATACGGAAGGGCTATAAAGCAGCTGACCGGCAGTCGTATCATCAGTATTTGTTTAGCACGAGTAGTGGTCAGTAGTCAATAGAGAAGCTAAGTGCGCTAACAAGCCAATCTTAAGAGCCTTGTATTAGTGTTACCTTTCTGTTGAATAAAGTTAGTTGGCACCTGTAACGTAGTATTACATCTCTGAACCGACGTACGCGTGTTTAAAGTGTAAAAACGTGGTTCCGCGGATAGTTTTGGCTACATATGTCGTAAGTTTACTCCTAAATCGCAATTAACAAAAAGACCAAAGTACCTTATCATAAGTATTTTGAATGTCCTGTTGGCGATCAAGATCGGGACTGGGCTCCTCATATATGTTGCCAAACCTGTGTAGCAAAACTGGTTAAATTTTAAACGCCATTCGCAGTTCCAATGATTTGGCGAGAACCAACAATTTATTTTAACGGCTGTTAATTTTGCGTGCCAAAAGTGTCTGGTTTTTCAAGAAAGAGCAAACATAATATGGAATATTCGAATATTCCCTCAGCAATAAAAGCGGTTTTTCATAGAAAAGGTTCACGAGTTCCAGCGCCCTCGGCAAAATGGAAGGAAGATTTAGAAATGTATAATGATAAGGCAAAACCCCATAATGTATAAGAAGAGGACGTTTTTTGTTTTCCCGAAAGTGAAGGAAAAGCACCCCATTAAATCAAACAACCTGAATTAAATAATCTAGTTGGAGACCTCCACTTATCCAAAAAGCATGCCGAAGTATTAGGGTCTAGATTACAACAATACTGGGGACCTCCACTTGTCCAAAGAGCATGTCGAAGTATTAGGGTCTAAATTACAACAATGGACTTTATTAGCCACTCAAACCAAAGTTACAATATTTAGGAACCGTTGCCAGGAGCTATCCTCATTTTTTACTCTGCAGGATAAAATGTTTGTTGGTGTTAATTCAAATAGTGTTATGAAAAAATTAGGATTTGCACATAACCTGAATGAATAGCGCTTATTTATAGATTTTTCTATAATAAGCTTAAAAGCAGTTCTGCTCCATAATGACAACAAAAGACCCATTATTTCGCTTGTACATGCAGTTGACGTGAAGGAATACGCAAGTATGTCAAACTTATTATACATATAAGTGGAAAATACTTTGTGACCTAAAAATCATAGAACTATTACTAGGGCTTCAGAATGAATTTACGAAGTATTGTTGTTTTCTGTCTTTGGGACAGTAGAGCAATACAGAGTCATTACCAAGTAAAAGAATGGCTTCCGAGATATCAATATATTCCAGGTCAAGTTAACATAAAAAATATGAATATAACTCTTGTTGATCCCAAAAAGTACTGTTACCTCCATAACACATTAAGTTTAAATTGACTAAAATTTCATTAAAATATTAGATAAAGAAGGAGATGCGTTTAAATACCTTAAACAAATTTTTCCTAAACTAAGTGATTCTAGCTTAAGGGAGGAATGTACGTTGGACCACAAATTAAAAAAGTACTATAAATTTATTTTTATGTGTATTTTTGTAAATAAGTCCTGTTATCCTTAAAATATATTGTTTTTTTATTGTTTTGAACTTATGAATAAATATTATATAAAAGTATTTGTATTAAATAAAATAACTGATACATTCTACAACTCAAAATCTATACATGGTGAAAAATTTTCGTTACTGAATTCGCAATCAGGATGCTTTAAACTCCCACGGACAGCCATTACAACATCAGTCGCAATTTTTTTTTGTATTTGTTGACTAATGTTATACCTCTGAAGTTTGAAGGAAACCGAGATCCATTCGTCCTTAATTAAACCGTTCCGGAACGTTTACCCAACCCTGTATATAAACTCAGATATAGCCAAAAACATATATTTGTCATTTATTTATAAAAATGTCAAAATTCTTACGTGATTGGTAAATTATAAGGCCATATTTGAAACATAAATACTTTCACGACCTTTCAATTTGCCAATCTATGTAATTAGTAGCTATCAAAATTCAACAAAATCTTTTAGTAAGTCTCAGAAATATGTAGGGAAACAAGAAATCACCCTCAATTAATTTAAATTTTTTTAACTTAGGATCAGAATTATATGAAGATAGTGTAAACGAACTTGGATTTAATTTTAACCCTTGGGAAGAAAAATTGGATATTTTTAGAGTAAAAAAGGATTTTACTATGGGAATAGTCAAAACTAGCTGTGAACTTAGACACACTGATCAGAAAGGACTGATTGATTTCAAAGATCCCGCTGTAAAGAACCTTCGTCAGGGTAAGATGACAATTGCTTTATAACGGGATGATCGCATATTTTTTTGAGATTATTTCAAATTTCTTACTCCATAAATAAATTTGTTTTGATTTATATTTTACAAACTCCAAAAATTACGTAGTTTTTTCTTCAAAAACCAACTATGTCTTTTTAATCTGTTGGCCAGTTGATAGATACACACACAGTTCATTTAAAATGTTCTGGGACTAACTTTTTTTACGAATGAAAACCAGAGTTTAGAAAACAGATTTTATTTAGTTTTCAACATAATCCCCTCCTCGTTCTGTACAAATTCCGCTGCACTCCCATAACCACTGGAACGACCTGGAAAACTCCTCTTCGGGAATAGCTTTCAGAGCCTTGTTCACATTCCTTTGAATTGCCTCAACGTCTTCAAAACGTTCTCCATTTATCGTTATTTTCAATTTAAGGAATAGAAAAAGGTCTGTCGGAGACAGATCAGGTGAGTAGAGCCAGTGATGAATCATGGGGACCTACTTTTGGACCAAAAATTCTGATGATGCGCTGGCGCATTGTCATGCATCAGAAATCAGCAATGCGATACAATTCCAGTCTCATGCGACGAATCTGCTTAAAAATTCGATTCAGGACACTTTTGTAGAATTTTGCGTTCATTGTTCCGCGCGAGGACAGGAATTCGCTATGGATAATCCCGCGAGAATCGAAAAACGAAATGACTATCTTTTTGATTTTCGCTTTGTCGCTTGAATTGTCGACCGATTTTGAACCGCGCATACCCCTCGAAAATCTTGCTGTGGCTTAAACAATCCTCACCATATGCGGTTTTCAATAGTTCAAATGTTACCGAACCACTTTTTCCTAATTTGAAACAAAATTTGATTGCGGTTCGTTGCTCTGTAGCGGAAATTGTGACACAGCCGCGAAAACACGTTTAATTCAAACGAACACAGCTGGCCAATAAATGAAGTTACAGCGCTCACTGTGGATAATTAAGGCATAATATTACTATTTAAACTTTTTTGTCTATAATCAATAACTGAGCTTCTAAAATTAAATAACCGTTTTTTGATGTTTTCAAAAGGTGATAGTTAATTATTGAGCATTACCAACTGTTGGCAACTATCATGGATAGTCTTGTATTTATCCCCTTTATAATTTCTGCTGGAAGTACAAGTTATCGAATATTTCTGTTTTAGGATTTGGCGACTTGATAAAACCACCTGTTTGCTTAAATCGAATTAGAAAGAATAAGACATTGATAAAAAAAAACATTTTGGTTACCTGCTACTTAAGAAAAGTCTACAATAAATTATAATCATAAACATGTTTATTTTTAAAGGAATTGAAAATTTTTTTGAGGAAAATACTCATGGTATCTTAGTAACTGAACCACTCACGGTAGCAATATGGGAACAACCTCAAGAAGAAGATGATCCACTTATTTACATTTTTGACCCTAATCCCAGGAGTTCGACAGGAATGCCTCTATTTACTGGTACTGCATGTGTCGTATCTTGTGTCAATGCCAAAACAGCTTTCGATCACATCCTAGGTAATTTTTAATCAATTATTTCGTGTGGAATGTAAATCGAAAGTGCTCAAAAAACTCTAGTGTTAAAATAGACTGAATATTTATTTTTAATTTAACTTCTGAAACAATATTATTTTGTTCTGCAGGATGTATCCTAGATACAAGTAAACATGCAGGAGAGTTCATAATAGTACCAGTAGAAATTGTGATCGGAAGTACTAAATTAATCAAAAAAGAACCAGAAAAGTCGCCTACAAGAAGCAGTGTGAACATTTTACCGAGATGTTCAGCACTAGTAGCATCGGATCAAAAAAAGAAGCTCCGAAAACTGGTAATGAATTTTGACATTAAAATCGATTTAATTCTTCATCAATTTAGTTTGATGTGCCTTATCAATCACATGAATTTATTTTTAAACTACCTCGACGTAACAAGTAATTTATTTAAGGGGTTTCGCCTAGTTGAGTGGAAATTACGTGATTTTTATATTTTCCTTTTCAAGTAAAATCAATATACTTATTGCTTTCAATGGAACTTCACATTAAAAACCTATTTTAACGTGCGTTCACAATTTGTCTGTTATAAAAGTAATGATAAATTTTTAAAAAATGGCTGATCTTACAAAAATCTTCGTCTGAGCATCTTCTGCAGTAAGCATGATAATTCCAGACTGGTCTATCTAAAATTAAACCCAAAAAGTTTTTATTTGTATGATTAAAATGAAGGGGATGATAAAATATTATTTTTTATACAAATGACAACACTTTTTGCAATAAAAAAAAAATCGGATAAAATATACAAATCCTTCCATCTCGTAACAAAAAGCACATTGACATGCAGTATTGTTCTAAATGACTCAGATAATTGCATAAAATGTTTCAAGACATTATTTTTTGTAGTTAAAATAAATTGGCTCCAACTTACTTAGAGTCATGTATTCCAGGGCCATAAAAGGTCTCCTCTGTTTTTGTTGTTGCTGCCAGAATTCCAAGCTGTCACCATCACATACCTTGTACTTTAAAACTTGTCGAAGAGTCGCAAAGACTGTAATGAAATTCTAAATGCCGTATTCATGCGAATAATTAAGTGGCACAGTCATCTCGTTGCCGAGCATATATTTCTTGTGCAGTGCAATGAAACTATTCTGATCTGTCTCAGCTATTTTTAAATTAAAATTCCATTCCTTTTTTATCTCCGAATTTTGCCATTTATTAGATTATCTGCAATGATGTGATACTTTCTGCTGGTCATCCAAAATTGAAAAAAAAATGGCTAGAAGTACAAGACACAGAGAAAAAAAAATAATAGACATTCGAAAGCCTATACACAACTACTCTAAAGTTTCAAATTTCAACAGATGTTTCAAAATATTCTAATAACCTGTTTGACTGTATTCGCGACCATCAATCTTGCAACGATGGAACTAAACGTCCATAACTTTTGAATTACTGCGGCGATTGCATTGAAATTTTGAGAAAATATTTTCCAGACTATATAGTTTAACAAAAAATAATTAAAACAAATATTTTTTCAACCTCTCCAACTAGACATAACCCTTTTCTTTGTTCAATTTGTCATGGCTACCTGTTTACAAATTTCTTAATCTATATTGATTTGAGAACCGTATTTACAAAGTTATTTTACAAATAGAAAGACAAACTACTAGTCAAAAAAAAATGGTAAAAAAAATGTTTAGAATAATATTTAACACACTAGTTTCCAAAAAGTCCTAGGCGATTTGCATAAGCCTTTTGAATTCCGATCACTTATATTTCACTGATCAACTTGACTTTAGCAGCTATTCTTCATTTTCTCCTAAGGAAAGTATTTTTCTATTTTTTTTTCACTTGACATACCGGCACTTTAAAATTTTCGATCAGCGTTTCTAACTTCAAAATCTGATGATACAATCTTTTATCCAGCGAACAGAAAAAAAATTACTCAAACTTATAAATTGAAATTTTGTTTTTCATTGGTTCAGTCAAGAGACATATTGTAGATAAAATAAAGTAAAAAACATTTAACAATTTATAATTCCCTTTGACTTTTATGCCTGTCTTATAGGCTATACTACAAGGACAAACCTGACAATATTATTACTTTTTCAATTATTATAAAATATATTCATATATATATATATATATATATATATATATATATATATATATATATATATATATATATATATATATATATACAGGGTTATTGATAATTCGATACATTCCTTTGGGGATCTGATAATACAAGAGTTAAGGAATATATTTAACCCTAATATGCATTATACAAAACGCAATAGGTTTTGAGATATATTCCAATTTTCAGTTTTTTTTAAATAGCCTTTAATCTCTAAAAATGAAGTTTTTCAATTATGTAATTTAACTTGGTATAACTATTTTGCTGGAATACTTGACCAATACTATGGTCTGTCAAATGGAGCAAAAAAAAATCTGTGAAAGCATTTCGATTCTGTGAAAAAATTAGAAGAGAAACTTTTTGAATTTTAAATCGAAATATCTCAAAAACTTTTGCGTTTTGTATTATACATATAGGATCAAATTTACTCCTTACCACTTGTATTGTCAGATTCCCAAGGGAATGGATTGAATTACCAGCAGCGTTGCTAACCGTACGATAATTTCCGTACATGTACGATAATTTCGGTCATTATACGGTATACGAACCAAACCCATTGCCGTACCGTAAGTATAATAATTTCACCAATTTGAGAGTTTCATTAATAAGGAAGCTTCTAAGAGCAAATCGATATATTTGGTCAAGGGTTTTTTATAAGGATTTTTTTTTGAATAAATATTTCATTTAATTTTTTTTTGTAATAAATAATGCCATCTATTTTCACATTAAACAATATTGTTTATTTTAAAGTTGAGCCAACCTATTCACTTAAATGGTCCACTTTAAAACCGGTATAAGTTGACAGTAGAGGGTTCAAATTGACAAGTTCAACGATAAGTGAAGCAAGTTTATAACCTTAAAAATGCAAGGTTAAAAAAATGATTTTCCTTTTTTACTAAATGACTAAAAATTGAATATTGTGTTTATTTTGTGACGTCAAGTATTCCTCTCACCAGTTCTTCGTTAATATTTCTGTCAAAGTGTTTATTTGTTGATATATTGTATGTAATACAAATTATAACAGTATCACAAGCAAAACAAAACTAGCCGACTAGAAGATCTAACTTCCATGGCAACTAGATCGGATCTAAGTCAAACCTTCTTAGTAAATTTGGCTGAAATTTTTTTACTATATTACGATCTCTAAATAAAATAATTATTATGGTACCATTCGAAGCAAAAATTATTTTAAGACTTTTAGACGTAAAGGAAAACCTAATGTCAAATTTCGAGTGATGGACTTAAGGGAAAGATGCAAGTATAGAAAATCGCCCACTTAAAATACCAAAACCGATAAACACAATAAATTTTCCATCTTTTTTTTTTAGTTTAATGAATTACAAGGCTGGTACGGTAAAATATATTTCTTTATATGAGCTGTGTACGGTATTCGTAAATCAAATAGTTGGCAACGCTGATTATCAGTAACCCTATATATATATATATATATATATATATATATATATATATATATATATATATATATCTGCATCTTGAAATAAAATATATATGATCTTAATCAACAAAATGATAGAGAATCATATTAAAATATTTACATGTTTTTAAAAAATATACTCCAAAAAAAATCGAACATCATTTAAAAATGTTTTTGCAATACCTTTTTAATAGACTATATAATAAAAAGAATACCTCATAAGATCAACTTCATCACTCATTGAAATATAATTGAAACAAACCTGAAAAGCTATCAACATTGACTGGAAAATTGCTCTGAACATTTGTTTTATCATTCTTTCTATGGAGCAGTTCGTAAAAAATATATGTTCATTTTATGACCAAATCAAATTTTTTTCTTTCATTTGCAAAGGCTGAAGAAGAAAGGAAGAGGAAAGAGGCTAAGAAACAACAAATGATTGGTAGAAATGGCTATCATCTAAAAGGTGGAGAAGCAGTTTTAAGAGGTTATAAGAGTCAGAACTCCCCGACATGTTGTGAAGGTTCGAGGAATAATCAAGATATTCCAAATTGCATAGTATCAGGTATATTAAGTAAAACGCCAAATTAAAAAGTTTGGGTGGTACAATTAACATTAAAAGTGTTTATTCAAAACGACGTATCTTTATATTCTTGAAACAAATATTAAATTAAAATAACTAGAATTTTGCCCAAATTAATTTCGCTTAAATGCAAATAATCGGAAAGAAATATCCACGAATTCCACGTTAATATTGTTTCCCATGCTGTTCTTTTTTTGTTTTTTCTAGTGTTATCTCACGAGAAGATGACTGGATGAAATGTTTCATTTTATTTATAAAAATTTGATAAAGGATCTATGCACTCTTCGATAAGATTAACGACACTGAAAATTATGAAAAGTATGAAAAATATTACAATACAAGTAACGTTCCTATGTCAAAACATTCTGAGTACTTATAGCGTCTAAATGCTAAAATTTGTCCGATTGATTCTTGCGACGCCAATGCTCCAGTTTCCAAAATATAAATTGCTACCTTCATATAAAAATGTTAAAATTGATTTTTATAAAATTTAAAATGCTTTTAAACTTATTTCAAAAATCACTTTAGAGTACTTTTTTTTTAAATATATCATCAAAAAATCGCTTAAATCTATTTTTTTAACTAAATCCACTGCTAAGGAGTGTATTTGCCGTGGTGTTATAAAAACTTGTTAATTTATTCAAATGTGACAACATTTGATCATAGACTCCTGCAAATGATATATTATGGTAGCGTTGGCCGTTCCATCTATAATCATCCTGCTGTCCCATATTAGCAGCTATTTTAAAAACCCTATAAATAAATTTTACAGTAACAAAGACACTCTGGAAGTCTGGTTGTTCATCTTCTCTTTTGCAGCTGTATTTCCAAACAACTACAGGTTATTCAAGCTTACCAATACTATAACTCAGGACTTCAGGACGCAGGCAAGGCTGCTAATTAACTGGTCAGATATCTCTTACTTTGTAGCTCTCGCAACGGCGCGCCCGCAAGTTAATTCGCATGAGGGTTTTTAATCAAATTACATAAAACAATTTCCTCAAAACACTTAGTCTATTAACAAAAACAAATAGAAAAAAAAATGAATTATTTACAATGAAAACTTAAACTAATAGCAAATAACAATTACGATGAAACTAACATAATTGCTCTTATTGGCCATCCTATTAACAAAAATATAAAACCAAATTTTGACAAACACTTATAAATAGCTTACTAAAACGCGGAAAAACAGCTATTTATATTTCTTAATCAGACAGTATTAAAATCTCTAAATTCTCGAGTAAAATAATATACGATATTCTCTCAACTTCCCAAGTTAAATGAAAAACAAAACAAAACAATGAAAACCTTCATTCCCGCCGAATATACACGTCTCGTAATTTACTACGACACTGGTCTTGAGAACGGTACCGATCTTAACGAAATTCAGATTGTAACTAAAGTTTAGTATTCCTTAAAAGGCCGAACTTGTACCCCTTCTTCACTTTGCGGATCCCGTTGGCACCCATACTACCCCATGGAACCCTGTAAACATCAATTTGAGTCATGAAATGTAGAGGACGTTAGCCATTCTATACCGGATGCTTGATTCCCGAATTGGCCTCTGAACGTCTTAATCTTAATTTTTATATAAAAACAATTAATAAAACTATTCGACTTCTTTCTATAACTAAAGACCTAAGTTATCAGTTGTAAAAAAACTGAATGCCTTTTTATTCATTTTGCTGATATTTAAATCATTTTTTCTTGCAATCTGAAAAAATAGTCGCAAAAAAATTCTTTTCACAGGTCAAACGTTATATCACATTATAATGAGTTTATTAGATTATTGGATCTTCTTTATATAATTAAGTCACGTATCCACCTGTGGACTTGTATGTTTTGAGATATGGACTTAAAACAGTATGGGTCTGAGAACTATATCGGGCTTTTAAGATAGTTAATTGGGAAGAAAAAGATGACCCTGCTTAATGGTCAAGTAGCCAATCGCAAACGTTGGCGTGGTGTTCTGGTTAGGTTATGTGATTGTGCAATGAGTTGGTTGGTTGAATGTGTAGCACGATCCATGTATTTAGATATACTTTCACGAATAAAGGTGCTAAATATATCGCAATTGAGATCACGATGAATTATCGTGTTCCTCACAAAGTATGGAGCTCCACAGATCATACGCAAGACTTTGTTTGCCTAAATCGAGACCTGCCCTTATCTCTTCGGTTTTATTTACATAACCAGGGTAGGATATCTTCAATAGATTTATAGACAAATCTTAAAGAAGATCTTTTACTTTATGTCCTCACAAATTGAGCAAGTTTATATATTTTAAAGACAACATTTAAACGATTGTGCTTAAGTACGATAACTGATTAATTTTTCCTTTAGACTGTGTTGGGTGGTAATAAAAAAAATATACTACCCTGTTCCCACTAGTAAAATCTATCCACAGAGTGATTACTTAATAACTCATTTTAGCAGAATATACTTCACGATAAACAGTATAAAATAATTATTATTTGTTCGATTACACAACCTGGTCTTTCCTCTACAAATTTTGTTAAAACCATTTTTACGTGGTTATTCTGATAACCGTGTGGCGACAATACTTTAACTTCGGTTTCCTTTGAGCAAATTTAACATACTTTTACCTATTTTAAAGGGACTCTTATTCGGATTACATTTTGTTATAAACACTTTGTACGATAAACAAAAGAGGGGACAATTTTAAAAAAGTTATCATCTGATTTCGATTTCTTAAAAATTTATAAACAACAATACATATGTTGTAATTCATTGATCGCTAGCTATTATCGTTCCCAATTTATTGTAAAGATCATAGAGTAATATCAGTAACCTTGCCTATATTTTTCGATTTCAAAGGTTTGCAGCAAATAACATTAAAAATCTAACCAGATATCTATATTTGGATATTATTTGAAGATTTTTTTATTAATTACGGTATTTTTTTATTTAATTTAGTAGTCGATTTAAACCTAAGATATTTAAAGAAAATAACCATTTTTGGTATCATTATAGCGCTAGTTGTAGACTTAGAAATGTCAAAATCATTTTAAGTGGATTTTTTGGCCATATTTGTTCACTTTTTTATTTTGAAGTCAATGCATGAATGATTTTGAGACATAGCTATTTGCCAGCCTGAACTAATCACGCTGTATATCTTTGAAAATTATATTAAGATTATCCTAATTAATGATATTTTCCACTAAATGTATTTTGTTACATACTTTACCAAAAAATAGTTTTATTAGTGATCCACGTGTACAGAGACAGAATAATAAGCAAAAAGAGGCGAAAATGGTAAAAATTCGTTTTCGAGCCGTCAAGTTTTAGCATTTTAAACGTACACTATGGCTCGAAATCAATCTAGGTTTTAAAGTTTTACTTATCGTATGCCATATCAATTTTATGCGAAAAAAAAATATTTTAAGCTTTAGGGATTTTTTATTATTATAATCCTATAAAAATATCCTAAATTAACAAAATATGTTTAATGATTGTTTTATATGAAATTTCATTTACTTTTTTTTTTAAATTCTGGCATAGATAAAAAGGATTTAATATACTGTGCTCCAAAATTAATGCCTAATTCTGTAAATTCAATTTTCAGCCATTTTTAATAGGTTTCTGCTATAAATTTTATTTTTTAATGTTAGTTTTAAAACAACTGAAATAGGAAATGATTGATGAAAAAAAAAACAACAGAATAAAAAATTCTAATGTTAAAAAATAATCCTAAATGCGAGAATTTCTTCCTTTGGCATTTATTTCAGCTTGATAATTATTCATCATACTGACACCTAAAATTCATATTTGATCCTTGTCAGTTTGGTCGCAGATTTCGTTCGGTCTCAAAAAAGGATTATACAATGTGTATCGGTGGTCAAGCATTTGTCGTAGTAACTTCCCTGTAATGCTCACTTGTATTTTATAGAGTTAAGATCAGGACTTCTCAGAGGCCAAATCATGGCAAACATTTCGATCTTTTGAAGGTACTGCTGTACTATACTTGCCATATGTGATCGGAGATTATCGTGCATGAAATTGTCCTCAACACATAGTGCAAATGGTACAAAATGC
Source organism: Diaprepes abbreviatus (assembly GCA_034092305.1). Classification (NCBI taxonomy): domain Eukaryota; kingdom Metazoa; phylum Arthropoda; class Insecta; order Coleoptera; family Curculionidae; genus Diaprepes; species Diaprepes abbreviatus. The sequence continues at coordinate 4,904,614 of JASJET010000011.1, forward strand.
TCTTCCAAAGTGTCCGTTATGTATCTTTGTGCTATAAACTGACATCTATCTAACCCGAAATAACGGCGCCATTCGGCCCACGTTATTACTATAATACTCATCATCCGTTATATATATTTATATATATATATATATATATATATATATATATATATATATATATATATATATATATATATATACTGTTAAAAACAATCTTAAATTTAATGTACATTCATTAATTCACTTTAATGGTTTTGTACCTTAAATTATGAATAGGTTACATGTACTTTGAAATTAAAGCTTTGCACATTAAATTTAATTGAATATTACCTTAAGTTTCAATAAAGTAACTGAAATTATACCAAATTTAATGTATAATTACATAAGGTTTAATGTAAAAATTGTTAAATTTAATGCGTTAACATTAAATTAATTTAATAAATGGTTAATGAAATTTGCGTCCAGCATTCCAGCACATTACCTTAAAATAAATGTGAAGTTTTTTTACAGTGCACGTATACGTATTCTATGTTATATTATCGGATTTACTAACCAAATTGTATTTTTTACCTCTTTTTTATGTACTGAATTTAGTGTATTTTCCTCATGTCAAATTTGGGGCTATTTTACTCTTCACTGTCACGTTCGGATTTATTTTGTCAACTCTGGAATTTCGGAAACTTTATAGACAATATGAAACTGACTATTAGTCGCAATGTCAAATCAGGTTTTTCCCCACTTTGTCACGTTCTAGTAAATTTTTTGTGTAAAGTCAGGACGCGTAAGTTAAGTAACTCGTACGCGCCACTAACCTTGCCTTTGTATCGACGGTAATTTAATTTAGGGTTATCTCTACTTAATCACATTCTGGTAAGTAGTTTGTTTTAAGTCAGGAAGCGTATGTTAAGTAACTAGTACGCGACGCTATCCACACCTTTTTATCGACGGTAATTTAGATGTCAATATCAGGAATTAAGAGCAAGAATCGTTATTATCAGAAGATGTTATGTGGTTTAAGACAATCTACTTTGAAAACCACGATGTGGTTAAAGATAGGACAGTCTCTTGGCCCCTGAAAGCTATGTCCTTAATTTCACCGCTGCCGTTCATCTCCTATAGTATTGGTGACATCGCAATCTGAATTTGGGGAAGACCCAAACCCAAGGGCCACCACCGCGCCGTTTAATACCTTATTTAATTTATTTAGGGAGTTCGGGACAATATTAAACCATGAATCTAATATTTTGTCTTAAAATAAGCGTGTATTATATGTGACTTTTTCTCTAAATGGATTCTTTTTATAGAAAAACAGTCAATTTAATTTAAAACCATCTTTAGCTATTTAGTAAAATGCACTTAAATCAAATTGAAATGAATTTCAGAAAAAAACTTTGACAATGTTCAATACTTTTTGAAAAAAAGAACAAAAAAAGTTCAGCGTTTTCGGAATTTCACTGCAGGGCAGAAGACGAAAAATAAAAATGTTTATTACCGCAAGAAAAGTTTTACCACCTAATTTACTAACATGATCTAACTTTAAAATCGGTGTAATTTGACAATAGCGGGTTTAAATTGATAAGTACAGTAATAAATCAAACAAATTTTAAATCTTGAAAAATCAAAAATAAAGAATTGTTGACATCTATTACCGAGCCATCAAAAATTGAAAATTTCATTTATTTTCAGAAGAAAACTATTCCCCTGACCGATCCAAAACCTCAACTCCATATTTTTATCCTTAATTTTCCTATACAAGTGTATTGTTTACAAATAATAACAATTTTTTAAGCAAAACATAACTGGCCAAGTAGAAGGTCTAACAACAACTAGATTGAATCTAATTCTTAAACCTTTTTAGTGAATATGTCTGTTAGTAGCAGAATTAGGGGGTAGTTATTCAATTTAAGATGATTTTTAGAAGTATGCGTTAATTTTGGTGCATCCTGTACAAGACTTGAAAATAGTACAAACCTTTTTTAACGTGATAATATTATGTACATTTCTAGTGGTTATGCATACCTTACTACCAATTGAAGACTGGAACTATAAGCACATAGACATAATTGTGGATACTGGAGATCAGTTGTACGTTGATTCTTACATCGCATATGGACCCAAAGATCGTAAACTTGGTATGGAGAATGTTCTGAGAAAATTCTTTATAGGAAGTATTGAAGTAAGTATTTACTGCTTTTTTACACGCATGTGAGTAATTCCTGCTAATTTTTAAAATTTGAGTTCCGAAATACAAAAAATAAGTGACATACTATCAGAAGTGTGTTTTTCTTTAATTAAACAGATATTATTGTCCGAAAAAATTGCCGTTACTCGTTTTTTTATGAAGTCTTTTCGGAATACTATTTTTTATTATTTTTTGCTAGTAAAGGCAAATGAATTATTTTTGTTGTATTATATGTGTTCATAAAAAGAAATACACCCTCAAAATTATCCCCGACAGTCGAAAAAACCTCAAAAGTCTGAAAATAAAATTGAATCGAATTGATTGTAAATTTGAAAGCATGTGTAAAATAATTAGGCACAAACGTATATACACTTGATTTATAACAAATCCTCAAAATTAGCCTCAATTACCAAAAGGCTTACATAACTGAGCTCAAAACACAATTCTTTTTTTTTTAATCAATAAGGAACTGCTTTCGGACGAATAAGTAGTAAAAAATTGCCTCAAAAAAAACTTAGAAATAGAACAAAAATAATTAACAGTTCCTAATTTACAGCGGTGGTTTTCAACTCCAAACTACATTTTGACAGTATAACATCCATCAGCATCTCGAAATTTTCGTTGTTGAACATTATTCAATTGAGCCTTGAAAAAACTGAAAATGCTATTATAGTCTTTTTTGACAAGCGATTTTTCTTTTTTTCTAATCTGGGACGATCATAATTAAAGAGAAAGCATTTGGATATCGTTAGTTTTTATAGTTATTGGTTAAACCGTATTAAATATTGACCATTTTTTAGAATTAAGGGTTGATAACAACAATAAAGCTACATAAAATAAAATAAAACTTGTTTAAACAAATTATTTAATAAAGGATAAAGAAAATGACGTAGTATCAAGTAATTCAGCGCGAATTTAGTATGAATATACAGTTTACAGTATTGTACATTAGATAAAAATTATTTTTTCGTGATTTATATCCAAAAAAATGTGTTCCAGAAAATGAGTTACACTATTTATTGCTATTTTCAATCAAGCACAGAATTTTTCATTAAATAGGCACATTGTTCCAGTGCAGCTAGATTTATGATATATTCTAAAAACTAAAGGCACACACACATACAACATTTTTCGATAATACAGAACAAAATATAGGTACCCTATGAGTTAATTATTTTTTGTATGCGGTACCCATTGCAGTAATGTGAGAAATCAACATTTAAGTCACTGTATTCAAAATTCATCTTAAAACCACTTCTTAAAAAAGTTGCGAACCTTTTGAACCATAACTAAGACTCTGGCACTTGTTCGAAAAAGTGTGTTATTTAAATTGGCGGAGCAATGCATCCATACCTTGAATTTAAAAAATTAGCGGGAATTACTCATTTATGAAAACAATTAGTTAATTTAATTTGAATATTTTCTATAGGACAAGAGTTCTAATGAATAATAATTGTTCATTCTGTAGTTATTTGTGTTACAAAACTATCATTCACATCACACTGGAAAACTCGGCTAGTAGTAACATCAAAGGAATGATTTATTTTTAGGTACACGTTACTATATATAAACCAATAGTAACCGAAGTTTTTACTGCCAATAAACTTAATATGATACTGGAGGCATTTTTCCAACAAGAAACTGTCTGTATTCTTAACTATAACAAAGAATGGATCAGTTTGTTCTTTAAAGGAGGATTTTACTACGTTTTTGATCCCCACGAAAGAGATATAGAAGGTAAAAAATGACTAGTCCTCAGCATAAAGAATAATCAAATCGGCGATGTACTCAGACCGAGACTTAGGCATATCTTTACACTTTGATTTCCGTTATAGTTCGAGCACGGTAACAAAAATGTATTTGGAAATTTCCATATATCTTGATAGAATTATGTAATATTGAGACCTAAAATCTCTAATTGTAACTCAAAAACAAAATGAAAGATAATTTTTAACAACTTCGCTTTATGTTAATATCAAATATATAAAAAGTATGATAATAATATAATAACGAAATAATAGACAAAGAAAAAAATTACAAAAGAAGGTCCATAAAAGAAATGATCCATATAAAAAAAAACACCCAATACCGTGAATTTCAAAACTGGCAAGAATGAGCTTGGAAATATTTATGACCACCTAATTAAGGCGTAAAATTTTGTTAAACTTTAATTTTAGTCTGCCTAGAGCAACACAACAGGTAGTAATTTATATAAGTAGTTAACCTAAGAAAAATGTAGCAATAATTAGTTTAAATAGTTACTTTTGTTAAATAAGTGTGTGCCTAAATAAATATCCTTAAGGTAGGAAAATTAAATTTAACTTTTAAAAAAAGTTTCCATCAAAAATATCATTGTTTTCGTTTTTTTTAGTTATAAAAAATTACTTTGAAGACGGTTTAATGAAAATAAACCGACACGTTAGTGAAAAGACAAAAATGCCTTGTTTCACTTAATTTCTTCTAAAGATTTTGACCGCAACATATTGATACGTAAACACATATTAGTCCAAAGAATTCAGAAAATAGCAAAAATATTATAATTATTTAAAAAAAAACTATGTTTTCTTAAATAATAAATTTTATTTCCAATAACTCTTAATCTTCTGGTTTAACATAAATGAAGTATTTGTCATTCCTTATTCTTAAGTCTTTCCTTAAAATTGCGATAATTTGCAAAGGAATTATCGATTATGTGTACTTGAAAAGTAAGACACCAATCATGTTTGGATAGCATCCTAAGTTAACACAATGACTGTTACAAAGATTTTATTAAGAAGCTGTCTAAATTAATAATAAAGGTATAAAAATATACAGTAAATCTTAAATAAGGTTCCATACTGATTCAGTTACATTACTATTTCATTTTTACTAACCGATAGATAAACATTATAAGAAATGGTATGATTCAATAGTTTTTGATACCATTATATTTAAAAGTCCTAAATATTTTGTAATTGATACCAATGAAACTTTTTTCATTTTTCACTTACTTTATTCAAATAAACTTCTATCATTTTCTCCCCCTTTATGCTTAAATGAAAACTTATTCATTTTCTGTTACATGTGGGATTAATGATAGAATTTAGCAACTTATCGGCTAATGATGATCGAGATAAGAACTTGGTTTAAAGATCTGGTAACATCAGCATGTATTACTCAAAAAATAATAATATGCACTTATATTATCTTGTTTAAACCACCCGAAAAAAAATATTACGAACCATAGTGCCTGTCTAATTTTTTTAAATATCGTTGATAGTGCATTTTCTAAATTTCCCACTTATAGCACAGATTTATGATAAATTAAATATTGATAACCTTTTGTTATGATATTACTATTTATACACAAAGTAACAACGCTTTTTCGACTAATCATCTAAACTATGCATGAGAACAAAACAACATTTATGTCTCTTTTATAACTTTTAGTTCGGGGGCTGGGTACCTTCCCGTAGTTTTTTCAAAACACAAGGATTTATTGTCATGTATTTTTGTCCGCTCTAACCGAATTTGTTGTTCAGAAATCACGAAAAGGGGTACCAATATGTTTAAATAGCAATTGTTTAAACAAATAAAAAAATGATATTTTTATCTATTTAGAACCTATACCATCATATAATATGGATCAACACAAGAAAAAAAGTTTATATATGTTATTATAAAAAATTAATAGTTTCGGATTTATTAACAATTGAAAATGAAAATTTCATAATTTTTTTAAAAGTCAAACCTCGATAACTTTTGACCTAATCAATGTTTTTTCAAACAAAAAAAAAACCATTAGAGAGTGGAAACCTAGATGTACAATCTTCCATTAATAGAAATATCAAAAAGTATGCATAACACAGTTATTTTGAGCAATAAACAAGTTGAGTTTCGGGCGCCCTCTTATGCTCGCCGTTATATCTATATATACTCGTACAATATACGACGTGGCTCGCTTATTAAATGTAAATTGTTATTTCTAGTCAATGTGTATAATAAAACTTCTAAGTGCTTCAGTTTCAATGAGTAGCTCCCATATTCTTTATATCATCTTAAGACAACAGATTTAATACCGGTAAGTTCATCAATGCAGTTACATATAAAACGAGCATATTATGTGATTTATGTACAGATTAATTGTTTATATCCAAGTTTTATTGTTTTGGATCCTTTGTATTTTGGATATGAGCTGAAAGAAGATAGGTTAGTTACTTCCAAAATTAATGTCCCCCCCCCCACTGGGGAATTTTTCCCCAATTGTGTATGTAACGCGTGTTCAACAAAGGTATGTCGATGTATTATGGCTGTTGCAGTTACTGTTCATGTTTTAAAAACGAAGCATGGAAAAATAGGTATAATTAAATTAAAAATATTTTATTTATTTCAATATATTCTGCTTGAATATTTTTTTTATTATTTGTGCAAACACGCAAAAAGTGTCGAGTAGCTTAAGTTTAAATGCATCGAAATTCCAATTTGTTTATAAGAGCGTGAAATAATATTGAATCGTGAAAAGAGGCTATTCATGGCAACATCCGATAAGTGAGGGCAACGTAAAGAAAAGTATGAAAGAGGAATTTTTCGAACTTCAAATATTTATAAACTATCAACTATTTGCATGTAACATACATAATTATTTTCTTGTTTCTTATATTTCATGAAAATATTAGTTGCAAATCAAAAAATTGATTTTTTTAAACTTGTTTAAACAATGAGATAATGACAATTTTTTGATATAAAAATTGTACCATCGTATAGTATGGGTCAAAACAAGTAAAAACCCCTTTATTTTTAAAACTTTAGTTTAGTTGACCTAATCAATATTTTTTCAAAATCAAAAAGAATTCGAAAGTTGAAAGCCAGATCTGCAATCTACAATTAATAGAAAAATCGAAAATTTCAAATAAGGCAGTTATTTTGAGCGACAAACAATTTGCGTTTCGTGTACGAGTCGGTCTAGCTAGCTCCACATCGTACATTGTATATACAGATATAGCGGCGCACACAAGTGGGCGTCCGAAACACAATTTGTTTATGGCTCAAAGTGCAAACTTTTTGATATTCCTATTAATTGTAGGTTATAGATCTAGGTTTCAACTTTCGAATGGTTTTTTGGGTTTAAAAAAATATTGATTAGGTCAAAAGTCGATGTTTGAAATTTCAAAAAATCACGAAATTTTCGCTTTCAATTGCTAATAACTCCGAAACAATTGATTTTTTTATGTATAACATATATAGAACTTTTTTTCTTGTTTTGGTTCATGCTATATAATGGTATAGGTTCTATATCGAAAAATTATCATTTTTTATTTGTTTAAAAAATTGCGATTTAAACACATTGGTAACCCTTTCCTAATTTCTGAACAACAAATTCGATTTCAGCAGACAAAAATATATGGGAATAAGTTGTTTCTTCCCTTTTACAATGAAAAAAACAACGGAAATGCACCCAGCCCCCGAACTATTTCATGTTTATTTCAACATACTATCTTTTATTTTGATCATAGTTAAAAACTATTGATATTCTGATATACTGAAATTTTTTTAATAGAAAGTTAAATATAGCAGAGGACGGTGTACTTCATTTTACTTTTAAATATGGTTCTAGTCTACTAGATATGAAATAGGTCAAATCCAATATAGCATTATTCCTATTCATATATGTTATTAAAGCTTAGAAAATAAGAAATTCCCTACTAGAGCGGCAGGCGAATTTTCGACACCAATTATTTAGTGTAATCGAAGGGACAAATAATCTTACAAGAGTTTTCGACACCGCGGCATGACTCAGATAGGAAGTAGATAGAAATTTAGAAAGAGTCTTTATAATGTAATATTAATGGTGTAATTTGCTAATTATATGTATATATATATATATATATATATATATATATATATATATATATATATATATATATATATATATATATATTCCATAATATGTTTAACCATTAAATTTCTTAGACGTCGAAAAGATCTGTAAAATAAACACGGACTTTTCGCCTTGGTTTTTAAAATTAACAGCAAATCATAGTTACTACCTGTTTGGTGCCGATAATTCCTCCGCCCATTTAAGTTTATCTAAAATTAAAGTTATTATGACGGAAGGTCTTGAATACCCTATAAAATATATATACGAATTAAATATAATTGCTCAAAAATAAGTAATTTTAGTTAGCTTAAAAATATATGGAGTAAAATGTCTCAAACTTTGAAAGGTTTAATTTTTTAGCAAAATACAGTTATGCAAACAAAGAAACTCATTTCGAAATGGTTTTTTTTATAACCTGATGTAAGACATGCCCTTAAAAAGAAATTTTTGAAATATAGTTTGTGATGATATATTTTCAAGAAAAATATTACGTAATTTCTTTTAAGAACTTAATTTTCGTAGAAGTTCTTACGCAACAGAATTATTTAAAATTTTCAAAATTTTTAACTTTCGATAGCCGTATAAAATATGGATTTTCATACACATTGCCTGATTTTGATTAGACGCTCCAAGATTTTCATGGTCGGTCAAAATATTTTCTTATAATTTTCAATTTTTATAAAATGTGGGATATTTTTAATAGGATTCCGGGATATCTTATCTGCAGACACAATCGAAGAAATGCTTGTAATTTTTTAAATGAATAACGCACTTTTGTTTTATTTTTATACGGAATTAATAATTTTTAAACTTAATATCAAAATATATTTTGTCTATAGTTTAAATCAGCGGTTCTCAACTTTTTCTTCTTGCTAACTCCCTCTAAAAATTCAAATAAATTGACGAACCCGCTATATAGCCATTCGAAACAGTAAACATTTATTTTTTATATTGAATAACAGTTCATAGCGAAAACATTAATAAATCGAAAGTAATAGATTAACCTACAAAAAAGGTTTAATCCAAAATAAATACAATTATACAGAACCTGAAACCTTGCCACAAGTAAACTATCTAACTGCTAGATGAAGTTGTAAAGAAACGTAGAGGCTCACAAAGAGCACGAAATAAACGAAAATTTGTAGCCCGCGATTTTCTAAAACACACACAATTTTTACAGCATCGCTTAAAGTACTGGATACCTTTGCAGGAAAGCGCTTACATGCCAGTGCTTATATATGAATACAACAATTAGTTTAATCAGTATTCTTGTTGATCTTCTTTACCCGCGCTACAAGACTAGAAAATGTTCCAGCCATTGATTTTGCAATATCCGTACACACAGCCGAACAAAAAGACCAAATTATTTCATTTTTTTTTTAAATAACCATTGACCATATCGAAAATTTCCTCACCTGTCGTATAGATTTACAGTGGTTTTTCAAATAATATATCTTCTTGAATGGCATTCTTAAAAATATATCTAACATAGACAAATAATACTGCAGCGTTTGCTACAGCGTTCGACTAGTCAAGCCGAATAGCGAAATAATTCAATTTTATTCTTTTTAAAAGTTCACTTTCCACATCTTTTGCCAAATCATTGATTCGCCATGACACTGTGTTGTTTGATAAGGGAACAAGGTGAATTTTCTTTGTCTCTTTTACTCCAAGAATACACTTCGTGATGTTCGTTTGAAGGTTGTAGATAATGTTGAAGATTGACTAAAATGTGGTTGTCGGACTTGCATTGTCTTTATTTTTGTATGTTTTTATATGACCTTTCGATTTCGTTGTATCTCTAATTATTATCAAGTATAAAATGATATACTTGATAACGATTAGAGATACAAACCAATCGAAACGTCGTACAAAAACATACAAGTCAAACTTCATGATGTTTTTAGCACACGGGTCAATCAAATTTTCTGCCACTCTATGTGCTTGTCCAGATCTTACAATTCTGTAACTAACCCGAAATTATACCTTAAGAGCCATTTTACTATCTTCGTTTATATCTTTTAGAAAGGAAGAAACTCTAAACTTTTTATTATCTGCCAATATTCTTCTAAAATACCCAACAGGTTTATCCTTGTGATCCAAATGTCCTGTTTCAAGGTTCTACAAAGAGATGATTTTAAACTGCTGTTGGCCAGGATTTCATTACAAAATACACAAAGCGATTTAGGTTCTGACTTCTTCCCATTAAAATAAAAACTCATTTGTTAATAAGTCAGTGTCGTGTTTTCGTTTATTTTCGTTATCTTCATTCTGCTTTCAGTCTGGCGTGACGGTAGCTCACTACAACTATCACCCTCTGTTGGTTCTAAATCAGAGACTGAAGTAGAAGAAGCAATTCGTTGTACGACCAGACTTGACAAAACTACCCGTTTTAATCCAACGATCCATCATACATTTACATAGCAATAATTATTTACTTTCACGTTCGACGTGCGCACGTGCCATTTGTAAAGCATGGGTATTGGTTGTAATTTATTTACACAAGAAGAAATCACTAAACTGGTTTACACCACTAATATTTATGTACCTACGATACATTAACTACTAACTCATTCATCTTTTTGAAATCAGTGGAGGTTCTTAAGTTCATCGTACGATTCTGTTCAATTTACCCTTCCTTATATGGGACTGCGGCGTTTTTATATCTGCCAACGTTATTCTCATTCCTTCATTCGCATTCCAGAAAAGTCTTGGTTCGTCGAAATAGAAGTTGCGGGCTCGTTCGAGAATGTACTCGCATCATCAGTGGCGTAGTGATTCACCGCGTTAGAGATTGATGCCTATTGCTATGTTTAATTTAATATTCCGTGGTTACAATATTTTTTTCGCGAAACCTTGGGGGTTCACGAACCACCGCTTAGGAAAAACTGGTTTAAATAAAATTGTTTGTGATTTTCTATTAAAAATACGTTTTTTCACAGTAATAATATTGCTTTTAATAACACAGGCCAACAAAATTTCTAACAGAAACTCTAATATACTTTTCCGAAGGATTTTGGTGCGCTGAATTCGAATCTGGCTTTGCTGGAGATTTGCTTCATCACGTCAAATTTTTAGGATATCCTAACCTAAAAGTGCAAAAACAGTCTTTTTCGACATATATAAGGTTACGTAAAATCACAAGATAATTTCTTTTCTCAAAATTAGTAAAAACACCTGAAAGTATGATCGTTTCCTTTTAAAATTAAAATTTTGAAATGTCTAAATTCTGTTATTTTGATGAAAATAACTGTATAAGCATTATAGGGGTTGTTAATTACAAATCCACTGTCGAATTTTAAAAATTTCAAATGGTGGATCCAATATGGCGATCGAAAGCTTCAAAAAGTTTTTAATTTAAGTGAAAATTTATGCAAATAGGTATTCTCGACATTGCTGATTGCGAATCCCCGGTCAGATTTTGAAAATATAACCAGATGAGAAATTTATCAACTATATTGGATCTGTTGTTTCCGCCTTTTAAAATTTTCAGCTCTCTCGACTGACTATGTCAAAAAGAAAAGGTTTTTATTTAAAATGAAACGATGATCTGGTCATTGCCAAGTTAAAATTTACGTCAACATTGATTGTCTTCTTTTAAAATCGTTTTGGAATTTTCGAAAATTTGTCCGCCATATTGGGTCCGCCATTTTGAATTTTCAAAATTGGACGGTGGATTTGTAATTCACGACTCCTAAAATATTTATATTTTCATTAAAATAACAGAATTTAGAAAATAACACTAAAAGAGGTAGCTTGTATTCTGTTTTTGGCTTACATTCAAGTAGGTTGGTGAAATGCAAACTTCAAATTAACATATATCGGTGAAAAAAAGATATCTAGACATTTCAGAATTGATTTTAAAGAGAAAGGCTCATACTTTCAGATACTCCTACTATTGTTGTGAAAAAAAACCTTTTACATAACCTCAAATAAGGCAAAAAACAGTGCTTTTTACACTTTTAGGTTAGGATATCTCAAAAACCTGACATGGTGGAGTAATTCTGGAGTTAGATTTAGATTTAGTATACCAAAATCATTCGAAAAGTATACTAGAATTTCTGTTGTTTGACCCTTGTTGGCCAGTATAACTGATTAATACAAAAATTCAAAACATGAATTTGCAATTAAATGTTGTCTACTAGTGCTTAAAAGTTTTAAATTGCTGAGAATTTTTTTACTGAAAGTTTTCACACTTGCAGATAAAATTTTTTTCGCTCTGGAAAATTTTGTCTTTTTATAAAAATCATCATAAAAGATAATTCAAAATATACACTGAAATACATAACAATATCTCTCATTCCCTTTATAAAAATCATATTTTCTCTTATTGTAGAAGGTAGTGAATGGTAATTTTTACATCTACCCCAAAGCGGCAACCTACGCTATGCTACTGATCACGAAATAATCAATCAAGAAAAACAATATCTGTCGACAACCGTATTCAAAAAGTTTCGAATAATTTTGGATTTAAGTTTAAATATATGATAAAGACAAGGTTTCGGTAAAAACTCCAAATATTGCTTCTTTAAGAGTGCGCTAATACATGAAAAACAGAAACTCACTCTCCCCAAGAGATCTGGTATTATTTAATGAGACCTGGATTTTTCAAAGGGGCCTAAAATCCGATGTTATCACGACAACAACAGTAAAAGTATCACAAAGCTTGGGGATTATAATGGTAAACGCTACAAAATTTTACATGCGGGCAGTGGTAACGGATTTATAAAAAATGCGGATTCAGTTTTTGCGTCAAAATCACAATTAATCGATATTCATAGGGAGATTAATGGTAGTAGATTTTGAAAGTGGGTTAAGAAACAATTAATTCATAAACTAGAGAACCATCTCCCATATAGTGATTGACAATGCTAACCAATCAATGGAACTGATAACCCACAACTACGTAGGCTAAAGCAACGAGATTTGACTGGCTTTTGAAAATCTGGTTAAATTTGAAAAACAAGTGATAAAACCCGAATTACTTATTATTACCAAATTACATAAAAAAACAAAAAATATACAGGGTATCAGTAGTGAACATAACCCGATCCTCTTAATCCCCCCACTCCTCGACCTTGACCTCGACCTTGCCCACCCCTCTTTGGCCCCGCCCACATGTCCTTGTCACTGACCTTGAAAGTGCACGTGTGCTTTGGCCTTGAGCTTGTGTTCAAGGTTGTGTGTGACCTTGACCTTGACCTTGGTCGAGGCGACCTTGACTTTGTTGGAGGTCATCTTGGGTGTGTGACCTTGAAGATATGTTACGTGGTTTGGGGTGACCTTGAATGGTTTTATATAAGGTATGGGGCAGTTTCATTCATCAGTTGGCTCTGACTTGTATAGGTAGTACATGTGTTAATATTTGACAAATCATGGCATATGTTTGTGAAAATTGCGGTTCTAAGTTTACTAATAGTTATAATATGAGACGTCATAAAAGAGAATCGTGTGCGGCGATATTTAATGAAGTGCCTGGAGGAAAACGGCTCCGAATTGAAGAGTATACATCGACGATTCCGGTAATTAATTGCGCTACATGTAATGTAGATGTTCCAATAAATCATATGTCAGCGCATAAACGAACACAACGACATAAAAATAATTCGTGTTTGCCGGTATGTCATGGTGTGCAACTCGTTGAATGTGCCTTCAAAAGGAGAATTGCAACCTATCGGGTTAGCAGTGATATGGAGCATTCCGATTACGTAATTTTCTTTGCAGACATTAAATCCAAGGTGGTGGAACTTGTTAATAATTTATTTCGTGTGCATCATGCTTTAAAAGTTAACATGACAGCTGTTGGCGAGTACATGCTTCCATCACAAGAAATATTCAGTGAAAAATCCTTCAACACTGCTAATCAAATAATTAGTGTAGAAAATGATTTGGATGCCGTTTACCATTCTTTCACCGAATTAATAAAAACGCAGGCGACAGAGTTCCAGGAGAAAGATTCAGGTATGGAAAAATCAAAACCCGATATATTAAACTGATTTTTATATATTATTTTTCTTGTTATAGGATGGGCTCTTGTGCGAATTTTATACTTGGAAGTTAGTATCAACAAGTATATGCCTATGGGTGGCTCATCATACATCAAATTGCCGTGTTCTATTGAAAAGAAAGGAGCTGTCGTCAATGTGATTAACCAGGACGAATTTTGCTTTGCGTGGGCTGTAACATCAGCATTGCTTCCTCCAACAGCAGCGCCTTCACAGAAGACATCCTACCTCCATTTTTCTAGAGTGCTAAATTTAACAGGTATGGATTTTCCAGTAAAATTACGTGACATTAAAAAATTTGAGGATATGAACATATCAGTTAACGTATACGGTCTGGAATCTAAATATGAAAATAATGAACTAATACATGAAGTTATTGGTCCACTGAGGTATGCGTCAAAAAAGTTGGATAGACATGTAAATTTATTGTTAATTACAAAAGACTGTAGTAGTAAAGATGGCGGTAAACATTTTTATGATACGACTTGTTCAAAGAGTCATTATTGTTGGATTCGGGATTTATCACGTTTAGTTTCAAGTCAAATTAGTTGTCAACAACATAAAATATATTTCTGTGATGGTTGCCTCATTTATTTTAGTACACCGTCAGCTTTGACTTTACATCAAAGCTACGATTGTAACCACATTTTCATGCAAACACCCTCAGTGGATTTAAAAATCGATAAATTTGGAAAGAGTGTGCCGGAAAATATTTTAAAATTCGAGGGTATAGAAAAGCAAATGCGCGTTCCATTCGTGGTTTATGCGGATTTCGAATCTGTTTTAAAACCCGTTGAAACGGTACAACCAAACCCACAAAATTCTTACACTGTAAAAAGTTTTAAACATGAACCATATTCTTTTGCTTATTTAATTAAATGCTCTTTTGACGACTCACTTTCGAAATTTGAGCTATTTCGTGGTAATAATGCAGCTCAAGTCTTTGTGGATCGTATCGAGTGTGATTTAAGGGCTCTATACAACACATATTTAAAAGACATTAAGCCTATGAAACCGTTAACGCCTGAAGAAAAAAGGGAGTTTAATGATGCTAAAATATGTGGTATATGTGAAGGCCCTTTTGAAGCGGGTGAGATTAAAGTACGAGGCCACTGTCACATAACTGGTGCAAAAAGATTTGGTGCTGCACATTCCGTTTGTAATTTAAATTATAAATTACCCTCTTTTATCCCTATCATATTTCACAACTTAAGCGGCTACGACAGCCATTTATTTATAAAAGAGTTATATAAATATGGGGATAAAATTGGTGTTTTGGCTCAAAGTAAGGAAAAGTACATATCATTTACCAAAAGCATTTATGTGCACGGTTATTTTGATAGTAAATGTGGAAAAGTCAAGAGGAAATATTTAAAGTTGCGATTTATTGACAGTTTTAAATTTCTGTCAACGTCTTTGGAAAATTTAGGCAGCGGTTTAAACGACGACGATTTTATTGAAACGTGGAAACATTTTTCAAATATCAACCAATTTAATTTGATGCGTCAAAAGGGTGTTCTTCCCTATAGCTTTATTGACTCTATAGAAAAAATGGAAAATACATGTCTTCCAAGTAAAGATCAATTTTATGATAATTTACGGGAAGAACATATTAGCGATGAAAGCTGTAGAAGAGCAAAAGAAGTATGGCGCTTGTTTGGGTGTAAAACTTTGGGGGACTATTCGGACGTGTATTTAAAATTAGATGTGTTGGTATTGTGTGATGTTTTTGAGCAATTTCGGAATAATTGTTTAAAATTCGATTGACTTGATCCAGCACATTACTATACCCTTCCAAGTTTATCATTTAATTGTATGCTGCGTATGACTAAGGTAGAGTTAGAGCTCTGATATAGACATGATACATTTTTTTAAGAAAGGTATACGCGGCGGCATAAGCCAGTGCACAGAAAGGAAGCACATCGCTAATAATATTTTTTACCAGACTATGACCCAACAAAACCTTCTTCATTTATAACATACCTTGATGCTACAAATCTATATGGTCATAGTATGTCACAAGCATTACCATATGGTGGTTTTCGATGGTTAAGCGAGCGCGAAATTCTGGATTTAAATATTATGGCTGTTGGTGATGATAGTTTACATGGCTACGTTTTGGAAGTGGATGTGCATTATCCGACTGAGTTGCATGATGCACATTCTGATCTTCCATTTCTAGTAGAAAATATCATACCGCCAACAGAAAACGCTAAATTGCCGAAATTAATTCCAAATTTACAAGATAAAAAAAATACATTGTACACTATAGAACTTTAAAACAAGCCATCGCCAACGGCTTAGTGGTAATGCAAACCCATCGAGTATTACAGTTTAAGCAATCAAAATGGCTAAAATCGTATATTGATTTTAATACCAATTTACGTAACAAGGCCACCACAAAATTTGCGAAGGACACTTTTAAATTAAAAAATAACGCGATATTTGGTAAAACTATGGAAAATGTGGAAAATCGAAGGATATAAAATTAGTAACACATTGGGATAACAGTGTAGGCAGAAATGGAGCTAGAGCACTAATATCCAGCCCCAATTTCAATAGTAGCTCGATATTTACCGAGAACTTTGTTGCTATACATATGAATAAAGTTAAAATATTGTACAATAAACCAATTTATATCGGTTTTTCCATATTAGATATATCAAAGACTGTAATATACGATTTTTATTATAATTTTATTAAATCCAACTTTGGCGATGATGCTTCGTTACTTTACACCGATACTGACTCGCTTATATTAAAAGTGTATACGGAAAACTTTTATCAAACTATATCAAAAAACCCCGAAAAATTTGATACATCAAATTACCCCGAAATTAATAATTTCAACATAATTAAAAGTAATTCTGTAGTTGGTAGAATGAAAGATGAGTTTCCTGGTGATCCGATAATAAGTTTTTACCGGTACTGGCGCGAAGGCTTATTATGTAAAGTCCATTAATAATGAATTTAAAAAAGTCAAAGGTATCAAAAAATGTGTTATCGAGAAAGACCTTCATCAGGAAGAGTACCAAAGAATTGTTGAACGGGGTGGTTTGATATTAAGAAAGATGAAGACATTTAGAAGTGAATTACATAACATTTATACCAACATAATAAATAAAGTAGCATTGTCACATAGCGATGATAAACGTTATGTAATTCCCAATTCATCCAAAACTCTACCTTGGGAACATGCAGACATAGATTTTTACAAAACAGACTCGGAAGAAAACTTAGCAAATTTAGTCACCGTGTTGGAATCATTTCTAAGTCAGGACAGCACGTAATCTGGAAAATCCATATTTCATTATTTGTATTGTTTTTATTATTTCTATTGAACATACAACATTAATATGTAACAATAGTATTGCAATTTTTTTTTAATAAAAAACATGTATTCATTACTTGATTCCTTTTTATTGAACCTTTATTTTAAAATTATAAATATAATGAAGTATCGACAAATAACAAACTGTAAAAGTTATTGTTGAAAAATTTGTCTAAAATCCTTAAATTTTCTTTTGCAACCGAACTTATCAATAGTGTTTACTTCTGACATTGTTATGTGAGACTGATTTGAAACCATTAGATTTCACCCTAATATATGGTTCTATTTCATTAATAAACGGACTCTGCAGAAAAATATGGATTGCAAAACGTATTTTAGGTGGTGTTTAATAAATACACATACAGATTCATTTTACTATTGTTTTATTGAAAAAAAAATTAAAATATAACAAAAGATTGAGTTTACTTTTTATTATTAAAAAATAAAAAAAATATAACAAACAAAAAAATTAAAAAATTAAGAAATAAAATACATGTTAATTTCTTCTGTACAGGTAAGCTTCTTCTATGACCCAATTTCTTCTCTGGGTGGCACGTTCATTAATGTCCTTGAACTGGTAGTAAACTAGTTGACAAAAGCCGCATTGTACAAATTTAACCCTGAAAAGGTCAATGTAGTTGAAGTCGTACGTAAGATCATTTCGCCAGCAGATACCTAGTCTTTTACAATGATGACAAGTTAAATAAAAAGCTTTTGGTATATGACTGTATGTTTTGGCTGCTTCACTAGGTTGTTCATCAGTTGGCAACATGATGTTTGAATATGTTGTACTTTTCAATCGCGGTACTCTAATTATGTATTACTTTTTAAAATAACCTTGACAGGGCCAAAAAAAAAAAAAGATCCTTGAAAACTACAACCTCGAAAACGACCCTGACATTGACGGGTACTTTGACCTTGGCCTTGGCCTTGCATCTGACAAGTTTAGTACTATATTTATATGTTTCTTTAAAATAACCTTGACAGGGACAAAAAAAATCCATGAAAATTACAACCTTGAAAACGACCCTGATATTGGCGGTTACGTCGGCCTTGGTCTTGGCCTTGCATCTGACAAGTTTATATTATACTTAATGCATCGAACAAAAGGAATAAAGGTGGTGTAGTGGGGGAAATGGGCATAAAAGCAGACTTGCTGGCTCGAGCTCTTCACAGTTCGTCAGAACACCAAACAGTGCAGTAGTAAGATAAAGTTATAGTGCGAGTTGTAGTATCGAAGATGTCATCGAGTGTAAGGTCTCTTTTGGATGCTCTTGACGTGAGCTGCGGTTCGCAACAAGGCATGTTGGAAAACATTAGTGGCTTGGAAGTGTTAAGTCCGGGGGTATTCGAAAATTGGAACGGCAGGGAGCAAAAAGATGCCGAAGACAAAGCCCTGAATGATGGTCGCGAAGAAGAGTTGGTGCAGTCGGCTGCGCAATTCCTCGAATGTTGGACGGAGGAGAAGGAGCCGAAAATCAACATAATAAGTGATGTGGTTGTGTGAAAACCATCGCGGCCTAACAGGGAATCTTCTCCGAAAGCTTCCAAATTAAAGAAGCTATTGACTATGCGGAAGTCGGAAATCGCCGATAAAAAACCTTTTATTCGGCGATTAAAGGTGTGGGACAAGGAAAGAAGAAGTTTAACTTTAAGCATCTCTCCACCCCTGTTCCATTACCCGACTTCCTGAAAATAGCACCACAAGAGCCGTTGTCCGTAGAAGTGAAAGTGATCGAAGGCCCCGATGGACCAACACCACCAACGCCACCAACACCGGCCGGCGTAGAGCAGGAAGTAGTCTCGGAGGTAAAGTCTTCCCCAGCGCCACTGTCGCCGATATTGGGGTGCCGGAAACCTATGAAGAAACGGTTTAAGCGGTGTTTTGAAGGCGATGAAGTTTCCGCTGCTTCGTCGTCGTCGTCGTCGTCATCGTCGTCTTCACCAAACGAAACCGCTTCTTCTTCTTTAATATGTTCCGAGACATCGCAACCGGAGTGGGTTGAAGACTTCACCAATTCTCAGAAGAGCAAACTATCAGACATTTATCGAATGAAAAAAAACTTAGTGCAAAAAGTGAGTGCGTGTGAGAGTGACATTTTAGAACTGGAAAGACAATTAGAGTTAAAAAAGATGGAATGTGTGCGGTATAAAAGACAATTAGAGGACTTTAATAAATTATGTAGTAGGTGTTAGGTAGTTGTAGGTATTAGCTTTTAATTTATAGTATTAAGTTTGTAAATATATATATATATATATATATATATATATATATATATATATATATATATATATATATATATATATATATATATATATATATATTGTAGTTAATAAAAAAAAAGTCTTTGATCAGATTTTTATATTTTATAAAGAGAATAAAAATGACTTGAAAATTTATTTTTGTGTGTTATTTCATATAGGCCCTTTCCCACATAATAGTAGGTAATAAAAAAGAGTGAATAATTCACTAAAACTACGCAATGTAAATATTTTTTGATAATATTTACAAGTATGCTAAAACATGGTTCGGTTTAAGAAGTTAAGGTTCTGTCGCCAGAACTTTTAATACTTTGCATCTCAATATGGTATGTTTTTATGAAAAAAAAAACATAAAATATTGGTTACAAAATATTATAACCAACTAAAACTACGATCAAAGTATTTTGTGGCCCTGAAGAGGACCGTTTGGTTGTAAAAACATGCGACTCTTTATTGTGTTGTGGAATTGCACGGCCCGTCATCATCAACGGCGGTGGTGGCGGTGCTGTCCTCAGCATATTCGATTATGAACCGCCAAAGTTCTTCCCATCTGGGATCGTCCAACTGCCACTCGAGACAATTGTGTGTGGTAGAATCTACCACAGGGCATTGGATAGGTTGCTGTTCACTCGCAGATATGTTGAACTGAAATGATTGTAATAAGAATTGGTGGTCGTATATATAGAGACAAATTAATTGTGGGGGGTGAAAACAAATGTCGTATTACGTATTGAGACCAAAAGTTGTTTGTGGTCTCAAATACGAACGAACGATTTTGCTGGGTTCCACCAGCACCTAAACTTTTAATACTTTGTATCTAATATTGTATATTCTATACATACAATATTAGTAACAAAGTACTAATATGTGCTAAAACTACGATCAAAGTATTTTGTGGTCCTGAAAAGGACCGTTGTTGTGTGCCCTTTAAAAGGGCCAGGGAGAGTGTGGGGCTTATGGTGCCCCATCCTCGCTGGTCGACCACCTGCTTGACGAATCGCAGGGGCCCTGCGGATCGTCGGGTGTCGGTGATGCTGGAATTTCCAGCACCGCCTCTTCCATCGAGTCCGGCTCTGGCTGCGGCGACGGAGTTTCAAGTCTTTGTAAGACCCAATCACCCGCATCGTTTAATTCCACGAGACCCGGATCGTGATCATACAGCAGCGGAATCGGCTCATCCAAGTCGTCCCAACGTAGGACGTCAATTTCAAAATCCACCTCTTCGTCGTTAAAGTCTTGCAGGTCTCCAACGTTGCCGGCGACGGTGTCATCACTAAAGATGGTTGAGCCTCTGCTGGCGGGTCTTTTTTCCTCCATGTTCATCGTATGAGAGTTGATGAATATATGACTGTGTAACTGGCGCAGTCTCATATATATAGAACTACCCCCACTCCACCAACGGATTCTAAATGTTGTGTATTGGTGAGAGCTTATAGAATTATTGATTTTTTCAAAAAACTTTAAATAAGGAATTAGATTTGTTTTTTTTGTTTTTTTTTGTTTAGACGATAAGACTTATTCTTAACATTTTGTGAAGAATACATTACAAAAAAAAATTAATTGAAACCTTGTTTGGACTGTTAACATTTTTATAGGTTCTCAAGCATATAACTTGGCACTTAAGCTACGAGACAAATCGTCGTTAAACGAATATCTCGCCCCATAAGTGACGATTACTAAACTACGATCAAAATATAATGTGGTCCTGAAAAGGACCGTTTTTGTGGCCCTAAAAGGGCCTGGGGGGAGGGTCGGGTGCCTACCGTGGAGTAATACCCAACGATATTAACACCGACCTAGGTGCAGCCCTTAGTCTTCTCATTGGCGGCACCGTCGCCGTAGCTGGTGGTGTCGGTGTTGCGGGTGGTGCCGAAGGTGCTGCTACTGGTGAGGTACCCCCCGCGCTCCTCACACTTGCATAGTTTGCCGGGCACGAATGGCCTGACAATGCCAATGATCTTCTTTGGTATATCTTCCATCTTGACGGTCGAATGTGTAATGATAAAATAATTCTAATACCGGCCTTTATATACATTCGAAAAGTTGGAGGGGGTAAGGTGGAGTGCATATATGCATTATATATAAGTTTGAGAATAATATGATTTTATAACTCACTGTTTCTCTGTTATGGACACAAACTACCCCCCTCCACTTTTCTAGCATATAGTACTAAACTTCCTCTACATTTTTTTCAAATAATTTTTTTTGATATTTCTAACCATTACTTTGCTACATATTTACAAAAAATGCAAATTATGCATATATTTTAATTATTTTCAGGCAAGGTAAGGAAAATTTTGAAAATGTTTTGACGGAATCGTAATAAGGAAGAGTTGAAGTATATCACACTATTTTTCCCGATTCGCTAATATAAAAAAAAATTAACTTCTCCACCCTGGGTTGGTTGGTGAGGGGGGTGGAGGAGGTGTGTGGTGCGCAGCGCGTTAGCGCGAGAGCACCACACTAAAAAAAGAAAAAAAAAAGAAATCTAAGGACCTCCCCTACAACTTCCACAAACTCCCGTTCGGCCTCCTAACTCGAGAATTTCAATTTTTTCGTCTAAATTTTTTTCATTATTAAGATTTTTCAAATTTTTTTTTCACCATTGTATTCTCCTCAAAATTCTAGGTAATTAAAGTTCTTTTATTTTTTTTCTATCTTGAACGGTTCCCGAGCTACAGCGCTTTAAAAATCCAAATTACTAACTTACTATAACCCTTTTTTTGAAATTTCATCTTTCCGAATTTTGAAAAATACTACCATATGTAGAAAAAAATTCTCTTTCTAATTTCCTAATATTATTTTGCTCTAAAACTTCAACTTTGGCGCGTATTCACCATTTTTCAATTTAAAAAAAAAAAATTTTTTTTTACGTTTTTACTATCGAGAAAAATGCTTGCTTATAGTATTCGATTTCCTCTATAATTTTTTCCTATAACTTTTTTCCCTATTCCTAACCGTTACTTTCCTACAAATTTTCTAAATCGTTGTTTTCATATTTTGCCTTAAAAATTTTTTCTTGTGTTATTTAAGCTCTTTTTTCCACTTAATAAACCACCATTATCTAAACTCCCGTACTCCTTTCTTAAAGAGCGGGCTTTTCCCTCCGCTTTTTTTTGTTGGGTTTCAAATAAATATAAAACTACTACTTCACTCATTACAAATTTATTGATCAAGTACCTTATTTTAACATTATTTTGTGTTACATATAATCGATACTTTAAAATATAGATTTATTGGTCACCGAACCGTTTAATACATTATAACTAAAAAATGAGTCGTGAATAACTAATGCGTACACTTTAGTGTCTTTGGGGAATTTATTCTTTCTCGTTTGGAACTCCAATTTCACATCCACTGTCGATGAGTTAATCGCCTCTGGTTGATGACTGCAATTGATAATAAAAACGGGGTTTTTCATATATTCCGCGAACGTTATCATCGGATCGTTTATTTCGCGCCCGTAGTAGCTGCTTTGGAAGTTTTCGTAATTGTAATAGGCTGCTACGTACAGTTTCTTGGCGAAATCTAAATTCCATCTTTCGTAGGGATAAACGGTTGAATTTAGATACAGTCTAATGTCGCATACGTCGGCGTGGGTAAACTGGGTTGCGTTTTTTTCTTTCTTGTCGCAATTATTGCTGTCTTGAAACCCGACGATTATATAGCGCAGTCTTTCCAGACTTGTACTCGTTCTCAAGGCCCACATGTTGGAAGATGTTTGCCTTAAAGCTGGTAATTCGTACAGATCCCATTTACGATATGCCATTTGAATACTGGCATTGTTTCCACCTTTATTAATGCGAGACAGTATTTTCAATTTTTGCTTGTCGTCTGGAATGATGTGACGAATTTTCCATTCGATTTTGTCGATACTAATTTCTGCCTCTACTTCGCCGACGTAGCAACTGGTAAAAGTGCGAGCTATAATCATAACAAGCTCTTGTTTTACGTTGAAAACACCTTTTGCGTAATCTTCGGCGAATCCCATAAGATATTTTAAGGGTAATTTCCCGGAGAATACGTTACTTGCCGTGTCTACGATATCTTGGTTTGCTTCATCGAGACCCCATCCGCACGTCATGAGAGATCTTTGTTGCAAACTTCCGAATGAAACCATGGTTTTTAATGTCGTCGTAACTCCAGGTTTACGAACCACGGCAACCTGCTCACCTCCCATCTCGTAGCGAATTTCATCGAACAAAAATGCGAGGGCATTATTTGATAAAAAAACATCTTTTCGTTGCGTCCATGGGTTTAAATTTTCCTTCGATATATATGTAACTTTCGGCGATATCCAGTATAATATCTTGAAAATTAATGGGGATACGGACTTCATCCGAATTGTTGAATGGTGGAGATCCGTATGGTTTATACGTATGCTCTTCTGGACTAATAATGGAATTGTCCAAGATGGGTTCGGAGAAAACCTCTATTTTATCGCTGGTGGTGGAAATCATTTTCGCACTTTAAGACTGATTGATTTTAAAAATTTATAGTCTTCGGCAGATAACTGTTGAGATGTTTGTGATCTAACGTCTGGACGACGACTAACCTTGACGTTAACTCTTCTTTTACTTTTATTATGTTTCGGCGGTTCCCCCATCTTAGTCGACAGCACACACAATTGACGACTGAAGCAAAAACCCATTTCTATGAAAGTTTCTTCAGTTCCAATTTCACGATTATTTTCTCGCCTTGAAAATTGATTAGATCACCGCTATCGTCCAAGATGCGAAGAGTAATGTTGTCGATAAACTGACGTCCTGCCGGCATTAACGGCATATAAATATTATTTTGTGGTTCTTTACTGATTTTGTAACCGGGCTCCACGTCGATATCGAATTCGAACAAGGTATGACCTTCCACCGAATTCATATATGCTCCGGAAATTATATTACAATCTACGCGTATGATGCCTTCTTTCATTATTTCCACCATCTCGGTTGATTCGTGCTTTTTGTCTCTTTTTAACACTGTATGATTAAATCCTAACATTTTACCGATACTCGCCTCTCCCCGGAAATCTATAGTATATTGGGATTTCAGTTCACATTTCAGCGTATTATTATTAGCGACCAAGTAAAAGATTTCATCGTTCTTTTCTTCAGTTGAAATCCTCAAAGCTTCCGACATAGCTTTACCTATCTCATCTATTTCATAGGCCCCAGGTGGAATCTGCAATTGTATCGGCTCGGTGGTGTAACCCTCCTTCATGTAGGCAAACTTATTGTTGCTTTCGTCCACATTAAAAATTGAATTGTATGTGTAAAATCCCAGCAATGCCAGACCATATTTGTTTTCTCTATTTAATTCGACTGGTGGATAAAAATCGGCGCTTAAGAAGCTCGAGTGTCCTGTTAGTGTGAACGTATAAGACATGACTAACCATTAAAACATCACACATCTCGGTTTTATTCTTAGCGGCAACATTTAAAAAGATTCATCTTCACACCTTTTCTCACTGCATTAGATAGTGATGTTTTTATGCTATTTTCTGCTTTTATGCGCACATGGCTGATTTTGCAATAACAACAAAATATTTTTCTAGCTGTATGATCCTCATCAGCCGTAGCCTCGTTTAAATTGCTGCTGCTGAAATAATGTTTGTAACCGCACTGATATTTTAATATATCGATGTCGCTTTTGAGGTGCTGGGGCAACTTTTCCCAAACGAATGGAATTTCATTAGGGGCTAATGCAATCATTACTTCCTTGGGCATGTTTTCTAACTGTTTCACGGTCATTTTCCTTAATCCACCGGCTAGATGAAATGCTTTCAGTGATTGCAACATTTTAGTATAGTTATTGCGATCTATTTGCGGTGTTAATGGTGACGATGATGATGACATCTTTTACGCTGATGATTCGACAAGAAACTTTAAGCACAAATGTCTACACCAGACTGTTCCAAAATCCTGTTGACGATCGTATGTATAGTAAATAATTTTTGATGGTTCCGATCCCGTTTGTAGATATCGTACCAATTCGATCGGTGGGGGTAAATCGAGCAAGCTGTCATAATATGTTACTTTAGAATTATTTTTTCTATAAGCTACCCAATGAGTCCCTGCACCACGCGTACTATCCAAATTCACTATTGCTGCTTCGTAACGTCGAGGACCTTGTCTAGGTAATGAATCCCTCATATAAACGCCTCGAAAGTGTCCTATTCTTTTCTTTTTGGCATATTTTTCTATATCGATGTTAGATAGTGGTCTTCGAGGTAGAGATTCAATTAGTTTTTTGATCTACGATTTAAAAATAATCCCATACCTTTACGATATGGCTTTAGAAAAAAAACATTTCCTTTCGATTTTAAATACAGGCCGGCACCGGTTTTATCTTCGCTGCTTTTTTTTACAGCTTTTATGGCGCGCACAATTCCCGCTGCCCCACCGCCTAATGAACCCAAAGCTGATAACCCGGCAAAAATTGGTATTAATGGTAATATTCCACCAGTTTTAGGAATCGGTATTATTCTCGGTGTACGAACCTTCCTTTTGCCACCTGCCGCTTTTACCGATCTACGTGCTGCCGACAGAGCTATTTTAGATGCATTCATGACATTTTTTTCCAACACATTTTTACTTCCGGCTTTTAATAATTCCCTTCGAACTGCTTGTCGAATAGCTGTTCCGAAACTGGCTTTCCGAACATGTCGATTTTTATTAACACCTTTCCTTTTTGTATGACGCGTGCCTTTACTAGATGTTTTTTTTGTTGATAATGATGATGGTACACCCATACCAAAACGTTGTTTTCCTTTCATAATGTTTGTAACTAACCAAGCTGCTGTTTCTTCACCTAAACTGGAATATTTCGATTTTACTCTATTCCAAGCACTTTATTCGAGCTCGTAATTCGCTCGATGTTTCGCACTTATGTTGTCTTTATTATATAAATAAGCTAAATCGTGTTTTTTGCATGCGGCATCCAAAGGATGACCTCTTGTTACACGTTTTATTACTTTTGTTCCGGGTCCGCAATATTGATAACCGGGAATGTGTACCTCGAATGGTAATTTATTTATTAACGAATTCACAATACCGTGTCCAGTTTTATTGGAAACGTGAGACCGTCCACTTCGTTTGACGCTCGGCATCTGAATGACAGTTTTTGTGAAAAATTATCTATAAAATATCAAATTTTCCTAAGATGCGCGTTATCGATCTTAAACAAAAACTTCCTATTGACAATCTCGATGAAAAAATCGGACTTGGATTTGAAAAGAAGATAATGAAGAGACACAGTCCTCTATTTCCTTCCTCTATTGGCGGCCTGTTAATTGGTCCATCCAATTGTGGAAAAACTAATGTCATGATTTCGCTGCTTACACACCCCCTTGGGCTACGTTTCGAAAATGTCTATATTTACTCGAAATCTCTGTATCAACCGAAATATAAGTATTTAAGGAAAATTTTAGCACCCATCAAAGGTTTAGGCTACTATGCCTTTAGTGATTCCAGTAATATTGTAGAACCGTCCGATGCAAAACCAAACTCTATATTTATCTTTGATGATGTTATATGTGAAAAACAAGATGTTATAAGATCGTACTTTAGCATGGGACGTCATAAAAATATCGACTCCTTTTACCTAGCGCAAATATATTCGCGAGTGCCTAAACAGCTTGTGCGAGACAATGCCAATTTTATTATTATGTTTAAACAAGATGAGTTGAATATGAAACACATATTTTTCGACCACGTTTCACCGGATCTAACTTTTATTCAATTTCAAGAAATGTGCTCAAAATGTTGGGATAATAAGTATGGATTTTTAGTAATTGATAAAGACAGTGATGTGAAATCGGGAAGATACCGCAAAGGATTTGATAGCTATATATTAGTGTAATAATAAGAGAAAACACTCATTTGATTGTTGAAACGTCCTTTGTTAACATCATGAATAACGCGATCGACTTAAAACGTAAACTAGTGGAAGCTACCAATGTCGTCAGAAAAAAATTTAAACAAATTAAAGCGGCTAAAGAATTTCATGTTGTGGAATTGGAAAAGTTTTATGAACCCATTTCTAAGCCGTTGACAACTATATCTGATGTGGTCAAGCAACGTCAGCAGCAGCAGCAGCAATAACAACAACAACATTATCCAGCTACAAAGTCACATAGTCCCAGTACATCAGTGCAGTCGACTCAAATATCAGGTTTTCCCCAACCTACACATCCTTTCAAACCTCCACACCTATTCAGCAGCAGCAGCAGCAGCAGCATCGCATTTCAAAAGAAGATATTAGCCAATCGGTGTTTGATACACCCTCGACATCAACTAATACATCTCTCGCATCCGCTGACACCACAACTTCCGATACGTTAAACGCACACCTGAAAGGATTACGTTCGAAATCATCTCTATACGATACTGTATATGATGTACGTTTTGGTTCAAAAACAGATTATAACAAAAATTTTATTGGTAATTTAGAGGTGCGTTTTCGAAATGGAAATATTGTCTTATACAAAAAAGGGAAAAATATTGCAGAATATGATGCACCGGCACTTTATGATTTGTTATTTCTTAAAACACCCCCAAGTGTAGTCAAGGAACAACAATTAAGTGATAATGTACTTTCAACGTACAAGGAAATTTTGGAATCAACGAGTGCTTAAAAAAAGTGATGGTTTACGGGAGACCAGATGGAACAAATATTTACGAATTATTAAACCTCTGATAATGGGCACAAAATTAGGCGGTACTATTACAAGAAAAAATCTCTCGGAAAAACTACAGTTACCCACAAAAAAGAAATTATCTTCGAAAAAATTTCAATATGTCTACTGGAACAAAGCTAAAGAGTTGGTGGATCGTTTACGTTTGTTGTAGATTTCCAAAATGGCCGGTCACACTGGACACGAAAATGAAATTATGTCAATCATAGAGGAATTACGAGAAGAAGATATAATATATTAAGCTCAATATTTAATGATATTATTCAGTTCTTCCTTCGATCTGAAACCTTTAATATTACTAATAATATGGAGCCCAGTCTAGAAAAAATCAAAATTGTTAATGAACTACATACAACGGCTAGAAAAAATTTTGTAAGACGGCGCACGATGATAAAAGGATACAGAGATTTGTGGCAAATTGATTTGGCTGAAATGCAACAGTATGCTGATGAAAACGATGGTTATCGTTATATTTTGGTCTGTATAAATTGTTACTCTAAATTTGTCTATACCAAAGCCATAAAAAACAAGACTGGTATAGAAGTTCCTAATGCGATGAAAAGCATCATTGAAGAGGCATCATATACACCAACAAATCTGCAAAATGATCAAGGAAAGGAGTTCTATAATACAAACTTTCAAGCCCTGATGAAAAAATATAATATAAATCATTATTCCACTTACAGCACAAAGAAAGCTGCAATTGTTGAGCGAGTCATAAGGACTTTAAAAAATAATTTATATAAACAATTCTCGACAAGAGGATCTTACAAATGGATACATATATTATCGGCAGTAACAAAAACCTATAACCATACGAAACATCGCACCATTGGAATGAAGCCTGCAGACGTGCAAGAAAAAACACATATTAAAGCATATGATTATTTAAAAATTGTACCTAAAAAATTTAAGTTTTCCATGGGTGACATTGTGCGTATTAGCAAGTACAAAAGCTTATTCGAGAAAGGATATACGCCCTCTTGGTCAACCGAATTGTTTAAAGTTGTAAAAGTTAACGTTACAAATCCACCTACTTACTTGTTGGAATCGTTAGAAGGTCAGCCTATAAGAGGGTGTTTTTACGAATCAGAACTACAAAAAACAAGCAGTCCTGGCGTTTATCTAGTAGAAAAGGTCCTTAGACAACGCAAAAAAAAATCACATCGATCAATTATTTGTCAAATGGCTAGGATTTCCCAACCACTTCAACTCTTGGATAGATAAAGCTAATATTGTTTAAATAACATATCGTATGACTATATTTTTTATTTAAAATGTAAAATAAATAAACAATATATTGTAAAATAAAGTTTTTTATTTCAATCTTCATCATTAAAAACAATGACAATAAAACATCATACACATAAATAACATTTCAATATTCTTGGAGGGAAGGTCCAATTCACCGACGACTACGACGTTATCTTCAAGGCTATGCCACTCGGAGTGCGTTCTCCTATTCTTTAACCTGCTTTCCCTTTTTTTAGATTTTTTTTTTAAGTCGAGCCGTACGACAGTGCGCTTAA
Source organism: Diaprepes abbreviatus (assembly GCA_034092305.1). Taxonomy (NCBI): domain Eukaryota; kingdom Metazoa; phylum Arthropoda; class Insecta; order Coleoptera; family Curculionidae; genus Diaprepes; species Diaprepes abbreviatus. The sequence goes on from JASJET010000011.1 coordinate 4,934,454, forward strand.
TGAGTCATTTAAAGGCTGATGATAAAGTATTTTCTGCATAACTTCAATTTTTGTTTTAAGCTCACTATTATTTTTGTATATCATGGGGAGGACATCCTTGTTAAATATGTCACATATTACAACTGCAAAATTGTAAAACTTTCTATTAACAAAGTGTTTTGTCACAGCATGGTCATCATCTTTAGGTTCGCCTAAGTTGGTTATGATTTTTCCACCCATATCATACTGCCCATCCGCTGTAAGTTTAAAACCAATCCCTTGTGGCCCAGATAATATATGATATTTTTCATTACATTTCTGACGACCAAATTTATCAATTGTGTTGTTTCCTCGACTCATTTTCGATCTTTACTAAACTATTTTATTTTTATTTGCCCTACTTATATTAAATATTTCAGCTGAGAAAAAGAAACACTGACTATGATCTACTGGGTTGGTATGTTTATAAAAGAAATAAAACAAAACTGTGATTGTAACAGATATTTATTTACAGTTATTTAATTGCACAAATACAAAAATTATAAAAAATTAATTTTCCATATCTTCATTTTCGTTGCTCAAAATTCTATCCCATCCGACACTATTTCGATCGTCAACGTCTTGCGCTGTTGCTGTTGCAGAAACCAATTCATATTTTGCAGCAATCTCACCTGGTAAATGTGGAATATTGACGAGGTATTCTTTTAATTCTTCTTCAACCATTTCAGCACAAAATGTATCCATGTCTATGGAACCATATAAAAATTTGTCGCAAAAGTGTGCCCCAGCCATAAAATTGATTGCATCCCTGATCTCGTTCTTATATTGATCTTTGGTTACATCAATATGCGACCAATCATTTACGCTATCTAACATATCGTGAGCCATATTTCTTAATTCTCTCCCCAACCAAAATATGTATCTATCTACACATTCGTTGGCGGTCGTCGTCGTCGCATCAGCAGACATCTTTAACAGAAATAATGAACACGCGTAAGTATTCTGACATGTGCAACTATATTTTAAATTTAATAACATCCTTTTTTTCAAACAATTTACATACAATTTACTCCAATGAGCCAAAACGTAATAATGTTCGAGTATTGTTTCCAAAAACTCTAGTGCCCTGCCCTAAATAAGTTAGAGTGTATTTACCTTTAGTTTTACTCATAATATCTACAATATCGTCAGATAGTGTTTCGGCCACACGTTTTGGCAAAAAAGTCTCAAATGTGCTATTATCACCGTCATCGTGTAAAGCCACTAAAAGAGTTTTACCAAATCGTGTAGTCATTGAAACCATCTTTACAATTTTATACACTTTACCTACAATCATTTCGGTAACCTTTTTTCTCTCTAAAACCTCGAAATCTTTGCTGAACATTTCATTAATTTCATCTAGAGTTTCTTTTGTAATACTCATTATTGAAAAAATGGTATATAAATCCAAAAATTACCGTGAATATAAAAGCACTTTCAGAACACTACACGAACACAATATTTGATGTTTATGCCACTGATATCTGCGACTGTTTGAAGTCACTTCTTTTCCCACTAACCTTGATAGCGAGTTTTCAAGGTCGAATTGTAACAATGGTGGGGGTAACTTAACGATAGAAATAGTGGGAGGAGTATTCAAGGTTAAATGACGTCACACATTTAAATTGGTATAAGGATAACTTCAAGGACAAAATATAATGAAACAAATAACTACATCTTATGTACTTTATTAATTGATTTTTTTCTGCCATTCTTCTATACGTGTAACATTATCACCTAAACCTAATTTTCTTAATTTGTTTAATAATAATTGTTCGTTTTTATTTATTAGAAAATTCTTACAAACTATACTCGCTAAAATACACACTTCGGCATGGTCCATATACTTAAAAAATACACTAAAATCCTGAGCCTCCGAATCTTGCATTTCAAATGCGTAAAATTCCGAACAGGCTGCAGAAATTAGAAATTCTTCGTACATTTCTCGCACTAAACTTTCCATATTAACTACTACTACGTTAAACTACACTCTAATTTCATCTAACACAACCGGATCTGCAATGAAACTAATCAGTTTTTCCAAACAGTCACTAAACCTCACCTTTTTTATTTCACGAACAAAATCTTGTAAATTTATTGTTTTGCTGCAATATTTACTACCGATATTCGCAGCCTTTTCATATTCATAAGCCAAATCGCAATAGCGCGACGCCCATTCTGCTCGACTTTTCATTGCATCATTGAAATAATTACTAGCCGTTTCAGTGAACTCATCGCCCAATTTTTTTATTGTCTCTTGTAAAGCACTATTCATATTATTCACTCATTTTTACATTCACGACACTTTTTTATTGCTGGTGGTGGCCCATCTATATAATGACGATATATTTGTTCATAGTGAATGTAACGGGGTAAGCTTAACTGTAGTTCCTTGTCACACCGATATGGCGCTGTCAGCTTATCCCAAATTTGCCGTAAACTCAGCGTATCAACGCAAGTTTTTAAATATTCGAGAGGAAAAAATGCTAGATCCTTCTCTTCAAAATCACAAAAACTTTTTAAATTACTCTGATATAAACAAATTACTCTGCCGACTTGCTGTATAATTTTTTCTTTAGATAGTTCCGTATATGACATTTCACACTGAATGAATGTAAATAGACTCACACAATTTTATAGAACAATTTGCAAGGTCAAAATCATTTCAAGATCATCTCACACTATTACAAATAACTACTTCAAGGTCACACACCCAAGATGGTCCCCAACAAAGTCAAGGTCGTCTCGGCCAAGGTCAATTTCAAGGTCACACACACGACCTTGAACACAAGGTCAAGGCCAAGGACAAAGCACACGTGCACTTTCAAGGTCAATGGCAAGGACATGTGGGCGGGGCCAAAGAGGGGCGGGGCAAGGTCAAGGTCAAGGTCGAGGAGTGGGGGGATGAAGAGGATCGGGTTATGTTCACCACTGGTATCGATTAAACATTACCGTGTTCAGTTGCGACTATATCGTTAAATCGATGAAAAATTTGACAGGAGAAATGTTAATAGGGTTAAGAGGGTACATTTGAAGAGTGTTTCAGCTTATATAAAGTGTCCCAAAAAAAAGTGGCGCATTATGTTTTTAAACGTTATGACCTAAATTATTTTTTTCGAAATTGGAGTCTCGTTGTATTTTCTTTTTAACTCTAATTAAAAAATGTGACCTTATTAAATATTTAATTATTTTTGACCGAAATTAGTATTTCACTTAGATTTCACTACCAACATCATGGTTCTTCACTTTTTGGTAAAAATGTATGACGAGTCTATGTTGTGATCATTTTATCTCACAATAATCCAATATTTAGTTTTTTATACTAGCCCACCAAAATTGTTATTTAAATATTATTATTTTCAGCTGAGTTTTACGTCATTTTTTTAAATGGAACACTATGTATTTTTAACACGTATCGACCGAGTATTTATTTATCTTCAAGCTGATATCAACATGTTTGCCTTTACCACCAGAATATTTTGAAAAAATTGCTAATATACAAAAAAATTACGATTTTTTACTTATACGTTGCGACTTTTATGAGGTTAGAAACTAATACTGTTGGTTCATATGATGTACCTATAAATCTAGCAAAAGTCAGCAAATGAATACGGGAAAATCGTCGATGAGCTATTCGAAGTTGTAATAAACCTCAGTCCCCAAAAAGAAGATGAAATAGATGAAAGCGATTTTGTTAAAAATGAATGCAATATATAAAAAAAATATTTTGATTAAAAAATATGATTAACGATTTTTATTTTTTTATTGATGTTTAAATGATTATTCTTTAGTAAAAACATTTCCAACTAAAGTCATATTATTTTCAAATTGTTACGTCACTGACAAGAAATATCAATTAAATTGATTCAGAAAATCCCCATCAGGAAAAATTTAACTGTAACTAATTCTAAAGGGTGTTTCAAAAGTATCGGACCCCCTCTGTCTTAGAAATACGCAACCTAGGAAAAAATGACTCGTAGAAAAGTTGTAGGATTTTGCTTCAGGCAATCTCATGATGACCTCAAATTTGACCTTACACTTGACCTTCAAGGTTATTTAAATGTCAAGTCGAGTTTTTTTAAAGGAAAACCTTAATCTTTTATTGCACAAATGGACAGCGCAGAAAATTTCCTATGCAACGATATAACAACATAAGGGATAGAACCATATCTGAATGGATTAGTATAATTATTTAATGATTCGACAATTAAAAGTGATGGAGAAAAACCTTTTCTATAAAAGTTTCAGGAAATTGAACAGTGCATCTTGAAGTGATCTTTAATTTGACCCCGACCTTGCCTTCCAAGGTTATTTGAAGGTCAACTTCAGAATTTTAAATTAGACCTTCTACTCTTGATACCCCAGATGGAAAGATTATTGAATTTTGCATCCACATCTAATCTTAATGTTGATCTTGAGGTCACGGTCAGGTAATAAAAGTATTGGAAAAGATGTACAAAAGTTGGAGAATTTCATCCGTAAAATCTTATAGTGACCTCAAATTTGCCCTTGACCTTGACCTTTAAGGTCATTTAAAGGTCAACTTCAGAATTTGAATAAGACTTATTTCTTTTGACAGCACAGACAGAAAGAGCAGTAAATTTTACATCTCCATATTACTTTGACTTAGAACTTGAGGTCAAAGTTAAGGTCATAAAAAGGTCAAAACAATGGAACCTCTTATTTTTAAAAATAGTGACATTACAAGAAAAACACTTCAATAAAAGTCGTAGTGGACTATCTAATGGGGACTTTAAATGTGACTTTGACCATGACCTTCAAGGTTACCGGCAGCTGAGAATTTTAACCGGGACTCTATGTTTTAACACACAAATAGATCAGAATTAAATTTAATATTAAAGTCACAGCAAGATCAATATAGTGGACCTTTCTATTTCTGGAATAGCTGTAATCCTTCAGAGACATGGTTCTTAAAGACAAGCACGCTGATCTAGTCAGTTGATGCCAGAGACAAAAAACTTAAAATATCTCCCCCGACTTCTATTTTTTACCTTTCAAGGGTGAGGTATTGAGAAAAATAACCATCGCAGTTGAATGAAAGAAATTAAAACACTGTGTACCCTATTTCTTATAATGTTGCGAAGAATCATAAAAACTCAATATTTTCCCCAACCCCTATTTTTCATCCTTCAGCGGTGGTATATCAAAAAATAACTATTGCGATCGAATCAAAGATCCCGAAAACCTTCATGTACCCAGAATGGCATCTTTTTGCGAAGAATCATGAAAATGCAATATTTTACCCTGAAACCCCAATTTTTATTCTTCAGAATATCAGAAAAATTGCGGTCGAATCAGAGACCCCAAAACCCCCCATGTAGCCAATTTGGTATCTTGTTGCGAAGAATTACGAAAACGCAATATTTTACCCCCAACCCCTATTTTTCACCCTTTAGCTATGATTTCACCCTTTATGTTTATATCGTTGGATAGGAAAATTTATCCGCTTTATATTTCTGCTCTAAAAAACGGAGCTTTTATTTAAAAAAACTCAACTTAACCTTCAAATATACTTGAAGGTCAAGTCTATAGTTAAATTTGAGGTCACCATAAGATTTCACGGATAAGATCTTACTACTTTCATACAGATCATTTTTTCCAATGTTGCGAATTTTCGGAGATGGAAGGGTGATCCGGTACTTTTTGAACACCCTATATGAGTATTTTGTTTCTAACCAAAATTTTCTTATTTTTAAGGAAACCTAGTAAAATCAGGAAAGACTGGCACAGCAGTTGTAATAAGATTCGATAATCTTATTGCAATGTCATTGAAGATTGTTCATAATTTAGGAGGGGACACCGACCAGACTGAAACATTTTCATTGTGGATAATTTCTGTTGATTCGAAATAAAAAAAATCACTCAAAAAATTTAAATTTACAATTCACATTGTATTAAATATCGTATTTGTGAATGTGTGGAAATAAAATGTATACAAAAAGTATTTTTTGTTATTATTACTAGTATATGTAATTTGCAAAATCATTAATTTCCGAGACACTGTGTTGTTGGATCAGGGAACAAAGTCAATTTTCTTTGCCTATTTTTCTCCAAGAATATACTTTATGATGTCCAGATCTTGCAATTCTGTAACTAACTCGAAATGAAGTCTCGAGAGCAATTTTACTATCCTCGTTTAAATCTATTAGAAAAGAAGAAACACTCGACTTTTTATTACCTGCCAATTTTCTTTTAAAATGCTCAATACGTTTATCCTTGTGATCTGGATGTCTTATTTCAATGTTTCTACTAAGAAAAGAGGTTTAAAACTGCTGTTAGTCAGCATTTCATTACAAATTGCACAAAGCAGTTTAGGTTCTGACTCCTCCCCGGTAAAATAAAAACATTTATAAATAGTTAATGTCATATTTTCGTTTTCTTTCCTTTGTTTTTACTCTGGTTTCAATCTGACGAGAAGATAGCTCACTATAAGTGCCACCTTATGTTGGTTCGAAATTAGGGCCTGAAGTAGTAAGAGCAATTGATTAGTCCTCCAACTTTTCGTCAGACTTCACAAAACTACACGTTTTTAACCAATGATCCATCATACATTTACAAAACAATAATTATTTACCTCTACGTTCGGCGTGCGATTTGTAAAGCTTGGGTATTTATGTATGGATGGCAAGGAGCTGCGAACTATAGAGAATCTATATTGGCGTCAGAGAGCAGTGGTCCGAGTTAATGGTAAGCTTACCAAAGAATGCCAAATTCAGCGACGCGTTAGACAGGGATTTATTCCTTATCCACAGCTGTTTAATTTATATTCAGACAAAATTTTTAAGGAAGCCCTGCATAACAAAATATTTAGGGTTAAAATCAATCGCGAGTTACTAAACACGATTCGTTATGCCAATGATACGGCCATTATAAGTGATAGCCTTCAGGGTCTACAACAACTCTTAGATTCTGTCAACAGGATTGGGACAGAAATGGGACTCAATATAAATGTTGCTAAAACTAAATTTATGATTTTTAGTCCAGATGCTACGCTGTTAATAAATGCACAAATTGTTGAAAGAGTCTCCCACTTCAAGTACCTTGGATGTTAAATTACTCAATAGCGTGACTCAGATAAAGAAGTTAAATGCAGCATCGAATCAGCCAGCTTTTCTAAAAATGGGATCGCTTGTCTGCTATGAAAAACGAAATTTAAAACTTCACCAAGAGATGGTTAAATGTTACCTCTGGTCAGTGTTGTTGTATGGAATGGAGGTGGGGACACTGAAGACTGCCACGATCAATCATTTGGAGACATTTGAAAAGTGGTTGAATAGGCGAATGCTTCGGAAACCCTGGGTAGCTAGGCAGACTAATATAGCGGTTTTATATCGAGCAGATACCACTCGTGAATTGCTGACTACTGTAAAACGCAGAAAACTAGCATATGAGGAAAAATTCGATAGTGGACAGGAATACACAGTGCTGGACAGCTATTTAGAATAGCAGAGAATCGTGATCAACTCGCCATTATAATTGCCAACGTCAGGGAAACCTAACACGGTACAGGAAGAAATCACTTAACTGGTTTACACTACTAATCTTTATGTACACACTCTGCGTTAACTACTAACTCATTAAAGATAACCTAGTAAAATTCAAATTGTACTTAAAAATTCTACTTTAATTGAAACTTGAATAAAAAATGTTCAACATGTTTCGCTACAAGATAGCTTTATCAAGAATGAATACAAATTCTTAGGGATCTAGGTAGCTACAGTGTAGCGAAACATGTTGAATATTTTTTATTCAAGTTTCAATTAAAGTGGAATTTTACGTTATGTTTAATGATATGGAGTTCCACCAAGGATCGGCAAACTCAATACAATTACTTACTCATTTATGTTTTCGGAACCAGTGGAGATTCCTAAGCTCATCGTATAATTCAGTTCGACTCTAGTCTTCCTTATATACGACTACGGCGTTTTATATCGGCAGACGTTATTCACGTTCCTTCGTGTACATTCGGGAAAAGTCTTGGTTCACCGAAGTAGAAGGTGCGGGCTTGTTCGAGAATCTACTCGGCAAAAATGTATGAATTTACAATTCACATTGTATTTAGTTGCGAATTTGTGAATGTGTTATTATTGGTAGTACATATAATGCGCACATTAAGAGTGGAAGCATTTGCGTAAGAAATTTTGAAAATTAATATTATACATGATATTTAAATTAAGTTTTAACTTTAATATTTTAAATGTACACTGTACTGCATGGTAATAAAAAACTGCAAAAAAAACTTTTTTTTATCATGCATCAGCCCTTTGAATCCACTGCTGGATAGAGTACTTCTCTTACAATCTCTATTGGCTCAATTTCCTTCCGCTCTCATAATATAATCGCTTCATCTGGTGGGCGTTCTGCACCTACTCCTGTTACCCTTTTTGAGATTTCATTCTACTAATCTTTTACAGTATCGATTATTATTCGTTCGGGACATATGACTTGCCCATCTGCATTTAGATTGTGCGATTTTTTGGATAATATCTATCGCTTCTGTTTTTTGTCTGATGGTGATGTTCGTTATTCTTTATTTCCTTGTGATAACCAGAACACCCCTCTCCATTGTCCGTTAGTTTGTTTGCTGTTTTGTTATTGTGAATGATCACCGCCAAGACGCATTTTTCATAAATTTTTTCTTGAGCCACATTAGCAGATCAACCTGTAGAGTATCTTCTAGCTTCTAAAAAGCTCCCCATCCCAAACCTATATGATGGTGTATCTTACGAATTTAATTAGATTGGAAAAATTGTAATTCCTGACCCAAATAGTTGTAATTATGGACTTCGCCCAACGCGCTTTCATTAAATTTCATGGATATTGTTCGAAACTAGATTAATTAGAAAGTTGCTTTTCCTAAAATTAATATTTAGACCAATGTTTAATGCATTAACTTGCAACTCGGTAAGCATTTTGAGTGTCATCTAGATTGTCGGCTGTTATGACAATATCGTCAGCAAAGTGCAAGTGATTTGGGGATTCACCGCCTTTTCTTTCCCAATTAAGTTTTTCGAAAGCATATTCTAACGTCGCAGTAAAAAGTTTAGAAGAGACCGTATCGCCTTGTCTAATTTTACCCTCTACCCAGTATTTATTCATGAATTTATGGAGTTTTACATTTGCTGTTGCGTTATTATAAATATGTTTTATTAACTTAGTATACCTGAACTCTAGTTTCATCTGCTGCAATGCTGATAATATCACCGACAACACCACGTTGTCGAAAGCCTTTTTAAAATCGACTAGTATTAATATAAATGGCTTGTTGTACTCTATAGGCTTCTCTATAAGGACATTGATGATCTGCAAATGATCATTAGAACCAAATCCACTTCTAAAACTCACCTGTTCTCACGATTGATAAAAAAACTGATTCCAAACAGAAATTAAAAAGAAAAACTATAACCGTATCTTTGAGGTTTAGTTATTTTCAATGGCGTTGTTGTAATGATATAAATGCTCCTGTAATTGTGTTATTCAATGTTTCAACGTCGTTTTAAGATTATGGCTTAATCCCAGGTTTATAAATTTTACATATTCATCGATATTTTCTAGTTTGTCTCAAATTACTTTCTTCTTCTTGTGTATAATCTTTGCACTTTTACTTTTTAAGTTTGTTTTAATTGTTGATCTAACTGCTCGATGGTCACTTCCCACATAGAATTTATTCATTACGGTGACATCTGAGATATATCTTTTCTATCCTGTTATATAGAAATGAATCTTGTTTTTAGTATTTCGATTAGAACTCACCCACGTCCATTAGCTATGGATTTTCCCTTTGAACAAGACCCATTATGTAGAGACGATGATGATGTAAAAAATTTATTTAGTAGTATTGGTCGTCTTTTGTTTTTACCTTTGTATCCGAACTTTCCTACTGTTGCTTCAGATTGGTTGACCCGAGTTTCAATTTTAACATTAAAATCGGCAGTGAGGAAAGAATAGTGGCACTTTGATTATTTTAATACCATTTCGATGTCTTCATAGAAATGATTCTTCATCTTCATAACTTGTGGTAGGAGCATACCCATGTTTTATTTTCATTTTATAAGAGTTGTAAAGCAATTGTCAAGTATATTAAACGTTCTGATATTGTTTTTGAATTTGTTATATTTTGTATACGTTTCCTATGAATAAGGAACCTACACAGCCATACAATATTTTGGAGTCACATTCTGTATTGTATAATATATTTCCATAAGATATTGTCCCTACCTCCTAAACTCTCAGAGTCCAGTTATGCCCCAATTTATGATATTCAGTTCTTTTTCCAATTTTATAAGCTTTTCTCGGGAAGAGACTATTCTTACATTATGTTAGGAATCTCATATTTATTGTCTTTGTTTTGCGTTTATCAAACTCTCAGCCCCCTTCCTTCTCCCCACGATGGGACTAACTGGATCGTGTTCAGTGAAAGCATCTGGACAATTTATCCTACTTGTCTGGAATAGTTCTATTTCAAACAATAACATTTTTGGCAGATAAAACGCAGCGCGTGTAAAATCGGGCAATAAAATAAATACAAATTATTTTATTTCTAAAATCAAACATAGGATCAGGATTTATTATTTATTTGAATATATAAATATATGCACATATGTATATATTCTTGTTTACCCGAAATTACTGTTCACGTCTTTCATATCGAATTATAACTTATATTGATAAAAATTTGTTTATTAAAATCATATTGCGATAAATTGGCAATTAATGGCTAATTACGCTGAGAGAAAATATAAAAATTCCATTCGTTCTAGTTTATATGTTAACACGGACAACTGGTCATTTGGTTAATAAAACTAGCTTACACAAATGATCTACTTAATTTAATCATTAAAATGCTAATAAAAAGTAATAGTTCACTGCCTCTTCATTTTTTCTACTTTTTAGCATAAATTTGAAACTTTATTATCTGTTAAAAAAAAAACAAATAGATTGTAGAACTTTGAGGTTGTTTTAGATACACGAGTAGTATTTCGTAGCGTACTTCAAATCTTTTAAATGACCAACCCTTCATAGGACTAGTGAAATCTATCTCACTAGAATGGATGTGACGATCAAGAGACAGTTGCGTTGTAATTGTCTTGTGCCGTCCATATATGTAAAACCCATTTAATACTGCGAAAAGGGTTAATAATGAAGAAAACTTTACGGTCTAGGGATTTGGAACCCTAGTACTGATCAGTGAAGCTGGTGAGCGAGTCCCTCCCCCGACTATCAGTCAGCAACTGCTCGAATTTATTTGAAAATATCAGGGCTGAGAAGCCCGGTGCATTTAATTACAATCCCCAATACTTTCCTACCCTTCCTCCATCAAAGAGGTGAAGACGTTCGAATCACATAACCCATTAATAAGTCTTTCATTTGACAGACACTATATAATTAAACCAAAAGGAAGCTTATTCATTAATATATTCCCATTGCTAATTCGTAAATCCATTATAGAAAAACTAGGTAATCCCAAAAATATCAAAAAATTGGAAGACGGACTTCTCCTAATAGAAATAAATAAATTAGTCCAATCTAAAAAAATATCAAGCATATGTTCAATAGCTAACATACCTGTAGCAGTCATCTCCCACCGTCTCTAAACTTTATAAAAGGTAGAATTAATGGCGGATTCACTAAGACCAATTCCTTCATAATAAGCTTTAGGTTAAATAGACCTGTATACCTAAATATAGGATGGTACAGTGAGACGCCACATTCTAAACCCATTAATGTGTTTTAATTGTCAAAAGTTAGTCAATTTATCAACTTATTGCAATAATTCACAAATCTGTTTCTTATGCGGGAAAGATTTTCACACTGAAGCTTTTTGCAACCCACCACCTTAGTGTGTCAATTGCTGGGGAAATCACTCTCCTCGCTATAAAGGCTGTCCCAACCTAACCTAAGAAAATGTACCGCACTATGAAGCAAAAATATAATTGATTCTCAACTATCTTCTTCTAATTTATCTTTTGCAAAATTTGTCAACAACAAACCTCCCTAACTATCCAAGCCTCCCTTCCCTCCAAACCCAATCATAACCCTCAACCCTTCATCCAAATCGTTACCCACCTCAAATTCCATTACAACCTCTAACAATCTCCCACCTCCCGATCATCGTTCCACCTATAATCAAACAACTTCCTCATCAGCCCCAATCCACTTACAAAACCTTTACCTAAACCCCCAGCAACAAAATTCTACTCCTCCAAAACTCCTTCCACGAATGAAAGGAACAGATCAAAATCACCCTAATAGATGATGCAAAATCTTTATATCACAGTAGCTTAGAAGAATCCATATCTTTTCAAAAAAGTTCTCACTTTGTAACTAAAAACTCCAAAAAAAGACATCGATCTCAACAATGACTCATAATATCATACAATGTAAGAACAATGAACTTCTGAAAAACAGATTTTACCCAAGATTTACGCTATTCAAGACACCAACCTAAAAAACACAAATAAACTGCATTAGAAAAGACCTAGAAAATCCCATCAGAGCACGTGAGAGAATCTGAAATTACTCTCATAAAAGAATCAATTCCATTCTCTACCCACATCGAAACATGTGTTGTATCCATATATCTAACATTAAAAAGGATCGTATGCAACTTCTATATCCCTCCCAACTATAATCGTGGTCAAGCAGGTCTCATCAGTCTCATAAATAAGTTCCCTCCCCCATTGCTAATAGTAAATGACTTTAGCTCTCACAACCCTCTGTGGGGAACATCACATACAAACCAAAAAGGCCATATATTGAAACAAATAATAGATTAATTCCATCTAGGAATACTCAACAATGGAACTCCCATCCATATATCTCACCTTATTTTCAACAATCCGTAGTCAATGACTGTTAGATTAGTGCCCATGTACAAATTTTGATTGAATTATATAAACTTACTACAATTTAACAAACCCTACATATTGATACAATCTCTCCATTACAAAAGCGTAACTCTTCAACGCTCTTAACAAATGTAGAACCAGCTCACCTGGTCCCGACGGAATATACGTACCAATTATTAAACCTCTTCCAAAAAAAGGGTTAAAAACTTCACTACATCTCTATAACCTAATTTGGAGCAAAGGGTCATTCCTCACGAAATGAAAAACTCAATATTGATGCCAATAGACAAAACTAACAAACCTAAGACGCTCCCAGATAGCTTTAGACCTATTGCTCTAACCAGCCATTTAAGTAAACTTTTGGAAAGAGTAATTAGTTTCAGGCTTATGTGATACATATAAAAATATAGGATACACATCCCACAACAAATGTGCTACTTAAAAGATAGGTCAGCCATTGATCATTTATTTAGTTTAGGAATGAATATTCACGACTTCTTTTATTAACAATCCCACAAGGCAGCTATATTTTTTGATATGACAAAGGCTTTTAATACAATAAAACAACATCATTCTCAATATCCTAGAGAGATGAGATTTTGTTGGAAACTTCCATCCTTCATATCAAATTTCTTGACAAGTCGTAAATACAGAGTTAGAGTCAGGTACACCCTTTCTGACTCACTTATCCCAAATCAGAGGCATCCCACAAGGGTCTTCTTTAGCCCCACCCTATCTCTAATTGCCATAAATAGTACACAAAATCACGTTTCTTCAGATACCCATCTAAGACTTCTTGTTGATGATATACTCATATATAATTCTTCCAACAACAATAGGAAACTTCAACCCTGTCTAAATAATTTCAGGAATTGGTCCTCATCCATTGAACTTAAATTTTCCCCTACCAAATCCACTACAGTACACTTCTGCCGAAAAAACAAATGTAATAAAGACAATAAACTTAGATTCTTTCCTTGATCTAATTCTCGATATTCGTCTAAATTGGAAATTCCATATTGAATCACTCAAAATAAAATATAATAGATATCTAGTCATGATGTGAATGTTATTCGACACAAAATGGGGCTCTGACAGAACCTCTTTACTTAACATATATAAATTTTTAATGCTGTCTAAACTAGATTACGCCTGCAAAGTCTACTCCTCAGCTCCTAAATCATACATTAAAATATTAGACTCAATACACAATAAAGACCTAAGACTAATCACTAGGAGCCTTTTACACGAGCCCATCTGTTAGCCTGTATTGCGAATCAGAATCACCATCCCTTGAACACAGAAGACAAGAACTAACACTAAAATATGCCAACTCCTTACTATTCTGCCCAAATATATCACATGTCAAAAATTCTTTAACCCCCCCCCAACATTTTCATCACACACAAAAGATATCCCCCATTTATTCACAATTCATTGGCAAACATCAAAGGTCTCATCATCAACCACAGAATCAAGATTTCAAAACTATCAATTATTATTTTCGGCTGGTTCCAAAACTAACAACCTAACAGGAACTTTCCTCATACAAAAAAGGTAGAAAAAGCTTTCGCATTAAATAAAATTACTGCAATCCTATCAGCCGAACTCTTTACCATTCTAAAGGCTATTAAATACTGCCTATTTACAAACCACCCCAGATGGCTGATTGTAACAGGCTTACTAAACTCAGCCCATCAAATCAATTCCTACAGCGCCAAACATCCCTTAGTTCAGGAAATAAAAATTCTTCTTGAACGAGCTCTCATCAAAAGACACTCTCTTGCCTTCCTGTGGGTGCCCAGTCATGTGGGAATCCCAGACAACACAAGGGCTGACTCATTTGAAGCTAGCTCCCTTGAAGTTCCTAAACTATTAAACAACAAAATACTTCACCGCCTGATCTGGAAACATACTTTTAAAAACCTACAAAAATCTCATCCAGTTAGAATAACACTTACAGGAACATCCCAATAAACTTAACTACTTTAAGGAAAAATGTTTACTAAATCTCCCCCAACGATCCCACTAAGAACAATATGTACCATAATGGTCCAATTAAGAATACGCCACATCACGATAACTCACGAATATCTACTATACAAATGACCCCAACCCACTTGTCTCTATCACAATGGCACTTAACACATAGCACAGCCTGCAAAAAATATGCAAACCATCCGCTTCTTCAAGCTTATAAAACAATCTTATATCCACACTTTCATATGACAACCCAAAATATGTAGTTACTTACCTAAGCGAAACCGGCTTATATGATTTAATAAAACATAAAATATGTTGTAACAACAGTACAAGTTAAGATTCCCATCCCATACTGATGGACGCTAAAAGACGTCGAAGTCGATGCGTCCTTAATCCATGGCACTCACTCATTCACTTTAAATGACCAAATAATGACTAGTTACTTGAAATAAAAGAAAACAGATAACAAGATTTATTAGTTGATTGAATAATATAGCAGGCATTTCAAACTTATTTCGATGTTACCTAATGACATGCGAGCGCTTACAGCGCTACTTGATTGTCAAAGAAGATGAGAATGGTCCTGTTCTTCTAACCTCTTATCATAAATTCGCCAAGACAGGTATCAGTTGCGTGAATTTCAAAATACCGTTGCGTGTTACCCCAGTGCTTCACTCATTTAGAGTTTTGGAGTGGCTCTGTGTATTCCAGCTTCTGTACTATAGTTTTGGACCCGTTTGTGAACCAGACAAGATTTCTGGCTGACTTAGTAATCAATAAGATCCTATCTTCCAGTCCATCTGAATGATGTAGGGCCTGCCAAAGTTATAAGCTCTTGGTATAATGTCACTACTCATATCCAACAATAATTTAGTCACCATGCTGGTAGGTCCGACAGCATATCCAGTTCACCAGACCTTGTTTTTTCTAGCTTAATAAGGCCAACATATTTAAGATTAAAAATAAAGTATTTTGGTGGACAAGTTCACTATAAATCATAAATAAAGAACATAGGTGAAGAAGCTTGCTGTTGCATCATTTCAGAAATATTTTAATAAATTTTCTGCAGAAAACAGTTTCCAAGGTTTTCCCCCCTCTCTCCTACAAAAAAATATGGCAAATGGAGAATATCAAAATGTTATCTTTTGATAGTCATGTGAATCCACAAATTTATACAATTTTTGTTTGGAGTGAACCTATTTCTTTTACCTACAGGGACGTATTTAATGAACATGCTCATTCTGTTATTATTTTTTTAATAAATCCTAAATATTAAGTCTTGTTGTTACAAAGAAAGGCATGTTTCATGTATATATTTATTAAATTAAAAAAAATTTAATTTAGGTGAAATCAAGTATTAAATATTGAATTTCTGTTGTTATGATTGACACTTATCGTTGTAATTCTTTTACATTTGCAATACACATCGCTATGTTTCGATGAAAATTTGCTTTCTTTTGACATTTCCGCATACAAACAAAACAGTTGAAACAGCACTTAGTTACAAAATATTCTGTATGATTTCATTAAAACTGGTGGACTTAAAAACCGTAACATCCGTAAAGGCGGTCTAATAGGACACACAATCTTAAATAAGTAAAATTGATAAAATCGTAACAAATATCGTTTTTGAGATATTGCGAGTGGTTAGCCTTAATTGATTAGAATTTGTTGACTAATAAGGTTTAAATTGCGCACTCTCCATTCATGTTTTTCGCCAGCACTTCTTAAAAGAAAAATAGCTTACATAATTTAAAAGCAATTATTATTTTAAATAAAGTTGGATAGTTTCTGAATATGTCTATCAAAAATTAATATTCATTCATTTTAGTTTAAACTTGAACCTAACTAAAAAAGTTCAAAAATAGTAATCAAGTAATAAGTATTTACATGGAATTAAAAAATATGACTTGAAAAAAGAAACCTGCAATTTACTAGCCCTACAAGCTACTGTATATCTCGTGTTAGTAGTTATTTTTTCCATTTAGTTATAATTTTGCGCTAACTTCAAAAATTTTTATTTTATTGTAATATTTTTCTTTTTCTAGAGCTTTTTGGATGGCGATTTGATTTTTTTTTAATTTTATTTTTTGATTTTTAGTGTTGAGCTCAGGGACGGATCCATCCTTTCTCTTTGGAGGAGGCGTCATCACAAAAGCAAAGAAAATATCGAAATTATGTTCACCGCATTCGTATACAAGACCCTACAGTATGACAGCGAAAGAGAATTAACAGAATTAATTTAATATCGAGGGGAGAGGGAGATCAGCGAGATCTAAGTTCCTAATCCAGCAGATAGGCGGGTCTATTTTTTATGAATTTGAAACACCGGGGGAAGGGGCTGACATATCCAGGAGCTACGAAATAATTTCAATAATTTCAAAAAGAGCTTAAGATCCAGTATTTTATTGATCGAATCGAAGATCAAGAAATACAGCCAGTTTAGTTTTTGTTGTGAAGCGTCGGACAAGGCTTTGGGAATAGAAGCAACTTATAATGTGTGAGGGTCAAAAATGAAAGCTTTCGCCATAAAGGAATATAATGATTTACCGAATCAAACAATGGACTCAATATTATCTAAAATCCTTAAGAAACGAAACACCAGAAGTAATACTTCGGGCTATAGAAGAAACTAGATAGAGTACTAGAGATGTAGATGAACTGGAGACATGAGAAGATACTGTCGGGAGCAATTAAGATCTTGTTTGGCATCCAGGAACTGCACAGAACTAGGAAAACTATAATTAGTCAACATGAAAGGGCAGTATCGAGAAGATGCCCAGAAATATTTCTATTCGTAGTCTACAAAGGACCACCGATAGTCTTATAATTGAAAAGAACGTCAGTGCCTATTATCATAACCATTCATACTGGTGTAGCAGCAGTATCTCTAATAAAGTCAAACCCTGTTGATAAATTTCAAATCCTACCATTATCCAGAAAGGTTGAGAATTGTAACTGGAGAAGCAGCTGATGTGATCGGAGATATGCAAGTGGAGTTTCAACTTGGAAAGCTAAAATTAAACCAATTGGTGCTAGTTACCGGCATAGGAGATGAGTTTATTCTGGGTATGGACCTGATTCGTCAACATGGATTTTCCTTCGACAACAAGCTTAACATCTTGAAATTTGGCCGCAAAAAATGTATTCTGTAATACTGAACTAATCAGAGTCATTGCCAAACGAACAGCCAGAATAAATAGAAGCACAGAGAAGATCAAGGCTAGACAAGAATTCTCGAAACCACGTTGAATTAGTTCAACACTCCAATAAACTCTGTAAATACTTGATAGCAAAGACATTAGTTAATTCAGGTGACCAACACCGTACTAATAAGAGTAAACAATATTTTTCTATATCAAAACTTATAAACAAGGCGAAGTAGCATTATAGCCAGTACAATGATGTGAAAAACTCGGCAAAACTAAAGCAAAGTCATCATATAATGGACTAGTTCAACAGCTCCAAATATACTGGAAACATCTTTTGCTACAAGAACCTAAAGAAGCCAAGAAGTTGATAAGGAAGCATAATAATGTTTTTGAAGCAAAAGATGGTAATACTAATACAACTAACATCAGCTAGCATAAAATATATACTGGTACAACAGCACAACTAGTATGCCAGCCACCTAAAAGACATCCCATAATCAACGCCAGGAAATGTAGTTATTTGTAGACCAAATGCTGATTGAGATAATTATAGAGGAAATTCCTAGTCCTTGGTCACCTCCTGTTATGTGGACATCCAAAAAGGATGAAACTAATAGATTTTGTGTTGACTACAGGAAGCTTAATCATATCACTAAGAAAGACAGCTATCCAATTCCTCAAATTGATGACACTTTTATAACGTTGGCTAGATCACAGCGGTTCTCCAAACTGAATCTAAAAAGTAAATATTGACAAGTTAGCTTCCAAATTGGAAAAGACTTTTTTTTTCACTAGAGCTGATCTGCATCATTTTAATGTTATGCCATCTGGACTCTGCAATGCTCCTGTCACCTTGGAGCGACTAATGGAAGCAGTACTGTGAGGTCTTACATGAAAAACAAATCTAATCTTCCTTGATGATGCCATGGTTATGGGAAAAACATTTGCGGACACTTACAGAATCTACGAAAAGTTCTTACAAATATTAAAAATCCTAACCATTGACTTAACCCCAAGAAGTATTAACCGTTTAAACAAAAAACTGAATTTCTTGGAGTTGGATATGTATCACCAGAGGGAATCCATGCATGGTTGAAAGAAAAATTCAAACTAAAATATTGGCCCCGATCACATGACCAATGTAAATTGAGAAACTATCTCGGATTATGCACATATTATAGAAGATTCATAGAAGATTTTGCAATATTGATTCATTCTATCCGGAAACTAAAGACTGCCTTATGTTCTAGTCTAATCTTAGGCTACCCACAATATCATGGAATTCATATTAGATATTGATGCGGGCAACATAGGGGCAGGAGCTGTATTGTCTCAGACACAGGATAATAAAAACAAGTTATTGAACAGTTCAGCCGTGTGCATTCAAGACCCAGAAGAAATTTTGGTGCCACGAGTAATGAATTGCTCGCCATGATCAAAGCTGTCCAACCTTTTCAAAAATATTTGTATGGACTAGAATTTTTAATAAGAACAGACCACGGAGCTCTTAAATAGCTCCTAAATATAAAACAGTCTGAAGGACAAATAACAATCAAATATAGTCCAGGAAGACTGTATAATAACGCAAATGCCATGTCAAGAAGATCACATAAGAAAAAATGCAAGCAACTGAACATAGAGAAGGGTTTTCTATTCAGAGAGTCATTTCTGACGTGACGCTGATCGGTGGTTTTAGAAGAAATTCACAATATATATTTTATTGATTAAGTACTGTAAAGGCGTCATACATTGCTCTGAATGTGTAACAAGTCAAAATACAAGCATAAGGTCTAAGGAAAAAGTATCTAAGTATAATGCTGAAATTCCTTTTGAATAGCTGGACCATTTCCAGAGACACATTCTTGTTTGCTACTTAAAACCTAAGGTATTTGCCATCCCCAACCTCAACAGTGGCTAAAGTCTTAGTCAACAATTTGTTCAGCCGATTCGAAATTCCTTTGGAGCTGCATTGTGGCAAGGACGTAATTTTGAATCTAAACTTTTTCAAAAACTTTGCGAACTATCCGGACAACAGCTTTACATCCTCAGTCAAAAGGAATGGTTGAATGATTTATTGGTTTATTTTCAAAAGTTGTGAACAGACATCAGAAAGATTGGGATAAATACTTGTCATTCTCTTAATGGACTTCATGAAACTACTATAGTTATGCCAGCCAAGGTCTTATCTGGAAGGGGACTTAGATTGTCTTGCAACATAATATTTTAGTTCTTCACTGATGAAAGTATCGAGATTGAAGACAACAGAAGTTACAAGAAGTTATAAACAAGTTAGAGAACACATGGATCTAACCTCAGACAAAATGAAGACAAGATATGATATCAAGGTAAATTCGGCAGGGTTCCAGCAAGGTTAAAATGTTTGAATATAGAAATCAGAGAGAAAGAAAAGTAAATCATCTAAGTTGATGTCAGCATAGGAAAGACTATACACTATTCTGAAGAGTATTAATGACATTGTATATGGAACTAAATGAAGTTTCAAGGCCAAAATGAAAGTAGTACATCTTCACATGTAGCAGCCATACCACGGAAGTATCGAAGTTGATATCGGAAGGATCAGAATTAGAAGGGTACCAGTTTAACGACCTGAATACGACCCTGTCCTTTATAGCAGAACATGACGAAGTTTTTGTTAGTCATGTTTCTAGTGAGATTCTAAGCCTTTATTCTAGTATATTCTATAAATGTATATAAATAGATGATGTGAACAAGCAGTTAATAAAGAATTGGAAGTAATTAGTGATAAGTGGTGTTATTATTCGAACCAGCGAGTAGAAAAAAGAGAGAAAATCGTAACTATATATATATATATATATATATATATATATATATATATATATATATATATTTATATTTATATTTATACATATATGTTATGTCGTATTTGTAATCGAAGGTTTTCGGGTATCCCGTGTATGTGTTTCGCAGGACTGTAAGGCAGCTGACGGTTCGGTGAAATATTATTCATTATTTTCAAAGCTCACTGTACGACGTCTGCGGGCGAACTGTTCGCTGTTACAAAAAATGTAAAAAATAAGTTTTCTAATTTTTCAGATTAATATTAGCCTAACAATGGAAACGGATAATTTAGGAACTATTTTTAAGAAATAAAACACTAATCTTTTTTAACTAAAATGTATTTTATTAAAAATTCAATTTTCATTTTATAGTATAGTTAACATTTGTATATGTCTTGCCTAAATTTTTGAAGGCAAGATTGACAAACTCCTCATATTATTGAAATTACACCTCCGGTTCCTGCTTAGACCTTTCTCCTTTAGCAAAAGGTTTTTCGGTATTTTCATGGCACCTTTGATCCATGCTTTTTATTAACATTTTCTGAAAATCGATTGCGGGATACGATTTAAATATTAAACCGGACATTTTTTTGTTGTCAGTGGGTTATTTGTCGAGTCAGAGTTGCTGAAACTTGGCATAGTGGATTTGGTCGATTTTCTTACTGGGGGCGATTTCTTTATTACATACATATATATTTAACGGGGGCATGTTCACGTTAAGAAATTATTCTTCTAACCGACTGTAAAATCAATAAATAATTTTTATGTTGGCTTATCTCACCTATTTCTAACTATTTTTTTAAATTACGTAATTTCATATAAGGAAAACTATAGTTGTCAACCAACCGAAAAAAGCATTAAAGATAGACGAACTCTGTTCTAACACGATTAACGAACAAAACTTCCTCAGATTGCAACGAACTATCAAAAAAGGTTAAAACTTTTCCAATGGCAGTGCACCGCCGCCTGCAGACTAGTCCCGAACTCATTAGTTCTCGTCAGTATAGAGTACTCAAGCACAGGATATTAAAAACCTGCCGACTTCGATGCCAGACTGAAAAATATCGCCAATCAAACGACATCTATACAATTACCTGAGTAGTGCGAAATTTTAAAAAATCAAAATTTCAGTAAGAAATAAAGAAATCTATCTGCCGTATTTTAATAGTTGTTTAGACGTATTATCCTTCCAAAAATTTATATTTTATATAGCAGTTGTTTCCTGCGAATATTGATCTCGGTTTGATACAGCTCCAATGACGAGACTATAAGGTGATCGAAACGCGTATAGAGAGAGGACCAGAGTTATATTTGCAGGAAAAAACTATTTGTATTTATTTTTTCCTTTTCTCTGTTTGAAAGGATAATACATATAAACAGTGGCGTAACTAAGATTATGTACGCCTCCCCCACAGATTTTTAAATGCGTCCTACTATTTTGCACTCGTCGTGATCCTTCGCATTTATTCATTTTCATCAAGCGACTTGAGACACCCCTGGATTGACTGCGCCCCCCCCCCCTCCGGGCAGCACGAGATCTGCAGGATCGTTATTTAAACAACTGCATATAAACAACTAAAATACGGCAGATAGTTTTCTTGATTTCTTATTGAAATTTTTAGTTTTAAAAATTTCCTACTACTCCGGTGATTGTATAGATGTCATTTGACTGGCAATATTTTTCAGTCTGATATCGAAATCGGCACGTTTTTAATTTCCTACCGACATACTTTGGAATTTATATTTTATATAGTAGTTGTTTCCTGCGAATGTTGCTCCTGGTTCAATACAGCTCCACTGACGAGACCATAAGATGGTTGAAACATATTGAGAGTGGACCAGAGTTGGATTTGCAGGAAATAAACTGTATGTATATATGCTTTCATTTTCTCTGGTTGAAATGATGAAACATATAAACAACTACTGAATAGAGTAATATCTATGAATCAATATCACTACCTGTATACAAAATTTTATTTATTGTTAACTGTTTTATTATTAAGAATATACTAATAAAAAATGGAGCTAATTTTAATTTGATTTTATGATTTAACCAGTCAAAAAGAAATATTTTTAGAATTTCGACAACTCCTGTTTTATAATTTTACTGCTTATATAATTTTAAAGGATACAAATTGATCGCCTGTTTGTAAACAAATATTTCTAATTAAAAAAACCAATATACAGATTATAACTGGTTCTATAATCCCAACATATATTTTGAATTTTATTTTAATGATTGTTTATTGAAAACTATGATGCATTTATATATTTTTTTTTTGATTTTTAAAAAGTTTTTTTTTTAATTATTTGATAGAGTTTAAAATGTATTTTTAATCGTCGTTAGCCAATTTACGTTTTAATAATAGACCAGTATGTGTCGGACACGCATTTGGGTACATGACAGTTATTTTTTACTTTTCCTATGTCTTCTTAACCAAAATATTAATTTACAAATACTAATTTCTCTTCAAAAGACAAAAATTACGATATTCGCCAAACAACACATCACATACTAAATAGAAATAGATACCAAATTCATAGAGTAAGACATGCAGTTCAAATACCACGAGGCAGAAATTCCCAGTACTCACAATCCCACACAAGACGTGAAGACGCAAATCAATAAAACTGCAGCTGGCTGCCCAAAAGACACTGTTAGGAACATAGACATAGACGTCCATGGTTAGGAACATAGACATAGTAGAGAATGGACCAGGCTAGTCATTCATGAATAGGAAATTTATAAGCGCCAACATGTTTGTAGGCCAGGGGTTAGGCAGGTGTCATAGCTCACAATCTATCATACGCCAGCAGCGTAACAATTTTAAAACGAATAAAAATATCAATTAATATTCTATGATGCTTTTATTTGCAGAATTGAAATAAATATTTTTTCATAAGAAATAGTTAATTACTCTATCAATATGTCGTGATACGGAAGTTGTTGTACTTGAACATAAATCAGTATTCAATATAAAAATAATCGTAATATTCATATCATTAATCTTTCACGACACTAATGATTTGAAATAAGCTTTTTTTATCCAAGCTACTAGTTATTATTTAAAACAGAGTACCATGTAAGAATTATCCAAGTCAAAAGTAAAAAATTGTGTAATATTTTGCCGGATTGTAGTTAAGTGGCTAATTAATGCCCACAATTTTAAAATCGGCAAAAACTTTGTTTCTTGAATATTACTGTGATTGAATTTTTTTTCTAAATTTTATGGACTCGCTGTCTATTTTTATTATTCCTAATGTGTCTATGCCGTACAGACACTCGCATATGAAATTTAACGTCAGCCATGAATATCGTAAAAAAGTAGTCTTACCAAAGTTCTAATGTCTCAAATATTGAAGTGCAATACTGAATAAATGTAACGACGTCGTGGTATGCAAATATGACTACTTTAACGTTTGGTTAGTATACCAATTATTTGTAAAAATAATAACACTTGTACAAAATTCCTAAACCGAGAAAATGGAGATATTTTTTGTAAGTTAATAAATGAAGCAAATCAAAAATGGAAATATTTAAAAAATATATATATTCGACGGTATATGTGTTCAGGAGAAAATAGAGTATTTACAACTTCATTTTTAAGAAATAACCTGTTAATATTTGTATATAATTTCAATTATGATTTGGAATATATATGATAGACTGTTTCAATTTAGGTATTAATCTGAAAGACTTGTTACAGTTAAACCTGTTTCACTGAACAGTCTCCAAACTCCAATCATAAGAAATTGGTATTTAAAGAAATACAATAAAACAAATTAATAAAAATAAAATTGTATATTACAAAGCACACAACAATTACATTTATTTGCCCATCAGGTTTTGGCAGTACTATTGTTGAAAATTTTTAATATCTCGAATCGACAATCTGTCATGTGTTTCTAACGGAAATTATTATTTATTTTAATATGATTAGTGTATTTCTTGATTTTAACTGTTTCTAGTATCCTAAAATATTTATGACAAAATATACCGATAAGGAAATGTGTGGGATAAAAATAAGTATATGCTATTATTAAATATATTACTCGTTGGTCATATTACAATTATATACATAAAACAGAATAACGTACATGAAATATACTTTTTTTTCCTACTTACTGACATTATCTAATTTGTGTAAAGCAAATCTGAGACTATGTAACTATCGGACATCGAATAAAAATAAATAAACATTGCAGAAATTAAAGTTTCATTTCTGGACTTTTCACACATGGCAGTTATTAGGCAAGTCATATATTTATTTATAACATTTATGAGTTTTTTTTGCAGATTTTGTAATATCTTGGTTAAATGAAAATTTTACACTTTTACAAGTAATAGGGAAAACAAAAATTAAGGAAAAAATTGTAAAAAGAGAGGAAAAGCGGCACTATTTGGTGTAATATTACGAGGGAAATGTTAATGAAAAATAATAGAAAATGGTGGGCTTCTATTATGTTGGTCTCACTTTAAAACACGAACACCATCAAATCGATAATAGAAATCGTTTGGGCAAGATTTTATCTTGTAGTCCTAATATATTAATCCAAAGGTCTCGGCGGTTAGAATCACTGGGAAACCTATAAAAAATCACTGATAACAAAATCTAAAATCCCAAATTACCCGCCTATGATACCAAACTAACCTAAATTATGTCATTACCTGTGAAAAGTTAAATTTGGAAATAAATAATCCAATTTTCGGCAAACTTGGCACTGATTGACTATTTTGTTATTAATGAATAATTAGTCACTTACAAAAACACTTTTGGAATCACAAAAAATTAAAAAACGATCCAAGATACACAACGTCAACCACAAAAATGTCATATGTCAAAATTTTTATGAATTGACCGGATTCAACCGTGATCGTACGATAGCGTAAAAGAAATTTGCGAGGTTGCCAGATTTCATAGTTTATCACACTACTTAGAAATCTTGAATTCTCTGGGAGTTAAACTGAAGCATTATAAAGCATACTATTTTAAAGATATTGGTTTACTGTTGTAACAATAAATTGTTTATAAATATTATATGAAATATATTATCATAATAATAATTTTTTTTTTCATAAAAATTGGGTATTAACAAATTATATTGTTTTCCCTTATTTTTTTCCAAAACAGTTGGCAAAATACTACTGATTGTGACCCATTCGTGGCGTTTTGTTTTTGTAAACATTCCATGTCCAGACGTCCATGGTTAGGAACAACAAACATATGCGCATAGACATCACAGCAAATATCTATAAAGTATGTGACTACCAGTGTTGATCTATTAAATTGAAACATGTGCAAGCAAACAAAACAAAGGATATATTTTTCTCGATGGTATAGCTCGACGATGTAACCAGAATTTTAAAAATTCGGTGTTTTCACCTTGAAAAATTCAATAAATGTCGAAAATTGCACTTTTAGTATTTCTTTGATGGTCTA
Source organism: Diaprepes abbreviatus (assembly GCA_034092305.1). Lineage (NCBI taxonomy): Eukaryota > Metazoa > Arthropoda > Insecta > Coleoptera > Curculionidae > Diaprepes > Diaprepes abbreviatus. The sequence goes on from JASJET010000011.1 coordinate 4,960,736, forward strand.
GATCGAAAGCTCAGGTTTTTTTGCATCAAAATAAGAAGTTTCTAGAATAAAATGTTGTGTTATTTTCGAAATATAAAGCGATGAACACTGGACTGCTTGTCAACTGCGCGTGATAGCCGCGCATTTTTTCGCGATTTCTGTGATGAGTTAAACTTTTTTACACTAGAGGAATTTTCTAATATTGAAAAAGCCCTCTAGAACCGACTGCAGCAAAATCTAGCCGATCAGGTAACAGAATGAAATGTTTCTGAAATATTAGTACAGCAAGCGACCATAAGAAAAATCATAATGTGCCTGCGCAGAATTTTTCGTAAAGCATTCACACTAATGAGGTAACAGTTTGAAATTACTTTTAAAATTTAGTATTTTCAGAGTATAATATATTTTTGTAATTCGTTAAATCCTGTTCTAATGCCTTGACACAAAACTTTTTTATTATTTTTTGGTTCATTACTGTATCTATCGAGTAACAGATTGAAGCTATTACCAAATTAAAGTTTAAACATTTTTCTATTAGAAAAATCATTTGCGCCATATCTGGCTTAAAACTTTTTATGTCTTTTATGCTATTACTATCTGTATAGGCGTCCTTCACAGGTATGCTGCTCACAGGTAAGTTTTGGAGACGATCGTTTACGCATTATAAACATTTCCTATACTTTACTTTATTTGATCTATGCAACTGAGAGAGATCTATAATTAGACTCTATCCCGCCCTAATGTCATTAGTAGACCATTTTTGGTGCAGTAGACACTTGTTCTGTTAGAGTGTCTTATAAATTTTGGTATTTTGTGTAGTCGTAAATTTTTTGTGTACAAAAACAATTCAAATATCACGATATTAATTTTCGTACAATGAGGAGCAATGGTGGATATCATCATAAATAATAACTTATAGAGCGATTTCTTAAATCAGCACGTGTCAAAATATGTTAGGGACTAGTCCATCAACGTAAGCTTTGGTATCGAGGCATTGACGTTATTGGATAAGCAACTGTATCCGTATTTCTGAACAGAATCTGACCCAGGCTTTTGTCTAACTGCACAAAGCATAATGTAGGTAGCTATATTTGATTTTAGTTGTGTTTTTAGCTTCGATTCGCGAAGTTAAGTTTGCGTGCTTCTTTTGTTCATATTTGTTTCAATTATGCCTAGAAAGAAATGTTGAGTGCTTGGATATAGATATAGAACATAATTTTCCTAGATCGGATAAAGAACAGTGGATAGAAAAATCCCAACTATTATCATTAGAACCTTCCGCAATTTTACATTTTACTCTAAGCTGTTTTGTAGAAGGAACAAAAAGGGGCTTAAAACGAACTGCAATTCCTACATTATATTTGCCTGATAAGTAATCTAACTTGTAATATTTTTTTTACCTATTTGTAGATAATAAAATTAATGGTCTATGAAAAATTTGGAAGTTTTGTTAAAATAATTTAATACATAATAAATTTAAATAAGTTTCTCTATTAACCTTTATAGCTTTTATAAGTATAAAATTATTTAAAACCATGTTGAGATGTTGAATCTCAGGAAGTATTTTTTTAGGAAAACCATAGATGATATGTCCGAGCCATCAACATCTAGTGGTGTCATAAAGGAAACCGAATGTCCTAAAATGATTAGAACACATACACCAACCTTGGCGGAGAGTGAACATAGTCCGGACTCTATTAAAAAAACGAGGGCCCGAACATCAAGTACATAAAAATTCTAATATTTTTTGAGTAACTCTAAATTTAATATATAAACAAATACAATTTGAATTTTTTATTCGTTTATTCTATTTCCATAAATAAATTTTTTAAAGTTACCATAACAGGTCAACGCTGTTATACAATTATTTGATTGGAAAAAGCTTGTAATTTTTACTGGTAAAGAAATATAAGTATACTTTTGTATTTTTTAAGATTTGCTTAATATGTTAATCCTTTGTTGATTCAGGTTTACGAGCATACAAATCAGTTTTGTCAAAAATAGGCGTCACCAGGTAGTGACTAAACTTACACCAAAAGCCAAACATATGACCGAAAAATAATTACTTGATCTTCGAATGTCCCTAACCTGCAGAAACGAATTACATCATATCAGCAAAGGTTTTCTCTGGCTGAAAGAACGTCAACTCTAAATAACTTTCAGGAAGTAATGGAAAAGGTCAATGAATCTACATATAACTTTATTTTGTGCCAGATTAGAAACCAGACTCAACCATTAAAAATCAGAAGGTACACATTATATAAAAAAAAATAGGTTAACTTGTTTTATATTGCCAGGAAAAGGCTACTATAATAATTTAGGCCAAGTCTGAATTAACATAATCGATAAAAAAGTTAATTTTAAGCCATTGGCTTGTAATGTACATTCTAAATTCTCAACAGTAATTGTGGAACTCATTGTGAAATGTTGTATTTACTTCGGGTTTGGAAAAATTAATTTAATTGCCTCGGGAAAAGATAGTAAATTAGAAAAATATGTTAAGAATCTGAAAAATCGTAAGATGATGGACTCTATAAAACTAATGACCTTAAGAAAATTAAAAACAATCAGAAACGGTACAGAAAGCTTAATAGGTAATTTCTGAATACAATATATATTTTTTAATACTGTAGTTCACAGAAAGTGAATTAATTTATTTAAGTAAAAGTATTAATATTCATTGACTACAAGACGTTAAACTGGGTGTAGATGGGAGTGATTTTCAAGGCCATGAATAATGCCAGATTCGACTCAAAATATAGAAATTTCCTTGAGAATATGTATAAACACGCAACAATCATCATAAACATTAGAGAAGGTTTTAAAAACACAAAAATTATCATTTCAAATTCGACTGTAACAAGGGACCCCACTTCCCGAAAGATGTTCATGTTTGCATTGGAAGACGTCTTCAACTCACTGAATTTGAGCTATTACGAAATTAAAATTGACCGTCGATATATAAACCATCTCCAATTTGCAAATAGTATCGTCTTATCCGTCAACCCTTCAATGAACTACACTATGCTACCAGAATCAAATCACAATTTGCAGAAATCGGACTAACAATAAACCTAAGCAAAACTTTCAAAGATGTAATTATAGGCATAGAAATTAAGTTATAGAAAAAGTTGATGAGTATATACATGTAGGTCATAACATTAGATTAGGTAAGCACCAAATAGTAGAAATTAACATATACACTTTACATGGACATATTTAATAACAGAACTATTCCTACCAATACAAAAAGAAAAATTTTTTAAAATGGTATATTGCCTGTGAAAATATAGCCATGGAAACGACATCGCTGACAATCAAATCAGTAAATAACTATTCAAGAGCGATAGAGAAATTGATGTTTGGAACAAGCCTGAGAGATTGAATAGTAAACGAAGAGATCAAAAGCAGGACTGGGGTAGAAGATGACAAAGATCATATAGCTAATTTGCAATGAAGTTAGACTCGATATGTTGCCCGCCAAGACAATATTAGATGGACAAAACATATAATTCAATAGAAACTACTTTTATGCGTACGTAGCGTCAGAAGACATCGTGGGTAACATAGGCAGACACATGTCTGATTGGACTTGTACAAATCTTTGGTGTATATTAGGACTTACTTAATATTAGGAGTATATTTCAGTTCGTAAATACTTACAACTTAAAAATTTATTTCTCTACACCCGTCGTCCATAGACGGACTTATGAAGCAACTCATATCCTCCATACTATAATTCTATTTTTAGTCCTCACCATGTTCAAAGTTCCCATCCGTACACTCTAATTTGTTTCACCCGGACGTAGCTTAAAAAAAGTTTGACATATTATTAGACTAGAAGTTGTTTACCTCCTACAACATATTTTTCTCTTCAACTCTAGAGAAAAATAATCCTTGAACCGAATACGATTTTTTAATTATGCGTAAACAAATATTTATTAATTTTCATGGTAAATAGAATCAATCTTTAAAAATACAGTTTTGGATCAAAAAACAAACTATTATTTTCTAAAAATATACACAACATCTTTAATAAAGAAAACCGGATATCGAAGATATACAGGTTTTTCGTTTGTTTATGGAAAAGGTTCAATATTTTTTAAACCGTACGAGTCAGCAAAAACTTGTTTTAGTTTAGCTAGATGCAACGAAAGCTTTTGGACCTAAATGGGCTTAAATGTTATGATGAGATATCTTCTCCTCTAAATTATTTAAATATTTAATTATATTCCTGGCTGTAATAATACGAGGTGTGGCAATTTTACTTCCGAGAATTTAGTTAAAACTCGGGAACTAGCAACACTGCATCGTTCATCAATATTTGTCTAGAGCGGGGGGACCTTCCTTTTAATTTCAATCAGTGTTTTATGCGCATTTTTCGAAAGTAACTTTTTATATGGCGTCGTGAAATCGATCTACGGGGATTTTTTTGTCGTGCATTCGAAGACTGGATGAGTCGGGTAGTCACTGGAAATGAGTATGTCCCCTAGATCCGTAAATGTAAAAGTCAGTAGTGGGTGGAAAAGGGTGGGGAGCGGTCAACGAAAGCGATGATGTCCAAATCGCGACTGAAGGCAATGATAATCATTTTTTGCGATATCCGTGATATCATTAATCGTGAGTATATTCCTGTCGGTCAGATAGTGATTGAACAGTTCTATCTTGGCATTCTGGAGCGGCTGCGGGCACGCGTTTTCCCTGTACGACCCGAACTCGCCGGGAACGCTTGGATCATGCACCACAACCATGCACTGGCCCATTCGTCGTTCATTATGCAAGAGTTTTTGGCAAAAAAAAGGCATTTCAACCTTGCCGCACCCAATTTATAGCCCCGATATTGTCCCCTGCGACTTTTTTTATTCCCCAAGATGAAGTCGCACCTCAAGGAAACTCATCATGGCGGCGTATAGGAGGTCAAAGAAGCTGTAACTGTGGTGCTGATTAGGCTAACTGCGGAGGATTACCAAGGGTGCTTTCAATCGTGGAAGTAACTTTAGAATCATTGTGTAGAGTTAGAGGGAGACTGTTGTGAAGGTCGATAATAAAATTTTACCCCAAACCTAATTGTCTTGTTTTTTATACAAATTGCCAGAACTTAATCTATTGTTAAATCAAGTAACTATAAACCTAGTTAATATAGGCAATTTCAAGCATTTCTCCTGAAATACCATTGGACTATTTTCAAAACTTCGTTCACTGTGTTGCCAAAAAGTTAATGGTGGACACTTTAAGCATCTTTTAAACTATAATATGAATTCATTTGCATTTTCAAAAACACCGATTAATAGAAAAGGAATTCGTTTTACTTTCTTATCTCGTATTTTACAAAAAAATATGTAATAGGTATCTGCCAAAAAGAGTTTAGTTTAATAGAGGCCGTCAAGCCTATTTCAAACCATATAATTGTTTACGACCAAAATTGCTATGAATACGTGAAGAAAAACTGTACTATTTTATGCGTCAGAACAAAGTCTGGTACTCCATTATGGACTTCTTTTTTTTAAGATTCATATAGTCCTGTGGAAACATGCTTTCTTCATGACAAAATATAAAATTCTTGATTTAATATGTCCCTAAACTCACTAAATTAATCAAAAAACAGGATAACAAAGCCAAAACACTTTAAACAGTTTCTAGTTTTAAGTCGGCAAAAATCACACATCAAATTACGGCATTCTGGTTGGGAACATCACCTGATTTCAGACCGTGACACCATCTCGACTATAAAAGAAATCGTAGACAGCCGAATTAAGAATATTACGGGTTGATACTTTCGATAAAAAGACGGGATTGGTGACGCGTACGAATTATTTCATATTCACAGAAAGGTAAATGATTTGGGATTCGAAGATTAAATTTAGTTTAGTAGGAGTCTTTTAATTAAGCCAAGGCGACCGTAGGTTCTGTTAGAAAGAGCTACGAGTCGAGTCTCAGTGCTCGGAAGAGCTAAACAATAAAGATTTCTTACTAGTCCTGAAAGGTTTAGTAATCCTAAAAAAACGCATCCTGACTTAAAATTAATTACCAGAACGTGATGAAGTGGATATAAACTGATTTTACATTGCGACTAATACTCAGCTTCGTATTGGCTATGAAGCTATGAAATCCTGATCTTGACCAAATAAACCCGAACATAACAGTGGAGAGTGAAATAATCCCGGACTTGACTTGCGGAAAATACGCTGAATTCAGTACATAAAAAAGTGGTAAACAGTTAGGAAAAGTGTAAAAGTTAAAAGTGAATAAAAAGTAAATTTAGGTCCTCTCCTCCTCTGGGACCTCACCAACAAACCCTGATTTCTGTTAGATTTACACAAATACTTGATAATTCAAAAAAATCTTAAATTAATTAATCCCGACGGAAACGAACTTCCATGTTCCTGAAGGATAAAAATAATCCAATAAACGCGGAAAATGCATAAATGGGTTCATATTCTCGGAGAGGAGTACAAATAAAATACCAATTAATGACGACATGCGTTGATGTCATGCTACAATCAAAAACTTTGTTACAATCGTGAAAGGTAGTGAAAGAGACCCTTGGAATAAATTAGATAAAATTCTTTGATACAATATAGAATTTTAACAGGAACACGATTGTTATTGACGCTGAAGCTCGAAAAACGTAAAATGTAAAAAAATAAATAAAGTATCCATTCTCCGTTAATACAACAGTACATTCATTTATTTATTTATTCTTACAAATTAAACGGTACTATACCATTGTTTAACATTGAAATTTGAAAACAACAAGTTATATGTGTTTATAAAAGCCTAGAATTTAATATTATATTTAAAATTTTAGTAAAATCATGTTTTTGGGTCACTGTGCATTTAGAGGTCAATATTCTAATACAATTATTTTTAGTTTCCATTTTAATAATAAACAAATCATAATGCAAATGAACGATATTATATCAAGAAATTATTGATAAGAAAACTATGTCACAAAAACGAAATTCTGTTTGTTGAATGATTACATTTTTTGGGTTAATGATAAATTGAGGTTACTTTTAAAACATACTTAGTATGTATAATAGTAATCTCAATTTAAAAAATAATATAACAAAATATAAGGGTTATAATTGTGGTCATAAAATCAAATTAATAGATCAACATCGGTGAACCATAGTCAGTCATCATGTAGAATTTTTAAATTTACAATAATTCTTTTACAAAGTCTACAGAATTTCTAAGATCTTGACTAGCGCTATAAAGAATGGATCTTAATAAGACTTACTATTACGCCTTAGGTGTATCTTCTTTATTGAGTCTTATTAAATATTATTACCATAATTATATAAAGATTTTATTTATTGTATGCTGTTCAGCACTGGGTATTCCTGTCCACCCTCGGATGTTCCTAAGCCAAGAGATCTGCTTCCCTCCAACACCTCTACGGCTCTCGATCGTAATTACGCCGCGTAAGAAGCTACAACAACTACAACTACATCAACACGAGAGCCAAACAACACTTACACCTCCATCCGCCGAAGGCGCTGCGCGGGAACCTCAACTAGCACTCTCTCAAGTGGGACAACCAAGACAGCACATGAAATATACTGTGTCTATAAATGAGTCGATAATGCTCAATTTTTACAGAGTAACTCAGCTAGAGAGAGATGATCGGCTATAGACAATAACTACACGTCGAATTCTGTAGGAAGTACTCACACATACGAGTATCTCAACGAAGAATAGCAAACCAATACAAAGTTATTTTCCGAAATAAACTAATCTCAGAAAAAGGAAATCGGGCGAGAGATCAGAGCCACTGACGATAATAATGAACAAATCGCTTAACCTAATCCACAGCCAGAAACTGAGGTTGAACAACAAACAATTAACGACATTTCATAGGACATTGCTAAATTCCAACAGCAATAACATCAGCATAAGAGTCAAAAACACAAATAGTTCTACCCGCCGAAGATAGTGTGTGAAACCTCATGATCAGCTACAAGGAATATCCACACATACAAGTGTCGTATTAGAGAATAGTAGACCAATGCAGAGTTTTTCTCCAAAATAAACTAATCCCAGAAACGCGACTTAACATCATAAAAATGGGAATCGAGGGGTTGACGATAACATTAAACAAATAGTTAAACCTGAGCCATAGCCTAGAACTCGATATCGAAGAACAACCAAACAACGACATTTTAGAGGACAACGCTAAACTCCACCAAAAATCATCAATTGAAGTGAGTAAAACGGCGCTAAAGTATAATGGGACCGACCTATTACGCAGGTCAGCACTGCCAAGAGTAAACTCATCTAGAAAGATCGGTATTGTATTAGATATTATAAACAACAGGGTTTTGCCACTTTATGTTTCAGAGGCTTACATGCTAGAACATCTACATATGCTGATCTATGGCACACAAACTGCAGCAACTAAAAATATGGAAGTTAGAATCATTCCGAGGCAGCAAAACGACTACTTAAGCCCGCAACCTAATATCATCGAGAAAATTGCAGATGCAAGTACAAAAAATATTCAATCGGGACCAATACCACACGTAACAGGACACAATAAACAGCACAGCTACAATAGATTGCAAGGGGAAACTTATTATCGACTCGGTCATCTGCAATCAGACTTGTACTTACTGCAGGAACATATTCGCCGCATACATCGAATATCAAAAGGTCTTGGAGTTAGTACCGCACTGGGAGCTATTCTAGGAATATATAGAGGCGATATACATATTGTGTCACTTTTATAAAAGTACACGTCAATTTGGGGAACTAGGATCCAAATGCAAATACCTTTGAGCAATTACATTAAAATAGACACAGTCCCAATAGGAAAAGAAATATTTCAAGGAGACTCATGAACCCAATATCATACCGTTTAAATTCCACCATATATGTATATTGGTAATCTTAAATTGTGGAGAAGTTCTCCGGGGATATGGGAATATTATTCGGCATTTATGAATGCCGCATTTTAAACCCAACTACAGGAAAGATACAACCGATAGAATTTGAGATGTAGAACGGTCAAACCATTACGGCAATAGAGACAGAACAGATCTATAAATACTTGAGCATCAAACCAGAACAAAGAATTGATCAACGAACTATGAAGACCAATTAACTAACGAGCTCATAAGATGGATAAGGCAGATACTACGAACCAATCTAGGCAGTAAAAACCTATCTAAAACACCCACTCTTTTGTAAAATGTCAGCAGAAGAGAGTCAGAATAATCCTGTCAGAGGCACACAAACATCATACTCGTAGTGCTACTGAGCGAACAATGCTACTAAGATACCACGAAGAAAAAAGATTGGTGGATATTGCTAAGCCATTGGATCAATAACTAACAAATCTACGCTAATATTTTCACAGGTAGCAGAGTCTTTTTTACTACATAGGGCAATATGGGGTATATGATTTAACACCGCCACGGTTGAGGGATCATGTAATCACTTCCCATCACCAACTAACCTAAATGAAGTCAACCAGAAAAATTTGGGAAAATTAGTGCCGAACTACTGGTTGTCGTCAGAGCAAATGTTTCCTGAAACCGAAGACTTTTACTAACCACCCAAGATTAGGTCATCCCAATAAGAAACTATTCGAAACACATAATGACAGATCCCTCGATCCAGGATGACTAATGCCGATATGGATGTCGAACATCAAAGATAATCCAACATATAACAGAAGTATACCAAGCATTTGCCGCATCGGAGTACAAGGAGAGACGCAATTCGGCCGCCATGATAATCCATCATAAGTTGGCAGAGAAATTAACTGTTGCAAGTCGACAAAGTGCCATATTATGGACACAGCCCGGAGCCTATAATGGAGAGCAACGAATTCAAGCTGTACTGGGATCGAACTGTGCATATGGACCATAGAGTTGATCATAACAAACCAGACATTATTTTAGTAGATAGGACGTCCAAGCTAGCAATACTAAGAGAAGTCACTATCCCTAACAACATTCTAAGTGACAAGAATAATAAGAAGATCGCCAAATACAGAGACCTGGAGGTACAAAGGTGCAGACAGTGGAGAAAGAATAGCGTCCTGAAGATCCCCATAAGTATTTCAATTACTGGCGTAGTACCAAAAATAATTTTGCCTGATATCAAAGGATTGGGCCTTAGCGAACATCTGTATAAAACTATGCAAAGGTTAGTGCTATTTGGAACTGCACGATCTGTTCGGAAGTTCATAGCCAACGCAGAGGACCATATCATAACTTAGAAACCGACAACATGAAAAGAACCCCCATATAGCTCCACACTTATGGTATCTAAGTATATCTGGGATGAGTGAATATTTTCCTGAAGAGAATTCGAGAGCCGTTTGGCTAAGTTTATAGATAATAACAGAGAATAGCAAATCAATATTGCGCTATTCTCCGAAGTAAATTAATTCCATAATCCGAACTGATGATAGCAACGAACAAATTACTGAACCTGGGCCATATCCAAAACGAGGAGTCCAAAACCACCAGATGACAATATTTGAGAGGACAGTGTTGAACCCTATCGGAAACTACTTACTGAAACGTTGAGGACCTGTTGGAGTATGATGGAATCAACTCATTATACAGGCCACCACTGGCGAGAGTGAAACATCTAAAATACTTATGTTTTAGATGGTCGAACGCTATTTACATATACCGATCTACTGCGCTGCAGCTACAGCAGTTCATTAGATTTATAACTGCTGATACGAGTTTAAGGAACATTTAGTCAGGACCAATCCCACTCGCAATACGACGCAATAAATATCACTGCCGAACAAGGTGTCAAAACACTGAAACTAAAACTCCCATGGTAGTTAAAAAGATACAAAGCCAATTACAATCGGAAACGAGGCAAGGCCCTTTTCGAGACATCAGAAAAAACTTTCTATTGGAAGTTTAGCTCTTTAACTAGCATGACAGATAATATATACCCGATAAAGAAGAGGTAGGAAAATTTTAAAAAAGTCAGCTAGCTATAATCACTCATTATAATATTGACGGTAGCAAAACCAATGAAAAACATCCAATCTACTAGAGTTACAGTCAGATACACTTCTATCCGTTCACAACCAAGGGAATTTCTAAAATCGTCTAGGAATTTCATAAATGGAAAGCTCATTATCCTGACCATATCTATAACAGACTTTAAATTCTATTTCATAATCCACAGAAAATGTCGGTGTTGCTTACACAGGATGTAATATATCTTTAGTCATAAAACTAGCCTAATACCATCTAATAACCTGCTTTTCTACATTCCACGAGATAATTATATTCTGTTTGAAGCAACTTTTCTATGTACACTAAGAACAACAACAACATAATGACCATTCAACCAAAAGGATGTTCCAGAGACACAAAATGTTGCAAAGAGCTGCTTAGTACCTATTCTGTCACAAGCAATCAAGCCTATACCGAAGGGATCTTTTTCGCCACTTACGTTGACTTCCAAATGCCTTGGACGTAATTCAACATGGCTGGCTAGTAACTATATTAAGAATATTGATGTCGAGATTGTGTCATTTTTAGGATACTTTCTATCAATCTGGAAAACTAGAGTCAAAATAAAAATACTTTCCAGCAACAACATCGAGACATACGAAAGCGTATATTACAAGACAATTTTTTTTAGTATACAATTAACCCTCTATCAAGCTTACAAGATCCAGATAACTCAAGAACTTCAGCATACTGATCATGGACAACTGAATCTTAAAACAAGTGCAAGTCGATAATGCATTCCATAATAAAATCTTCTTTAATGACGAGGCTCACTTTCACTTCAAGAGCTTCGAGGTTTCTCTCATCTTTCAATGAAAACGTCCGCTCAATTTTTTGACTAAATTTTCAATTCCCAAATCCCAATTGTGGATTCTGCACACCAAAATGATCATGTGACTTGCAAATCATCACTGTAAAATTTTCTCCCTTTTTGTGATGGGTTCTCACTATTAATAAACCTTCTTTCAAACTGTATCGTGATATTGTAGCAAATGTCTATATTTCAATTAAAAAACTTATATATGGCTGACTTGACACCCATAATATTGATTAAAGCTCATTAGTTAATTAATTCGTAAATGAAAGAATTTGTAATAGGATATCAATTAAATAGAATAAAGCAATTGCAGATTCGGCTCGAAAAGATAGATTTGATAAGTGAAAAAAAAATGGAGTGACATCTGTGATATCAAGCTTACAAGATACACACAACTTGTCTCAATAATTCCAAATAAGCCACTGGCACAAAAAGGTAACTGAATCCAGATATTGCATCACACACAGGATATATGAGAAATACTGCAAATATAGAAATTTTTCATGAGATATTAACGTAAGTTATCCTCTTAATTTACTTTCTTTAACGTCCTAACAAAAAAATCTCAATATTTAATGCTGTGAGCCATCTTTTAATAGAATTAATTTACATTTTAATATGATAAGAATAGGTAACATTCCACTTTAAGCATATATATTTTCCTATTTATGGCAGTCTAATTAATGTTTGTTAATTTTAAAATCACCCTGTAGGACTGAGATAGCACGCAATGTTCACGCCTGTCTGTGTTTTATTTGGTTTGTGTAGATAAATATGTAAATATCCGGCAAAAATAAAAGATTTTCTTTACAACTACGATTCCGAGGTTTTATCGTTAGGTTTTGATTTATAAAAATTATGGTTAATTACTTTGACTTTACTATAATTATGGTTTTTAAAATCAAGGGCAGATATTCGAGATGTTAACCGCCATCAACAAAAAATTTAGGATTTTGTTTCTTTGTTGATAAAAGTTTTTAACGCCATATTATTCAACATTGAATTTAAGTATATGTAAATTTCATTAGTTGGATTTGAGATTGATATCAAATTTAAATGAAAAAGTTTTTTGCGGGGGTAATAAACATCTTGAATTTCTTACTTAGTGGATGGAGAGGGGGAGATTTTTATGATTTTGCCAATGAACGGATATATTACTAATATAGAAGAGACATAAAGCATTGACAATCTAACCTATTAAACGGATATATTTTAAATCTGTGCAAAATTTCGTTTTCCCTCTCTGTGCCCCAAAATACGTATATTTTATAATAATTTTTTTTTAAATTTAACTGATCTATAAAAGAGCTGAAAAGCGAAAAAAACAATATAAATTTTTCAATGAAATTGTAATTTTTGAAATACTTTATTTGTAACTGCTTTCTTACCGTAGCCTCCATGTATCTTGTGTTAGTAGTTACTTGTTTCATTTAGTAATAATTTAGTGCCGCCAGGAAATTTTCAATTTCATATAAAAATTTATATTGTTATTTTTTGCTTTTTACCGCTTTTTTTGAAATCGGTTAAATTTTTTTATAACAATTTTATTTTTCAATTTTTAGTTTTGAATGAAGTTAACTTTCTAAGGTCGCAAAACAGTACCCATTTTATCCATAGTTGTGGATCACACCAAATTCAACAACAAAAAAATTATTTATTCTAAGAATTGCTCAAATATCAGTTTTGAATGACATTGTATCCAGACAAATATTTAGTCTGCTACAGTTAATTCGTTATTAATTATTATTATGACAGTGGCTTTATCTGTTTTGTTTTAATAGATCTTAGTAACTGAATTATGGAGCCTTGGGTTAATATTAAGTGAGTTTTTGGTATTAAATTTTTATAATTTTATGGATTCTGCTTTGAAGTATTTTCGTGATCGAATAATTTTCTGCATATTGTAAAGTTAAGTTTGAATATTTAAAAATTTTGACACCGACTCGATATTACAGAAGTATTTAGTTTTATTTAAAAACGCTGGTAGTTTATGACAAAACCTCACAGTTAGGTGAGAAGAAATTCAATAACAGAGTATTATGAACATAAATAATAAAGCAAAATCACGAGAATATAGTTGAAACTTAGTAGTTAAGCTAACTCCTGCGTCGGAGAGTTGGCGTAGGTTATTCAGAGCGCTACTGCATCTGTAGCTAGATTGAATTTAGAAACCCTCCGCGATGTCGTCTGGAAATAGTTTTTACCTATATTCTTATTTAAATTTAAATAAATAAAATTTGAATTCAAATTAGAACATAAATAATCGAGTGAGCAAGAGGGTCAAATAAAGCTGGTCAATAAATAATAAAAAAAATTTTCATCGAACAATCGAAAGTGTTGCTGTGTTGCCCTAGCATATTTACCAGGTCTAAGAAACACTGAATTATAAATTTAATAATTAAATAATTACCATTTAGTTTAGAGTTGTGAAACTTAATACTTCATAATTATTAAACTGTGAGATAAATTAAAGCAAAAAAAAAATTCAAGCAGACCAAAATAAAATAACTCCAATATATATTAATGAAAATATGTTTTACTTTGCAAAAGGATCAAATAAAATGTAATACACTCAAACGTAACACAAACTCTCTATATTCTGTTATCATGGGAGAGAATACCCGAAAATTGCGTTACGCCTTACAAGAAAAAAAGAAAGGATTAAACTTTAATTTAAGAAACTATTTAAATTATCTACGTTTAAAATAAGAAAAAAAAATAATATCAAATTTACCTATTATTTTGATGGTAAGACTGCTAGCTGTGTGTTCCCTTACAAATCAGACTGCAACATTGCTCAATTATATAGTGGTGTGTAGGTACTAGTTAAATATGAGAGCTCATAAATGAGAAACTGAAAGTTTTTACCAAAAAATAAACACAAAAGAAAAAACATAAGGGAGAAACTAGAAGAAGAAAAACACCCGAGTTCTTAGGCGGTGTTAAAAGAATTCCTTGATTAAAACATGCATAACTACTGAAATTCCTATCTTCAGGCTTATTCCAGTAAAAATGACTCAATAAGCAGCACAGTTTGCTGCTATAAAAAAGGTAACGAAACAACTAAACTCAATTATTAGAACAATTTTAAATATTTTTTATCTCAAATTCCCAAAAAATATATCATAAAAATTGAAATAATAAATTAAAGCTACTTCTGCTGTTTCTAAAAAGAAACGTGAGGACAAGGTAATTAGCTTTGTTATTATATCAAAGATCCATTCGTGCGCTCCATCGTCCTTCCTTTAAAGATGTCCAATATTTAAAAGTGATAACAGCTAAAAAATGAACCAATGCTAGTATCTCGATAACAACAGCCGGTTGAAATAAATTTGTTAACCAACTCATTAATCATTAACATTTTCGGCTCAGTATTAAATACGTAACCCACTAGTTATTTTAAATTAAAGAAATTCCTTTTCCGATGGCAATTATTGACGCAGACCAAGTAAGAATTAGATTAGATATCGACCACGACCGCAAGGCAAGTTACGAAACAGATAGGTGATGTCCTGATGGGAAGTTTATATCAGTAAACACCAAGAAAAAACATTGACACGGGGGAAAATTAAACTAGAACATGGGAAAGTTATAACGATTCTTACACAATGAATTGAAATAATAAGATCGAAACAGTTCAAAATGAATTAATTCAAATAGCTACACCTTCAAAATCAAATTCTATCAATTTCGGTAGTGACAGAAAACTTAACCTAAAAGAAAAATATCATAAGCAAACAAACTCTACAAAACTGATCAAAGGAATTTCAAGAAAACCGTCATACGGAAGGATAAAAGGAGAAATTGCACTCGAATAGTTGGCAAGAATACCGAAACTTAATTTGAAAATGGTAGAAGTCAGATCAACAACAATAGAAATAAATATAGTTACCCACAGCCTAATGAATGTCAAGCAAAGCAACATAAATAGGAGTCAAACAGTAATAATCAAGTATAACATAAAACCGTTAATTTATAGTGTTAGAAGTAAGCTAAAATTCAGGAAAATAAAATAACCGAACTGAGAAAGAAATTAAAAAAATAGAACAACAGGGTTTTGTAGTAAAATCAAAAATACAACTCACCAAAAAATTACGCATACCATTTGTTATTCAAAGAATTTGTAAAAGATACTTAGTGAATGGAATATTGTATCTGACCATAATATGAGTATTTGCAAAAAGGTAAAATTAATTGAATTAGCCATAATAATCTTAAATTAAAATTTAAACCGTGCCAGCAGTAGGTGTTTTGTGAGAGTTCAGGGACTGCCGGATTGGCGATACACCAGAAAGCCACACACGTGGCCTATGCTATTTTTTTTTAATTAATTAACGAAAATCGACCTAACCTGATCCAGTTTTTCCCTTAAAACAATGGACTGAAGGGTTATTTCTATGGTTTTAATTAATTAACCTAATTAACTACTCTATATTAATTAAATAATCATAAAAAAATCTCATTAAAAAAACGAGGATCTGACAACATCGCCACCGGTACTTGCGGGGCTACGTCATACATGCTATCGATCGCCAGGTGCATCACCACCTGCCGTCCTTTACCGAGGCGAAAGGTTCTATTGTATTTTCGGACCTTATTGTACCTGCTTTTGACCGCCCGACAGATACCTACCTTTTGAATTAGGTCACAAGTATTGTTAGAATTTTAAAAGAGATAAAGTATTTGTAATGACTTTGGGTTCTATATGTTCCTTTATTGATTCCTTTTTATTCTGATTTTATTTTATCTTATTTAATGTATTATTTCGAATATTGTGGGTTCAAAAGATTAAGTTTAGAATTTAACAACTACAGTTAAAGTTAAAATAGCTTTATTCATATTACCCAGACCCTGCATTTAAAATAGTCTTTTGTATTCGAATTTCCGGATGGACTCACTCTAGTCTTGGCTACCGCCGCTCGGCGAGTTTTTAGAAATTTAAAAGGGATAAAGCGTACCTCTTATGGCCGCTTTTATATATGGGTTCTATTGTCGTTTTAAGTGATAATGAACGTTTTAACCAAAATATATCTTAACGGAGTTTTTAATAGAGTTTCGCAATATATATATATATATATATATATATATATATATATATATATATATATATATATATATATATATATATATATATATATATATATATATATATATACCTATTATTTTACGTCCGTTTTAAATGATCGTTTGAAATCATTTCTACGAAATCAGAATCCCGGGTGTATCTTTACCTGGACTCGACCGTGCCTGTATATTATCGCTCCTCGTTAGAATTTGAAAAGAGGTAAAATATGTGAATAGGATTAATGGCTTACATTCATAGGATTAATGATACATTTTTGCTGTATCAATTTTTTTACCTGATTTCAAGTAATATTTCGAGTATTGTGGATTCAAAGAGATTAAGTTTAGAGTTGAACAACTGCACTTAATGTTAAAATACCTTTACTCACATAACTTAGACTTTGCATTTATTTGATCTGTATTAGTTAAGTAATCATAAGAAAGGAAGAAAACGGGAATCTGACAACATGGTTTTTGGGTGGACTTTTTAGACCACATCATACATATTTGCTATCGATCACCAGAGATACGTTTTTTATCAGGTGTAAAGAATGGCTAGAATTTGAAGAGACATAAAGCACTAATGGAGTGTAGTTACATTATCAGAAATAATAGGTGAACGCATATAAATTATATCATTGATATCTAAATCACTACTTTTGTTGAGATTTCTGCTCTAGGTGTTGATATCACCGATCTATATACCCTCTCTAATGACACCTTTTCGTTGTTTCTATTTCTTCTAATTTAAATTAATATTTCAAGTATTGAGGGAAGAGTGAACAAAACAGATTAAGTTTACAGTTTAATGGATTCTATAAAATCTTTGTATATATACATCTATTTGAATGGTATTAATGTTGGGTGTTCTCCAATGCTTTGTATCTCATTTTATGTGAGTTTTCGAACAATACGGGTTTTGTAAGTCAAAATAGAGTAATTTTTAGAACCATTTCGAATGATCTTTTGTAATTATCTCTACCAAATCGGGTTCTTGGATGTATCTTTTTCTAGAAACACATCAATTATTTCTAAAGGTGCGAGGCTTAGCGCATAAATACGAAAAAAAATTGAGTTAAGCCTCATCATTTTTACCCACTCGCTTTCTTAGATATTAGCAGAAACTGTCTATATATATATATATATATATATATATATATATATATATATATGTATGTATTCATATGAATATATGTGTGTACGTTTGTATGAATGCAAGTATGCATATGGATTTGTATATGTATGAATATATGTGTAGACATGCATATATACTTATGTATGTGTATGTATGTGTGAGTATATGGGTGTATACATGCATTTGTGTAGGTATGTGTATGAATGCATGTGTGAGTATGTGCGTGTACACATGTGTGTGTGTATATATATATATATATATATATATATATATATATATATATATATATATATATATATATATATATATATATGAATATGTATATGAGCGGATATATGTACGTATAATGTATATATGTATATGAATGGGCATATGAGCGTAAATGTATGGATATATGTGTATGTATATGTATATAAGTGGGCATATGAACGTATATACATGAATGTGAGTATATGGGTGCATGTGTGTTAACGAACTTCAATTTTTTAATTACTATAGCTCATTTCTGTTATGATTTTTTGCATTTCGTTTCAGAGAACCATTCTTAGAATGCTTCTTGTGTACCACAGCACTATTTAATTTTATATTGAATTGTATATACTTTCATAATTAGGGTATGATGGAAGAAGAACCAAATCTTCTCATCCATAATGAAGTATGTATGCAAATAAAACTACATCTTGTTTATTATTATATCCATTTATGTTTATTAATAAAAATTACTGTTCACTGAATGCTTTTTTAATACCATTCCTCTTTTTTAATGCATAAAACCAAGTTGAACCTGTTTATAGTGTATCTGATTCTAATTATAAACTCAATTCAGATCGAGTATTCTCCTTGATCTTCATTTATAACAGTTCCAACTACGATTCTGGGGAGGATGATACATCCTTCAAAGCCGAGGTCAAAGTCATAAATATAGTGGCAAAATATCGCAACTGGAGTGCTAATGAAACCATTGAGATCTACTTATAATAGAAGATGACGATGTTATCCTTATGAACGATATCAATGCCAGTGACATTTACTGATTGAGATCCGATGACTCGATATTTTTAAGGAATGCGAGGTTCTATTAGAATTTTTTAAATAAATTCATTTTGGTGGAAATAAGATTTGAGATAATATCGATATATATTTTTGTTCGAATTAGTCCTTTTATTTCGGTTAAAGTCTCTTCTATGTGCATTAGTAAATACTAAAATATCCTTATAGTTTTCTAAATAACTGCCGAAATAATGATCAAAACATGTCTTTGTTAGCAGATCCAATAAACCATCAGTTTAAGTATAACACACATTTCCAACTCCAAGAATGATATTCTTCAATTTAATTGACATATCATCAGTCCGATTATATTTTTTTTTAATGATCCAAAAGCTACAATTTGATTTTACAGCTAACTATCTTAACACTTTACAAGTCTGTTTTACTGATCACATGTTATTTGTGGTCCAATATATTCATAGAAACATGATAGTAACGTAACTTATATATTAACTAGAATTTGTAAGATTTAACTATTACATAGGCTTTATGCGATATTATAATGATTATTAATACCATAACCCCCACTCATTTAAATGATTGGGAGATATTTATCAATCGAGAGTATTGAAGGGATTTTTATGTTATGTGAGTATATTTGTCTTTTGAGTGTAGCTAAAAAGACTAGTTTTGTTCTAGTACTACACCTGTTGGTATAGGTCAATAAGGTTTTTCCTGTATTAAATGAAATAAAGTTGAAAAACATATTCTGCTGTGTGCATTTAACAAGAATCACTAACAAAAGTTTTTAAAATTAAGACAAATGAGGTTCTTATCTTCCTGTATACTAATAAATGTCTTAATATGGATAGAATAAAAATAAGATAAAAAGTATTGCAAAGGATTTTAGGAAGATGAGGATTGGAGCCTATTGTTTAATAGAGAAAAATGGTGTAGGTATTTCATACGATTTTAATTATATAAATGTTACATCACCAACTATGAATTTACACCAAGATATTTAAATGAAAATATGATTCCAATGAATCTTATTCTGCTGGATGACATAAAATTACACCACAAAAATTTAATATATACAGCAAACTTACCTAAATAGGTTTCCCAATTCTATGTATACTCAAGACTATTACGAATAACTTGTACACACATATATCAAGTCTACATATGTCAATCAATCTCCGCGCTGTGCATTCTGTTGCTTGATATTCGTGAAATCTATCACACATATTAATTTCACATACTCAAACTAGAAATTTCTACAAGGATATGTGTGAGAATTTACATAAATCCTATACTTCTAATTACTCTAAGAACAACCATCACGGTATCCTTGTAAAAAAATCTAGCCAAAATTTATCCTCAGATGTCAGCTTTTCAGTTACACTAATACGATATACATATCAAAGTTAAAAAAAATAAGGTAGCTTTATCACACGCGGGAGATAAACTCTATTTTTATACCTATAATCGAACATACACCTGCAGGTACCATAATTTGACTTTGTTAGAAGGATTTTATGACAATTAAAACATGTAACTAACCTGTTCGCATAAAGCAAACAATACAACCTTCAAGTTGCAGTACAAGAACTTCCCTAACCCAATGGGCTATATAACTCATTCAATTAAAGACTATCCATATAAAATATGTTTTATTTATTCATAAGTTTGCAGCATTAACCTAGGTTTCATTTTAATTTATTCTAATGTTTTTACAATCTTTTACATACTTAATATACCCTGGTGTCTTATATATAAACTTACATATATTTACATACTTTTACTTTACTTTATTATATTAGTCTTATTTATATGTATCGTTGGACCACATAGCTACTTCTTTATTATTACAGTAGTAACAAGAAATTTTTTCTAGGTGTAGGACCATTTATAACATCGCCTTCTTGATTATTGTAATGCTCAGTACAGAACAAATATTTTTTATTTCAGAGTTTTGTTGTAGTGCTTTTGGGAGTTTATGATAAATCAAAACTATTTCATCACTACAGGCGACAATTATTTCTTTGGATAATCCAACAGTTCTTCTCTAGTCATATCTTTTAAACATTTTTTCAAAGCAAAGGCTTTCACTGAATTTAAAACCCCCTCCATATTTTCAGCACATATAACTACTATTTCTTCACTCTCAAATTTTAGATATATACAACCGCAAACCATTAAATTAAATTTCTATTATTTTTAAAAGATTTCCAAATTTTACAAGTCTTCATAAATTACAGAAGAAAAAAACTAACAGTGAACAACCTAAGATCTTCACTAGGACCGTTTATAACATCGCCTTCTTGATTATTGTAATGCTCAGTACAGAACAAATATTTTTTTATTTCAGAGTCTTGTTGTAGTGCTTTTGGGAGTTTATGATAAATCAAAACTATTTCATCACTACAGGAAACAATTATTTCTTTAGATAATCCAACAAGTTCTTCTCTAGTCATATCTTTTAAACATTTTTTCAAAGCAAAGGCTTTCACTGAATTTAAAACCCCCTCCATATTTTCAGCACATATAACTACTATTTCTTCACTCTCAAATTTTAGATATATACAACCGCAAACCATTAAATTAAATTTCTATTATTTTTAAAAGATTTCCAAATTTTACAAGTCTTCATAAATTACAGAAGAAAAAAACTAACAGTGAACAACCTAAGATCTTGACTTTATACTTGATTTTTCGTCATGCGTAAACTAAAAATTTAAATGTTTAGTCTTGTAAAAGACTTGCTGGACCCTATTTATTTTTACTTTCGAGGCTTTTATCTCGTATTCTTTCACATATCCTAGACCGTTAGGTTTTTCCCTATAAGAAATATCATTGGTTTTTTAATACAAATGAAGCAAATCACCCCTTATTGTGGGCGACTACGTAGTAGAATATCTCTGTGAAATTGGAAAACATATGACTTTTTGTATTCTTTTTGAAAGAAGATTTGAACGGGTATATCTATAAATTTGAGTACCTAACAAGAGCTACAGTTATACAAAATGTAAGTATCTTCATAAACATCAGAAAAACTAACAATGAACTACCTAAGATTTTTACATTATATATATGATTTTTCCATAATGCGTAGACTAAAAAATTGAATGTTTAGTCTTGTAAAAGAATTGCTGCAACAAGTTGAGTCCTATTTCTTTTTGCTTCATAAGATTATAAATTACATTTATTCAAATATCGTAGACCTTTAGGTTTTTCTTTACAAGAAATATCATTAGTCTTTTATTGCAAATGAAACTACCTATCTCTCATTGTGTGTGAATACATAGCAGACACATCTCTGTAAGTTTGAAAAACACATGTTCTTTTATCGGAAGAGGATATGAATGAATATATATCTATATATTAGAACGCTTAACAGATTTTGAAGTTACATAAAATGTATATATGAATTTTTGATGCTATAAATCTCGATTCTTTTGGTGGTAGTAATTCTCTGCCTGAAGAAAACTCCGAATCTTCTAACAGCATAGATCCACACATATGGTTACAGTTAACATTTCGAAATAGTCTTTCGTAATCCTTAAGTCCATAAATGTCTATAAAAAAAAGTTATTTTCAATCGCATCTTTGTCTAAACTCGTCACTAACCATATATTATCGCCCTACAGGTAGCAATGCGTTGTTAGAATTTTAAAAGCCATAAAACATATCCATTGTGCTGACTATTAAGTTTGAGCTCTATTACCAGAACTATTATCATTATACATACTCATTTAATCCACTAACCACATGCTATTAGTGAGCTTATATATTCATAGAAATATAGTGATGTAACTTATATTATGTAAAATTTGTAAGATCTAGCTATTGTAAAGCTTTTATATAATATTATAATAATGTTTTTAATATCAACACCATAATTCATACCCATTCAAAAGACGGAAGACACTTATCAATCGAGGATACTGAAGACATTTTTTATATTATATGTGTACTCTAAGCCTTCTCACAGTACAAATCTAATATCTACGATTGCGATAACAAACATGTAGCTATTGAAAGATTTTTGATATATCAAAGCAGTTGAGTGAACCCCATGGTATTTATATAGAAACTATCCCAATATCCAAGTAGTTCGAGTGCTGAAAGTACCTTGTTTAATTATATAAAATATGCAACTTGTATAAAAATGACTGTTGAAAATGAAGTTTCAACATCAAACTCTGAACCATTTACAACAAAATGGGGATTCTCAGGTTATATGGATAATGTACATTCGAGTTATGAACAAGCAATGGCTAGAAAAAAAATACTGAATTAATGAAGTCCCACTCACCTTGGAAGATATACTAATTAAATTACCCACAAGAATCAATCCTACCCGAGATTTTGCTGTACACGTATGGATTTGAAATGATAAAAAAAGATTTAGGAGTCGTTTAACTAAAACTTGATACTTTTTAGATTCACTTACAAGCTTGGTACAGTATAACTATTCTCATCACCCCCACATAAACTAATTGGCTTTTCTTCCTTTGGTTTTGGCTACCGAAGGAAAGATTATGACAAAAAGTGAGGTGTCCTATAATGCGATGGATGCAGTAACAAAATTTAATCAATCACTCAACTTGCCTGTAAGTTTTTAAGTAATGGTTAACTTCATGCATACATCAAAAATTACTAGTTCTTTAGAAATAAACTCACCATACTCACCTGGGTACACATATCCTATAATTAGTCATATTTTTAAACAGATTAATTTTTAATCATGAATACCCGCTTATACTTCTGTACACCCCATTGTTCTCAATGTCTTTTTGCACGGGGGTAAAGAACTGTATTACTACAATTTGCATTACTAGAATAAACATTTAAAAGCTATTTAGATGCGAAAACAATAAAAGTGTAATATAATAAGGCTATCTAGACAAGTTTTCAATGCTGGATATATAAGGCTGATATGTGTGACTTTCTGAATGCATATATTAAGTCTAATATAACAACCATACAATCTCGTCTTACATGTTCAAACTTAAAATTTCTATAATGAGACTTGCGAAAACTTACACAAATTTGATGATCTACTTTTAAAAATGTGAATTATTAACCGCATTTTATTAGTGGTCTTACATATTTATACGAGCATAAACTAAACCAACCCACACCAACCCGAACTAAACCACTATTGCTAGGTTTAATTTGTTATTGCTAAAATATTTGATAGAAATAGGTATTTACACGAGTTCATATAGGAAAAGAAGATATATACATGTATGTATATATATATATATATATATATATATATATATATATATATATATATATATATATATATATACTGCAATATTCGCATATAGATGTATATAACTAAATAAATAACTTTTCCTAATCGTTTGTAATCTTTATACACTTGAGGATATCATGATTTGGATTTGTAAAGATAACTGTATGATAATTAAGTCATGCAACTAACCTTTTGACATAGAGCAGATATAACAGACAACACAAAAAAATCTTCAGACCACAATGTAAGTGTTATATCTGCTCTATATCAACAGGTTAGTTGCATGCCTTAATTATCATACAGTTCTCTTTACAAGTCCAAATCATTTTTAGCCTCAAGTGTATAAAGATTACAAACGATTAGGAAAAGTTATTTTATTTTGTTATATACATCTATATGCGAATATTGCAATATATATATATATATATATATATATATATATATATATATATATATATATATATATATATATATATATATATCTTCTTTTCCTATATGAACTCGTGTAAATACCTATTTCTATCAAATATTTTAGCAATAACAAATTAAACCTAGCAATAGTGGTTTGGTTCGGGTTGGTGTGGGTTGGTTTAGTTTATGCTCGTATAAATATGTAAGACCACTAATAACATGCGGTTAGTACTTCACATTTTTAAAAGTAGGTCATCAAATTTGTGTAAGTTTTCGCAAGTCTCATTATAGAAATTTTAAGTTTGAACATGTAAGACGAGATTGTATGGTTGTTATATTAGACTTAATATATGCATTCAGAAAGTCACACATATCAGCCTTATATATCCAGCATTGAAAACTTGTCTAGATAGCCTTATTATATTACACTTTTATTGTTTTTGCATCTAAATAGCTTTTAAATGTTTATTCTAGTAATGCAAATTGTAATAATACAGTTCTTTACCCCCATGCAAAAAGACATTGAGAACAATGGGGTGTACAGAAGTATAAGAGGGTATTCATGATTAAAAATTAATCTGTTTAAAAATATGACTAATTTTAAAATATGTGTACCCAGGTGAGTATGGTGAGTTTATCTCTAAAGAACTAGTAATTTTTGATGTATGTATGAAATTAACCATTACTTAAAAACTTACAGGCAAGTTGAGTAATTGATTAAATTTTGTTACTGCATCCATCGCATTATAGGACACCTCACTTTTTGTCATAATCTTTCCTTCGGTAGCCAAAACCAAAGGAAGAAAAGCCAATTAGTTTATGTGGGGGTGATGAGAATAGTTATACTGTACCAAGCTTGTAAGTGAATCTAAAAAGTATCCAGTTTTAGTTAAACGACTCCTAAATCTTTTTTTTTATCATTTCAAATCTATACGTGTACAGCAAAATCTCGGGTAGGATTGATTCTTGTGGTTAATTTGATTAGTATATCTTCCACGGTGAGTGGGACTTCATTAATTCAGTATTTTTTTTCTAGCTATTGCTTGTTCATAACTCGAATGTACATTATCCATATAACCTGAGAATCCCCATTTTGTTGTAAATCGTTCAGGGTTTGATGTTGAAACTTCATTTTCAACAGTCATTTTTATACAAGTTGCATATTTTATATAATTAAACAAGGTACTTTCAGCACTCGAACTACTTGGATATTGGGATAGTTTCTATATAAATACCATGGGGTTCACTCAACTGCTTTGATATATCAGAAATTTTTCAATAGCTACATGTTTGTTATCGCAAACTAGTTACAGAATTATAGTGTAATAGCAAAGATCTCTTCTTCAAATATATAAAAATTACAATAGGGTTAAATATATCATGAGTTAAGTAATCTTCATAACATTGAAAATATATATGGATGCTATCACTAATTAAACATTTTAGGCCAAGTTTCATTTTGTTTGTTTACATGTCCTGAAGATCTAGGCTTTCATCAGTTTCAAATGCAACCGTAGATATTAGATTTGTACTGTGAGAAGGCTTAGAGTACACATATAATATAAAAAATGTCTTCAGTATCCTCGATTGATAAGTGTCTTCCGTCTTTTGAATGGGTATGAATTATGGTGTTGATATTAAAAACATTATTATAATATTATATAAAAGCTTTACAATAAATAGATCTTACAAATTTTACATAATATAAGTTACATCACTATATTTCTATAAATATATAAGCTCACTGATAGCATGTGGTTAGTGGATTAAATGAGTATGTATAATGATAACAGTTCTGGTAATAGAGCTCAAACTTAATAGTCAGCACAATGGATATGTTTTATGGCTTTTAAAATTCTAACAACGCATTGTTACCTGTAGGGCGATAATATATGGTTAGTGATGAGTTTAGACAAAGATGCGATCGAAAATAACTTTTTTTACAGACATTTATGGACTTAAGGATTACGAAAGGCTATTTCGAAATGTTATATGTAACCATAGGTGTGGATCTATGCTGTTAGAAGATTCGGAGTTTTCTTCAGGCAGAGAATTACTACCACCAAAAGAATCGTGATTTATAGCATCAAAAATTCATATATACATTTTATGTAACTTCAAAATCTGTTAAGCGTTCTAATATATAGATATATATTCATTCATATCCTCTTCCGATAAAAGAACATGTGTTTTTCAAACTTACAGAGATGTGTCTGCTATGTATTCACACACAATGAGAGATAGGTGGTTTCATTTGCAATAAAAGACTAATGATATTTCTTGTAAAGAAAAATCTAAAGGTCTACGATATTTGAATAAATGTAATTTATAATCTTATGAAGCAAAAAGAAATAGGACTCAACTTGTTGCAGCAATTCTTTTACAAGACTAAACATTCAATTTTTTAGTCTACGCATTATGGAAAAATCATATATATAATGTAAAAATCTTAGGTAGTTCATTGTTAGTTTTTCTGATGTTTATGAAGATACTTACATTTTGTATAACTGTAGCTCTTGTTAGGTACTCAAATTTATAGATATAGCCGTTCAAATCTTCTTTCAAAAAGAATACAAAAAGTCATATGTTTTCCAATTTCACAGAGATGTGTCTACTACGTAGTCGCCCACAATAAGGGGTGATTTGCTTCATTTGTATTAAAAAACCAATGATATTTCTTATAGGAAAAAACCTAACGGTCTAGGATATGTGAAAGAATACGAGATATAAGCCTCGAAAGTAAAAATAAATAGGGTCCAGCTTGTTACAGCAAGTCTTGTACAAGACTAAACATTTAAATTTTTAGTTTACGCATGACGACAAATCAAGTATAAAGTCAAGATCTTAGGTTGTTCACTGTTAGTTCTTTTCTTCTGTAATTTATGAAGACTTGTAAAATTTGGAAATCTTTTAAAAATAATAGAAATTTAATTTAATGGTTTGCGGTTGTATATATCTAAAATTTGAGAGTTAAGAAATAGTAGTTATATGTGCTGAAAATATGGAGGGGGTTTTAAATTCAGTGAAAGCCTTTGCTTTGAAAAAATGTTTAAAAGATATGACTAGAGAAGAACTTGTTGGATTATCTAAAGAAATATTTGTCGCCTGTAGTGATGAACTAGTTTTGATTTATCATAAACTCCCAAAAGCACTACAACAAGACTCTGAAATAAAAAATATTTGTTCTGTACTGAGCATTACAATAATCAAGAAGGCGATGTTATAAATGGTCCTACACCTAGAAAAAATTTCTTGTTACTACTGTAATAATAAAGAAGTAGCTATGTGGTCCAACGATACATATAAATAAGACTAATATAATAAAATAATAGATATAAAGTGTAAAAGTATGTAAATATATGTAAGTTTATATATACGACACCAAGGTATATAAAGTATGTAAAAGATTGTAAAAGCATTAGAATAAATTAAAATGTAACTTAGGTTAATGCTGCAACCTTATGAATAAATAAAACATATTTTATATGGATAGTCTTTAATTGAATGAGTTATAGCCCATTGGGTTAGGGAAGTTCTTGTACTGCAACTTGAAGGTTGTATTGTTTGCTTTATGCGAACAGGTTAGTTACATGTTTTAATTGTCATAAAACCCTTCTAACAAAGTCAAATTATGGTACCTGCAGGTGTATGTTCGATTATAGGTATAAAATAGAGTTTATCTCCCGCGTGTGATAAAGCTACCTTATTTTTTTAACTTTGATATGTATATCGTAACAGTGTAACTGAAAAGCTGACATCTGAGGATAAATTTTCGCTAGATTTTTTTACAAATATACCGTGATGGTTGTTCTTAAGGTAATTAGAAGTATAGAATTTATGTAAATTCTCACACATATCCTTGTAGAAATTTCTAGTTTGAGTATGTGAAATTAATATGTGTGATAGATTTCACGAATATCAAGCAACAGAATGCACAGCGCGGAGATTGATTGACATATATAGACTTGATATATGTGTGTACAAGTTATTCGTAATAGTCTTGAGTATACATAGAATTGGGAAACCTATTTAGGTAAGTTTGCTGTATATATTAAATTTTTGTGGTGTATTTTTATGTCTTCCAGCAGAATAAGATTCATTGGAATCATATTTTCATTTAAATATCTTGGTGTAAATTCATAGTTGGTGATGTAACATTTATATAATTAAAATCGTATGAAATACCTACACCATTTTCCTCTATTAAACAATAGGCTCCAATCCTCATCTTCCTAAAATCCTTTGCAATACTTTTTATCTTATTTTTATTCTATCCATATTAAGACATTTATTAGTATACAGGAAGATTAGAACCTCATTTGTCTAAATTTTAAAAACTTTTGTTAGTGATTCTTGTTAAATGCACACAGCAGAATATGTTTTTCAACTTTATTTCATTTAATACAGGAAAAACCTTATTGACCTATACCAACAGGTGTAGTACTAGAACAAAACTAGTCTTTTTAGCTACACTCAAAAGACAAATATACTCACATAACATAAAAATCCCTTCAATACTCTCGATTGATAAATATCTCCCAATCATTTAAATGAGTGGGGGTTATGGTATTAATAATCATTATAATATCGCATAAAGCCTATGTAATAGTTAAATCTTACAAATTCTAGTTAATACATAAGTTAC
Organism: Diaprepes abbreviatus; assembly: GCA_034092305.1. NCBI lineage: Eukaryota > Metazoa > Arthropoda > Insecta > Coleoptera > Curculionidae > Diaprepes > Diaprepes abbreviatus. Next base: position 4,990,040 of record JASJET010000011.1, read on the forward strand.
GTTACTATCATGTTTCTATGAATATATAGGACCACAAATAACATGTGATCAGTAAAACAGACTTGTAAAGTGTTAAGATAGTTAGCTGTAAAATCAAATTGTAGCTTTTGGATCATTAAAAAAATATATAATCGGACTGATGATATGTCAATTAAATTGAAGAATATCATTCTTGGAGTTGGAAATGTGTGTTATACTTAAACTGATGGTTTATTGGATCTGCTAACAAAGACATGTTTTGATCATTATTCCGGCAGTTATTTAGAAAACTATAAGGATATTTTAGTATTTACTAATGCACATAGAAGAGACTTTAACCGAAATAAAAGGACTAATTCGAACAAAAATATATATCGATATTATCTCAAATCTTATTTCCACCAAAATGAATTTATTTAAAAAATTCTAATAGAACCTCGCATTCCTTAAAAATATCGTGTCATCGGATTTCAATCAGTAAATGTCACTGGCATTGATATCGTTCATAAGGATAACATCGTCATCTTCTATTATAAGTAGATCTCAATGGTTTCATTAGCACTCCAGTTGCGATATTTTGCCACTATATTTATGACTTTGACCTCGGCTTTGAAGGATGTATCATCCTCCCCAGAATCGTAGTTGGAACTGTTATAAATGAAGATCAAGGAGAATACTCGATCTGAATTGAGTTTATAATTAGAATCAGATACACTGTAAACAGGTTCAACTTGGTTTTATGCATTAAAAAAGAGGAATGGTATTAAAAAAGCATTCAGTGAACAGTAATATCTATTAATAAACATAAATGGATATAATAATAAACAAGATGTAGTTTTATTTACATACATACTTCATTATGGATGAGAAGATTTGGTTCTTCTTCCATCATACCCTAATTATGAAAGTATATACAATTCAATATAAAATTAAATAGTGCTGTGGTACACAAGAAGCATTCTAAGAATGGTTCTCTGAAACGAAATGCAAAAAATCATAACAGAAATGAGCTATAGCAATTAAAAAATTGAAGTTCGTTAACACACATGCACCCATATACTCACATTCATGTATATACGTTCATATGCCCACTCATATACATATACATACACATATATCCATACATTTACGCTCATATGCCCATTCATATACATATATACATTATACGTACATATATCCGCTCATATACATATTCATATACATACACACACACACACACACACACACACACACACACACACACACACACATGTGTACACGCATATACTCACACATGCATTCATGCACATACCTACATAAATGCATGTATACATCCATATACTCACACATACATACACATACATAAGTATATATGCATGTCTACACATATATTATTACATATACAAATCCATATGCATACTTGCATTCATACAAACGTACACACATATATTCATATGAATACATACATACATATAGACATACATATCCCGATACAGAGGTTTTTTATAAGTTAAAATATTTGGATAAAAGTATACTCACATTTTAAGTATATTCCTCTACACTGTACAAAAATAGAAACGATTTTTTTTTCTGCTAATATCTAAGAAAGCGAGTGGGTAGAAGTGATGAAGCTTAACCCAATTTTTTTTCGTATTTATGCGCGAAGCCTCGCCCCTTTAGAAATAATTAATGTGTTTCTAGAAAAAGATACATCCAAGAACCCGATTTGGTAGAGATGATTACAAAAGATCATTCGAAATGGTTCTAAAAATTACTCTATTTTGACTTACAAAACCCGTATTGTTCGAAAACTCACATAAAATGAGATACAAAGCATTGGAGAACACCCAACATTAATACCATTCAAATTGATGTATATATACAAAGATTTTATAGAATCCATTAAACTGTAAACTTAATCTGTTTTGTTCACTCTTCCCTCAATACTTGAAATATTAATTTAAATTAGAAGAAATAGAAACAACGAAAAGGTGTCATTAGAGAGGGTATATAGATCGGTGATATCAACACCTAGAGCAGAAATCTCAACAAAAGTAGTGATTTAGATATCAATGATATAATTTATATGCGTTCACCTATTATTTCTGATAATGTAACTACACTCCATTAGTGCTTTATGTCTATTCAAATTCTAGCCATTCTTTACACCTGATAAAAAACGTATCTCTGGTGATCGATAGCAAATATATATGATGTGGTCTAAAAAGTCCACCCAAAAACCATGTTGTCAGATTCCCGTTTTCTTCCTTTCTTATGATTACTTAACTAATACAGATCAAATAAATGCAAAGTCTAAGTTATGTGAGTAAAGCTATTTTAACATTAAGTGTAGTTGTTCAACTCTAAACTTAATCTCTTTGAATCCACAATACTCGAAATATTACTTGAAATCAGGTAAAAAAATTGACACAGCAAAAATGTATCATTAATCCTATTAATGTAAGCCATTAACCCTATTCACATACTTTACCTCTTTTCAAATTCTAACAACGCATTGTTACCTACCGAGGAGCGATAATATACAGGCACGGTCGAGTCCAGGTAAAGATACACCCGGGATTCTGGTTTCGTAGAAATGATTTCAAACGATCATTTAAAGCGGATGTAAAATAATAGGTATATATATATATATATATATATATATATATATATATATATATATATAATTTATTTTTGTATCTTAAACCTTTTGTTAAATATTTTTTTCTAATATTTTCTTGGGTATAGGTTTTTCATTAGAGAAACAAAGGACAACAATTTTCTTTCTGACGTTTCGCTCTACATAGCGAGCTTCTTCAAAAGAGCTTGGTATATTTATTTTACATCTACAAAAATTACAGAATTTTTTATATAATAAACATATATCACAGCAATTACATTTTTATATTTTTAATTTAATTAAAATTAATAAAAACAAAACAGATTTTAAAATAGTCTTATAGTTTAAAATTTAAAACAATACAAACAGGTTAAAATAGTGAAAATTATAAAATAGTACATACCTTGAAAGTAGTTTTGTGTGTATGTTTAAAAATAAATTCAATTATGATCTTTGGTATGCAATTTGTATAGATAGATTTATTTTTATAAAAAGCAAAAAATAGGAAAAAAGATTATTATTTATTTTTTAATGACGTTCTTTCACCTGTATGAGTGTATATGAAATCGTTCCAAGCATCATTACATTATTTCTCATATTTACTATAGAGTCGCTTCAAGCATGTTTTATTCAAAAATCAAATTATAGTATATCTGACTTAAATTTTTGACATCTTGCTTGTCATTTACAACATTTTTATCTTTTTTTATGTGTATCATTTCTTTGATGACTAATTTATGATAATTTCTGTCAGTATCTAAAATATGGGTGTTTTTAAAATCAAATTCATGCTTAGATGTTTGTTCATGCTTATGTAAAGATGTCGATGCGTTTTTAGTATACTTGTGTCCATTCACTCTATTTTCAATATATTGTGTCGTCATGCCAATGTATTTCTTAGGACAATTTAGGCATGGAATTGCATATATTACGTTAGATCTTTTTTTGGTGGGAACTTTGCTTTTTAACTTCGTATAAAATGACCCAAGTAAATTGTTCGCCTTATGGCATACCGTTATGTTATGTTTATCCAAAATATATTTTATTTTTTCAGACAGTTGGTGTATATACGGTAATGCAATGAAAGTGTTTTGTGTTTTGGTATTGTTAACTTTATTTTTTTTGTTTGAGTTATAATGTAAATAGGTTCTTTGTTTAATTATTTTTTTTATGAGTAGTTTAGGAAAATGGTTCATTATTAGGGTCTCTTCTACTTTTTTTAGCACTTCTGCGAAACTCTATTAAAAACTCCGTAAAGACATATTTTGGTTAAAACGTTCATTATCACTTAAAACGACAATAGAACCCAAATATAAAAGCGGCCATAAGAGGTACGCTTTATCCCTTTTAAATTTCTAAAAACTCGCCGAGCGGCGGTAGCCAAAACAAGAGTGAGTCCATCCGGAAATTCGAATACAAAAGACTATTTTAAATGCAGGGTCTGGGTAATATGAATAAAGCTATTTTAACTTTAACTGTAGTTGTTAAATTCTAAACTTAATCTTTTGAACCCACAATATTCGAAATAATACATTAAATAAGATAAAATAAAATCAGAACAAAAAGGATTCAATAAAGGAACATATAGAACCCAAAGTCATTACAAATACTTTATCTCTTTTAAAATTCTAACAATACTTGTGACCTAATTCAAAAGGTAGGCATCTGTTGGGCGGTCAAAAACAGGTACAATAAGGTCCGAAAATACAATTGAACTCTTCGCCTCGGTAAAGGACGGCAGGTGGTGATGCACCTGGCGATCGATAGCTTGTATGACGTCACCCAAAAGATCCACCCCAGTTCCCCCCAGGCGGAGATCCTTATTTTTTAATAGGATTTATTATAATTATTTAATTAATATAGAGTAATTAATTAAAAACAATAGAAATAACCCTTTAGCCCATTGTTTTAAGGGAAAAACTGGATCAGGTTAGGTCGATTTTCGTTAATTAATGTAAAAAATAGCATAGGCTACGTATGCGGCCACCCTGGGGCTGCCTCTGGGGCGGCCCCTGAACTCTCATAAAGCCCCTACTACTATAATAGAACCCTTCGCCTCGGTAAAGGACGGCAGGTGGTGATGCACCTGGTGATCGATAGCTTGTATGACGTCACCCAAAAGATCCACCTCAGTTCCACCCAGGCGGAGATCCTTATTTTTTAATAGGATTTATTATAATTATTTAATTAATATAGAGTAATTAATTAAAAACAATAGAAATAACCCTTTAGCCCATTGTTTTAAGGGAAAAACTGGATCAGGTTAGGTCGATTTTCGTTAATTAATTAAAAAAATAGCATAGGCCACGTATGCAGCCACCCTGGGGCTGCCTCTGGGGTGGCCCCTGAACTCTAATAAAGCCCCTACTGACAGCTTTGAAACAATATGCGTTCCTGTGATTTTTTGTAGTGTTTCCTGTATAAACTATGTTTTTTTAGAGATAAGAAATTTTTTAAAATTGAATTGCTGCTGTCTCAGAGTTACCTAACAAGTAGTGCTGAAAGATTTTTGAATTAATTAAAAATATTCACGTTTTAGCAAAACCATCAGATGTAATTACAGTCCTTGCTGCTTTGCTGTAGGTTTTATTGGCTGTTCTCATTTACGATTGCTCACTCCAAGTTTTTCACAAACGATAGAAAACCGAGGCTTTTCGTTCACACGTGAAAAGGTCGAGGTGCTGAGCCTTGGGTGACGCGTTTTTGGAAACAATTGCGAAAAAATAAACTGATCAGCTTATTTTCGAGTCCGTAGAGATAATATAAAGATATCAGACCACGAATCCTCACGTTTAAAGAGAAAAATATAATTTTCGATTATTAGTACCTCTCTTTCTAATGGCGGAGCTAAAAATGACACTTCATACGCCACTGGATATCCCTTTTTACCTGATCGAAATTAAAAAGAGAGGTACTACTCATCTAAAATGTTCTACCTCTTTCTAAGCGTGAGCCAACTTTCTTCAGCAGATCCGCAATCTAAGTAATATTAATTTATGTTTCATATATGACTATTAATTACCCTTATATCTATGGCCTGATCTCGCCATTAATATCGTTTTTTTAATATCTTTTTGTTTTAAAAATTTGTGCAATGGCAGCAAAAAAACGGTTCATTTGAAGCAAGATGACTCTTATAGGGTTGTATGAAAACCATGCGATCCCATTGAAGTTGCAAGATATTCATTACAAAATGAAATGTTACAAAAACAGAATTATTGAAGCTGCATATATGCTATAAGCAATCTCTGAATATAGATGTAAGAAGCAAAGTTCATAAGTTGAAATACCAATTTAATGGATAAAAATAAAGAGGCTTCTTTAAAAACAGGTACGGGCACACCAAAAGTATATGAACCCACACTATGATGTTTTGAAAACTTGATGTTTTTAAAGGATGATGAATGTATAAGTTTATGTAATGTGGTAAGCTAATAATTAAATAATTTCTGAGTACCAATACTGTCGAATCAATTTGATATAGTATTGTTAAATTAAGTGACTTAAAAAATATTTAAATTAAATGCCGTTTTAATGAAAAATATAATAAGAGTATTTAATTTTGCAGGAAGGTATTGATATAACCCAAGCAATTAAAGCAACAGGCAAAAACTCTAACTCATAAATACTTTTTCATGTCTCATTGGAAGAACTAAATATGGATACAAGTCCGACATATTCCACTGCCTCTACAATAAAATCAAGGTGTAATATTCAGCATAAACAGTAATAAGCCATGCAACTGAAATCATAGAAGAGATAACCTCTATAGATTTTCAAGGTACTGTTATGTTTCTTGTTATGATTGTTATGTCATTACTAACCGTGCATTTTCAATATACAATATAACAATTTTTAGTCCAAATTTCTGTAGTCACATAAACCCTGATCTTTATAGAAAGACTTTTTGTAAAACTTAGAGATGAATATCATTATCAATCTATACAACAATTAGTAACTTTACACTTCCGTCTATGGTTGCATCAATATACCTTTATGAAATATGCTAGAATGAAAGCCCTTCTTTTACCTGATTTCAAAAATGTATAATACTTACTGTTTAGGCTAGCCATTATTTCAGATTGAATGAACAATAAATTGATTTAAAAATAAAAAGGTGATCTGCAAAACAAGTGCAATCTATACTAAAAAGTTCCAAGATACAAATCCTAAATCTCGATGGTCATTTCAGGTATTATATCTGACATAGTCGGACGACCAACTGCAGGCCTTGCCAGATACTCAAGCTGAAATTGCTCGTCTAAAAAAGTGTTATTGAATTTTTTAGGTTTTTTTTATTAATTTTTATGTGGCAATTCAGCCAGAATGTTTAAAATTCAATTCTCCAAAGCAAATCTTCAGATGTGGCTTTCTCCATTCGCTAAACGCATTTGTCAGAAGCATCATCTAATTCATTATTTATTAAAGACAAATTTCCAGTATTCTACAGCAGCACAGAGCGAACGCCCTACAAACGTTGTTTAGGTAAAAGAAGAACTGTTAGTTCACAAGTCATTGATGAAATTGCAAATTTTTTTACATCCATTTATCTTTTAAGGTAACATTAACATTACTTAGTGATTTATTAAAACAAATCAAAAATACAGACCGAAGACAAATAGTTTACCAACTCATTACGACATCTTCATATTGTCAAAAATATCAAAAGTGTAAAACAAAAAATTACTAGTAATTAAAACAATAGTGAAAAATCCCTAAAATCAGCTAATGGGTCACAGCATAGACGAGGTATACTTCTTCTTCTATGATCACTGTTATAACTCGGGATGGGCACCCGTAAGTGAAGACACGCCACTAAAAAATATTTTTCCTATTGAAACTACGGTACTATATGGCTAAGACTATAAGTAATTCACCTTGGTTAGTAGTTGCTCAATACAATAAACTTAGATATTTTAATAATAATTCTAAATTCAAATTTTTAATAATTTTAAAAACGGTTATTTCGTAACAAATTAATATAAGAATTTTTTTTTAGTTCTGAAAACCTCAATAATACGCTGCGACCAAATAACAACGTATTAGACTAAAACGACATACTTATGTCATTTTGTGCCTATCATATCATTTTACACTCGTTAGATATTTTTAAAAATATTAATTAAAGCATACGTCATACCTCAAATCTACAGACATAAAAAATAATATAAACCAATTTAAAATATGTAAAAAAAAAACCTACTTATTTTTGTTAACTTGTCAAGGGCTAAATTAATTCGTAGTCTAAAAAATTATGGAGATTGAAAGATGCACATATAAAATTTGCATAAACAGATCGATGCTTGATACTTTTTTTTTTCTTTTTCATAGATAGTACAGTTAGTTTTAAACGGTGAATTTCACGTCACATTATCTGGCTATGTCCTTTAAAGACAGTCTAACCTCTCATAATATGAAAGTATATATATTGTTGACTATTAAACTGTACTCGTATTCAAATTATAAATTTTTTGATAAATTTTATGGTAAAATGTTAAGGTTTCTTGTGGATATTATTTAAACGTAGGTAGATTCATTATGATTTATAAGATTTCCTCAATAATCAAGTTGACATAATGAGATATTTTGCATGTTTGATGTTTTGCAATAAATATCATAGACAGTAACATTGAAAATTGTATATCAATATTGCTGATATTTTTAAGGAAATAATAGAACAAGGACTTATACCATGTTTAGCTTGTTAAATTCGTAATTTACGGCGCATATCTTTAGATAAAATTATTTTCATTCTATGTTATATGTCAGATACTGGTGTGTAAATATAATGGAGGTTATCATAGATGATGACGTGTGATGAGTAATGAATATGTTTTGGCATTCAATGTATAATTGAGTTTTTGGTATATTAAATTATTTATTACATATTCAAACCAGATCTTCAAAAATTAATTTTGAGATGTTCAGAAAAACGTATTTTAAATATAACCCTATGTAGTCTTAAAAGAGCTTATTTTTACATTTGTTATAGTAATTATTTTATACAAGGCGTCCGGCAAGTATATGTTTCATATAATTTTTTTCCTATCGTATCGGAGATATGGACTGAAAATTGGTTTACAATGATTTACCTTTTAAGCTGTACCTTTTGAGCAGACTTCTTTATTTTAATAAAATTTTGACATGTGATATAATCGATCTTCTTCTTCAAGTGTAACCTCAAAAGATACACCCTTATCCAACATTTCTCTCGCACTAAATCTTCCCTTTTGATGAATTGCAATAGGTGGTATTTTTTCCCTCTCAATATGTGATATGTGATCCAAATATTCGATTTCTCGATTTTTGTTCATATTTCATAATACTTCAATATTCGCCACTTTATCTACTGATGGTATTCTAGATATAATTTTATATCGACATTTTAAATGGCTCTAATTTGCTTATTTTCTTTTTGTGTAGCATATGTATCTACGCTGTAGAGTCGAACCGAGAAAACATAGCTTCTAACTAATCACATTTAGCCCGGGTTTTTCCAACTCTCTTTCGGACTTCATCTGTGATGTCGTTATTGTTATTAAGAGTTGTTCCTAAATAGTTATATTTAGGTACTGGTTTAACGGAATAGTTACTTTTGCATCCGTTTTTTTTTTGATGTTATCATAAATCCTTTTTCTTCATGACAGTAACTATCCTGTCTAAAATACTTTGCAATTCATCCAAAGATTTTGCTATTAGAACGGTATCATCCCCATATCGGATATTTTCTATTGGTTTGCCCTATTCCAACCTATTTTTCTTCTATGATTTCTTCTGAATATAGGTTAAACAGCAAGGGCGATAGCACAAATTCCTGTCTTGCACCTTTCTTGATTTGGATTTCGTCTGTTGTAAGATTATCAACACGCACCACTGTTCTCTGATCTCTAGAGAAGTTAGTTAATATTCTTAAATTTCGGATATCCCATTGTTTTGTCTTTAGTATCTGTACAGATTAGTCATATTTAACTTTGTTGCATTCCTTGTTGTAATCTATAAAGCAGATCTAAACATTTTGATTTCCATCAAGACATCTTTGAGCCAGAATGTTGTTGTAGGTCAACCAAGCTTCGTGAATTTCAAGACCGTTGCAAAATTCAAATTGTTTCTTCTATTTCTGTCTTCAGTTTCCTATAAACTCTATTACGGATTATTTTGAAAAAAAAAATTAACATAGCACTCATCGAGCTGATTGTTCGATGAGTGCTATGCATTGCATTCCACGTGTCTCTTTGGGAATAGTGACAAACGTGGTAACCAGCTAATCCTGTGGAATAATACCATGTTCGTAGACCTAATGGAATAACTCTACAAACAAGTACATTTGCTCCTCTTTCTCAGTTTTAGAATCTCTACTGGTAATTCATCAGGTCCAGATATTTTTTTTTTGTTTTTGATGATTTGATGACTGCAATCACTTCTTCTGTTATTATGTCTAGCCCTATTTTCTGTTGCAAATTGTCGAAGTTCACTATTTGTTTACCGTGTTCAAAGAGAGTTCTATACCTTTCTTTCATAATGTTAGTTTTTGTTTTAGGTCTGTCATTTGTTTTTTTATGTACCTGCTCTTTGTCATTTCTTTGATCTTTTTATGAAGGTTAAAGGAGTCATACTTTTATCTACTACTACACAGTTACTTAATTAATACTAGTTGTCATTAGCAAACTTAAGGATTATACTAACATATATATATATATATATATATATATATATATATATATATATATATATATATATATATATATATCCAGAAAGTTTACTACATCGAAGAACATTTGAAAGAGTTGATAGAAAGGAATCAAATAGGATGGAGCATAACTAAAACTTTAACAAAAAATAAAAATTTCTTTTTGATAAAATATTCGACAGCTTTGATTATGGCGAACAGTCCTCTCCTCGTGGCAAAATAGTTTCTTTCGAGTTTTGAATGCACTCTATATAAATATTCAATAACTTGTTCTTGGGCATGCTGTATCTGAGACAATACAGCTCCTATCCCTACGTTGCTGACATTAGTAGCCGATCTTGTGGATAGCCTAAAATGGGGCTAGAACATAAGGGCAGCTTTTAGTTTCCGAAAAGCTTGATCACAATCAGAATTCCATTGATAAGCAATCTTTTCTTCAATAAGCTTATGCAAGGATGAAACAATGAAAGATTCTTAATTCATGTTTGTCACGTGATCAGGGCAAATCTTTTAAATTCTTGTAAAAACTTCCTGTAGATTCCGTAAGCACTTATCAAATGATTTTCCCATAACGATGACATCATCAGTATAGACTAGGTTTGGTTTCCATGTAAAACCTAGTATTACTGTTTCTATTTGTCGCTCCAAGGTGGCAGGATCATTGCAGGATCCGAATAATATAACATTAAAATGATATAGACTCACTCTAGTGGAAAAGGCTGTCCTTTCCTTTTCTTTATCCTGGATACCTACTTACCAATATTCACTTTTCAAATTCAGTATGAAGAACTATTGTGATCCAGCAAATGTTAGTCAAAAGGTCAATTCTAGGATGCGGGTAGCTATCTTCCTCAGTAATGTCATTAAGCTTCCTGTAGTCAACACTAAATCTATCGTTTTTGGCTACCAATACAACAGAAGATGATCAAGGATTAGACGATTCCTCTATAATTCCCTCATTCAGCATTTTTTCTACAAGTGACTTTACTTCCTAGAATTTGGCTATAAGAAGTCGTCTAGATAGCTAGTATATTGGTTGTGCATGGCCAATATTTATTTCAAACTGGATGATGTTGGTCCTACCGGTATTTCCATCTTTTGTTTCACAAACATCATTGTGCTTTCTTATAAACTTTTTGACTTCTTCATTTTCTTGTGGCGAAAAGTGTTTCTAGTTTGTCAAGAGCTCCTCAATTAGTCCGTTATATGACGATTTTGATGTATCTTTACCAGGTTCTTCACATTTTACTACCCATTTTACTGGTTCGTATAATGCTAACTTCGCCAATTAATTCTGATATCGTTGAAAAAAATATTGGCTATTTATATTGGTATCATGTCACCTGATTGATTCACCACCAGGTATTTACAGAGTTTATTAGAACGTTGAACTAATCCGAGGTGGGTTCCAGAACTTCTGTCCTTATATAATAATACAATATTTCTATAATGACATGTCTGAAATCAGACAGTTATTCGTTACAATATTCGTTCTGTCGAATTCTCCTAGTTCTTCGTTATAGCATATTTAAGTATTTAATACTGCTTTGAATTATAATTTTTTATATTTTTACTTACTTTCTAAGCTTTTTACTTCCCCAGTATATAACGATGTCGTCTAATTATTGATATTTTACAGTCTCGTATGTAACATCCTGCTGACACATCATGGAATAATAATTTAGATAAACAGTTAATTTCAGTAAATTTTGCTCTTGATTGATACAGCTAAAGTAATTAAAGAGTCAAAACGAGTATGGGAAGAAAAGTAAAATTTACAAAGAATAACTGTCCATATTTCTGTAAGGATTTAAAGAAAACAGGCAACTTTTTAGATGCATTTAAAGATAGTTAAATATCTACACAGCTCGAAACACAGTAATTGATTGGTCGCTTACACTCTTCAACGAAATGGTACTATACCAGTTATTTTAGTTATGATATTCAGGATGATATTCAGGATTTCTTCCTTTTATTGACTGTTGGACCATGGTAGTTAACGATACTTTGTCAGAGTAAACAATAATTTAATGTTTCGAAAAAATGTCATTCTTGATAAAGTTTTTAACTTATTTGAAAATAAGATTTGGCTAGAAAAAATTTCCTATATTATACAAGGTAGTAGCAAATTAATAATACTTTAAACTGGCCAAGACTAAACTACGATTTTTAATTTTTGATAGGAATAGTAATTTTAAATCACTCATATCATATTACACTACTACATAACAAAGTTAACCGAAATTGTAATCACATATTGATAATAGAGAAGATCACTACTTTCTTTCAAAAAATTCAGTTACTTACAAACTTCTCAAAGCAATCTCGAAATTCATGAAAACTATTGCCTTCTTTCATCTAAAGATAATGTTGAAAAAATGAATAATGCTTCCTTTCAATGCAAAAATATAATTTTCTAGCGAAATGTGGGAAACAATTTTTTTAGTCTTTCCTAAATTCGGTAAATCGCGCTATTAAAAATGACTTAATAGAGACTATTTTTTTTTAGTTCGTGCATTTAAATTACCCAAATTAGGTATTTTTTTTTAGAAAAGCTGAAAATGTAAGTGGCGTTTACATTAAAATATTGTTTAGGAAGCTAAAGAAATAAGGTGATGTATGTTTTAGTTACGAAAAATGAAATAATTCACAATTTCTCAAATATGACATATTTAAAAAATTCAATAAGTTTCAAATAATCTTGTTATAATCTAATAACCATATTAACTATTACCAATTGATTATAATTTAAGAAAATTTATTACATAGTTATAGCAACAACCTATTTGGTATTCACATTTAATTTTCTTTTTTGGCAGTATTGCGAGCGGGAATTTAACGTGCATGGCCCTTCAGTGGTTGGATCAAGGTCGATCTCTTGTTCAATCTTGAATCGCACCAAATGCCTACTTATGTTGTGTCTTCTTTCTTTGAAGTGAGAAGAGCTTCGGCTCGAGCCCCCTTTTGAGACCAAAGCCAGAAACTGACCGAAACCAAGTGACGAGTTTTGCATTGTCTAATTTTTCAATCATTTACTATGTTTATAATAATTGTGTTTCTTGTTACTCTTCACAGGTAAGTAATGTATTTATTTTAATTTTATGGTATGAGATCGATACTTAAAAGAGCCCAAACCAAATTTAACAATTTTATAAATAAAATTAGTAGAATATCGTTGTTGAGAATATCACTGTCGGACACAATCAGAAATTATTTCAAATCGGTCTTTCATTATCATTCAAATATAGGAAGTGTCGCCTTTCAGAGATCAGTATATTTAGAATAAATTTAAACATGTCAAAGTCTAGGATTCTTGGTGGAATTTGTAACTGAAATAAAATATAAGATGCTCCAATTAAAATAAGAAACTTAGTAATGGTCTCACCAAAATAACAGTCGCTGAATAAGAATTTGCTTAACATAATTTAACTTTGACACTAATTTCTGCTTATCTGAATCACCCTGTAGAATTACTAAATATAAGTTTTAAAAAATTGTAAAATATTTATATTTGATGAAAAACCTAATAAAAGGCCTATCCAAATTTGTATTAAATATATGTACATGTGTGCTAGCTCAATAAAAATCAATGTCGTTTTACTACGGATTTAGTATATTAGAAATAGATTATAAATATGTCAAAATTTTATTGAAATCATACTTGAGAAAAAATTAGCTTAATTTTTAAATAAAAATTAAGGAATATTAATACAGATTTAATATAGATAGAAGTTGAAAACTTCCCAATTGCGAGTGTGGCTATAATGACCATCCAATAATAACAAAACGAGGCCATTTTGAGATGATTTAAGTGCATAAAATAATAAAAACTACTTTCTGAAGAGATTTTGTTGAATCCATCCACTGGAATGCACGTTATAAATTGTTCCTTGGGGAGCTTCACGAACTAACTGGTCATTTCCATTTTTTCTGGGATATATTAACATTGGTGGTAAAAATTGTCCTGTCGTTTACCTTTTCGACCAATTAGAGTAAGTATCTTGCCATGTACTATTGATAAGTCTGTCATCGACGCTGAATATTCTGTACGGTGGAAAATTGTATTCCTTGTACTCCTGTTCAAGATAATCAAAAAATCGTGATGCGTTTTCGGAATTAAAACAAAGAGCTGTTGCAAAGAGGCTTTCCTAGAGAAACTATTTCCCTACGGCGAAGTAAAAATCTATCGAGCCAGTTTCGTTCTGAAATTTCTTTCCTAAAGGAATTATCCTTATTATTTTGTTTAACTAGTGTGTACGCCTTAATTCGAATGTATCGTCTGGTGAGAACATAAAACTTTGCCTCTTTTGTGAGAATATAATCTTCTGTTGTTTGTCAAGAGCAGTTGCAGTTATGCGGTCAGGATCTCCATCAAGTTTCAAAAGTCTTTTGAAAGTAGATCTTAGTACATCATATGTTTTTGCTGCCTGTCAACAAGGTAACGAGTATTCTTTAACAGAAATTATTTCACTCGTCATATTTTTGGGATCTCACTGCTTTCTTTTATTTTTTGAAACGTATTTTTGCCTTGTTGGAGGCATTTTTACCTAAAAAAAAATAATATTTCAATTTTCTAGAACAATACACTAAATGTGGTCTGAATATGGGCCTGGCTCATATCTCGAATAACATATTCCAAACATAACCACAAAAATGTCAACATATTAACAAAGTACTTAAATACAATATGAGGCAAAACCCATTAAAACATCTCAAAGGGTAATATTTCTAGTAAACATTTACCAATTTTCAACTTGAAATATTCAAAATTGTTAACGAAAATACAAAATTTTTACGCGCTTGAATAAATATTTACAACAATCAGCATCTCAACTTGTCCACAGCTTCTCTACGTCACATTTGTTTAAATAGCCGAAGTTAGATATTTGTTTATGGATCAATGGTGTAAAGATTAGGCTATGCTACACATAGCGTAGGTCCATGTTGAAGCCAATAAAAGGCTGGGTCATAATATCAGTATGGCCCATATTCGGACCTTCTCCTCTATAACAAAAATTGGAGTTTCTTCTAAAATTTTGGTTCAAACAATTAAGAGCTTCAAACATTATTAATATAGAAAATTGGTGATCAAATATCAAGACAGAATTGCCGCCACAACACTTATTGTTTATTTAGCTTAAACTTTAGTTCGAATAGCTAAATAGTGTAGGTTTTGTTTATTTACTTAATAAATTAGTCTAACTTTTTTAGGAAGATTGTTATTTTGTTTTTTGAACCAAAAAATCAAGTTCTTTTCACTAAAAAAACAAATTATCATAACCAAATTTTAGCAATCATTACAAAGTTTTTAAGAATACGGGAGTTCTTTAGCGTCAGCCGTTGTCACAAACCCATATTACACAAAAATGATTATTAAGCCACTCCGTGGGCAGAATGCGTCGAAATACATAGCTCTCCTATACTTCAGTGAATGAGGTTCCAAGTGGGTATTAAAATATATTTGCAATTATTCTATTCAACTGTTTTGGTAACACGTGCCATCAAAAAAGTACAGCTCAATAATTCCTAGAGCATTCAAAATACTTACTTTCTGATAATATTGCCATCCAGCTGGATTTTTGAATTGCGGATTTCTATTGATTGCTTCGGTGCGGGCTACGAAAATAAAATTAACTTACAAAAATTTTGATTACACCCTATTTTTTCCTCACCCTAATCTTTTAGGGAATCATTTCCTGCCTCTAAACGTTGACTGAAAATGGTCTTAAAAAAGGAACATTTTACTAGCTTTGAGCGTTATTTCAATGTGACTTTTAGAGATTTAGCCAGAAATGGGGTGGAAGGTATTATTTATTTCATGATTTCATTATGTGCATTAATAATTTGGTCATATGAGAATAGTACACTGCTGACATGTTGCTGTTTTCATTCCAACCTCATAGCGGAAAGGTTATGGGCTAGTAGTATGACTAGAATATATTACACTTTCCTGCAACATACAGATAACAATTATTGTTCTGGCTGTTCTTTCCTTCTAATCTTTATATGAAGCCCTTTAACATAATCTATAAAAATTCAATAGAAAAGCGCACCGTAAGACTTTGCGTTGAAATTATTATTGAAAATTATTATTGGTGGTTTTTTCTACACAAATTCTGTAAGCATGGCTATTATTTCGCTGGTTTGGTTTTTAAGTATTTAATCACACATGTATTCATTTATAAACCACTATTTCACAGCTAAAATTATTACAACAAAAGTTTACACTCAATGTTATTTCTATTAAACTTTTATATCTTAACAGTTCATTCAAGTTAGGTATAAACGCCCAATTCACTCCATTACAGTGAATCAATCAAAAGATTACTTTTACAAAGCAGCAGATCTTGAAAGTTTGCAGTTAGCTAGAAACAGGGTCTTAGGCACTATTCATTTCCTGTTTGAATTATGACCATTAATGACTTGACATGAATAATACACTGTTGATATGTTGCTGCATCATTCTGACTTCATAGCGAAGAGATTAATCATAACACAGCTAAAATATATTACACTTTCTCGCAACATCCAATAAAAAATTATTGCTAGACTATATTTCACTTTCATACATAGCGGAAGTCAATCAAAATATAACAATTTTAAATCGATATACAAATTGCGTTCGCCTGAATATATGAAAAAAAAAAGGATTGCTTGACTTTAATTCGTTCCTAAAACTACTTAAAATTAAATGCATACAATTATAGCCGTACGAGAGGAAAATAATATATTGTAAAATATTTAATGAGCCATTAAAAATTTGTAATTGCTTCACTTATCTGGATAACATCACTTACTACTTTATTTAATTTTGATTTTTCCACGGCATAGGTAGTAAATATTTATTATATTTACAAAAAAGTACTAACGAATTGAGGAATACATAACAGTAGACAAGCTAGCAGCAAACTGTGGTAACTGATTATAATAATTTTATGTCAAAAATGGTAAATACCCATAAAAGTTTTGAAAACGGATATAATTAGTAAAAAGTTACTGGACCGCACGAACAAAATTGCACCTTAACAACTTCCTACTAATGTTTAAAAAAAACTTGAAAACATATTTTAAGAAAACTACTAATGGATAAATAAATTAGTGAACTTACCCAGCTCAATTAAATTTTTCGATGAAATTGCAAAATACGCAAATCCTTTCGTAAAAAATTAGTTGAAATCTTGTTATTTTTTGTTCAAATTTGAATATTTATATTATAATGTAATCATTATGTTTATATCAAAAGTGCCTTGAAAAAGACGTTTTTAAAATAAACTTACTTAAAATAAACACTACTTTCCAGGGTAATGTAATTTCAAATACTAGATCTATTTTCTTTACATATAAAATAAGTAACTAAGGACTGGTCAGTTGACAGGTTTTTTATTGCATTTTTCCCCCAAAATCCTAATTTCATTCTGTGACGCGTTTTACGTAAGAGGAGCAGGTAGTCATACTCTACGGATTTACTTTCATTACGGCAGCGTAACATCAGTCAGTGGATATTTCCCGTACAGACAGTCATCGGTCAAATGCTCAGCGCAGGGGTATCGGTTTGACGGTATCTACATCTAATCGGGATGTCCCTGCTCTCTGAACTGTTCAACGCTTTGACGGCCCGATGTTCAAAATATCCACTCGGTGGTCGGTTCTCGGGCCCACCCTCGGGATTAATGTGGTCGAGGGCCCACTTATGTACCGGACAGCTTATTACAGTGAAGAAACGGCAAGCTAAGGGTCAATTGCGCGTATTAGTGCTGGCTACCGGCTGCCAGTTGTTACCTGTAATGTTAAAAATGGGACTAGGAAATGAAACAAACGGTTTTAAAACATCCTGTATCCTGTATTCCATACTTTTATATAGCTATGGCCCAAAAACTAACTTACAACCTAAGATGCACAATAATATAAACCAATAAGCAGTTTAGAGGGCAAGAGTATGTCATGAGAGCTGTTCACGGTAGCTCGTACTGGTCGGTAGCGCTGAAGACGGTAACCCGACGGTATCATTCAAGACGCTGTTTTCGTTACCTCGTATTACGCGGTTGGAACGCTATTCACGGCTTGTACTCAAATTATCGCGTTTCGTGTCTAAAATCTGCGGTCGCTATTCACGACGCTTCGTACTAAAATTCGACCAAAGACGGAATACACGGTATGGCCAAACAGTAATCCGGAATCGATCGGCGGTAGGCGACGTCTCTTCACGGCGGCTGAAATCTGTACACGCGGTAGCGGCGATACACGTTGGTGAGGCAATTGTTAAGCGCCCTTATCAACGGACAATGGAGGACACCTGTCGGTAAAACATATTCCTGGTCAATACGGAAACAAAAACAAAAACTGACGGCATTCAGTGCGTGTGTGTATAGGTAACGGTAGGAACGAAGGTAAGGGTCCTCGACAATGTCGACCAATAGCGGTAGGAAATTAGGAAAGAAACCGACACTGCCCGTACTTATAAGGGTCTTAGGCAGTGACGGTAGAATGACACAACATTGCCCGTACTTACAAGGGTCCTGCTAGCCATTAGCGGGGTAGGACGTAAGTAAGGAAGTGGACCGTGAAACATCATATACACACAAGCCTAGCCTCACCTACATTCCTAGACCAGGAAAGCGCAGTCTGGCCGGCGACCCAGGTAGTCTATTGAGACTGTTGACCCAAGTGGAGAACGTGCAGTTCTCCCCGAAATAATAGTCAGGTCGAGCTTAAGTAATCGGTCCGAGCTCCCACTACTCGCATACAATACTACTGTATACGGTGCGCGATTATTATGGACGGATGCTCTGAAAATCATCGAAAAATCGTATTTCTCGGCATTGGGCGACAAATCTAATTATATAACGGTAATATTGAAACTTAAAGCATTCTTTTCCCATAAGAATCAGATTTTTCGGATGTTTCAAAAATAAATTAAATCCCGGGGAACATACTCATGCCCAAAAATTGAGTCACTTCGTTACAATTCTAAATTAAAATATTCTAATGGAACAAATATTAATTATTCTATACTGTTTAACAAGAAGTATATTCTACTAAAATGACTAATTAAATAATCACAATGTAGATAAATTTTATCCGTGGAAACGGGATAGTATATTTTTTTATTACCACCCAAGAAAGTCGAAAAGAAAAAAAAATCAGTTATCGTACTTAAGCGTAATCTCAACTTTATTTTCTTTAAGTCGTATAAATGTTTTCTTAAAAATATATAACCGCAGTCATTTTATGACGACATAAACTAAAAGACCATCTATAAGATTTATAAATAAATCTGTCAAAGAAATCTTACATGGGTTACGTAATTAAAACCGAAGAGATAAGAGCCGAGAGAGATCTTATCATGTGGTATATGTAAAATACCCTTAAAATGTATTAAAATATTGAGCGACTTTCCCATTATTAGGAAACAAAAGAATAATCAAATAAATCACTATAATGGAATAAATCGTTTGAAAACATAGACAAAGAATTAATATGCTGCTGTTTTTCCTGTGAATAAAATGACCTTTAGGTTTTTTTCCCAGTGGTTATCTTATTATTCTTTTCGTTATGGAAAGACCTAGAATATTTACCCTTTTGTATAAAAAATAACATTAAGATGCTCCAATTTAGATCAATTCAGGAATTAAGTATTCGGTATAAAAGGGCTAACGCCCTCTACAGTCTGGAATTCGTTAAGTGCGGTACGATATTGGAAATAGGTCATAGAAAATTATGTGTAGTGTATATTCGGCAGGAATGAAGGTTTTATTTGTTTTGTTTGGTTTTTCATTTCATTTGAAGATTTACGGGAATCTATTGTGTTATTTAATCGAGAATTTAGCAACTTTAATACTTTTTGTTTAAATAATATAAATAGCTATTTTTACCATTTTTATTCTTTTTTCTGCTTAATATTTTTGAAAGCTATTTATACATTTTATCTTCTAAATTGGGTTTTACATTTTTGCTAATAGAACGGTAACGGGAGCAATTATGTTAGTTACTTTGATATTGTTATTGATTACTAATTTTAAGTTTCTCATTGTAACTAATTTCGATTCCTATTTATTTATGTTAATAGATTTAAGAGAAACTTGTTTTGTTTAATTTATAAAAACCTTCACGCGTTTAAATTCGCGGACGCACTGCCGTGAGAGTTTCAAACAAGGGATGTCATGTGACCAGCTAATTAGCAGCCTTACCTGAGTCCTGAAGTCCTGAGTCATGGTTAAGGTATGCTTAAATAACCTCTACTTGTTTAGAATTAAAACTGCAAAAGCGAAGATCAGCGTCCGGACTTTCAGGGAGCTTTTGTCCTTGTGATAATTATTTATAGGTTTTTAAAATAGCTTCAAATTAATATGAGACAGCAGTATGCTTGTAGACAGAACAGCCAAAGCTACCCAAAATATTTCATTTACAAGAGTCCATGACCAAATGCTATCACAATACGTAAAGCCCACAAGGTTGCTCATCAAACATCGGTCAGCCCAGCACAGGAACATGAATTTACTGTTAATAGAAAATTCCAAAAGTTATTCGAAGATGTGACGAACCAGCTTTGAAGCTCCATATTGTAATTGTTTGAAAAAAACAAATAAGTAAAGAAGCCAAGAAAATCCACACAGAAGAAATAATCAGGACGGCCATTCATATAACAAGCCTAAAAGCTAAACTCGCTCGAAATTATAACAACCAAATAAGAATATCACAACAGAACATGAATTAAATAAATTACTAGGCTATGTTCCTTTAAACATCAGTACTATCAGCAAGATGAAGCTCTAGTACAGTTCCTGCCTCAGGTCATGCAACATTAGATGAATGGTTTTCAGAGCGTTGGATTGGTAGCGATGGTTCTATTGGTTAGCATCCAAGATCTTTTAAGTTTACTCCAGTAGTTTATTGTGTATAAGACTGGTTTAAAAACAAGTTATACAGAGTAAAAGTCAATACAAATTAGTTTGTAAAGTAATAAATCCATGAAGCCAAAACAGAAAATGTTTAAAAATTAATGTTCGTGGGGAATTTTGTAATAACGCCATTTGAGAATAGATAAAAATCGGATAACATTTCATTTTTTCGATTACTTTTTGGTAAAGAAAACACTCTACGGAACAAAAACTGCTTAAACTAAATTTCCCGAAATCACTTGGAATATTTCTAGGTAGACCCTGACTTTTTTCTGCGATAATGACATACATGGAGACTTGCATACATCACTGATATCTAAACACAAAATTGGAATCTATACTCCTTACAATTTCTTCACCTCCAAAAAAAGCCCACACAATCTTCAACTAATAAGCTCATAGTCACCGTTATTTAGAACTAAACAGGATAACTAATTGGTTAATGCATGCCGAAGGACAGTACAATAATATCAATAACCTACTTAATTAATACGTACTCCCTAGAAGCTGTGAGACTTTGATGTTGGTGGGATCGCTTAAGTAACTGTCTTTTTGATAGTGAAAACCGACGAACAGCTTACGCGTACCAGGAGTAACGGCATGAAAAAGGGGGTCTTCCCTTCCATGTGTCGTAGCACCTCTGGGACTGTGAAGCGTGGGGTGGGGTTCTTTTTCGCGGAGCCCGCTTGTTATACACTGTGTCTTGCGGGCCGGTGGAGGTGGGGGAAGTGTCTACAAAATGTGGGAGCTTGCCTTCATTGGCCGGCTAAGTAGATGGGAGCCACTAAAATCCCCCAAGCCAACGTAAAACAGCATATGCAGAGGTTTGCGTGATAAAGATGATGCTTTATTTTGAATATGCGAACTCTGAATACCTGGGGACCACAAGTTTTAAAAACTCTTGCTCCTGCATGAATTTCGAATTTAAAAAACAAAAAGCGGAACACGTCATACGGACAATTCAGAAAACTCACTCACTCCCTCGAGTGAGACAGCCTCACAAGGAAAGAACAAGTGGAGAAAGTGATAAAGAAATAAGGAAGAAGGCAGCGAGCGAAACTGCTCTTTCTACATCCTCCACCTCCTTTATGAAGCGGGAAGCCCTCCGTCAAAAAGAAAAGACAGAAAAGAGGAAGAAAAACTCACCTTCACTACCTAAACTGGGAAAACCAAAAGGTAGAGACGATCTTCTAAGGCCAAAACTAAGTGGAGCAGAAGTAAAGTGTTACCTGCGCTATATCAATGAAGAGCTAGCACCAGAGGAAACCAGGAAGAAGGCGGCAGAACATAAAGCTACTGAAGATCAAAAGAATAAATTAAAACGTAGGCGGGAGGACGCAGGTGTAACTCCATCGCAAAAACCAGAAACAAAGAAGAGAATAACGGACAAGGCCAGCGCCACCTCCTCTACTGGTGGGAGCTATATTGCTGCTCTGAAATTAAACAAGATTGCCACCCTCCCCAAAACGTTCCCTAAGACTACCCTCAGTGCGAATGAGTAGACTCTGTTGAAGGAGGCATTAGTAGAAGAGATGTACAAAGGGTGAAAGCATAAGCTCCAGTTCAAAAGCATCCATTTTCGTCCGGGTATGATCCTGATGGACAGTGAAACACCACAGTAGGCAGAATGGCTCCGGGCGAAGGTACCGAAGCTGAAAGGCTGGAACAAGATAGAACTGATAGTGTGCAAAAGAGATGACTTCCCAAATGCTCACACAGTAACAATATTTCTACCCGACAGCCAAGAAACAGCAACAGAAAAGTTTCTACAGCTAATAGAAGCCCATAACGATGGGATAAGAACATCACAATGGAGAGTTATTAACCTAAAGGACGAAGGTAGATTCCAAATACTGAGGGCAGGAATCGACGACCTATCTTGCCAGAAAATCAGGGACAACGGGCACATCATCCAGTATCAGTTTAGGAAAATCCCCGTGCACGCTCTAAAGAATGATAGGGAGGAAATGGGAGAAGTGACTCCTATTACTTCCAAAGACGACGATGTGGAGAACGTGGGGAGTATCCACATCTTCAAACCTTTATCTCGGAGTACTATCATCCGACGAAACAACAACGAAGATCGAAGAAACCGAAGGAGAAGATGATGGGGAAGCATCACCGTCATAGGAGTCTCATAATAACAGAAAAATGGCAGGCATCATTATCGCCCAAGTAAATATCCACCATACTAAGGACGCCTCATCTGTAATCGCTATAACGTTCACTAAAAACCGGCTGAGGATTACGCTTATCCAAAAATCCCGGGTCAATAGAAATCAGGTGAAGGAATTACACTGCAAGGATTCTAAAATAATATATCATGTCAATAATGACATACACAGAACATGTGTCAAAGTAAGAAAAATTATACATTATTTTTGTCTTACAGAATTTTTAACGAGAGACCTCGTTCTTATTCGAGCATACCTCGAACTGAAGAAGAAGAAGCTAGAGATCATCATAAATTCATGCTACTTTACAGAAGCCAGGCCTGTACCATCGCTAAAGTACAGAGTACTGCCAGAAAAAGAAACTGCCACTAATATTGGAGTGTGCTGCCAACGGTCACAATACAATTTGAGGCAGCAAGGACACCAATCAAAGAGGTTAGCAACTTTTAAAATACATCTTCAAATGTAATATTATCATAAAGAACATAGAAAATGACCTCACATTTGTAACGAGAGTAAGGGATGAAATATTGGATATCACATTAAGCACACCAGGATTAAGAGGCCTAGTAGAAAACTGGAGGGTATTGAATGAACCTTCTCTGTCAGATCAAAGAATAATCGCATTCAGTTTAGAAACCGATCCTAAAATTTGAAAACAAACTTAGCACATATGCAGAACAGAAGACGCGATAAGCACAATCTGGAGCTGGAAAATGACCTAAAAGAAGTAAATGAGGCAATACTCGGAGCCTACGAATCGAGCTGCTCCTTACAAACAAGTAAAAGTTGTAGGGATTCACCTTGATGGAATGATCATCTGTCAGAGCTAAAATCAGAAGCGCTCAAATCCTTTAATAGAGCCAAGCAAGACCGATACAAAGTTATGGCGAAGGGTAGGAAGGAAACAGCAATGGCACTAAAAAGCGAGACGGTAGCTTAGCGGAGAGCGAGTAGGAAAGATCATTATTCTTACTTAACACTCACTTTTCGGGGATAGACCGCGAATGATGCAATAGTACAGCACGAAATGCCTACCAAAGAAGCTATAGCAATGATCAGATACATATGCAGTAGCGGTCGTCTAAAATGGGCAATAAACACCTTCCGACCATTTAAAATCCCAGGAGTGGATGAAATAATCTCTGAGCCCTGCTCCAACGAGGGCAGGAAGAGATTTTACCACACACAGTACGCATTAACCAAAATAGCCTGGATTTGGACTATATAACAAAATTATGGAGAAAGGCCAGAGTTATGTTCATTCTGAAAGCGAAAAAAAAAGACACTACACACCCTAAATCTCTGCGACCTATCATTCTCACATCGTTTGTTTTAAAAACGATGGAGAAAGCAGTAAAATTATATCAGAAGAGAAATTCTTGAATAGGCGCCACTGCACCCTCATCAACATGCGTATCAGGCGGGTACGTCTACGGAAGCAACACATGAGATTCAAGAGTCATTAAACAGTAAGGAAACCATAATATGTGCCTTTCTTGATATAGAAGGGGCTTTTAACAACACTCTACATGAGGCAGTCAGAAGAGCACTTGATGACAGGGGAGTGGACCAAACGGCGGCCGCATTCATATTATTAACATTGTTTAACTTAAAGAATTATATTAATAAATAAGTGAAAAATTGTAAATAAAAATATGTATTCTCCATTTTAGTGTCATATTCTTCAGTTTAATTAAAAACCGATGATTTCTTTAAAGAAATATCTACGGATACTTTAAATACTCATTTGCAACTGTACTCTATTTTTCAAAAAATTTTAGAAAATATTCATGTTTACACTATAGTAAAATAAGATAACACAATATTTACCTTGAGCGATGTGTTACTGCCGCTTCATTAGACATTATCTCAGTATTAAAAGTCACATTAAACGTCGTCATCATAGCCAAACCATAGGCAAAATACCACGTGTTTGCCCTTTTTCAACCTGGTTCAAGGAAAAAACCGCCTTATCCAGTGTTATTATTTTGCAAATTTTCCACTCGACAAAAATTGTTTAATTATAAGTTGATTCTGTAATTATCAATTTCTTCGTTATATTATCTGCTTCATTTGCAATAAATAAATAAAAATAGTTATGTTATAATTATTTATATTTTAATTTTGAAGGCTTTTTCGTAACAAGGGTTTCGTAATAAAATATATTTTGCTGAAAAATATTCTAAAAATGATATAGGTTCAATGGATACTGGCTGTATTACCATCTATCTATTCTTCTTCCACAACACTCAAATAATGCCTAATTCTTGACAGCACTTAAAAAAGATTATGAATTAGGCCGCTGGACTCGTATAAACGAAGGCATAGCAGACTACGTACAACTAAACAAACAAATCAGAAAAAGCATTAGACACAATATCAGGAAGCACAACTCCAGAAAGTATTAGCACGACCACAGAAAACAACAAAAATTTGAAGGTATTAAAATCCATGAACTCAATTGGTAAACGCAATATAAACCAACTTAAAGATAAAGAAGGAGAAACAAAAAATGGACGAAGCGAAGTGGCTAACATCGTAAAAGAGTTCTATTCAAATTTGTACACCTCAGTTAACCCGAAATCAGATTTCAAGCTCCCCAATATTACAAATGTTGGTTCAGAAGAAATATCTGACATCACAATCGAAGAGTTGAAACATGCTTTGTCACCAATGAAATCTGATCGTGCCCCAAATGCTCTCTGAGTTGAAAAAAGCTTCAGAGAAAGTTGGATTAGGCATGAACTTAGCAAAAACCAAAATAATGTCTCCAAAAAATACGCCACTTTATGCCGGAAATAATGAAATTCAAAGAGTGGAGAAAGATGTGCATTTAGGCGATCTAGTTAGACTTGGGAAAGAAAACCAAGAAGCGGAAATAAATAGAAGAATTAGAATGTCACGGGCAGCCCTTGGAAGATTTAGATACACTCTTAAAATCTCCGATATTCCCATTAATTTGAAAAGAAGAGTACCCGTGCGTTCTCTCACTAATGACCTATGGAATGGAGACAACCACATTAACAGTTAAAGCAGCCAATAAACTGCATATTACACAGCGAGCAATAGAATCATGCTGGGAATATGACTACGTGACCGAGTAAGGAACGAAGAAGAAAGAAGACGCACGAAGGTGTAGGATGTGATAAAACGCATTGCAACCTTGAAATAGGTAGGACACGTCGCTAGGCAAGACTATACAAGGTGAACAATACATATATTGCAATGGAGACCTAGGTCATCAAAAAGAAGTATCGGAAGACCCCCAAAAAGACGAATAGATGACATAAGAAATAAATCAGGTAGAAACTGGGCCCGGATTGCAGAAAATAGGTTGAAATGGAAGAGACTAGAGGAGGCCTATGTCCAGGATTGGCCAAATTAGGCTGCTAGAGAGGGGGAGAAAGAAAGTCGTATATGTATATTATTTAATGTACACCGACTTCTTCGGATTGGTATAAAATATTTTATATTATACTCAGGAAGTTCCATTAAATCTAAGATATGGCAGACAAGAAAATTAATATTCTCCGATTTCCACGAAAACTGGTACAGGAAGTTTTTGAGTCGTAGATTATAAATTTCAAATTAAATTTTTATGAAATTTATTGTAGC
Organism: Diaprepes abbreviatus; assembly: GCA_034092305.1. Classification (NCBI taxonomy): domain Eukaryota; kingdom Metazoa; phylum Arthropoda; class Insecta; order Coleoptera; family Curculionidae; genus Diaprepes; species Diaprepes abbreviatus. Next base: position 5,016,995 of record JASJET010000011.1, read on the forward strand.
AAATTTAATATATCGAACTAAAAATTGTATACTGTTTTATTTGGTTCAAAAACAATATTTGGGTATATTTGTAGATTACATTACAAATTCCAAACGTAATGCGGCAGGCATGGAAAAAAAACATGTAGATATGTGACGAACAGGACGAAACCGACTCGCACATCATGTTTGAAGGCGAAGCTCTATTATACTGACAATACGTTCAAGGGTTCATCAATTCTAAAATTTTATACCCAGAGGACAAACTAGTGAACAGACTCCTCAACCTGACTAAAACCACCAACCATTTTACAGATAAAACAGGCGACATCGACTAGATTGCAGTGTAAAGGCCTCTTAAACCTATGCAGCATTATCATGCAATCAATACTGCAAGTTAAAATTTTTTTTTCAGTCGATTACGAATCCAAGATAAATTTCTTTAAATTAATTTATTTCATAATTGGGAGGTCCTTGAAATCAAAACACTCTTGGTTTGCGCAATTCAGTGAAATTTTATTAAAATTCGGTAACTTTTGCGATCGAGAATTGATCAATTATAATCTAAAAAAAAATTCAACCTCATTTAAAAATGCGCTAGAAAGTGAAAAATAATTCTGTAAAGATTTATCTTTCTCTAAAATATTTCGGCGCTAAATTAACAATTAATAACTAACTACTAACACTAGATAAAAACTGGCTATAATTAAGAAACCCGTAAAGTCATTTAAAAGAAAAATGATGTTCGTCTACAACAAGATTTTTAGCAAATCACAGAGGAACATATCATGTTTATATAACATAAAGTTAATAATTTATAGGTAGAGTTTCTTTTTTGGCTATTTTTTTATTTATTTTAATTGTATAAGAAAAATTTTCCACAAAATACAAGGTGTCCGGTAAAATGTGGGAACTCTCCCGAATATGAAAAAAATACGTGAAAAGAATACTACAAGTTCATAGAAACTTTTTTCCTATAGGCCTTCTCTTCGGAGATATATATTATTGAACCAACAGATATATTTCAATTTTTTTTTAGTATGATATATACCCTTCAAATTACTATCAAAGAAAGTGTTGTGAATTACTTACAATTGTAGGGACGGACTTGTGACACTCATGACCCCATGTTGTTAACGCCCTGTAAGATAAGAACTTTGGACAGCATTTATTACGTACCTTTAACTATTTACTAAAAATTAAGTACTCTTCATTCATGTCGCTGATCCTAACCGTTTTCGAAAAAACATTATTTTATTTACATCATGTATTTGGCGTATTTCGATAAAAGATACATCATTGTTCAACCTTCAACCTATGATAAAAAAAAGTTCGATCCAAAATTAGTGTTTACCTCTATAGTTAAAAACCTCTAATTCCGTGAATTGTAGTTCAACCTCGATTCGCAAGGAATGTGTGTTTTATTTTATCGGCCCTAAAGACAAAGTATTGTTGTCGCAAACATTGCTAGATAATAAAGAAATAAATATCCTGCATTTTAGAACATGTCAATTTTCACATCGCTGACACATTGATTCTTTACTTGGATATTAATTTACTGATTTTTAGATTTCGTGCTGAAATTAATTGTGAAATAATTCGAAATATAGAATACACGTTTATTGAGTATGCAGATATGCGTCTGATGTATGGTCTTGCATCTTGCAATGCTTTGGAAGCCCAAAGGTTATATTATGATAGAAAACCTAATCGTACTCTTCCGATCAGACAATATTTCAACGAGTTTACTAACGTCTAATGGAGAATGGTAGGCGATTCCATTTAATAAAATAAGAACAGTACGTACGCCACAATTAGAGGAAAATACTTTAAATGCTGTATATAACATTCTTTCAACGAACACTCTAAGATTATCAACACAGTTTAATACGTCGAAAACAATAGTACATAAAGTTCTTTAAGAACGGCGGTTATATCCATATCTTTTGAAAAAAGTGTATAAACTGATCCCTGAAGATTTTTCCCGTAGAATGAAGACTGCAAACTGGCTATTGGATCAGCAACAACATATTATAAACTTCATTAGCACTATTCTTTTCACGGATGATTTACCAAAAAATTTTCACAACTCACATATATGGGCCGATGAACATCCTCATGCTACTATTGTTTCGCATCATCAACATCGATTCCAATCAATTAATGTCTAGGCAGGAATCGTTAGCAATTTTTTGATTGAACCATTCATATTGCCGGCACGACTGAGTAGAGAAATTTATCTGGAGTTCCTTCAAAACGCTTTTCATGATTTAGTAAAGCATTTACTACTTTAAACCTGCCGATACATGTACTATATTCACCATGGGACACCACCTCATTTCAGCATTGCTGTGCAGGAGTACATGAATAACGTCTATCCAAATCATTGGATAGGTAAAGAACCTATTGCTTGGCCTCCTCGATCTCCCGATCTAACATCGTTGAATTTCTACCTATATGTACACCTCAAAACTTTGGTGTATCCCACTCCAATCGATAGTAGGGAAGAACTTCTACGGAAAATCACGTTTCATTGTGATCAACTAAGGAACGGTGCTGAGTTAATGTCGCGTGTACAGCAGTCCTTAATTCGTCGTGCCGTTGAGTGTGTCAGACTTCACGGAGCCCAAGAGGGTTCAACTCTTACAAAGTTTCTAACTAAGCACTTAGTTTAACTTTTTATTGAAACTATGGTGACAGGGGAAAATTCCTTTTTTTTTCATATTTTATCCCATAGAAGTTAGGGAACTAACACTGTAAATAACATTATTTCGAAAACTGTTAGGATTAGCGACCTGAATGAAGAGTACTTAATTTTTAGTCAATAGTTAAAAGTATATAAAAAACGTGGTCCAAAGTTTTTACTGGGTATACATCATATTAAAAAAAATTGAAATATACCTGGTGATTCCATAATTATGTGTAAAAAATTCGATTCCATTGCAGCTCTTTGGGAGCCCATATCTCCGAAGAGGAATCCTATACGAAAAAAGTTTATATGAACTTGTAGTATTCCTTTCACATGTTTTTTTTTCATATCCTGGAGATTTACCACATTCTCCCGGACAGCCTGTCTATGCCCCTTTAAATATTTACGAGTACCTAACTTGCAAACCTCCTATTCATAGCATTAACACATTTCTGATGGTGGGAAATATTAAATTCAAAATTAAAAAGTTCCTTAATTTTGACTTTTGCATTCAATAAAAGAAAATAAATTTTATTTATTTAAAGAAAAACACTATTTCTCTGAACTTCTTATCACTAGGAGGTCTTGCATAAATCTTTGTTATTTTTATCATATTTACAGTAATATCTAATTTGTTTCATTTAATCCTATCAAAAAACAAATAAGTTATTTTTGTAAGTGCATATAATGTTTCTATTTTAAATGTACTGTTCCATTAGAGGTCATCAATTTTTAATATATTATAGTAAGGCAAACGCATGAAGTAATCGGTGTTATGATATTGAAACGTTATTGCACAAATAACATAAAATATATTATTTAAGATGTGCTTGAAGGCAAGTATTCATTGCTTAGCCTGAACTTATATGTAACACTAGTCATGTCTTCGTCTGCTTTATTTTTGTGCGTGCGTGATTGGCCGATATTTAATGTCTACAAGTGACAACTCAACTACGGGAGCCGTTTCCCATAAGAAAGGATGATGTGAGCTTAGTGGCTCACCACCTTGAAGTAACGAAAGTAATTTTTCATTTTTATATATGCTATAATTTGAAATTTATAATAAAGCTACTGTGATGGTTTGATAGTTTTTGAGATTTTTGCGTACAAACGAACGTTCCCTCTTCATATAATGGTCTATCTATGAGATACTTTCACTCCATTCGAGTGCTGTGGAAACATACGTTAATAAATAACAGTGTCAAAAGCGGAAATGGAGCCACTAAATTTAGGTAAACCAATGTCCAATTTACATTCGTCATATATATATATATATATATATATATATATATATATATATATATATATTTATATATATATATATATATATATATATATATATATATATATATATGGATGGTGGAATGTGAACTGGTGTTTTTCCGGTCCAATAATTTGTGTATTGTTGTTTGTGGCTTGTAAATTGTGCATATGTCATGTTTTCTCAGAATTCTTCCAATTACGTCGGTTACACTTTTATGTATGGCAGTATGGTTTTTTGGTTTGGATTTGTCATCTTCTTTTTTCTCTACTATTGTTTTTGTGTTCTGTTTTATGACATTTTTAGCATCGTGTTCTTTGTAGGTGTTTTGTTTTAGAGCTGTTGTGATATTGTTGAGTCCTTTTTGGCAGTTCATGGGTTTGGTTAGTAGTAAGGATCTGGAGATCAGTGTGTTGGCTACCGATTGTAACTGTGATGGGTGGTGGTGTGATTCAGCGTTCAAACATCTGTTTGTTTGTGTGGGTTTTTTGTAGACCTTATAATCGATGCTTAGGTCGTTGTTTCTGGTGACTAGAATCTATATAAAATTTCAATTGCTTATTTAAAGAATAATGTTAACAATATACAATGATGACGTAAAGTCAGGAATAAATTCAATATTTAAAAAACGCTCTTTTAAAAAAAATCTACTGGTCACATCGACTTAATTTCTTTATTACTAATTGCTTTTAATATATTAAATTTTACACGGTCACTCGAGAGAAGCTGTGCTATAATCAACTTAAATATTTTAAATAGTGACATTCTTTTTTTTTACAGTTTTATACTCCCTGTAAAATTATAAACATTTTTTATATTACATGTCCTATACCTAAATATAACTGTTTTCGATTTAGTGACAATTAAAACTCCGGGGTAATATCATTATAGAGACCATTTCTTTTGAGGAAAATTTAACTAACAAAAAATTGTTAGTTTCTACAAGAAGATTTTCTTGCTGTTCTTTTGATGCTGTTTCCAGAAGGACAGGATCAAGATTTACCCAATCAATATATCTGTTTTCAATAAGACAGTGCTCCGCAATATTACGCAACAGGTAGATTGGAAAAAGTGGACCTATTGAGTGGCCGCCGAGCACTTCACTTTTGTGGGGTTACCTTAAAGGCGAAATCTTCCAAACTAAGCCCATTGACATATTAGACTTTAAGAATCAGATTATTGAAGAAATTTAGTTAGTTAATTACTACAGAAATCAAATATTTTTAGAATGAATTTATAAATTGCTTAGATTACTGTGAATTGAACAATGGAGGCCTTTTCAACATTTAATAAAACAATAAATTAGTTGTTGTTACTACTTCAAGTTTAAACTGTTCATAAATCGAAACAGCTATAGGACCTGTAATAAAAAAAATGTTCAAAATTTTGCAGGGAATTTTAAAGTTTACACGAAATTTAACAAATTAAAGTTGATTATCGCACAGCTTCTTTCGAGTCAATCTGTATGATTTAATATATGGAAAAATATTCGCTTTTTTAAAAAATAAATTTATTCCAGACTTTAAATCCTTACTGAATTGTAAAAATAATTCATAAATATTTTGTTTTTGCCATCTTGCTGGAACAATATATGTTTATATTTAAATTTACATTAAAAATACGCAAAAATGTAATTTTACATTCATCTACATCGGTACGTGTAACTTTTATATATCATATTTTAGTATCATAAATCAATTATCGTATTTAGTCCTAATCTCAACTCTCGTGTTTTCTCACTCTCTTTTCATATTTGTTAATAAATCTGTCGAAGAAATCCTACCCTGGTTAGGTAATTAAAACCGAAGAGATAAGTGCCGAGGGAGGTCTTAATATGTGGTATATGCAAATATCGTTAAAATGTATTAAACTATTGGATGATTTTCTCATTATTAGAAAACAAAAGAATGATCAAATAAACTCACTATAATATAATAGATTGTTTTACAACATGTAAAAAGAATTCGTATAATTACTGTTTTTGTTTCTATTCACGAGAAATAAAGAGTTAGATAATAACTTTCAAAATAGCTAAGTAGTGAATAGGAGTTATCGATTACTTTTAGAACGACATTGAATAGTTATATTAACTCTTTTGTATAAAAAAATTAAATTAAAATACTTCAATCTAGATCAATTCATGAATAAAGTATTCGGTATAGGATAGCTAACGCCCTCTATATTTCAGGAATGAAACTGACGTTCACAGGGTTCCATGGGGTGATACAGTTTCCAGCGGGAACCCACGGGGTCTCGAGGGAATGCAAGTTTGGTCTTTTAAAAAATAATAAACTTTAGTTACAATCTGGGATTCTTCGAGAGCAGTCGATACGATTTTCAGAACAGGTCTAAGAAAATTACTAGTCGTGTATATTCGGCGGTAATAAAGGCTTTCTTCTTTTTATTTTTTAATCTATTTCTTTTGGGAAATTTAAGGGAATATTCTGTTTTTATTTCACTGGGTAAAAGGAGCGACTTTAATATTGTTTGTTTAAGTAATATAAATGGCTGTTTTTTCCCGTTTTTATTCTTTTTTGTGTTTAATATTTTAGAAAACTGTTTATACGTTTTATCTTCTAAATTGGGTTTTACATTTTTACTTATAGAACGGCCAACGGGAGCAATTATTTTAGAATCTTGATATTGTTATTCATTGCTAATTTTAAGTTTCTTATTGTAAATAATTCCGTTTCCGATTTATTTTTGTTAATATACCTAAATGTTTTCAGAAACTTTTTTTTTAATTTATTAAAAACCTTCACGCAAATAAATTCGCTGCGGGCCGTGGTGAGAGCTTCAATTCAAGAGATGTCATGTGACCAACGTGACAGCAGCTTTTTCTGAGTCCTGAAGTTCTGAATTATGATATCAGCATAAAGATGACAGAGAGGATACGGTCCAGATTGCTGAATTTTGAAAATAAAGAGTACTTTTAAGTTAGTATAGCTCCAATATTGATGTGTCATACTATGCTTGAATAATAGGCAGATAAAGGAAATTTATTTTTCTTTAATGTTTGGTAAATTTGCTGCAAAGATTGAACCAAATATGTCGATGTGATTATTGTACGGTTCATGATATGAAAGGTTATCTCATATATTTTAAATTGACTTGTGAACTTCATTCAGATCTTTATTAAACAAATCTCGCCAATTTGAAATTTTTGTATAGTCGCATTAAGATTTCTTATTACCAACGTGATTACTAAACTTTTTTAAAGGGGTTTTCTAATATAGTTCGTCTTGCATTGAAGTATTCTCGGTCCGAAGCATCAAGGGTTTCCTCAATCGATTTCTAAACGACACCATTTTCATTAAAAACTCCTCGTTTTTTTCGTAGTGTCACCCGATTTGGGTGTTGGCAACGGACAAGGATTTTTTGCTAAAGATCTATCTCTTGTAAGATGTTTATGTTCTCTATCAAGTCCTAATTCGCCACACTAGGGAATCCTGATCTACGGAACGATTTCTGGTTCCCTTTTACATAGTTGTGTCGTCTAGTGTATGTGTTAAATTAGAGATCTTGTTAATTTTTGCAGTCGTTAAATTATTATCCCAACTCAATAAATATAATTCATATTTTCCGTTTACAGAGTCTGTGACATGAGTTTGTATTTCCGTTTTATCACTGGGGATGATTATGTGCACATGTAGGTACCTAAACTGGTATAGAATTTAATTATTATTTACAATAGTTTCTTTTATACATGATGTCTGGAAAATACGTGCACAACATTTGATGACAAATTCTTGATGTCAAAATAGGTCGATTTAATCCAACTTAGTTATATCCGATACTGCATCATTTAGGCCGTAGAACACGTCAAAGTTCTCAGAAAACATTGGTTTTTCCGAATTTCATGAAAACATGGTAACTGAATTTAATAAAGTTTGGTGTGTGGGCTAACACTATAATATGACGTTTTCTTGTAGTAGAGAAAATGGCTCTATAACTGTTATAAAAGTAACATCGCTTCTGATTTTTTACGTCATCAACATTATGACAACCTAGATACTTCTGTCGGATAATCGCATGTATTTTTACCCCTTGAAAAATTTTTGTCGGTTGAGCGGTTTCGCCAAGAAAAAAATATTCTCAATTACATGCATACACCAGTTAGCTATAATAATAAAAAATACCTATAACAATAATTTTTCGAGTGTCTTTGTTGCTATAACATTTAATAATTCGGCTATGGAATAAATTACCATCACTAACTAAGAAGTTAACTAATGTAAGATCAACTTTCTAAATTTCTAAGCTTATTTTAGTATTATATATAGACAACTATATGCACTCCGAGAAGGTTGGCATACTCCTGGTGTATGGGTTTTGTGAAGAAAATGAAAGTTGAAGTGTTAGGATTAACATGGAGAGAGTTTCCAAATAACAAATCATCAAACATTTGACAATATTGAGCGCCATCTTCGAGAAATGGGCAGCTTTGAAAAAAAATTGAAGATAGGAGTCATATTCGAACAATTCAGGTAGTCAAGAAAGAAAAGACTATTTAGGAAAGAGTTGAAGCAGAACCAAGTATTAGTACCCGCTACTTAGAACGTTAGTTAGATATCCTTAAAACTGTTGTAAATGATGTTTTAAAATAACAATTTTCATATCCATATCATGTCCAAAAGTTTCAATAATTTTTACCGATTGATCGATTGATTTCTCCACGCGCCTTAAATTTTGTGCATTCATGATTCAAATTTTGGTAGAAAAATGTTGTTAACTGACAATGCGTGCTTTACAAGATCTATACTCACCAACCTACAGAACGAACATGTTTATGCCGATGAAAGTCCATATGCCATTAAAGTTGCACACCATCAGCAAACTTAAAGAAAAATGTTTAAGCAGGTATTACTGATCGCTACCTTATTGATCCTGTTGTAATTTCAGACAAGAAAAATGGAGATATTTATCCAAATTTTTGCAAAACACATTACCAGTTCTTCTGAAAAATTTACCTATTTTACGTCGGCGAGAACAATGGTATATGTATGATGGTGTCCCACCCCATTCTTTCTCTGCTGTTTGACAATATTTATGCCATCAATATTCCAATCGATGGATTACAAGAGGCAATGAGGTAAGATGGCAACCACTTTCTCCAGAGTTAAATATATGTGATTTCTTTTTGTGGGGCGATCTTAAAACAGAAGTATACAAGATTCTGGTGAACTCCCGTGAAAAATTATTGATGCGCATTTTAAATGCTGGCAACCTTTTTAATAATCCAGAGATATAAGATAGAGTACAATTTCATTTTTCTTAAATGTTCATAAGTGTATTCAGCAAAATAACGGCCATTTTACACATTTGCTTTCTTTTTAGTTAGTTTTTTCAATCTTTTTAAAATACATACATGTACTTCCGATATTTATTTCAAACATTGTTTTACTATTACAGAAAATTGGTGTACGAATTTATTTGAAAATATTTTTTTCCTGACAAAACCACTCATCTCATGAAAATTTTTCAAGAGGTAAAAAGGTACAAGCGGTTATCCGATAGAAATATTTACGTTGTCATGATATTGTTGAAATTAAAAAATCAGAAGCCACATTTACAAGTGACATCACTTATACTACTTTATAGCGGGTCGCTATACCACTAGATAACGTTATATTATAGTGTTAGACCACACACCAAAAATCATTTAATACAGTAACGACGTTATCAAGAAATTTGGGAAAATCAGTGTGTTCTTAAAACTTTGACGTCTTCTACCACCTAAACGAAGCAATATCGGATTGGCTTAAATCGATCTATTTTGACGTCTTCTACAGATTGAACGAAGCAATATCCAATATAATTAAGTTGGCTTAAATTGAACTATTTTGACGTCTGTCATCAAACATTTTACACGTATTTTCCGGACACCTTGTATATTTTGAGTCTGTATAAAAGAAGCTTCCATAGGTCGTTTAAGATTTTTAAACTTCCTCCTTCATGGAAGAAAATTTCAAAGATCTGTTATAGGTAACAGTCGTCGTGAGACCAGTGGGCAAGAGCGACCAAGGATAGCCCGCAATATCTAGAAATAAGGAAAGAACGCTGGTAGGATTTTTTACTATCAATATTGACTTGTCTATATTGCTTGATTTAAGGAATAAAGAAGAATAGCATAATTTTGAAAAAGCTGTTTCATTTCGAAAATAATATTTAATTTGTTTTTGTCCTTGGATTTGATTTGGAATACAGTTGGTAACACATTTTATAGTTATTTTTGTTAATATATGTTTTTTTATCAAATGTAATTTTTTCTTTTTAAGTTTACGTTCTTTATTTGGTGTTAATTTAGTAGTGTTCTACTCGATTGTTTAAGTCTCTTATAAATTTGCACATACGTTGTTATTGTTTGTATAAAGTCCATTAAGGAGGTGTCTTCGAGAAGGAATTTACAGAATATAAGTCCAAGTGTCTTATGTTAAGTGTTATAACATATGGTGGCATAGGGCAACACATTGTCTAGATATTTGGCTAAATTAAGTCATCGTTTCGGATAAAGTAGTATAAAATCGTTTAACTAAGCAATCTCATTGTGGGCTGCCTAAGTTTGAAAATATCAATTTAATAATCAAAAGTATGCTTACGTCTTTGACAACAGTGTTGTCGAACTCGAAACCATAGGCGCAATAGATCCTTCTTGGGATTCCGTAGTGCTGAAAATATACCAGAAGACTATTTACGATAGTCTATTTCATAGTGCTGAAAATCTAGTTGCAGACTATTTACGATAATATTTGCTTTTTGTCATTCAGGGGATATGTCTAGGTGAATTTAGTGACTTCGCCTCGAGTAGTAGGAATATACTTTCTTTCTAGGTATTTCTAAATGTCAATATTTATCATTTCAAAAGAAGCATTTAGTGTTTCTGTTATTAGGAGAGGAGTGCTCAGACTTTTAACTTTCGACCAGTTCCGCAATTTTTAAATAAATTTTTCGACATTTTTATTTAATTTTAGCCAACTAACCTGAATTGTTTCATTTATACTACGATATAAGTTATTATTTTCCATATGATAATGTTCTAAAATCTGCGATCTTACGTTATCTACTGAGTTTTGAACACTATCTAGCAGATTTTGAGTTTAATGTCTTCATCAGCAAATACGAATGACAATATGTCAAGAATGGGAAGTTCTAAAATATTTTCTATACAATATTTGAAATTCGTTTCAATAATGAAAAAAAATGTGAAACAAATGTTCCACGACAGATCGAGGATCATAAGATAATAAAATATGTCCGATTCTTGGTTGCTTTACTGGAAGTTATATTGACTTTGTTAAGTTCAAGTTTAATGTTTTTCTCGAAGATGTCAATTATTTGATGGTGCATATCTTGGAGTTTTTTGCCGGAAAAAGAAAATACATATTTGTTATAGTGATTTATTGTTGTATCGTTGGACAAATCTATTGAATTCTGCTATAGGAATTTCATCGTCTATTTCGGAACTTCTTTTGCCTCTTTTTTGGATTTACTTTCTTCAAAGAGCCCAATTTGATTAATGCGTATTCTAGATAAAGCATTCGCGTATTCGTTTATTTTCCCCTTTATTTTCGATCTTATAATCAAATTTCTCTGAGTAAATTTGCTACCAGAGCCCAGTTAAAAGCGTATAATTCGTTATAAGGGTAAATTCCTCACAAATAAATAAGGATAAAATGATTTACTTCTCAGATAATGGCAGTCAGCTTTATTTCAATAAAATATTTAGTTTTAGCATTACATAAGTTTAAGAACTCAAAGGCAATCCGTAGATTCCTACCTTGAAGTCCTTTAAAAAGGGCTACATCTATCTTAAATGGACTTACATCTGAAGTAACGAGATTCTTCGAAATTGGAGTTTATTATATTATATTCAACATAAATTAGACGAAGTAAGTAACCCATGTCAATAATGATTTAGTTTCTTAGGGAGTTTTAGCTCAGAAACATTTCTGATACATTTATCCTTGAACGAGTTGGGTTTGACATCAACTTTGGGTACAATATGGCATAGAAAAGCAACTTCTTGCCTAAGATACTTGCATTTATCTGATTGCAGGTTTACGTTGGAAGACATTTAAATACTATTTTAAGTCATTCATGAGTTCATATATTGTGACAGAGTAGACAATTATATCTTCAAGTCTGACTTCAGATTCAGCATGTGGAAAAAAACGAAATTTTATCATACAAATACCCTAAATAATTTAAAATATTATTTTAATATACACACATATTAATAGTTAAACACTTTTAATTAGGTTTAAATAAACATAATTTTAGTCTTAATCGGCCTAAAAGATAGTTTCTTCTTTCAAAATAAATATAAACATTGAACAAAAGTAAGGCTATTCAACGCCGCTTTTCCAGTCTAAAGCTGGACCTAAAGCTAACCGACTTGGCGTTTGGCGCAGATGACTCATCTCATACTAGTAATAGTGTTATTGTTCATTGTTTCTTGTTTTTCTTTGTAATTCACGTAGCAAATAGTCACATATTTCTTTTAGATTAAGTTAAAATACCCATAATTTGTAAATCAGAAATTCCTTTTCTTTACTTATTGTTAAATATAAATTTTAATTATTTTTGGAATCGAGGTGTTTTATTTTTGAATCTGGTTGTTTCCTGTTTTCGATAACATCATCGCTTCTTCTTACCAATGGGCCTAAAACAGGTAGCGCTTTAAATATATATATATATATATATATATATATATATATATATATATATATATATATATAACCCCCTAATCCCCGGCATGCTGACCTAGGCACTGGAGCGATCAACCCAAAAATCAATCACCTGTACCGGAGGCATTCATTTAGCATTTAATTTTTAGTATTTCAATTTTAATTCTCTCTTTCTTTTGCGCGGTAGCACTTGGTTTAATTTCGTAATATCGAGAATTAAATTATGTAAATGAATTAGAAGATTAACCCTCATAAAAAGTAAGAGATGATATCTATGGGGTTAAAACAACATGCTATTACCTCACTTCAAATAACAAGTAATTTTCACTTTTTTTGTAAAGATATCTCATTTAGAATTTGATATTTGAAAAAAATGTGTTTAGGAGTGACTCACCTTCTTCTACTACTTCATTGTTTTAAACCCCAAAATATGACAACTTGAGTTAACTATGGTATTCGTGAAAAAAATACTTTTAAACAATTTCATTAAATTTGGTATTATACTATTTGCATGGATGGTTTACCGTTATAAGAAATAAGGAATGATATGTTTGGGGGTGAAAATATCATAGTTCAACATCAATTCAAATAACAAGTAGTTTTCATTTTGTTTTGTAAAGATAGTTCAATTAGAACTTGAAATTAAAAAAAAATGTATTTATGGGTGCCTCACCCTTTTTTACTGGTTTATTTTTAGAAACTCCGAAACCCGTCAACTTAAGTTACTTATGGTGTTCGTGAAAAAATATTTTCAAACAATTCCATTAAATTTCGTAATTTTTAGAATTAAGTTCGTGCGTAAATATATGGTTTACCCTAATAAAAAATAAGGGATCGTATCTTTGGGGGTGAAAATACCCTAATTTAACATCATTTCGAATAACCAGTAACTATCATTTTGTTTTGTAAAAATATCCTACTTAGAACCTGAGATATTTCAAAAACGATGTTTTTATGGGGAACTTTAGGGGCCTTTTTCACCCCATTATAATAAATCTCTGCAGATAAAAAAAATGAGTATATCTTATTTTTGGACCCTTTACAACATATTGAAGTTTCATTAAAATCGGATATCTCATTTTAAAATGGTTTTATTCTTTTCAAAATTACCTCAACAATAATTTTAATGATTTATCTTAATAAGTCTTGTACTTTGTGTTCAATGTAATATTTTATTATGATAAAATTTGTTTTTTGTTTAAGTCTTAAATCATTTCATTTTGTGACTAAACATTAATATATTTGTTTGTATAATTGGATCGTCATCATACTCATTAATATTAGATAATATGTCTTTATATATTTGTTTTTTAAAGATCATATTTATTAGTACTGATTTGACTTGTAAAAACACTTTTGTGTAAATATTACTAATAAATCATCCATCTGTCTATTCATTTTATAGAATTACGTTCAATAACCGGTAAGTTACCCAATTTGTTTGTAATTAAAAAAGAAAACAGGGTGATTTTCGAAAAAATTCATAAGGTAACCTAGTTATACGATCGTTAAAAATCCAACGCGGTTTTTTAAAGTCTTATATATATAAAAATTATTAAACATTTATCGAAGATTTGCTGATTGTACAGTGTTCGCGTAACGACCTGGATTCACAAATTAATGTACCAAAACTATTTGATCGCTAATAGGACATATCATCTGCAATACTATCACTAATATGCTATTGGCGTCTGGAGAAAGGTGAAGCTGTTGTCCTTGTCTTCAACGAGTGCTCATCATTCAATAAACTGAGGCAAAGGCATTTGAAGACTACAATAATATCACCCGAAACAGTCAGGCAAGGTCAGGTACCGAGGCATTTTGTGCCCTGATAGTGATATACGGAACCGGGGGGGACCAGTGATGCCGACTTTCTGAAACGCGAAGCTATGGTGCAACAGGGAAGGTGTCAGAATAAACCTGGACAAGGCCGAGATGACACTTTTAACAAAAAAAGAGACAAATGGGCAAACTTCCTACAGTTTCATTGTCGGGAAGGACTTTTCAAAACAAGGGAACAGGTGAATAACTGGAAGTAATTATTGAATCACGACTGAGCTGGAATTATCATATTGAGACTCGAACCAGGAAGGCCGTATGTGCTTTCTAGGCTTGTGAACGAGCCTTTGGATATACACTATAGTAATCCAGCCCATCATTACAACTACTACGCTGCTATTGTAGAGTAGTCCAGTATAACAAAACGAAAACACTGTCTTCAACTTGACAAACTTCAAAGAATGGTAATATTGAATGCGATGAAGAATGCCAACGCTGGGGCTCTAAAGATAATGGTGAAACTACCTCCTCTCTACTTATACATAGAGAGCGAGATCTTGAAGTCTGTTTTTCATCTAGCTGTCCAGGATATCTCAAAACTGGAACGGGCGGCTACTCGAATCTCTGGGAAAGCGTGGTGAAAAGATGTCCATCACTCCTCATGCAAAGAGATTACATGGTGCCGTTTTCAAAACAAAAACACTTCTTGAGATAATTTTGCCAAATAGAGAGGATTGGAAGGGGGAGCAAAATCTTTCCAGAAATGGATCCTGATTATCTACAGATAGGTCTTGACAAGATGAAAGAGCTGGAACTGAAGTATTCGACAGGAGCACGGAAGTCGGACACTTGTACCCTCTTGGACAAGGTGTGATGATCTTTACTTCGGAAATGCAGTGTGGCCATCTCTTCAAGAGGGACATAAAAAGGAATAGGGTTATTAGCATATGCACCGACAGTAGCGCGACTAGTATCTGAGTACAAGGATGTACTGAATAGTCTGAAAAGGAATGGCTGCACAACCAGATTCGTGTGGATCTCGGGTCACTCGGATATACACGGGAATGAGAAAGCGAATAGTCTGGTAAAGATAGCGCCCGCAATTGAATTATATGGACTTCAACCAATTCTACCTATCCCAATTGCCGTTGATAAAAGGGAATTAAAATTATCGCAGGAAAGCAAATTTATTAAATCATGGAGAGAAGCACCTGGAATGAGGTACGCCATAGAACTGGACCCAGCGAAAGGCCTATTAATAAGCTTTCCTCCTTAGGAAGGAAAGAGCTGCGAATTCTGGTAGGATTCTTGACAAGACGTTGTCACCTGAGGGACCATCTTCATAAGATTAGTGTCGTAAATGAGCCGACGTGAAGATAGTGTCTGAAGGAGGATGAAACTTTTGACTATGTCTTCAAAGAGTAGTCAGCACTTAACGGACTAAGACAGAGACATTTTGGAGATACAGTTCTATTGCAGGATTCAGTTAGGTAACTAACTTCAGTTGGCAAGGTTGCTTGGATTCGCCGAAGCGATCGGCCTCGCATAACCTGCAGCCATGATAAAATATTAAGGGCCCATCGAGGGCTAGTCATCGATGATAAAGTATCACTACTTTGGTTCATTCATTCATTCCGGAGTGATTTATCCAGAAAATAAACTAACATCAATTGAAGGTACGTTTTCACCTAATTCGACTGGAGTATATGTCGTTTCTCCGGGTTTACTTCATATTAGAGGGATGAGGGATCATGGTAGAAATAGTTGTCTCATCCTCTTAGATCAGAGCAAAACGTTTGAAACGCTGGATCACAAAGTGCTGATTACTAAATTAATATTATTTGCTTGAATAACGACTCCCTTAATTTTATCAACGATTATCTCTCGGAGGGATCACACTAGGTTGTCTTAGGAAATTCAGGTTCTTTTTCAATCGATAAGGCGTTCCGTGGGGGAGTATCTCATCCCCCTTATTATTTTCTATACAGGGTGATTATCCGGGAACTTTATCGATCTAACCTGAACTAACATTAATTGAAGGTACGTTTTCACGAAAGTTATATTACTACTGTGAATTAATTAAGGCGTCTGAAATTTCGCAGTCTTAGAGAAAATTATATCAACAATGAAACCCGAAATTTGAAGAGAAGAGAACATATAGCCATTCGATTATCCGCTGAACGATAATCAAGGTATAAATGTAAACTCCTAGAATTTTATTATATTGTACAAATTATTTTTCTGGGATTTATAAAGATAATAGTTTATTTAAAGAATTTTAAATTCTTACTCTTTTACCAAATTTTGGAGTCATCTATTAGCATTTTTTTTTATCTTGATCATTTAATGATGATTTATATTCAATGGCCAATTACGGACATTATTAATAACTTCTGACTTATTATCAATGACTTTTTATAAATTCATTAAAATATATAACATGACAAACAAATGTTTATAATAATATTTAAAACAAAGAGAGCAATAGTAAAATTAATCAATTATGAACACGCTTCCGAACACAAATTGGAAAAGCGTTCAAGGGAATATTAATTATCTTGACGTACCTTTTCTGGGAGAATTTTTATTTAAATAATTTAAACATATTTTTAGGTTTCTTTATTTTTTTAAATAGGAAACAACACTCCAATTTTCGTAGTTCGAAAAATTTTGCTGTGATGTTTGTATAAAATCCCACATGTTAGGTCTGGTGAGACGAGCTAAATATTTAAGGAGTTAAGAGGACAGACATTCAGATAAAATGTTGTTACTAAATTCACGTTGACATAAATGATAAAAAAGAATAGTATTTATATAGGGCCAACTGCAAATTTATTCAATACAGTCCCCTTTATCACCCCTCTCAATCTGGACCTGGTACTTGGGCTGGCTTCGACCCGGATTGGGTAGTTCTGGCCTGCCCAAGCCGTGACGCTCTCGTCGCGGAGGGGGTACTTCACTTTACTGTCCTTTAACAGTAGCTGACGGGAAGACCAGCAAGAGTCAGATGCTGTCTAACACAATGCGAAAGGTATCATTCTGATGGATGCGTGCATAGGGTGATGTATCTCAAACGATTCCTCCAGGAAACCAGACGACCTTCTGGAGTAATCAGCCTTATCCCAGTAACCAGCCCTGCAGGGATGAACCAAACTTTTTTACCTACTCGTGGAACTATATGGAAACCGCAAGTAAAAACAATAAATCCCAAACCTCTTGTCCCAAAAGCAACTATTGAGGACTAACAAGATCTAACCATGGTGCAATTAAAGTAAGTATAACCTAGAGGAAGTAATGTTGATTCTACCCCAACAATTGCTAAACTCCAGACCATCCCTTGAGGCAAAATCATCTGAGATAATACTCCAGCGATAGACCTCGAACGGGTAGATGAATGCAGAAAAAACGTAAACCTCAATAAAGATTTTCGGGCGCGTAGCATCGGGAAATAGCCAGGGCAAACGAGCAAACAATTAAATACGGGAAAACCTGAATCAACAGGAAACCGTGATGGAAACGACTGCAGATGGGAGCTAAAAGCATATCTGCAAGATCTAGGAAAAAATCAAACCCAGCTCCAAAAGCTGAAGATTCAAGCGACCCAGCAGCAGGTATAAATCCAGCTGTCCCTAAACAAGGTCATTCTGAGACCAACACGCCATCTTCGAGGCAGAAACGGTTCAGAAGAACCAATATTAATGAACCAGCTGAAGAAACGCCTGGAACATCAACTGGGAAAACCTATAGGCGGCAGGAAAGTTGACCTCGGAGTGGGTTAAACAAATTCAGGTGATTCTGTAGCTGAGCAGCTGAAAACTTGACTGGAGGATACGGTTTCTCATCTCACACCCTAGGAGGACACTGTCCTAAGGATCGGCCTAGCTTGAGACATTATCAAAACTGCCAAGGCTCTGTTGCGGGTCCTTATTGATACCTTAGAAACCAGGGAATCGACAAGAATCCTTCATCTCCTGAAAGCCCAAAATAGAGAGTTAAATTCAAAAGAATGGAGGATTCTAAACGTCCAGGTGGAGAAGGAGAGCTTGACCTTCATCCTCGCACTCGATGAAAAATCCCTGAAGGAGCCGACCAAGACTTGGCGAAAAGCAGACCTGGGTCTTGCCCAGCTTACCTTCAGGATAGAAAGAAGACGGAGAAAACCGGAACCTGACAACATTGCGGACACTACAAGTAAATTTGCGGCAGAGTAAGACAGCCTCCGCCACTTTAAGCAATCCCTACCCAATAGGGACACTGACATCATCTTTATCCAAGAGCCATGGCTAGCCAGGGGAGATATAGCTGGGCTAGGAGAAATCAAAAGTAAGCTTGTCTATGTCTTGTCAAATTCTGTATTTTATTCAGGCATGAAATATATGCGCTGAAACTAATTGATTTCTATTCTAGGGATCAAGAGGTCATCAGAATGAATTACCTAGCAGCAGGAGCCCAGAAGGTAGCGATTATAGTCTCGGTTTACCGTCCATATGACTCATCCAGCTTACTCCCACATTAGAACTGGAATGGCTGATACAGCATTGCAGAACTTCACACCTGCAGGCTATTATTGGGATGGACGCCAACGCACACCATCTGGCAAGGAACAGCAGCGACATAAACAGAAGAGGATAGTATCCAACAATTTGGAGATTCTAACTCGCGGAGAAGAACCCACTTTTTTTACTAAGACTCGCAGTGAGATAATTGACATAACCTTGTCGACTTCTTATATAAACTCTCAGATACGGCGACAGCGCGTTTCTCCGGAGCTGTCCCTCTCAGATCACGGAAACATCTGCATGGAGATAGTGGATGTTGAGAAACCAATCGCGCTGTATCCTGACCCAAAATCTACAAACTGGGAAGAATATAGGATGATCTATGCTTAAACATCCAAAATGTTAAATGGAGCAACAATATTCAGTTAACTTCTGCTCAACTGCAAGAAGCAATCATAACTTTATACCACAAAAACTACCCTCTTGTGAGAAAAACCTCCAGCAATGAAGTTAGCTGGTGGAATAATGATCTCACATTGCTAAGGAGGGATACACGTACAGCGTTTAACAGAGCAAAAAAAAACCGGTGAGTGGACAGAATATTCTAAAACACTCACTGACTACCACACAAAAATAAGAAAGTCCAAGAAAAGCTCCTGGAGTGTGTCAAGAAGTCGAAAGCAGCTCTGAAGCAGCATGTCTCTACAAGATTCTCTAGAGACCCTATAGGGACACTGCGGAAATCGGATGGGACCTTTACGGAGATTGGCCAGATTGGGCTGGTGACCGGACTTATAACTGGCCACTGCAGCTTGAGAAAACATCTACATACAATGAGCATCTTCAATGTAGAATCATTATGTAGACTGTGACGAAAAGGACGAAATGACCTCACAAATCACGTTCGAATGCGAAGGAGACACCTTCAGGGATCAATCTATTCGAAAGGTAAACTGGTAAGCAAGTTGCTAAACCTGATCAAGGCAGCCTATCTACTCACCTAGGACAGAAATAACCGGCAACACAATAAATTTATAGGCTTCGGTATAACGGCTTCTTAACCATGGACTGCTGTCGCACAATCAATTAATCAATCAACCCATTTATCACTCAAAATCAACCAAGATCAAGAAATATGAAATCCAGCCCCCAAACCTCATAAATATATAATAATTACATACTTATTAAAGGAAAGGAAAATTGCAAATAGATCATTCTTTTCGATAAGTACTAACATGTTTCCATACAATGAATTCCTTATCTTTACTTATCGTCAGAACTAGGACCCGTTGTATGATCATGTGAAATCACATGATAATATTTTGATTTATAATTAAGTCAATAACAGAAAAGCTGACAGCAAGACTAAAATAATAATATTTATGTTTGTGAAATATTTAAAATGCTACTGTTCACAGGTCATAAATCATTTGTTTTAAAGATAACAATTCATTGTCAAATTATATTTTTAATAAAATTATAAAAAGCAATTAATAATAAGTCAAAAGTTATTAATAATGTCTGTTGACCATTAAATATAAGTCACCATTAAATGATCAAGATAAAAAACAATTGTTTACTAATAGGCGATTCCAAAATTTTGTAAAACAGTAAGAATTTAAAATGCTTTCAATAAACTATTACCTTCATATATACCAGAAAAATAATTTGTACGAAATAGTCAAATCCTACAAGTTTACATCTTTACTTGCTTTGAAACGTCAAGTTCCATTGTTAATAAAATTTTCTGTAAGATTGCAAAATTTCGCACACCATACCTATTTCATAGTCCAGATAATCAATAAAATAAATTCAACATTTAACATTGGTTATATAGTAAGAGCTTTAGTTACAGTGACGTAATCATACATAACTAAAAAACTTTTCTATCTGTTTTTCTAAAAAACGAATATATTATGCATAACAATACAAGCATGAAATACTAGAAAATGGGAATGATTAGCCCAACCGTTGATTCACAGTAGTAATATAAACTTCATCATCTAATAATGTTGTAAACAGATAATTCGTGAAATTGATTTTAAAGTGAAGCAGCAGCATCACTGGTATATGAAGTGATCGCGCGGAAACGAGATATACTCTAGCAGAATTAGCTCAAAAAATAGCCCCAATTTGGTATAGCGGAAGGTAGTTTTACTCTCTGGATAAATCACTCTGGAATGGTAATTGACCTATACATTAGTCCAAAATATAAATTTATAAATAATGGCGTTGAAACATGTAGCACAACAGATAGGTACAGGAAAAGAGTGGAGGCAATCAATGAGGTGATTTTTGCGTATTTTAAGAAGAAACCGAGTTAGTAATGATGTGTTTAAACAACGAATGCATATACAGCATAGTATTAGATATACGGCAATCATTTTTTAAAGCTTTTCGATTGAGCTGGGTAAGGAGAGGACGGGAGTCCCTTTATTTTTTGCCTGCTGGCTTTCCATTTTAGAGTCACTGTTAGCTTTGTTCCAAATCTTTATCGGGGTTTTCTTGGTCTTTCTGTGATTAGGATACTTTTCACACCCTTTTCAGGAGGCCTGCTACCATAGTCCAATTAAGCCAGCGAGGGACGTCGCGGAGGAATCGCGCCTACAGTACTGCAGTCCGTATGGTTCGGTATTACCATATGCGGACGCTCTGAAAAATATCGGAAAATATTAGTTCCCTACATGGCCGGTCAAACTAATTAGATACCGATATATAAAGCAGACAGCCTCATAAAAGAAATAGCAAAAACTCTTTTCTTGACACGGAACCTTTCTGTAGACTACCAAAAAGTCACATAAAAGAGGAGCTTCGGAGCTGAGAACAAAGTCAGCTAAAATTAAGGAGAAATAAGACGCCTGTTCACAGACAAGTAAAAAAATTCATATATCCATCGCCTAAGAACACAAAAATGCTTCACGATCTCCTAAAAAAAGATTTTCGAGCAAACTACTCTACAAAACACTGCCCTCTGAAATACCAGCTCGGAAAAATAAGGAAAACTGAGAGTGATATTTTCCGTTTCTGCGATCGGGCAGCCGAAACAGCAGAACACCTGCTATGTGAATGCATGGAATGAAGCAAGGACACCCCCAGGAGAATAATGAATTTTATTAGGGTAATGTACAAAATATCTTATAGATTGAAGTACTGTAGAAAAACACGGGAAGACTTAGAACCCACTCGTAACCTACAATCTACAATACATAACCATTTTCTTACAGTTACCTCAAACATAAGCTACTAATTGTAAGACAAAGATTAACGTTAGTACGACAACCGTCCGATGAAGATTACAGGGAGAAGGTTTAAAGTTAAGAGAGCTTTTTAAAATCGGTCTTCTCTAAAAGTTTAAAACTTATCGATTAGAATATGCCCAAAAATATGTGAAATGTCGAGAAAAATAATATTTTCATGGATAAGACTAGAAAATAATTATAGAAACCAGATGGATAAAATCACATCTGTCGAAGAGCTGGGAAGCCGTACGCCAGTATACAGAATGTTAATGTCAGTTTTGGAAGAGGCGGCATAATGCTGTGAAGAGGTATTAGTTGGGAGGATCCCACCGAACTCGTGAAAGTATCTGTGGGAATAACTGGTGACTTTTATATCGAAAACATTTTACTAGATCCTGTTCTGCGATATTTCGATCATATTGGGTATGAAAAATTTCTATTAATGTACTATAACATTCAGCCACTGCATGGTACCAAATTACCTCGATGCAATCCAAATTAAAATATTGGATTGATCACTACGGACTTAAATCCAATAGAGTACATATCGGATTAGCTAAAATGCCTTATGCGACTGAGAAACCCAATTTCAAGTAAAAGAGCTTTAGTTTGCAGTAGAATATTAATTGAACGTAATCGCTTAAGAAAACAATTTAGCGTTTTCTGCCGTAAAATTAGCTTACTTCTTTTGTTTTTGCACACAACAATTAAATAAAGCGAGAGTTTAACAATGTTTATTATGAAGTCGCGCTTGCATTGAAAACGGACTTGTCTAGAAAGAGGGTTCAAAGCAGGAAGGAATATTAAACTGAACTACAACAGTAGTGAACATAACCCGATCCTCTTCATCCCCCCACTCCTCGAACTTGACCTTGACCTTGCCCCACCCCTCTTTGGCGCCGCCCACATGTCCTTGTCATTGACCTTGAAAGAGCACCTGTGCTTTGTCCTCGGCCTTGACCTTGTGTTCAAGGCTGTGTGTGACCTTGACCTTGACCTTGGTCGGGGCGACCTTGACCTTGTTGAAGGTCATCTTGGGCGTGCGACCTTGAAGATATGTTACGTGGTTTGGGGTGACCTTGAATGGTTTTATATAGGGTATGGGGCAGTTTCATTCATCAGTTGGCTCTGACTTGTATAGGTAGTACTTGTGTTAATATTTGACAAATCAAGGCATATGTTTATGAAAATTGCGGTTCTAAGTTTACTAATAGTTATAATATTAGACGTCATAAAAGAGAATCGTGTGCAGCGAGATTTAATGAAGTGCCTGGAGGAAAACGGCTCCGAATTGAAGAGTATACATTGACGATTCCGGTAATTAATTGCGCTACATGTAATGTAGATGTTCCAATAAATCATATGTCAGCGCATAAACGAACACAACAACATAAAAATAATTCATGTTTGCCGGTATGTCATGGTGTACAACTCGTTGAATGTGCCTTCAAAAGGAGAATTGCAACCTATCGGGTTAGCAGTGATATGGAGCATTCCGATTACGTAATGTTCTTTGCAGACATTAAATCCAAGGTGGTGGAACTTGTTAATAATTTATTACGTGTGCATCATGCTTTAAAAGTTAACATGACAGCTGTTGGCGAGTACATGCTTCCATCACAAGAAATATTCAGTGAAAAATCCTTCAACACTGCTAATCAAATAATTAGTGTAGAAAGTGATTTGGATGCCGTTTACCATTCTTTCACCGGATTAATAAAAACGCAGGCGACAGAGTTCCAGGAGAAAGATTCAGGTATGGAAAAATCAAAACCCGATATATTAAACTGATTTTTATATATTATTTTTCTTGTTATAGGATGGGCTCTTGTGCGAATTTTATACTTGGAAGTTAGTATCAACAAGTATATGCCTATGGGTGGCTCATCATACATCAAGTTGCCGTGTTCTATTGAAAAGAAAGGAGCTGTCGTCAATGTGATTAACCAGGACGAATTTTGCTTTGCGTGGGCTGTAACATCAGCATTGTTTCCTCCAACAGCAGCGCCTTCACAGAAGACATCCTACCCCCATTTTTCTAGAGTGCTAAATTTAACAGGTATGGATTTTCCAGTAAAATTACATGACATTAAAAAAATTGAGGAAATGAACAACATATCAATTAACGTACACGGTCTGGAATCTAAATATGAAAATAATGAACTAATACATGAAGTTATTGGTCCACTGAGGTATGCGTCAAAAAAGTTGGATAGACATGTAAATTTATTGTTAATTACAAAAGACTGTAGTAGTAAAGATGGCGGTGAACATTTTTGTGACACGACTTGTTCAAAGAGTCATTATTGTTGGATTCGGGATTTATCACGTTTAGTTTCAAATCAAATTAGTTGTCAACAATATAAAATATATTTCTGTGATGGTTGCCTCATTTATTTTAGTACACCGTCAGCTTTAATTTTACATCAAAGCTACGATTGTAACCACATTTTCACGCAAACACCCTCAGTGGATTTAAAAATCGATAAATTTGGAAAGAGTGTGCCGGAAAATATTTTAAAATTCGAGGGTATAGAAAAGCAAATGCGCGTTCCATTCGTGGTTTATGCAGATTTCGAATCTGTTTTAAAACCCGTTGAAACGGTACAACCAAACCCACAAAATTCTTACACTGTAAAAAGTTTTAAACATGAACCATATTCTTTTGCTTATTTAATTAAATGCTCTTTTGACGACTCACTTTCGAAATTTGAGCTATTTCGGGGGAATAATGCAGCTTAAGTCTTTGTGGATCGTATCGAGTGTGATTTAAGGGCTCTATACAACACATATTTAAAAGACATTAAGCCTATGAAACCGTTAACGCCTGAAGAAAAAAGGGACTTTAATGATGCTAAAATATGTGGTATATGTGAAGGCCCTTTTGAAGAGGGTGAGATTAAAGTACGAGACCACTGTCACATAACTGGTGCAAAAAGATTTGGTGCTGCACATTCCGTTTGTAATTTAAATTATAAATTACCCTTTTTATCCCTATCATATTTCATAACTTAAGCGGCTACGACAGCCATTTATTTATAAAAGAGTTATGTAAATATGGGGATAAAATTGGTGTTTTGGCTCAAAGTAAGGAAAAGTACATACCATTTACCAAAAGCATTTATGTGCACGATTATTTTGATAGTAAATGTGGAAAAGTCAAGAGGAAATATTTAAAGTTGCTATTTATTGACAGTTTTAAATTTCTGTCAACGTCTTTGGAAAATTTAGGCAGCGGTTTAAACGACGACGATTTTATTGAAACGCGGAAACATTTTTCAAATATCAACCAATTTAATTTGATGCGTCAAAAGGGTGTTTTTCCCTATAGCTTTATTGACTCTATAGAAAAAATGGAAAATACATGTATTCCAAGTAAAGATTAATTTTATGATAATTTACGGGAAGAACATATTAGCGATGAAAGCTATAGAAGAGCAAAAGAAGTATGGCGCGTGTTTGGGTGTAAAACTTTGGGGGACTATTCGGACGTGTATTTAAAATCAGATGTGTTGCTATTGTGTGATGTTTTTGAGCAATTTCGGAATAATTGTATAAAATTCGATAAACTTGATCCAGCACATTACTATACCCTTCCAAGTTTATCATTTGATTGTATGCTGCGTATGAGTAAGGTAGAGTTAGAGCTCTTAACTGATATAGACATGATACATTTTTTTAAGAAAGGTATACGCGGCGGCATAAGCCAGTGTACAGAAAGGAAGCACATCGCTAATAATATTTTTTTACCAGACTATGACTCAACAAAACCTTCTTCATTTATAACATACCTTGATGCTACAAATCTATATGGTCATAGTATGTCACAAGCATTACCATATGGTGGTTTTCGATGGTTAAGCGAGCGCGAAATTCTGGATTTAAATATTATGGCTGTTGGTGATGATAGTTTACATGGCTACGTTTTGGAAGTGGATGTGCATTATCCGGCTGAGTTGCATGATGCACATTCTGATCTTCCATTTCTAGTAGAAAATATCATACCGCCAACAGAAAACGCTAAATTGCCGGGTTTTCCATATTAGATATATCAAAGACTGTAATATGCGATTTTTATTATAATTTTATTAAATCCAAGTTTGGCGATGATGCTTCGTTACTTTACACCGATACTGACTCGCTTATATTAAAAGTGTATACGGAAAACTTTTATCAAACTATATCAGAAACCCCCGAAAAATTTGATACATCAAATTACCCCGAAATTAATAATTTCAACATAATTAAAAGTAATTCTGTAGTTGGTAGAATGAAAGATGAGTTTCCTGGTGATCCGATAATAAGTTTTTATGGTACTGGCGCTAAGGCTTATTATGTAAAGTCCATTAATAATGAATTAAAAAAAGCCAAAGGTATCAAAAAATGTGTTATCGAGAAAGACCTTCATCAGGAAGACTACCAAAGAATTGTTGAACGGGGTGGTTTGATATTAAGAAAGATGAAGACATTTAGAAGTGAATTATATAACATTTATACCAACATAATAAATAAAGTAGCATTGTCACATAGCGATGATAAACGTTATGTAATTCCCAATTCAACCAAAACTCTACCTTGGGGGCATGCAGACATAGATTTTTACAAAACAGACCCGGAAGAAAACTTAGCAAATTTAGTCACCGTGTGGGAATCATTTCTAAGTCAGGGCAGCGCGTAATCTGGAAAATCAATATTTCATTATTTGTATTGTTTTTATTATTTCTATTGAACATACAACATTAATATGTAACGATAGTATTGTATTTTTTTTTTAAATAAAAAACATGTATTCATTACTTGATTGCTTTTTACTGAACCTTTATTTTAAAATTATAAATATAATGAAGTGTCGACAAATAACAAACTGTAAAAGTTATTGTTGAAAAATTTGTCTAACAGTAAATTAAACGCACAGGTCTACGAGCAAATGTTTAATGTGAAACAGGTTTGCTGACAAGATCCTCCATAGTCTTTTTAATTTTCAACATTCTAGAGTTAAGTTCATCACGCAGTTCGTCTTGCCTAAGTTCATATATTGCAATAATAGTATCATCAATGTATCCTCTAAGTTCTTGACCGGTTTCAATTAATTTCTTGCGTACGTAACCTTCAAGTTGGTTTCTGAATATATCTTTAATAACAACTGTTGAGTCATGTAAAGCTTTCTGCGTATCTTGCACACACTGAGCAAGGTTATTATCAACATAATTTCGTGTAGTCGCATCGTCTCCTTCAAGAGGTTCTGCTAAATAGCACAATCTTTTGCTTCCCATGTCGTAATCTCCATTAGGTGTAAGTTTAAAACCTATTCCTGAAGGACCTCGCATAAAGTTAAAATCCTTAAATTTTCTTTTGCGACCGAACTTATCAATAGTGTTTACTTCTGACATTGTTAAATGAGACTGATTTGAAACCATTAGATTTCACCCTAATATATGGTTCTATTTCATTAATAAACTGACTCTGCAGAAAAATATGGATTGCAAAACGTATTTTATGTGATGTTTAATAAATGCACATACATATTCATTTTACTATTGTTTTATTGGAAAAAAAAATTAAAATATAACAAAAGATTGAGTTTACTTTTTATTATTAAAAAATAAAAAAAAAATATAACAAACAAAAAATTAAGAAATAAAATACATGTTAATTTCTTCTGTACAGGTAAGTTTCTTCTATGACCCAATTTCTTCTCTGGATGGCACGTTCATTAATGTCCTTGAACTGGTAGTAAACTAGTCCAGAAAAGCCGCATTGTACAAATTTAACCCTGAAAAGGTCAATGTAGTTGAAGTCGTATGTAAGATCATTTCGCCAGCAGATACCTAGTATTTTACAATGATGACAAGTTAAATAAAGAGCTTTTGGTATATGACTGTATGTTTTGGCAATATGATGTTTGAATATGTTGTACTTTTCAATCGCTGTTCTCTATTTATGTATTACTTTTTAAAATAACCTTGACAGGACCAAAAAAAAAATCCTTGAAAATTACAACCTCGAAAACGACCCTAACATTGACGGGTACTTTGACCTTGGCCTTGGCCTTGCATCTGACAAGTTTAGTAATATATTTATATGTTTCTTTAAAATAACCTTGACGGGGACAAAAAAAAATCCATGAAAATTACAACCTTGAAAACGACCCTGGTATTGCCGGTTACGTCAGCCTTGGTCTTGGCCTTGCATCTGACAAGTTTAAATATTATACTTAATGCATCGAACAAAAGGAATAAAGGTGGTGTAGTGGGGGAAATGGGCATAAAAGCAGACTTGCTGGCTCGAGCTCTTCACAGTTCGTCAGAACACCAAACAGTGCAGTAGTAAGATAAAGTTATAGTGTGAGTTGTAGTATCGAAGATGTCATCGAGTGTAAGGTCTCTTTTGGATGCTCTTGACGTGAGCTGCGGTTCGCAACAAGGCATGTTGGAAAACATTAGTGGCTTGGAAGTGTTAAGTCCGGGGGTATTCGAAAATTGGAACGGCAGGGAGCAAGAAGATGCCGAAGACAGAGCCCTGAATGATGGTCGCGACGAAGAGTTGGTGCAGTCGGCTGCGCAATTCCTCGAATGTTGGACGGAGGAGAAGGAGCCGAAAATCAACATAATAAGTGATGTGGTTGTGCGAAAACCATCGCGGCCTAACAGGGAATCTTCTCCGAAAGCTTCCAAATTAAAGAAGCTTTTGACTATGCGGAAGTCGGAAATCGCCGATAAAAAAACCTTTTATTCGGCGATTAAAGGTGTGGGACAAGGAAAGAAGAAGTTTAACTTTAAGCATCCCTCCACCCCTGTTCCATTACCCGACTTCCTGAAAACAGCACCACAAGAGCCGTTGTCCGTATAAGTGAAAATGATCGAAGGCCCCGATGGACCAACACCACCAACGCCACCAACACCGGCCAGCGTAGAGCAGGAAGTAGTGTCGGAGGTAAAGTTTTCCCCAGCGCCACTGTCGCCGATATTGGGGTGCCGGAAACCTATGAAGAAGCGGTTTAAGCGGTATTTTGAAGGCGATGAATTTTCCGCTGCTTCGTCGTCATCATCGTCGTCTTCACCAAACGAAACCGCTTCTTCTTGTTTAATATGTTTCGAGACATCGCAACCGGAGTGGGTTGAAGACTTCACCAACTCGCAGAAGAGCAAACTATCAGACATTTATCGAATGAAAAAAAACTTAGTGAAAAAAGTGAGTGCGTGTGAGAGTGACATTTTAGAACTGGAAAGACAATTAGAGTTAAAAAAGATGGAATGTGTGCGGTATAAAAGACAATTAGAGGACTTTAATAAATTATGTAGTAGGTGTTAGGTAGTTGTAGGTATTAGCTTTTAATTTATAGTATTAAGTTTGTAAATATAATATATATATATATATATATATATATATATATATATATATATATATATATATATATTGTAGTTAATAAAAAAAAAGTCTTTGATCAGATTCAGGTCTTCTCATTGGTGGCACCGTCGCCGTCGCTGGTGGTGTCGGTGTTGCGGGTGGTGCCGAAGGTGCTGCTCCTGGTGCGGTGTTAATATCGTTGGGTATTACTCTACGGTAGGCACCCGACCCTCCCCCCAGGTCCTTTTAGGGCCACAAAAACTGTCCTTTTCAGGACCACATTATATTTTGATCATAGTTTAGTAATCGTCACTTATGGGGCGAGATATTCGTTTAACGACGATTTGTCTCGTAGCTTAAGTGCCAAGTTATATGCTTGAGAACCTATGAAAATGTTAACAGTCCAAACAAGGTTTCTATTAATTTTTTTTTGTAATGTATTCTTCACAAAATGTTAAGAATAAGTCTTATTGTCTCAACAAAAAAAACCAAAAAAAAACAAATCTAATTCCTTATTTAAAGTTTTTGAAAAAATCAATAATTCTATAAGCTCTCACCAATACACAACATTTAGAATCCGTTGGTGGGGTGGGGGTAGTTCTATATATGAGACTGGGCCAGTTACACAGTCATATATTCATCAACTCTCATACGATGAACATGGAGGAAGAAAGACCCGCCAGCAGAGGCTCATCTATCTTTAGCGATGACACCGTCGCCGGCAACGTTGGAGACTTGCTTCAACGACGAAGAGGTGGATTTTGAAATTGACGTCCTACGTTGGGACGACTTGGATGAGCCGATTCCGCTGCTGTATGACCACGATCCGTGTCTCGTGGAATTAAACGATGCGGGCGATTGGGTCTTACAAAGACTCGAAACTCCGTCGCGGCAGCCAGAGCCGGACTCGACGGAAGATGCGGTGCGGGAAATTCCAGCATCACCGACACTCGACGATCCGCAGGGCCTCTGCGATTCGTCAAGCTGGTGGTCGACCAGCGAGGATGGGGCACCATAAGCCACACACTCTCCCTGGCCCTTTTTAAGGGCACACAACAACGGTCCTTTTCAGGACCACAAAATACTTTGATCGTAGTTTTAGCACATATTAGTACTTTGTTACTAATATTGTATGTATAGAATATACAATATTAGATACAAAGTATTAAAAGTTTAGGTGCTGGTGGAACCCAGCAAAATCGTTCGTTTGTATTTGAGACTACAAACAACTTTTGGTCTCAATACGTAATACGACATTTGTTTTCACCCCCCACCATTAATTTGTCTCTATATATACGACCACCAATATTTATTACAATCATTTCAGTTCAACATGTCTGCGAGTGAACAGCAACCTGTCCAATGCCCTGTGGTAGATTCTACCACAGACGATTGTCTCGAGTGGGAGTTGGACGATCCCAGATGGGAAGAACTTTGGCGGTTCATAATCGAATATGCTGAGGACAGCACCGCCACCACCGCCGTTGATGATGACGGGCCGTGCGACTCCACAACACAATAAAGAGTCGCATGTTTTTACAACCAAACGGTCCTTTTCAGGGCCACAAAATACTTTGATCATAGTTTTTGTTGGTTATAATACTTTGTAACCAATATTTTATGTTTTTTTTTTCATAAAAACATACAATATTGAGATGCAAAATATTAGAAGTTCTCGCGACAGAACCTTAACTTCTTAAACCGAACCATGTTTTAGCATACTTGTAAATATTATCAAAAAATATTTACAACTATTGCTATTGCGTAGTTTTAGTGGATTATTCACTCTTTTTTATTACCTAATATTATGTGGGAAAGGGCCTATATGAAATAACACACAAAAATAAATTTTCAAGTCATTTTTATTCTCTTTATAAAACATAAAAATCTGATCAAAGACTTTTTTTTTATTAACTACAATATATATATATATATATATATATATATATATATATATATATATATATATATATATATTATATTTACAAACTTCATACTATAAATTAAAAGCTAATACCTACAACTACCTAACACCTACTACATAATTTATTAAAGTCCTCTAATTGTCTTTTATACCGCACACATTCCATCTTTTTTAACTCTAATTGTCTTTCCAGTTCTAAAATGTCACTCTCACACGCACTCACTTTTTTCACTAAGTTTTTTTTCATTCGATAAATGTCTGATAGTTTGCTCTTCTGCGAGTTGGTGAAGTCTTCAACCCACTCCGGTTGCGATGTCTCGGAACATATTAAAGAAGAAGAAGCGGTTTCATTTGGTGAAGACGACGATGACGACGACGATGACGACGACGACGACGACGAAGCAGCGGAAACTTCATCTCCTTCAAAACACCGCTTAAACCCTTCTTCATAGGTTTCCGGCACCCCAATATCGGCGAAAGTGGCGCTGGGGAAAACTTTACCTCCGACACTACTTCCTGCTCTACGCTGGCCGGTGTTGGTGGCGTCAAAAGCTTCTTTAATTTGGAAACTTTCGGAGAAGATTCCCTGTTAGGCCGCGATGGTTTTCGCACAACCACATCACTTATTATGTTGATTTTCGGCTCCTTCTCCTCCGTCCAACATTCGAGGAATTGCGCAGCCGACTGCACCAACTCTTCGTCGCGACCATCATTCAGGGCTCTGTCTTCGGCATCTTCTTGCTCCCTGCCATTCCAATTTTCGAATACCCCCGGACTTAACACTTCCAAGCCACTAATGTTTTCCAACATGCCTTGTTGCGAACCGCAGCTCACGTCAAGAGCATCCAAAAGAGACCTTACACTCGATGACATCTTCGATACTACAACTCACACTATAACTTTATCTTACTACTGCACTGTTTGGTGTTCTGACAAACTGTGAAGAGCTCGAGCCAGCAAGTCTGCTTTTATGCCCATTTCCCCCACTACACCACCTTTATTCCTTTTGTTCGATGCATTAAGTATAATATTTAAACTTGTCAGATGCAAGGCCAAGACCAAGGCTGACGTAACCGGCAATACCAGGGTCGTTTTCAAGGTTGTAATTTTCATGGATTTTTTTTGTCCCCGTCAAGGTTATTTTAAAGAAACGTATAAATATAGTACTAAACTTGTCAGATGCAAGGCCAAGGCCAAGGTCAAAGTACCCGTCAATGTCAGGGTCGTTTTCGAGGTTGTAATTTTCAAGGATTTTTTTTTTGGTCCTGTCAAGGTTATTTTAAAAAGTAATACATAAATAGAGAACAGCGATTGAAAAGTACAACATATTCAAACATCATGTTGCCAAAACATACAGTCATATACCAAAAGCTTTTTATTTAACATGTCATCATTGTAAAAGACTAGGTATCTGCTGGCGAAATGATCTTACGTACGACTTCAACTACATTGACCTTTTCAGGGTTAAATTTGTACAATGCGGCTTTTCTGGACTAGTTTACTACCAGTTCAAGGACATTAATGAACGTGCCATCCAGAGAAGAAATTGGGTCATAGAAGAAACTTACCTGTACAGAAGAAATTAACATGTATTTTATTTCTTAATTTTTTAATTTTTTTGTTTGTTATATTTTTTTTATTTTTTATTATAAAAATAAACTCAATCTTTTGTTATATTTTAATTTTTTTTTTCCAATAAAACAATAGTAAAATGAATCTGTATGTGTATTTATTAAACATCACATAAAATACGTTTTGCAATCCATATTTTTCTGCAGAGTCAGTTTATTAATGAAATAGAACCATATATTAGGGTGAAATCTAATGGTTTCAAATCAGTCTCACATAACAATGTCAGAAGTAAACACTATTGATAAGTTCGGTCGCAAAAGAAAATTTAAGGATTTTAACTTTATGCGAGGTCCTTCAGGAATAGGTTTTAAACTTACACCTAATGGAGATTACGACATGGGAAGCAAAAGATTGTGCTATTTAGCAGAACCTCTTGAAGGAGACGATGCGACCACACGAAATTATGTTGATAATAACCTTGCTCAGTGTGTGCAAGATACGCAGAAAGCTTTACATGACTCAACAGTTGTTATTAAAGATATATTCAGAAACCAACTTGAAGGTTACGTACGCAAGAAATTAATTGAAACCGGTCAAGAACTTAGAGGATACATTGATGATACTATTATTGCAATATATGAACTTAGGCAAGACGAACTGCTTGATGAACTTAACTGTAGAATGTTGAAAATTAAAAAGACTATGGAGGATCTTGTCAGCAAACCTGTTTCACAAAAATTACAATACTATCGTTACATATTAATGTTGTATGTTCAATAGAAATAATAAAAACAATACAAATAATGAAATATGGATTTTCCAGATTACGCGCTGCCCTGACTTAGAAATGATTCCAACACGGTGACTAAATTTGCTAAGTTTTCTTCCGGGTCTGTTTTGTAAAAATCTATGTCTGCATGCCCCCAAGGTAGAGTTTTGGTTGAATTGGGAATTGCATAACGTTTATCATCGCTATGTGACAATGCTACTTTATTTATTATGTTGGTATAAATGTTATATAATTCACTTCTAAATGTCTTCATCTTTCTTAATATCAAACCACCCCGTTCAACAATTCTTTGGTAGTCTTCCTGATGAAGGTCTTTCTCGATAACACATTTTTTGATACCTTTGGCTTTTTTTAATTCATTATTAATGGACTTTACATAATAAGCCTTAGCGCCAGTACCATAAAAACTTATTATCGGATCACCAGGAAACTCATCTTTCATTCTACCAACTACAGAATTACTTTTAATTATGTTGAAATTATTAATTTCGGGGTAATTTGATGTATCAAATTTTTCGGGGGTTTCTGATATAGTTTGATAAAAGTTTTCCGTATACACTTTTAATATAAGCGAGTCAGTATCGGTGTAAAGTAACGAAGCATCATCGCCAAACTTGGATTTAATAAAATTATAATAAAAATCGCATATTACAGTCTTTGATATATCTAATATGGAAAACCCGGCAATTTAGCGTTTTCTGTTGGCGGTATGATATTTTCTACTAGAAATGGAAGATCAGAATGTGCATCATGCAACTCAGTCGGATAATGCACATCCACTTCCAAAACGTAGCCATGTAAACTATCATCACCAACAGCCATAATATTTAAATCCAGAATTTCGCGCTCGCTTAACCATCGAAAACCACCATATGGTAATGCTTGTGACATACTATGACCATATAGATTTGTAGCATCAAGGTATGTTATAAATGAAGAAGGTTTTGTTGAGTCATAGTCTGGTAAAAAAATATTATTAGCGATGTGCTTCCTTTCTGTACACTGGCTTATGCCGCCGCGTATACCTTTCTTAAAAAAATGTATCATGTCTATATCAGTTAAGAGCTCTAACTCTACCTTAGTCATACGCAGCATACAATCAAATGATAAACTTGGAAGGGTATAGTAATGTGCTGGATCAAGTTTATCGAATTTTATACAATTATTCCGAAATTGCTCAAAAACATCACACAATAGCAACACATCTGATTTTAAATACACGTCCGAATAGTCCCCCAAAATTTTACACCCAAACACGCGCCATACTTCTTTTGCTCTTCTATAGCTTTCATCGCTAATATGTTCTTCCCGTAAATTATCATAAAATTAATCTTTACTTGGAATACATGTATTTTCCATTTTTTCTATAGAGTCAATAAAGCTATAGGGGAAAACACCCTTTTGACGCATCAAATTAAATTGGTTGATATTTGAAAAATGTTTCCGCGTTTCAATAAAATCGTCGTCGTTTAAACCGCTGCCTAAATTTTCCAAAGACGTTGACAGAAATTTAAAACTGTCAATAAATAGCAACTTTAAATATTTCCTCTTGACTTTTCCACATTTACTATCAAAATAATCGTGCACATAAATGCTTTTGGTAAATGGTATGTACTTTTCCTTACTTTGAGCCAAAACACCAATTTTATCCCCATTTTTACATAACTCTTTTATAAATAAATGGCTGTCGTAGCCGCTTAAGTTATGAAATATGATAAGGATAAAAAAAGGGTAATTTATAATTTAAATTACAAACGGAATGTGTAGCACCAAATCTTTTTGCACCAGTTATGTGACAGTGGTCTCGTACTTTAATCTCACCCTCTTCAAAAGGGCCTTCACATATACCACATATTTTAGCATCATTAAACTCCCTTTTTTCTTCAGGCGTTAACGGTTTCATAGGCTTAATGTCTTTTAAATATGTGTTGTATAGAGCCCTTAAATCACACTCGATACGATCCACAAAGACTTAAGCTGCATTATTCCCCCGAAATAGCTCAAATTTCGAAAGTGATTCGTCAAAAGAGCATTTAATTAAATAAGCAAAAGAATATGGTTCATGTTTAAAACTTTTTACAGTGTAAGAATTTTGTGGGTTTGGTTATACCGTTTCAACGGGTTTTAAAACAGATTCGAAATCTGCATAAACCACGAATGGAACGCGCATTTGCTTTTCTATACCCTCGAATTTTAAAATATTTTCCGGCACACTCTTTCCAAATTTATCGATTTTTAAATCCACTGAGGGTGTTTGCGTGAAAATGTGGTTACAATCGTAGCTTTGATGTAAAATTAAAGCTGACGGTGTACTAAAATAAATGAGGCAACCATCACAGAAATATATTTTATATTGTTAACAACTAATTTGACTTGAAACTAAACGTGATAAATCCCGAATCCAACAATAATGACTCTTTGAACAAGTCGTATCACAAAAATGTTCACCGCCATCTTTACTACTACAGTCTTTTGTAATTAACAATAAATTTACATGTCTATCCAACTTTTTTGACGCATACCTCAGTGGACCAATAACTTCATGTATTAGTTCATTATTTTCATATTTAGATTCCAGACCGTGTACGTTAATTGATATGTTGTTCATTTCCTCAATTTTTTTAATGTCATGTAATTTTACTGGAAAATCCATACCTGTTAAATTTAGCACTCTAGAAAAATGGGGGTAGGATGTCTTCTGTGAAGGCGCTGCTGTTGGAGGAAACAATGCTGATGTTACAGCCCACGCAAAGCAAAATTCGTCCTGGTTAATCTCATTGACGACAGCTCCTTTCTTTTTAATAGAACACGGCAACTTGATGTATGATGAGCCACCCATAGGCATATACTTGTTGATACTAACTTCCAAGTATAAAATTCGCACAAGAGCCCATCCTATAACAAGAAAAATAATATATAAAAATCAGTTTAATATATCGGGTTTTGATTTTTCCATACCTGAATCTTTCTCCTGGAACTCTGTCGCCTGCGTTTTTATTAATTCGGTGAAAGAATGGTAAACGGCATCCAAATCACTTTCTACACTAATTATTTGATTAACAGTGTTGAAGGATTTTTCACTGAATATTTCTTGTGATGGAAGCATGTACTCGCCAACAGCTGTCATGTTAACTTTTAAAGCATGATGCACACGTAATAAATTATTAACAAGTTCCACCACCTTGGATTTAATGTCTGCAAAGAACATTACGTAATCGGAATGCTCCATATCACTGCTAACCCGATAGGTTGCAATTCTCCTTTTGAATGCACATTCAACGAGTTGCACACCATGACATACCGGCAAACATGAATTATTTTTATGTTGTTGTGTTCGTTTATGCGCTGACATATGATTTATTGGAACATCTACATTACATGTAGCGCAATTAATTACCGGAATCGTCGATGTATACTCTTCAATTCGGAGCCGTTTTCCTCCAGGCACTTCATTAAATCTCGCCGCACACGATTCTCTTTTATGACGTCTAATATTATAACTATTAGTAAACTTAGAACCGCAATTTTCACAAACATATGCCATGATTTGTCAAATATTAACACATGTACTACCTATACAAGTCAGAGCCAACTGATGAATGAAACTGCCCCATACCCTATATAAAACCATTCAAGGTCACCCCTAACCACGTAACATATCTTCAAGGTCACACACCCAAGATGACCTCCAACAAGGCCAAGGTCGTCTCGACCAAGGTCAAGGTCACACACAGCCTTGAACACAAGGTCAAGGCCGAGGACAAAGCACAGGTGCTCTTTCAAGGTCAATGACAAGGACATGTGAGCGGGACCAAAGAGGGGTGGGGCAAGGTCAAGGTCAAGGTCGAGGAGTGGGGGGATGAAGAGGATCGGGTTATGTTCACTACTTACAACCGATACAGAATAGAAATGGAATAGGCCTCTAACTTCGAAATTAGAGTTTTTAAGTAGATATGCCTATAATTTACTAGTCTCGCACGTTTTACAATTTTTCAGCGGTCTATTAATAGTGATTAAGAAATTTGGGAATAATTCCGCTTAAGCAACACCGTAAGAGATTTTGTTGCAAGCAGTTGAAAATCCCGAGTCACCGGTGACCGTAAAAGGGTCCGATTGGTTCATTGATGCAATCCTTATATAGTACGAAAATGTATAGCTTATTTTACTAAAGTAAGAAAAATTTTACGTATTCAGTACAACTTTGTAAAATGAACTATAAAAAATATGGAACCTTAAAAAATGCAATAATAGGATAAAATATAACAAATAGTTAAATAGAAAATGATATGAAGGATATTTCTGACCAAAAAGTATGACAGATATAGAGCCGCCACACATTCAAACTCTGTTTAGTAGGCTGACGACAAGGATGTAACCACTAATTTAAGTCGGATTAGGAAGTCATCATTACTAATTAAGCGGCTTTTTTAACCAAAAGACT
This sequence comes from Diaprepes abbreviatus, assembly GCA_034092305.1. Classification (NCBI taxonomy): domain Eukaryota; kingdom Metazoa; phylum Arthropoda; class Insecta; order Coleoptera; family Curculionidae; genus Diaprepes; species Diaprepes abbreviatus. The sequence continues at coordinate 5,055,202 of JASJET010000011.1, forward strand.
ATTTTTTGCGATCCCAATAACATTTAATTGTTTAAATATCCTCCTTAATTTTTCAGCATTTTCTTTTGTTTCTTTTAATTATAGAAAATTATTACCATTTGATAATTTAGTGCTGAAAAAATGATATCTGAACTTTTATTGTAATATAAGGCTTGGGGCTCCTTAAGAATAAATTAAAATAAAAATACTACTAAAACTATAATTTTTTTGTTGCCTAAATATGGACTAATACTTTTTTATGACATATTTTACCCTACATATTAGTACATATTCATCAAAAATGTTATTAGTGACAAACACAGATAAAAATTATTTATTTGAAGAAATTATAAGTATACACGCCTTATTTGACACCAACACAGTCATTGTGCCCAGATCGAACACTAAAAACATAATATACATTACGCATCTTTATCATTTGGTTATGTTCCATGAGATAAACTAGAATCACTATCGCCATTATTACCAGAGTCTTATGGTTTTAGTCTGTTGAGGCTGCTGGTATATACTAGAACTCCTACTACCACCTTCTTTTTACCACCTGTTCTTTTAGTCCCAGATTCCCCAGGTTTATTGAGTTTGAGAAGAAGCTTTTTGCTCTTATTCTTTGCAAACTTATTCAAGGACTAGATTAATTGGTTTTTATATAAGGAACTACCTCAGATGGTGCTGTGGTTGCTAAAACTGAGGTGGTTGCGCTGAAGTCAACAGTATTGAAGTAATCATCACAGGTCTTATTATGCTCCAGGTTTATTACGTATTAATTTTAGATTCTTCTTTTAAATATACATTTTTACTTAGCGGATATATTCCTATACACTTCCAGACATTTTCTGTATGAGCTGTAAGGTTTATTTTTTCAAACAGATCCATGATATCGTACGATGTCAAAGATAGCCCTGAATATCACAGCCAGCGTTTAATTGTTCCTTTTTTCTTGAGAATACAAATTACGGCTATCTCGATCGGTTTCGGATTTTCAGGCCGATTTTTAAATTTTTCCATTTTCTAAGATGTCCTAGAATTTATTTGTGAAAGCAACTACGATAAAACTATTAAGATATTCTTAAGGTACTTTTTTCTGTAGAATCCAGTAGCGTAGTCAGATTTTTAATATTAGTTTTAATTACGGAGATATAATAACAAGTTTAAATTTTTTAAATGAAACACCCTGTATTTTTTACACCATTTTTTGCATTTTACATTTTCTTGAAGAATATATTATATTGTCAATATAAATTGACAACAGATAGGCTAAAAACAGTTTTGATTAAATATGTAAACTTTCTAAAATAGGAAACATTTATTAACGGAGCTATATTGCTATAATATTAAATCATTTGGTTCATTTTTTAATCACAGTTTCTTAACCTATGGTATATAATATAATAAATAATTTAACTGATCGCGATTAAAAAGAATATATAAATATTTAAATCATTCCCATAGGTCACTGCCAAGAACACTCTTTAAGTTCGATGAACATAACATATTGTATATTATGTTTTAAAAAGTGACTATGGATAAATAAAAGAATCATTTATGCAACTAAACCTGTCAGTTTGAGCTTTATTAGCTTGCCAACTTGCAATTTGTCTGACTGAAAACTCAGAATAGGAAAATTTAAAAATTTTGAAAAGTATAATATAGTAAAATGTTTTATTGAGTGTAATAAATACAAGCAGAAAGCCTCTGATTTATATTTTGGACAGTATCTGGAGTACAAACCACCCAACCCGGCAAGTTGTAAGAGAATAGAGAAAAACTTAATCAATTTTGGATCCTTTAAAAAGCCACTGCTAAAGACGTATGAAAAAGTAAGTAAAAAGAATGAAATTATAAATGTAATTGGATGTGTTACGCTAGATTCTTCAACGTCGAGCAGAACTATTGAAATGGATGTTGGGGTTTATCATAGAAAATCTTTACAAATTTTAAAAGAAAATAAGTTTAAATGTTACAACGCTACGAAAGCTGAGCTTCTTCTCCCTGGCGATCTTGAACGAAGACTTAACTTCTATAATTGGTACATGGATATGTTACGAAATAATGATTTTTTCTTTTATAATATTATATGGATGGACGAGTTAAGAATAAATAGTGATAGTATATTTATTCACCATAATAATCATCTATGGATAGATCGGAACCCAGGCTAACACAAGGACGATTTGGGTTTAATATGTAGGTTGCTTTGTGAGGTAAGAGAATAATGTTCTACGAGATATATGAAGGGAATTTAATTGTTCAAGCCTACCTAGAGATCTTAGTAAGGCACATCGTCACATTTATTTATAATTTGCCTTTAGCGGAAAGTAGCAGATTGTATTTTCATCAAAATGAACCCCCAATTCATAACGCGGGAGTTGTCGAATGCTCTAACGCTAATTTTTCATATAAATGGATAGCACACAATGGATCAGTCAGGTGGCCACATAGGTCACCTGATCTTACTTCTTTAAATTTGGGGGTATATGAAAAACTAAATTTATCTAAATAAAAATAGAACTCAGGAAGAATTACAAAAAGATTTTTTGTCGGCTATGCGAATTATTACTAATATTCATATTTACAACGCTCTGAACAGAGGAGTGTAAGGACGTTGCCAACTGTATCTGAATAACAATGGACAACAGTTTGAACATTTAATGTAGTTAATTTAGTTTTTTATTAATATTTTTGCCTTTTTGAGTTTTATTTAAGTGTGTTTTTCATTTGTGTCTTTTAACAACTTATTGGTCTTTCCAAAAGTGTTAACATAGACATGAACAACTTGGCTCCTTTGAACCACCAGCTCTTATGAGCTAGTCTATGAGCGTAAAAAAAATATGTTTTTAGCCTATTTGTTGTCAATTTATATTGACAATATAATATATTCTTAAAGAAACTGCAAAATTATAAAAAAAGATGTAAAATATACAGGATGTTCCATTTAAAAAATTAAAACTTGGTATTATATCTCCGTAATTAAAACTAAAATAAAAATCTAACTACACCACTGGATTCTGCAGAAAAAAGCACCTTAAGAATTGTTTTTATCGTAGTTGCTTTGATAAATAAAATATAGGACATTTTAAAAAACTGTAAAATTCCGCGATCGTCCTGTAAATCTGACACCAATCGCAATAGCCGTAATTTATTTTCGACATTATAATTTTCTCAAAAAAAAAGAGTTCGGAACTACTTTATCAGATTTTTAAAATCTTTTACGGTTTCCCAGATAGCCTATAAAGACATCGAAAACGATACACCTTGTACAGTACTTTTAAACGTCTCATAAAAGATTTACCTATGGTGATATAATTTTCCCTGTCAATGTCTATAAGATCATGATTACGAAAACTAGCGTAACGTCCCTCTAATATTAGCGACAGTAGTGAATCCTATGTTGAAAAAACATTTTCAATAAAATGTCCGAATTAGTCCACAAAAGGAATGGCTCGAACACACGCCGATAGGTGAGTTCATTCAGTGGATCCTGGCAGAATCCCTTTCTTCAAAATTTCCATCATATTCGTTCTTAAAAAGATAACAGGTGAAGAGTCATGTGATCAGAGACATTCATGCAGGCAATAAATGTGATTATTAAGTTAGGGAGTTTAACGCTACTACCTGTCGTTTTAACATGAGGGATTTTACTCTAGACAATGAAAAGAGATGTCTCATCTATATTATAAATTCGTTCAGCATTGACGTTGCATTTCTCGTAGGCTTTTTTAACAAACAAAATTTAAAGCTATTTTCCTTGTTAAACCCAAGAACTCTTACAAATGGAGGTTCCTATGGTTTTCAGAAAAAGATAATATCAATCTCTGCCGGCATAAATGCCATTCTACGTAAGTCACCCATAATAGAATAGAACCAAAAAATATTTGTTCCAGATAGCAAGATAGATAAGCAGCTAGATCCCTGTAAGTATTGTCCCTAAATTTGGGTTTCTGCTTAGCTTGGTAAAAAAAAAGGTTGGGTTACAGACATCTTCTTCTGGGCATAATCGCTGCGGTGTGTCTGAGGCAGTTTAAAAAGCATTGCTTCTTTCGGAGTTTCCATTTTATTTCCTTGTACAGCTGTTATTGCTCGCTACATATCTTCAGGATTCCAGTCATTCCTTTTTCCTTGTTTGATATAGTTTGGAATTGTTCCTGTCACTCTGAAATAAAAAGCTCTACATGTTATGAAATATAGTGAAGACGAATGTAACATCATTGAGAGTAGGTCCCAATATAAGCCTAGGTCATATTTAGATCAATCGCTCTCATAAATTTTAACAATAAAAGATATTTCAAAATAAAATAAACCATATTTTATTTATTTATTTACAGTACAGTCCATTACAGATCTAAAAATCCAAATAGTTCACATGTTGTCCAGAGCTAGTTACAGATTAAAATTAAAATACAATAATATATTGAAAATTTAAACTATTTTAACATAAATAACAATATCATTCACAAATATATAACTCGACGACACAGGAAACATTAGAGTCGCAGTCATCACGGTATCTCTGAATGTCAGACATCGTCAGATATAAGTAAATTCAGTTTTCGTTTAAACGTTATCACTGTACCGTTGAATTCAGTGTCAAAGGGGACATAAATGTTAAAATAATGCATAATTCGAGCCATAACACTGTATCTGCCAACATCTGTTCGGCTCCTGTTAACCGAAAATCCCTCGGTGAGACGAGCGCTTCGTGCAGGAACCCGATAATTGATAAGCGCCAAGAGACCAGAGCAGTCTATAATATTTGTAATTATCTTAAACCCAAAGAGTATACTCAAGAAAATTTGGCGTTTTTCTAGGCTGATCATGCACAGAATTAATAATCGGTGCTGGTATGATAAAAGACTCTTATCAATTCTTAGTTTATACAATAAGAAGTTTGCAAATTTCGACTGAACCCGCTACAAGCGCTTTATACAAGTTCCTTGATATGGTGACCAGACTACGCAGCATTATTCCAAATGATTTCGAACAAGAGAATAATATAGGGATTTTAGGACTTCGGTGTTGGAAAATTCCCAGCAGCGTCTCATTATGAATCCAGCCATTCTAAAAGATTGTGATAAAACATAATTGATGTGATCTTTAAATCTTAATTCTGAATCAAAAATCACACCTAAATCATCAAACTCGAGGGACTGGAGTGTCTGAGATAAAGTAAGTATGTGATTTTGGTACTTTCTTCCTTGAGAACGAAATGATTTTTCATTTATAAGTGTTTAACTCCATCCGGTTTTCATTACACCAGTCATTTATTTTACGAAGTTCAGATTGCAAAATTAAGCAGTCGTTAATACTTATAACTCTTTGGAAAATTTTTAGGTCATCTGCATAGAGAAGAAATTGGCAGCCCCCAAACACATCCATGACGTCGTTGATGAAAACAAGGAACAGAATCGGACCCAGGTGTGAACCTTGAGGCACTCCCGAAATTACCCTGATTTCATTGAAGAGAACATTGTTTATTCTAACTATTTTTATACGGTTATGAAGGTAACTCGATAACCATATCAATTAAGGACCACCCACACCGTATGATTTTAGTTTACCGATGAGAATACTGTGGTCGACTCGGTCGAAGGCTTTTTTAAAATCGAGGTATACGCAGTCTACTTGACCACACAAATCGATAGCGGATGATAGATATTGGGAAAAGATACATAAATTTGTTTCGACGACTATATACTTTTGCCAGGCAGTCTAGACCAGATATCGGAGGTAATTCCTCACGTCAGCTCTATTTCTACTCTTGTGAATCACGGTAACATAAGCTGACTTCCATATGTTAGGGAATAGACCTTGATTTAGGGAACGTTGATAGATATAACTAAGTGGAAAAGTCAAAGTTAGACTGCAGTTTTTTATGAAGATGGGTGGAATATCATCTCGTCCAGTACCCTTGGTTTCATCAAGTTCAATAAGCTTTTCAAATACAGTAAAGCTATTAATATCGATGTTCCGTAGATTTATGTTATTCATTGAACGAATATGTATAGGCTTTGAGAGGGTCAAACTTATTGAAATAAAGACTGACTGAAAGAAGTCGGCGAATAAATTCGCAATTAAATGTAGGTCAGTGAGTTCTGTGTTATTAGACTTCATATGTGAAGGATGCGCAGCCGCGTTTCGTTGAGTTTTGATATAAGACCAGAAAGCTTTGGTGTTCTTCAGGGTATTATTTTGAGTTGAGTGGATGAAAGCTTTGGATTGGGATCAATCTCATCAGATAGTTGACGTGTATGACGAAATTTCGAATAAGCTCTATTTTTCCCCTTTATGAGCTGAATAGTAGCTTTTGTAAAATAATTAGGGTATTTAAGAGCGAATCTGTTAGTTTTGGGACATACATATATATTGCAACATAAAGAATTGTATAAAACATCTCCATAGCACCGTCATTGTCATTATAACTCAAAAAGCTCCAGTCAATGAGCTCAAGATGGTTATTCAATTGGTTATAGTCAGCTTTATGAAAATTGTAGTTAATAAATTGCGACTCCGATGCTATGTCGTGTACAAAATCAGCACAGAAATTAATTAGTAGAGGGGGGTGATATCTATCTGCATTAATTAAAGGTAAATTAGAATTAGAGACCCTTATTTCACAATAATTAGAAAAAACGAAATCCATTATTACATTGCCGTATCAAAACGATGTCGTTTTTATATTTATTAGTTCATTTGTAATGATATTTAACATAGGTCATGTAACCACCTATATCCATATTATTTAAAACAGACTATATATTTTATTGCAGTGTTTGCATTTTTTCTTAATTATGTTCTTTATAAATGTACAATTTAAAGTAAGTCAGTTATTAATTGTCAAGCTACAAACATCTACTTTAGATTAAATGATAATAAAGTTTTTAAAAAGGCAGTTAGGACTTCAAGGTAGTTAACTCATGTAAAATGTGTTTAAATTGGAATAAGTAACATAATTACATACCTCTTTAAAAATTTAGACACCGCGATTGTCACGACACAAAGTTCGTTTCAACGATGAACACGCAAGCGTTGATTCAAAAGTCTGAATGGCTCATGAATATTAGCTAACTTCGTAAAAAGGAGTTTCAAGTGTTTCTAGTAAATAGCAGTTATACGTAACTCTAAAGTCCTAATAGTTAATAATTGGACCATCGCCCATATTTGGACCGTCTCCTCTATTATTACCACTTTTTAAAATAAACTATTCTTCCTAATACAAAGTGTTTAAAGAAGCAATATTATGAAAATTAATATATTTTCGATACTTTTATCCATTATTACATATTAGGAAAGGTAAAAAGGTTACATTTCTAAAGCAAACTTATTTGATACGTCTATAAAAGTAAATATTGTATTTTGTGGTCCTTCGTCACTTTAAAGAATGTACGCCTATGATAAAATGGCTTAGAATCCATTGCAATTTTCTCAGTTTATTTTTTCCATACATCATACCCGTCAATGCTTTAGGAGGTCATCAAGGGTCACTCAAACTTAATTATATTTAATAATTATTTGAAAATTTCTAGTTGTTATCAAAACTGAGAAAAAATATCATTCCTTAGAAAATTCCATAATTTAAACATCTTTCCTTAGTTTATCGTATTAGTCGCGTTCTTAGTTAGTGTTTCGGGACTAACTGAAATTGTAACCTTCGAATTTAAAATAGGGTTATATCCATAGTTTATATATATTCTATGGAATAGCAGAACCAATAAATTCGCAATTATATTTGTGCTGAATTATTAAAAATATTATTGTCGATAAATTTATTCCGTGTTGGGTGATATAAAGCGGATTTTATGCAATAATCGAAGTGCGGCTTAACAAAATTTAATAATGCATTGTGTAAAAAAGTTCGTAACTATTACTAGCGGTTTTGTGGATACTACTGTTGAGTTCCTCGAGACATTACATTATTTTAGGGGTAAGTTTGCCTGCTATAATAATTCAGCATGCTAATGGATGTTTTTAAAAACCATTTTATTCAGAAATTACTTAAAACACGTAAGCAGTTCGAAACAATTTAATCAATAAATAATTAATGATACGTTTCAAATATGTCAGCATAAAAAACATCTATAAAAGTGCTGATTTAAGATATTTAAAACATCAATTAAATTTGATATGTAACTAAAAGTTGTATGTCATTTTTCTAAGGTTTTTTTTTAATTCTACCTACTTCAGATAATGAGGTTCACAAGGGGCGCCGTAAAAATATTTCTACGGTAGGCTTATTGCACAAACATTAAATAAAAAATGAATAAACAGCTGTTGTATTCCAAAATTAATTTAATATATTATTTATATATAACATAATCTACAGAGCCATACATAAACTGTTAAAATTTTAAAATATCTAGATGATGTTTTCAAGATGGCGAACAATTATTATCATTTATGGACTTCTAGACTTCTAGAAGATTTTAATATTCCGAGTAAAAATAATTGGTCTAAATTTAGAAATTATAAATGACGGATGGTTTTTAGCATTTATTATCTGAACTGAATTAAAATGGATATCTGGATGTTCTTAAGTCGCTAAATATGATTTTTTTTTCTGAATTTGAAACTCAATATAGCCGACGAGTTTTATTTTTTACTGTCGGATTCAAATCGAATCTTTTAAGGATTGTTAGAGTTGCTGAGTATATATTTTTGATCTAAATTTTCTTCATTCTCTGATGAAAGAAATGGTAAGGGTTAAATAATTTTTCCACAGTGGATTTATTGAAAATAAAAAAAAGCAGAAGAATTGTTGGTTATCGAAATTTATGTTTTTTCTGTGTCTAAATCCACCACAAACTAAAAAAAAATATAATTGAAGTTTTATAATCTAATTTAATATCCGTTGTATATTGTAATTAATATATTAAATTGACAAAATCAAATATATTTTGAAAGAAAAGAACTGCAGACATCAGCTAAGAAGCATTCGAAGAAGAAAATATGTAGGATCTAGAAAAACTATACTGAATCTTAAGCTTCGTGATTCTACAAGGGTTGGAAGTCGCAAAAATTTGTTTTTTAGGTTTAACTGTTTCTAGAACCCCTAGTTTTGACGCATTTCGGCAGTACTAAAAAAGAAAAGAAGTTCTTCCTAAGACGGCAAATTTTGATTTACGCATGTTTAAAATACTTCAAAATTCGCCGTGAAAGAAACATTTGAAATCTTAAAAATTGAAAAAATTAAACTTTTGACAACTTTTAATGTTTGTAGACAAAAATTGCAACTTCAACACCTTCTAAAATTGTGAGTGTTTGAGCCTTTTGAACGCATCAAATAAAAAATTACGCATCTTAAAAAACGTTACGTTTTTCTGTTATAAATCAAATAGTCACTTAAATATATCAATATTTTCCAACAAATCCTAACAAAAAACACACGCCTATGGTGTACGGAGATGTAATGCAAAGTTTTCTTTATTTTGGTGGATTTAAAATGCTTTGAAACTCGTAATTCTACAGATAGACTTTAAAAAGTGAAAAAAAAATTAAGCTCTCTGCAAATATCAAGTAACAAAGACTACTGACAGGAGAGCTACATCCTAAACTTCTCTAAATTACAACACATGGAAAGAGCGAGTTCCCAGATCAAAAATGTACGCTTTAACCTTCTAAATCCACGAAATCAGGGCAAAATGATATGACAGCATTTCATCGTAGACTCCTGCCTAAGATTCTACGATTTACTACTGTCCTATATTAGTTAATAGCCATTCTGTCAACCTATAAATAAATATCATAGTAATAATGACACCCTGGAAGTCTGGTCGTCTCCCTTGCCTCTTGTAGTTTTAGTACTAAACAACTACAGGTTATTTAGCGCTTACCAATACCAACAGATATAACTTCAGCACTCAGGAAAAGCTGCTATCTAACTGATCAGATCTCGCCTCTTACTTAGAAACTCCTACATCAATGCGCTATGAGCTTAATCGTGTGAAGGTTTTTATAAAATTAAACAAAACAAGTTTCTCAAAACACTTAAATCTATTAACAAAAAATAAAATTATTTATAATAAGCAATTTATAATTGATAATGATTAACAATTTTATAGTGACTAAATGCCCCTGTTGGCCGTTCTATTAGTAGAAATGTAACAAATTCAATTTACAAGATAATACATATAAATAGTTTTCTAAAATATAAATTAAGAAAAGAATAAAAACACGAAAAACAGCTAAGTAATTTTCTTAAACAAACATTATAAAATCACCCTTTTCCCAAGTGAAATAAAACAAAATTTTTCCTTAACATTTTCCAGATAAAAAAAAAATCAAAAAATAAGATCTTTCTTAAGCACTCGATATACGCGTCACCTAATTTTCTGAGAACTGTTCTCAGAACCATACCGCTTCTAACGAATTTCAAATAATAACTGATATATTTTTCCCTTATCTGGTGATATAGAATAAATATTTTCTCAATTCCCATGATTAAAATCCATCTAGAGTAGCCCAAACGAATTACTCCATTTACCTTAATTTCAATCAACATAAAATATATAAAAGTCATAATGAACTTTTGTTGCCTTACACTGGGTTGTGGGCGACCAAGTCCGAAAATATGCAAGTTTAATCCCCAAGCTCTTTAGCTCATATAACCAGATAGCAAATTCCACCTGAACGAGATTGTCCATAGACGAGGGTAGTAAGTATTATGCATCGCGCTACCTAACGGATGGCCAGGGAACAGCGACTTGAAACGCGAGAAAAACGATTTTTTTTTTCGATTTTTAAAACTACGAAATTCCTAAATTTAAGGCATCTTAAGCCTACCAAGAAAAAATGCACATTCTAAAATCTCAAAAACTTGCGATAATAAAAGACGTTGAAACTATAATTTTTGTCTATAAAAATCTAATGTTTGCCAAAACAGCAATTTTTCTGGGTTTTTAATGATGAATTTTGAAGTTTTTTGAACGTGCTGATATCGTAATGAAACATCTTGGGAATACCTTCTTTTCTTTTTTTGGTGCGTTAAAAATACTTTAAATTGCGTTTCTAGAAACAGTTAAACTTTCAAATATCGAAAATTCGCTTTATTAGTAAGTTTAAATGTTTATAGAATGGTGAGTTTTGAAACGTTTGAACTCTTAAAAAATGAATTATGCATCTTAAGAAGCCCTTTTTTTTCAAAGTAAATCCGAAAAACCTTAAAACTCACGATTTTAGAGACAATTACGCTTAAAAACGATATTTTTGTGAATTATAATGCTTGTAGAATGGCGAGTTTTAAAGCTATATATATATATATATATATATATATATATATATATATATATATATATATATATATATATATATATATATATATATATATATAAATCTTCTTTGGAATGTTCCTTGACTCATTTTTGCAGCTCTTTCTTTCAAGAGATATTTCACCAAATCAAATATTATAATCTGGGAGGCGAAGTCCAAAAAGTTGATTATTTGGTGTTGTTCCCTTTGATTACATTGGGACAGGAACATGCTCCTTGATAACGTAATTGCAAATCAGGCGAAATTAGATGGGGAGAAAAAAAATATTTGATTCCGTAGGGATTGGAAATGGAAAAGTCGTCCGATCATGTGCTCACCGCGCAGCAGATTTGTCGATTGCTGACTATTAATTCATCAACAAACCGAGATCGGGCTATTATTTTTATAAATTTTACTATTATTGCTATTACATATTGCAATCTCTCTCACTTTTTTACTTACCTTCCCTTGTCACCCCTCCCCCTCACCTCTACCTCCCATCCCTTACATATGTACGATATTTGAGAAAAAGAAAAAGTGATGCAATAGCTCCAGATCTGACAATGTAAAACAAAAATCTAAAGAAATTAAATACCTACTTTTATTAGACAGTCATTTGCATAATTTAAATGTTGGTTTACTAGATTCATTCTGAAAATTGGATGTTCTATGGTTGTAATAGACGCGAGTCAAAAACAAAAGTTGTATATATTGTTTCGCCGACTAACAGGTTGGTTGTTTATTATTATTACCTTATGTTGTCATGCAGTATTGGCACTGGAAACTTTAAATTTTTCAAATACATTCGAACAAAAATAATGAATTTATCTTTGTTTTCAATTAAATGATTAACTTGACACTATATTCTTTTTAAAACTTTATTTATAAAATTATTATGTAAATATTTATTTACAAACAATTAAATATCTATCAAAAGTTTAATTTTGTTTGTTTTATCACCTACGTGGTGTCTTTTTCCGTTTAAATGACATCGAGTCGTATACTATATTATGTTATCTTTGATTGTTTAAAACTCAAGTTAACCTCTTTATAGGGGTATGTACCTACATACGCTTAATTTAATTCATATTATACGAAGGACTAGAGGAATTCAGTCGCGTTTTTACAGAAATATTGTAATAAAAAACTGCCTGAGTTTGGGTTGATAGATATGATTTAAGTTGATTAATTGTGATTTAATGGCGAAAGGTTAACAAGTAATTAATAATGAATGGAAAGTAATCAATGAAAATTGTTGTTTTTAATTCAAACACAGTGAGTGAAAATATAAGGAGAGAAATTTGTAACAATATACTAAAACTAGGCAAAGTTACAGACATGAAAGTGGTTATATTTTTCTCAAAATATGTTCTCTTATTTTCCGGTTGTCTTAGCCTCCACATAGTTGGATGTAATTTAAACATCGATTTCAACGAACTAGAATCGACGTTTGTAAAATTTTCCATGTGGACAGTTGATCATAATTTTATAAGGGTAAATTTTCCAGTTTGCATCTCAACCCTCGCCTTAGTTCCCCTGATCCGGATGTGGGAGATTTGCTGCTCTTTTAGTTATAACTTTACGTCACTTCTTACAGATAATTATTAGGGAAGCTTATCATACGCTTAAAAGTTTACCAGCTCTTTCTTCAAACGCAGATCCAAGAGGAGGGGCGATTGCCCCTCCTCCCCAAAGCTACAAATTAAGAATGACAGACTCGCCTCTCTACTGCCTTAAAGACATGAATGTCGTGGCGCCGCTCTTTCTCCTCGACAGCAACTCACTCTCTCTTATCATACTCTACTGTCTTGTATACAAATGGACTCGGGATAATTTGGTAATTTAGATCTTTGCTTTGCTTTTGTGGTATCACCGCCCCCTCCCTTCTCCATAGGAGGATGAATCAACCCCTGTCTTCTCCTATAATCTGGTTGACACGCAATTCTTCGTCTCTGTTTTCAAGGAAATCTAATAATAAGTCAAAGAAATTATAAAAACGATTCAGACAAATACTTTTAGAGATCGAACGAATTTCTATGTGAAGCAGTTTCAATCGCTTGATGTCTTCATTACTTTCACTACGTGGCTAGCTAAATAATCTGTCACTCAATGAATTGCTTTTAATTTTATTGACTGTTTTAATAATGTAATGGAGGAACATATGCAGGCGTTAATTCCAATTCTTTGTAAATAAATGCTGACGATGAATAACACAATGTTCAGCGATTATATTTGATACTCCATTTTTGTGACACTACATCATTGCTGGAGCACCATTAGAAGCAGCTGACAAAATATTTCGAATACGAATTTCTCTCTCTTGAAAAAGTTGAGGAAAGTTAAGTAGAGTTTTTTTTTAAATTAAAGCAGTTTTTTTTTATTTTCTGAAAATGTCGTTTTGTTAAATTTAAATAGATCTTCGTTTGTGAATAAACACTGTCTGCTAATCCAAAACTACCCAACTTCTGTAAATATATACCATGATCAACCTGTGCAAACACCTGAACATTTAGAACCTATAGAATTATCTATTATGTAAAGTAAAAATCTTCCAAAATATCCAGATATAATATGGCGATTTTGTTAATATGAATGAATAAATGAATGAATGAAAAAGGAGTGGCGATACTAGATCATCGATGTCTAGACCTCTATTGGGCCCCTTATATCCCACCATAGCTGCAGGTCATTCGAAGCCTAGCGCCATTGCGAATCCAAGCAGTTGAACTTGCCTGACTGCTTCCGGTAACAAGATGGTATCTCCGAAATATCTCTGTCTCAGTCCACTGAGTGCTGGGCACTCTCTTAGGATATGGTCAACAGTTTTATCCTCCTCCAAACACCATCTGCACGTTGGGTCGTCTTCGACACCGATTCTATGATGGCCACCCAGGTGACCATGTCCTGTCAACAATCCCACCACAATTCGCAACCCTTTCTTTCCTAAGGAGAGAAGCTCCTTAGTACGCCGTGAGCTAGGTCCAGTTATATGTTCCTTGGCAAACCTCATTCCAGGAGCTTCCCTCCATGATTCAACAAATTTGCTTTCCAGCAACGACTTTAATTCCCTTTCGCTAATAGCAATTGGGACAGGTAGTATTGGTTGGGGTCCTTACGGTTCAGTTGTCGAACCCAACTTTGCCAGACGGTCTGCTTCCTCATTCCCGCGTATGCCTGAGTGACCCAGAACACACACGAGTCTAACTGTGTAGTCATTCCTTGTTATACCATTCAGTACGTCCTTGCACTCAGACATCAGTCTCGAAGTTACGACACTGGATTTCAGTGCCAATATCGCAGCTTTATTTTCTGCGTATATATTTATTACTCTATTCCTGTCTATATTCCTCTCGCAGAGATGTGTACACTGCAGAATATCATAAATTTCCGCTATGAAGATTGTCGGACGTTGTCCGAGAGGGTAGTACTCTCTGACTCCTGTGCTCCTGCCAAACACTCCACACTCTACTTGACAGAAATATCTCCAGGGAGAGGTTGGGTTTTAAAAGCTGCGTCATATAATCTGTCTGCATGGGGAGTGATGGACACCTCTCCACCGCGCTTTCCCAGACACCTGAGTAGCCGCCTGTTCCAATTCCAAGATATCATAGGCAACTGAGACGATGAACAGTCTTCAGGGCGTCGTTCCCTATGTATAAGTGAATAGGAGGCAGGTTCATCAGAACTTCATGACCCCTAGTGGGAGCAGTCCTCATCGCACTCACTATTCCCACACAAGCTATTTTTGGAACTTTGTCAAGTTGAAGACTGTGTTTGCGCTTTGTTGTACTACGCCACCATACAATAGCGGCGTACGTTATCAGGGAGCGGATCACTATAGTATATATCTAAAATAACACTTGGTCAGGTGTCAGCCCCCATGTGCACCCAAAGGCTCGTTTACAGGCTCAATATGATCATTCCAGCTCAGACGTGAGTCCAGAATTACTCCCAGGTATTTAACTGACCCTTTGTATTGAAGAGTCCTTCCCATCAATGTAATTGTGTAAAGAAAACCACCTGGCAATGGTCCGGATTTATTCCGAGCCCTTCACTGTGGCACCACCGTTCCGTGATCCGGAGGACTTGCATCATTGGCCTCCCCAGGTCCCGGATATCGCAACCAGAGCACAAAATGACCAGGTCATCAGTGTAGGCCTGTGTATACAAACCGGCATCATTCAGTTTTGTTAGTATAAATCAATTCTAAGCGAATGTCTTGCAAAGGACATGCTCTTAAATTATTGAGACTTCTGTATAATAATAAAATTAAATATATTCTAATTAACATTAATCAACAATTTGTCAAAAGTTAACTAATATTTTTCACCTAAAAAAAAGTTGAGTTAAACATATCTTCAAAGTATTTGATGAACGAAGCAGTTGAAATTTGAAACACTTATATAATTTTATAATATGATAAATTTCATTTGACTTCTTAAAATTACTTTGATCACGAACACAATAACTAAGTCGCAAAAAAGATCTGTGGTCATAATTTACGTAAGATAATAAATGTGATGAGAAATATAATCAAAGACCAAAGAGCAACTATTTCTGCGCTATTATAGCTTATAAATGTAAAGGTGCGTTTACATGGTTCACTTTTGTGCCTGAACACTCACTGGATACTGGATTAAACCATGTAAATCAAATTTAATGAGATTGGTCAACTAAATTAATCAGTGAATGAATTATACCTGTAATCCACTTCTCTTTAGTTATTACTGAATCAGGTTGAATTGTTGTATGTCATAAAATTAAACCATGTAAATGTTCCTCATGTTAGACATTTAAAACAATAATTAATTAAAATTTTTAAAATTCTACGTTACCACGTGTAGACTTGACAGAAATATTATACAACAAATCTTAGACAATCAAATTTTTTTTCTCTAATCTTTTGTCTATATCTCACCAATTAAGAAAAAACTCTACAGGATATGATGACGAGTTAAATGTTTTTTATAACTTTGGACTTTCCTGTCTGATTTTAAATCAAAATATATTATATTTAAAAAAACATTATACGAATAAACAACTTCTATGTTTTTAAAATAACGATATTTTTTTAGTGCAAAAAACTCGATACTTACACGTTAAGAGGCCACTGAAATTATCTAGTTATATATTACCACTAATATACAAAATCCAGTAATTAAGTTTATTAAGATTTATACATAATTTCTAAAGATTACTTTAGTTAATGCAAGTTACTTTTAATGATTTTTATAATTATTAACAATTTCCATGCATTTTAGCCCTACCACAAAAAAATTATTTTCATGGATTTTGATCCGCTAACCACAACAATGAAGATCGTTTTATCGTAAAAATTAAGATTTCAGTGACAAATAAATTAATCTATTTTCTGCAGTATTTAAATAGTTATCTATATTTATTCTCTTTTCAAACAGATAAAGGAAAGAATATACACAAATAGATTATTTTCTGCAAATAAAACTCTGGTTCTCTCTCCATACGAGTTTCGACTACCTATTTTCCTGCCAATGTTGCTCTCGGTTGAATACAGCTCCACTGACGTGATCATTAGATGGTCAAAACGCGTATGGAAAGCGAACCAGGATTGTATTTGCAGGAAATAAATTATTTTTATATATTTTTTCTTTATCTGCTTGAAAGGAAAATACATATAGGTAACCGTTTTATAGCGAAAAAAATATTTTCTTTCACATAATTTTGTTGAAATAAAAACCTACGAGGTATATAGTTCGACGTGTTTTGTGTTGAATTTTTTAAAACAACAATCTATAAAGTTAAATAACTTAAGAAAATTACTGAAAATGCCGATATTCATGTTTTTTCTAACGTTAGTGTAACATTAAGCAAGTGAACTTTAGCAGCAACTTCGGGATATTTTTTTACATTATAGGTAAGTTTAAAGAAACAGTGTGTTATAATTACAATAAAACTTCGAATGGAATATAAAACACTTTTTTAGTCTCAAAATTTCCTTTTGTCGGCGCTCTTGTTCTTTCTTATTTATTTGATTGTCCAATAATAGTCGGCCATCATATTGATATCCCACCTTCTTTTATATCTTGATGAAACCTTTCACCTTGATCTTCACTGCAATCGCCCAGATTGTTCGGAAAATAATCAGGATGAGAATCCAAAAAATACAATTTTAAATTAGTCTAATAACCTAATTTTTATAATTCTTAACCAATATAGCCAATAACGGCTTGTAATTCTTGTTTTTTTTTGCCTAAAAAAACTTTTGCAATATTTTTCAAGCTAATTCACGCTGCTTTTTCACCCTTCTCCATTTTTAAAATAAAAATATCATCTCTCTTTACCTTTTGAATGTATAATCCATCAAAAATGCCGGCTTTCAGTTGTGCAGGTGAATCTCCTTCTTTGTCTAAAAATGTGTCATCAAGCTGAGTTTTATATGGAAAGGCGGGTGAAAGATTTTTGATCTATCTACTAAAGACTCTTTGATGATATTATTCGAACCAGGTGTCATCACGTTTCCTTTGGGTCATATCAACTGTTTCACAAACACAAGAAACAATAATACTTCGTAAACCATTCTTGTTGCCCAAGTATGACTGTAACAATCTTAAATCTCCACAAATTTTTCATTCATGGTCTTCATATTATTTTTTCTAGCAAGATTCTAATATTATGGTGTTCTTGCATTGTGACAGAGTGTCAGATTGAAATTAAAGCGGAAACATTCGAGTTGTGAAGTAGAACTGATTTTAAGTTCGGAGTGGATGAGTCGATGAAAAGTCTCCATTCTTCATTTTTATAACAATTTTGTCTTCAACTCAAACGTTAAACAATCAATGAATGAATGAAGATTTTTTATCAACAAAAAAACTTTTATCTCGGCCACGATCAAAGGAAGCACCTACTCCTTTTGTGAGCAAGTTTTTTTTTAATGTTGCTGCTAGATTTATTTTCTGAATGTTCAAAATTTTTGACATGATCATTTAGTTCCTCCTGTAAAAACGTTTCAGATTTCTTTGATTCCTTATTCAGTTTGTTTTTCATATTCATTGCTAACTACCTCATCATCACTGGCACAGTCATATTCTTAGATTTTTCACAAGGCATACGACTTTTAGGGATAATTACAGCTTCTTCTATAGAGGAAACTTGAGCATACTGTATTTTGCGCCTTATTGTAGGTTTGTTTTATTTAAAATATTTACAGTCCTTGTTTTTTTCCTATCGCAAAAACATATTATAACAAGCACTACATATTGAGTGTGGAAAGTCTTATCTTAGTTCATAATATTGAGGTTGTATTCGTACACATCCCTGATTCATCATGCGCCGATTCCTTTGTACTTCATATTTGCCACATGTGAAGCAAAATAAATGTGAGTTCTTATCGCAATCATGTTTTGTAATATCTGATTTGCTCATTCAGGAAATATGAGTTTTGTTGTATTTATTGTTTTTGCGATCCATATTTATTTCTAAAAAAAAACGCATGTTAAGGTTCCTGAATGAATTGTAGGTGAGCCAACCTTCCTAAGGATTATAACCCTGATATTTCCTCAGTCCTAAGTATTAAAGCTTTCCGACGTTGATGAGGATAATGTCACCTCATCCTCGGACACACTACAGCTTTATTCTCACTTGCAGAGCAGCGCATCTTCGCTGGGTTGGTTGCTATGGTGAACCGAAATACAAATCATTTTATGCATCCTTTTGAGAGACAGTTATCATCGCTTCCAGTATTCATCACAGTAGCAAGTTTGCTTCCACTCTTGCTCAATCATGGAACTGCGGTGGAAAGCAAGAAGCATCCTATCAACATATTGCTTTAAGGCCTTTTTTCTCATATAACTTCACAAGTACTGAGCGTTATGGAACTGTCTCGTTAACGACCTTTAAATTCCGAACAGAAGCGTGAGTGATCAACTGATGTAAGGAATAAAATTTCTATGCAGTGTCAATGATATAGGACAAATTTCACGATGTGTGTGTAATTTGTAAATTTGAAATCCGAAAAATATAAATATCGACCTTTTCAGAAAGTTTATAAATAGTTGCCCTGAAAAATCAGCACAAAACACGTCAAACTATACTTCTTATCTATTTTTAATTAAAAAAAACACGTCACTCGAAGAAAAAAACGATCATTTTTTCAAAATTAGAAAATTTTCAGGTTATATGAAAACTAGGAACAACACAATAAAACGACGTTCCTGATCAGCAGATCAAAATCCATAGGAATGAATGAGTGCCGCTTCTAGCTCAAGAGACTCTCTTTGTGGGGCTATGTAATTGAAAAAAAGATTTCTTGGATTTTTAATTTGTTATGAAGTTGCGTCACTTTTACGCGCAAGCTTTTATAGGAAGTTTGCAAAAAAGTTTATCTAGTAACATATACAAAATAAAATATTATAACACCAAAATTTTATTCTCAAAATGGCTAGACGTTCTGTGGCCTCGACCGGCGCCCTGCATGCAATTCAACGGCAAGTACCATTACACTATAGGTATGCGTTTTCGTTACATCATAGATAAAAATAAGTCTACCTAAATATATATATATATATATATATATATATATATATATATATATATATATATATATATATATTAATTAAGCAAATGTGCAAAATGGTCGCCATTTTACCGAATATACTTATTAACAATTTAAAAAAAAAAAAGAAATACGACTCTATATAATATCTCGGGATTATTAAAAAGGTTTAAAATGCGCATCAATAATTCTTCGAGGGTATTCACCGGAGTCGTATACTTCTGTTTTAAGAGCACCCCACAAAAAGAAGTCACACATGTTTAACTCTGGAAAACATGGTGACCTTTTTACTGATGCCTCATTGTCTCTTTCAGTCCATCAGTTGGAATATTGGTCGTGTAAATATTACCGAACAGTAACGGAAAAATTGGATGGGGCACCATTATGCATATACCAAAATTCTCGCCGAACTAAAATAGTTTTCGTAATTATTAAGTTATACTACGTCACACCTCAATTAACCCTTTTTTTAGAATAATATATTCTAGAGCATAGATTTTCAAAAATAAAAATGAAATTTCCCAAAAATATTTAGCATTTGAGATATTAATTCTTAAAATGTTGGAAATTAGGTTTGTCAATGTTTTATTTAATATTTTCCCTTCAATACTGTTATACTTAATCATTTACTTGCTAAAATAGACTTCTATGTCTTCAGACGTTCACTTTGGAAACCTAAACGATTTTAGAGTAGATCGTTGATTTTTAGGCGATTATAATTTTTAAGACTATAAACGACCTCTATCGCACAAACACTTTATGATTTTTTTGTTTTTGGGCATTACTGTCGTTAGCGCCATTTTATTTAAATTTTGATTTAATTATTTTATATCGCTATTTCAACTAGTGAAATTTAGAATAAATTTTAAAAACGTTTTAAAAATCTGTTTTCTAAGGAACAAAAAAATCTTAAAAGACAGATTCACTTTAAACGTTCCACTTCTAAACCCAATCTAGTAGGCTTGAAAGTTCAACCTTCTAAGTGTTTCATTTTACTGTGCTAATAATATGATCATAAGCGTTAGAATATATGTCAACAAACAAATCTTTATACAAAAATTATAAGGACAAAAGCTAAAGATAAAGTCTTAAAATCGTTAAAAGGAATAGTTTTTCCTGGAAAAAAAATGAGCGAAAATACTCTGTCGGTGAATTAATTTTTAATTTGAAATAATTTGTAAACACAAAGATTAATAATAACAATAGTATGAGAAATTGTTAATTGCTGTTTTTTTCATTAATACTAATCCGATTACAAACTTGTAGAGAATTGTTCCTTTTTGACAAACTATGGTAATTTTATTATAGGAGTTAGAAAAAAAAAACTTTAAATACATAAGTTGCTCGACTATTTCGCAAGATTATGTTACTAGAGAAAACAAATGCTTAGGAAAAATTGTATTTTTCAAAATAAATTCACTTTTTTAAAAATGGAACACCCTGTATATTACTACATATTAAAATAGAAGTTAAAATTCCCTTTTCAAAAATATATATATTTTTGGAATATTTACCTCAGAATATTAATTATTTTAAAAGTATCCATGTATTAATAAAACAATTGAAAATTAGTTTGTTCAAAAATAATGTATAGGGGCCAGAGGGTCCGCAGTGGCTCCTTTAATTTATATGGACCCATCTAATTTTTTTTATGTATTTTCAATCCCTGGACAATAATTTTTAGGGTGGACTTTCGTCCGGGTAGGGATAAGATTGTTATAAAAAAATAATTAAATTTTCACAAAACCAACTATTGAATCGTATTTTTTTAGTGATTTTAAGCAAAAAAGGTCCTTACTAACTTTTACGTACGAAGCTTGGTTTCCTCGATAATTAATGTTAAACAATTTCTAATGACTTTTGACTAAATGAACTTTTTTCAATTTTCTTGACAGCAATCGAAAGTTTGAAATGAAATGTAACTGTCAAAAATACTTACTTTAGTCTTTCAAGACAAACTTAATAAATAAATAAAAATATTATATACAAGAAACTAACGACTGTTCATAACGTTCTGCACCAGTATACATTGATGCAAGTTGACACAAGTGAAAAAGGAAAACAAACAAAAAGCGCAAATAAATAATAGAAAAATTTAACGCAATGCGGGAAACTTACATTGCAGGCTGCAAGTAGGCTTCCCGCGCCACACGGGACGTCATATATATGTAAGCGGTCGACAGCTATTTATTTGTAACCGAAATAAACCATTAAGAGGTAACTTTTTCGTATGGAATTTGATTGTAGCTTGTTTAAACAATTATTTGTTTATAACAATCTTATCCCCACCCGGACGAAATTCCACCTAAAAAATTATTGTTCACAGACTCCCTAGCTCCTACACTATAAAGAACATAATATAATGTAGTAGGATTATAATATACAATCATGTTAGTTATGAGAAAATAATTCTACGCTCTAATGATGGTAAAATAATATTATTAGAAATAACTGCTTAGAAATCAAATAATTTCCTTGCACAAATGTTCAAATCAAAAAATATATTTACAGGTGTTCAATATGGACTTCATTGTTAAAAATGCATTTTCTATAGTTCTTGTCTATTTTGTACTTGCAATTATATTTTTTTTATTCAAAGTTTCTGAAAAAATTGTGCAAAGAATTCATTTGATTTCCAACCAGTTATATTAAAAAAAAATGTTTTACCGTCGTTAGAGCGTACAATTATTTTCTCATAACTAACTTGATTTTATATTATAATACCACTATAATATATTATGTTCTTTATTGAACAAATTAATTTTCAATTATATCATAATTTACTCTGATTTCAAACCAATTATTTTTAATTAAATTAATTTACCGTCATTGGAGCGTTTATTTTCTCATAGCTAATTTGATTTTATATTATAATACTATTATAGTATATGATGTTCTTCATTGAACAACCTAATTTTGAATTGTTTCATAATTTAAATGATTATGGGACTTTTCGAAATATTTAATATTTTAAGGTAAAAATTTAAAAAATCTTCGGAGCAAATATCGGCAATATATATATTTTTGGAAAGGAAATTTTAGGCTCTTTATTAATTTTCTGTTACATTTAAACAAAGTGAATTTCTTTTATGAAAATCAATTTTCCATAAGCACTTGTTTTTTCTAATAACATATTCTTGCGATATAGAAGAAATCCAGCCTTGTACATTTAAAGTTTTTTCTTACTCCTACAAAAAAAGCCACCAAGGCTGGTCAAAAAGTAAGGAAGAATCACTGATGGCTGTCTGTGAGATGGATATTCATCTACCGATGTTCCGCCTTCTTAACAGTAAGACACTCGCACACCGCACGAACGGAAGCACCTTTACAACTTAAAATACCTAATGATATTTTTGAAGACATATCCAACGATACTCCACTCAGTGAGGTATATAAAAAAATATTCACCCTACGTTTCTTCTAGTGGGCCTATTTTTCTTTTCCAACTTCGTCTTAGGTTTATTAATAAGTTAATTGAAATTATGGGGCTGTAAAATTTCATTATGAAAGATGAAAAGCCGACGGAAAAATAAGGCTGTGGCCTACAGATGAACGGACATGTCGACACCACAAGAATTTCTAGCTAACTACGGATCACCTAAATTTTGGCGGTTTACTTTATTGTTTTAAAAACGATACTAAAGATTGAAAAACGAAACAATAAATGTTTTAAATCAAAATATCTGCAAACAAACATTAAGAATATTATTATGTATTTTATAGCGTTTTTGGTGCGACATTTTAAAAGTCATATAAAAATAATACTCATATTAGAAATATTCAAAATAGTTTAGAAAAGGGAAATAGCAACAATATGTCAACATCAACCAGAGACGCTATAGTGGGACGTCTAGATCACCTTGGTTACATAGTAAAATTGCCCGATACTTTAAACGATCAGCTGTATATCACACTCGTCAAGTTTACCATAAATATTAATTTTGTTTTGCGTATACTATGATATTTATATCAAATATCTCAATATATATACCTATATATAGCATTCCAACTATTTCAGAGAAGACAGAAGTTACGTTATTTAGACCTCATGAATATGCAAATGGGGAATCTCTCATCAATTCCTAAAATATTTTGAAATCAATCAAATTTACTGATTAAATTTTTTTTTTTTTGATTTTCTGATATTTGGGGAAACCACTTTAAATTTTACATTTCAGCAAAATAAAAAACTAGCATTGCAAAAAATATCTTTCTTAGTTTTAAATATTTGCCATTCGACTTTTGTTTTCCTTATGTCATCATATTTGATTTTTATACCACTAAATAAAGCTAAAAATTCTCTTTACAACTATAAACAACACATCGGCAATATTTTATGAAATAATCGAGTTAATAATGTTTAAAATCGTGTTACCCAACATTGTCAAATCGGGTAGCTCATGATAATAAAATAAAATAAAGTTATACAGTAAAAACCTATGCGTCAATAATCTACGAACATATCAAATCCAGTTTTAAAACATGTTCATCTTAATTTTTCTATAAATAAACAAGGACAGAAAACAAAACCTAATTCTTTAAATCTAAGCTATATGTCGCAAAAAATCTGGCATTATGGGTAAAGTAAAAAAGAAAGAGACAACCAAGACAAATGAATCATTGCGTTGTATGATTACAAACTTTCTTTTAACTCTTCAGTGAAAGCATTATTTTATTTACAGCTATCGTCCAAATTTTATTTATATCGGGTTTTAAAAATTTCTGGGCATATAAATAAGTTTAAAACAGAAGATTACTTTATATAAAAGCTATTCATTATTGTTTTATAGTTTATAACTTGTAACTATGTATTGTTATTAAAAACCTATATCTAAACACATAAGCATTTCTAACCTTCTAATTTGTCGCCAGTGTCTAAATGTCAGACACTTCATATGTTGGTTTAAAACGTTTTAGCACTATCTTAATCAACATAACAGTTTATGCTTAATTTGAAAAAAAAAACAGTGATGCTATGGAATCCATTTAATCTATCCAAGAGGTAGAAAAAAATAATTTTATTTTTGTAAATAAATATTGTCAATTAGGTATCATTATTTCTAGAGAGTAATCACTGTTCTTAAAATTGGACGGACACTCTATATGCTATTAGGAAATTGAAAGAAAACAATCCAATTATTTCCTCTATTTGAAAAAATAGACCGCGTCTAAAAGACAAAAAAAACGAATAAATCAAAATGGAAGTCTGGAATACACTTTGCAATATGTGTCGAGAAAGTTAAGGAACCTTAAGACTTTTTAATTTTAAAAAAGCATAATACTCTAAAAAGCTTAAACATTCAACTCATCAACAAAGAGATTGTGTCTATGAGTATATCATTTTTAAATATTTTGCTTAAGGAGCTAGGATTCGAATACAAAAAGGATGGCAACTGAAGGACACTAATTGAAAGAACAAGCATTGATATTGCAAGAGGCCTTTTTCTTCACACTGATTGTCATCTTTTAGGGTCTGATATTACTCGTTTAAATGCATCGTGCCATACAAATCGTATGTATTTGTAAGATCTGTGGAGCTCCATATTATGTTAGGAACATCATCATCCATAGAGACTTCGGATATGACACCTTTACAACATTCATCGAACATTCTCTCACAAAATACCTAGACACATTCACAACTTTCAACAAACGAAATAATCAGAACAACTCATAACCTTACAACTACACCACGGAAATGCCACCGATTCTCCAGAGACTGACTACGTGACCTCTAAACTGGGTCGTTTTATTCTTCAAAATTACTGGCTCAAAAGCCAAATCTAAAGTCATTCCTATAAACTTAAAGAGAAAGCCTTATTCGACAAGAGTCTAAAAAATAGATCCGACTCGATATACAAAGAAGATCGAATGTAAAATGTAAAGTAATTTCTTTTACTAAAAGATCGGTCATAATACTATACAACTATTATTTTAGAGAGTCGGTGGTAGTCCTTGTCACAACACTAAATAACCTCAACTTTCGATTTGACAGTTGATTAGGGTCGTTTCTCACGCCGACTGGATAGTTTCTAAGGCTTTCAGGATGTTGGTGTTTCTAATGAGACAGTGTTCTAAGTTTAGAGATATTATGTTACTTAAGCCATCATACTTGTCCTTAATTAGGAATCACCTCAAATACGGTTGCGCTGTTTAGGCTTCTATCTATAAAATACATATTAATAAGATTGGGAGAGTACAAATAAAGATTGCCAATCTTTTATTTTTTTAAACTTTAATATTCATAAATTATCGCGCTCACATTCCGAACTAATTATTTTGAGTTTAGATTCTCTTCAAAAGCGTACACTTACCTAGAGTTGTTTAATATGATCATAAACGTAAGAGAAATTATGATTACTTAATATAGGCTGCAGATGCTTAGCTCCGCCATTAAAAAGAGAGGTACTGCTCCTCTCTCTTTTAAAGCGTGAGGTAACTTTCTTCTATAGGATCGGCAGTCTATATTAAGTAATATTAATTTCTCTTACGTCTATGACTATGCTTAGTTTTAACCTTAAAGTTTTTTCTCGAATGATAAGACTCGATGATGCATTTTTGCTTAGTTATAATCGGACAGATTTTCATAACAAACTTATTCTTCGTGATTATAATAATAATTACTGACCAGTAATACACAAGGCTACACTAAATTGTTTACCTCAAAATGTATCTGACAATCTTTTGAGACTTTAATAAAAATGCGTCTTTAACCTGTGAAATGTGTTTTTTTACTCTTAGTTTGATAAGTTGCTTGATTTCTAATTTTTTTTTCAAACAAAAACAAAATGTAAGACTTTAATTACATATATTTCTTTAATGTCACTTGATATTATTTTGGATTCCCAGATGCAAATCAGATGCAGATTTCTTGGTCACTGTACTATTTCAGCATTTCCCTGTTGTTTACTTAGATAATAAATAAATAAATTTTAGTTTTTAAGTCTTTTTAAATGATTATTTAATTTGAACTGTTTTAATTTTGTATGATTATTACTGTTGTTGTTTTTCATATCGCATTCAAAAAAGTTATAGCAAAAACTAAAAAAAAAATAAAATAAAATAAGAAATTCTCGGCTATGTGCACAAAGTCGTTGATGAATATTACTCTCATGTTAAAAAGTGCGGAGAACTCCAAACAAACATGGAAAAATTTCGGGTCTTAAAAAAAATCGTTGTTACGATACTTTACTTAAACTGTGGAAATCATAGTTAGTTTGGTTGCCGATACCGGATAATGCTACCTCTATCCTTAGAGTAGCAAGTTTAGTGTGTCGAGTTTTGATATATTTCTTTTTTAATTTACCGTCGCGCCACCACATGGCGGTTTTATACAACTTTGTTGATTTGTGTTATTCTTGTGTTATTGAGTGAACTATCGAGATGTCGCCATTGTGTCTTATTTACTATTTTTCAACCGTGAAATCTGTTTATAGGACACGGATGCGAGACGATGGTTTGTACCGAATGCAATGGCCGACGAGTCCCATATTAGGATGAAACAGCACTGTCGTAATTTTTCGGACCCGGAGTTTTTCCATGTTTCTTTGGAGTTCTCCGCACTTTTTAACATGAGAGTAATATTCATCAACGGTCTTTGTCCGCATAGCTAGGAAGGTCTAGGTTCATGTTTAAAATGTGTTTTTCACCGTTTTGACGTTTCGTTCTTTATTTAGAACATCTTCAAAAACATTTCAATCTCAAATTTAAAGCGAATTATGAATATTTTATAAATACAATCATGACATATAATTAAAATTTAACATTTAAAACATCAATATAACATTTAGAAAAATGATATAACAGTCAAAACAACAATTAAAAATTAAAACAAAGATTATTTAAAAGGTTCCTTTTTGTAAATTTACGTTCCTAGATTTCGTCAAAACTATTACTAAAATCAACCAGTAGTAATAGTTTTGACAAAATCTCAAGGTGCGTAAAATTTACTAAGAAGAACCTTTTAAATAATCATTGTTTTAATTTTTAATTGTTGTTTTGAATGTTATATTATTGTTTAAAATGTTGAATTTTAATTGTGTGTCATGATTGTATTTATAGAATATTCATAATTTGCTTAAAATTTTAGATTTTTAAAGATGTTATAAATAAAGAACGAAACGTCAAAACGGTGAAAAACATATTTTAAATATGAACCTAATCCCAAGAAAATAATAAAAAATAAAAATTAATATAAACGGTTCAAGAATATATATATATATATATATATATATATATATATATATATATATATATATATATATATATATATATATATATATATATAGAATATTCATAATTCACTTTAAATTTCAGATTGAAATGTTTTTGATGATGTTCTAAATAACGAACGAAAAGTCAAAACGGTGAAAAACATATTTTAAACATGAACCTAATCCCAAGAAAATAATAAAAAATAAAAAAAAAATAAGTGAATATATATATATATATATATATATATATATATATATATATATATATATATATTAAACATTAAAAAATTAAATAAACTTAAAAAAAATTGCGAATCCCTAAATATAACGGAATTTTCAATATACTATCTAATACCGTTCATCGTACTAATAGGTACGTCTTTATGAAAATAAACCTTGTATAGACTAATTAGTTTTGATTTAGCTCAGGCGAATATTTTTGATGACGCACGGACCAACTGTATTTTTATTTGCCATACTATTTTGACATTGGTATTTTAATCACTTTAGATTCTGTTTTTAAGACATTTATTAACTTAAAGTTAAATAATTGAATGGTGTGTTATAATGATAGTGACAAAAAAAAACTTACATATTCTATATTATATCCTGAACGAAATGATTAGAAAGGTTAATTCCTATTTTAGTTATTTTAAAAATTTTTATTGTGATTTTTATTTCTTTCGAACCCACTTTTTGCAAATAACGACTAAAACATTTTTATAGATTAATTTTAAATTGCAATTTTCGAATAAAAACGAATTATTCATGTTTTGTTCCGTAATTTCTTCTGTACTGTAAGCAGTTTTGTATATGAAGTTATTTTTTTTATTAAGTATAAATTATTAAATTAATTTTATTTTTCAATTGTTTTAAATTTAATTTTAGTTATAATTATTAATATAGCAAAATAAGAACCTCTTTGAGCAAAAATTTTTTTGATCCCGAAAACTCCCCAAAACAAATACGAAAGAAATTGGGAAGACAAAAGTTTTGTTCGTCATATAAATAAATTTTAAAAGCCACAACAAATAATCTATTTTATTATTAAAGATAGAGACTTGCTATTTTCGCGATCATATGCTATTTCTTTGGTAAACAAAAAATGCAAGAAACAAAATTTTTCTAGCCCTCTCTATTAATAACATACAAAGTGAAATTCAGAATTTTCCATTTACCCTCGTAGCTTAGTTAATATATAAGTGAATGAAAAAGTAAAATAGTTCTTTTCTAAAGGCATCAGATTTTGAGTTGAAGAGTCTTACTTTAATTTTTTCAAGCTTTTCAAAAATGCCTAATAGTTGGTTTCATTAGCAAAACTAAAATTTATATATTTTTTTGAAACTCAGAATTAAAGTCGCAGTAGGCTATGAATATTGAATACTTCGTCTTGTTCTTATTTCAATAGCCCTTTGCCATCCACTCCTGGATGTAGGCCTGCTCTCGTCTTTTCCACTCCATTCTGTCTTTAGCTATATGGTACCAATGTTTCCCGGCCTGTTGTTGTATGGCATCGATCCATCTCTTCGGCGGTCGTCCCACACTTCTCTTGTGTCGTCTCAGTCTTCATGATAGTAAGCGTTTCGTCCATCTCTCATGCACTTTCTGTCTACCCAAGTCCATTTTAAAGTTGCCACACGTTTTATTACATCTTCTACCTTGGTTCGTGGACCTATTTTCTCATTTCGTATGTGGTCCCTAAGAGTTACTCCCAGCATAATTCTTCCTATTGCTCGTTGGGGAGTTCGAAGCTTATTAGCTGTCTTCACTGTTAGTGTTGCTGATTCGAGCCCATACGTCATTACAGGGATAATCCATGTGTTAAAAACTTTGGTCTTAAGGTTGATCGATATGTCGGGACTCTTTAGGACGTAGCTCAGTCTCCCCGTGTCTGCCCATGTCATTCTAGTTCTCCTACTTAATTCAGTTTCTTGATTTTCTTTACCCAGTTTTATTTCATGATCTAGGTAGACATACTCTGCTACTCTCTCAATTTTATTGTTCCCAACGTAAATTGGTGTTTCATCTGGAATCAGGACTTTAATTTCTGTTAGACTTATAGTCAACCCAACTTTTACTGAAACTACTTTCAGTTTTGGACCATCCCCTGTAGCTCCAGTAAGTTGTTACCGATTAGGACCATGTCGTCTGCAAATCAGACTTGGCTCAGGTATCTTCTATCTACGTTTATGCCTTTTTTCCCATTCAGTTGTTTGAAAACATCCTCCAATGCCAGTGTAAAAAGTTCCGACGAGATAGTTTCTCCTTATCTTATTCCCCATTCTAAGGCTATTCTATCGGTTGTTAGTTCATAATTAATGCTAACTTGTATTGTATCTTTTTCATATACGTATTTAAGAAGGTCTCGGTCTCTCGATTATATTCTAGCATTGTTCATTACCTGAAATATGGCTCATAATTCTACAGAATCAAATGCTTTATTGTAGTCGATAAAAACTAAATAAATTGGGACATTGTATTCAGTGCATTTCTCAATTAGAATTTTGATGTTATATATTTACTCGATGGTACTGTAATCTTTACGAAATCTCGCTTATTCCGGTGCTTGATAATCATCGAATTTGTTTGTGAGCCTGTTGGTTGTTATTTTTGTTAGTGGGGGAGTAGATTTATTGGGCGATAGTTTTCTGTATTTGATTTGTTTCCTTTTTTGTATAAAAGAATAACCCGAGCATTAAACCAATTATCGGGGACCTTGCCGCTTTGTAAACATTTATTTAAAAGGATTTCCATGGATAGCACTGTCACTAACTCACCTAGTTGTATTTTTTAAAGCTTTTTAAAAATGTCTAATAGTTGGTTTCACTAATAGAACTAAAATTTATATATTTTTTTGAAACTTTAGGTTTAAATTCACAGTATGGTATGAATACTGAATACACATTTTATTAATAATAATACTTTTGGATACAACATTTTGAAGAGCAATTAGAATTTTAGTTTTAAAGTTTCTAAGATCGTATAAATATGTTATGGTTTAAGAAAAACTGCTGTCAATCTAGATTACTGGATATAAAAAAAAACAATGCAAAAAATGTAACTAGGTTGCGTCTGCTGCGTTATTTTTTTACTTATTTAAATATCTCCTCAACTTCTGAGTTTATATTAAAATGTTTTCTGTATAATTATTTTACTTTTTCCTTGTCAATAAAATGACGTTACTAAAATTTTTATAAAATATTTAACTTTGGAATTACCAATATATATTTAATTTTTGCAAATACGAACCTGTGTGTTTAACTCCTTTGAAACAAGTTTTTACTCCAAATGCAATGATAGCCAAGATTCTGTAACAAAAATAAGGAAAGGGAAACAGAAAGGATCCTTTTATCTTTGAATGTTTGTATTCTATGACAAGCTTCTTTCCATATCGTTGAATTTCGGGCTTACTCGTATCTGCAGATTAAGAATATTTTATATTATCGATCCTAATAACGTACATTGTTTATTCTATTTTCCCGAAAGATCTCCTTACTTCAATTGTCATTTTTATTTGTAATTAGGTACGATTTCATGTTTGTGTCGAGGCTTTCTCAGTTTACAAATTGAATACAATTCAACAAAAGACAAATACGTCGTTCCCATTGTAGAGATTTTTAATTAATGAATTCATGGCATCGCTAGAGAGTGTTACGGGGCCAATGTCATATGTACTTATAGAAAAATATAGTCCCACTTTTAATCGAGAGTGTTAGAGACAGTAGAGTGTTGCCAAGTTAAGAATTCTAATTACTCTGAGGTTTTTGGCTGAGGCTTTAAATAAAGTTCAGTCGAAAAATATGTGTTATCTTCAGGTCATTCATCTAGTAATTTCTTGATGTCTTTGTAGAATTACGGAGACCAATATAAACCAGGTGAAAGATCAGTAGATAATATTTTCCATGAGAAAAATAATAAGACAAGGAAACATAAGTAGACTTCATTAAGAAGCAGGTTTTTCGGGAATGACTAGATGCAAAGATAACCACAAAATATAATAACAATAGTAGGAAAGAGTTGCGTTGTAGAAATATGCAAATTATATATAACTACGACTTGAAAATATTAAATGTTGATACCAAATTTACTGGGTTATTCCATAACTCATTTATTTTCGAGCTCATATGATCCTTTTTTTTTCGAGAACAGCTTTAACAGAAGTAAGTATAATATAAACATAAATTTTCCAATTTTTAAAATGCAACAATTGATTTCCTATTTATTTATTTATTACCGGGATATACCCATATTTATCACTGTTTTTTAAATTAGTATTACGTAATAGATGTAGTCAATGAAAAAACTAATTTTTTATTTTCTCAGATCACAGAATAATTTAGGCTACCCGCGTCAACTTAGACTTCGTACCCTATTTCCCAAAGTCTTTGAAGTTAATGCTCCCGGTGACTGATTTTAAACAGATGCTGTTAGTGGTAAATTAAACTTCTACCTATTTATTAATAAATAAATTATTGTAAAAATGACCCTTGGATTGTTTTTATGTAGATTTACAATATTATTTAGTAAAATAATTTATATAATGTGGTTACTTTTTAATAGTAAGCATTTAGCAAATACTTTGTAAGAAATTTATTACACATTTTTGCTTATCAATATTTATGTGAAATGAATTTATTTAAATTAACAATATTTTATTATCAAGGTAATAATGTTAACAATGTGAAACTACCTGCCTGATAAATGGTTTTTACCCTATTTAATTTCGATATGTAAGCTTTCAACAATGTCAAAATTGACGCAAAATTTAAACACATAATATTCTTTTAAAAATACAAACATCTGTAATACAAAAAATTCTTGTTAAAATAAAATAAAAATATTTGTTATTCAAATCTGGATACATAATTTTTGTACATACAAATGTCTTATATATATCAAGAAGATAAAATAAAAAACAAAAATATAAATAATGTCTTATTTCGCCAATAAAAATGTACAGTATGATGTCATGATTATTAATTACAACTATACTCAAGATAGGTGATCTGTATGAGACAAAACAGTGTGGGGAAATTTAATTTATATTTCAGAGCTGTTTATAGTTAATAAGCATATCGAGTTTCTAAAATGTTTATTCTGTAAATCTTAATATTTTGTTTACAAAGTTTATATTTAAAAATAGTTGAGACTTATCTGGATAAAAGTGAAGAAGATACAATATGTAGTTTATGAAATAAGGTCATTAAAAATCTAATATTTAGCTTTTGTCATATTGAGACATAAGACAGGTGTAATGTTTCTTACAACAGTAATCCAGTCTTTAATATCTGATAGTGGTACAGATAGTTTAACACCACCAGTTTTCTCTTTATTGCTATCCTAATTTCAAGAGCTTTTCATTTTAGTCTACGTTTCCACTTTTCAAATACCTAAAAAATAAATAGGTATGTATTAAAAATGCATCCATTTATTACTGATATACTTAATAATATAAATATTTATTCTACTACTACATTAAATTTAATATAATTTTAATACAACTGATATGGTGGCTAAATGAAAATGTGCCCGCTCTTCATTTTTTTTTGATGATAAATTTTCTATTTCTTAATATCGTAATTCATTTTTATAGATAAAACAAAAAAATTATAAATAAAGCTCAAGTTCAAGGTTGTCTTTAGAAAAAGTTAACACAAAAATGCCAGAAACACAAACTTCGCAATTTCTATCTCTACCGCTTTTAAGTTTGGACGTTATTCAATTATACCGGTGACATCCAGTCAGGTTTACAGAATAGGAAAGTTAACAGTTATTAGGAATAAAAGCGATCCACCTTATTTTTGTTATAGAGGGTAGCGCTTTATATTTTGGGAACTGGCAATACTAGCGTTGCTAGGTGTCATCTGAAATATGCATTGTAGAACTTGACATTTTAGATGGTATAAGTACTCATAATGTTTTGAAATACGGGCGAACTTTATGTTGTTTACAGTAACTTCAAAATGTCATCCCTGCCAAAAAATGGAATCAACTCGGGAAGATTTTCGTGCGATTATTTTTAAGAATTTTCGACCTATTTGATCTCAACAAGAATGTATCGATGAACTTAATTCTTTATATGGCGATGATTTACCTACAAGAACCACTTTATATCGCTGATTTAGTGAATTCAATTGTGGTCATCGTTCGTTCACGGACGATTAGATGAAGGTCATCCAAAATTGATTGTAGTGAAAGAAAACAACGATGTTGTGCGAATGCTAGATCATCTTGTGGTATACCGCAAGATTGATGCATCCCTGGGCATTAGCGAATATAATATATTATATAAACAAGCTGTGTTTGCGTTAAATGCCGGATAATTTAACAATCGCTTAAAAAGCACTTAAAAATACGATTGTTTTCCTTCAAAAAATATTTATAAGATCGTGACAGATGACGAGTCTTGAATCTAGGCGTATAAGCACGAAAGTAAAAAGCAATTGACCGTATGGATCTTCCATGATGTGCCAGAACCCGCACAGGAGCGGTTTCAGCCTCTCTCTTTGGGGGAGGGGGCGATAATACAAGAACAAAGAAAAAATCGGAATTACCTTCCAAAATCAGCGGGTGGATAAGGGGGGGGGGATCAGCGATCCACGTTCCTAATGCAGCAGACAAGTGAGTCTATTTTTTCCTGAATTCGAAGCTTTTAAGGGGGGGGGGGCGACCGCTCCCCTTGGATCAAACACTGCTCATGCAGGAAGCATTTCGAAGCGAATAGTTGCTTTTTTTCAGAAAAACTGGTCATGTAGCAACCGTATATTTAAATCTCCACCATGATCACGCGAGCTTCACTCATCAGCTCAAACAAGTGACGTTTTGAGCACTCAAAACGTGGAATTGATTGTTTATCTACCGTACAACCGACTTTGGCACCCAGTGATTTTTTTTGTGTCCGTACATGACGACAAAAAGCATGTTTTGAGGATACTATCTTCATAAAGGCAAAAGAGGTTATGGGATTGATTTAAATACATGCGAAAGTATATTGATCATCGATGATAATATTTTGAAAAACACTGAAACTATTTTCAATGATATAATTTGTTTGTGGTAATTATTCCCCATATATAAACAACTCTCGTAAATATCCTTCAGCTGACCTTATTCCCTATTGCCGCCCTGTGTTTGCTGGTATAATAGTATGACGATTTCTTCTACCAAATAGCAATAATATAAATCAATAATCTATTGAGAAAAAATAAAGGAATAAATATTTACACATCGGATTGAACCAGTTTGAATCCGAATAACTGACCCACACACTGTCCGGCGTGTTTGCCTGAACTAACTCCAACGTATAGTTAGAAATTTTAAAATTAGATTTGCGTTAGCTTGTAGCAAAATAACAATTAGGCTTAAGAAATTATGGACGTCAACATTTAAATTATTTTTATTTGTTTTTTTACTAATATTTTTCTTTACTAATTAATTTATTATTGATAGGCAGGTTCTAGTTATAATTAGTAGTCTGAATATGTATAAATAGTATCTATTTTTGTATGGTCATATAAGTTGTTGATCCTTCGAAATTTGTTGTAAACACCACAAAAAAAATCTTATTATTAAGTCGAAATAACAGAGAAAAAGACGGTAATAAAGGGTGTTTATTATGAGAACGTCGAGAATTGCCATTGAGTAATACACAACTGAAACTCAAGTAAAATTTTACCGAAAAGGAATGTAGCTAGATAGGGATGAAAAGTCCTTACATTGCAGTCTATTAACTTATTACGTCACCTGTTATGGCTGTTCTATATATATATAGGTTGGTTTCCTTAATTGGGTATGTACACCTCTTCAACTAGATTTCCCTCTAGTTATAGACCTTTAGAAATTAATCAATCCTTGAAGGTCACTCCAGTTAAAATTGCTTGATATTGGTTACCCCAAGGTTAATTACCCTACAAAAAAAAATAATAAGGCAATTTTATCAGAAAGAAAAAAACTGCACATTTTCGTAGCCAATGTTTATTTTCAAAAGTTAACGAGACATTTAAAAAGAAACGTTTGGATATTTTAAAATGTTTTCTTAAATGTTCCCCAAAAAAGACGTTTGCCCTAATTTAACAGACCTCGTATCACTTATTCTACACCTCCTGCGTATAATGGTAAAATTGATAACTCTTGTGAAGTCGGTTAACTAATAGAACATTTCATGTATTCCAACATATAAATACGTTTGGAAACTATGTCTAATAGTACCATTCTAGAATATCTTCAAAATCCCCTGTCTAGTAATCAGCCTTTTTGAAATTTCCTTATGCCACTTTCTGGTACAAAATTTGTATTTTTCTAGGTTTTGTAAAATTTGTTCCTGAACTGAAAAGTTATTTAAATACCAACCCAGTGTATTTTTTCAATATTTTGCAATATAAGAATTACATAAGTACCATATTTAACCGTTTAGTGTAAACAAAATTACCGTATAGGAGCTACCTGTTCATTCTGCATAACCGTTTAAATAATCGTTTTGTTAGTAGTTCTGATCATAATTAAATTGTGAACGTATTAGTGATTACAGACATGTAAATTTTATTAATTACATTGTTTATCATTAATGGGAAAAATAAAATTATTTGTAATACATTTGATAGCCAAAATGATAAATTAAATATATAAGTTGTTGGCAAACTCGCTTCAAATGAGGGTAATGACACAACTTGGCACATATTGATTGTGCTTAATCTCGGTACCAAACATAACAATTAAATAATATTCGCTAGAATTACATAGAAATGCAATCGAAAAGATAGTTTGCATACTTCTATGCCGGATGCGTTTCCTTGTAAAGCCTTTGTTTATAATATAAATAAAATTAAACAATTCTTTTATATCTCCTCTTACTTATAGGTAAAAAATACATATGGAGTATATAATACACATATTAAAATCGTTTTTTTCTATATTAATATTTGTAATGCTATTTTCTATCTTTAATTTTTATGTATAACTATCTGCCCCTGACTCAAGAATTAATGTTCCAAAATAAACAGTTTTGAATTTGTCAGTGATGCAATACAAATATATTTACTTTTGAAAAACAACCAGTTTATGTTAAATAAATATTTAGTTTTAAACTTATTGTAATAAATTTTTTGTTACACTCTATAGCTGAGCAGATGAAACTGTCTAAATAAAATTGTATTAAACAAAAATTTTTTCGGTCTAATGAGGCGCCTTGCGATTTAATTTTAATCACGCAAAACTATGAAAATAACCAAATAATCCTAGTGTTATAAAAGAAAGTCTCCACTGTTAGCACAGTAATACGAAAATAATCATTAGTCCAGGTCGTCTTCTCGCCAGGTGACTTCTGGACACACACTCCAATTTTATCCCGTAAACAGTTCAATGTAGTAACACAGGGCTTTGTCACTAAAACATGAGTACATGGCAACCTGGAATTTGAGGGGGCATCGTTGCCTATGGCCTTCAAACAAACACTTGGGATTTTCTATTTAGAACTAACTATAAGTTTTTAGTATATTTAATAATATTTAAAAAATTTACATTAATAATATGTTTCCTCTGAATGAATGAATGAATAACTTGATCATCGATGCCTAGGTCTCGTTGGATTCTCTACATCCCACCATGGCTGCAGGTCATTCGAGGCTGAATCCAAGCAGCCCCGTTAACTGAACTTGCCTAACTACTTCCGGTAACAAAATTGTATGTCCGAAATATATCTGTCTTAGTCCGTTGAGTACTGGACACTCTATGGGGACATAGTCAGCGGTTATATCCTCTTCCAGGCACCACCTGCACGTCGGGTCATTTACGACACCAATATTATGAAGATAACCCCTCAAGTGACAATGTCCTGTCAAGAATCCCACCACAATTCACAGCTCTTTCCTTTCCTGAGGAGAGAAGCTCGCTAGTAAGCCATATACTTTCTCAAGTTATATATTTCTTGACACACTTCGTTCCAGGAACTTCTCTCTACAATTCAATAAATTTGCTTTCCAGCAGCAATTTTAAATCTCTTTTACCAACGGAGTTGGTTGGGGTCCATATGGTTTAGTTAAGGATCCCATCTTTGCCAGACAATCCGCTTCCTCATTCCCGCGTATGCTCGAGTAATCTGGGACCTATACGAGTGACATGGTCAACAGTTCTATCCTCTTCCAGGCCCCAGCTGCACGTCGAGTCATCTATGATACCAATCTTATGGAAATGACCCTTCAGGTGACAATGTCCTGTCAAGAATCACACCACAATTCACTGCTCTTTCCTTCCTAAGGAGAGAAGCTCTCTAGTAAGCCGTGTACTAGGTCCAGTTATATGTTCCTTGACACACCTCATTCCAGGAACTCCTCTCCACGGTTCAATAAATTTGATTTCCAAGAACTGAATTTTAACTCCCTTTTACCAACGGCAATTGGGATAGGTAGAGTTAGTTAGGGTCCATATGGTTTAGTTACGGACCCCATCTTTGCCAGACAATCTGTTTCCTCATTCCTGCGTATGCCCAAGTGACCTAGGACCCACACGAGTCTGATTGTGCAGCTGTTCCTTGTCAGACTGTTCAGTACATCCGTACACTAAATTTGGGAAAAATCAATATTTTCTTAAAACTTTGGCGTCTTCTACCACCTAAACGAAGCAGAATTGGATTTAACTAAGTTTGCTTAAATCGACCTATTTTAACGTCAAGTGTCTGTCATCAAACATTATACTATATGTTCCGAACACCCTGTGTATTGTGTTATACCACATAATAATTCAATAGTTTAATTGTGAACAGGCTACAATAAAGTTATTAATCTGGAATAGAATTAATCATCGAACACAATACATATGCCTCACACTTCTTTTTTTATTAGAAAAATAGGTAGACAGAGCGCTGGTTTCAGTGCCTCTCACAGCATGATACACATAGCACGAATAAATATGGAGAACAGATATTATTTTTATAGCGGTTAACGAAAAAAATATTTTAAATAATTTTTTTATATAATTTTTTTTTTTAACAAGATTTATCACCTTCTGGGTACAAATTATAATATACGGGATTTTAATCATGTCGTTTACTAGTAATTAATAAATTCGTATTGACGTCATTGGTGTAAAAAATTGACGCAAATTTCTTAAACAAGCTTTCGATAAAAGTTTATAAATAAATACACGTGGGAATACAAAATGAAAAACTTAAAAAATGTAGTCACATTTAATATTTTTTGACAATTAATTATTAAAATACGGCAACCAACCTTAAATCC
Source organism: Diaprepes abbreviatus (assembly GCA_034092305.1). Classification (NCBI taxonomy): domain Eukaryota; kingdom Metazoa; phylum Arthropoda; class Insecta; order Coleoptera; family Curculionidae; genus Diaprepes; species Diaprepes abbreviatus. The sequence goes on from JASJET010000011.1 coordinate 5,094,414, forward strand.
ATGAATCTACAAAACGTATATATAAGAAAAATGCAAATATCTCTAAAATTTAAATTATAAAAATAAACAGCCAGATTCACTAAGAAAGTTTAAGATTTAAGTCCGATGTATTTGATATGAAAAATTAATCTTCTAGTCCGCCAGTTCTGTTTTGCTTATGATATTTTAATAATTTATATTACCTATGTCAACAAATAAACGCTTATATAGGGATATTAAGGATAAGAGCCCAGCGATAAAGCCTTGAAATTTATAAAATAGTTTTATCCCAAAAATAAATAAAATTTTCCATTTTTGCCCGTTTAGTAATAAAAGAAGAAGATTTTTTATGCTTGTATTTTTAGGGTTTAAAACTTGCTTGACTTATTGTTGCTCTTGTCAGTTTAGAGACTCTATTGTCAATTTAAAACGGTTTTAAGGTTATATATATTAGTGAATTCGAGGAAAAGAATCTGTAGGAAAAGTTTTAATTTTAATTTTTACAAAAAAATTTTTTAATAACATACTTTGAACCAGCCACTCAAAAAAGTTTTTTACTACAGACATATTGTTTATTTCACTCTTTCGTGAGTCTTCAACTCAGCTAAACATCACACTTCATATAACACGGAATATCGTAAACTCCTGGCGCTTCGATGGAAAATTGCTTAATAAATTGCTTGATAAATAGTGTCATATGTAGTGATAAGTAATATGTTAAGAATTATCAAAAATACATTACATTAATCCAGATCGGTACTTAAAAAGTAAAACTGACAATGTAAAGTTGCACATGGAATATTGCAATAAGGGAACGGGATAGTCTAAAAATGTTAATTCGGCATCAGTGAGTAAGTAGTATTAAATAACGACACATCAACCCATTGAATTTTTTAGTGACTGGACCTATTGTTTAACGTGGGATCCGAACCACGGTCCTCGATACAACTAATCCTGAGTTTTCACTGTTTGTTAGTTTCGTGTCTACCGACTGTTGGGATCAACCTCTAACGGTCTGACAACTTTTTTTAAATAAGTTGCCGCGCACAAGGATCGAAATCGTGCTGGTAGTGGTCGTCCCTATCAATCCTAACGCCTTAAATGATTAAGCTGATCCTACGCCTTAATTCGGCATCAGCCTTCATGAGGTTAGTAGTACATATTTAGGATATTCATATACCACCCAGAGAACAATGTTACAACACTCGATATTGATGTGCTTTTACTTAAAACACTGCACCTACTGTTTTACAATTATTGATTTGGACAATAATTTAACAAGATTTAGAGTCTGTGTCCCTGATTGTCTGGATTTCGGCGGAAACAATACAAATTATATTTTATACCAGTATTATAAGAACACCTCTTTTTTCCTAATTATTCTATGATGCGAGCTAACTATATTTTAATAAGATAATAAGTAAGCAAACACTTTTATTGATAAGGTGTCACGAAAAGGAAGCTAATCCACTAACGTAGTTTTTTTTTAAGTCAAAAAGTAGTACTTTCATTAGGTTATTCTACATTTTAGGGATTCTTGTTTAAAATAGAAAGTGGCAAAAATTAATAGTTAAAAATAAATATTCTTACAAGTGAGGCGTTTCTTAAGATCCTGAAATGAAATTGGAAATTCTCATTTTTCTTGTTAACGACCATATTTTGTAAATTAAGTTAAAACAATTGATAAACAATTCAAACATAGAGGGTCTTGTACCCTCAAGCTCTCCATTTTTTTCTGACCCATGCTGATAGACAACCCCTATTTTTTACAGTACATTGATTTTTTGTAACGTTTTGATATTTCAAGAAATTTTTCTTAAAGTCATAGGTTTTTAAATAATTATTATTAAGATTTTTAGCATGAATTTTTTGACGATTTAATCATGTCAACTGCTTTTGATTTAAATTTTCTCAAAATTTAATTATGTGATAAAAATCCCGACACAATAATGAAAATATTAAAATATCTCGAAAATTGTGACTTTATTTAAAAAAGTGCGCTTTCTTAATGTCATTTCAATATATTAAGAAACGCCAGAAAGTGAAAATATTTTTTTTTATTAATTTCTGACACCCTTTATTTTACACAAAAAGTGCCAAAATAAAAAGTGACCTAAAGAAAATCCTGTTATTTTGGTCTAAGAAACATATGGTTAAAGCCTTTTCACCCCTTTTTCCCAACACCCTATATTGTTCAGCTCTAACGATGAATTAGCATTTACTCCCGTGCTTAGATAAAGGGCAGTAAACTGTAAAAAATAGAAACTGTACTCAAAGTTTTACTTTTCGAAAAAATTGACAGAAGTGGAAAATGTCTTAAAAATTTAACGTCTGTTATAAATCCAAAAAAAGTATTCTAGTCGGTCTTTTCCGATACATATAATATATCCATACCCTGAGCAATAGATGGATTCGGTACATATTTTTTTTTTATTTTTCTGGCAAACAAATATGTTTTTCCCAATATTTCCTTGCTTTTTTTTCTGAACTGCCAAATCTCTAGTATTAGAGTTGATCTGAGTTGTAAATAAAACCCTTTGAAAGCCCATAATGTTACTTGCGTAAGTTGGTTTAAAAGAAATGTAACAAACGTCAGTAAATTTCTGTAAATAGCTCTCATATTCAGTCGGGAACTCAGTTTTCGGGATCGCGAATTATGAAGTTACTTCTGCCTTATATAATAGTATACAAAGAGACATTCATCGTTTACGTCAAGGTGTATTCATGAGATTTAAGAGGTTTAATTGTTGAATACTCGACGTTCAGATATTCAGACACCTCAACGTAAAACTTTTTCTTCGATGAATACCTATGTATATGTGATAATCTTATTTAAAGCAGAAATAACTTTCAAATTTAAGAGTTCGGAAACTGGTAAAAAAACTGCTTTTTGCGATCACTCTTTTCAGACTGCACGGATCCTTTTATCTGAAAAAGTAAGTGAAACTGAAACTAATTATTTTTGTACAATATACATCTTTTATGCAATATCATATTTTCTACTTAATATTGTCAACTTTACTTTTTCAATACGAGACTAGCTTGAATAATTTATTTTTATAAAATATTTTATCAAATAGTTCACAATTTCTCATTATTTAGAATATCTATTCATTTTTTTATCAAAGCATCATAAACAGGAGAGGTTATGAGAGAATAATTTCTTATATTCAAGTTAATCACACACTATCTAAACGGAGTGTAATGCATAGTAGTGTTCAGGAATCAAAAAACCTTTAAAGAAGGGGATAAAAAATAAATACTTGAATTTAAAAAAAATTAAAAGGTCAAAAAAAAATTTTGATGCGATTTTTTAAAGGGTAAAAATTAAAAACTTGCTTAGATAATGTTCGTTCCTAAAATCCAAAACTTTATAGATATTTAATTCTCCTAATGGACGTTATGGGCGCATGGATTTAATATTGGTTTTCACGCGTATTGATAAAAAAAAGTATTTAATATGACATGTGAACAGATTTTTTAAGTGCTTTATTAGGTATACTTACGTTTATTAAAATAGAAACTTTTGTCGGCATACTTCCAAAGACGTCAATACGAACTTATTAATTACGATAACGCTTTTGGATCAAATATTTTATTTTTTTTTTCAATAACATCATATAAGACATTGTAAATTAAAATTTATAATTACAAAATTATAATTCATCTTTTAATGTTAAGGTCACAAATACCTATTAAAAAAAATAAAATTAAGGACAAAAAATTTTAATTAAAACGAACACATTTAAAAAAAAAACCATCACTTTTTCATTAGAGAGTATAAAACTAATTTTTGTTCTACTGCGTACTTATTGATGCTAGATTGTGGAGTGTGAGTAGGTTGTTAAGACTTTTCTTGCCCGTATACAGAGCGCATCGACCTACAAGATATTTTGAACATTACTCTAATTTATAAGCTCGAAATAATTAGACTTTTCACGAAGTCTATAATTTTTCTAGAAGCAAGGTCTCCATATCTTCGGACGCCATCCAGAAATTTAATTCTCTTGCAGAATTGCGGTTGCACTATTTCAGAAACAGCCAAGCTCTTCTCTACTTGGCACAATTTTTTGAGAAAGTATCTTAGGGGCAGTGTCCTGTGAAGAGATTCGTTATAACTAGAATATTTCTTTTCGAAAAATCGAAAAATATTCTTGCTTCCTTTGAGGATGGATTTATAAATTTCTTCATTACTCTGAAACCAGACATACTGTTCCACCTTAATTTTATTCAATTTTGTTCCCAGCCCCAAAGCTTTTATGAAGCTTTTAATAACTCACAGAAACGTTTTTGGGTCGAGAAAAGAAGTTTATGTTCCTTATTTTTCGAGGCTGGTTTCTTATTTTTTTTTTTAACTTTCCTTGTGCCCTGATACCCACATCAGGGTTACTCTGTTGTGACTTATCGATTATTTAAAAGGTTACCTACAATCTCAAGCCGGCTTAGACTTATTGCTGTTTAATCTGAGAACTTCCACCGCGATTTATTTGTCTGACCATATGTATATTTTGATGTTCTTAATGTTTTTATTCAGGAAATCATGGGCACAGTTTTGCTTGGAAGATGGTGGTAGTGTTTGATAGGAAATAAATAAGCCCTAAACCCGGGCCTGATACTCTCACACCAACACCACCTTTCATTCATCGAGTCCTTCAATGAACCATGCCATTGAATCCTTCTCTAGTGGAGAGAATCCCTCTCCGTTTGCTTGCTAGCGGTTAGCTACTACTTCACAGTTAATTTCAAAGTTACAACTTATAGACAAAAAGTCCGTCGGTTTCGACATGAATTCTGTTAGAATTATATAGAGAATCTTCATACGCCAAACCCAGTTTTCAGGTTTGAGGTTTTCTATTTGAACCAGCTTGAGGTCATTTGTTGCTGCCGTCCTCATCACAGCTCAGCAGTGCCTCTCCTGCTGTTGTAAGGTATGACGGCATAGCCTCTTTGACCCCTCTATAGGCTAACCTTGCAGCTTTCTTTGAGTTGCCGTTTGCTGCATCTTTGGTCACCAATTCTAAGGAGGTATAACTGATCGTAGGTTTGATGATCGTTCCATATGTCCATAAGATCATTTTGGTATCAAACCTTAAGTTCTTCCAAAGATTTTACGGCATTTCTAGCTAATGACTATTCTCTTTTGAAGAATATTTTCAATGTGACTATTCCAGGTCAGTTTCTAACCATTATTACTCTCTTTAGACAAACTCAATATTTTTGTAGTTAAAGTTGGAGTGTTTATGTTTAGTTCTGGTTCCCTCGTGAATGGCACGAGGACGATTTTGTTAAGATTAACATGTTTACCAGTTACTTATGGAAGTATGTATACGATTTGTGATAGTCCCTTCAATCTTGCCTCTGATAGTGATAACTAGGTCATCAGGATAACCCTGGGTTGAAAAACCTGAGTTATATAGTTAATTCAACAAACTATCCACGACCAAGGATCACTGTACAGGGTGAGTCAACGATTGGATGAAGTAAGTTTGTGCCTTTTCGGTGAAATTTACAAAGAAACTATATTTATTGTTTGATACAGTTTATTTTTACGCAGATTTTAAAAATATTTAGGACTCTACAGGGTGAGCCAAAAAACTAGGACAGCATAAAGTTGTATTTTTTTAAATAGAACACCCTATATACGAATCGTATTTTCGATTTAGCTTATAATTTTAAATCTTTTTTATTGAGGGTTTACTATAACAAAACTTTATAGTTTCTGAGATAATTAAGTTTAAAGAAAAAAAGTCACATTTTCAAGCATCAATTCAATCTTAAATAACGTTTTCAATTTTGTGACAAATATATTCAAATTTGGAATTTAGCAAAGCCAAGGACAAGTTAACATAATTTTTACCTAATATTTGCAATAAAAGCTACAGGGTGTTGAACACATCAGCTCAAATTTGAACAAGTTTAAATGAATAAATATCTTTTTTTTTTAAATGGTACACCCTGTATATTTTCATGTTATTTAATAGAGTAATAAAAACCCTAAAAGTTTTGTTCAATATATCCTATACCTATTTATAATAGTTTTTGAGATATTTCAGTTTTTCTTATTTTCCATACTTTTTTACAGAAATAGTCTTCATTATCATAGTAGCCTTGTAAAATAATAAAAAGAGACTACAGAAACAAACAGAATGTGGTTAAATATGATGAAATACATTATTCGTTATATTACCATGGCAATAGTTTAATTAAACATAATGTGAAAAAATTAACACAACAATAACGACAAGGCAAATACATATTTACTTTTATACTAAATTGAACCAAAAAAATTACCTATTAAATACTGAGATTAATTATTTCTTTTTAATAAGTGTTCGAATAAACGACCCTCTTGTACAATGCACAAGTTTAGTCTTTTTTGTAGATTTTCTCGGACCCTGAACAAAATTAGTGGCGTTATTTTTCTACAGGTATCCCTAATCCTGTTTCGCATATCTTCCACTGTTGTTGGTGGATTAACATACACCTTATTTTTAATATAACCCCATAGGAAGAAATCTAATGGGGTGATGTCGCAAGACCTTGGTGGCCACTCAATGAAACTCCCACGTCCAATCCATTTTTGCGGATATCGTTGGTCCAAAAACGCACGAACTTCACGATGGTAATGTGGAGGCGCACCATCGTGCTGGAACCACATATTGTCGAGCTCATCCCTATCGAGACCTTGAAGCAGTTGGGGTAGTTCTTCTTGTAGAAAGTTCAGGTAACTATGGCCATTTAGTGGTTCATTAAAAAAGTGGGGTCCAATAATTCGATTATAATGAATACCACACCAAACATTTAATGACCAGTGGTTTTGATGTTGCACCTCTCTAATCCAAAATGGGTTTTCTGTGGCATAATAATGCATGTTGCGTCTATTTACGGCACCGTTACTTCTAAAAGTAGCTTCATCACTAAACATTACCTTGCATAATAAATTTGGATTTAATTGAATCTCCGCATTTATTGTACGACAAAAGTTTACACGACTTTCAAAATCCTGTCCATGCAATTCTTGGTGTAATTCCATGTGATATGGATGATACCTATATTTCTTGGTAGTACGATTAGCGGTGGATTGTGATGTTTCACATAATGCTGCTAACTGACGGCTACCAATATAAGGATTTTCCTGAACATTTAACAATACTTGTAGTTCTTTTTCTTCATTAGTTACTGGTTTGTTGACCACTTTACGTTTTGGATAATCAACAGTACCAGAAGAATCAAATCTTTGCATTAAGTTTTGAAAAGTATGGGTATTAGGCTGGCGTCGATCAGGATACTTCATTTTGTAAATTCTTTGAGCAAGAAGGCAATTTTTTTGAGCCTCTCCTATTGTATAAATCATATCTATTAACTCATTTTTTGGAAAATTCATTTTACAATATAAGATGAATGCAAAAAAAACCAAACTACACTACATAAAAACCAAAAGAAGCGATTGCGGTTATAAATTTGACACACAGAAAAATGTTCTTTTACATTGTTTTTGCCATGGCTACTATGATAATGAAGACTATTTCTGTAAAAAAGTATGAAAAATATGAAAAACTGAAATATCTCAAAAACTATTATAAATAGGTATAGGATATATTGAGCAAAACTTTTAGGGTTTTTATTACTCTATTAAATAACATGAAAATATACAGGGTGTACCATTTAAAAAAAAAGATATTTATTCATTTAAACTTGTTCAAATTTGAGCCGATGTGTTCAACACCCTGTAGCTTTTATTGCAAATATTAGGTAAAAATTATGTTAACTTGTCGTTGGCCTTGCTAAATTCCAAATTTGAATATATTTGTCACAAAATTGAAAACGTTATTTAGGATTGAATTGATGCTTGAAAATGTGACTTTTTTTCTTTAAACTTAATTATCTCAGAAACTATAAAGTTTTGTTATAGTAAACCCTCAATAAAAAAGATTTAAAATTATAAGCTAAATCGAAAATACGATTCGTATATAGGGTGTTCTATTTAAAAAAATACAACTTTATGCGGTTCTAGTTTTTTGGCTCACCCTGTAGAGTCCTAAATATTTTTAAAATCTGCGTAAAAATAAACTGTATCAAACAATAAATATAGTTTCTTTGTTAATTTCACCGAAAAGGCACAAACCTACTTCATCCCATCGGTGACTCACCCTGTATAGGTGACAGTACAATTAATATCAGCAATCCTATTAGAGGCCTTTACTGCTCTTTCTATCCAATTATGGGATAAAAAGGACGGGACATGCATGAATTGTGTTCTGCTCTATAATTAATTCGATAGTTATATTTCAATATAAAATCGTATGGTACTTTTTACTGACGAATAATCAAACTATATTCAGTAAAAGAGCATATCGTGTCATATTTAAAATGAAACTATCGAATTAATTATCCAACAAAACTCTATACGTATGCATCATAGGTTGTGTTTTATCTCAGAATCAGGTAGACCTGTTACGAAAACACCTCATAGTCTGAATTAATACGCAATAGAATAACTATTATTTTAGTCAAAAATTTTTGTTTCCTCCATTTAATGTTATTGTACTTTCTGGAGTTTGCGATTATATAGATAAATTCTTTTCCTAAATCGATCCTATCGGGAATCAAGGCCAGTATGAAACTCGATGCTTAGCACTTTGTTAATGTCTGTTAATGTCCAATTCTCTGTGTTTTCTTCCTGAACACTGTGAAGTCATTATTCCACCAGCTAACTTTGTTGCTGGCGGTTTCCCCACAAGAGGACAGTTTATGTGGTATGAGATTATAATTGCTCCTTGCAATTAAGCAGAAGTTAACTCATAATCCACATTATATTTTGCATGTTTAAGCTTAGGCCTTTCTTGCACCAAGTTTGTGAATCTCTGATCACGACACAGTGCAGTCGGTCTCTCCACATTGACCACCTCCATGCAGATGTACCGGTGGTTCGAGAAGAACGGCTCCGGGGAGACACGCCATCACGCTATCTAAGAGCTTATACACGAAGTCGACAACGTTATGTCAATTACCTCGCTACGAGTTTTAGTAACACAAGTAGGTTTTTTCTGCGATTTAAAATTTCCAAGTTATTGGACACTATAAAATGGAAAAGGTACTCACCTCTTCTGTTTATAGCGCTGGTATTCCGTGCTAAATGTTGTGCGTTGGCGTCCATTCCAACAATAGACTGCAGGTTTGAAGTCTTGCAGTGTTGTAGCAGCTGCTTCAGTTCCAGTGATGGAGGTAGGCTGTAAGTCATATGTTGGAGCAGATCCAGGGCGAGAAGGTGATTCCCCCGAAAACTTCAAATTCATAAAAAATAAGTCATGGGAGGAACGTGTATCTTACTATCCGAATGGGTGGAGGTAATTTCGATAGATATTTCCTTTACTCTTGTGGTACCGCCCACCCCCCCAAAAAAAAAACAACTGCCCATTTAATATATCTGTTCGGTAATGTGTCAGGAGGATGTTACACCTGCAGACTAGATGCTAGACTATAAACGACCAATATTCAAAATGACATTTTCTATTCAGAATGTTAAGAAATTAATAAAAATAAAATAATTTCATGGCCCATACATTTGAGAAATCTTTTTTTTCTTCTTATTGTCATTTAAGCAAGGGCAGACAGTTTTTTCTCTGCAAATTCGACCATGGATTTCTCTTCATATGTCTTTCGACCATCTAATGGTCTCATCAGTGAAGCTGTAATGAATTAAAAGCAAAAACACCTGCCTATTTAAATACTCATTCCATAATGTATCGCCAGGATGTTACACCAGTTGTAAATGGATGTAAATGACATTAGGAAAAAAACTACATCTTCAAACGTATGAGTCGTTAATTTATTTTATTCTTATTTATTTCTCACTGTTTTGTAGTACAGTGTCCGGAAAAATGTGGAAAATTTCCCGGGTATGAAAAAAACACTTGAAAGGAATATTACAAGTTCATATATACTTCTTCCGTTTAGGCCTCCTTTTCGGACATATGGGTCCCAAATACCTGCAATAGAATCACGTTTTTTTACACATAATTATTGAACCACACACAAATTTCATTTTTTTAATATGACCCAGGTAAGACCCTTCAAATTACTATCCAATAAAATGTTGTGAATTACTCACAGCTGTGACACTCATGACCCAATTTTTTTACGCCCTGTATGATAAGAACCTTGGACAATGTTTTTTACACACCCTTAATTATTGACTAAAAATTAAGTGCTCTTCATTTATGTCGCTAACGAAAAAACGTCATTTTATTTACACTGTTAGTCCCCCAAATTCTGTCGAGTTCAATATGAAAAAGAAGAAATTTCCCCTGTCGCCATAGTTTCAATAAAAAGTTAAACTAACTGATTAGTTAAAAACTTCGTAAGATGTTTCAACATGGGCTCCGTGAAGTTTGATACACTCGCGGGTACGACGAATTGAGGACTGCTGTACCCGCCACATTAACGCAGCATTGTTCCTTATTTGATTACAATGAAACGTGATTCTCCGTAGAAGTTTCTCCCTGCTATCGACCAGAGCGAAATAAACTAAGATTTTGAGGTGTCCCCACAGGTAAAAATCCAACGGCGTTAGATCGGAAAATCGAAGAGGCTAGGCAAAAGATCCTCCTCTATCTATCTAACGGTTTGGATAGACGTTATTCAGGTGGTCCTGCACAGCATCTCTGAAATGAGGTGGTGCCCCGTCGTGCATGTAGTACATATCTCGGAGGGTTTCAAGTGGTAAGTGCTCTACTAAATAGTGAAAAGTGTTCAGGAGGAACTCCAAATAAAATCCTTCATTCAGTTGTGACGGCAATACGAATGGACCAGTTAAAAAATTACCAGTGCTTCCTGCCCAAACATTAATTTATTGGAACTGATGCTGATAATGTGAAACAACAGTTACATGAGGATTTTCATCAGCCCATACCTGTGAGTTATGTAAATTTATGATACCATTTTTGATAAACCCTGCTTCATTCGTGAAGAGAATAGTGCTAATGAAGTTTACATTATTTCGTTGCGCAAGTTATATGGATATAGCAGGTGTTCTTGAAGAACTTCATATACTATTGTTTTCGACGTATTAAACTGCGCTGATAGTTTTCGAATGCTCGTGCAAAGAGTGTCATTACAGCTTCTAAAATATTTTTCTCTAATTGCAGCATACGTACTGTTCTTCCCCGACCAGTATCAGTTTTTCTTTTCCCAAAATTTCCTAAAATTATGAAGAAATTTGATAATAATACCTTATTAAATCGAATCGCCTACCATTCTCCCTTAGACGTTGGTCAACTCGTCGAAATGTTTTCTGATCTGGATTAGGATATTTGTCGTGATATAACCTCCTGGCTTCCAAAGCATTGCAAGATGCAAGACAATAAATCATATGCATATTTGCATACTCAGTAAATGTGTATTCCATATTTTAAATCATTAATTTCACCACGAAATCAAAAAATCGGTAAATTAATATTCAAGTAAAGAATAAATGTATCAGTCATGTGAAAGTTGACAAGTTCTAAAATGCAGGATATTTATTTCTTTCGTATCTAGCAACGTTTGCAACAACAATACTTTGTTTTTGGTGCTGATGAAATAAAACGCATATTTTTTTTGAACTTAGGTCGAACTGCAATTTACAGAATTAGATGTTTTTAACTAAAGAGGTAAACTCTAATTTTGGATCGAATTTTTTTATCATAAGGTTGAAGGTCGAACATTTGATAGGAACAAAGATATACCTTTTATCGAAATACGCCAAATACATGATGTAAATAAAATTACGTTTTTTCTAAAACGGTTAGGATTAGCGACATACGTACTTAATTTTTAGTCAATAGTTAAAGGTATGTAAAAAACGTTGTCCAAAGTTCTTATCATACAGAGCATATAAAAAATGGAATCATAAGGGTGACAGCTAGTCCGTCTCTGCAGCTGTGAGTAATTCACAACACTTTCTTGGATAGTAATTGGAAGGATCTGACCTGTTGTACACCATATTAGAAAAAAATTGAAATATACCTGGTGGTTCAATAATTATGTGTAAATATTTTGATTCCATTGCAGCTCTTTGGAAGCCCATATCTCCGAAGGGGAAGCCTAAATGAAAAAAGTTTATATGAACTTGTAGTATTTCTTTCACGTGTTTTTCCATATCTGGGAAATTTCCCACATTTTTCAGAAAACCCTGTAGATGTAATTTTGACTATTGATAGTTTACAGTCCGGCGTCTTTCAACTAACTCCTGAACTTGAGCTAAACTAACTAAGATAACGCGCATACAATGAGATTTTTAGTCACCATTAAGAGTGCAATTTTGATCTTTTCTATCAATAAAGTTAGTCAAATTGAACTGAATATAAAATCGTTGGCCACCCATAATATATAAAAATTTCCATGCAATTTGCAGTAAATATATATTCTTTTTTCCTTTAAACGACCTGGAGGAGCAGAAAAACGGTGGCTTAATATATTAATTCTACAGGTCGTAAAATATTTATTTATATCTTACTGGAATTTTAATTTTTAATACATAGTTGAGCTAAAATAACCAGTGGGTTTACATAGCTTCACGCCAGCCGAAGTTTTTAGTGAGCTCTACAATATAGACCCAATTTTAGCCCTAAAATAGTTCAGTGGGTTAAATTCGAGCTTTGTGTGGTTATAATATTGTTAATTTTATACTTTAAATAGATTTGCAAGTTCATTAGCATGAATTAATTGTGATAATTTTCGACTGAATAAATTAAACATATTATATTAACTGGAGATGATTAATTGTGCCCACCTTTTGTAAACTTATCTTAAAATCATTTTAAACTGGTATCAGATCAACTTTTTATAAATTTACATCGGAACCCAAATCAATGTCGATTTTTTGCTTAAATGACGCAAATGTGAATTTATTGGTTGTAATGCTATCTGATGTTATATAATATTTTTTTTTTCAGTTACATCAGCAAATTATGAAGGCCTTGTCTGTTGGATTACGTAAATTATACTTTACGCACAAACGGTATTTTTTTCGTTAAAATAAGTATATTAAGAGTATCTATCAAGATAAAATGTGTGGTAACAAATACATCCATGGTTTTTAAGTCATGTAGCTCTGTTTCAAAAACACATCTAAAACTTATTGGCCAGTTGGTGCAAACCAGTGCTTATAACTACTAAAGACAATTACAATATAGCGTTAATTATATTTAACCTACACGCACACACACGCATACAAAATAAATTTTAAGTATTCTTTTGAATTACCCATATACATAAAAGTATATAGACTGCTGATCCTAAAGAAGCACGTTAGCTCTTGTTAAAAAAAGACGGTCAGGAGAGAAGGATATCGTGCTTAGCTCCACCCCTGAGGGATAAGGTACTACTGCCCTATTTTTCTTTGTCTCTTTCTAAGTGAAAGCTAACGCGCTTCTGTAGGACACGCAGTCTATTTATTTCTATGTCTATGGTTTTAACCTACTTTAAAAAAATGAGATTATCAATAACGTGTATTTTTTTTAATGATTGTTCACACATAATTTTTGATCGAAGTGAGATAATTTAATAAAATTTTCAGAATATTCTTATAGATTTTCGGTTGTGATTCCACAAAATATTTCTCAAATATATTTGTTGCAAGGATATTAAAAACCGAAAAAACTGTAACAAATTATTGGTATGGACAACTCTCTCGTATGTTAAAAGTAGGTAGTTTCGTGTTCTTAATTTAGTATTTTGCTATTACTGTGGAGTATTAGTAAAAGACGTATTGATTCGCCATAACTCTAGACGTGACAGTTTAGCTTGATTGTACCCTTTTTCGGAAAGAATAATGATTTTAACGCAATAAGATTCTGATTAATTTGAACTTTTGCGCAATTATAAATCTACTTTATAGAAATATGTATATTAAATTTAACTTAAAACTATCTTTGATGATCAGAACGCACTGGAATCAAACTAAATAAAGAAACCAAAATGTTTATCATGTTTAGTTTCTTCTGACAAAAAAGGACAAAAAAGTGCAGCCTTTTTGCGATACCATCGATGGAGAACTCTAGAAAACCCAAGATAAAAATATATGTTATTCTTACGATGTGAGAAATTTAAGTTATTTAATTTAAGACGGTTTTGTAAAATTTTTGAATAATTTTAGTGTTCGTAGTGCAAAATTTTCCAAAGAAATATTTCCAAGGGGAAGAAAATATGAAAAGATTTGTTGGTAAGGAGACTTTTCAATCTACTTCATTTGTATAGTACTCTTGATAGAAATGAGTGACTATGATTAGATTTTTAGTATACTATAGAATAATATTACCTTAAAAATATTTTCAGGATGGAATTATTGCAACGTGATGGAGAACTAAAAAGATTTGTTAGTGAACATTTTATCGACTTCTTTCACAAATAAAAAAAAGTTGGTAAATACTTGGTCATCAATGTCTAGGCCTCGTTAGACCTTTTACATCCCATCATAGCTTCAGGTCATTCGAAGCCGATCTTCTTTGAGAAATGAACTTGCCTAACTGCTTCCAGTAATAAAATTGCAACTCCGAAATATCTCTATCTCAATCCGTTGAGTATTGGGTGTTCTCCAGACACCATCTGCACGTCGGCCCATCTACGACCAATCGCCAAGATAGCCCCTTAGGTGACAATATACAATCAATAGTCCCACCACAATTCGCGGTTCTTTCCTTCCTAGGGAGAGAAGTTCCCTAGTAAACCATGCGCTAAATTCTGTTATATGTTCATGGACACACCTCATTCCAGGAGCTTCTCTACACGATTGAATACATTTGCTTTCTAGCAACAATTTTCATGTCCTTTTGCCAAAGGCCTTTGGGACAGGTAAAATTGGTTGAGGTCCGTATGGTTCAACTAAGGATCCCATCTTTGTCAGACGGTCCGTTTCTTCATTCCCATGTATATCCGAGTGACCCGAGACCCACACGAGTCTAATTGTGCAGCCTTTCCTTGTCAGACTGGTCAGCACATACTTACACTTTGCCATTATCGCAGCCTTAGTGTCTGAGCATATGTTTATTGTCCTCTCAGAGAGATGACCCAGCTACAAAATAACATAAATTTTCGCTGTAAAGATCGCCGCACGTTGACTCCCGTACTCCTGCCGAACACTCCAGCTGCAGCTCTTTTATCTTGTCGAGATCCATCTGTAAACCACCTGAATCCATTTCTCGAAAGATTTTGATCTTCCTCCCAATCCTCTCTACTTGACAAAAGCATCTCAAGAAAATAGTTGTGTTTCAGAAGCGGCATCACGTAATCCGTTTGCTTTCCAAGACACATGAACAGCCACCCGTTTCAGTTCCAAGATTTAAACTTTGTCAAGTTGAAGAGGATGTTCGCGCTTTACTCTACTGGGACACTGTACAATAACGTTGTACATGGGGCATGAGTTTTTATAAAAGTAAGTTTTTTTGATGTTGTAAACTGTAGAAAGTACTCCCAAGGGATTCCCTGTAATATTTCTTCGGTAGATTTATTCCAGGAGGCTAAAAATTGATAAACAAATTATCAATTAATGAACTTTAGGCATATTGTTTTTAATGAGTGAGATGTTTTAATTTGATTTTTAGCAGGTTGCAAGGAATATCTATCTACAAGAAGGAATCTTTCCACAGTTAGTTTATTACGGAGAAATTAAAAACTGAAATGACAAAAACAAAATTGTTGATAAGGGAACTTTATCTGTTTTTTAGTCGTAGACTTTTTCATATTACCACGTTTTCTCTTTAAAGCATCTTTGTGTGTTTGTGAAACATTAGAATTTCTCATTTTAAACCAAAAAGCATGAAATAATTTAATTTTACAAAAAATTAAACTTACTTCAAAAAACTGCACTAGAAGGTAAAAAATAAATCATAATCTGTTTTAAATTTAAGTTAATTTATAATAATAAATGTAGATTTACTCCTTTACTTAACACTTTTTTGCAGGTAGAGCCAAATTTAACTGACGTGAAAAGAAATGAAACCCTGATCAAAACCTATTTAAACTATACAATATGATATCAAAATGGAGTCGATTGAAAATATCGATTCATCTAGAATTAATGCAAAAATAACATCTTTACTACTACAGAGCCAACTTCAAAAATGTGCTAAGTAAATGAGTACATCTACAGTTATTAAATTACACTACTTTACAGCCAATTTGCGATTGTAATGTAAAAGGCAGTCTTTGGTTAATTTTTAGTCTCTAAATGTTAAAATGCTGGTAAAAACTTCCTAGCACGTAAGATTTTTGAATTATGACTTTTTCAGCAAAAAAGAACCAGAACGCGACGCTGCCAAATTTACGTTTTCCATAAGTTAGGGAAACTGCGCACAATCTAGCAACATCACGTAGAGGTGTCTAGTGATAATAAGTCAACCACGAACTCTCAACCTGCTAGGGCTTAAAATAACGAACGTATCCATTTAAACCCATATAATTCCAAGTTTCACTCTTCCCCGTAGCCGAATCTACTTATAGATGGCCCCCTATATACCAGAATTACGCCGTCGCTTTTCAAACTTCCAATACTCTACCTTTCTAGACAATACCAGAAGTACAGATCGGCTATAAAAGCAGCTGGCCAACAGTCGCATTATCAGTATTGGTTTAGCACGAATAGTGGTGAGTATTGGATAAAGAAGCGAACTGCGTGAACAAGCCAATAGTAAGAGCCTTGTATTAGTATTATCTTTGTGTTGAATAAAATTAGTTGACACCTGTACAAGCTATATCACATCTGTGAACCGACGTACGGGACAGTACAAAAATATCCTAAATACAGAATATCGCTGTGTTAACCCCGCTACATATGTTATCAGTTTACCCCTAAATCGCAGGAAAGGACAATTAACAAAATGGCCAAAGTAGCTTATCATAAGTATTTTGGATGTCTTGTTGGCGATCAAGATCGAAACTGGGCTACTTACATAAGTTGCCAAACCTGTGCAGAAAATCTAAGTAACTGAATCAATCGCAAACGCCCTTCTGTGCGTTTTGCAGTTCCAATGATTTGGCGAGAACCAACAAATCATATTAGCGACTGTTACTTTTGCAAATTAAAATGCCTGGTTTCTTAAGAAAGAGCAAATATAATATTGAATATCCGGATATTCCCTAAGTAATTAAACCGGTTCTTCATGGAGGTTTACCAATTCCAGCGCCCCCGGAAAAATGGAAGGAAAATTTCGAAATGTATAACGATAAGGCAGAACCCGATAATGTATCAGAAAAGGACGATTCTTATTTTCCTGAAAGTCAAAGAAAAGCAACCCATTTAATCGAACAACCTGAACTACATGATCGAGTTACAATATTATGACCAGGAGCTGTCCTGGTTTTTTGCTCTGCAAGGTAAAATGTATGTTTGTGTTAATTCAAATAGTGTTATGGAAAAATTAGGATTTGCACATAACCCGAACGATTGGCGGTTATTTATAGATTCATCTAAAATAAGTTTAAGGCAGTTCTACTCCATAATAGCAAAAAAGACCCTCTATTTCTCTTGCACATGCAGTTGACATGAAGAAAACATACGAAAGTATATCACCTATTCTAAATTCAATCAGCTATAATACGTATAAGTGGCAAATATGGGGTGACTTAAAAGCCATACGACTATTACTAGGTCTTGAGAGTGGATTTACGAAGTATTGCTGTTTTCTTTGTCTTTGAGATAGTAGAGCAACACAAAGCCATTACCAAGTAAAAGAATGGCTTCCAAGAGATCAATATAGATCAAGCTAATGTAAAGAATAAACCTCTTGTTAATCCCAAAAAGTACTGTTACGTCCATTACCCATTAAACTGGGATTGATTAAAAATTTCGTTAAAGCATTAGATAAAGAAGGGGATGCGTTAAAATACCTTAAACAAATTTTTTCTAAACTAAGTGATGCTAAGTTTAAGGAAGAACTATTTGTTGGACCACAAATTAGAATAATACTAAGAAATCGACAGTTCGATCAAAAATTAAGTGATATTGAATCAGCTGCGTGGAGTTCTTATAAAACAATTGTTTTGGAGTTTTTAGGAAATAAAAGAGTAGAAAACTATGGAAAACTTGTAGAAGAATTACTTGAAAGCTACTGAAAAATGAGCTGTTGCATGTCTCTTAAAATATATTTCTGGCACTCCCGTTTAATTTTTTTCCAGAAAATTTGGGTACGGTTAGCGACGAGTAAGGAGAAAAGTTTCACCAAAACATATTAACAATGGAGCAACGTTACCAAGGTAGATGAGATCCAGCAATGATGAGGATTATTGTTGGTTTCTATGACAAAAAGCGATCAGGAATATAAACGAAAGTCAACATTTGCAAAAAAGTTATATACAAAAGACTACCATAAATGTATTTTCGTCTGTACTTTTGTAAATCAATCCTGTTGTCCTTAAAATATCTTGTTTTTTATTTTTATTGTTTTGAACTTATTAATAAATATTACATAAAATGTTTGTAGTAAATAAAAATAACTGATACATTCTATAATTCGAAATCTATACATGATGGAAAATTTTCGTTGTTAAATTCGCAATCAGAATGCTTTAAACTCCCACGAATAACCATTATAGCATCAGTCGCAATTTTTTTTTTTTTTATTTATTGACTGGTATTATTTGCAATTTAAAATAATTTATAATTTATTTTTTTCTTTTGTAATGCATATTATAATGAGACTTTTCTCTAAGACCAGGAATTTAGTAAATAAAATGTATGCTCTATCTTAACTAAATTACATAAGAATATTGACAAAATAAGTTCCATTGAACTTACCTAAGATAACTTATTTGAAAGACCGTATGTTCTCTTTAAAGACCGCTCTCTATTATCAATCCTCATTGATATTTAAACACATTCATTCAACAAATAATTATCAAGGAAATTTTTATAAAAATATTGAACCGAATTATAAAAAGCAAAAAATAACAATATAAATTTTACATGAAATTAAAATTTTTTGATTCGTCGCGAAATTGATACCTGACAAAATATTATTCACATAAAAAATTGAGAAATACTTTATTTGTAATTGCCATGATATCCAATGTTTCCAAGCAGGCAAAAAAGTACCCATTTTAGCCAAAGTTTTTTAAATTAAATAACAATTTGATTCTGATAATTCTCCCAATACCAGTTTTAAATGAAATTGGCCCAAACAAATATTTATCCTGTCACAGTAAATCTGCTATTTTTAGTTCTAAAAAGGTAATTTTAGATTGTTAATCTAGGCGCCCAAAACCCCCAATATCCCCAGTACGTAAATTTGAAGAACTTGAAACATGTACATTTTTAGTCTAACATATTGTATCCTGCATATTAAGTTTGAAGAAATTCATTTAAGATCCGTAGTATACGTCACAAGAACACCAATATAATTTTGGCCAAAATCGAAAAATTTTAAAATTTTTAGTTCGCTAAATTGTAGCCATCATTTTAAGTTGTAAAAATTTAACTTCAAATTCATAACTAACGACCTCCAAAACCCCTTAATAACTAATTGAAAAAATATAAATAACGTAAAATATTCAACCCACCATATGGAATCCTCCATATTGAGTTTCAATAAAATAATTTTTAACTCTTAATCTAATTTTAATCTAAATCATCAAAAATCTAATGCCAATTTTCAACATATTTCGGACATGTAAAATTTTCAGACTGCCATATTGAATCTGCCATATTGATTTGTTTAAAACAGGTTTAAATTTCTTTTTTACATCCTCAAACAACCTCAATACCAATAGTGGATATACTATACTTGCAGTTGGGTGTATAAAATACAATTGTATAAGAGAAACTCGTTCTCAACCAACATTTGGTTGAGAACCAAGATTCTCTTATATAATTGAACCTCAATACCAATTTCGAATAATCGAGAGATGTAAAATTTTTAGTCCGCCATACTGGATCCGTCATGTTACATTTTTTAAAAATAATTTTAAATTTCCCCCTCCCAAAAACACCCAGTACCAATTTTGGACAAAATTTTTAATCTGCCTTATTTAATCCATATTGAATTTTTTTAAAAATATTTTGGTTTCGTTATGTGCCACCCCGGAAACTCCCCTATACCAATTGTAGAAAAAATAAGGCGAAATTAATTTTTAGGTCCGTCATATTATAATAGTATCTTTGACTGTACTAAACCAATTTCGGCCAGATTTTGATCAGTGTTTCATTTCTCTTTAGGTCAATTAAATTTGGCTCCGCTTTCAAAAAAGTTCCAAGTAAAGGAGTAAATCTACATTTATTATTATAAATTAATTTGAATTTAAAACAATTCATAGTTTATTGTTTACTCTTTAGTGCAGTTTTTTGAAGTCAGTTTAGTTTGTTGTAAAAGTAAATTCGTGCTTTTTGGTCTCAAATGAGAAATTCTAATAATGTTTCACGAACACACAAAGATATTTTAAAGAGGAAACAAAATAATACGAACAACAATTTTGTTTCTGTTATTTCTGTTTTAATTTTTCTTTAATAAACTAACTGTGGAAATATTTCAAATTAAAACATCTCACTCAATAAAAACAATTTGCTAAAAGTTCACTAATCGGTAATGTGTTTATCAGTTTTTAGCCTCCTTGAATAAACCTACCGAAGAAATAATATACGGAATCCTTTGTGAGTTCTTTCTACAGTTTATTGAAAACCACATCAAAATAACTTACTTTTATAAAAACTCATGCCCCACGATCACGTACGCCGCCCTTGTATGGTGTCTTAGTAGAGAAAAGAGCAAACACCTTCTTTAACTTGACAATGGTCAAAAACGAGCTTGTGGGTGAATATAGAGATTAGGAATACCGCCACTAGAGCTCTGGAGGTCCTGGTGAACCTCCATCTGCTCTACTTAGATATAGAGAACCAAGTTCTGAAAGCTGTTTGAGTTGCCTAAGACGTCACGGAACTCGAACGGGTGGCTATACATGTGTCTGGGAAACCAAACAGATTATGTGGCGCCGGTTCTGTTACCCAATCAATCTTTTGAGATACTTTGCCAGGTAGAGAGGATTGGGGGGAAACGGCAAATCTTTCGAGAAATGGATCCTGTTGGTTTACAGATGGATATCAACAAAATGAAAGAGCTGGAGCCGGAATGTTCGGTAGGAGCACGGAAGTCAGAGAGTTATACCCTCTCGAACAACGTGCAGCGATTTTTACAGCGGAAATTTATGCCATTCTACAGCGTGGCCATCTCTGTAAGAGGGCCATAAACAAGAATAGAATAATAAACATATGCTCCGACAGTAATAACAGCACTGAAGTCCAGAGTCGTAACTTCACAACTTATGTCTAATTACCAGGATGTACTGAACACTCTGATAAGGAACGGCTGCACAGTTAGACTCGTGTAGATCTCGGGTCATTCAGATATACACAGAAATGAAGAAGCGGACCGTCTGGCAAAGATGGGGTCCGCAATTGAACCACAACCAATTTTACCTGTCCCAACTTCCGTTGGTAAAAGGGAATCAAAATTGTTGCTGAAAGGCAAATTTATTGAATCATGGAGAGAAGCTCCTGGAATGAGGTGTGTCCATGAACATATAACAGAACTTAGCGCATGGCTTACTAGGGAGCTTTTCTCCCTAGGAAGGAAAGAACCGCGAATTGTGGTAGGACTGTTGACAAGACATTGTCACCTAAGGACCCATAAGATTGGTGTCGTAGATGACCCAACGTGCAGATGGTGTCTGGAGAATACCCAACACTGGCCGGACTGAGATAGAGATATTTCAGAGTTGCAATTTTATTACCGGAAGCAGTTAGGCAAGTTCAATGACGAGCCTCCTTCAATTCGCATAGGAGATCGGCTTCGAATGACCTGATGCTACGATGGAATGTAAAAGGTACAACGAGGCCTAGACATCGATGACCAAGTATCACTACCTTTTTTTTATTCATTCGTTCATCAAATTCTGCAGACAGAAAAAAAGTAGAATTTATTACTCTTGACAACCTCCTCTTCATGTATGTAAAGTATTATCGAAATGGGGTCAGCTGTTTCGAAGATTAGCCCGTACAGACAGACAGAGAAACAGGAAAAACAGCCCATACCACTCCTAATAACATCTTCTTTATGACTGTAAAATTTTTTCAAAATCGGTTCATCTGTTTCAAAGATTAGCGCATACAGACAGATATACAAACAAAAAATAAGCCTATATCACTCCTGATAACCTCTTATTCATGTCTGTAAGGTTTCATCAACATTGATTCAGTTGTTTCCAAGATTAGCCCGTGCAAACAGACAAACAGAATAAACAGCCAATATCACGTCTGACAACTTCCTCTTTATATCTGTAGAGTGTCGATGAAACCACTTCAACCGTTTAGAAGATTAGCTTATATAGACAGACATTTAGACAAACAGAAAAAAAAAAAGCAACCTATATAATTTTTGACAACTTCCTCTTTGTTTGTAAAGGTTCATCGAAACCGGTTCAGCCATTTCGAAGATTAGCTCGTAAACTGACAGATAGGAAAAAATACACTCCTAATAACCTTCTCTCCATGCCTGGAAAGTTTTATCAAAATCAGTTTACGAACAGACAGACAAACAGACAATTTTATTTACAATATATTAATATAAACATACTCTGGAAAATTTGGGGGGTGGTAAGCTTTTATTGGCAATGTTGTTGGACTTATCTGTTTGGATAAAAACTACTGATCCAGAAACTGGAAATATGTGGTTTGAGGGCTAATGTTGGGAAATGGATCAAGTCACAATTCAATAATAGAACAAAAATGGAAGAGCCTGTACATCTCCGATCCTTGTAAATAATATAGGTATTGCTCAGGGAAACATTTTGGGATCAATTTTATTCTTAATATTTGTCAATAACCTATCTGTGCGACTAAATACGTCTTACCAACACATTGCTAAATATGCTGATAATACTAACTTAATTATACCAAAGTTGTGACAACACATTTACATATTAGCTCAATACTATAATTGTAATACCAAACTTATACTTAAACTTAAACACATTCTTATATTTTATTTTATATAAAATGTATATACTTATTTTTATTAAGTATATATTGAAATTTTCAAGTAATCGAAAAATTAATTGCCCACTTAAAAATAATTTAGCTCTTGCTACTGCAAAGTGATGTCTAACCTCGCTTCAATAAATTAAAATAATCGATAGTAATTAATCTTTTAAAATTCTCCCATTCATATTTAAATCTTTCCTGATTCGTACACCTATAATTTCAAAGCATAGCTTGTTTTAGTGACGTCAAAACAAACAAAAAATTACCTATTAACAATTAAATCTTTAACAAGCTCCTTAATGTTGTATAATTATCAATAAACATATTCATTTTTAAATATCACACATTTATTTGAAAAAAAAAATAAAATTATATATGCACAAAGAGGATATCTAGACGAAACGTAATATGGTTTTCTAGGAATCTGTATTAATTTTAAATAAATTGTGAACAATTATTACAAAAACCTGTCAGTTTGTTATACATGTATTCCAAGATTTATATTCCAAATAATAATTTCAAATTTGACTAAAACGTCAATAGTTAAAATTCCTTGTAGATTTATGATACTAAAATATAAAAAAAATTACCACGTGCAAGAGATTTAGAAACTCAAAAAGGTTTGCTTAGTCCTGAGAACAGACTCTTTAGAGTAACTGTAAACTGAAACAACATTTTAAATATCGGCTTTCGTTAGCTTATGTCTTGGTTCCACATTTAAATATTTTATTTCTTAAAAGTTAAGTTAAAATTTTGGGGTATTCCAGTTTTTCCTGCGAACCAAAATTTTTTTCTAGGATTTTAAAAAGGAACATAAACTATTATTTCGTTAAAGAAATATATTTAAGATACTAAATTTTTAGCAAAAGTAAAAAGGATTTATTTATTTATTAGAATTTTTTTTCTTTTGAGTTTAGAAATATTAACTAGACCAATCCAAGATATTTGCTTAAATTGCTTAAAACGCCCAATAGGGGATCAACAAAATTTTTAGTATAAAAATATGTTCTTTCTAAAACCCACTACAAAAAATTTTAAGATCCAGAAGAAGACATCAGAAGCTATACAGTATATCACTGTTATTTAAGATCAGTAACTTTACTAATATAACGAAAAATCGAATTTTTAACACCTATCCGCTAATTCACTAACATTGACAGGTGCAACGATAAGTCAAGCAAGTCCTAAATCTTAAAAAACAATAATAATAAAACCATTTAAGTTGATTACAAACGGAAAAAATATAAAATATTGTATATTTTCGGATCACAATTATTCCTATTATCGATTTCAATATTTTATCTATAAGTTTTATTCCTAATATTGCTATTGAAGCTAAAGCAAATCAAACCTACTTAGTGAATCTGGTTGCTTTTGTTTTGTAATTTTTCAACGAATTTTAATCGAAATTCAGTAAATGTATAAAAAATAAAATCTTATAAATTTTCTTTTCAAAAATAACAACCAAAAATTTGAAGCACCACTCTAAACTTTAGTTCTTCTAAATTGCTTATCAACTTTGAGTGGCTGTAGTCCAAAATGGAAGAAATGTAACGGATATTTTTTAAGGAAGCTTTTTCAAAGTACTATCCAACTCTAAAGAGTAGAACTTTTTACGATCAAAAATTTTCTAAATTATTTCTATTTGTTTAAAATCAGTATCAACTTTGTATAGTTCTACACATGGAAAATTGTTGAGCTATCTACAATAAAGAAAAATATAATGATTGTTACGTCATATACCAAGAATAATTATGAGTTGCAATGATTCTCACTAATTTTCTTAATACAAAGTATGCGTAGAGAACAGATGTACATGAGGAGGTGAAGGAAGACGTGCAAAAAAGATTGAAAGAACGAACAGGGGGCGGCTTGGAATTCCCAGCATTACAGCTATACTTGGCCTTGACAAATGACATAGCCTCTGACATGATTAGGCGTATTTTTCCGTTACGATGGTAGTGCTCTTAGATAAAAGATATTTTAATATTACTTTATTCAGAAAAATCGCATTTTAAGGTCGGTATTTAAAGGATTTTAGCACATTGTAAGTAAAATATTTTATTTTTAACCGGTTGAGTCGTACGGTTGTATTTACTGTTCGTGCCAAAAATCGTAGCCTCGAATAATGTGCGGAATCATACAATATTTGGTGTGTAGAGGTCTTTTGAGTAGCTTAATCGATTTCCGCGCTTATCTTATTGATATGAGGGTAAAAAATAGGGGTTGGGGTGAAATTATCATTTATTTCAATCTTTACCAAACTTTTCAAAATTTTGTACACGAGTGGTTTTTTTTTATCTCTGATTCGATGACAATTGTTATTTTTTTTCTTTTGCTACATCCGAAGGGTAAAAAAAGTGGGTTGGGGTGAAATTTCCATTTTTTTTTTTATTTTGAAACTTTACAAGGATTTTTTCACACATATACAATACTCAACCGGTTAATATAATTAGTGAGAGAAGAATGATTTTCTGATGTTCTTGAAGGTGAAATCAACTTCCCGTCAATATTCAAGACCCAGCTTTTCACCAAATTGTCTTAAACTAGCCTCGAAAATGATAATATTTTAAATAGAATTTTTGATAAAAATAAAGAAGAAGAAAGTTTACCGGAAACAAAACACGGAAAATTACATAAATGGCTTACATTATTGGAAATTTGCTACATAATTATTTTATACTTATATAAATGAATATATAGATAAAATAATTTTTTTTAATTAAAAATTTGCATGTTTTGTCTTTGAATATGAAAACGTTTGAATAATTATTTACTAGATATAGTAGATTAAAATTGAAATTAAACTTGTCCACAGATTTCAAATTTTATAAGTATTCCAAATAACACAATCAATATAGCTTTTTCTTAAAAACTAATTAGACCGATATTAATAATTTTTTGAGCTACTCCAGAAGAAAAAACATCGAAATTGGTTCATTCTTTGCTGAAATGCAGAAAATTTTCTGACCGCCGCTGATATGAAGCTGCAAATTCAGTTTTCACGAGCGCTCGAGAGCTCATCAGCGAGTCCTCCCACTACCATGGTCGGCCAGTCGCTTTTCGGACGTTCTATTTTATGTACGATTTTTAGCAAAAAAAAAGCCGCACTTTGTAAAATCTGATCATGGATATTGAAACTATAACTCTCTAAGTATCAAACGCCGTTCGATCTGTTTCTTAATTGTTATAAGCAAAAACACTGCGATTTTTTGAAAAAAAAAACTCCTAACTTGACTCCTATTGATTCTCTGATCTAGCATCTAGAGGGGAGACTCCAGCTTTATTTCTTTATTAAAAAAAAACACCTTCTTTTTTAAAGCGATATTTGAGGGGTGAGAAATTAATTTTTTCATTTGCCCCTAAAAAGATATGAAAATTTAGGTCCTCAAGAAGAGATTGGACCCTTTTAGAGGTCAAAATCTTCACTCAAAAAAAAGTTAGCGCAATCAACATTTCGCGTCTTGGGATAAACGATTAACAATATCTCAACAACAAATTATCCGATTTACTAATATAAAATATCATTTTATTCAGAAAGAGGATGGCTTCCATATAAATGCAACAAAGTTAACAAAAAAGTTAATTTTGCAATAAATAATTAATATGAAATAATGACCGATTTTGAGGGTTTTTAGCCTTTTTGCAATAAAAAATTAACAAAAATGATCACACAACAAGCTCAAATTGTAGGTTTTTAAAATCTCTACAACTTTTATTTGATTTTTTTTCCAAAATGTGTTTCTTGACTTGAAGATTCAAAAAACCTGTTTTAGCCAACTTTTACTATTACATTTTATGTAAAGTTTGTTCTTACATTGCCTCCAATGCCCCTGGGTAGGCTTCAACCATCTCGGAATTTACGTCACAATATTTACCTAGGGCTTGGACTATAGTAGAATAGGAGATTTTTACAAGTGTATAGTTTACAAAGCTTTTGATTTATGTTTCAATTATTTTTGCCTATGATCAGTGTGTTTTGGTATAGTTTGCAGGTATTCTCCATAAATTTTAAATCCCCAACTTCAAAAAAGCACTTATAATAATTTAAATAAAAACAGTAGCTAGTTAATTTTTAGTTAATGCTTGGTGTCTATTAGTAGTCATTCCGGCGGTATAGACCGGGCTGCGCCCCCATAGGCCCCACGCCGAGGGCCCCATTTTAGGGCTGCGCTCCGCTTTTTTTTTTATGGCGCCCCCTTTTTAGAGCCCCTTCCGAGGGCCCCATTTTCTAGTGCTCCACCCGAGTACCCCATAGGGCTCCGCTAAAGTTCCGTCCGGGATCCTCATTTTTCAGAGCCCCGTCCGGGTCCCCATTTTCTAGTACTTCACCCAGGTACCCCATAGAGCTTCGTTAAAGTTCCGTCCGAGGGCCCCATTTTTTAGAGCTCCTTCTGAAGTCCCCCTTTTTCTAATGCTTCATCTGGGTACCCTATAGGACTCCTATAAAGTTCCATCCAAGGGCCCCATTTTCTAGAGCTCTACCCGCGGGCCCCATAGGACTCAGTTCAATTTCCGACCGAGGGCCGCATTTTCTAGGTCTCCGCTAACGGATCCCATTCAAGCTCCGTCTAAAGGCCAAATTTTTCCCTGAACCCCCACCCAAGGGCCCCATTTGGGCGTTGGCTTTCGCATATACATCACCTGTCAATTGTCATATACGTCAGCTATCATCTACATTAGGCTTTAACCCCACTTTTTTATTAGGCCCCTATTTTCTAGAGCGAAAATACGCTTTTCCCTAAAAATGATCTATTAGAATTTGAACAAATATTTCATTCGATTTAAAGACTTGTAGACAGTCTGACAAGGAAATTCTGTAAATAGAGAACTTACTACGGCCCATGATGATGCAAACACGCCATTTTTACAATTTTATTTTAACAAGTTGTCGCTAATTGAATAGATGATGAAGGGAATACTGTATTTCATTATTTTACATGTTCTGTTCTTAGGATTAAGCCCCTGGAGTCGCATTTTCTAGTTCTTATCTGTCATACGTCAGCTGTCATGTCAAATGGTGAACGCGCGTTAAAGTTTGGAGAGAACACCATTTGATATATATTTTTTACGTTGAAAAGGTAAAATTTGGAAAAAAAGAGTTGATACGAAGCTACGAGACATATGAATTTTATGTAATAAAAAGTGGAGTTATACGATATGCCCCTTAGAACGCAGGAGGAAAATAAAACAAATATATACTTCATTTTTATTTCATCAAACATTATTTTTTACTGCAATATAATGGGTGAATAATAAACAAATATTTAGCTGGTAAATCAACAATCTGAATTTATATTTAGGGCAAGCAATTTCGAGTTATAACCTTTTTTTTTTGACATAAATAATAGGTAAATCTAAGTTACTTTAATAATAATTGAACACTAAAATCTTAATTTATTTTTTCAATTTATATAAACATATCCTTAATCTGATATATATTGTCACATATTTAGATTTTACTCCTGGGTATAGAATGTTTAGGACTGGAAAAGGAGGACCATCCACAAACCAAATAGTTTCTTGAATCGATTTTCACACCATCTGGAAGGTCTTTGTCAGCATAAGGTATGGTATATCTAAAAAATAAACAATTTTTACCAAAAATCATTAAGTTTGATTTTTTAACCATAGATGCCTCGTTTATTTAATGTGATAAAAAGTTAATAAAATATCGAAAAAGGTAAAAAGAGCTAAAGAGTAAATTGATTATTTAAAAATACTAACATAATGGTTAGAGTTATTAAAGAGATAAAAAGTAATCAAGACATGAGTTTTTGTTCATGTCTCCTTTAATTCAATATATTAAAAAAAATTCAAGCTAGGTATAAGCATGGTTTTGAGCATATGTATATATAAAATATGAAATAAACTATTTAACAGTGTACGGTGTACAGCAACACCACAAGTTTCATTTATCACGATGAGTTAATGGTTTCACAAAGCGATAATAGATAGCATGACTAACTCACTGATATGTTTTTCTCTAATTTTCCATGAAATATGAAAGTGTTTTTTTTTTTTAAATTTGCTATTTTAAATACATAATTTTCTATTTTTTACAAATTTCAAACACTTTTAAATTGTTATAATTTTGTTTTAGATATTACATCTTATATCAAAATTTAAAAAAACACTGTAGTGTAAGAAATTAAATTTTTTGCTTTTGTTGCTACTTAAAATTCACCAAAAGTTTTATAAATAATATGAAAATATTAGAAAGGTTTTTTACTGCAATGGAAAAGGCATAAAATTATAAAAAAACGTTATAATAATGAGTTGGGTCCATTGTTAAAAATGTGTAATTTGAAAAAAAACTCAAGTGATGTCTTGTGTGAATTTTTATATGAAAATAGGGTGTTTTCAGGAGAGAAATTACACACAGACTAAGTAATATTGACAATAAATTAAAGGTTCAAGTGTATCTTGTACAGATTTTTATATAAAAATAGGGTATGCTCGGTAGGATACTTTAAATGGTGGATCATAATTTCGTTTAGATATGATATTTTATATTAAAATTAAAAGCACTGTGATGTAAGAAATTAAATATTTTGCCTTTTGTTGACTACTTAAAAATTCACCAAAAGCTGTACAAAATAATATGAAAAATAATGTTAAGAGGTTTCATTTTTTTCATTGGAAAAAGACATAAAATTATAAAAAATGCTATAAAAATGGATTAAATCAAGTATCAAAAATGTCTAATTTGAAAAATTAAAGGTCCAAGCGGCGTCTTGTGGGGATTTTTATACAAAATAGAGTATTTTCAGGAGAAATTACACATTAACTAAGTGATATGGATAATAAATTAAAGGTCCAAGTGTATCTTGGATACAAAACTAGGGTATGTTCTGTGGAATACCTGCAAAAAGGGTTATTTCGATAAGTTAAAATATATAATTTGAAAATTAAAGACTCATGAGGTGTCTTTTATGGATCTTTTATACAAAATATGGTGTTTCCTGCAGAAAAATTACACAATGACTAAGTGATATGGACAATAAATTAAAAGTTCAAGTGTATCGTGAATTGATTTTTATATAAAAATAGGGTATGTTCTGTAGAATACCTACAAAAAGGGTTATTTCGTTGTGTTAAAATTCATAACTTGAAAATGAAAGACCCACTTTTATGGATTTTTTTTTATACAAAATATGTTTGTGTGTTTCTAGAGAGAGATTATACACTGATATGGACAATAAATTAAGTTCCAAGTGTATCTTGTATAGATTCTTTATATAAAAATAGGGTATATTCTGTAGAATACTTACACAAAAAGTTTTATGTTCTGCAAAAAATCCCCATAAACTCCGGAAGGATCACACAGTCTCAAGTAGCATACGTTTCATTATACTTTTCAGTTTAAATTATGTATCACTTCTGGACGTATTACGTTTACCTACAAAAAATTTTTAACACAAAATTTCACGGTTATTGATTTTAGCTATTAAATATATAGTTATCATAATGAGTTGATGGTTTAACAAATCGATAATAGTCATAACTTAGTCACAGATATGTTTTTCTCTTTTTTTTTTCCATAACAGAAAATTGAAAGTCATGTGTCAACGTTGACACATATGCTACTGTTGTTGCTGAAACTGCTGCTACAATAGAAATATTCAGGTATTTAGATTTTACCTAAAATTGGAAAATTTACAATATTTTTCTTCAAATTAACAAAAAAAATACAACGAAAATTGTTACTTTTTAAGAATGAAATTTCTTGTTTTAAAATTTATACTTGCAGCAAAAGAGAATTTATATCATATTAATAAGTTTTTCCACTGTACAGTACCCAGAAGCAACTTAAAAACTGACTTGATTGGTCTGTTGCGGGTATTGTTATGCAGTGTACTATAAATTGTCCCAATGTTCTGTAAGATTCTGTAGATTGTAATATAGTTTAAGTTTTGATAAATGCAAATATGTTTGACTAAATTCAAGCTTATTCTAAAAAGTTCGAGATAGTAAAAAATTAAATAGCAGTAAGCTGTATAATTTTTAAATAACAAATAAAAAAGCTAATTTAAATACATTAGGGTAAAACTTACGCAGATATTAATAACTTGTCATATTGCTTTTTATGGTTTACTGGTAAATAGGCCGTCATTCTTGACATCCTCTTCGCCCCACAACCACCAATAAACGAAACAAACGTCTGCATATTTCATTTTTCTCGCTCAAAATTGACTTCAGATATTTTTATTCTTGTCTATCTGCTTCTATATCCTGTTTATTTCACATCGGGAGTATTCGTTACATGCTAAATTCTTTCTTGAATGTATTTCTCGTCCATATGTAAACTATTGCCGATACAAAGTACGACATACCTAAAAAAAATAACTTTTTCAAAACTTTTTTCGAAATTTTCCAGTATTTTTTATTAAGAAAAGAAAATAAAGCTAGATGAAGAACACTCTTTTGCGGAATTAAGAAAATCGATATTTCTGTTTTAAATATTTATCAGTCCCCTTTTTACACAGCAGTTCTGCTTTCTTATACCTTCACATAGATTAAAAAATGTACTTATATGTCTCAAATACTATTAAACAGTAATTTTTTTAAAATTCCCTCATGGAAAAAATTTTTCTAGTATGACATTTTAAGACAAAAAATGTAACGAAAACCACCTCTTAAAGTTTTCTTAAGTATTTTATCAGAAAAACACTGAAATGTACTTAACATATAAAAATCAATAACGTAATTGAAAAAATATTTTATTTTAGACAAAAAACAAATCTAAAAACGTACCTCTCTAAATTTTAAGCATTTTTTTAACAGAAACTAATTAAAATGCTCTCTAAACATAAAGAAATCATCGATCATTTGATGAAACTATAAAATAGAAGAAAAATAAATCCGCCATTTTTAGACGCCGTTGTCGTGCAAGCTACACAAGAGCTTTTACGAACGGTACCATCTATTCCACCACGCCTAATTCCCAGTGGGTCTGTCATATCAATTTTTATAAAGCAATCAGATATTTACTACAAAAATTACTATTTAACTATGTAAATTGAAAACATACTGCCTTTTTTCTAACAGAAACGAATTAAAAATGCACGCTAAATACATAGAAATCAATTAATATTCGATCAAACTGTAAAATAAAAGAAAATAAATCCCAGAGCTCTGTCATTTACCGAAACCCATTGCGCGCGCCAGCCATGAACTTGACATATGTCAAGTTCGTGGTCATTGCAGACATAAAATACAATCTAAAAAACTTTTTGTAATTCTCATTGTCAGATTGGATTACTACCTTACTAGCGCAGCAATAACGCTATGTAAACAATGCAATAACGCTAACGATTTAATTACCCATTACCGATCTTTAAGAGCCGTTTTACACACACAAGAATTATTCCGAAAATTATAACAAGAATTTTCAGCAAATTTTTGCCGAAAATTCTATGGAGATAATTTTTAAAATAAAATACCACTTTGTGTGATACGTAGAAGAAATCTGAATATAATTTTGGTGATAATTTTGTCGGTGCTCATGCGCTTTTTCATAACATGTTACGTTCCGGCAGTTAAAAAAGGAAGATGGAAGATTAGACTTGCTCTGGAGATAAATGTCATAATGTCATAAATATGAAAGGGTCCAAACATATATAATCAAAAAACCACAAAATAAGAGATATTTTGTACAAGAAACAATGAGTAAATATCGATATTAGGTTGATTAGCAAACGTGGGCTGTCAATTCACAAATTTTATTCTGCTCGCTCATTTTCTGAATTTTAACCATAAAAATATAGAACACGTTCTATATTTTTATGCCGAAAATTTTCACCAAAATTTTAACAATAATTCTTTAATGTGTAAAACACCAAATTAGTTTTATGAAAATTTTCAACATAATTATGAGATTAATTTTGGCTATAATTCTTGTGTGTGTAAAACAGCTCTAAGACTTGTTACATTTTATGAATAAAAATTAAACGGTTATTTATAAGACCGTTCGCACTGAAATTATATCAAAATTTATCTTAAAAACATACCTCTTTAAAGTTTCTTAAAGGTTTATCCGAACAAAAACTAATTAAAAATACACTGAACATATAAAATTCAATTAAAAATTCACTTTATACACTTAAAATTTATAATAAAAGAACCTTATCGGCCATTATGGCTGTGGTACGAATATTAACAAACTCCTACACTTGTTAAAAAGTAGTTCTATTATAAAAGTGGATCGATAAAGATTCTCTCTTACCTGCGCTCATATCGGGGGTTCCAGGAACTACTCGTACATTGCCGGTAGACTTTTTTCAGTGTTGGAAACAGGTCACTTCCAAATGGTTTTTGATTTTTCTTTTTAAACATTAATATAATTTGAGTAGCTACCTTTTTTAAATTCGAATTGTGTCTACTTTTATTTTTTATCAACAAAATAACATTGTGGGAATCTTAAGTAGACTATAATTTATTTTAGGTTGCTAAATTAAATGTGAGACAAAATAAAGAAGCATGAAAATGTGTTTATGTAGGTAAAATAGGTAAAAAGTACAGTTTTTACACCGCCATCTCCTACACACACTTCAAACCTTGTAAACGTAAAACATTCATAAAAATTACAACACTGACAATGATCCTTGATTAGAAATTAACTGAAAATGATTCTGATGTACTTAAAATAGAATCTGTGACGCGATAACAATATCGTAACAGTAACGTAACTTAATAACTTAGTAATATTAAGTAGAATTTGTAAGATCTAACTATTACAAAGTTTGATGTGATATTATAATAATGACTTTACTATCAATACCATCCCTAATTTACTCCTTTTCAAATAACGATAGATATCGGAAGTGTTGAAAACGTTTTATATATATATATATATATATATATATATATATATATATATATATATATATATATATATATACAAATTTACACCCAATAAACCTAAATAATAAACTTTAGGTAGTTCATTCGTGACACGGCTTTTCTTAGAAATGTGACTGAATTTGAATATATAGTTAACAAAAGTGTCTTTTATTAAATTTAAACAAATTTTTAATCGTCTGTGAGACGAAATATTAATAATTAAAATACGCATAATTAATATGCTGGAGGTCACTACACATAACAAAAGACCAATATATATTGGAATATCTATCTATAAAACGGTTTGTACCATATTTTTTAAAAACTAATGCAACGTAGATCCAAAAATGATGAATTTTTTAGAAAAAAACGGAAATTCTTGATCGTTTTGTTTAGAAAATGCAGATTTTTTTAAAAAAAATAATTTGAAAACATCTGATGCGTAGTGAGGTACAGTGCTCACAACTTGGCAGCGCGCGATAATTCAGATCCAAGTTAGTCAGGTTAGTTCTTAAGAATGTGACTTTTTTTTAAATATATTTCTCGATATTTTTATATTTATTTTCTCAATGTGTTGGAATGTCAACATAACAAACTGTATAGGTATGAGACTCACACTATATGAACGTTATTATACACACGTTTACTCTATAGACTATTCAATATGGACATTTGCGGCACTGCCAGATTTATTATATTTAAAGTTATTACTGTATAAGAATGTGTTTGAATATTGAAAGTTAACGTTATTGGGTACAGTTTCGCACAAAAACAAAATTTTTTAGGCCTGAGAATCTTTAACTTTTGGCACTTACTTAAAGGCTATACTTTCGTCTACGACTGTCGCGAGTGAACTACCTTAAATTTTAAGGGCATCCGGTCGGTTTTTAAACCTTAACAGAGCTGCCAGACGTGAACTGAGCCCTTAGTTGCGCTCCATTCGATTTTTATGGTAAAACGAAATTTCAAAGCAAAACCCAGAAGAAAAAACAGTGATAGTATATAACAAATTTATTACTTATATAAAATTATACAGTTTTTGAGTAAATATTATTCTATTCTTGTCTTCTTATATCCATAAGGTTCCGAGCTACCATCCGACAAAAATTTTCTTTTGGTAGAATTTGGCCTATACAATTTGGTTTCTGTGCAGGTTGTTACTAGGTTCTCCTTTGTTCTTCTTATATTTTTGAACATAATAGGTACAGGATCTGACTTTTTAAGAACCATTTTTTTTATGGCATCAAAGTTAATCAATTTTGACACTTCATAATTAAGCGATATTCCTTTGACTTTGCATACAACCTCTTCTTGGGTAGTTTTTGTGGAGTATATTTTATAGGCGTAGTTTTTAGGCCCCCCACTAACAAAACTAGTAATAAAGGATTCAGGACCATAACTTTCCAATTCATCAGTCATATCTCCGATAAATTGTCCAGTGACAATGTCAGGTTCACTTTCCCTAGAAACATAAATTACAGAGTCTGTGTCGTAGTACAGGACACGTTTGTCAAGTTGCTCTAAATACTTATATAGCTTGAGTCGAGCCTGTGCTGTAACGTAAGCTGCGATGACAACGTTAACCGTGGACAATGGGTCGTAGGCCTCTTCTATGTATTCAGAATTTACAACCAATGTATTTTCATTGATTGGAAGTACACCGTTTACAGAGATCGCGGGATTTGTAAACAATGAATAGAATTCCTTTGGAGTATTTATTATTTGAGTTTTTGGCTGATTCTCTCGTTGGCCAAACTTTCCCCAAAAGCTATTTAGCATTAATTTTGCCAATGACCTAAGTCCCGGGTTGCTAACAATTTGGGCATGCTCTAGTTGAACGTCTTCTCTGTTTAAGAATTCTTTCATATATGTAGACTGTTCTTCTTCTGTCTGACAATTGATTGGCCACCCGGATGCTTCTTGTTTTATTTTAATAAATTTATTCATCATCCTCGTAAATAATCCTTCTACACCGGTGTCTTTATTAAATTGTACAGTTGAGTATTTCCAAAATTCATGTATTTTTAAAATTTTGTAGCCTTTTTCGACTGCTTTTAGAACTTCATCTATTACCCAAGTACCATTTAAAGTTCTTTCTTCATCGGTATGCGTACATCCATGCTGATTCATTTCTTGACCACACGTTTGACAGAGAAAAAACATGAGTTTATTATTCATTTTTACTGGTAAAACTGGATGATACAAATCTTTTGGAGGTAAAATACTACATTTTATTAGACCATTAATATTAAATAGGTCCAGATTTTCACACTCTTCTCCTACAAGTACTTCGGGGTGTCCTACCGGAAACTTTCCATACTTGCAAACATAGGGGTACAGAGAGCACACATCAGCATACTTAATTTTTTCACCGTTCTTAGCTTCATAATATTCCCAAACATTTCCTGTGCGGCCTCCATAGAAAGCATCTCTTGGGTTTAAAGGAATTGTGGTAATCAGAGGGTGTGCCCTGGTATAGCTTTCAATTTGGACATCATCAAGAAGTTGTTTTCTAAATTCACACTCCCACATTTCATTTACCGTAAAACCAAAACTCTTTAATTTTTCAATTTTGGCAACGGTTGTCTCGTATCTCAAATTTAGAGTCTGTGTTGGATCTTCAAATAAAGCGTCATTTCTGCCTCTACTATAGCAATTAGGGCATCCGTGATAGTAACAACCTTGAAATTCGAAAATTTCGCCGGTATCAGGACAAAATCCATCAACTTTTATGCCACGCAAAACAACTTCTTGTCCTTTAGCAGCATGTAAAATGTTTATTTCCCGGCTTTTTCTCTGTCCAAAGTAGCCACTGAATTGCTATTTTACTTTGAGTGTCCCTCCATCTATAACCATTTTTTGGAATAATTCCAATAGTATTGGGTTTTAGAAAATTTCTACGAAAAACTTTATTACACGCAGATGCAATGGTGGTGGCTTCAGTGAATGGACACACATTGGTAGTGCTTAAAAGTTGCTGTCTAAATTTTAAGCACGCTCTGGTTAAAATCTCCACATCTGAAACACAGTACTTAACCAAATCTCTTTGCATATCAAATTCCTCATTTTTGTGTTCATTGTACCACTGAAGAAACGTAGTGCGATCTTCTGGTTTCATTGTATCTGGTGAATAATATTCTAGAGGTGGGAGAGGCCCGACATAGGCTTCATTAGCTTTTGTATTAAACAAATGCGGAAAATAGCCCTTTTTAAAGTGGTTTCCTAGGCCAAAAGCTTTTGGCAACTTACTTAAAGCCATGGGAAAGTAGTTCAAACTGTCCAAAAACTTAACATTTCCAACTTGCATCATAATTATTTTGGTACCTCTCATAACTAGTTCTGGTTTTAAATTAGTTTCAGTCAAAATATAATTTAATATAAACTGGTGGTCAAAGGCTTGACCGTTGTGGGCTATAACAACAAGCTCTTTAAATTTCTTTCGAATTTGTAGTAAGTGATTAGTGAAGGCCACAACAGGACAGGGTCCTTTAACTTTTTGCAATCTATCCCCACACTTTTTACATGCTTGTTTCTCGTCGTCATTTAAACAGGCGTCACAACACTGTTTAAATACGCATAGATTTGGCTGATGTAAAACAGTACCATTTTCAAATTGTTCTTCCTGCCGAGTCTCCAGATCATAAAATACAAATAAAACATCCTTCATTTTAGGTTCTCTGGTATCTTTTTGAATATAACACAAATGGTTTTCTGGTACGTGTGTTTTGCAGATCTTACAAAACATCTCGCCACAAATGTGTTTTCTGTCGCCCTTCACAGTTTTAAAACATTCATCACACTGTCGAATTTCTGAACAGACTGAGTTTTTTCCATACGATCCAATCCTTAGGTGATTATCATAACATATTCTTCCTCTGAAATTTCTGCGGCAGCTGTCACAATTAATTTTAACTTGATTATTAATACATTTAGGAGACTGAAAGCAGCCAGGACAAATTCCTCCACATCTGTGCTCATTTTTGTGATCATACGGGATATAGCAAAATTTGCAATAATAGCTGCATGCAAAAGCGGCCGTCAGTGAAGTAATTACATTAAAATGACCATCGTGATGTAGTAAATTTAGTCGTTTATTGCTATCCGTCATCCCTTCGAAAATTACATCTCTACCTTTTGATCCATAACTATAAACAACTATTTTGTAATGTTTTAGATGATTTTGAAATTTCTGCAACTCAGGAATTCCGCCGCCTTCTTGAGGAATAATTACTTCAGCCCGCTCCATTAAAATTTTGCTTCTGTTTGTCTGAATTTTGCCAATATCTCGACGAACTTTATAAAATTCTGGATCTTTTTCAACATTAGCCATAGCGACTACTAAGGCCCGAGACAAACAGAGATTATCTTTATTCTGTATGGTTATGATCCCTCGACGCATACCACATTCTTCTTCAAAAGTGTTGCATTTTTTCTGTCTTCCGCTTCCTCTTGGCGGTCGTACAGTAGTTACACCAAGGCAGAATGATTCAGTGTTTAAACCAGAACTATTTGATTGGTAAATGCTACTGATAACGTCCCAAACATCTTCATAATTGATTTCTTTTGCCAGCCTAAAACGAATCCAACCTTCTCCACGGTTAAAATCTTTAGAACGAAAACTAAATCCTACATAATCTAATGGCTGTAAGTCCTCCATTGCTCTTTGAATAACTTGATTAATGGCTTCTTTTACCCAACCAATAGGTTCAGTATCTCTTGGTATAGGCTTTAACTTAAATTCCACGGTACGACCAGTAAGATTAAATCTCCGTACTACTTTTATGGCATCTTTAACAATAATAAATTTTTCCATCGTAGCTAGTGAATACACTCTTGAAAGTGAGACAAACACGCCTGTATTCTTCAAAAGTCAACTTTGAACTGACTTATCTTCGTTTTCACACTTAACTTCGGTTGTCTAAAATGTAAAGAACAACAAACTTGAGGGCGCAAGTATTTTTTTTTTGTAGTTTGTCTCTGTTTAACATACGAAAGAATAATTAGCCTCCCTTTTATTTCAGAAACGAGTATTTTTTTTTACTTTTTCGGTCTTTCTCTGCCTAACTCACTAAAACCAATATGTTACTAATATATTAAATTGGTAACAGTTTTTGGAAAGCATTCTAATAAGAACTAGTACTAATCACGAAAAGCAGATGTTATTTTCTGATTATAATATCAAATCGATTTGAAAAAAAAATTATCCCCACCACTTTGAAAAAATATAACCTTTTCTAGAAAATATAGCCAGGTTTTAGTGAAGCTCTCAAAAGCAAGCAGAAGTAGAAAGCAAATATGAAATCCAATGAAGAAATTCTGAATATTATTCTCACTAATATTGAAAATGTGTTTATTCAAAACAAATATTATGCGTGTAGTCTACGGACAACCTTAATATTATGGGAAGTTGCTAACAGATATGTTAAAGAAGAACGCTCTTGTATGATAGTCATATAAATAATATTCATTTTTTGAAATGTTTTTTGAAGGAAAAGTTTATATTTCAGCAGTTATAGCCATGAAGCACATGATATCGACTCTGGAAGTGCAAAAATTTAAATATAGAAGCGAAATTGAAAGTTTTAGAATAGAAGAAACAATAATGTTGTCAATGTTTGAAAAGTTTAAAGAAACAAAATAATTTAAATTTTACTTTTTCTAAACACCGACTAGATTATAGACTATTAAAAAGTTAATTTTTCAAAAATGTGAATAACAGTTACAAGGTTTTTCAGTTTTTTGTTAAAAAATAGAAAATTCTGTGAATCTACTTCAAATTCCGATAAACATTATATAAAATTATTATGTTAATTATTACATTTATAAAAACAGCTATTTTTCAATATATTAAGAAGAAATCGGTATCAGACTTCAAGTAATGGCTTAAGCAGAAAAGAAATCTTGACATCGAGGCGAATTATATATTAATATTATAAAAAATGTGTAGATTATTTATCAACTAAGAGTTCAAAGGATCTAGAAGAACGATAATATTTTTTGTGAAAAATCCATGATATTTAAAAACGGAATATTAAAGAGGTATTTTTCTCCTCTAAATACTCCCAGGGAAATTCGGCGAGTGTTTTTCGGGAGTAATGCATTTGCAAAAGAATATAAGATTATTTTTGAAAAGTTGACAAAATTTTATTTAAAAAAAAAGTCAAATGGTAAGAAACAACAGTCAAATTATCAAAAAGAAACTTTGGAATACTCGCTGTGGTAAAATGTAATAAATAAAAATTACCTGTAACAACAATCACTTTTAAAATATGCACTACAAACAAAATATTTTCAACTTAATGCCACTGATATCAACACGAATATAAAATCATTCCCAAGCGCATGGGGGCGTTTATAATGGTACAGTTCAGGGTCAAATGACGTCATATATATTCGTCACATATGTTAGGTCGAGGGCAAGTTCTCAAGGCATCGAGGAAGCGTGAATATTTTCAAGGCCAAGATTAAGTTTAAAGAGTGGGGGTGACTTATAACGCCAGCTTTCAAAGACATTAGCATAAGTCGGGAATTTTTCAAGACCGTGATCAACTTTAAAGCGTCGAAAGGACTGAATTACTACCCAACCCACAATCCGATTTTTGGAACTGTTTATAAAAACAAATTAGTATTAGTTACATTATTTTTATTAAAAAGTAATGCAGTTCGGGCCACGAAAATTTTTGTTGCTTCACGTTTACGAGGTTTGGAGTGTATATAGGAGATGGCGTACAATATTTACATGCTGGTTTATTATGATTCACATTCAACTTAGCAACCTAAAATAAATTATAGTCTACTTAAGATTCCCACAATGTTATTTTGTTGATAAAAAATAAAAGTAGACACAATTCGAATTTAAAAAAGGTAGCTACTCAAATTATATTAATGTTTAAAAAGAAAAATCAAAAACCATTTGAAAGTGACCTGTTTCCAACACTGAAAAAAGTCTACCGGCAATGTACGAGTAGTTCCTGGAACCCCCGATATGAGCGCAGGTAAGAGAGAATCTTTATCGATCCACTTTTATAATAGAACTACTTTTTAACAAGTGTAGGAGTTTGTCAATATTCGTACCACAGCCATAATGGCCGATAAGGTTCTTTTATTATAAATTTTAAGTGTATAAAGTGAATTTTTAATTGAATTTTATATGTTCAGTGTATTTTTAATTAGTTTTTGTTCGGATAAACCTTTAAGAAACTTTAAAGAGGTATGTTTTTAAGATAAATTTTGATATAATTTCAGTGCGAACGGTCTTATAAATAACCGTTTAATTTTTATTCATAAAATGTAACAAGTCTTAGAGCTGTTTTACACACACAAGAATTATAGCCAAAATTAATCTCATAATTATGTTGAAAATTTTCATAAAACTAATTTGGTGTTTTACACATTAAAGAATTATTGTTAAAATTTTGGTGAAAATTTTCGGCATAAAAATATAGAACGTGTTCTATATTTTTATGGTTAAAATTCAGAAAATGAGCGAGCAGAATAAAATTTGTGAATTGACAGCCCACGTTTGCTAATCAACCTAATATCGATATTTACTCATTGTTTCTTGTACAAAATATCTCTTATTTTGTGGTTTTTTGATTATATATGTTTGGACCCTTTCATATTTATGACATTATGACATTTATCTCCAGAGCAAGTCTAATCTTCCATCTTCCTTTTTTAACTGCCGGAACGTAACATGTTATGAAAAAAGCGCATGAGCACCGACAAAATTATCACCAAAATTATATTCAGATTTCTTCTACGTATCACACAAAGTGGTATTTTATTTTAAAAATTATCTCCATAGAATTTTCGGCAAAAATTTGCTGAAAATTCTTGTTATAATTTTCGGAATAATTCTTGTGTGTGTAAAACGGCTCTTAAAGATCGGTAATGGGTAATTAAATCGTTAGCGTTATTGCATTGTTTATATAGCGTTATTGCTGCGCTAGTAAGGTAGTAATCCAATCTGACAATGAGAATTACAAAAAGTTTTTTAGATTGTATTTTATGTCTGCAATGACCACGAACTTGACATATGTCAAGTTCATGGCTGGCGCGCGCAATGGGTTTCGGTAAATGACAGAGCTCTGG
Organism: Diaprepes abbreviatus; assembly: GCA_034092305.1. Taxonomy (NCBI): domain Eukaryota; kingdom Metazoa; phylum Arthropoda; class Insecta; order Coleoptera; family Curculionidae; genus Diaprepes; species Diaprepes abbreviatus. The sequence goes on from JASJET010000011.1 coordinate 5,136,337, forward strand.
GATTTATTTTCTTTTATTTTACAGTTTGATCGAATATTAATTGATTTCTATGTATTTAGCGTGCATTTTTAATTCGTTTCTGTTAGAAAAAAGGCAGTATGTTTTCAATTTACATAGTTAAATAGTAATTTTTATAGTAAATATCTGATTGCTTTATAAAAATTGATATGACAGACCCACTGGGAATTAGGCGTGGTGGAATAGATGGTACCGTTCGTAAAAGCTCTTGTGTAGCTTGCACGACAACGGCGTCTAAAAATGGCGGATTTATTTTTCTTCTATTTTATAGTTTCATCAAATGATCGATGATTTCTTTATGTTTAGACAGCATTTTAATTAGTTTCTTTTAAAAAAATGCTTAAAATTTAGAGAGGTACGTTTTTAAATTTGTTTTTTGTCTAAAATAAAATATTTTTTCAATTACGTTATTGATTTTTATATGTTAAGTACATTTCAGTGTTTTTCTGATAAAATACTTAAGAAAACTTTAAGAGGTGGTTTTCGTTACATTTTTTGTCTTAAAATGTCATACTAGAAAAATTTTTTCCATGAGGGAATTTTAAAAAATTACTGTTTAATAGTATTTGAGACATATAAGTACATTTTTTAATCTATGTGAAGGTATAAGAAAGCAGAACTGCTGTGTAAAAAGGGGACTGATAAATATTTAAAACAGAAATATCGATTTTCTTAATTCCGCAAAAGAGTGTTCTTCATCTAGCTTTATTTTCTTTTCTTAATAAAAAATACTGGAAAATTTCGAAAAAAGTTTTGAAAAAGTTATTTTTTTTAGGTATGTCGTACTTTGTATCGGCAATAGTTTACATATGGACGAGAAATACATTCAAGAAAGAATTTAGCATGTAACGAATACTCCCGATGTGAAATAAACAGGATATAGAAGCAGATAGACAAGAATAAAAATATCTGAAGTCAATTTTGAGCGAGAAAAATGAAATATGCAGACGTTTGTTTCGTTTATTGGTGGTTGTGGGGCGAAGAGGATGTCAAGAATGACGGCCTATTTACCAGTAAACCATAAAAAGCAATATGACAAGTTATTAATATCTGCGTAAGTTTTACCCTAATGTATTTAAATTAGCTTTTTTATTTGTTATTTAAAAATTATACAGCTTACTGCTATTTAATTTTTTACTATCTCGAACTTTTTAGAATAAGCTTGAATTTAGTCAAACATATTTGCATTTATCAAAACTTAAACTATATTACAATCTACAGAATCTTACAGAACATTGGTACAATTTATAGTACACTGCATAACAATACCCGCAACAGACCAATCAAGTCAGTTTTTAAGTTGCTTCTGGGTACTGTACAGTGGAAAAACTTATTAATATGATATAAATTCTCTTTTGCTGCAAGTATAAATTTTAAAACAAGAAATTTCATTCTTAAAAAGTAACAATTTTCGTTGTATTTTTTTTGTTAATTTGAAGAAAAATATTGTAAATTTTCCAATTTTAGGTAAAATCTAAATACCTGAATATTTCTATTGTAGCAGCAGTTTCAGCAACAACAGTAGCATATGTGTCAACGTTGACACATGACTTTCAATTTTCTGTTATGGAAAAAAAAAGAGAAAAACATATCTGTGACTAAGTTATGACTATTATCGATTTGTTAAACCATCAACTTATTATGATAACTATATATTTAATAGCTAAAATCAATAACCGTGAAATTTTGTGTTAAAAATTTTTTGTAGGTAAACGTAATACGTCCAGAAGTGATACATAATTTAAACTGAAAAGTATAATGAAACGTATGCTACTTGAGACTGTGTGATCCTTCCGGAGTTTATGGGGATTTTTTGCAGAACATAAAACTTTTTGTGTAAGTATTCTACAGAATATACCCTATTTTTATATAAAGAATCTATACAAGATACACTTGGAACTTAATTTATTGTCCATATCAGTGTATAATCTCTCTCTAGAAACACACAAACATATTTTGTATAAAAAAAAATCCATAAAAGTGGGTCTTTCATTTTCAAGTTATGAATTTTAACACAACGAAATAACCCTTTTTGTAGGTATTCTACAGAACATACCCTATTTTTATATAAAAATCAATTCACGATACACTTGAACTTTTAATTTATTGTCCATATCACTTAGTCATTGTGTAATTTTTCTGCAGGAAACACCATATTTTGTATAAAAGATCCATAAAAGACACCTCATGAGTCTTTAATTTTCAAATTATATATTTTAACTTATCGAAATAACCCTTTTTGCAGGTATTCCACAGAACATACCCTAGTTTTGTATCCAAGATACACTTGGACCTTTAATTTATTATCCATATCACTTAGTTAATGTGTAATTTCTCCTGAAAATACTCTATTTTGTATAAAAATCCCCACAAGACGCCGCTTGGACCTTTAATTTTTCAAATTAGACATTTTTGATACTTGATTTAATCCATTTTTATAGCATTTTTTATAATTTTATGTCTTTTTCCAATGAAAAAAATGAAACCTCTTAACATTATTTTTCATATTATTTTGTACAGCTTTTGGTGAATTTTTAAGTAGTCAACAAAAGGCAAAATATTTAATTTCTTACATCACAGTGCTTTTAATTTTAATATAAAATATCATATCTAAACGAAATTATGATCCACCATTTAAAGTATCCTACCGAGCATACCCTATTTTTATATAAAAATCTGTACAAGATACACTTGAACCTTTAATTTATTGTCAATATTACTTAGTCTGTGTGTAATTTCTCTCCTGAAAACACCCTATTTTCATATAAAAATTCACACAAGACATCACTTGAGTTTTTTTTCAAATTACACATTTTTAACAATGGACCCAACTCATTATTATAACGTTTTTTTATAATTTTATGCCTTTTCCATTGCAGTAAAAAACCTTTCTAATATTTTCATATTATTTATAAAACTTTTGGTGAATTTTAAGTAGCAACAAAAGCAAAAAATTTAATTTCTTACACTACAGTGTTTTTTTAAATTTTGATATAAGATGTAATATCTAAAACAAAATTATAACAATTTAAAAGTGTTTGAAATTTGTAAAAAATAGAAAATTATGTATTTAAAATAGCAAATTTAAAAAAAAAAAACACTTTCATATTTCATGGAAAATTAGAGAAAAACATATCAGTGAGTTAGTCATGCTATCTATTATCGCTTTGTGAAACCATTAACTCATCGTGATAAATGAAACTTGTGGTGTTGCTGTACACCGTACACTGTTAAATAGTTTATTTCATATTTTATATATACATATGCTCAAAACCATGCTTATACCTAGCTTGAATTTTTTTTAATATATTGAATTAAAGGAGACATGAACAAAAACTCATGTCTTGATTACTTTTTATCTCTTTAATAACTCTAACCATTATGTTAGTATTTTTAAATAATCAATTTACTCTTTAGCTCTTTTTACCTTTTTCGATATTTTATTAACTTTTTATCACATTAAATAAACGAGGCATCTATGGTTAAAAAATCAAACTTAATGATTTTTGGTAAAAATTGTTTATTTTTTAGATATACCATACCTTATGCTGACAAAGACCTTCCAGATGGTGTGAAAATCGATTCAAGAAACTATTTGGTTTGTGGATGGTCCTCCTTTTCCAGTCCTAAACATTCTATACCCAGGAGTAAAATCTAAATATGTGACAATATATATCAGATTAAGGATATGTTTATATAAATTGAAAAAATAAATTAAGATTTTAGTGTTCAATTATTATTAAAGTAACTTAGATTTACCTATTATTTATGTCAAAAAAAAAAAGGTTATAACTCGAAATTGCTTGCCCTAAATATAAATTCAGATTGTTGATTTACCAGCTAAATATTTGTTTATTATTCACCCATTATATTGCAGTAAAAAATAATGTTTGATGAAATAAAAATGAAGTATATATTTGTTTTATTTTCCTCCTGCGTTCTAAGGGGCATATCGTATAACTCCACTTTTTATTACATAAAATTCATATGTCTCGTAGCTTCGTATCAACTCTTTTTTTCCAAATTTTACCTTTTCAACGTAAAAAATATATATCAAATGGTGTTCTCTCCAAACTTTAACGCGCGTTCACCATTTGACATGACAGCTGACGTATGACAGATAAGAACTAGAAAATGCGACTCCAGGGGCTTAATCCTAAAAACAGAACATGTAAAATAATGAAATACAGTATTCCCTTCATCATCTATTCAATTAGCGACAACTTGTTAAAATAAAATTGTAAAAATGGCGTGTTTGCATCATCATGGGCCGTAGTAAGTTCTCTATTTACAGAATTTCCTTGTCAGACTGTCTACAAGTCTTTAAATCGAATGAAATATTTGTTCAAATTCTAATAGATCATTTTTAGGGAAAAGCGTATTTTCGCTCTAGAAAATAGGGGCCTAATAAAAAAGTGGGGTTAAAGCCTAATGTAGATGATAGCTGACGTATATGACAATTGACAGGTGATGTATATGCGAAAGCCAACGCCCAAATGGGGCCCTTGGGTGGGGGTTCAGGGAAAAATTTGGCCTTTAGACGGAGCTTGAATGGGATCCGTTAGCGGAGACCTAGAAAATGCGGCCCTCGGTCGGAAATTGAACTGAGTCCTATGGGGCCCGCGGGTAGAGCTCTAGAAAATGGGGCCCTTGGATGGAACTTTATAGGAGTCCTATAGGGTACCCAGATGAAGCATTAGAAAAAGGGGGACTTCAGAAGGAGCTCTAAAAAATGGGGCCCTCGGACGGAACTTTAACGAAGCTCTATGGGGTACCTGGGTGAAGTACTAGAAAATGGGGACCCGGACGGGGCTCTGAAAAATGAGGATCCCGGACGGAACTTTAGCGGAGCCCTATGGGGTACTCGGGTGGAGCACTAGAAAATGGGGCCCTCGGAAGGGGCTCTAAAAAGGGGGCGCCATAAAAAAAAAAGCGGAGCGCAGCCCTAAAATGGGGCCCTCGGCGTGGGGCCTATGGGGGCGCAGCCCGGTCTATACCGCCGGAATGACTACTTCTATTGTATTTATTAAAAAATTTATTTACATTAAAAGTGTAATTACTACGTTAAATACTTTTAAAATGACGTATACCCGGTTGTGAAGAAAATTACTCAAACGATCAGGCGGTACGAGGATTTCGTTTCTAAAAAACGACTAATGCCGGTTAAAATGATAGAATGACATTCATCGTAAAGCTTTTGTGCCGTGTGATTGTAACCGAGTTTGTGAGTATCATTTTCCAAAAGAGGACTTGATCTGACACTTGTCACAACAGTTCCCCAAAACGAGAAAGATAATTTCTTTAAAATTAAATATATAAAGATTAAAGAAACACAGCATACCAAGTAAATTTCTCAGTTGTCCAAAACGTTTATCAAAAACTGTAGCCCATCGTAAAAACAGAGATGAAAAGCTTAAGCAAATACACTAAATTCAATTCTGAAAACTTATTGAAGAAGACAAGAGTGAAATTTTTAATGCATTTATAACTTATATGCAACTTTTGAATAATTTTATAATTTATTTATTTCGTTTGGTTTAGGGTGAGAGTGGTTTACTATTAATAAAAAAATGTCCACCAGATTGGGCACAATCCGAACTCTTCTATTACTTGGGCTATTCAAACAAACAATAGAGAAAGGAATTTATATGGACAACCAGTAAGTTGTACAAGTTAAAAACAAAAATCGCCCATTTGTCAAGTAGCTTAAACGAATTACGAAGTTTACTTAAGGCTATTAGGTAATTATTGGATGTATTTTCAATAACTAACTGAACTCAAAACCTGATTAAAAATTCATGTATTCTGATTTTTTATACTCCAAGAAAAGTTTCCATGTTTTCCGGTTTATAAAAAAAATGCATGATTTGTTACATATAACATGTTACTAAAATTTGGCTTCTCTTAAATTTGAAAGATTAGGATCTATTAAGCTTGGGGAAACAAAATGGAAACCTAGCATTGGAAATTTTTAATCATTTTCTGACTGAGGGCCTAAAAAATGTTGACATATCACCTAAATGGGAAACAGGTATAATATTGAAGGTATTCAAATTGACAAAATACTAAAAAATACTCATATTGAAGGACATGACATGGACAACCTAAAACCAGAAATGCGAGCGTTCACTTATTTGGCAAGATTTTGCAGTCACCATGCTTTAGAGAAACCAAGATAGAATAACAGATTAAGAAAAAATAACCGATTAGGCAAAAAATATAAAAGGATGACAAATACATGGACAAAATAACTCTTCATATTTTATAATAAAGTGTGTCTGGGTACACCAATAATGAAGCCCAGATAGGTTTTCTCAGTATCTAGTTACTGTAAATTTTGCAATCTGAAGATATACAAAATCTTTAGGGTTTTGTTGTTTAATATTAGATATTATTTTAGGTCATTTAATTAACACTCACTGTAACATATTTATCTAGATAAACTACAATAAAACATTTTTGACAAAGTAGAGTTTTTTTCAAATCATCATGTTATAGTTTTTCTCCCCTACGTTGATAACACATTACTTACTTAAATAAAAGTTTAAAATATCTAAATAACGATTATCTAAAGTTTATAAATAAATATAAAAGGTAACAAACACGAAAATCGTAAAATAAGATATTAATGTCTGGATTTAACCGCCATCGGGTAAAAATGTCACAAACCAGCCATGTGTCTTTATGTTCTAGGAGTTATTGGTTGTACCACGGTAAAACTATCTCCACTAAAACCTAATTACATTTAATAAATTTTTCTAAGGATCACAGCTTAAATAATTTTTTGACCAAAAAAAAATTAAATTATGCATATTTTTGAAAAATTAATACTTATACCATTTACAAAAAGCGGGGATTGTATTTTTCTTCATTTCTAATAAAGCATCCCAAGTATTCTGATTTTCGTCTCATAGTTATTGTCATGAATTTGAATTGGCATCTCACTCTTTGAAGGACTGCGTTCTTAGCAGTATGGTTAACTTAAGAAATTCTGAGAATTTTCCGCTATGCAAGGTCTTTAATTCTTTATTCAATTTCTCTGATGTTTTCCAACTCACTACTCCATACAAAAATAGATTATACATGACTTTTCACAAGAAGGTTTTTATTTTAATGAAAATATTCTAGAAAAGATGTAATTTGTAACCTATATAATACATACACAATTTATGCAAAAAAAAAAAGTATTCAGGAAATAGAAAAAAAAAGATTTTAAATAAAAAAAAAACAATTTTTAACTATCTCGTATTTATTGTTATTACACATCTTTGAGAAAGATAAACATTTTGAAACCGCCAACCAGAATTACAACAATAAATACGAAAAAGGTAAAAACTGTATTTTTTTTAATTAAAAGCACTTTTTTCGGTATCTCCTGAATAATTTTTTACACTAATTTTATTGTAATGTATTCTTTAGACTTCAAATTACATATATTCTACAATCACTAAAAATGTGTGTAGTAGGGATTTAAATATGTACTACGTAAAACTTTATATTCCATATGTTATTTTTTATAATTCTTCATTCCACTTTTTTTAATGCATATAGAGTGGGAAGGCCTTAGACATATATTACTATATACTAATAATGAGTGTGCTATTAACCTGAGTAGATTGTATTTCATATAGGATGACATTGTCTACATACACAAAAATAGTTTCTTAAATTTGAAAGCATGAAAGTTTTATATGCATATACCTAAACAATTTCATGGGTACGTATCAATATTATACATGTTTTTTAACGTATAGCAGTCCTTAACACTTAAATTTTTGCTTAGTTAAATTGTTGTCAGAACATAAATCTTAACGTAGTAAAGCTTTTTTAATGAAAGAAAAGATTTAATGATTTCGAACGACATTTTAAATGTTAATACCTGGTCTACTTTCCCGTGTTCCGGTGGATAAATCATCAACACAAGACCCACTTGAACCACATTGCGGGCCACAGACACAGCCAACTATTGCTGAGCAAACTATCTAACAAATTAAGACGAAAAATCCTGCGTTTAAGCAAACAACAGATTAGGCTGGTAAGAGGACTAAAAATCGGCCACTGAAGCTTAAGGAAACGTCTACATAGAAGCACTTATAAAAAATAACCAACGTGTAAACCTTGTAACGAAGAGGATGAAACAGCCACACACGTCATCTTCGAATGCGAGCTGAAACCTACTGGAGACATTTTCAAGGAAGACTTATATCCAGAGAACAAACCAGTGAATAGACTGCCAAACCTGATAAACGCAACCAATTTATTCACATAGAAGAGATACAATAAGTCACTAGGCTGCTAAATAAAGGCTTTTCAATGCTGTATCAATCAGTCAATCCATTTTTCCCCAATTTATAAAATTTACAACATATACATGGAATTATACTCGCTTATTAATAGAGCATATAATTACCTGAACTTAATAGTATTTTAATTTGCTACTTACTTACGCAAGTCTATATAAACATTATCATCAATTTAATAGCTTGAATGGAGAATCCACATTCTTATTGCAAAAAAAAACTTAATTGGAGCAATTAATTATAATTTATAACATTTTTCTAGAGCAAATTTCTCGAATCACTACTTATATACCTTTAAATATTAGAAAAATCAACGAGAGGACTTTTGACTAGATTCTCTGGAACTTACCACAAGGTTATTAAATGTTTTTTGGTCAACCATTTTTTGTCATAGCGGAAAATTTCACGAATTGACTAAAGATAGACTTAGGTATTTCATCGGCTGGCCATTATATACTTATAGGAGAAAAATTTTAAAAATATCATTTATTTATTTTAATTCATAAAAAGAAAAAAAACTATTTATCAGACAAGCCATAAATAAAAATAAAGAGCGTAAGGAAATTCGCAGCTATAATAGGAGCAAGATATTGATTCTCCATGAAACTATCAAAAACAATTATTTCATCCATTCCATGTTCAAAAGGCACACACAAAGTCTCGAGAGGATTATCCTGCAAGACTAAATTGCTCAAACGATTTTTACGAAAAAATAGAGAAAATCCCCATTTTGCTGGAACTGTTTTATATCCGACGAAGCTGTGTTTACAAGAAACAGTGTTAGAAATTCTCATAATTTACATGTTTGGTATGAAAAAAATTTCCATGCAGTAATACACACTAGACGTTTGTTTGAACGTTGTAGGCAATATTGAAGATTGACTGAAATGTGGATGTCGGACTTGCATTGTCTTTATTTTTATTTATTTTAACGACGTTTCGATTAGGTTGTATCTCTAATCGTTATCAAGTATAAATAATATAAGTCCGACAACCACACACTAGACACCAACAAAAATTATTGGTGATGTTTGGTTGAGCCTTTCGTTTAGAAGAAAAATTAAATGGTACACTCTATTTACAATTTTTGCGCCAATATTTAAATAACCTTTTATAATATGTACCCACAATGATGTTCCACCACACTTTTTGTGGGCACCACATCGTTCTGACCTAAATCCGTTGCGGCAATCTTATTCGAAATGACCCTGGAATTTTATTTCGAGTACATGAGAACAAATCCCAAGGAAGTTGAAGGGGGTAAAAGGAAGGGGAATACCAAAAAATAAATTGGGTCCGGTATGCAAAGCTGTACTCCCCTTAAATGGGCTATACTGTACTTGCGCAGTAGGTCAGAGGACAGAACTGGACTTGATCAACTTTTTATTACGTTACTATATTTGAAAAATTGCAATTTAGCGTTCACTAGTAAATGATTAATAAAATAAATACTGACATAAAATAGATTTGAACATAATTCTCTAGGTAAAAATTTGCATTATGGGAAATCTAGGAAAACGTTTGTTTTTTGAAAAACTTTCAGTATTTTCTCCTCGTCGTAGAACCGATTCTGACCTCCGTTTTCCATAATTTTTCCTCAGTTTTGTGGAAAACAGTAAAAAACACTTTCCACTTTAGGTTCAATTTTTTATACTAAATCGTTAAAATTTTGCAACAACCACAAATACCACACTGATAGAAGCCTCTATATTAGATAATAATTCGTAAATTTGCACATTTTTATCGGAAATATCAAGAAAATTATCCAAACAAATTAAAACAAAATGGCTTCCGCCATTAAATATTGGTGTGACTCGTTCCTAAAACCCGAAAAATTGGCGATGTTGCCAGATTGTCAATACAATTTTTGTGAAATTCACATATATTCTTTTTTTCAAGGATTGTCTCGCCTTCACGTGATATCTGATCAAAAATTTTGGGTGGTTAAGATTAATTTTACGCTTTTTCAAACATTACAAAAATTAAATTATGTTGTTATCTGTAATGGATACATTTTATTGTTTATATTATGAAAGTATAAGTCTATGTCAATTTAGGTTAGTTCAGATTAGTTTCAGTTTTACAAATGAACCAAAATCAAGCTAAACCCAAACTGTATAAAACATTACAAAAATTGAAGTATATTGTTGACTGAGACAGTCAAAAATAGTTTACACCATGAAAATATTTTACATCTAGCAACGTGTCAAATAAATGTTAGTTGTTTTCACGAGTATTTTAACTAGTACCATTGAAAATAAATATGTAAGTTCCAAAATCATGCTCTGCTTTCTGGTTCTCATATTGCCAACCTCACATAACAAATTTAATTTGATTTTTTTTCTGCGCTTACTCCACATAGCCACTTGATGTCAATTTATGACATTTATTTTCTGCATGTTGGATCAATTTTTTAGGCATTTAGCCTATTTTTGCAGTTTTCCATATCCCCTCTAAGTTCCTTGACAAATTCACAGAATAAGAAAGTGATTTGTACAACTAGCTGCCCAGTTTAAATATCTGTTTAATTAAACACCAAAATCATGTACTTAATGGATATATATATATATATATATATATATATATATATATATATATATATATATAAGTTATATCGTAGATTTTGGCGGATGGTAGAATGAATAGTTTGGTTATTCCGGGTTTCAATCCGTTCGTTCAAAAAATCGTTTTCACGACGTTTCGCCAAAATCTCATTTGGCATTTTCAAGTGCGGTTCGTCTCGTTACTCGCTGAGAGAAAATATATTCTTAATTAAATTTTTACTTGTATTTTTTGATGGTACGACATGTTTCATTGCACGGCAGCTTCTATTGCATTCAGTACGGTGCTACTATGCTACTTAAACAAACAAGAACGTGTTGTTTATATGTCTAGCCATAGGGTCTTTAAATTTTATGATTTTACTATTTATAAAAATCCAATATTATATTTGACCAACGTAGTTTTACTTAAAGTAGGTTTAATAAAGGTGAGCTATTTAAATCTATTTGATTGTTTAATAATAAATTAAAATTAAGTAACACTTTTTAATAGCTTTATAAATGTAACAAAATGATTCGATTTATAATAACTATTTAATAGTCAAAATATAGTTCTAATCAGGATTTTAAAATTTTACACATCGAAGCTAAAGGATCCAAATTAAATCTTCTTGAATCGCTGGAAATAAATTAACTTAAGAATAAATATGTATTATTAAGCAGAAAAAGAAGCTTCTTGTGACAAAGTAAACATGCAAAATTTCAAGTAAAAATATTTAATAGTTTTTTACTCAGTGAATTTGTTTATAATTTTTGGGGTTGTATTTAATTGTTTATTTTCAGCGACCGGTAAGTCCTACGGCGATCTGCGGGTGGGCAAATAAAATTTCGAGGCTTATATAGTAGAATCAAAAAAAAAAAAGATATACAGTATTAATTTTAAATTATTGAAATACATTAACAAAGTTAGTTTTCATTTTTTCATTATAAACAAATATAATACCACTTCGACAAATAATGATATCGAAACGCCGATAACTGGATGTGATGGCTGATGTTTTGCGCGAATTTAAAAAAGTCTTTACGATCAATCGAAGCCGAGCGTTGTTGGTTAACATTAAGGAGTTATTTTAACAGAGTTCACAGGGCATTGCTGAAACTATGGTATGCGGAAGTTTTTGACTCGATTTTTTGAAAATTGTTGATGTGAAAATAGTTTAAAGTTTCATCTTTTCCGAAAATCAGTATGGGTGCGGTGGCGGGGGATGCCGGCAGCGCGCAGACCAAAACGAGACTTTGACGTTTCAAAATCGTTTCGTCGGAAAAGTTTGGATTATCTTGGTGAATATTGGCTGTAGATCCTTCATTTTTTTTTGATTTGTGGCATCTCCATGAAACATAAACAATGAAATATATATTTTCCTGAAAAAATTTCTTTTTAAGCTTAGCAATAAACAAATTATTGCATATACATATATTCTAAGCATAATAAGTAATTAACCGATTAACGACATTTTTAACACACTTAGTGAATTAGAAATAGTGAAAATTCATTGCCATTGATATAACAATATGCTGCAACCTCTTTATACTAACGATGGTTTAACGAAAGAGTTATTGAAATACATAAGTTGCAAATGTAAAAAAAGGTTGGAAAACAAAAGTTTGCACTTGCCGAAAAAATGGCTTACCTTGTAAGGGCGGAAATTATTCGCATGTCGAAAAAATTGGTGTTAACATCGATATGTCTGAGAATTTGATCTCTGACCATGCCATTGTAAGTAATAATCCAGTCATGGCCATCGAGAATTTACTATCCAACGTGATTGAAGATTATTGCGATATTACTTCAAATAACGATAAAAATGATGTCGAAAAAGATGATGATAATGATGAAAATAATAGTGAAAATGATGAGTCTTTCGAAAATAAGATTGTCCTGATCTTTAAGAAATGGAGAATCAAATAAATATTGTATATAGATTTACTTGAAAAGTATTAATGCTACAAAAAAGTGTTGTATATGAAAATGTTCATTTCAATAAAATATACATTGTAAAAGTTTGTTTCATGCTATTAGTATTAATGGTATATTAAAAATTAATCTGACTTTCAATATATTTTTATTGGTATATTAGTGTAGGTAGTATGTTAAAAAATATCCTTGATTGATTATTTACTTCTTATGCATAAAATATATGAATTTCTTTACTGCTAAGCTTTAAAACATTTTTTCAGGGAAATATATATTCCATTGTTCATGTTTCATCAAGATATATAAAGCAAAAAAAAATAATGTTCTACAGCCGATATTTTCCGAAATAATTCAAATATTTCTGGCGAATCGAATTTTGAACGTCAAAGTTTAGTTTTTGCCCACATGCTGCCAGCATCCCCCCTCCACAGTATTTACATTGACTCTCGGAAAAGCTGCAACTTTAAACTATTGTCACATCAACAATTTTCCAATAATCGAGATGAGAACTTCCGCATACGGTAGTTTAAGCAATGACCTGTGAATTCCTGCTAAAATAATTACTTGGTGTTATTAAACAACGCCACAATGATTTTTAAAAAATCTATCTCAGTTTTTTTTAAATTCACCCGAAAATATCAGCTATAACGAAAAAATGAACGTTTATTTTGTTAATCTATTTCAATAATTTAAAATCGATACTTCATTTCTTTCTTTTTTGATACTACTAGTGCAAGCCTTGGAATTTAATTTGGGCACCCACAGATCGCCGTAAGACCTCCTGATCGCTGAGAATAAACAACTAAATACAACCTCAAAAGTTATAAACAAATTTATTGTGCATAAAACTAATGAATATTTTTACTTGAAACTTTGTATGTTGTATGCTTATTTTTAGCCACTAGAGCCTTCTTCCAGTACATTATGAAATATAACGATATGTTTTTCTATTGTTTATTAACAATTGAAGAAACAGCCATTTTAGCATGTTTATTTGCAATAACTAATGAACAAATAATTCAGTTTTGATGTTCATTTAAGGTGCAGAACTTTTGTTTGGATTTTTTAAAAAAAGTAATAGCTTTATATATATATATCTATATATATATATATATATATATATATATATATATATATATATATATATATATATATATATATATATATATATATGTTTATACGGCTTTTACGGATTCCTCCGTGTGAGATGCATTAGCAGTGGTTATATCCACATTATGCTGTTGTACTGCTGAAATCACATTCAGCAAACGTACAACTATATGCAACTCCGTATATAAGTGAAATAAAATGCGAAACAGTGAATGCAAACTTCGCTCCATTATATCCTTTCTGTGTTAGAGGTTGCACAGTTCGAATAAATTGTAATAAAACACAATTTATCCTATTCCACCACCATCGAGATGGTGGCCCACCTGTACCACCACACCGAGAAGAAAGTCAAAGCTTACCCTCCCCGCCACAGTGATACGGCAGAGATACATGTTTCGTCTCTCACTAGACTCATCAGGGTACCGACATGCACCTAGCTGTGCAAAGGACAGATCGGAAGGAAGCATGAAACACTGAACGCGGCTTCGCAGACCTCTCGTCGGATGGCTTATATATGTTTATACGGCTTTTACGGATTCCTCCGTGTGAGATGCATTAGCAGTGGTTATATCCACATTATGCTGTTGTAGTGCTGAAATCACATTCAGCAAACGTACAACTATATGCAACTCCGTATATAAGTGAAATAAAATGCGAAACAATGAATGCAAACTTCGCTCCATTATATCCTTTCTGTGTTAGAGGTTGAACAATTAGAATAAATTGTAATAAAACACAATTTATCCTATTCCACCACAGTACAGGTGGGCCACCATCTCGATGGTGGTGGAATAGGATAAATTGTGTTTTATTACAATTTATTCGAACTGTGCAACCTCTAACACAGAAAGGATATAATGGAGCGAAGTTTGCATTCACTGTTTCGCATTTTATTTCACTTATATACGGAGTTGCATATAGTTGTACCGGAGACCGGAATTTTGTCGTTGATACACCTAAGAATGTCGAAAAAAAGAACCCTTTCTATCTAAAATTTTACGAACTGATCAAAGTAGCCCCACATAACACCATTATTAGGTAAATGAAAGTCCAAATTTTGTTGCAGAAAGAAGATTCCTAATAAGATTTGGCTTAACTGTCCATAGGACAGACGAATTATTTTGGAAAAAAATTTAGTATTTCTAGATATTAGCCAGCGGAAGGATGTTCAGAACGATGGTGGTAATTCATGATTTCTTAGGCTTCAGGCAAAATTTTTTATTAAGCAATAAAGATGTGAAAACATTTTTTTGAGGTCTATAAAAATCTATTACTTTTTAGAAAAAAAAATCCAAACAAAAGTTGTGCACCTTAAAAGAACATCAAAACTGGATTATTTGTTCATTAGTTATTGCAAAAAAACATGCTAAAATGGCTGTTTCTTCAATTGTTAATAAACAATAGAAAAACATATTGTATATATTTCATAATGTACTGGAAGAAGGCTCTAGTAGCAAAAAATAAGCATACAAAGTTTCAAGTAAAAATATTCATTAGTTTTACGCACAATAAATTTGTTTATAACTTTTGAGGTTATATTTAATTGTTTATTCTCAGCGATCAGGAGGTCTTACGGCGATCTGCGGGTGCCCAAATTAAATTCCAAGGCTTGCACTAGTAGTATCAAAAAAGAACGAAATGAAGTATCGATTTTAAATTCTTGAAATAGATTAACAAAATAAACGTTCATTTTTTCGTTATATACAAATAGAACAACGCTTCGACAAATAACGATATCGAAACGCCGGTAACTGGACGCGATAGCTGATATTTTTGGGTGAATTAAAAAAACTGAGATAGATTTTTTTAAAATCATTGTGGCGTTGTTAATAACACCAAGTAATTATTTTAGCAGGAATTCACAGGTCATTGCTTAAACTACCGTATGCGGAAGTTCTCAATTCGATTATTGGAAAATTGTTGATGTGACAATAGTTTAAATTTGCAGCTTTTCCGAGAGTCAATGTAAATACTGTGGAGGGGGGATGTTGGCAGCATGTGGGCGAAACTAAACTTTGACGTTCAAAATTCGATTCGCCAGAAATTTTTGGATTATCTCGGAAAATATCGGCTGTAGAACATTATTTTTTTTTTGATTTACATACCTCGATGAAACAAGAACAATGGAATATATATTTCCCTGGAAAAAATGTTTTAAAGCTTAGCAGTAAAGAAATGATTGCATTTTCATATATTTTATGCATAAGAAGTAAATAATCAATCAAGGATATTTTTTAACATATTAGTGCATTTGAAATTGCGAAAATTCATTGACATTAGACACTAACATACCAATAAAAAAAATATTGAAAGTCAGATTAATTTTTAATATACCATTAATACTTGTAGCATGAAACAAACTGTGACAATGTATATTTTATTGAAATGAACCTTTTCATATACAACATTCTTTTTGTAGCATTAATATTTTTCAAGTAAATCTATATACACTATTTATTCGATTCTCCATTTCTTAAAGATCAAGATACCCTTATTTTCGAAAGACTCATCATTTTCACTATTATTTTCATCATTATCATTATCATCATCTTCTTCGAAATCACTTTTATCGTTATTTGAAGTAATATCGCATTAATCTTCAATCACGTTGGATTGTGAATTCTCGATGGCTATGACTGGATTATTACTTACAACGTCATGGTCAGAGATCAAATTCTCAGACCTATCGATATTAACACCAATTTCTTCGACATACGAATAATTTCCGCCCTTAGAAGGTAAGCCATTTTTTCGGCAAGTGCAAACTTTTGTTTTCCAACCTTTTTTACATTTGCAACTTATGTATTTCAATAACTCTTTCGTTAAACCATCGGTAGTATAAATAGGTTGCAGCATATTGTTATATCAATGGCAATGAATTTTCACTATTTCAAATTCACTAAGTGTGTTTAAAATGTCGTTAATCGGTTAATTACTTATTATACTTAGAACATATGTAAATGCAATAATTTCTTTATTGCTAAGCTTAAAGAGAATTTTTTTCAGGAAAATATATATTTCATTGTTCATGTTTCATCGAGATGCCACAAATCAAAAAAAAAATTAAGGATCTACAACCAATATTCACTGAGATAACCCAAACTTTTCCGACAAAAGGACTTTGAAACGTCAAAGTCTCGTTTTGGTCTGCGCGCTGCCGGCATCCCCCGCCACCGCACCCATACTGACTCTCGGAAAAGATGAAACTTTAAAATATTGTCACATCAACAATTTTCAAATAATAGAGTCAAAAACTTCCGCATACCATAGCCCTGTGAACTCTGTTAAAATAACTCCTTAATGTTAATAAACAACGCTCGGCTTCCACTGATCATAAAGACTTTTTTTAATTCACGCAGAAACATCAGCTATCACATTCAGTTATCGGCGTTTCGATATCATTATTTGTCGAAGAGGTATTCTATTTGTTTATAACAAAAAGATGAACACTAACTTTGTTAATGTACGTCAATAATTTAAAATTAATACTGTATTTTGTATTTTTTTTTTGATTCTACTAATATAAGCCTCGAAATTTTATTTGCCCACCCGCAGATCGCCGTAGGACTTCCCAGTCGCTGAAAATAAAAAATTAAATACAACCCCAAAAATTATAAACAAATTCATTGTGCAAAAAACTATTGAATATTTTTACTTGAAATTTTGCATATTTACTTTATGCCACAAGAAGCTTCCTTTTCTGCTTAATAATACATATTTATTTTTAAGTTTGTTTATTTCCAGCAATTCAAGAAGATTTAATTTGGATCTTTAGCTTCGATGTGTGAAATTTTAAAATCCTGATTAGAACTATATTTTGACTACAAAATGGTTGCCATAATTCGAATCATTTTGTTACATTTATAAAGCTATTAAAGTGTTGCTTAATTTTAATTTATTATTAAACAATCAAATAGATTTAAATAGCTCACCTTTATTAAACCTACTTTAAGTAAAACTACGTTGGTTAAATATAATATTGAATTTTTCTAAATAGTAAAATCATAAAATTTAAAGACCCTACGGCTAGACATAAACAACACGTTCTTGTTTGTTTAAGTAGCATAGTAGCACCGTACTGAATGCAATAGAAGCTGCCGTGCAATGAAACATGTCGTACCATCAAAAAGTACAAGTAAAAATTTAATTAAGAATATATTTTGCTTATAATAATTATAAACTAGTGTAGATTTACACTAAGTAACGATCAACAAGTACAAATACATAATATTTTATGGGCATCTGTTTGGACAATGTATGTTCTTTAGAAACCTGAATAGGGACCGATACGCCTAGAAATTAGATTATTGAAATAGTCAGAGAACATTTTGATTCGGAAAAAATTAACAACTATATGTTCCCAATAACATGATGGCCCTGCGCACAACACATGAACAAATGTTAATGGAAAATTTTACTGACCTTGTGATTTGCGATAGTGATCCAGCACTACAATTTGTTCATTCTCCAGATATTGCACAATTAGACTTTTATTTATGGAGTGCCGCTAAAAATGAAGTTTATGAGTTTAATCTCCCAGAAATGGTTAAAATCTTAAAAACTGGAACTCAAGATGTAGTGTTCAATACCAAAAATATTCAATCAGTTCGCAAGACCAATAAAACACGTTGTCACTTTAAACATATCAAATAGTAATCGGAAAATTTATTTAATTACTCTGTTGTTGAATTAAGATTGTGTTTTTATGTTTTCTTTTAAATATTGGCAATTTCTCCGTTTATTCCTTAAATTATTTTAAACTGCTGTCTTTCAATAAGTTAAAGTCCGTAACATACAAGTCAGTTTGAAAATTTGCGGTACTGTCATATTCTAATTTCATGCAATAAATATTTTTTCAAAATATAAAGGTAAATAATATTTTTACAGTTTGTGATACACAGGTAAAAAGACCATCTTAAGGGCTACAAAACCAAATAAATATTGTAGATGGCTCTCATAACGATAAAGAAAATCTTCACCTAAAAAAAATTATTAATGATAAATCAGTCAAATAAAATAGTTCACATAGCAATAATGGAAAATGACTGCGTCAATTTTCAATTTTTGTCAAATATGCCACGAAAGGTTGAAAGAGTAATTGAAACTTAAATTTCAAAAAGCTTCCTTAATTTAATCATATCAATCAACCTACATCCCAGTGGTGCGCATCGGATTTAAGACACATTGTATATAATGTATACATTTCTATAAAGAAATAATTACTTTTGCCAATGAGATCCAACAATCCTTGAATAGTAATTTTTTTTAAACTATTGCTAATTTACGAAGCTATATTTATTCCTATAATTTTTCATCATTTCCGTCAAAGATTTTTATTAATTCATTTATTATTTATTATTTATAACACGAAAAGGTTATAAGAATGGTTTTTATTTTCTAGGACTTTATGAGCTACTTGATAAACACAGGAAGATTCCAAGTACCCTACAAAGTGGTCAAAAAAATTATCATTATGCAATAGGCCATGATTTTTAGATAAAAGAGGCCTACAGAAACAAAACGTACACTTTCTCTTCAGTGAATTAAGTGTGATTTTTGAGTTATTAGCAAGGTGAAAAAAATGCATATTTTTATATGAAGATACAATAGCTTAAGAGCTATTTTGTGAAAAAAGGAGACTTATACTATCTTAATAAATCATTAAAAGTTGGAAAAAAATATTATAATATATAATTTTTGTTATGTCAAAATCTAATTAGAAAAACACTATAATTTTTACCTTATAAACAATTTGAATAACTTTGTTGCTTTTAAAAAATTATTTTTTCATATTCAAAAAGTTTGCACCTATTCACAACTTTAAAAAAAAATGGTCCTAAGTCAATATAGATCAAAATTGGTCAATTTTTTTTAAAAATTTCCCGTCACATTGTTTATAAAAATTAAGTAATGTAATTAGCACCAAGCCAAAATTTATTTATAAAAAATTTAAATATTGAACTTTAATAAAACCGTCACTGATGCTTTAAATATGTTACTCGAATAAGGACAGCTCGGAGAGAGGAAAGGGGGAACCTACAAATCTGCTCAAAAAATGAAACAGCATCTTCAGACTGCTATCATATGCTTTATCTCTGGAACTAGCCAACGGATTTTGATGTTTCTTTTTTTAATTTGTGGTACCTTTTCGCTTACATTGTTCATAAATTTATTCCGAAATTAACTGTATAATTTGTTTAAACAATTTTTCCAAACAGAATTTTTTGCAAAAAATTAATATTTGTCATGCAATTTTCATAGAAAAATACAATGATAGATCTTCAAACTCCAAGAAATAAATTATTGTTACAAAAAAATTATTTTTTATTTAATTTTATATAAACAAACACTTTATATATACAAAAAAGTAATTTAAGTATACATATATATATATATATATATATATATATATATATATATATATATATATATATATATATATATATATATATATATATATATAAATACACAAAATATTTTCGTAAAAATCGCCACATTTTTAAAATTATTTACAAATAAAAATAGTCAAAGTATAACAGTTTAACATGTAAATAATAGACCGTTGATATATATATATATATATATATATATATATATATATATATATATATATATATATATATATATATATATGAAAGGAAAAAATCCAAACAATTCATATTATCCAAAGTTTTCATTCCACAGAAGGTGTATTTAAAAACACAAGAAATATTTTAAAAGCATAGATTACTCATCTTTATTTACGCATTCTTTATTAAAATAACCTAATATTTTTGATTGAACTTTTTTAGATGTTGAAAAAATTGATACTGCCATGTCTTAAACATTTTTGAGGCTCTCTCCATTGAAAAACTAATTTTAGAGCTACAATAGCATTTAAAAGTTAGGCTTTTTAGGGTATCTGCCATATTTCCTCCCATAGTTTCCTACAGTGCAACTTAAAGCATTTTATTCCATCGATGGAATAAGCGGTGTTACATTTGGGGGTATAAACATATCAAATATGGCACCGTCTTCCATTTTTAATTCTGTCGGGTGAGAAGCAGCATTATCTAATAGAAGCATTACTTTTTCGGAAAGTTTTTGACTTTTAGAAAATGCTTTTACCTTAACTCTTAATATACTTATATGTAAAAAACTTAAAGTTAATGAATTTAAAACTTACCACTGGAACAAAGTTTTTTAAAAACCAGTCCTTAAAAATTTCCTAGGTCATCCAAACATTTTGAAGGTTTTCTAAATGCATGGGTTGTGAAAATTTTTAAGACAACCAGGTGATTTTGCTTTTCCAATCATCAAAGGAGTAAGCTTATAGGATCCTGTAGCATTTGCACAGCCCAGAAAAGTAATTATTTGCTTGGGCTGTTTAACAATTTCTAATAGAGTCCGGTCACATCAACGTTGTATATTTGATGATGTGTCAAGTTTAGAGTTCTGATCTTATCAAAAAAGTCTACTTTAAACGGACTAACATTCTCTGAGGCTGATGATAACTTCTCACCAGACATTTTTCGAAACCTTATTCCATGTCGAACTTTAAATTTTTGCAATCACCCATACTTACATTAAATGTTTCAGTATTGTTTCGCAAATGTTCATGTAGTTGAATAGCTTTTTGTTTAAGAATCTCACTTGATACAGGCAAACTTAATTCTCTTTGTTTAACCACTTATAAAGGACACTTTCCATCGTTGGATATTTTGGGTTTTTAAGAATGCGTTTTTTAATCTTACTTGGCCTAACACTTCTATGATTCTGGACTTCTCATAAAGAGTTAAAAACTTCTTGTTTTTTAACATTTTACACAACTACTATAAACTCACTAACAAGCTTACTAACTAACCACCACAATATAAAAATTACACAAATATAACCAATGAAAAGAAATATTGCTTATAGAGCAACCAATAATAGTTTGACAGTTGATTCATACTATCAAGATGCATATGTATATATATATATATATATATATATATATATATATATATATATAGGCATCTTGACTGTTCATACTACTTGGTCGTTGACATGAGCGCTTGTTCACACCAATGCGAGTCTACTAACTTTTAGGTATTGGTCTTTATTCATTATACAACTAAAATAATTAAACACTTCTTTAAAAATCGGGAAAAAATGTATGTATATACAATAATATATTAATTGATTATTATTCGACGACCTTTTCTATAATGTTTTAATAAATAGTTATTTACTCGGTCATTGGGACACCAAAACAAACTGCTGATAAAAATTATAAATTAGTCCTTTGTTTTGAATAAACCGTGAAAGTTATTGGATGTTATTATAACCTTTGAAAAATTATTTATTTTATATTGAATTTTATTCTCACTATTGACCTGTCTATTTCTATGATATTTTAATTGAGGACTACTCATAAGTATTTATATGTTTTATCACTGTAAACAAAACTATATTTCCAGTCATTATTAATACAAGACTTGAAAAGTTATCGTGACAATTATTTTTGTGCAGTAACGCTGGCGTAAAAAAACACATTATATTCGTGACAATATATGTTTTTAAGTATCTATCGTAAAGCAGACTTCTTTATGTCAGTCTAATTTTTGCAAACCTAGAATTAACACCTTCTTGCAGATTTTTGTCAGTCTAGAACTGTGCCTTTGACAAAGAAACTGTCAATCTAGAAAACAGATAATAATCCGAAGATGCTTGAAAAATAGAGTTAAACGTGCGACGACACAACCTCCGAACAACGCATTCTCACATTCTCGTACAATAGAATCACGATTACGGGTCAAAGTCCAATATCATTCGGAATTCATCAGTAGTCTATGGGCCTTCAGTGGATGGGGAATCTAAAATGGACCGGTCCCAGCGGGTTGTGTTGTCGCGAAGCGGATCCCAAGCTGATCAAAAGCTAATTAAAATTTGATAAGCCGATCAAAACCTGGTCAAAATCTGATTAGGTGATGACAACACAACCCGATGGAACCGGTCCATTTTAGGTTCCCCGCAAGCGGGACCAGGTTTTAATCCGCTTATCAAATTTTAATCAGCTTTTGATCAGCTTGGAATCCGCTTCGCGACAACACAACCCGCTGGAACCGGTCCGTTTTAGGTTCCCCATCCACTGGAGGCCCATAGATTACTTTCATCCTTCTCCTTCAGTGCTCTCAGTTTCCATTTATTAGACGTTATTCCTAACGACAACTTGTTAAACCTAGATCTATCACATTCTATACACTAATTCATGCTGCTTTTTTACCACAGTAGGACTAAAATAACTAATCAATGCACTCAATTCATGTCAGCTGAAACTGACGACTTTAAAGGCTACTCCCAATTTTAGCTCAAAAATGGTTCAGTATTGTAGCAGAAGTCGCGATAATGTTCAAACTTTGTATAGTTAGAATATTTTGTAATTTATTAATTTGGTCGCTTTGCTCTACATACTAGAAAAGAAAGCACACACTTTTATCACATAGTTTTATTAAGGAAGATGAAAACTGAGGAAGTTATAAAGCTGTGACATACGAACGGGCGGACGAATGGACATGACGAAACTTTAAGAATTAATACCATGGAACCTTAAAAATGTAGGGTATTTTAATTGCTCGTATACCTGCTTTGCGCGCCATATTATTCATATCTTAATTTAACTGTTTCTGAGCTTCACTAATTAAAATTACTATTTAACAAACTGCTTTAATTAAGGACAGTAATGACAACAAATTAAAAAAGTAAGTTATTTTATGGTTGCGGTTGTTTGACATCTCGAATTATAAAAAATGCATTTCAATCAACAATATTCACTAAAATGTTTAATGTTTCTGAATCGACCTAACAAAGAACGCCTGTCCCAGTGGTGGCTTTTCCTTAGGTATACAGGTTTGCGCAACCCCCCAAAAAATTGTAAATTAAAATAAAACATATTAATAAATATAAATAGAAATATTTTTTTTATTTCCACTGATAATTTACTTATTAAATATAAATCAATTTTTACTTAAGTTATACGCGAACAGCAGTCAATTATTGAAGTAATTTAACTTCGGCTAAACATCATTAATAATTTGTCTGTATTGCAGTATTTCGTCTGGAAACACAATCCAAGCTAATCTATTGGAGCCTATCTAAGATGTGGAGATTAATTTCATTTCACAAGCTTCATATAGGTTGCAAATCGACATGTAAATCTGTGTTTAGTTTGCCCCACAAAATGTCCCTCTACTAGAAAAATTTCTCTTATACAACTCACTGAACGAGTTTTTGAACTTTTGCTTCCAGTCGCGCGTGACGCTGCCAGTATCAAGTAAGGGTTTCATCTTCAAGGAGCAGTTAAACCATTCGTTTAGTTCAGATTAGAATACAACCGTGGTGTCTACTGTGCCGGTATTTCTTTGCATGATATCCAGTGTACCGATATTTTAATTTTTATGAAAGTGACTATGTTTTTACTTTGATCAAGATATTTTATTTTAAAGAGGTTAAAAATGTTAGGTGAGAAAAAAAAACATCCAAAATTAAGAGCTCTGTCCCAAACTGTACAGACAAATACCGTGGCCGATTTCGATTTCTAAATTCAAAGGATTAAGAGTTACGAAGGAATTTATAAATACCATCGTCTATGTACGAGACATTTTTAAAAATCTCTTGTAAGAGGTTCTAGAAACAGTTAAATATAATGCAGTTCCTGCTCTCTATCTTCCTGTATGTGTAAGCAAAACCAAGTGAGCGCTTTTTTTATTTTCTAGGAAACATGAGCGACTCGTCGAAGGGCGTGCAAACAATTATAAGAAAAACTATGAGCATGATGTTTACGTGCATTTTTATGCACATCAATTAAATTTAGAAATGTTAAACGCTACATTCGCCAATAAAAATATCCGGAATTTTTTTTTTAAATTAACAAGGGATTTGTTCTTTTTTTCAAATAGTCCTTAAAGAACCGCAATACTAGATCAAATTGTTAATAAGCGCTTATCTCGTTCGGCCGCAACAAAATGCAATTTTAAATCTAGAGCTGAGACAATGGAAAAAATCTTAGATGACAGTAGAAACGTTAGTACCACGAACAAATCATCAAGGTTTGTCAAGAGTTTCCTTTCATGGTTAAATTTATTTTACAAAATAATGCCTTAAATTGAATTTGTTATTATCGCAAACAAAAATATATAATCATTTGAATCCAAATTAACAGAAATTAGAAATAATATTACCCCAAACGATGTTGAGCCATCTCCATCTACTTCAAAACGACATAAGCTCGATGATTCCGCGGAGTTTTCTCGAAAAGCAAAAGAGGTTTGTAATATAATTATGTTTCAAGCAAAAGAACGATTTAGCTTTACAGATCACTTGGGGGTAGCCTGTCTTTTTTTTCGGAACAGTATGTTGAATGTAGAATCTGTTTTCTCGAACAAAAATTTAAGGATACGATCAAAATTTACCCCTTTTTTATCGAGCAAAAACTCCGAACAGAACTGATTATCATATATGAAACTGAAGAATTTAAATCAATTTCGGGACTTTCTTCGCAAAATTTCGGGTTAAATGAGACATTTAGTGAAGTTCCAAAACTATTAAAAATTTTAATTATTATTCCGATGGGATCAGCTGAAGCAGAACCGAGCTTTTCTACCCTGAAACCGATGAAAACGTTTTTACGGAATACTATAAGCCAAGAAGCTTTCTAAAGAAAGCATACTTGATTGCAATCAGCAGGTTATTAATAGGTTTGCTAATGCCAAAGATCGGCGTTTGGATTTTCTTTATAAATAATTCACACTGTAAGTTATATATTCATTTTCTTTTGACTACTATATTTTTAAAATTTACTACCTTCTTTATGTTTACTAACTCAGTTTTTGAAGACTTTTATTTTTTCATCCACCGATGCCTATGACAGGTTTTGTACATATCTATGTTTTTAATGTATCATTGGAATCGGAATATACCAATCGGCACTGACCTAGATACCAATACAGACTGTCACAGAGGACTTGCGTTCAATGAGTTTAATTCATGAGTATTAAAGTATATCTTAATATATGTACATTTAATTTAAATTGAAAAACCCTGTGTTACATATGTTAGATTCTTTTGTTTTTAAAAATCCACGTGTACATTTATAATAAATAAGCACTGACATCTTGCGTTAAATGAAGTGTACAACAGCAAGTTTAATGGGAATTGATTAAATTGAATTTTAAAGATTTTTTGGGGTGAGCGTGGCCGCCCACGTCGCGGAGCCTTCGCTGCGCCACTGAGAGGGAATCAACTTCCAGTATAACCGAAAGTGCCACCATCTTGCAAATATTTTAGCCAAATTTTCCCCATCGACTTTAATAAATTTTCCGAAGTCTATTTTCTAAGAAACCGCTCGCAGCAGTTCGTCATGGGACACACTGTATAACTAGGTATATTATATCAAAAAAAAAACTGAATAATTTTATGATTTACAAACTAATTGATAAGTTTTAATAAACATTCTTGTACTCTTTGCTGAGTTTTTATAGAACCGTTAAAACATTTTCGTGAGAACATATGAGAAATCAGCACATCGTAGATTGGGTTTCTCAACAAAAAAAAATACTCTCCCTAATTTATCCTAAAACTATTTCTGTTTAAATGGAGTACATTTTTGATGAACTGTAATAACTAACGTTCTTGAAAAGGAACAGGGTGATCAAAAACCCCTTCTACGTACTATTTCAGTCCAAAATTTTAGCTTATCGATCTCTCTGTATATTTAGTTGTCAGTAGTTTAATCCATATTAAAGCATTTCGGATGTAACATAATTAAATTTTGTTAAACAGTCGGAAATATTTTTAAACAAAATTAAATTAGTGTAATCAAAATTTTGCCTTCAATAAATTAAAAACTATGTCTTGTGTTAGTTTTTTGCTATTTCTAGAAATCTGATTTGGAAATTTCAAAATAGGCCTTGTTGTGGTCTTATTCTTTTCAGAAAACATGTCCTAAACGCCTGAAATTTTCAGCTTGAAACAACCCCTGATATCTCAAAAAATACCAATATCCCACGAGCGACACAACTTCTTTCTTTTTTAATCAATTTTTTTGTAAAATAGAATACGAGGCGGCGTTCCGAGCCAAATCGGCCGCGATTAACCATCATGCCTCAGATTTATATCAAATTTATAGGATCAATAAAGGTACCACAATCATGAAGAACTCTAAAATGTAAGCATTTTTGGATCATTTTTATGAATTTTACAGCATAAGAATACAGATCAAAGAGTTTCTTCATTTTCAGACATATCAAAGAAAAATGGTAAAAAATTTTTTCAACTCCTATTTCGAAAATAACCAAAAAAAAAAAGTTTTGTATAAAAAATTGCTTCCTTAAAAAATCTTCATTTTTTAAAAAATGTCCCATATAAATTAGAAAAATGTAAAAAATTTATATACAAAAAGTTCTTGTATCAAATTTTAAATCTGATTATGGTTCAAAGTCCAATAATATACATATATTTTAATTAAATTAAATTTATTTAATTAACATTAATAATCAAGGTTAATAAAACAGTTTATTTGCAAAATTTAAAGGATTAAATTTAAATTTATTACTAACAGGTGTAAAATCGTGTGCTGCGCACGTGGATGCCTTAATTCGATAAAAATAAAAATTTTATAAAAAAATTGAACTAAAAATGCGAAAAAAAAATATACAAATTTTTATATGAAATTGAATTTTCTAAAGTCAGCGCCAAATTAACACCTGAAAAATGTGTAATTCACATAAAAAGATTGAGACATATTTTATTTCTAATGGTTTTCTTACTGTAGCTTGTATGTATCTGGTGTTAGTAGTTATTTGTTTCATTTAGTAACAATTTGGCGCCGAGTACAAAAATTTCAATTTCATGTGAAATATATTGCTATTTTTGGCTTTTTAGCGCTTTTTTAGAAGTCGGTTCGATTTTTTTATAAAAATTTTATCTTTCGATTTTTAATTTTAAGCTTAGTTGATTTCCTAGGGTTCAAAGTTATAGACCACACTAAATTGAACAACAAAAAATTCTTTAATAATGAGATATCTCCAAATACCAGTTTTCAGCTATCTTGATTTTTAAGTAATTAATTTCAGATTAGTAACCTAATCCACCAAAAATTTCCCAATACTGACATTGAAAGTCAGACATATTTTATCCAGCATGTTAAGAAATTTATTTAAATCCGTAATATATGCTCCAAAATCCTTCCAATATCAATTTGAATAAAATCAGAAAAATGTAAAAATTTTTAACCCCCCATATTGTACCTACCATATTAAATTAAAAAAAAAAATTCAGATTCGTAATCTACGATTTCGAAAACCCCCTAACATCAATTTTGAAAAAATGCAAATAATGTAGAATTTTCAACTGACCTATAAGAACCGCGATATTGAATTTCAAAAGCCTCCAATACCAATTTTTGACATAATCTGACTATATAAAATTTTTAGACCGCCATATTGCGTGTGTCATATTGAATTTTTCATTTTTCAGAAACATACAGGAAATTATCATAGAGTAGCTGGGTTTCTCAACAAAAAAAATACTTTCCTTAATTTATCATAAAACTATGTATATCTGGTTAAATGAATAACATTTTTAATAAACTGTAATAATTATCCTTCCCAAAAATCAACAAATCCTTTCTGCATACCATTTCAGTCCAAAATTTTAATATATGTACCTATCTGTATATTTCGTAGTAATCCATATTAAAGCATTTCGGATGTAACGTAATTAAATTTTGTTAAACAGTCGGAACTATTTTTAAACAAAATTAAATTTGGCCTTCAATATATTAAAAATTATTATATTAGTATTAGTTTTTGGCTATATCTAGACATCAATTTTGAAAAAATTCAAATAATGTAGATTTTTCAACTCACCATATTAGATCCGACATAATAAATTTCAAAAACCTCCAAAAACAATTTTGGTACATAATCCGACAATAAAAAATTTTTAGACCCCTATAATGCATCTACCATATTGATTTTTTTAAAAGAGTTTTAAATTCGTTATTTATACTCTCAGAAACCCCCACTACAAATTTTTAACAAAATCTAAAAATATTAAATTTTTAGTTCGCTATATAGTATCCGCCCTATCGAATATTTTAAAAATAATTTTAAATTCGTAATTTACACCCTGAAAACCCCCTCTATCAATTTTGGACAAAACCAAAAGATATTAAATTTTGGGTTCACTATATTGGATCCGCAATAATAATTTTTTTAAATAATTTTAAATTTGTAATTTACATCTTTAAAAACCCTTTCATACTAATTTTGGGTAAAATTAAGAATGTTTTTTTAAAGTAATTTTAGATTTATTATGCACTACCTCGAAAACTAATCCAAACCAATTTTGGAGAAAATCAGATAAAATTAATTTTTATGTCCGACATTTTGCACAGGCTAACAAGGGTCAAGTAAAAGATTCTCTAGTATACTTTCCCGAAGGATTTTGGTGCGCTGAATCCAAAACTGGGTTCAGAAGTGCTCCATCACGTCATATTTTTGAGATATCCTAACCTAAAAGAGCAACAAACATTGTTTTTCGCCATATTTGAATTATCTAAAATAACAAGGTATTTGTACCTGAAAGCAGTGGCGTAACTAAGAGTAGGTGCGCACCCCCCCCCCCGCAGATTTTTGAATGCACTCTACTATTTTGCACCCGTCGTGATTCTTCCTATTTATTCATTTTCATCAAGGGACTTGAGAACGCCCCCCCCCCGCACACGTGGGGTCTGCGGGGTCGTTATTTACGCCACGGCCTGAAAGTATGATCCTTTCTCTTTAAAATCAATTTTGGTGTGTCTAGATATCTTTTTTTCACCGAAATATGCTAATTTGAAATATGCGTTCCACCGATCTACTTAAAGCAAGCTAAAAACAAAATATAAGCTACCTCTTTATTAAGTGAACTTTTCTAAATTCTGTTGTTTTAATGAAAATTACTATACAAGTATTTTAGAGGTTGCTGATTACAAATCCGCCATCACATTTCGAAAATTCAATATGGCGGACAAAATTTCAAAAAGTTTTAAACTTTAAAGAAAATTTATGTACAGGTTTCTAGAAGTATTCTGGAGGTTGCTGATTTCGAATCTAAAGTCAGATTTTAAAAAAAGTCAGTCAATGGTGACGTTAATTTTAACCTGACAATGACCTTTATAGTTAATTCAAAGTCATCGTTCTATTTTTAATCAAAATCCTTTCTTTTTGATGTAAGCTATCGATAGAGCAGTTAATTTTAAAAGCTTGAAACAACAGATCCAATATAATAAATTTCTCAGCTGTTTATATTTTTAAAATCTAACTATATCTTCGCAGTCAGCAAATTTTCATTACAATTAAAAACTTTTTGAAAATTTCGACCGTCATATTGGATCCGCCATTTTGATTTTTAAAATTCGACAGTGGATTTGTAATTAGCGACCCCGATAATGCTTATACAGTTATTTTCATCAAAATAACAGAATTTAGAAAAGTACACTCAAAGAGGTAGCTTGTACTGTTTTTAGCTTGCATTCGAGTGGATTGACGATATCTGAACATGTCAAAATTGATATCAAAGAGAAAGGATCATACTTTCAGCTGTTCCTACTAGTTTTATGAAAAAAATGCCTTGTGATTGTACATAACCTCAAAAATGCCGAAAAAGATTTTTTTACTCTTTTAGGTTAGAATATCTCAAAAACCTGACATGTGGAGCAATTCTGAAGCTAGAGTTTCTACTAAAAATCCGTCAAATTTGTTGACCTGTGTTATCAGCCTATCTTGGATTTTAGTGAACTAATTTAAACAAAAATAACACGAGACAATCGCAGAAACTTCCTGAACATAATGCAAATAATTTCATTCAAATATGTGCCGCCGTTCCAGAGTAATCGGTGTACATACATAAAAAAAAAATACATTGCCGTCGAATTTAGAACTTCTATTAGAAGTCGGTTAAAAACTATTTTCACATGAATTTATTTGAGATTTTAACAGTAAAATTATTAAAGAAACTACAGTGCACAAAAAATAACTTTTTTGTTGTTTTACATCGACACCCATTTTTTAACCGACTTCTAAAAGAAGTAGGTTCTCAATTCGTCGACTATGTATTTTTTTTAATATATGTACACCGATTACTCCGGAACGGCTGCACCGATTTGAATGAAGTTTTTTACCTTATATTCAGGAAGTTGCTGCGGTGGTCCCATATTTTTTTAGATGAAATTGGTGCAGTAAAATCCAAGATGGCGCTTACAATATGGCGACCAAAAAAATTAATTTTGTCCGATTTTCTCCAAAATTGGTATGGAGCAATTTTCAGGATTGCACCCAACGAGGAGGAGGAGTTTTCAAGGTCGCACATAACGAATTCAAAATATTTTTAAAAAATTCAATATGGCAGATCCAATATGACAGACAAAAAAATCAATTTTGTCCGATTTTCTCCAAAATTGGTATGGGGGAGTTTTCGGGGTTGTACATGACGAATCTAAAATTATTTTTAAAAAATTCAATATGGCTGACGAAAAAATCAAGTTTGTCCGATTTTCTGCAAAATTGGTAAGGGGGAGCTTTCGGGGTCTCACATAACAAATCTGAAGTTATTTTTAAAAAATTCAATATATCAGAAAGAATATGGCGGACAAAATAATTTAATTTTGTCAAATATTCTCCAAAATTGGTATGGGGGAGTTTTCGAGGTCGCACATAACGAATTCGACATATTTTTAAAAAATTGAATATAGCGGACAAAAAATCAATTTTGTCCGATTTTCTCCAAAATTGGTATGAGGGAGTTAGTGGGGTGGCACATGATGAATTTAAAATTATTTTGAAAAAATTCAATATGGCCTATCCGATATGCTGGATACAAAATTAATTTTGTCCAATTTTTTCAAAATTGATATGGGGGAGTTTTTAGGATAGCACATTACGAATCTGATTTTATTTTAAAATAATTAAAAATAGCGGATCTAAGATAGCGAATTAAAGATTCTATATCTCTCGATTTTGTCTAAAGTCAGTATTGAGGGATTTTTGTTAGTGTTAATTACGAAATTAAAATATTTTTTGAAAAATTCATTGTGGCGGATTCAATATGGTGTCCTAAAAATTTTACATTTTTCGAGATTCTCCAAAACTGATATAGAGGGTTCTCGAAGGTGTAAATTATGGATTTAATAGCATTTTTTCAGGATTCAATATGGCCGACTAAAAATTTTACATTTTTCGATTTTGTTCAAATGTGGAACGGAATCGTTTTTGTGGATGTAAATACCGAATATAAAATTATTTTAAGAAAGTTTAATATGTCAAATGTAATATGGCCGTTTAGAAATTTTAAATTTCTGGAGTTCATCTAAAATTCGTACTAGGGGGCTTTGAAGGGTTTAGATTTAGATTAGATTAAGAAGTTAACATTATTTTTTTGAAATTCAATATGGCGGATCCAATATGGTGGGTTGAAAATTTTTTCTTATTCGCATTTTTTCAGATTTGGTATTAGGAGGTTGGGGGTGGTGTATTATGAATATGAAGTTAGTTTTTACAACCATTAGGTTGATAAGATACAATATGAGGAACTAAAAACTTTACATTTTTCGGCATAATCTAAAATTGAAATTGCGGGGTTCTTGGGACGTCTACAAACTCAATATGCAATATAAAATATATCGGGCTAAAAAATTTACATCTCAAATTCTTTAAATATCGATATTGGAAGGTTTTGGGGCCTATATTACCAATCTAAAATAAATTTGAAATTTAAGATAGTGGATTTACTATGACAGACTAAATATTTGTTTGACACAATTTCATTGGTATTTGGAGAATTCTAAGAATCAAAGAATTTTTAGTGGTTCATTTTAGAGCGATTTGCAATTCTGAATAAAATGGGTAATTTTTTGCCACCTTGGAGTCATTGCGAGGTACACTAATCTCGATTAGCACTTAGTTCAAATAATTTATGTATATCATAATGAATTCAAAACTAAAAATCGAAAAATAAAATTTTTATAAAAAAATTGAACCGACTTCTAAAAGTACGCTAAAAAGTGAAAAATAACTAGAAATTTTTATACGAAATTGAAATTTTTGAAGTCGGCGCCAAATTATTTCTAAATGAAATAAATAACTACTAATATATACATATTATGGTCAGAAAGCAATTACAAATAAAGTATTTTTAATCTGTTTATGCGAATCACATTTTGTCAGGTATTAGTTAGGCGCCGACATCAAAAATTTCAATTTCATATTAAAATTTCTAGTTATTTTTCACTTTTTAGCGCACTTTTAGAAGTCGGTTCAATTTTTTCATAAAAATTTTATAACCGATTTCTAAACGAAGAAGGTTCTCAATTCGAACACTATGTATTTTTAATGTATGTGCATCGATTACTCCGGAACGACAACACCGATTTGAATGAAAATTATATATGTTATATTCAGGTGGTCCCATATCATTTTGGGCGAAATTAGTATAGTAAAATCCAGGATGGCACTGAAAATATGGCGGCCAAGAAAATTAATTTTTTTGTCCGGTTTTCTCCAAAAATGGTAGGGGGGAGTTTTCAGAGTTGCAAATAACAAGTTTGAAATTATTCTTAAAAAAATCAATATGGCGGGTCCAATATGGCGGACAAATAAAATAATATTGTCTGATTTTTCCAAAATTGGTATGGGGGAGTTTTCGGGGTCAAACATCACGAATCTGAAATTATTTTTAAAAAATTAAATATGGCCGATTTAACATTGCTGATTAAAAATTTTAGATCTCTCGATTTTGTTCATAATTGATATTAGGGGATTTTTAGTAATGCTAATAACAAATTTAAAATTATTTTTGAAAAATTCAGTATGGCGGATCCAAAATTGCATTATAAGAATTTGACATCTCTAGATTTTCTCCAAAATTGATATAGAGGAGTTTTTGAGGATATTTTGAACTTTTTGTTTCCTTTTTGATCTTAGTCTGAGGTATTTTCGGAAAAATCATGAGCTTTTTACTCTACTCTACTCTTTAAAAAGAAATTGTGCAACAAAGATCATCTTTTTAATATGTAGATAGTTCTTCAATGGATTTTTTAAATAAAATTTATAGTAAAAATACCTGGGTAAAAATTCAGTTTTATGTTTTTATGAAGAATGGGTCCTATAAAGATTTTTTCTTTGATTTCTGAAATCAGGGTGAACTCACTTTTTTATCCTATTTTCTCTTGCACTGCTAATAAAAAATACAAATGCGCTGGGTGCGAATCGATTTATCCAATAAGACGTATTAATAAGATATAAATATTGAATAATATTACCAAACGTACATAAGGAAGTAAATTAACAATTTCGTTATCGACGTCTGTTTTGTCTCACTTTCTGATAACTAAAACTCTAACCCCCTAAACCACTAACATGGTCTAACTTAAAAACCGGTGTAAACTGATAGTAGAGGATTCACATTAACAAGTGCCAAGTGCAACAAAAGATGAGGCAATTTTTGAACCTTTAAAGAGCAGTTGAATTTAGAAGCTCCTTCTTTTAGAGGTGAATTAAAAATATAAAAATGAAAAACCATTTTATATTATCACTAAACTGATAATGTTTATTTTAGGAAGCAAACCATTCCTCTTACCGATTTAAAGGCTAATTTCTTGGTTTTTATCTTCAATATTACAATATAACCTACAATACTAGTCTAGCCGTCCACTGGATCCGGTTCCATACCAACTTCAAACTGCAACTGTTTGTTCTAATTGTCCCAAAGAGAGTTCCTTTCATTCACGACATTTATTAACTTTTCTATATCCATGGCATGACTTTCGTCCGAAGTGATGCGGAACATCCTTCTAGCATACACTACTGGAGGAAGTCTGCAATAGCCCGCGCGCGTTAAACGGTAAGGAGAGAGAGACGAAGAGGGGATCGTGCTATCTCACCTGCTCCACTCAAAGAGCGTTAAATTACCAGTAATTTGGTGTAGCTACTCTCCAGGAAAAGCATTGTAACTGACTTTGTTTATGACTTGGTATATCTATATAATTGATATTTTAGGTTAATAAAGTTTACTTTAAAAAATGTCCTATTTGTGACCATAAGCTCCTTTTTTATGCTGCTGCATAAGATTTGGTATTACTAAATTAGACCCTGATGTTTGGTAAGCTTCAAAGAAGTCAATGGCGCAATTGACATTGCCATGAAATATATTCCTTCTAGAAATCTCGTACTCTGCTTTTGTGCCTTAGTAATTAGATCTTTGCGACCTGGGTGCTCGTCATTTAAGATTATTTCACTAAATCCCAAAAGCGATATCACAAGAGCAAAGAAAAAATCGAGAGTTGACAGAATTAATTAAATGTCGGGAGGGGCGGGGTATCAGCGAGATTCACGTTTCTTTTGCAGCAGGCAGGCGAGTCTATTTTTCTGATTCCAAAGCCCGGGGGAGGAGTGAATCGCCTCACTCCCTTGGATCCGCGTTTGCTAAATCATGGAAAAGGTACAGGAAGTAATATATCCAATGTTTCATTGTAATGTTTCTGTTTCAATTTTTGAGAGTTCCAAATTTATGTATTAAATCCTCGGTCAGAATATCTCTTAGGAAGATCTTCTCCAGCGGGTCCTCTCGGTTTTTCAAATCGTTTCATTGTTTTCGATTAGGGTACAGTAATATTTATCCCACACTTTTCATTCGTTTTATTATAAAGTTTACCTGCTTTTGTTTTAAGATTCCACCAAGCAGTGTTTCTCGTGACAATTCCCATTATCAGAGAATAGCTAGTCGGATATGAATTAATAATAGCCTCCAGAAGTTGAAGTGTGATGGCCACAATATTCTGATTTTCGCATTGGAATGTCCCTCATTAACTTTAAGTACCCAACAACATATTTTATATTTCTAGGTGATCAGGAAGTACCAAAAAGTTCCAGATGGACGAAAAAAAGAATAACAGATGTTTCTATATATGTATAAGATTCCATATTTTAGTATTAATAAGGAAGTCGAATTAGCTTCCTGTAGATTAACGTCGCAGCAGAACTTTTTTAGATTATTTCCCATAAAAGAAATAACAACATAATATTAAATTTAAATATCAGTATATTTTTAGAAAATCAGATGCTAATTCCGTCAATAACATTTACATCTGTTGCCTTTTTTGACGTCAAAATGGTCACGATGAGTATTAAAGATAAGATAATAAGAGCTCATTGTCCTAGATAGATATTTAGGAAAGGATTTTCTCAGTACTAACAAGGCAAAAAATATAATTAAATTGAAAACAGAAATTATTGAAATAACAAACATGGATTTTTATAGAAATATTTTTCCATGAGGTAAATGGTCATATTTAATTCGTATACTTTAAAAAATATTCCGTTAATTCAAATCATAAAATATTTATTTTGATATATAAATAATTATTTCTAACTCTATACAGGGTGACAATTTAATATTCTGGTATTCGATTGCAGCTATATAGTTAAATCGATGAAAAATTTGATAGGTGGGAAACATCAATAGGATTAAAAATTGTCTAGCTTATACAGGGTTTCCTAACAAAATATGACGCATATTATTATTTTTTTTTAATATAAGGACCTATATTTTTTGATTGAAGTTGGAGTTTCATTGAACCCTTTGTCATTGTCTGAATTTCGATTTATGGACAGTTATAGAAAAACAAAATATCCTTCTCTTTAAGTATTTCTTATAAATTCTTCGAATAAAAACATATGTCGGTTATTTGCATTTTTTTATTTTACTGCAATTCTACGTAGTTTTACTTTGTTGACTCCTTTCACGGCTTGGTTATTTTATCTTCCTAAATCTTATTTATATTCTTATCCTATGAAGTACGGTCCAATGTTACATTGGATTATCACTTGTCTCCTATTTATGTTGTTTTGCTTTGATTATTTGTTATTTGAATTTACTCTTACCTTTTTTCTAGTTAAATCTCGGTTTTCCTACCAACTATTCGAGTGAAATTCTTCCTTTTATCCTTTCTAATGGTGATTTCCTTGAAATTATTTTAAATAATTTCATAGATTTCGCCTTGTTTATATTTTCAGGTTCAGATTTTGTCTATTTTGGTCTTATTGTTTTAATTCATTGTGGTAATCGTCATATATTAGTTATTTTTTTCTCTGTCCTAATTTATTTTAATTTCTGCCAATGCTTTTCATTGTCAGTTGGAGTTATAAAATTCTCTTTAAACCCCATCCATCTGTTTCAAAACTTGCGTTGTTGTTGTCGGCTCGGGGCGACATCTAGTCTATAGGGTCCTCAAACTTTCAGGAAATTGATCATTTTTGAGAGGGAAATTTGGGCAGGTAACTTATTCTGCGTCGGTAACAGCTAGCGGGGAATATATGTCTTTAATTTAAAAATAACTAATTGGTTATTTGTCCAGTTTAGAGCTGAAAATGTTAATGATTAATGAAATGACTTATTTAGAAAATTTATTTCAGCCGATTGTTGTTTCCCAAGGTTATTTTTGAGCTTCATTTCTTTCAAACGTGTCAAAATTTTGAACACGCTTGATATAAAACAGAGGCCATTTTACCTTGACATTTTACTTTCCCTTTTTAAAAAACTAAAGAAGCTGTAAATTTTATATTTCAATTTGTATAGTTCATCCTTTGGAATTTTGGGGTATAAAGCAATTTAAATTATTCTAGTAATTAAGTTTAGTTGTGTAGTTAGCTTATCTTTTACCCATTTTGTTGTTTATTTAGTTATTTTTACCACAATAACTTTGGAGTCAGGAATTTAAGCAGTTCTGAATGTTTCAATAAAGGAATATTTTAACTTCACATAAAAACCTAGGGTAAGATTCATTAGTTGTAATTTATTAAAAGAATCTTTCAAGGATTCTGAACTTGTCATGTTTAAGCTCCAAATTAATTCTTACCTATTGGTAAAAACCTTCATTTATCAGTCAATGAGCACCGATATTTACTAATATCTACACACCATTACACAGTTGAGCAGTATTATAGCCTGACTTGTTCGAGTCCACACAACTGCCAATATCGCCAAGGGAATAACAGGCAAAGTTAGTATGATCTCACTTTTTCTCGTATTTTGAATGATAACAACTGAAATAATTTTTTTGACTTAAGTTAATTCCTTTTTCTTTTTTTGTGAGGCGAAATTTTCTGGTACTCTACCCTATGATCATGAGTTTGCGTAATGTTTTGGCATCAGTAGGATTTGTTACGTGTCAAATTTTATTTGATTTTTTATGGTTTATTATAACTTCACTAATATTTATTGAAATTAATTTGCCTTGGTCTATCTCAAATATCTTTTTTTGCTTTAAGTCATTTCACAGTTAAATAATTATAAACTATTAAGTTTCACAGCTCTAAAAGTATTTGTATTTTTTAAAGATGAAAACTTTGTGAACAGTTGAAGTTTAAAATTGTGTGTTTATTTAAATTAAATAATTTTATTTATGATATAATCAGCTTTATGCTAGCAACACAGCTAAACATCTGATTAATGTTTTTTTGTTATTTACTAGAGTTTTATTTGACCCACATGCTCACTGGCGTATATAAATTTATTTATCTCGTAACTATAGGAGTAAAATTTGAAGTTGGTTCATAACGACATGGTGGAAAGTTCCTGCATTGAACCTAGCTACAGATGCAGTGGTGTCCTGAATAATTCATTCTTACTCTCCGGCATAGGGATAAGCTTGGGATATTACTCGTTTGCCCGGTTCCTAACTTCCACCTGAACTCTAATGATTTTACTTTATTATTTTATTTTGATTATACTCTATTATTGAATTTCTTTCCACTAAACTGTGCGGTTTTAGCATGAAAAAACCAACATAGCACCTCTGTTCAATCACAATTTTTTTTTACCTTCAAATGCGAGGTTGCCAAATGATTGAATTTTTAAATATTTTTGGCTAAAATCAGTGTTGCACAGAAATTTTAATAATCACACCACTGTTTTTTAATTTGCTATAAAAACTTTTAAGACTTATCTCACAATCGTCGAATTTTTAGTTTTTTTATCTAAAATTGTTATTTAAGTATTGACATATTCAATTTCGTCATTTTGCAAAATGAAATACCAGTATCATGTATCGACAGATTATCCATTTATCTTCAAATTAATATTATCATGTTTGCCTATATATCCAACAGTTTTCTTAAGAATTGCTACTAAACAATAAAAGGTCGATTTTTAGCTATGAGTTACGATTTTTACGAAGTTAGAAATCAATTATGTTTTTTTAAGAAGTATAAACCCAATAAAAATCTTGTAGTTCTACACAATTCCCCTTTATAGATTTTCCAGTAATAAAAAAACAATATTATAAAAAAATATTTTCCTAATTTGCTTCATCCTATTTACGTCATTGACCGCTTTAATGACTAGAAGCGAAAAATAAATGAGTTAACAAAGTAGAATCAGCATAATAAACATATATAATTATTGGAAACAACAAGAAGCTCAATATTTAAACTTGTTTTTATCAGTTTTAATGTATTTTAAATCCTTTTCCGCAAAAAAATTTCCTTTACGCAATAATAAAAATATTATTAACTTGCTAATGTGTACT
Source organism: Diaprepes abbreviatus (assembly GCA_034092305.1). NCBI lineage: Eukaryota > Metazoa > Arthropoda > Insecta > Coleoptera > Curculionidae > Diaprepes > Diaprepes abbreviatus. Next base: position 5,175,826 of record JASJET010000011.1, read on the forward strand.
TGTTGCATGTACCTAACCTATCTTAATTACGTGTATTTAACCATCAGGTAGTATTACGATGTTTATCTTGGACAAACAACAATGTTATTCTTTACAAGTATGGTATGAACGAAATGATTTACTACTGTAATTACGTAAATTATGGATGACTAAATCTTATTTTTGATACGTAACTGAATAATTTAATTTCGGCTACATTATTTTTTACTTTAGATTATTTGCTCTGGTTTCTTCATAATATATTTTGGACGTAAAATAGTTTTTCTTTAGTCAAAAATACTTTCCCATCAGAAACATTTGTTTTACTCCAACATTTTAATTTTCCTAATTCAGGCTGTGATATTGTTCATTCAATTTTAAAAATCATTTTTTTGTCTGAGATCCATTTTATACTAGCTAATAAAAAACATGCACAGACGTCAGAGTGTTAAATGGTTTCGATAAAGGTAACGATCACAGGATAGTCAGAACATTATGCAGTTTTAACCTTGGAGCTGAAAGAAACTCACTGATAGATTTCCTACCAGCATTGAACTGAACAGGAATCAAGGAGAATACAATAAAGAACTAAAAAAAGACTAGAACTAGTTGCATACTTCAATAGAATAGGGATTAACGAACTTAATAAGAAAATTATTAACAACGCCAATATTGGTACTTGAACAGTTGAAACAAAAATGCAATAAATTTCAATCAGGCGCACTGAAACTTAAGAAGAGGAGAAAAAGTCCTAGAAACCCAGCAGATTACCAAGGAAGCAATTCAACATAATTTCAGAAAACAAAAACATGACCACCCATATTAAACGATTCTACATCCTGTTTTACAAGTCAACTACACCTAATCCAAAAATATCAGACACCTTTATTCCTAACGTTAAATTAGAATATATTCCCGAGATAACAAAACAAGAAATGCAGACAGCAATCAGGCTAATATAAAATTAGAAAAGTTCAAGATAAGACAAATAAATAAAGTCTTTATTGTCATGACTTTCATATGTGAAACATTATAACGTCACAAGTTCAGTTATAGATATAAACATTCACACTGTCATACTCATACACACAACACTCGTGGACATACACACACTTTTAAGACTAATCCTAACATTAACATGTTTATTAATTTTAAAACACTTGTGGCCAGATTCACTAAGAAGGTTTAAGACTTAGGCCTGATCTAGTTGCCTTGGAAATTGGATTTTCTAGATGACCAGTTTTGTTTTTCTTATGATATTGTTTTAATTGTATTTTAAAGGTTCAAAACTTGCTTGACGTATTGTTACCCTTGTCAATTAAAATCCTCTACTGTCAATCTAGACCGGTTTTAAAATTAAACCATGTTAGTAAATTATGAGGTTAAATTTTTAAACTTGAACTTAAAAACTCAATACAAATCCATAAAACCTAATATAAGATAAAAGTCATCAGTTTTTACAACATCCCAATCCATTGCCCAAAGTTAGAATATTCGTTCGAAGAAACAAAAAGCATTTTCCACTAAAAACACCTGCAATTACTTTAATATGATTAGGTAATGCATTAAAAATTTTAATACACTTAATAACTAATGACTCCTCTAATATATCCAGGTATGCTGAGGATGCTGGAGCTCCTTGTGATCATGTTATTATAAAAATGCTCATTTCTAGGAAATATCTGTGCATTTATCCTCCAAATAAATAAAGAGTCAAAATATATAAACAAAGAAATGGTAAAATTTGCATGAATATAACATGTGGTCTACAAGACTCTCGGTTGGAGAGCCCAGTATTAACCTTATTACACGCTTTTGTGACACAAGCACTCTTTGCCAATCCACAGAGCCAAAACATTATACTATACTGAATTGCCGACTGAACATAAGCGAAGTAATAAACTTTAATACTCTCCAGACCTACATGGTTACTAAGATATCTCAGTACATAACATACTCTATTTATCCGTTTTACCACACTGTCAATTTCCTCCCTCCATAATAAAGACGAGTTCAGTGTTACACTTAAAAATGTCTTCATATCTACTTGAGGGATTGTTTTGCCTTTCAAAGAAACATATAATGATTGATTTTGATTTTTAAAGAATATGAAACAAGTTTTTTCCGTATTTAATTTTAAATAATTATTCATGTACCAAGTATCCATCCTTGCTACAATTTCACTGTTTTTTTTTGACGCACTCGAGATATCAGTTTCTGCCATAATGCAGGAAGTGTCATCTGCAAATTAAAAAACACAATCGGAACCCAGTGATTCTCCTAATTCATCTACAAAAATTAAAAACAATATTGGCCCCAGAATGAACCCATGAGGTTCGTCTGGAGACACAGGAAAGGGTTTTGAATAGAAAACGCCCACACTTCCTGAGACGTTAGCTATTATACTGACTCGTTGAGTTATGCCACACAGATATGAACGAATTAGATCATTTGAAATACTATGGGTAATTTTGAAAGTAACAAATTATAATTAACCAAATGAAATGCCTTCGATAGGCCAAAATAGATGCCACTTACCTGTCTACCACAGTCAAACTCCTCCATACCCAAATTTAAAGGCCTAAAAATAGCGCAAAATTATTTGCGAAATGTTAAAAAATGAATGGTTCTGAAAGGACTACAACAAGTACTCTTTAACAAAAACACAGGAAGAATCCCTGATAAGTGACAAAATGCAGAGTGGTAATACCTATATAGAGAAGTATCGTCCTATGGGCCTCTTGTCTTACTTATATAAACTTCTGACTAAGATCATCACCAACCGAGTAACTAACAAGTTCGGAACCATCTGCAAAACATTAGAATATTATAGAAAAAGCAACTGAATATAACCCTTAACCTGGCATTCGTAAATTATCACAGATATTTTAATCTGCCGAAATACGGGCTTTTTTGAATGCAATAGACGAAGCTAGAATCAATTCTCGATAATCGAATCTTTTGAAAATATCATATTTCAGGTAAAAATCAACAAAGACTTGGTCACTGATCAGAGTCTAAAACGATATTATCATAATGAGCAGTAATATTCGTGAACAACTAAATAGAACAAAAAAAAAAGTTCAGGCTAAAAAATGAAGTTTTCCAAAACCAAATCAATTAGAGGAAAAATCAATATGGATAACACGACGTTGGACACTGAGAAAGAATATACATATTTGGGACATACCATCAATATAACAGCTGAGATCAGGTGCAAAATAAAGCTAACTTGGAGTGCTTTTGGTAAGTTAGACTGCATATTCCGAAAAAGGGCTATACCTACAACCTCAAACAAATAGTCTTGGATACCTGTATATTGCTGATAATAATGTATGGTCTAGAAACTATATGAGTGATGAGAAACGCAGAACAACTGAGGGTAATGCAGATGGCGATGGAAAGGCTGATACTCGATGTCAGCTTAAGAAACAAAGTCAGAAACGGCGAATGTAAAAAAACTGCTGCAATGGGTAGGAAATATAGCTGGGCAGATCCATAATTAATGGACAACAAGCATAAAGTACTGGCGACCAAGATAAACAAAGCGTAGTGTAGACAAGCCACAAAAAAATCCCTGGATGATATCAAAAAGCAAACAGGAACAAGATGATTTTGTATTACATAGGATAGAATAGCGTGGAGCAGATAAAAGAGTCCTACCTCCAGGACTGTACAATAAACGGCTGAAAAAGAATAGGAGAAATAGAAGAAATTCTGTTTTATTTTTTTTCCTTTTTTTTTCAGGGTAAGACACTAGATAATTTTAATAAGTTTAATCATGGAGGAGCTCACTATTACGCAGAGAATCACTTGTGAAATTCTACATTAATAAACAATGGTAAATAATTGCGACCCAGAGACTATATCCATGGCTTACTTGCCCCATATATACTATGCTTTGCATTTACAGCACAGAATATTCAGTATGTACAAGCAAGTGTGGAAGAAGATGTAAAAACATCAACTAGACGTCATTCTAATTAACTAAGGTTGAGCCAAGCAATCTCCAGCAACCATATAAAATTCAACTTGTACAGCACTTATATCTTTAAGGTTTCAACAATGATTCCACTGTGTTGTTTCTTTTTAACAGCCTTTTAAAAAAGAATCTTAACCGATTATGTTTAAGAATCGAAGCCCATATTCACTTGCATAGCTTCGAAAATAAACAAAATTGTAGGATTTGGGAATGAAGAATCCAAGAGTTGTCCACAAAAGCCAATTTGATCCTTTAAAATGTATGGTATGCTGTTACAGCTCGGATTATTTTCAGGCCCAGTTTCTTTGAAACTAAAGACAGAAATCATCTGACCATAAATTGCGAAAGATATAGACTAGAAAAGAATGTTTCAGTAAAATGGTACTTCACCTCACATGACCAGGCCGAAAACGCAGCAATTTTAAAGCAATTCGAAATTCTATATCCAGCATATCGCCTAATCTGATATCCCTTAATTGAGCCATATTAATATTTTGGAAAATGTTATTTGTAATAATCTCAATAAGTTATTTTTATTTTGCCAATCCGAGTTACAATTAATATTTCTGCTGAAATTAAAAGGAATTTTCAAAGAAATTTTCACAATTCTTGTGAAAAGCAGAACAGGTCCAAAAGACGAAACTTTTAATAAGACGTAGTTCAGATCCGCCTATCCATAATTAACTAGTAGCTCAATTACATACAATCACAAGTCACGGCTTATTAAAAATTTAATTTTCCCGTACTCTTGTTTATTTAAATGATTTATCAAAAGCCTTCAGGAGAACAGAAAGAAAATTGTGTTAAATTTTGAATGTTTTTTTGATAAGACGAGAAATAACTAGTTATGGTACTGGTAACTTTTAATTAAGATAATGCATATTACATAGAATCAAAAATTTAGCCTATTTGACTGTGACTGCTTTTTTCAAAATAAAAAATCACCTTAAATAAAAAAATATATTGTTTCTGTCTTAGAGAATCAAATCACACGTTATCTCTTCAATAGAAAAAATATAAAGCTAAACCAAATATATATTTTTTTCTTTCCAGAAAAGGCAATACAAGAGAAACTATTAAATTAGGGAATCTTTACAAAATATTTTTTTTTAAAATGGGACAATTTTCTCTTATTATATACCAACTCATTAAGAACGAACAGTAGAGTACACAGGCCGACAAAATTTTTAACCAGAAATCGGACTATGCTTTTCCGAAAGCTTTTGACGCACTAAATCTAACTCCGGAACCCGAATTGCTTCTTCACATCAGGTTTTCGAGATAATTTAACTTAAAACTGCAAAAACAGGCATATTTGAGGTTACTTTTTAACGCTAGATGACGTTCCTTCACAAAACTCAATATAATATAAAAGAGTAGTCTTCCCCTTCAAAATCATTTTACAATGACCCTGATATATTTTTCTCTCGCCGAGATATCTACTGTTGAAAATATCAAATTAAATATTTTCCTCAATATATCTTCCTAGGCCAAGATTATTTGGGTTTGGGAGCCTTGGTTTGTGAGCAAACTAACTTCGCTCGCCTGTCTCTTTCATTGGGAACGTAGCTCTCGCTGCGCTCGGGTTATGTATGTTTATAAGCCCTGGTTCTTGAGCAAATTTGATATTATCAACAGTAAATATCTTGGCGAGAAAGAAGATATCGAAGCCATTTTGATGAGAAAGATATTGTATTGAGTTTTATAAACAAACGTCATATATCGTTAAAAAGTAACCTCAAATATCGCCCAAAATACCGTTTTTTGCAGTTCTAAATTAATTTATCTCGAAGATCTGATGTGCTGAAGCAATTCAGTTTCCAGATTTGTATTTAGCACATCCAAGGCCCGCAAAAAAGTATAGTCAAATTTCTGGTTTAAAACGTTGGTCTACTAATTTTGTCGGCCGGTGCTTTTATTATAAGTCTCACTTCCATTCTATTAGCAAAATGTCTTGGTACAATTTTTACTGATGGCACCCAAATTTCCGCTGAAAATTTTCGAACACAAGTCCGAAAAGTGACAACAAACATAGAACGCAGAGTTGTGACCTTGATTTGCAATAAAATATTCAAAATAATTCAGTTTTGTGGTTTCCTTAATAGGTTCTCTTTATGATTTAAGCGTAACAAAATTTTTCAACTAGGTTAATACTTTTTAAAGATGCCGACTCTAAAACTTAAGGTACTTACCACATAGTGAAGACGTTGTGCTACAATTTATTTAAGGGACAGTTTTCTAACATTATATAGAGCTAAAGAGATAAGAAAGCAACTAAAACCTTCGAAAAGAAAAACAGTAAACTACAAAAAAAAGGAAAAGGGGTTTATTTTTATTATATTTTCTCAAAACTCTTACCCGATATGATATTTTTAATGTTATATTCCCGTTTGCACCCATAAAACAACAAAAACACAATGTTATTCAACTCATAAATGAGTGTTGACCTGTGGTATTGGTTATATTTGTGGTTCATATAGTGAAAGAGATGTTTTCCAGTTTTGAATATTATATGTACTAGGTCAATAAATAAATTAAAAAGATGTCTTAAATACGAGTATTAATTAGCAATATCTATTGTTTCCTTGGCACTTTTCAAATTTGATATGTAATTTTTTTTGAATATTTTTTAAGTACTAAAAATATTTCAAATTCAGATCTTAATACGTACTATAAGTGTCCTTTACAAAATAATGCCATGAATTTATACTAAGAATATATCAGTGTCAACATGTGTTTACACGGCAAAAGACACGTTTCTTAGAATGCTGAGTCTGCTTTCTTCAAATTGCTTTCTCATAACTATGGTATTTTTGCATATAACCACTCCCCCTTTTAGAAAAAAGTTTATGCGGTGCATTATTTTTTATGTGCTCTACCTAAGTTTGAAGACTTCATCTTCAGAGACTTCCTGGAGATGAATGGAGGGTCTTTTTCTTCCTAGGATACTGAATAGTCTTAACCTAGGATGTTCCTGTAGTGCTATTCCAGGTGGATAGGACTGGTCTTGATTTGCTGCGAGCCTGGGCAACCTGTTCTTACGACATTTGCCGAGAATGTAGGTAAGCAATAGGGCAGATATCAGAACAATGGTGAGGATTATGAACCAAGACAGGTGTTTGTGTATGAACGGCTGATTCATTAGTGGTCGAGTTCTTCAGAGTATTGATCCAATTTTTATTGAGCCACATTAAGATCTTCCATATCGATGTTGTTGAGCTTGAGAGGCTTGAAGTCAGAAATGTAATATTTTGACGAAATTGTTTCGCATACGAATGGATTTTTTATTGGATGGTTTTTGTAGGTAACATTTTGATATCTTTCTATAATATATTTTTAGCAGTGAGTTTATATTTACTGTTTTGGTTTTCATTTCATTGCTTTCGCATTTCGCTGTTACTGGTAATGGGTCGGAAACTGTAATTAACCAAAAGTTTTGGTTAATTTGTTTGAAGTTGTATTCCTTAGCAGCGAGGACTATAACTTGGCAGGTTTTCGGAAGATAGGCTTCAGAAGTGTGCTTTACACATAGCTCCGCTATCGATAGGATATGGTAGAACTTCGCAACATATCTTCTTGTCTTGGTTTAGAGACCTGCATGTCTCTAGGTTTCGAAGAGATACATATAACAAAGAATCGTCATCTCTCGCGATATATTTATGAGAAATAAGAATGATATGATAGAGACCTATTCGACTATCGAGTACGGGTACAGGTGATAAAGAGTGTAAGATTCAGGTTCGCTAATGGTATTTTGAGAACAAAACTACCTTTGAGTCGGATTGATATGCATCTAATTCAATTATGTTAATGTATTGTGCTATGCTAGAAGACTAGACAGGCAAGGACAGACTGTTTTTCTTTAATGATTGAGAAATTTGTTGTAGAGATTGGACCAAATCCATCGGGGTAATTTTTGAGCTATGTAAAATATTAAGACGCGCGAAAGAAATGGCGTTTAGAACGTCATTGAGAAAGTTCTCGATTAAGGTATAGCTTTCCATTAGTGATTCGCAATATTCCAAAGTGCATATTTGGGCATGGTAGAAAGCTAGATCGTTTGATAAATTTAAGATGGATTGATTAATTTCGTTTAAATCTTTCTGAAATTTCTGATCACCGATGTCGTTACCGAAATTTGGCTTTTCAGAAGACTTTCTATGTGTCGCTCGTCTTGTGAAACCCTGTTGATACATTCGTTAAAGTATTCCCCGTCTGAAGCCTCAAGATTTCTCGTGATTGATTTCCAAACGGTACCTATTCCGTTAAAAACTCCTCGTTTTTCCCTATAAACATAATTTTGCGTGTCGGCGAATATTTCTTTATATTTTAGATTTACAGATTTAGAAATCTGATCGAGAAGACTGATATGGGTCTGTAAGCATTCGGGGTATTTCCTCGTACATGAAGGCATTTAAAAGTTGGTCTAAAATTTTATCATTATTAACAATACTCTCTTTAATATGTACAAAGTCTTTGTATACAAGGAGCATCCACTTATCATTAAATATTTTCAAATTTCCTGCTTCATGGAAGAAGATTCCTACGGTGGTTTCAATTTATGTAAGAGTGAATTGGGCGAGGCCCATCGTAATATCTGTAAATAAGAAAAGAACGCTAGTCATAATAGGTTTTTAACCTATCGAAATTGACTTTTGTATTTTAATTCGTTCGGGGGATAACGAGAACGGCTGGATTTTGGAAAATTTATTTTATTTCAAAGGGTCCGTTAAATTTATTTTTATCTTTTGTTTTGATCTGAGATTCTTTAAGAAAAACTTTTTCGCCAATTTTATAGTCATGAATATGGATGGACGTTTTTTGGTCAAATCTAGTTTTGGCTTTTTCTTTTTAGGTTTGCGTTCTTTCTCTGGCGAGTTTGTAATAATGTTCCATATGGTTGTTTAAGTATTTCACGTATTTCGAAATTAGTTTTTATTGATTGTATAAAGTCTCCTGGGGTCTGCTGGACGTGTGTCCAAAAAGAAGTTCGTAGGATGTAAATCCGTGGGTCTTATTTTGTGTTCTTTGAAAGGGTGTTCGTGAGGGTTTCCAATCATATTAGCTCTGATCATTTCAGGTGTTTCCGTTATGACGAGCGGGGTACTTAAATTTTTCCCTCAAAATTTTACTTTTTGATATGTTTCGCACTTTTTTATAAATTTTTCGACGTCTTTAGCTAAGTTTGGCCAGTTGTAATTTTCTTTTATTCGTCTAACTGTTTCATTTATACCACGGTGTAAATTATTTTTGCCTGTATGGTAATGTTCTAAAATTTGAGGTATTTCGTCATCTCCCGGATTTCTGAAGATATTTTGGCAAACTTTTAATTTAATATCTTTATTTGCAAAAATAAATGAAAAGATCTCGAGGATGGGAAGCTCTACATTATTTTCTACACAGTAGATTTGTTCGGGTTGGAATTCATTTTGGTTTTTGAATAAAATATAAAATCTATGTTCTACTATGGACTCGGAATCGAAGGGTAGAGGGATAATAAAATATGTACGATCAGCTTTTTTGCTGGAAGTTACATTGACTTTATTATGATCGAGTTTGAGGTTTTCCTCAAAGATATCATCGATTACCTTATGGTGAATGTCTCCAAATTTATTTTGCCAGAAAAAGGTTACTATATTTTTGTTGGATTTGTCTAGAATTTGGGAATTTATTATTTCAAGTTTAGAATAGTCTATTAGAGACTCAGTGTTATATAATCGGACAAAACTATTATATACCGTTGTGAGAGTTTCGTGGTCTATTTCGTGATTCTCTGTATCTTCATTCTCGGATTCATCTTCCTCGTTCGCGGCATAAACTGACATTATTGATTGAAAATTTGCGCATTGTTGAAAATGAATAATGCGTATTTTAGGCAGAGCGTCCACGTTTTTGTTTATTTTTCCCGCTTTATATTCGATTTTATAATAGAACTCCTCAAGTTTGAGTCGCCACCGAGCCAAGGTACTACCGGGGCTTTAATAGAAAAGAGCCAGTTGAGAGGCTTGCGATCAGTTATAAAGGTGAACTTTCTTCCAAAGAAATAGTAGCGGAAGTGCTTTACCTATGGAACCTTGAGAAAGAACTGCACGTATTGCAAATGCACTTGCATCTGTGATCAGAAGAAAAGATTCATCGAAGTTGGAATAAGTAAGAACGAAATCTGAGATAAGGGCATTTTTTGGCTTTTCAAATGCGGATTTACATTCAGTATCAAAGAAGAACTGGACGTCTTTTTTTCTTGGTTTCGATGTTTTAGCGAAGTTAGGAATAAATCACCTATAGTAACCTACCAAACCTAAGAAGGATTTGATTTCTTCGGAAGTTTTTGGCTCACGAAAGTTTGTAATACAGTCAACTTTAGAAGGATTAGGTTTGATTCCATCTTTGGTTACTATGTGACCGAGGTAGGCGACTTCTTTTCTATGGAACTCGCACTTGTCAGGCTGGATTTTTAAGTTTGCTTTTCGGAGACATTTGAATATTTCTTTAAGTCGTTGCATGTGTTCGTGTAGTGTAGCAGAGTAGACGATAATGTCGTCCATGTAGACAAGACATCTTTTGAAGGCCAAGGAGTATATTGTCCATGACTCTGTGGAAGGTGGACAGTGCATTTTTCAGGCCGAATGGCATACGAACGAACTCATAAAGAGCATTTTTGATTGAGAAGGCTGTCTTAGGAATATCATCGGGATTGATCTCTATTTGATGAAATCCTGATGTGAGATTGAGCTTGGTAAAATATTGGCATCTGCCAAGCTGATCTAGCAAATCAGAGATTTTTGAGGGGGATAGTGGTCGTCAACAGTTACCTCGTTTAATTTTCGGTAGTCTATTATAATGCGCCATTTTTGCTTGCCAGAGGCATCCAATTTCTTGGGTACCACTCAAACAGGAGAAGACCAGGGTAAAATAGACCGTCGAATAATTCCTTATTCGAGCATTTTGGTGGTTTCAGCTTTTACTTCGTCTTTATGGACTTGAGGATACCTGTATAACTTTATAAAAATAGGGCGTGAATTGTTTGTTTGTATAGAATGCTTAACTTCATTAATAAAAGTTAAAACATCGCCCTCGAGGTCAAATATGTCAGAGTATTCTAAGCAAAGGAAGGTAAATAATTATTTTTCTTCAGTTGAAATGTTCAGTTTTTAATTGATCTTTATCGTTTGAATTCTGTCGGTTTGAATAGAATTAGGTTCGTTTCCAAAATTAAGATTTAATAATGTTTCTCTAGAGGAAAAAGTTCAATAGAAATATCCGAGAAATCAATATTTTTGGGAATTGCATTAGCATTAATGACAGTTGTTAAGAATTGGCGATTTACATTGACGTGTACCAGAGCGTTTGGTAATCTAACCTTTTCCTTTTTTTGAGAGTAAAGGACTGCGTCCGTATTTTTTAGGTTGCATGTTAATTTAAAAAATTTTTCGGTACGACCCTCTATAGAGATATTATTTTTATTTTGTTTTTGCTTACAAGAAAACGTGTTTGAAGTATGTACCTTATGTAGGAGTACGGTTTTGAAATTTTTCATAAGATTTTTTGATTTTAAATCTCTGATGCATTCGTAATGCTCTAAGGAATTGAGACCAAAGATGCCATCGAAGTCAATATCTAAATCATAAATAAAAACTTTATGGGGATCGCCTATGCTGACAGGTATAAGGGTGGATAAGAGACGTAAAATTTTTGATTCGCTATCTCTTGTATTGTTACATTTTCAGGAGAACGATTAGGGAAATTTTTTACTGTTTTCTTTGAAAATAGAAATTCCAGCCCCCATATCAATAAGTAATTTGATAGTATTTGTAAAATCATAAATGTAGTACAGGGTTTTCAGATTGACTGCGAGTAAGAGTTTTAAAAGAGTTTTAAATGAAGGATTGTCCCGGGAAATTCAGAATTGGATACAGGTCGTTCAAATTCAGGGTTTGAGTTTGTTCCTGGGGTGCTGTGATGATGATCTGTCTGTCTGTATGTGTTGTCAGGCGGTTGGTCTGGTTGAGAGAGTGAAAGAAAATTTTGATAATCATGAGAATCGATACCGGTGAAAATTTGGGTCGTAATCGGCGTAATCGTAACTATCTTTTGCGTAATATTCGCAGTAGTCATAATTTTCATCATAGTTTGGATAATCTAAATTAACATGGTGTGTCTTTTGTTGGTATAGGTTCCGTTGAATTATGCTTAGACGAGCTTGGGTGTTATTTTGTTGGATTACAGAAGGCCTGTTTTGATTTTGAAACATATTGGGTCTCTGTTGTTGAGGGGGTTGATCTTGCGGGTAGGGGTAGTTTCTGAACAGCGGGTTTGGAAGACTTTTGAGTTTCAAAATAGGATAGTTGCAGCTCTCGTCTAATGCAAGACTGAGCTTCTAGCAGATCTTTAGGATTTCCTGCACGAATTATCTAGCCTAGTCTTGGCTCAAGGCCTATCACGAGGGTGTTTAGAGGCATTGCATCAATTAAGGTAGATTGAGCCGCCTTTTGTTCATCTGTCAAAGTTGATTTTTGGACATTCGCCAGCATTCTGGCATTCAGTGTTTGTAGTCGATTAACGAATGTTGACGGTGATTCGTTAGAAAGTTGTCTTAGCCTTTGCAAATCTTGAATAAGAGACGAAAGGTCCCTCGAATCGCCGAAGTGGAGATTTAAAAGTTGTTTGCACGACCCTTGAATTTATTTTTAATGTGGAACACTAACAGAATGCGTTGGTTTTCTGCTGCCATTTTCTACCCACAATCACAAGCGTTTAAAAAGATACCGAGAGAGATTTGGTCTTCCTCGAATTAAGGAATAATTGAAAAAATTTCCGAGAGCTTGTAGGGCTCGATATCAGTACTGGTTCATTGAGATCTTGTTTTCGGCCTGGTTTTTGTTTTTTTGGAATCATAACTAAAATTTGTTTAACTTATTTAGAATGACTTTTAAGTTTTCATTTAAGAAAGGTACTCAGAAATCGAACAGTATAATAAAATTTTACTAAAACACAACGTGACGATCAATATCACTTACACAGTAGATGAAGAATCATCGTCTCTTGTTTTCCCCGTCTGTTATCAGCGGCTTCACCAGGTGTTCCTTACACAACTTCTGGGAGTGAGGACACCGTTGAGGTTCTTTTCTCCGTTGAGGGATGAGAATGCGAAAGAAACAACTTGGATTTACTTGTTTTGCCGACGTTGACGGACTACCTACTGCGCCACTTGTTATCTTCAAAAATTGACTTTAAACTTTTTAAAAACAATTTATTTACTTTCATACGTTTTGTTACTTTTTAAAATACAATACTTAAATCCAGAACTTAAACTGGCATAACGACGACTTACAATACGCACTATAAGTGTCGTTTACAAAATAATGCCATGAATTTATACTGAGAATAAAGCAGTGTTTACACGGTAAGAGACACGTTTCTTAGCATGCTGAGTCTGCTTTCTTCAAATTGCTTGGGTAAAGTCGTGAAGTTACGAAATGCTGAGTAAGCAGTTTACATGAGAACAAACTTATATAGTTTTCGCATAAGTATGGTATTTTTGCATATTACATATATATAATATAAATTTTGACAATGTCGTACGCAAAATAAAACTGCCCCCCCTAGAAAATTTATTTTTCATGGAAAGTAGATCGAGTTTAAGTCTTAAACCTTCTTAGTGAATCTGGCTGAAAAAAATTTTAGGCCTCTTGATTAAAATATTTATGTTTTTGCTATTTTTTTACTGCTGGTTAAAAGTAATTGTTCGACTAATTATTTTTGTTAATACATGTTATATAAATTATAGAGTATAGCCTTTGTTATCCACAGGAAAAATGGTCACAATGATTGATTGATTAATTGATTGACTAAGTAATATAGCAGGTTAAGCGTGAGATGCCGTTACACTACAGTCCGGAAGGTTTATTGTATTGGTGTTATATTTTTTTAATCAGGTTTAAGAGCCTACTCACTAGTTTGCCTTCTTTAGAATCCATCAATCCTTGAAGATATCTCCAATAGGTTAGAGCTTCGCATTCGAAGATAATTTGCTAGGCTATTTCATCCTCTTTGTCATATAGTCTTTATGTTTGTTCTTCATTACAGATAATCATTTTGTAGTATAATCTGAATGATACTACCAGCACCTGTAACTTGCTCGATATGCCCTATACAGAAAAGAATTTATTGGTAGACAGTTATAACAAACTCTTAAATAATAATATATACAGTTTGAGATTAGCCAACTTTTAGGCCATTATAAAACATAACCAAATATTAAGTCCCTTATATCATTTTCCTCAAGAAAGGCACAAGGAAGATATTTATAACTATTCCTTATATCAAATTCTATTAATAAGCTTCCACGATTATTGAAACCAGAACAACCACCTAAAATTCAAGGTTTTTTTAATAATTGTTATTTCAGCAAAAAACGTATCCTCTACGCAACATTTGACATAGCCGAAGGATATTTATACACAAGGTGAAACAAGCGTAATAAAAATAGTAAACTTGTTAATGATTATTTATCTTATATTCCTTACCTACCTCAATTACATATGTATTTTAGACTCTCAAGTTGTATTACGGTGTTCAGCAACAATGGTTTTCTTTACAAACATTAAATGAATAAACTGCTAAAAAGCGTTTAAAAAATAATAATAAAATTAATTTCAGTTACATTATTTTTTACTTTAAATAATTTGAGTGATAAGATTCAGATTATCTATAATTTGAAATTTAAAATTTGCTATTCTATCTGTTACCCATCATCTTTTTTATTGTAACTTGTTTGTATCCAAATTAGTCGGGATGCGTGCTTACCTCGTAATGCTTCTAAGGTCGCAAAAAAAACATTTTAGCCAAAATTACGGTAGACCACACCAAATTAAGCAACGCAAGATTTTTAATTCTAATGATCCCCCAAATTTATTCACCATATTAATATATTAATTTTGAATTTTTAATTTATGCCCCAAAAAAATTCTAATAATAACTTTGAAATAATGAAAAATGGCTCACCATATTGAATTTTGAGAAAATGTTATGACTATGGTGAAAAACATGTGATAATAGTTATATATCTTGTAATAAATCACCAGCGTAAATTATCACATACAAAAATAATAATAAAAACAATGATTTGCACAGTATTACAAACAATCGTGAAGAGATGGTAAGACCAAATTATCTTCTGTAGATGAATAATTTTAAATTGGTCGCTGCCACCAGAAATTAACGGGAACAAATACTCAAAATTGTGGAGAAGTTCTCCGGGAATTAGGAATGGTCTTCTACAACCGGGAGCATTTGAGATATACAACGGTCAAACTATTAAGGTAATGAAGGCAAAACCAACTTATAAATACTTGAGTATGAAAGAGGCATTTGGGCATGAACCAAGAACAAAGAATTGACTGACTTAACCAACGAGTTCACAAGGCGGGTAAGGCAGGTACTGCGAACCAACCAATCAGTAAAAATCTATTTAAGGCACTCAATAGCTATGCTCAGTCTGCAGAGAAAAGTCAGAACACTTCTGATAAAGACATGTAAACATCACCTTCGTAGAGCTACTGAGCGGACAATGCCAACAAGATAACATGGTGATAGAGATTTGGTAGATATTGATATGCAACTGGATCAACAATCTATGCTCATATTTTCACACTTCTGTGTTACACCAGGCAATATGCAAGGCTGACGATTCAACACCGCTGTAGTTGAGGGACCGTAATCTGACCTCATCACCACCAGATCAAGAGAAGCTTCAAGTCTGGCTGCAAAAATTTCTTCATAAAAGACGTCCAAAATGAGGCCAACCAGGGCAATGTCGACAAATTAGCATCAAACTACTGGTTGACGTCAAGGCAAATGTTTTCAAAACCGAGGGCTTTGAACTGGTTATCCACAAGAAACACATAATCACAAAACTCTCGATCGAGTGCAGATGTGGATGTCAAACATCACAGATAATTCCGCATATAAATATAAAGAAAGATGCCAACATTTGCCGCATCAGAGTAAAAGGAGAGGCACGATTCAGCCATGAAGATCATCCTTCAAGAGTTCGCAGATAAATTCAAACTGTTGCAGATAGAGAAAATGTCATACTATGAATACAACCCGGAGCCTATACTGGAAAACAAGTTCAAGCTGTACTGGGATCGAACTATGTTTACGGATCATACAGTTGCACATAACAGACCAAACCTTATTTTAGTAGATAAAACATCCAAAGTGATTATACTTTAGCGAATACCTAGCTGAACAAAAGCAGTGCTACTTAGGACAGCTCGAACTGTCCAGTAGTTTGTGGGAAATGCAGAGTACGAAAGCCTTTTGGCAGAACCTATGAGATGAACTACCAGTATACCATGCTCTAATACAATCAGTTTTAGATACAGAAAGTCGTTTTTTTATCCGAAGGAATAACGATATTTCAGTCAAAATTGACATCAGATCTAGCTATTTTTAAACCGACTTTCATATTATTATCCTCATTTTTATTCTCGTCTTCATGCCTGTCCTCTTTCTCATCTTCATCCTTCCCATCCTCCATGCTGAGTGAAATCCTTCCAATATCAGCAATTTTACATAGATCATATACGATTTAAATATTACCTCATCTTCAAAAGTGACTTCTTTGTGTAAATTTTTTACGTTTGTTGTATATTTGATCTAAAAAACATAAACTTCTTCACAGGCTTCCCTTAACGCCATGTAAAACTCATCCATGAGAGAAAAATCTGCTACCATCTTAAGTGAATCACTTTGGGAATCGTAATGAACACCAAGAAGCTGCACTACCCACATGTGTTTTTTAGTTCTTTTGGCCACCCTGCCTACATAGAACTTGGCCTTTTTCTGTAGTAGCAATAAAGGAGCCCATGCTGTATCCCAGCTGTTCACAAGGAAGCTTTCTTTCTCCTAATATAATTTTCTTATTATGATCAAGGCTGTTATTATTTCTTGGTCATTTTTTTCCTCTCTTTTGTAGGTTTTAGTTCTTTTTCTTGATGTTAAATAAAACATTTTGTGTATTCTTCCTATATACCTGCAAATTTTAATAACATAATTTATTTAAAAATATAGCCAAAAGATCGGAATTATTTTCTTATTATAATACATGTTTATTTATAATAAAATAATATTAATCATAAAAAAAATATTTAAATTTTATAAATTAAATCTAAAACAATCGTTTTAGTTAAAATAATTGATTCTTTATTGAAAACTGCGACACAATCAAGACTGATAATACCCATTAAATATTTTATAGGATCCGACCACCCAAATTTAATTAATACCATTTTTTACTGAACTATTAACATAAAATATGTAAATTTGCAAGACGAAATCCTGAAATAAGTAATAAGAATTTTAAAATAGTAAACAAAGAAAACTGGTGTATTTTCATATAGTGCCATATCCACCCCTCTTTATATGAGGGACATTAAAAAAAAACATATCCATGATAAAAACAACTGACTATATGTTACCTAGTAATGCAAGTTAACTGTCAACTTTTCTAGTGCAACTGGTATTAAGTGTTACTGTATTATCATGTATCGATTTTTTTTTCTGTAAAATGCATTTCAGAAGTATTTTTTGAAGAAGAAGATTAAATTTATTACTGCAATATTTCGTTATATCTATTATCATAATTTTAAAGTATTAATTAATTTTTTTTTTAATTTTCTCATTATTTTTTAATTTAACCTATCAGGTATATAACGAAGTAACTTAAGACCGACATTTGCTCTAGTATTTTAAAAGATACATGGCCTCAATTAGAGCATATTATAATTCCTATGTTTTACAAAACTAATTAGTGAAATAAATTCATGGCATAAGAGAACAGGGTGGTACAGTGTCATTTCCCCCTAAACCAAGTATATTTTTTGTTGGTTTTACGAAAATATAATAAATTGTTGATAACTTTTTCCTGTTTATTAAAATATTTTGACCCCATTTGACTTTTTATGTCGGCCTATGTTAAGTTGTTTATTTTCAATTTTAAATAATTTTTTCCCAAAAAGTTTACAAAATGTTGATTAAGTTACACATAATCGGTTTTAACACGTTCTTTGACGACTTTTAATCCTTAGCCGCCACTGAACTTTGTCTTTCTAAACACCTCCTTTCAATTCCCTCTCATGAACTTCCTTATTTATCCCCTTTATCCAACTCTTTCTAGGTACTCTCTTTCTGTTTCCTTAAAGGGTCCAGTGCATAATTTGTTTTGGTAACCGATCTTCATCCAACCTTGCACATGTTCATACCATTTCAGTTGATATATTTTTATATCTTTTACAAGACTCTGTTTAGCTCTCATTACCTCTCTAATTCAATCATTCCTAATCTTTTGCATTTTTAATTTTTATGCAGTTCGTCTCCAGAAATCCAGTTCAGAAGATTCTAAAACTACTTCTGATCTTTATTTGAGCTATTGTATCTCCCTGTTCTACATTATTATGCTCTTAACAATAGTCATTCGATGTTTATTTGATATTGTTAATCCCACAGAATGCATTGAGTAAATTAGTGGCTTTTCTTCCTTAAATGTTCCTCTCCCTTATCCCTTCACTTTTAGTATTGTTCTGTGTTATATTCATACCCAAATATTTATATTTTTGGCAATATGCTGTATTCTTCTGTTGGACCTATATTATTAGGCTTTGTTGTTTCCCCAATGCACATTTGTTCTGTTTTATTTACATTAACTTCTAACCTCTGCTTGTTATAGTTTACGTTTAGCATTCTCGTCATATATGCCAAATCTCCATAGTAATGTACTATTACTATTATTATTATTATCTAATCGTCGACAAAACATAAAATATATAATATACAGTATATTTACATTTCCTCTTCCATATTTTTAAAACCTGTTTAAAATGAATTTTATATAGTGTTGGTGATAAGCAATATCCTTATTTAAGACGTTTATCAACCTTGAATCCCTTTGAAGAAATATTCTCAGTTTTTCTTTTTGTCGTGTTTTTATCATACAGGCTTTTTACTCCTTTGATGGTTTACCTTAAGAAACCCTGTCGTTGGGCTTTTTAAGACCCACACACAGCAAGTTTTTTTTTCACTGATGTGTTGCCTGTTTAACCTCTTCGAATTTACGATATTGTAAAGATTTTCTCTCCTTCTTTTCTCTTACTGGATTAAAATAATAACATCACTTTTCACTAATTACTTTAAATTATTTAATAACTTTTTGTTACACTTTTACTGTTCAACTACAACTTAAAATGTAATCCTATTTTACCTATTTATATACACTAATATACTCGATCAAAAGTCTAGAGTCTCACTAGACATATGACTAACAATGATGACTAATCGATATAATATTTCTATTTTCAGTCGTATTCCTCTAGTTTTTCGTTTCTCTCCATATATTCTTGACATACAGCGGTAATTGTCATCTTTGCTCCCTTTCTTGTGAATAGTGGACATACACGATATTCTTCACTCTTCTGGTACTGCTGCGCCGTTAGTATATGCCTGGAACAGAACGGTAAGGTGTTTGTAATTTTTTTTGTGTCATATTTAATTGGTTGGGGTGATATGTTCACAAGTGCAACAAATTTTTTCAACTTATGCATAGGTTATTCTAATTAGGAATGCTGTTGTTAGAATCGTGGTGTCTCAGTTATAAAGCATTAATAGTGATATTTGGTTCTTACGGTTTTCCCTCAACGATTTTAGTACTATACAACTTTCGGTACTACCGCTACCACCGGGATGTTTTTTTATTCTAGAACAAATTATTTATCGCTTATGTTTGGCATATCATTCTTCTGACTCACGCTTAAGGTTCTTTAAACTGTAATTTGTCTTCATTTGTATTAGATGCGAAATACTTGTGAACTTTTTTAAATATATCTTAATTTCAAATTCTGACCAGAATTATTTCTGATAATTTTTAGAGTCGGTTTTAAGGTAGTTTTCATGTTGTAAACTAACCACATTGTATTTTTGCTCCACTATTTCCTCTTGACTGTTTTGCTTTTGGAGCTCCTCTTTATCTGTTTTTATACGAAATAGTATTTTTGATTTGAAAAATTGCTGGCCACTTTCACATGTTGGTCTCCTGGAAACTTTACTTTTAATGCTTTAAGTCCAAGTATTCGATTTAAAAAATTAAAATTTATTTTCTTTCTCAACTTTTCTCTGCGTCACTGTCTTTGTAAACAAATCTAAAAGATAATTTGAAAGAAATCCTGCAGCTTTCGTATTTAAAGTTTTTTTCTATTTCTTATAATAAAGTCTCTAAGTATGGTGTTAAATATTTAAAAAAAACTGTAGAAGAGGCACACATTTCTTTTGATCTTTTTTTCTCGTTTTTCTAGTCATTTAATACTACCCTTAACCTTCAAAATAAGACATTAAACAATCACTTACTACTCACCTTAACCCTTTGAGGTATACTTTTTTCTACTGTGTAGGTTTCTCTCGAAAATTTGTATATGGGGGTTTTTGGGGTCGCTGAGTAGGAATATTACATCAAAAAATAGTAATCTTTATTTTTAAAATGGAGGATACAAAGTGGCAGATCGAAATTTGCAAAAAATGATATTGATCTCTCAAAACTTACTAACCTGTACTTAACCTCAAAAGTAGACAAAAAACATTTTTCGAGTACATAACCTTAAATATCTTAAAATCATAACGTGATGGGCCAATTATGATGTCGGATTCGGATTCTACGCAGCAAATTACTTCAGAAATGAACCCCAACTACCCAACAACAATCATGACTCCATTTTTTTGTAAACCTGTGTAATTAGTGAGAAATCAAATGAGTGGTAATGAAAGAATAACTTGGAGTAAAAGTAAGTCAAACGAGATGCTAATAAGATACGATTCCTACCAAAATTTTTTGACTACCTTTAGACCTTCTCATAAGAGTAAAAAAGTATAAATAGATCCGTTTTAAGCCTACGCATTCAACGGAATAAACGAAAAAGACAAAATTAAATTAAAAAAAAAAATTATAGCTCATAATTTGGTACAAATATTTTTGTAATACATTTCATTAAAAATAATTTTAATTTTGCCAATTTATTGCAGACTTTTAAAATTTATGGTGGAATAATTGGAGGGAAAGGATAATTTATATAATTACAATCTCCTGCTGTGACATATTAATTTGTAGCTATTTTAAAATTCTATAAATAATTATCACAAAGACAATGTCTTTCTGGAAGTCTGGTCATTCCTCTTGGCTTTTGCAGTTTTAGTGCATTTCTTGATTTTAATATCTTACAACGGCGCGACCGCGAATAATTTGCGTGAAGTTTTTTAATAAATTAACAAAACAAGTCTCTTAAAACACTTAAATCTATTAACAAAAACAAATAGAAAACAAAATTATATACAATAAGAAACTTAAAATTAGTAATGTTTAACAATTTCAAAATACTGCACTAATTACTCCTGTTGACCGTTCTATTATTAAAGGAAATGTAACAACCAATTTAGATAAAACATATAATTAGCTTTTAAAAATAAAAATATAAATTGAGAAAAGAATAAAGGCACGAAAAAATAGCCATTTAAATTGTTTAAATCCAGTGAAATAAAAACAGAATATGCTCTTAAATTCCCCAAAAGAAATAAAAAAATAACAAAAACAAAGAAAACCTTCCTTACCGCCGAATATACATGCCACGTAATTTTCTAAGACCTGTTTCCAATGTTGTACTGCCCTTAACGAATCCCAGATGATCACTGAAGTTTATTATTTCTGAAGAGGCCAAAATTGCATTTCCTCGGTACCCAGAGGGTTCCCTCAGTCGTACACTCTGTAGGGGTGAATTTTATTCTCGGAAATTCGAGTAATTTGTCTCAGAGGGTGTCCGCTGTTTTATGCCGGATACTTAATTTCCGAATTGATCTAAATCGGTGCATCTTAATCTTACTTTTTTTTATACAAAAGGGTTAATATAACTATTCTATGTCTTTCTATAAATAAAAGAATAAGATAGCATTTGTAAAAAAAACTGAATGGCCTTTTATTCATTTCGCTGTAATTTAAATCAATGTTTCTTGCAATCAGAAGAAACAGTCGCTATTCTAATTCTTTGTACATGTTGTCAGACAATATATTCCATTATAGTGATTTTACTTGATTATTCTTTTGTTCCCTAATAATGGGTAAATGGTTCAATATTTCAATAGATTGTAACGGTATTTGCAGA
This sequence comes from Diaprepes abbreviatus, assembly GCA_034092305.1. Lineage (NCBI taxonomy): Eukaryota > Metazoa > Arthropoda > Insecta > Coleoptera > Curculionidae > Diaprepes > Diaprepes abbreviatus. The sequence continues at coordinate 5,197,987 of JASJET010000011.1, forward strand.
TACCACATGATAAGACCTCCCTCGGCACTTATCTCTTCGGTTTTAATTACATAACAGATTTATTTATAAATATTAAATGAGGGCACAATCTTTTTAATTTATATCATCGTAAATTGTTTGGGTTTATATATTTAAAAAAAAAACATTTAAACGATTCAAAAGTAATAAAAATTAGTTTAGGCTTAAGCACGATAATGGATTTATTTTTCCTTTAGACTTACTTGGGTAGCAAGATAAGTTACATATTGTCTCGTTCTCAAGGTTAAAATCTATTTACAGAATGATTATTTAATTACTTATTTTAGTAGATAATACTTCACGTTGATTAGTATAAAATAACTAGTGTTTGTTCCATTACAGTGACATATAAACGAATAATCATGACAAAACTATAAGAATTTCTAGCTGGCTATATAAGCCTAAAAAAATGGTTCTCAATAACTGTTGTACACCTTGTTGCGTCCTTAACCGAGTCTTTGTATGAAATTTCCAGTCTCTTCTTATTTTTTAAATAACAAGGGCCAACAAAATTTGATTTTAGTAACAGAAACTGTAGCATACTTTTTCGAATGATTTTGGTGCGCTGAATCCGAATCTTACTCCATTGCTCCATTATGTCAAGTTTTTGAGATATCCTAACCTAAAAGTGCAATAAAACACAATTCTTTGATATATTTGAGGTTATGTAAAATCACAAGGGATTTTTACAATAGTAGTAGATACTTCTGAAAATATAATAGTTTTCCTTTAAAATCAATTTTGAAATGTTCAGATATATTTTTGTTTTCTCCGAGACAGGCTAATTTTAATTTCGTGTCTCACCAATCTACTCGAATGCAAGCCAAAAACATTGTACAAACTGTATATTTGACTGTACTTGTGTAAATCCTGTTATTTTGATGAAAATAAGTGTACAAGCATTCTAGGGATCGCTGCTTACAAATCCACAGATATAGATATTCTCGAGATTACTGTTGGCGAATTTACGCTGAGACTTTGAAAATATAATCAACTGAGAAATTTATCAGCTATATTGGATCTGTTGTTTCAGACTTTTAAAATTGTCTACTCTATTGATTGCCTACATCACAAAGAAAGGGATTTTATTAAAAATAAAACGATGACCTTGAATTAACTATAAAACCTCCAGAAAACCTCCAAAACCGTATTTATAAATTTTCTTTAAAATAAAACCTTTTGAAACTTTGTTCGCCATATTGGATTCACCAGTTTGAATTTTCAAAATCTGACAGTGGATTTGTAATCCGCGATCATTAAACTACTTATTATATTATATATTATAGTAATTCTCATTAAAATAACAGAATTTGTACTCTATTTTTGGCTTGCATTGAAACGCAAATTTAGCATATCTCGGCGAAAAAAATGATATCTAGACATTTCGAAACTGATTTTACTAGTTTTATGAAAAAAAATACCTTATTTTATGTAACCTGACCTGATGGGGCAATTCTGAACAATTCGTTCCTTCGGGAAGGTATGCTACAGCTTCTGTTACTTGATCCTTGTTGGCTTGTGTAATTAATACTGTAGATTAAGGAGAAACCGTACGATATCTTGTTTTCTATATTCTTTATTATATAGACCTATAATTTGTGCCGCGCTTTAAATTCATTACAGTGTCTACTTGCTACTGAAACTACTACTGAAACTTAATTATTTCATCGCAAATATTTTTTACAAATTATGTAAGAATTTTTTTAATAAAATGCGAGATGCGAAATACACATTTTTAAAACAAGTGAATATATCTACACACTAAAAGAATAACATCACCACATATGTAAGTTTACGCCGCTGATTTACAATTGTTTCTCAGTAATAGCAACAAAAGTATTCGATAATTGTGACCATGAACTTAATAGATAATAAAATAAAATTTATAGTTGTATTTGTGGTTTCCCGCTTTTTCGTGCTACCAGGAATTTGGATATATAAAAAACAAAAATCTCAACGAAAAATACAACATTAAAATGTTATTTATTCTCTAATCTGACTGACCTATTATCAATATTATATGTGTAATTGCTAATGAAAGCTCCCTATTACTAAAACAAAAACTAAAAACATAAATACTTATTCCCTAATTCACTAACTTTCTCTGTCTTTATGGTCGGTTCATACTTTCAAAAAAAGTATCAACTATCACTAAGAATTTCCACTATCAGCTATCACTTCCAAGTTGAATGATTCACTGTTCATAGTCCCAACTAAAAATTAACATCTATCAATTATCAACTAAGAAGTTGGTCAACTTTCAACATTTTAAAAAGTCGACACAATTCATGTCCGCTTTCGGATATTATCGGATTTCAGAAAATTTGATAAATGCATAAAAATATAAAAAATAACATTAGAAACAAATAAAACTTGGTAAAGATTTGTCATAAAATAGTCGAAATACTTTAAGCTAAAATTAGGTAAACAGCAACAATTGAAAAGCTAAAAATTTACATTTTGCTTTTAGATTTGAATATCTATGGACATTTTGATTGGCCATCCTTAATTTTTACTAATTTTTAATTTTTGAAGTGTTTTTACTTCATAGTCAAAGTGTTAGTTTAGTCGAAATTCCTAGTGCAATTTGACCATTTTTAGCAGTATGAACTAATCATTAAAACAAGTCTAATTTGACAGAAGAAGCTTAAATTGACAAATACAAAAATAAATCAAACGAGTTTTAAACCTAAAAAATCAATTTTTAAAAAATCATTTGCTTTGATTACTAGACCTGCAAAAATGGAAAATATTATTTTCGGGAGACAACTATTTCTATTACCGATTTCTAGGCCTTATCTCTTGATTTTTGTCATTAATATTCCTATATAGGGTGTTCATTTAATACATCAGGATAATTGGAGAAATACTAAAATAAAGTTAATAAATCATATAACAAAAAGTGGAAAACCCAATAAAATTCGAGTTACAGCCTCTCAAAGTGCTATTTTTTACCTTATTTTTAACATCTTTGATTTGACTGCTAAAAATAACTTTTATTCCAATTTTCGCTTAAACAGTATAGCTTATCCACTCGAATAAGGAGTATCTTATGTATTAGATATTATTTTATCTTTAAAGAGGCATATCCTTTTCCCACAGTCAAAACAAAAAAAAACATATGTAAAAATACAATTAGAATTTCGGATAAAGTGACTTCTAGTGATAAGTAGCGAAACATTTTTGTAACAGAATTATAGAAGTCAAAAAGCGTAGTCCCTGTCCCAAATATCAATGTGATAAGTTAAAACTAACTGCAAGATATTAAAAAAATTTAACTTTGGCTGGCTGTAACCCGAGAAGTATTGGGCTTCGACTTTTTATTATATGACTTACTACCTTCATTTTACTATTTCTCCAAATATCCTGATGTATTATTAAAACTACTCAAAAACCGAATGAAAATACTCCAGATTTTCAGTTTCTTAGTATTTCAAAAAATCTTTTAGGAATATATTTATTATAGTGTGAAAATAATTCCCACCAAGTTTCGTGAATCAAAACCACCCAAAAATGTTTTTTTATGGAATGAAAAATTAAAAATTGCAGAAAAAAATCAAAAAATAGCCATAACTTTCAAGTTATGTTATCAGAAATGATTAATATCGTTCATTTAAAATCGATTAATTATCTAGCAATCGTATTAAAACATTGAATTTTGATAAATGAGTTAAATTTAAACTAAATTTTGAATTCATGTGACTCGACGATACATTAATATATTAAGATAGTTCATCGGCTAATCGAGTATCTTTTTATTTTCTTCAAATTTGGGATATTCATTGAGGATACAATTTCCCGCCAGGTTTTGAAATTTTAGACATATTGTCCATCTCATAATCGAGATAATCAATATAAAAAACGCAACATTTAACTTGGACTAAATAGAAACCGCCATAGTTAATGTGACATAATCATATATAACTTAAAAACTTTTAAATATATTCTTGTCAAAAGCGAATATTAAGTGCATAATATTATAACCCATGAAATACTGCAAGGTGGAGATCCCTAGCCATGCCGTTATTTCACAGTTTTGATATAAACTTTTATTTTTTAAATTTTTCATCCTCTAAATTGTGGTGGTTTGGAACGACGAAACTTGATAGGCGTTATCTCCACACCTCACAGAAATATTTTCAAAAATTGTGTTGAAATATTGAGAATATCAAAAATTGGAGTGTTTTTATTTAATTTTTGAGTAAATTTCTCAACGACGTGATCTGGCGAAACAAACACTTACAACAAGAAACAAAGGTTCGGATCTACAAAACCACAATTAGACCTATTATGACATACACCTCAGAAACACGGCCAGAGACGACAAAAACGAAACAACTATTGGAGACTACAGAAATGAGAATACTTCGACGAATAACAGGAAAAACGCTACTAGACAGAGAAAGAAGCGATAACATTAGGCAATCATGCAACACAGACTGCATTAATGAGTGGGTCCTACAGCGTAAGACACAATGGAACAAACACATAAGCCGAATGACAGAGGATAGACTGGTAAGGATCGCACGAGATAAATCGCCTAGTAGTACACGCAGTAGAAGTCGACCACGGAAAAGGTGGAGCGATAATTTAAGTCCAGAATGACGAAAATGGAAGAAGAAACAGGTCAGGGACCTATTATAGAAGGTAGAAGAAGAAGAAGAAGAGTAAATTTCACCGCTTTTTACCCACGTAGGGGTGGTTTCTAACGATGAAAAGTAATATACATTAGTTTTTTGGGATAATACAACAATTTATGCAAAAAAAACAGGAAAATAGAAGAAACAAAAAAGTCTAAACAAGTGTCGAAATTCGACGTCAAAAATTCAACAGGAGTGGTTCCCACTCCTCGAAAGAATATATATATATATATATATATATATATATATATATATATATATATATATATATATATATATATATCAACAAATAAACGCCTATATTGGAACATGAAAGCCTTCGAATCGGTAATACGAATAGTTGTCTACCGAAAATGAACAAAATTTTTCATTTTTGACAATTTCGCAATAAAAGAAAATGATTTTTTTTGTTATTATCTTTTCAAGATTAGAAACTTGCTTTATTTATTATTGTATTTATCAATTTAAAGCATCTACTATCAACTTAGGCCGGCTTTATAGACCATGTTTCTGAATTAGGCAATCTACATTGAATCATAGAAAGATTACAACATGCGCATGGAATAGTAACCCTGTTATTTTAAAGGATTGATTATTTTCAATATATTTTTAAGCCATAAAAGTTGCAATTAGGACCTGAAATTTTAAAAAACGTATTTGGGGATGGCTCACCCTCTTGTACTAGTTTATTTTTAGAAACCCCGAAACCCGTCAACTTAAGTTACTTATTTGTGAAAAAAATATTTTCAGACAATTCCTTTAAAATTCGTAATTTTTAGAATTAAATTACGTGCGTAAATATATGGTTTATCATAATAAAAAAATAGTGATGATATCCTTGGTGGTGAAAATACCATAGTTTAACAGCATTTCGAATAACAAGTAACTTTCATTTTGTCTTGTAAAAATACCTCACTTATAACTTGAGATATTTCAAAAATACTTTTTTTAGGGGTAAAATTTTGAGGCGGTTATCACCCCGTTATAGGGAATCTCCGCAGATAAAAAAAAACATGTCTCTTATTCTTCTACCCTCTACAACATATTAAAGCTTCATTAAAATCGAAGCCGGATACTTCAGGTACCGTCCTCGTTAGTTAAATAACATTTATAAAAAATTTTAAATAAGAGTATTTTATTTAAGATTAATTCAACATTTTTGAATATTTTGATCCGCCTGTATACGCTTTCACGACTTTGTTCACTATTTTTAAAATCTGAAAACAAGCAAAACTTTCTATCAAGAACAACTTTTCCTGGAAGAATAAAAAATATTGAAGTTTTCTAAAGTGCGGTATCCCATCCTTGGACACAGTAAATGAATAAAAATATATATTTCATTATTTGGTAATATGATCAAAACTGAAAATAGGTAACAAAAATAGTTACTTTTATTCTTGGGATAATAAATATAATAAATTTATATATAAATTCTTTTAGCTTTTTTCTGCCGTTAGTTTATCATCTACAACAGCCCTCAATGGGGCTTTTGTGTCTGATGGAACAAAGAAATTCAAAATTTGGTTCGATGCCTGAAAATTTGAGTCTTAGATTAGATTCTGCATATAACCTGTTTCTGCACTTATCTTTTAGGTAATTGTGTGTTGTGTAAGATATATTATACAAAAGGGTAATGAAACTTTAATAGCTCTTTTCGCCAAAACAAGATACTCATTTCTTACACTGAGCCAAAAATCAAGTCAATGAGTTTTTCTTCTTCCAGTAAAGTTAAAGAAGTATCCGAAGTTACATCTTCTTAAAAAGTTTACGTAACCAGTTATTCGATCCAGATATAATAGATTTATAAGGAAAATAGTCGTTGAAACATTAATTGAAGTTATTTGATATGTTCAGTAATATTCCTTTTGACATTTTCGTTAAGTTGAATTTCATTTTCTAATAAAATGGTGCTGAGAGAGGCAAAACATACATTCTTACATTTATCCTTGTGTACATGTAAAATGAAAGCAGATCCTGTGACAATATCCTACTATTTTCGATTTTCACATTTATTTTTGCTAGTTCCTAGCTGTACTGTTACATTTAGAATTTTTAAAAAATCGCGACATTTATGACCGTTTATCGTACGAACGAAGTTGTGTTCATAATAAAATGTAATCAGAATAAGCACGCCTTTGAAATGAGCCAAACCGAAGTCACTACATTTTAAACATTTTAAATTTTTACATTTCGCCATATTGTAACCAAGATAACAGTAAACATTGTTTCAAGTTAATTTGTGAAGGAAGGATTAGCGATTTCAGAAAGTTTATTGGTGATCTATATTATGCTTGTAATATTTATGTAAATTAACGATTTTTGGCAATAGAACATCCCTAAGGAGAAATTAGGAATTTACGAATATTTTGCTAAATTTTTTCGGCCACATTTGTTAATAAATTTTTTATCATAAAGTCGTAGAATGTATTGTTTTTAAGATACATAATACTTATTTTCTAATTGTAATATTCAATCTTCAATCTTCAATAAAACATCTTATATATATATATTAGGGAAATTATCATAACTTTACAAAGATAATATATATAAGTTTATAGATCTCAAAATGCCAATCACCATATTAGCTTTGTGAATATAAACATCAATAAACCAAGGACTACGGGATAAACTGGCAATAAGAAAATTTGATCAAAACAATTTTTTTTAATATTTTGTTTATACTATTATTTGCAACCTATAACTCATTAAACTGCGTCTTGGAAGAAATATTTCTACTAAAACAGATTTGTGTTATTAAAAAATTTAAACATATATTATTTAAGTATTTTCCACTTAATAATGTGTCAAAATTTATATCAAGAAACTCGTAAACATTTGGACCAAAATATCGTTTAAATAAATTTCCATTTATTAAATATTCTGGTGGCCCGTAAATACGGTATTTATTTTGCAGAATCAAAACACTTTTCGCATATTAAAAAAGAGTCACAGTTGAATAAGGTTATCCACACGATTTTTTCTATTAGACGAAACGGTATATTATTTTAATCATTCAAAGTATCATCAGCCGCATATTGAAATGCTTGGAATGCATTAGTTAGTACTTTTGAGAAGAAAACAAATGAATCTCGATATTCTTTATGTATTGCGCGTCGGATAACAAACGGGTGAAAATTGTACTCTTTACTTATTGACATTAGTGTATATTTATTTTAATGAGTTTTCATTGTGCTTAATGAGTTACATTTAAAATGAGTATATTAAAATTTATATCAAAACTAAAAACTCAAGTTAAAGACCATATTGCAATTAAGTTATCTGACATCACAACTAAGCAAAACTTATCAGGTAAGTAGGAGAATTAATTAATCAGTAATTGTATATCATTTTAATGCCAGATGCAACTTAAATATAAGTGTGTTTACCTGCATTTAAGGATATAATGAGTGCATGTTAGTCCGTATTTGTATACAAAGTACAAAGTTACAAAAATTATATAGCTTTAAATAAGCACTTAAAAAATAATAATTAAGTGTCTATACAAAAAAATGTTGACATAATAACATCATAATAATATCGAACAAAACAATATTTAAATTAAGACGATGATATTGCATAATTAATAATTGTGATTAAAAAAGTTTTGAGATTATTTATACCCAAAGCTACAACACAGACTGTTGACTGATGCCATTTCAATTTGATATTTAAATAGATCTACAAACTGTGTTATAATTACGCATTGGTACAGAAATAAAAAAGATTAATTGAAAAAAAAAGTATTTGAAAAAGAAACTCATTGGGTACTCTGTATCATTCACATAGAAATAGAGTCATTTCCTAAAAATCACAAGTAGAAATGAGCCGATAGAAGTCATTTTGCTAGTTAAGAGCAACAATACACATGAAAAATTGACCGTTCAAAAAAAATGAAAACAAGTTTTAAAAGTTTTCTAAACTACAATTGAATAACTACATTGATATAGATATTTGAATATTTTTTAAATTTATAAACTCATTAACTATAATTACTTATTTGTTACATTCCCAATACCTTTCGGGCATTTTAACATTGCTGTAGAATTGAAATTTTAAACTAAACTTATCTTTTTAATATTAGTTCAAGTTTTAGAGATATGTGAAGACAGCTCCCCAAAATTAACAAAAAATGCAATTTTTATTACAAAATACAACAAATAAACAAAAATTTGTTGCATAGTATTATTAATAAATACGGCCAGAATTCTGGTTAAAAGGAAGAAATGTTTTCGTTCCGTAAAAACGATCGAGACGCGACATTTAAGTTTTTCAAATCAGTGCAAGGACCTCAATTTCTGAAGTATCTGGACTAATACTTGCGTAAAATGTAAGATAATCGCATTATCAATCGATACCTCAGAGACGATTTCTTAATTTGATCCAGACTATCTTGATACCTTTAAAAAAAAGTATGATTTGTTTTAGGACTGTCAAATTTCTTTTCTGAAATATTACTGAATATATGTTCTTTGGACAACAAATACTTCACATAACAAAGTATCGGGACTTTATAGCCTTTAATCATTGTCTGTTATGAAGTACATGATTATTTTTCTGGTGCTTTATTTCTTCGGGAATCAAGGTGGGCCTTCCAAAAATTTAAGTTTCTTGCAGAACAGTGCCGTTCATTCGCATAGCAAGTATTCTACTGTCTCGTCAGGCAGAGGGAGAAGGAGACGATTCTTGTGTTTTTTGGTAATGGATTTATAAATTTCGTCGATTGTCTAAGACCACTCGTATTGTTCACTCTTGGCTTTATCTTTTATTTATGTTCTCTACTCCGCAGTTCCACTTTTATATGGCTTTTTAATAATTCACAGAAAAGTGTCGTGCTCAGGAAAGAAGTTTTTTCCCCTACTTTAAGAGGCTATAAGCTTCCTCATTTCCTTTGATTCCCTTGTGCCGTAGCAACCACAGCAGGATCATCCTGTTGTTTTTTACGAAATGCTTTAAAGCTTGCCTCCAACACATATCAACTTAAACTCGTAGGTGTTTGACCTGAGAGCTTTTAGCGCTGCTTGGCTATATAACAAAATATGTATTTTTATCTAGTATTTCTATTCAGGCAGTCATCTACACAGATTGTGGGATTATATTTACGTTTTAACGTCATAAATTTGTTATTTTTAGATTAAACTTTACAGATCTAATTGATATTTTACCTACGTTAAAATTTTGGTTTAATGACATCATAAAATTTCATTTTTTTAAATTATAGTGTCATCTCATAGGATACAGAAGTTATAAAAATATTGCAATACATTAGTGTGTCCAGTCTCAAATAAAAAAAGAAAGAACCGGTCGCTGGTTGTTTAGTATTATCTCCATTTTATAGCGGATGTTATCACAACAAAAAGATTGACATATGAAATGTGTCAATACAATGGGCGAGACCAGGTCATTTTAGGTGTTTTTAAGTATTATCAAATTAGAATATTCACTATATTCAAATAAAAATATAATTTTGCCGAGAAACGGTAGTTTTTACAATACAAATCCTAAAAAACACAATGTTTTTTCTTTATTTTTACAGAATTTTTTTTTATTTAATAATAAAAATGTAATTAAATCTTCTTCGAGTTACGTGACAACGAACACCAATCACAGTGAATGTCACTTCATACTAACGTCATCGCTGGCATTCTGTCCTGATACGGTTATTCTTTTGAGTCATTATTACTTTCAGTTCTATTACTTGAAGTAATCATGATCACTTAGACGTAATGACAAGTAAATGCATATTTAAAAGAACATGGTAATCAGTTTTACTTTTTTTACTTTGATCATTTGATAAAGAATACAGCCAACGTCATCGCTGTTACGAACTTGACATATAAATTTTTTGGTTTTATGTCACATTCGTAATCGCTGTCAAGGGCTACGTTGCCTAGTTCATATTTTATAGTCATTTTCGTGAAATTTCTTCGAAATTTTCTAATGAAGGAAAGTGGAGTTATTAAGGCAAATAGTTCGAATTTGCCGAGAATTGGTTATTTTATGGTGGCCAATTTCTTCGCAAAAAAACAGTAATTTCTGCTCCGCTGAATTTAGAAATATGAAGACCTTCATGTAAATAATTTATCAAAAATTGTTATTTCCTCAACTGATAATGAATACATAATAGTAATAATGGTAAAAATTTGCAAAGCGTGAAAAGCATGAAAATTATGTTTTTTTGAAAAAATTTCGATACTCACCCCCTATTTCGAGGTCCTAGAACACAATTCTGGCCTTGATTTTTCACTATTTTTCCTCACTTTCCCGGAAAACTCAAAAAAAGAAAAGCGTCACTTCACAAAGCACTTTTCAATTAAAAACCGAATTTACGTCTTCATTTTCAATGGAACTAGTTAAAAAATATTGTACGTAATATATTTCAATTATTTTTGCACAAATTTTAGCAAACCAATTTAGAAAAACTTATATTTTCAGTGAAAAATCAAAAACACGTCTCGAAAACGTCATCGACGGTCAGACTGTCTAAACTGGCCGCCGAATCACGTAAAAAGGTGCAACGTTGCCAGATTTAAAATTTCTTCATAATATAAACTATAACATCTGTTTTTCTCAGTCAACAACATGGTTTAATTTTTTTTAATATTCAGAACAGTTTCTAAGTAAAAATAATCTTAACCCTTCAAAATTATTGGTTGGTTTTGGTTAACATAGGTTGGTTCAGGTTTAGCTTGATTTTGGTTAATTTGGAAAACAGAAACTAACCTGAACTAATCTAAATTAACCTAGATTTAAAGTTTCCTGGTATAAACTTTAAAATTTACCCATTACAGTTAACAACATAGTTTAATGTTTCTAACGTATAAAAAGGGGTACAATGAATCTTAACCTTCCAAAATTTTTGGTTAGTTCTGATAAGTACAGGTTAACATTAGTCTTGGTTACTTAAAAAAACTGAAATTAACCTGAACTAACCTAAACTAACCTGAACTAACCTAAATTGACCTAGATTTAATAATTAAAAAATGTCATTGTCCAGTAGAAACCTCGTGGATGCGGGACAAGCTCTGCCACTCGACACTTTCTGCTAACGGACATAAGCAATATGATCAATTCATATTATCCATTTAAAACTACTGGTATTTGGAGGGAAACAAACAAAAGCAACTATAATCCTTAAAACCTTCAATATTTAGAGTCAAAATCGCACATCAAAGTACTGGTAGGGGAGGGAGACAAACAAAAGCAACTATAATCCTTAAAACCTTTATTATTTAGAGTCAAAATCGCACATCCAAGACATAGACATAAGAGTAATTAATAGTTCTTCAATAATCAAAGGAAAGGAAAACATTCTTTTTGGAACCTTTTCTTTCCAATTCAAACAGAAAGAGATTATTTAAAGAAATCGTTTTTGCAATCTGGCAACATCGCCGACTTCAACAGTACGCCATCTTTAGCGAACTATGCTAACTATTATTTTTGAGTACCGGCGTTTTCTTTTGATTTTGTTGTGGTTTTTGTCGTGGCAATTTTTCGGATTTTTTTGATAAAAAAAGTGCATATTTTTTAATTTTTGTATAATGCAGAAGCTTCTATCACTGTGGAATTCGTTGTTATAACAAAAGTTTAACGATTTAGTGAAAAAAATTGAACCTAAAGTGAAAAGTTATTTTCCCTGTTTTCCGCAAAATTGAGGAAAAATTATGGAAAACCGAGGTCAGAATCGTGTTCTACGACCTCGAAATAGGGGGTACGTATCAAAATTTTTTCAAAAAAATGTCATTTTCCTATCATTTCACTCTTTACGAATTTTTTCCGTAATAATCGATATTTATAAGCTCAAAACTAAAATAAAACGGGTAATGCCGGGCTTGCTGATGTCACATTTTCCTATTATTTTCCGAAATTGGAACGTAAATAAATAACTTTTAAGGTGTTTTAATTGTAGTACTTGTACACTGAGGTACCACACAATGCTTTAAGTAAATTAGAACTCATCTTATATCATAAAAATTACGAAAAAAATTTTTATATCCTTGTCAGTTTACCAGTGTGACGTCACATCGGTCAAGTGACAAGTATTGATATTTTGGAGGGAAATTTTAAACGGAATCTAAAATTTATGATTTATAAATTTCTTGTTGTATTAAAAAAATTCTAATATTTTCGGCTAGATTAGGCCCTTATGTTTTAAACACTTTCCCAAAAATAGTCAACATCACAATTGTAAGTGTTATAAAAGATTATTTTAGCAATAATAATTTCTAAATTCAACTTTAAGAGAACAGCTTTATGGTTTTTCAATTGTCAAAAATTCATATCACAATAACATAAATTACGAAAAAAAGTCAGTTAGACAAAAATCTAAAGAAAATATATTTTTGTTGTTTAAATAGTACTGGACTAGTTTGGTGTTTCGCAACATAGTCTCGTATTTAAGGACCATGTCCTGCATATGACTGAATAAAAAAATAGTTCAAACATTTTCTATGATTCTATACAGGGTATGAAATCAAACCAAATCAGGAAATAAAACTTCATTAAAAGTTTAAAAATGCAAAATTCATTTTAGCCAATAATAAGTTTTACGCCAATCCAAAAATTTTACCTTCAACATTATTTTATTTTATTCGCATCCGTGTTGTTATAACTATATCAATATTAACATTATCATTATGTAAATTGGAATCAGCTAAATTTAGTATTTTTGTTAAGAGAGATGACAAAGCACTGAGTAACATAAACAGAACCTCCAGATATAGAGTTATTAGGGATGAAATCTGATTAAATTTGTGGCCTTGGTCAAGAGAAAAACCCTTTTTTCATTCTGTCAAGCTCGAGAATTTATTTATCTCTTCTTCAGGACATCCCTACAATTATTAATTAAACAGTTAGAGTATTCACCTAACTTAAAATTAATAAGTAATTCACCAATGTGGCTTGAATATTAAACAAGTACACGTTTGGAAAACACGGGAAAACCCAACATTAGCACGTTTTAACTTTATTTAGAGGCATATTTTGATGGAATTTTAAAAATTCATTGAAATTCTAGAAAGTTCGAAAACAGCCAAACGTCTTACTTGACTATTCCATCATTTTATAATGCCACCTGTCGTGTGTCAACTGGAAGTGTAGTGGATGGTGTAAGTAGTGGGAAAAAATACGCAGCCGTAAACAGTGGCGTAGTCAAGCAGGAGATTTAGCAAAAATGGAAAAAAAAATTGAGAAATTACTTGTTTGATATTTTTTACATAATATAAGAGAATTTAATAGAGAGAGATGGAGACTCAATACTTTTCTTTTTACAACTTTTTAAGTATAATTGTAAATGGCGCTCAAACTCTCGGTGTCGCTTTTTTTATTCATGGTGTTACTTTCTTAGTTTATGTGCACCATTTCAAGGAAGAGCCATTTGTGATAAGCAGGAACTCTTTCTAGAATTTCAGTACCATCCAAGTTAATATTGTGATTAACTGAGAGTAATTAATATTAGAAACTTCAGCTTTCCACGTCAAATTATTTCCGAGAAGAAGAGCAGTGGCTGACAGACAGACAGACAGATGAAGGATTTTGTTTTTCATTTTTAATTCCTGTAACTCTGAGTTTAAGCTAAGCATTCGCATTAGAAATGTTAAATTAAAAAATATTTATATTTATTATTAAATGGAAAAGTTATCAGTTTTTATTAAAGAATGTTTCCTTTTGCATAAATGTAAGCCACATTTTACTATCATAAATGTAGCAACTGTTTTCTCAAATAATTACTAATTAAATAATAAGAAACTAAATTATTATTAACCTGTAAAACAATATCTGTAATTAATAAAGTATCTGCACCTGTTTTCTATGATGATGCTTAAAATCAACTGAAAACAATCTACTACTGCATAGCCTTGGTAGTCATAAAACAGCCCTCGATTCTATAAAGTAATAATGAAAGAGCTACATCAAGGGAGAAAGATTTTAAAATCTTGTATTTATTAATGATACTTAAAAGAATGTTAAGAGACATATATAGAGGATCAAAAGTCACCGGATTGAAAATAAATTTAAATGAAACAAAAATAATGTGTTAACAGAAGATGCAAATCGCAATCAATGGTAAAAACAATTCAACATATTCGCGAGTATACCAACTAAGGACAACTATAGTGCAAGTACTGAAAAAATCTAAACATTGCATATGACATTAGTGACAGGCCTGGACGATTCTGGTTTATATAACTTATCAGTTGGTATCACGTTAGTAGTATGGACTTTAAATTTACTTCGCCATTTTATTTAAAATTATTCCACTTTAAGACATTAAATAGATATAAAATATTATAGTAGAGGAAAAAGCACATTTATGTGCATATAATTACACACAAAATTATTAATGAGATTAGAAGACTACAATAAAATAATAATTTTAACGACTTTGTACTAATACGGCACTCAACAATAATTTACTGATCTAGGGAAATTTCGAACTCTCTATATCACAGGATCAAGTTCATTTTTCCGACATTTGTCTGTCAACTCGACGAGTTCTCTCTATATTTTAAATACAGTAGAAATAGGAAAAGGAAACAAAAATATCAAAATTAAAAGAAGAAATTTAAGCAAAACTGCAGAATTGGGATACCAGCCTTCGTTTGTGATCGGGAGTTACGTGTTGTTCTTAAAAATATACAACCAAATTCATCGCATTACGTTTTTTGTCAAGTATTTCCAATAGTAACTTAAACTATAGTAGCCAGATTCACTAAGAACATTTAAGACTTAGACCCGATCTAGTTACCTTAGAAATTAGATTTTCTGGATGACCAGTTTTGTTCTTCGTATGATATTCTTTTAATTGTATTTTAAAGGTTTAAAACTTACTTGACGTATTGTTACCCTTGTCATTTTAAATTCTCTATTGTCAATCTAGACCGGTTTTTGAAGTTAAACTATGTTAATGAATTAGGGGGTAGAATTCTAAGCCC
Source organism: Diaprepes abbreviatus (assembly GCA_034092305.1). Lineage (NCBI taxonomy): Eukaryota > Metazoa > Arthropoda > Insecta > Coleoptera > Curculionidae > Diaprepes > Diaprepes abbreviatus. The sequence continues at coordinate 5,213,576 of JASJET010000011.1, forward strand.
AAATAATAGTGATACTAATAAACCATGAAAGTTATCACCATACAGCTAATAAACTATAAAAAATCGCAACCAATGTAATATTTGCAAACTAATAAATAGTGTTTATTTTCTTGAACAACGCAATACAAAATTTGCAAAATTTATCATAAAATACTTTAATAGTTTTATGCAAAACTTTCAATGTAATTGCAAACATAAATATTTGTTCATTTGCTTCGAGAATAAAGATATGCTACCGATCCTTTATTCAATGCTGTCGTTAAATCTGCATGCACAACATAAAAAAAAACAATTAACATAGTAAACAATAGAATTGGTGATTCAGAAACACGACAATCATATGGGAGGTCCGAAACTATAGCGGCATGCAAAATATGGTCTGCGAATAGCATATGGTTCTTCCAACAAATTTTTGTTGCTATTTTTAGCTTCTAATGTTAATGACATTGAAATATGTACCAGAAATACTATTAATTGTTTTTTTAGAACTTTAACAATGGAAGGTTCATTAATGGTTGTGGCCAACGTATAAATGAATTATTTTACACAACTTAAAATAGTCAATAGGTTAAGTTTGCGTAATATAATCAAACATATCGGCTATTACTTTTAAAGCTAGTTTGAAACAACGTTGAAAATGAAATTCACACAAAATTATAGTTTTAAGAGAATGGAACCTTACCAACTTCTGCAAATAAAAGGTAAAAATGCAATTTTCTTAAGCACATTCATTTCCGTCCTAATGCTCCAAAGATCCAGAATATCAGCACGTATTTATTTTTTTCTTTTTTTCATCTATTCATTGTGCATTCACACCATATTATATAAACAGTGTAGCTGAAATTATTAACCTAACATGGACAGAAAAGTTGAAATAAAGAGAAAATAACATTATGTTTCAATAAAATCTCCATACATTTTCATAACGGTTAACTAAAGCCTTAATAACATTACTAAAGAATTTAGTGTCAAAATGATTGTAAACAGTTTGTTTAATTTAGTCATAATTCTTAATATTTTTTACTAAGTTCCCACTTATGTATTCGATAGTCTAAAGGCGTGAGATCCGGACTATGAGAGGGATGACTAATTTTATTAAAGTAGCATTCGCACACAGTTGCCTTGCTCACCGAGTCTGTGAGAATAGATTCAAATACTTGTTTGTAAAAAGTCAATTCGTGTTATTATTTCTTGTGAATTTCGCCTTTAAGCGATCAAAACAATTATATCCACCCTTTTTATGTTTTCAAGAGTAGTCACAATTAGGGCTTGCTTCACGTGGGTTACCTTCTGAAGACTCGTCCGCAAGCAAACAACTTGTACCAATATAATGACAAATGGAGGAGATGGTTTTTTCTAACTAACGTCTATGAGTGTCGATTTTAGTTGGTTGTAGACCCTATTTAGTTAAAAACTTTATTATGGCTCCATATTCAATTTGCTACTGTTTTAAAAACTCTTAAACTAAAATATTGTTCTAACACAGCCAGACAAATTAAAGGAATGAGTTAAAACTTTGCCGTTCTACCTCGTACATAGAAAAGTTTCGAAATGGCTTACTTTTTATTATATGAGGTAAGAACACACTACATAGCATTGTAGGTAGACATAATACAGGATGCGGCATTTATTTTGAGACAACGGAATATCTCAGTGGGATTTCATTTTTTCGAAAAATGTTTTATACAAAAATAATAGGGTAGCTGGGGGGTAACTATAAGTGACCTTGAAAATGTCCTTGACCTTACTCTTTAATGCCATCTGAAGGGCAACTTTAGAATTTTAAATAGGATTTCTAAATTTCGATGAAGGAAATTGAAAGGACGGAAAGTTTTACCATTATATATATATATATATATATATATATATATAACTGTTTCGCATTTTACTTCACTTACATACGGAGTTACATATAGTTGTACGTTTGCTGAATGTGATTTCAGCACTACAACAGCATCATGTGGATATAACCACTGCTAATGCATCTCACACGGACGAATCCGTGAAAGCCGTATAAACATATATAAGCCATCCGACGGGAGGTCGGCGAAGCCGCGTTCAGTGTTGCATGCTTCTTTCCGATCTGTCCTTTGCACAGCCAGGTGCATGTCGGTACCCTGATGAGTCTAGTGAGAGACGAAACATGTATCTCTGCCGTATCACTGTGGCGGAGAGGGTAAGCTATGACTTTCTTCTCGGTATGGTGGTACAGGTAGGCCACCATTTCGATGGTGGTTTTATTACAGTTTGTTCTAACTGTGCAACCTCTAACACAGAAAGGATATGATGGAGCGAAGTTTGCAATCACTGTTTCGCATTTTACTTCACTTACATATGGAGTTGCATATAGTTGTACGTTTGCTGAATGTGATTTCAGCACTACAACAGCATCATGTGGACGAATCCGTGAAAGCCGTATAAACATATATATATATATATATATATATATATATATATATATATATATATATATATATATATATATATATATATATAGTTTTGACGTCAAGGGGAAGGTAAAGTATCAATGTCATTTGAAAGTCAAAACAAAAAGATCGCAGTATTTCGTGAAATGTTTCGAACAAAAGTTCTTGGGTAGCATGGGGGCTAAGTGGAGGTGATCTTGAAAAACCTTTACCTTCAAGGTCATTTGAAGCTTAATTTTAAAATTTTTAAAGAAAACGCCCAATTTGACCCCCGGAAATTTTACAATAATTTCATCATCAGATATGACCTCGACTTCAAGGTTTAAGTCTAATATCAAGGTAATTTTAAGGTCAAACGAAAATCCAATATGTTATAGAATGTTTCATACCTAAGCTATAAGGTTGCAAAATTGCTATAACATTACCTTGATCTCGATCTTCAGGGCTATTTGAAAAATTCATTCGTTCAGAATTATTAGCAATAACTGTACTTAGTACTACTATGTGCATGATTAACTAATTTAGCACTACCCAGGAACAATGACATGGACTTAATAGTTTTTGTTCTCTTCGGAGTGTTTGTTTAAGGTAAGTACCCTCACCTCTCACCATCGAGGTGCTTGTTTTCGGTGAGTCTTCTCGCCCCTCACCATTGAAGTGATTGTTTTCGGTGAGTTCCCTCGCCTCTCACCATCGGCGTGCTTGTTTTCTATGAGTTCCCTCGTTCCTTATCATTCTGTATGATCACGTTAAAGGTTTCACAAGAATTTATTTCAATAAGTGCTTAAAATGGTTACCTTTAACTTCAATGCACTTATTTGTCAGCACATTGCACACAACTGCGGAGCATTTCAGGTATTATTTTGACACAAGCATCTCTGACTCGCTGCTTCATGTTTTCACGAATTATTGGCACGTCTTTATAAACTTCGCTCTTCATATAACGCCATAAACAAAAACCTGACGTAAGGTTTGGCGATCTTGCGGACTACTTTACTGGACCTCCTCTACCAATCCACCGTCCATTGAATTCGCGTCCCAACACTTGACGAGCTAAATGGGAATAATGCGCTGGACCATATTTGTTGCCTTACATGTAAGTGTACGTCTTCAAACAAAAATAGGATTTGATTTTCTAGAATATTACGATATTTTGCACCATTCAGATTACTCTTTCAAATTTTGAAATTGAGCACCAACTGATCTTAAAGATTAAGGTGAAGGTTATTTTCAAGTGATAGTGACCACTTAGCCTCTGTGCCACCCAACAACTTATGTACGAAACATTTCACGAAATAATGTGATCCTTTATGCTTTGACCTTGAAATGGCCTCGATATTTCTACTTCATTTTAAGATCAAGGTCATGTCCGATAGTAAAATGTCACACCCTTTTCATTCTTTATCTAGAAAATACGGTCAAGGTCATTTTCAAGGTCTCTACTAGTTAGCCCCCCTGCCACGGTATAATTTTTGTATAAAACGTTTTTCGAAAAAATGGAAGCCCACAGAGATGTTCCATTATCTCAAGATAAATGCTGCACCCTGTATATCATTTGAAATACAATATAATAAAAAACATGTAATGTAAAAAGTCATTTAGGAATGGTGGGCAATCGCCCGGCTGCGTAAAGGTCTCATAAAAATAAAATCATTTTCTTTTCGAAAAACGTCCCAGTGCCAAGATTTTCACCCTCAAACATGAGGTGTGAAATGTAGTTTTCTCAAAATTACTTGTATTCCGTATTAATAAAGTGAATTGAATTTTTTTTTAAAGTTGTAATAAATGATCACCCTTAGAATTTTTTCATTACGTATGTGGTAAGTTGTAGGCACCTTATCCCTGTTCATTTTTTTCTCACTAACTTTTAAAATATAACATACACTTTTTAATTATTTAATATTTTCTTAAAGTACTCTTTGATTTCAAAAAAATTATTCATTTTCGAGATAAATACATTTGAACATTTTACCAAATCCAATTTGAATAAAGTTTCGTAATAGGAATATCCTTTATTTTACTATCAGTAGTATTAATTAAGATAACTGAAACAGACTTTTAAGTATGAATAAGAAGTTGAACATACAAAAACATTTTCATTTTATTTTAAAAACACAGGTATTTCAAAAATGGTAAACTGATTTGAAATAAAAAAAGAAACCCTTTTTTCTAACAAAAGATTAAGTAAATTAAAAACGGATGTTTTATTTTAAAAAATCTGACCGACTTTAAAATTTAGAAAAAAATACACAAGAGTACAGTACTTTCAACTCATCTGACACGGAATAAAAATTGTGTTAAACCGTCCGTCACAACTGTGGTTAAAATTAGATTATATTTTACCAAACAAATCAAACGCTTTTGGGAAAATACTTTTCACACCTCTTGTTTGAGAGAGAATATCTGGGTATAGGGATGTTTGTCGAAAAAAATTATACAGTGTGACTAATAAAGTCTACATCATATGGATTTTTTTTATTAATAGCTTGATTCGAAATTTGACGTAGTCACGTAATTAGCATTATCTGTCAAATTTTAATTTTTTTCCAAAAAAATTCAAAAATAGAGTTATATCTCAGAATATCGAAAAATGTTATTAAAAAACGTTTTTAAATGCAATTTTCAACCCATATGCAAAATTTTAGCTATCTAAGATAATTTAGGTTTTTTGCCCATTTTTTATAAGTTGCACCAATGTTGCAAAATAAGACTCAACGCAACCTACATAAAACTTCTTAGGTTTGACAATGCTTCATTCCAAACATATTTTGTTTAAAGTAACGCTATATTAAATGTGGGTTTTTCTACAAAATCCAAATGCAAAGTTTATTTGTTTTCGACCCTGTGTAAGGTAACTTCATAAAATAACTATTTTTGAAAACGTAGTTTGTGTCTGAAAGTAATGTACATTAATGTTAAGGAAAAAGTTTAATTGTAAAGACTTAAATTTTCTAATAAAAAAATCATAATATAAAATTAAATAAAAAGTTATTTTCCACCTAATGCAGATTTTACTGGTGTCACTGCGTACTTGTTTGTCTTAATTGTAATGTGTTTTACTTTTAAAGACAAACTACGTTTTCAAAAAGGTTATTTTAGGAAGTTACCTTATACAGCATCAAAAACAAATAAACTTTGCATCACATGTAACCAAATTTTAATAGCCCTATTTGGATTTTGTAGAAAAACACGCATTTAATATGGCAGGCTTTAAACAAAATATGTCTGGGATGAAGCATTGTCAAAACTAAGGTTTATATAGGTTGTGTTGAGTCTTATTTTGCTATGGTGCAATCTACAAAAAATGAGTACAAAATTTAAATTACCTTATACAGCTGGCTTATGCAATCTTTGAATCTCTTCTGGTCGTAGATTTCAACAAGTATCTTCGCTTATCTCAATCCTTGCAGCTCCGTCCAATAGTTGGATCTCCTGCTTTCTTCTTATTTCTTTAGTTCTGTCAGCATTATGCTGCTGCTGATTCCATAGAAAGGCTTGGGCCCCAGAAATGGTGTCTCAGCCCCTTTCCTCGCGAGCCTGTCTATTATTTTATTCCCGTCTATCCCAGTGTGTCCTTGTACTCATATGAAGGCGACTTTATTAGCCTTGAAGTCATCTAATTCCTCTAGACATTTCCAGACCATCTTGGAGCTGATAATTTAAGAGCTCAGCACACTGATGGGTGCTTGACTATCAGACATGTTGATAATATCTTGGCCGTGATAGCAAAATGTTGCGATGATATATAACCTCAAACATAGGCCAAAATCGCGTTTTTTGCACATTTAGGTGAGGATGTTTAAAAATCCGATGTGATGGTGCAGGATGATTGCTCCTATTCAATGTACAAATTTCACGTCATGCTATGTAATATTTAGACCACAATGAAATTTGTGTTTACATCAACATTAAAAATTTTTTTATTTGTACTGAGAATTAAAAGAATATAGTAGAAGATTATTCTGTTATTTAACTTTAATTTTTTTTTTGCAAAAAAAAATCAACAATATTGCAGATGCACAGTAAAAGATTATTGGCTTTATAAGGCGACGATTGAAGTAAATACTTAAGTAAGACGCTGCGAATCACGTTATGTCAGTGTGTTTTCTAAAATTTATTGTTTATAAAAGATTTAGTGCTCTTTTTTATATTATCCTAACCAAGCTATAATAGGGCTTTTTAAGTGGATGTTCAATGGAATCGAATTCTGCTGATTTAATTTTCTTCTTCTTAGCTAATTGTATCTATTATCGGACAATAGCCACCCTTAACTGCTGACATTATTATGTCGTGCGTTCCAGCTGATCCAGTGTAGTAAGCTTTCACGAGTTGATTCCAAAGAAAATATTGTAATTTTCTTATTATATTTGGGTTATGGATAAAAACTTTGTTTTAGACAAACTCGACATATTGAAGGTAAGAGACAATATCTATGCCTGGATCAAGAATTTTTTAGCAGGTAGGAAAATAAGGAAAATAATTGTGAGTTTACGAATTATATTTACAATATATATATATATATATATATATATATATATATATATATATATATATATATATATATATATATATATATATATATAACACTAATTGTTGTATCTCGCTGGGTAATTCTCGAATTACAAAATTTCCATTATTTATCAAGAATGTTTTCAAACGTATTTCACAGAGACAGGTCTTTTTGTATGCACATAACATCTGTATTGTTATTTCAAGTACTTGGCCAAGCGGAATTTTAAAATGTCCATTTTATATTATTAGAATTTGCTCCATAGTGCAATTCGACCGAACTTCTTATTAACTATTCTAAGACAGTCCATCTCAAAGCCACGACTATAAAACGAAACATATATGATTTCATTAAATTTGAAGTTTGATTATTTACTTCCTTGAAAAACTGATTTGACTTGTAATAAACACTTTAATTCCAAATGGCTCCTAAACCTGGTGGTTTATCGACTCAAATTAAGAATACCTTATATATTAGGGGTTTTTTGTTTCTAAAATGCTTTGTACTTTTCTTCAAACTATCAAAACAAAATAGATATGTGAAAAATAAAATTTGAATTTCTGATACATAATTTTTATAACAGAATGAATTTATTAAATGGAATTCCTGTGCCAAATATCAACTTGATAAGTATAACAGTTAGTAATAACAAAATTGATATCCCTGAAAATTTTAATGATCCTAATTTAATAACCAGATTTTTAGATCTTTTATATCCGATTCAAGGGCATGTAATAATGAATTTTTGAATTTTTATCTGTGAAAGATGATGAAATTCGTAATTTTAAAGTAGTAAGAGGGTTGAAAGTGGAAAAGATAATTTCTAAAATAATGTCTAGAGCGAAAAGTCACGATGGATTAAGTATTAATCTAGTAGAACCCTGCTGCCCTTTCATCCTGCCCTACCAGACACATGTACTGAATGCATATCTATTAAAATCTGTGTATCCAGAATGTTGAAATAGAGCTCTGATGGTACCATTGCCAGAAATTAATAGTCCCCGTAAATTTCCAGAAAAAATAATTAACAAACAACTTAGAGAGCACATAGGAGTTCATCGAATACTGCCTAAAACTCAATTTGAGCTTAGAAAGAACTACGGTTGTGTTTAATATCACTAATGATTTCAGGCGACTGATTCAGGGGAAATAATAGTCTTGATACTGCTAGACTTTTCGAAAAGGTTTGACCCCAGATCACCAGTTACTAATAGTAATACTTCACTATAACAGTCTTAGTGATCATGCCATTGCATTTTTTAAGTATTATCTGGACGGTCGAAAGCAGTGAGTTAAACTGGGTAGCAAGATGTCAGAAGAGCTACCCATAAATTCTGGTGACCGCTCTATTATAAGTTCTTTCTTATGTGCAGTCTACACTTTGTATTTACTAAGTACCTTGAGATGGTCCAAATCACATTGCTACGCGGATGGCACCTAAATATATTTGTCTTTTGAAAGAGAAGATCAATCAAGACTTTAAAACAATTCATTTGGTTTCATTACAGCATTCTTTGTATCTTAATCCGAAAAAATGATGTTTAATACTACTTAAAAAAAAACTGATGTAGAGAGTATTAAACATTTTATAAATATGAAGATTTATGATTCAGTTCTGCCTACTGAAGATACAGTATCTGGATGTTGTCTTTGACAGAGCAATACGATTTGATAGCACGTTTCTCAATGTATTCAGAAGGCTTATGTTAGATTAAAACTTCTTTACAGTTTCCGCCATGATTTGTTCATAACACTTAAGAATTTGTTCTGCGATGTAATATATGGAAACTGCTTGATAGCCATTCAAAAGCGAAGAATGCAAAAAGTGCAAAGCTCTTGTTTGCGATTAATTTATGGAGTTCGTAAATTTAAAATAAAATCTCTTAAGCTACTGGAAGAAGAGCAGGACATGGTTATATAAAACTTATTTTACCAGAAAATTCTATGTTATAGAAGCCCACAATATCTATAAAGACGAATCATTCTTAGACCCCACGTGCATTACGTCAATATTCGTTTTCGAGGAACGATAGCTCCGCCTCTGCACAAATCTTCTCTATTTGAACGCTCTTTTGCCTACAGTGTTACTACTCTCACACCTATAAAATTTAGATATGTTGTTTTTCAACGCGTATTTGATAAACAAATAAAAAAATTGTAGTTTCTCTTTTGTCTTCAGTTGTTTCTATTTAAAATAAAAATACAAAATTTATATCAGTGTATGTAAATTAACATTTATTTTTAAACAATGAATTAAAATAACTGAAAATCCTACGTTTCAAACTTTTGTCTAGAACATTTTTATCTAGCATATTTACTCAGTAATTGTTCCAATAATAACTTAGTTGCGCTCCAAAAGTCATGTCGATTCCATATCATAACTACATTGTCAGACGTAAAATTTACCATTCTTTTCATTTTTTGGAGTCAAAAATAAAACTTTACTTTTAGAAAAATAAAGTAACCTGGAATCATTACTAAAGTTGACCTAAACGTTAAAGTAAGTGTTATCTCTAATGTCCCTCTCTGACCTCTAGAACTAGTGTCAACAATATTTTTTTTAAATGCGTTACTATGAAGGGAACTCAGTGAAAGCGTCAGACCAGAACACTTGATATATATATATATATATATATATATATATATATATATATATATATATATATATATATATATATATATATATATATACTTCTGTTGAGTCTCAAACGTGTACCTAACTAAATTTAAATCGACGATCCATATCATACATTTAGGTCGCTTCATAAATCTGCGGACCTAAAAACTAATAATAGCTTTAAATTAAAAACATTTCCTACAAAAATAATTTGTAGCACTTTTGCTACCTACAGACTCATGTACCTGATACATTTCATGTGTTGCATTTTTACCACTCCCCTTTATTTTGATATAATTTGCTCTACAAACTACAAAAAATGTTTTTATTTTTCAAAATATTTGCTTCATTTTTTCTTTTTTTGATTTGTGTTAAAGTAATTTTGTCTTCTAAATTGTTACTAAATTATTATTGTCCATTAAAATTAAATTTTCTTTTGGTGATGTAACATGTTTAATACTCTAGGACCTGAAGAAAAGAGTTTTCAGAAACTCAACATAATAAGTCAGTTAAATCTAGCATTCCAAAGGATTTATTCTTTCATTAAAATTCGCTCTAGGAAAAAGAAATACAGGTGTAATGATAATATAATATCCCCGTTGCATTGTTAAAAAAATAATTTTTACAATGACAACACGTTGCGATAAAGTAACCGAAGACAGGTTAGCAACGGCCTTTGGCAACGCTGTCGATTTCCACCATTGGTGCATAATTAAATGTACGAAAACTAAATGTCTTAATTAAATAAATAAATTTATTTGCATTTTGGAAGATAAATATGGGAAGCATTTATATAAAATCACTTGCGAGTCTGTCTGTATGTTTTTATTAAAAATTTGTTAACACACATTTTACACATATCCACAAGTGTGATTGAGCTCAAATTTTGCAGGTATGTATAGTCCCGATGACAATACAATAATATAAGTGCGTCTGTCCGTCTGTCTGTCTGTATGTAATAAGATTTTGTTATATATTTTAAAGAATATTTCACTCGTCCGATTGGGCTGAAGAATGCTACGACATTTCAGTGTGTCTGTAAGATACATTTCACTCACTCCCATGCGGAATCTGTATATAATACACAAGTACGATAGAGCTGATAATTTTATGGTATTCGTAGTCCCGTTAACAATGGAATTTTGTGACGAAAACAAAACTTTGAATCAAAAATAAATTAAGGAGATGATTCAAAGTCAAGAAATACAAATAATTTTTGGAGCAGCGAAGAAAAATCATAATTTCATTTAAAGAAGAGTATCGTTGCTGGGAATTTTATTAGTTACTATGACTTTTCAGCTATTTTTGTTATAAAATAGCAAAGGCTGACATAAACAAATTTAGAAAAAAATCTAAATTTAAGAAATACAAAAAATATGCTGGAGCGACGATGGAAAAATCATTGTATAATGTAAAAGCAGAGCGTTGCTGGGAGTTTTAATACTTCAAAAAGAAGATAATATGTGCCTCAACATATCCATGTTATTATATAGCAAAAGCCGGCATAAACAATTTAAGGACGGGGATCCAAATTTAAGAAATACAAAAAATATATAGAAGCGACGATGAAAAAATCATTGTATAATGTAAAAAGTGAGCGTTGCTGGGAGTTTTATTACTTAAAAGGGGAGATACCACGTTGCTTAAGCTATTTTAGTCATAAAGAAAAAAAGGCCGACATAAAGAAGTTCAGAAAGGGGATTCTAATTTAAGAAATACAAGAAATATGTTGGCGCGACGATGAAAAAGTCATCGTATAATGTAAAAGGACAGCGTTGCTGGGAGTTTTATTACTCCAAAAAGAAGATAATATGTGCCTCAACATATCCATGTTATTATATAGCAAAAGCCGGCATAAACAATTTAAGGACGGGGATCCAAATTTAAGAAATACAAAAAATATATAGAAGAACGATGAAAGAATCATTGTATAATGTAAAAAGTGAGCGTTGCTGGGAGTTTTATTACTTCAAAAAGAAGATACTATGTGTCTCAAGATATCCACGTTATAAAATAGCAAAAGCCGACATAAAAAAATTCAGAAAGAAGATCCAAATTGAAGAAATACAAAAAATATGTAGAAGCGACGATGGAAAAATAATTGTATAATCAAAATACGGAGCGTTGCTGGGAGTTTTATTACTTATAAAGGGAGATTTTATGTCCGTTAAGCTACTAATGTTATAAAATGCAAAAAGCCGACATAAATAAATTCGGACGGAAGGTCTAAATTTAAGAAGCATAAAAAATATTCTGAAGTGAAGATGAAAAAATCATCGTATAATGTAAAAGGACAGCGTTGCTGGGAGTTTTATTACTTCAAAAAGAAGATACTATGTGCCTCAAGATATTCATGTTATTAAATAGCAAAAGCCGGCATGAACAATTTAAGGACGGGGATCCAAATTTTAGAAATACAAAAAATATATAGAAGCGACGATGAAAAAATAATTGTGTAATGTAAAAAGTGAGCGTTGCTGGGAGTTTTATTACTTAAAAAGGGAGATATCATGTTCTTTAAGCTATTTTAGTCATAAAGAAAAAAAGGCCGACATAAAGAAGTTCAGAAAGGGGATTCCAATTTAAGAAATACAAGAAATATGTTGGCGCGACGAAGAAAAAATCATCGTAATATGTAAAAGGACAGCGTTGCTGGGAGTTTTATTACTCCAAAAAGAAGGCAATATGTGCCTCAATATATTCATGTTATTATATAGCAAAAGCCGGCATAAACAATTTAAGGACGGGGATCCAAATTTAAGAAATACAAAAAATATATAGAAGCGACAATGAAAAAATCATTGTATAATGTAAAAACTGAGCGTTGCTGAGAGTTTCATTACTTAAAAGGGGAGATACTATGTTCTTTAAACTAATTTAGTCATCAAGTAAAAAAAGCCGACATAAAGACGTTCAGAAAGGGGATTCTAATTTAAGAAATACAAGAAATATGTTGCCGCGACGATGAAAAAATCATCGTATAATGTAAAAAGACAGCGTTGCTGGGAGTTTTATTACTTCAAAAAGAAGATACTATATGCCTCAAGATATTCATGTTATTATATAGCAAAAGCCGGCATGAACAATTTAAGGACGGGGATCCAAATTTTAGAAATACAAAAAATATATAGAAGCGACGATGAAAAAATCATTGTATAATGTAAAAAGTGAGCGTTGCTGGGAGTTTTATTACTTAGAAGGGGAGATACCATGTTTTTTAAGCTATTTTAGTCATAGAGAAAAAAAGGCCGACATACAGAAGTTCAGAAGGGGGATTCAAATTTAAGAAATACAAGAAATATGTTAGCGCGACGATGAAAAAATCATCGTATAATGTAAAAGGACAGCGTTGCTGGGAGTTTTATTTATTCAAAGGGAAGGTACTATGTGTCCTAAGATATTTAAGTTATAAAATAGCAAAAGCCGACATAAAAAAATTCAGAAAGAAGATCTAAATTTAAGAAATACAAAAAATATGTAGAAGCGACGATGGAAAAATAATTGTATAATAAAAAACGGGGCGTTGCTGGGAGTTTTATTACTCCAAAAAGAAGATAATATGTGCCTCAACATATCCATGTTATTATATAGCAAAAGCCGGCATAAACAATTTAAGGACGGGGATCCAAATTTAAGAAATACAAAAAATATATAGAAGAACGATGAAAAAATCATTGTATAATGTAAAAAGTGAGCGTTGCTGGGAGTTTTATTACTTCAAAAAGAAGATACTATGTGTCTCAATATATCCACGTTATAAAATAGCAAAAGCCGACATAAAAAAATTCAGAAAGAAGATCCAAATTTAAGAAATACAAAAAATATGTAGAAGCGACGATGGAAAAATAATTGTATAATCAAAATACGGAGCGTTGCTGGGAGTTTTATTACTTATAAAGGGAGATTTTATGTCCGTTAAGCTACTAATGTTATAAAATGCAAAAAGCCGACATAAATAAATTCGGACGGAAGGTCTAAATTTAAGAAGCATAAAAAATATTCTGAAGCGAAGATGAAAAAATCATCGTATAATGTAAAAGGACAGCGTTGCTGGGAGTTTTATTACTTCAAAAAGAAGATAATATGTGCCTCAACATATCCGTGTTATTATATAGCAAAAGCCGGCTTAAACAATTTAAGGACGGGGATCCAAATTTAAGAAATACAAAAAATATATAGAAGCGACGATGAAAAAATCATTGTATAATGTAAAAAGTGAGCGTTGCTGGGAGTTTTATTACTTAAAAGGGGAGATACCATGTTCTTTAAGCTATTTTAGTCATAGAGAAAAAAAGGCCGACATAAAGAAGTTCAGAAAGGGGATTCAAATTTAAGAAATACAAGAAATATGTTGGCGCGACGATGAATAAATCATCGTATAATGCAAAAGGACAGCGTTGCTGGGAGTTTTATTAATTCAAAGGGAAGGTACTATGTGTCCTAAGATATTTAAGTTATAAAATAGCAAAAGCCGGCATAAACAATTTAAGGACGGGGATCCAAATTTAAGAAATTAAAAAAATATATAGAAGCGACGATGAAAAAATCATTGTATAATGTAGAAAGTGAGCGTTGCTGGGAGTTTTATTACTTAAAAAGGGAGATATCATGTTCTTTAAGCTATTTTAGTCATAAAGAAAAAAAGGCCGACATAAAGAAGTTCAGAAAAGGGATTCCAATTTAAGAAATACAAGAAATATGTTGGCGCGACGAAGAAAAAATCATCATAATATGTAAAAGGACAGCGTTGCTGGGAGTTTTATTACTCCAAAAAGAAGATAATATGTGTCTCAACATATCCATGTTATTATATAGCAAAAGCCGGCATAAACAATTTAAGGACGGGGATCCAAATTTAAGAAATACCAAAAATATATAGAAGCGACGATGAAAAAATCATTGTATAATGTAAAAAGTCAGCGTTGCTGGGAGTTTTATTACTTAAAAGGGAAGATACTATGTTTCTTAAACTAATTTAGTCATAAAGAAAAAAAGGCCGACATAAAGAAGTTCAGAAAGGGGATTCCAATTTAAGAAATACAAGAAATATGTTGGCGCGACGAAGAAAAAATCATCGTATAATGTAAAAGGACAGCGTTGCTGGGAGTTTTATTACTTCAAAAAGAAGATACTATATGCCTCAAGATATTCATGTTATTATATAGCAAAAGCCGGCATGAACAATTTAAGGACGGGGATCCAAATTTAAGAAATACAAAAAATATATAGAAGCGACGATGAAAAAATCAATGTATAATGTAAAAAGTGAGCGTTGCTGGGAGTTTTATTACTTAAAAGGGGAGATACCATCTTGCTTAAGCTATTTTAGTCATAAAGAAAAAAAGGCCGACGTAAAGAAGTTCAGAAAGGGGATTCTAATTTAAGAAATACAAGAAATATGTTGGCGCGACGATGAAAAAATCATCGTATAATGTAAATGAACAGCGTTGCTGGGAGTTTTATTACTCCAAAAAGAAGACAATATGTGCCTCAACATATCCATGTTATTATATAGCAAAAGCCGGCATAAACAATTTAAGGACGGGGATCCAAATTTAAGAAATACAAAAAATATATAGAAGAACGATGAAAGAATCATTGTATAATGTAAAAAGTGAGCGTTGCTGGGAGTTTTATTACTTCAAAAAGAAGATACTATGTGTCTCAAGATATCCACGTTATAAAATAGCAAAAGCCGACATAAAAAAATTCAGAAAGAAGATCCAAATTTAAGAAATACAAAAAATATGTAGAAGCGACGATGGAAAAATAATTGTAAAATCAAAATACGGAGCGTTGCTGGGAGTTTTATTACTTATAAAGGGAGATTTTATGTCCGTTAAGCTACTAATGTTATAAAATGCAAAAAGCCGACATAAATAAATTCGGACGGAAGGTCTAAATTTAAGAAGCATAAAAAATATTCTGAAGCGAAGATGAAAAAATCATCGTATAATGTAAAAGGACAGCGTTGCTGGGAGTTTTATTACTTCAAAAAGAAGATACTATGTGCCTCAAGATATTCATGTTATTAAATAGCAAAAGCCGGCATGAACAATTTAAGGACGGGGATCCAAATTTTAGAAATACAAAAAATATATAGAAGCGACGATGAAAAAATAATTGTGTAATGTAAAAAGTGAGCGTTGCTGGGAGTTTTATTACTTAAAAAGGGAGATATCACGTTCTTTAAGCTATTTTAGTCATAAAGAAAAAAAGGCCGACATAAAGAAGTTCAGAAAGGGGATTCCAATTTAAGAAATACAAGAAATATGTTGGCGCGACGAAGAAAAAATCATCGTAATATGTAAAAGGACAGCGTTGCTGGGAGTTTTATTACTCCAAAAAGAAGACAATATGCGCCTCAACATATCCATGTTATTATATAGCAAAAGCCGGCATAAACAATTTAAGGACGGGGATCCAAATTTAAGAAATACAAAAAATATAGAGAAGCGACGATGAAAAAATCATTGTATAATGTAAAAAGTGAGCGTTGCTGGGAGTTTTATTACTTAAAAGGGGAGATACTATGTTCCTTAAACTAATTTAGTCATCAAGTAAAAAAAGCCGACATAAAGACGTTCAGAAAGGGGATTCTAATTTAAGAAATACTAGAAATATGTTGGCGCGACGATGAAAAAATCATCGTATAATGTAAAAGGACAGCGTTGCTGGGAGTTTTATTACTTCAAAAAGAAGATACTATATGCCTCAAAATATTCATGTTATTATATAGCAAAAGCCGGCATGAACAATTTAAGGACGGGGATCCAAATTTTAGAAATACAAAAAATATATAGAAGCGACGATGAAAAAATCATTGTATAATGTAAAAAGTGAGCGTTGCTGGGAGTTTTATTACTTAAAAGGGGAGATACCATGTTGCTTAAGCTATTTTAGTCATAAAGAAAAAAAGGCCGACATAAAGAAGTTCAGAAAGGGGATTCTAATTTAAGAAATACAAGAAATATGTTGGCGCGACGATGAAAAAATCATCGTATAATGTAAATGAATAGCGTTGCTGGGAGTTTTATTACTCCAAAAAGAAGACAATATGTGCCTCAACATAACCATGTTATTATATAGCAAAAGCCGGCATAAACAATCTAAGGACGGGGATCCAAATTTAAGAAATACAAAAAATATATAGAAGAACGATGAAAAAATCATTGTATAATGCAAAAAGTGAGCGTTGCTGGGAGTTTTATTACTTCAAAAAGAAGATACTATGTGTCTCAATATATCCACGTTATAAAATAGCAAAAGCCGATATAAAAAAATTCAGAAAGAAGATCCAAATTTAAGAAATACAAAAAATATGTAGAAGCGACGATGGAAAAATAATTGTATAATCGAAATACGGAGCGTTGCTGGGAGTTTTATTACTTATAAAGGGAGATTTTATGTCCGTTAAGCTACTAATGTTATAAAATGCAAAAAGCCGACATAAATAAATTCGGACGGAAGGTCTAAATTTAAGAAGCATAAAAAATATTCTGAAGCGAAGATGAAAAAATCATCGTATAATGTAAAAGGACAGCGTTGCTGGGAGTTTTATTACTTCAAAAAGAAGATAATATGTGCCTCAACATATCCGTGTTATTATATAGCAAAAGCCGGCATAAACAATTTAAGGACGGGGATCCAAATTTAAGAAATACAAAAAATATATAGAAGCGACGATGAAAAAATCATTGTATAATGTAAAAAGTGAGCGTTGCTGGGAGTTTTATTACTTAAAAGGGGAGATACCATGTTCTTTAAGCTATTTTAGTCATAGAGAGAAAAAGGCCGACATAAAGAAGTTCAGAAAGGGGATTCAAATTTAAGAAATACAAGAAATATGTTGGCGCGACGATGAATAAATCATCGTATAATGCAAAAGGACAGCGTTGCTGGGAGTTTTATTAATTCAAAGGGAAGGTACTATGTGTCCTAAGATATTTAAGTTATAAAATAGCAAAAGCCGGCATAAACAATTTAAGGACGGGGATCCAAATTTAAGAAATTAAAAAAATATATAGAAGCGACGATGAAAAAATCATTGTATAATGTAAAAAGTGAGCGTTGCTGGGAGTTTTATTACTTAAAAGGGGAGATACTATGTTCCTTAAACTAATTTAGTCATCAAGTAAAAAAAGCCGACATAAAGACGTTCAGAAAGGGGATTCTAATTTAAGAAATACTAGAAATATGTTGGCGCGACGATGAAAAAATCATCGTATAATGTAAAAGGACAGCGTTGCTGGGAGTTTTATTACTTCAAAAAGAAGATACTATGTGCCTCAAGATATTCATGTTATTAAATAGCAAAAGCCGGCATGAACAATTTAAGGACGGGGATCCAAATTTTAGAAATACAAAAAATATATAGAAGCGACGATGAAAAAATAATTGTGTAATGTAAAAAGTGAGCGTTGCTGGGAGTTTTATTACTTAAAAAGGGAGATATCATGTTCTTTAAGCTATTTTAGTCATAAAGAAAAAAAGGCCGACATAAAGAAGTTCAGAAAGGGGATTCCAATTTAAGAAATACAAGAAATATGTTGGCGCGACGAAGAAAAAATCATCGTAATATGTAAAAGGACAGCGTTGCTGGGAGTTTTATTACTCCAAAAAGAAGACAATATGCGCCTCAACATATCCATGTTATTATATAGCAAAAGCCGGCATAAACAATTTAAGGACGGGGATCCAAATTTAAGAAATACAAAAAATATAGAGAAGCGACGATGAAAAAATCATTGTATAATGTAAAAAGTGAGCGTTGCTGGGAGTTTTATTACTTAAAAGGGGAGATACTATGTTCCTTAAACTAATATAGTCATCAAGTAAAAAAAGCCGACATAAAGACGTTCAGAAAGGGGATTCTAATTTAAGAAATACTAGAAATATGTTGGCGCGACGATGAAAAAATCATCGTATAATGTAAAAGGACAGCATTGCTGGGAGTTTTATTACTTCAAAAAGAAGATACTATATGCCTCAAGATATTCATGTTATTATATAGCAAAAGCCGGCATGAACAATTTAAGGACGGGGATCCAAATTTTAGAAATACAAAAAATATATAGAAGCGACGATGAAAAAATCATTGTATAATGTAAAAAGTGAGCGTTGCTGGGAGTTTTATTACTTAAAAAGGGAGATACCATGTTGCTTAAGCTATTTTAGTCATAAAGAAAAAAAGGCCGACATAAAGAAGTTCAGAAAGGGGATTCTAATTTAAGAAATACAAGAAATATGTTGGCGCGACGATGAAAAAATCATCGTATAATGTAAATGAACAGCGTTGTTGGGAGTTTTATTACTCCAAAAAGAAGACAATATGTGCCTCAACATATCCATGTTATTATATAGCAAAAGCCGGCATAAACAATTTAAGGACGGGGATCCAAATTTAAGAAATACAAAAAATATATAGAAGAACGATGAAAAAATCATTGTATAATGTAAAAAGTGAGCGTTGCTGGGAGTTTTATTACTTCAAAAAGAAGATACTATGTGTCTCAATATATCCACGTTATAAAATAGCAAAAGCCGACATAAAAAAATTCAGAAAGAAGATCCAAATTTAAGAAATACAAAAAATATGTAGAAGCGACGATGGAAAAATGATTGTATAATCAAAATACGGAGCGTTGCTGGGAGTTTTATTACTTATAAAGGGAGATTTTATGTCCGTTAAGCTACTAATGTTATAAAATGCAAAAAGCCGACATAAATAAATTCGGACGGAAGGTCTAAATTTAAGAAGCATAAAAAATATTCTGAAGCGAAGATGAAAAAATCATCGTATAATGTAAAAGGACAGCGTTGCTGGGAGTTTTATTACTTCAAAAAGAAGATACTATGTGCCTCAAGATATTCATGTTTTTAAATAGCAAAAGCCGGCATGAACAATTTAAGGACGGGGATCCAAATTTTAGAAATACAAAAAATATATAGAAGCGACGATGAAAAAATAATTGTGTAATGTAAAAAGTGAGCGTTGCTGGGAGTTTTATTACTTAAAAAGGGAGATATCACGTTCTTTAAGCTATTTTAGTCATAAAGAAAAAAAGGCCGACATAAAGAAGTTCAGAAAGGGGATTCCAATTTAAGAAATACAAGAAATATGTTGGCGCGACGAAGAAAAAATCATCGTAATATGTAAAAGGACAGCGTTGCTGGGAGTTTTATTACTCCAAAAAGAAGACAATATGCGCCTCAACATATCCATGTTATTATATAGCAAAGGCCGGCATAAACAATTTAAGGACGGGGATCCAAATTTAAGAAATACAAAAAATATAGAGAAGCGACGATGAAAAAATCATTGTATAATGTAAAAAGTGAGCGTTGCTGGGAGTTTTATTACTTAAAAGGGGAGATACTATGTTCCTTAAACTAATTTAGTCATCAAGTAAAAAAAGCCGACATAAAGACGTTCAGAAAAGGGATTCTAATTTAAGAAATACAAGAAATATGTTGGCGCGACGATGAAAAAATCATCGTATAATGTAAAAGGACAGCGTTGCTGGGAGTTTTATTACTTCAAAAAGAAGATACTATATGCCTCAAGATATTCATGTTATTATATAGCAAAAGCCGGCATGAACAATTTAAGGACGGGGATCCAAATTTTAGAAATACAAAAAATATATAGAAGCGACGATGAAAAAATCATTGTATAATGTAAAAAGTGAGCGTTGCTGGGAGATTTATTACTTAAAAAGGGAGATATCATGTTCTTTAAGCTATTTTAGTCATAAAGAAAAAAAGGCCGACATAAAGAAGTTCAGAAAGGGGATTCCAATTTAAGAAATACAAGAAATATGTTGGCGCGACGAAGAAAAAATCATCGTAATATGTAAAAGGACAGCGTTGCTGGGAGTTTTATTACTCCAAAAAGAAGGCAATATGTGCCTCAATATATTCATGTTATTATATAGCAAAAGCCGGCATAAACAATTTAAGGACGGGGATCCAAATTTAAGAAATACAAAAAATATATAGAAGCGACAATGAAAAAATCATTGTATAATGTAAAAACTGAGCGTTGCTGAGAGTTTCATTACTTAAAAGGAGAGATACCATTTTCTTTAAGCTATTTTAGTCATAGAGAAAAAAAGCCGACATAAAGACGTTCAGAAAGTGGATTCTAATTTAAGAAATACAAGAAATATGTTGGCGCGACGATGAATAAATCATCGTATAATGCAAAAGGACAGCATTGCTGGGAGTTTTATTAATTCAAAAAGAAGAAACTATGTGCCTCAAGATATCCATGTTATAATATAGCAAAAGCCGGCATAAGGAAATTCGGACAGAAGGTCTAAATTTAAGAAGCATAAAAAATATTCTGAAGCGAAGATGAAAAAATCATCGTATAATGTAAAAGGCCAGCGTTGCTGGGAGTTTTATTACTTCAAAAAGAAGATATTATGTGCCTCAAGATATTCATGTTATTATATAGCAAAAGCCGGCATGAACAATTTAAGGACGGGGATCCAAATTTTAGAAATACAAAAAATACATAGAAGCGACGATGAAAAAATCATTGTGTAATGTAAAAGGATAGCGTTGCTGGGAGTTTTATTACTCCAAAAAGAAGATAATATTTGCCTCAATATATCCATGTTATTATATAGCAAAAGCCGGCATAAACAATTTAAGGACGGGGATCCAAATTTAAGAAATACAAAAAATATATAGAAGCGACGATGAAAAAATCATAGTTTTATTACTTCAAAAAGAAGAAACTATGGGCCTCAAGATATCCATGTTATAATATAGCAAAAGCCGGCATAAGGAAATTCAGAAAGAAGATCCAAATTTAAGAAATACACAAAATATGTAGAAGCGATGAAGAATAAATCATTGTATAATGTAAAAGAAGAGCGTTGCTGAAAGTTTTATTGTTTCAAAGAGAAGAGGCCATGTGTTTTAAGATATGTATGTTATAAAGTTGCAAAAGCCGGCATAAACAAATTCAGAAAGAAAATATAAATTGAAGAAATACAAATAATATGCTGAAGCGACGAACAAAAAATCATTGTATTACATTGAACGATTTTTTTGAATAAATTTACTGCTGAAAATGGGGGAAAATCCATATAATAAAAGAATAAAAGTGAATGTGGAAACGCGATATCATGGTCGGTGAGATAGAGGAACCAATTATAATTAATTTAAGCGAAGAGAGCTTCACTTAGTAATAAAATAAACCTCCTTCCGACGAATATGACAAGGATTATAATCCTTTTTAACTCTTCCCACATCCAAATATCTACTGTTATCCAACCAAAATAGTCTATTATTTTAGACCGGTATTGTTGATTATAAAATTTCTAACCCACTCCTATGAAAAATATATGTGTCTAGCAGATTTTGCCAGAAACACCGGACTAAAGAACACAGATAGTTTGCGAAGAAAAAAAGGTTAAAAAATGATTTATAACTCTGTCTAGTTCTTGAATAAACTATAGTATAAAAGGCAAAATCGGGTCTATTTTCCTGAACTCAAAGCTCTTGGGGGCAGGGGGCGATCGCCCCCAAAACCTGACAAAGGCCGACATAAACAAATTCATAATGAAGACCCAAATTAAAAATATATTTAAAAAAAATCGGTGCCATGATGCAAAATCATTGTTCCATGTAAAAGAAAGTAGCGTTGCTGACAGTTTTATTATTTAAAGAAGCAAATTATGATTATAATTTAATAAAGGCCGGCATAAATAAGTTGAGGAACAAGATCGAAATTAAAGATATAAAAGAAAATTTAAATCGACGATTGAAAGTGGTCGTTTCCTTGGCAAAAAGGAAAGTGTTGTTAAAGGTTTTAGATTTTGAAGATAAAGGCCATATATTTCCAAACATATTTTGGTTTTCATCCAACAAAAGCCGATATGAACAAATTGAGAAACCAGATCTAAACTCAAAAGATACATTTTTTTCCCACGATATAAAATCATTTTTCTATGTAAAGAAAAATACCGGAACTGGGAGTTTTATAAATTTGGAGTTGATACTATGCCTCTTACCCTATTTTTATTATTATGCCTTAAGGTACCTGTGTGAAGTTAGCAACGTTTCTCAGAAACGTTTCTGCCAGCAACGAGTATTTGGAAAGGGACATGTCAATTGCACCCACCATTTGAACAATAAATTTGAAAATAAGATTTGAAAGATCAAGTGCTTAATTCCTTGATATTCTAGTATATTTCACGATTATCTTGTACAGGATGAGCTGTAGACAACTAGCTCCAATCGACACACAATGAATGCACATACATTTTGCGCAAGGAAAACTGTAAATTTACAAGTTGAAAGTGCTTTTATATTGAAGAAAAAAAATGCCTTATATTAATTTTTAATCACCTGCAGGATATCAGACCCAAAATTAAAAGAGTCTGCAATGCACAGTTGGTTATTAAAGAAATATGCAATTTTTACAAGGAAAGCTTCGAGTCTACACCTCGGAAATATTTTTCAAAAACTACTACTATATTTACAAATAGAGAGTGAAATGTGCTTGCAACATACAGTAGGTCAATTTAGAAATTTGCAATTTTCACGAGGAAAGCGACGAGTCTACAATTTGGAAATATTTTTCTAGAAGCACTAACATTTGAAAGAAAATTACTCACCCTCTAAGAACGCTGAACAACCCGTACGAGTTAAGATAGAGAGTAAAATGTGCCAGCAACGAACACTGGGTTAATATAGAAATATACAATTTTTACAAGGAAAGCTGCGAGTCTACATCTTGGAAATATTTTTCTAAAACCACTACCATTTCAAAGAAAATAACTCACCCCATAGGAATGCTGAACAACCCGTACGAGTTAAGATAGAATGTAAAATGTGCCAGCAACGAACACTGCGTTAATATATGAAATATACAATTTTTACAAGGAAAGCTGCTAGTCTACATCTTGGAAATGTGTTTCGAAAACCACTACCAAATTGAAGAAAATAACTCACCCAATAAGAATTCTCAACAACCCGTACGAGTTAAGATAAAGAGTAAAATATGTTAGCAACGAAAATGGGTTAATCTAGAAATATGCAATTTCCACTCGCTGCTGGCACCTTTTACTCTCTATCTTAACTCGTACGGGTTGTTAAGAATTCTTATTGGGTGTGTTATTTTCTTCAATTTGGTAGAAATTTTTGAAAAATATTTCCAAGATGTAGACTCACAACTTTCCTTGTGAAAATTGTATATTTCCATAATAATCAACTATTAGTTGTTGGCACATTTTACTCTCTACCTTAACTCGTACGGGTTTTTGAGAATTTTTATAGGGTGAGTTATTTCCTTCAATTTAGTACTAGTTTTTAAAAAACATTTCCAAGAGGTAGACTCGCAGCTTTCCTTGTGGAAATTGCATATTTCTATATAAACCCACTTTTCGTTGCTAACACATTTTACTCTCTATCTTAACTCGTATGGGTTTTTGAGAATTCTTATAGGGTCGGTTATTTCCTTCAATATAGTAGTAGTTTTCAAATACATTTCCAAGATGTAGACTCGCAGCTTTCCTTGTAAAAATTGTATATTTCTATATTAACCCAGTGTTCGTTGCTGGCACATTTTACTCTCTATCCTAACTCGTACGGGTTGTTCAGAGTTCTTAGAGGGTGAGTTATTTTCTTTCAAATGGTAGTGCTTTTAGAAAAATATTTCCAAATTGTAGACTCGTCGCTTTCCTCGTGAAAATTGCAAATTTCTATATTGACCTACTGTATGTTGCAAGCATATTTCACTCTCTATCTTAACTCATACGGGTTGTTGAGGGATCTTATACGATGGGTTATCTATATAAATATAGTAGTAGTTTTTGAAAAATATTTCCGAGGTGTAGACTCGAACCTTTCCTTGTAAAAATTGCAAATTTCTTTAATGACCAACTGTGCATTGCAGACTCTTTAAATTTTGTGTCTGATATCCTGCAGGTGATTAAAAATTAATATAAAGTATTTTTTTTTTTGTTAAATATATAAGTACTTTCATCTTGTAAATTTACAGTTTTCCTTGCGCAAAATGTATGTGCATTCATTGTGTGTCGATTGGAACTAGTTGTCTACAGCTCATCCTTTTTTTTTAACTATACCACCCTGTACAAGATAATCGTGAAATATACTAGAATATCAAGGAATTAAGCACTTGATCTTTCAAATCTTATTTTATAATTTATTTTTCAAATGGTGGGGCAATTGACATGTTCCCTTCTAAAAATTCATTGCTGGCGGAAACGTTTCTGAGAAACTTAACACAGGTCCTTAAAGTTCAACATAAACAAATTCAGAAATCAGATCCAAACTGTAGAAATACTATAAAAATTTGTCTCTTATTGTATAAGAATCATCTTTTTATGTGAAGACCAACAGCGGTGCTGGAAGTTTTATTGCTTAATTAAAGAGCCAGTATGTCTTTAAACCAAGTTATATTAGTATATCTTAAAGATCGACATAAATAAATTGAGGAAATATACTGAAACTTGATAAAATGTAAACATTTTTGGCTCGACGATGCAGAATCATAATGTTATGTTAAAAAGATCAGCGTCGCTGGGAAATTAATTGTTTTAAAGTAATATTTTTCTAGGCATAATTTGGTTTTTATACTGTAAAAATATTTCCACAGGTAGAAAATTAATTGTCATAACTTTATTCTAATTATTTTCATTTAATATATATATATATATATATATATATATATATATATATATATAGTAAATGTAACTATGCATAATAATTTCAAAATGTTTAAATTTCTTATTGAAAAATTGGTTGGGGAGAGTGTACCTTTTTAAAACGACTTAGGAGGTGCTTCCATTGATGCGACTGAATGAAAAATGCCAAAACACATATTTATATGCAATTTAGAAGACCCATACGATACCTTACTCGATAGAGTACGCGAAAAAAAATAATTGTTCCCTACTTCTGACATAGGAAGAGGTATAATATATATTTTTTAATTTCAGCTCAATTCTGTTTATGGGGTTAATAGAATGCAGGTGTGTTTCCTACGGAAATGTTTGTTGCTGAAAATTTTATTATTTAAAAGTGTAGTTGTTATACCTCTGAATCTATTGTATTTATTAAGTAGAATATCCGACATTAAGTGAAATCTATGTGAACCTGCTATTTTGATTTAACACTAATAGGAAAACAAAAAATTTCAGGATTATTATATATATTTTATTTTTTTATATTTGGTTGACAGGTTAGTTAAAAAAAATGATTTTATTGTTTTTTAGTACAGATTAAAATTTCTATATCATGACAATGACGAAATATGTACGCTACCATACATCGAATTATGCTATAGCTCTTTTTATCTAGACCACAAGCAATGCGAGGCATAGCTATTTTATTAATTCGGTTTATTATGCAAAGCCTGCGCAAATCTGCTAGTGCTCTCCAAATATAAATATATTTCGGTTTGTCACGGGCCAGTTTTTTTGTAACAAGGTAAAAAATTTTGTGATTTTCCCAGTTTTTATTTG
This sequence comes from Diaprepes abbreviatus, assembly GCA_034092305.1. NCBI lineage: Eukaryota > Metazoa > Arthropoda > Insecta > Coleoptera > Curculionidae > Diaprepes > Diaprepes abbreviatus. The sequence goes on from JASJET010000011.1 coordinate 5,239,634, forward strand.
CACAATATCCCATTTTTTTTTGGATTGGAGAGATACCCTGCTTACCATATCTATGCCTAAAATAAGAATAAAATATTAGATACAGGAAAATTCCATTGTAGTTATGATTAAGCAAAAATTTACTAAACTGTTGACGTTCTGATACATTTACCATTTTGTAAATGGTGACCCACATTCAGCAAAGTCCTGTGGATGAATTCCTATTATATTACATATTTACCAAATATTGATAATTTGTGACATATCAGTTTTATTTTGAAATACTTTTAAAATTGATATAAAATTTACTTATAACCAACCTAAAAATTTTTGCAATGCCTTTGCTCATTTTGAAATCGGCCGAAACACAGTGTGCAAGGGAATACTCCTTGTCGAGTTCAAAAAGGTTTATATTCATTTCTTTAATATTTCCACATCGTATTGTTTTTTGACGAAATTTGCTCCAAAAATCTCTAAATTCATAGTTTATGCCTGACCTCTTGCTCCTAAAAATGGAAAAATATATTTTGTTAATTTTTTAACGGATTAATTTCAAATCAAAATAATATATTTAATTATATTAATTCGGATGAATACATACAACTTAATACTTACATCTTTAAAAATCACAACACTACGCTTCTGACTACTCACGCCACTTTCAATTGCAGAAAAACTTATTTGCGGCTTATTTCATCTATTATTAATACGCTCTTCCAGTAACGTCCATGTTACTAGGGCGGTACACCCTTTGATATCAACATTTACTGTTTTGCCGACAGTCGGTCCATTTGGATGTTTTTATGACTATAAAGTTCACAATTTTCTTTTAAATATAAATATACATATAGGTGAAATTAAGGCGAATTATTCACATTAAAAATTTTTTAAACCCCGGCAGGACAATCGTTAGCTAAGTAAAATGACGATCGATAAAAATGGCAATGTTATTAGTAACTAATTTCTTTAAAAAGTATCTTTTAAAAAATATAATATCTTCTTTTAGAATTACGGTTATGTAGGGTATTTCAAATAAGTAATGTACATACGTTTTTAGGATCTCCGAAACCATAGGAGATAGTAATTAATTAGAGAGAGTTTTAGAAAATTTTATAGGTAATTTAATAATGCTTAAGGAGGGGTTTTAGCTGCTTAGGTTTTTCAAATCTTTTGAATAAATTGATATGTTTCATATTAAAAGATTTCCATAATAACTTTTTACGCCGATGCTCTTCTTTATTAAATTTCAGTTACATTTCGGTTTTCTGGAACTATTATCCACTACTTTTTAACAGTGGGCGTTATATTCAATTTTACCTCTCCCCAATATTAAATAATAAAAAAAATATGATTTTTCGAAGAACTAGCCGACATCTCACAATTAAACACCAGCAAATATTATTAATTTTGTTATTATATTATTAAATTGAATAATTAAAATTGATTCTGCATGTAAAATATACAAAAAAATGGCATTTTCTTGTTAAATAAATAATATTCTGTAGTGTTATATTGTTTGATTTATAGAAAGCTCTTTTTTATTCCCACGATTATATATAATTTGTGTTGCTGCGTAAGATAATCATTGATACGGTAAACATATTTTTAAGTTAATATAATTTAATATAGCACCAATAAGGAAAAAACACGTTAAAAATAGATTAAGAAAATCGAAATAATGTGAGAGGAATCTGACTAAAGACGTCTGCCTCAAAAATTGGTTTAGAATTATTTTTGAATTGTTAAAAATTGTCCTAAATAAATAATTTACAATTATTTTTGGAAATTTTCTTATAATGTCTTAAAAATGTAACGAGCAAGAGCTGCATACAAGCCTTATTTTTCTATTTAACCATTGGCCTATCGCAATATATTTACCATTAGTTTAAAAATTATTTAATTTAAAAATTTCAAAATTTTAAATTATGCTTATAAAATTAAAGACGATGGGCGTCCAGTGTGATCGTTCGAAACTTATGCCATAGAAACAGCAACAGTTAAACAGAAAATCTGCTTGAGATATGTCGATGATGCTTTTAACGTAGGGAAGCGTAATGATCAAAACATAAATTTCTTGACACATCTAAATTCTATTCGACATAAAATTAGGCTTACCATGAAAAAAGAGATAAAATGTCAATTTCCCTTCCTCAATGTCATGGACCAACTGTTCAAACGAAATTATTGATACCCTAATTAGATAACACATAGCAGACATCTGAGTTATGGACCTAATCATTCTGTTGTAAGAAAAGGATGAATTAAACGCGACCTTTATAATCGCACACTATCTATACGTAACAATGCAGATTCACTTGAAAAAGATATAGCTCACATTAAAACAGAATGGTTATCCACTAAAAATAATTAACGATATTATAACTAACCTTAGAACAAAGAGCACTGGACAGCAAGAGTCACATTTCTGCTTCACAATTCAATATATTAATGGAACATCGGAGAAAATAAGATGAATTGAAAGCAATTACAACATAAAAACACCGATAAGAAATGATTTGTTTACAAAGTTCCATGTAATTGTGTATTAGAGAAACCAAGTGTCCACTAGAAGGTGGAATTACGAAACATAAAACTCACACACAAAAAGAGATAACGTTGAGATACAATTATTTTTCCATCGTCGCTTCTACATATTTTTTGTATTTCTTAAATTTGGATCTTCTTTCTGAATTTTTTTATGTCGGCTTTTGCTATTTTATAACGTGGATATCCTGAGACACATAGTATCTTCTTTTTGAAGTAATAAAACTCCCAACAACGCTGTCCTTTTACATTATACGATAATTTTTTCATCGTCGCGCCAACATATTTCTTGTATTTCTTAAATTAGAATCCCCTTTCTGAACGTCTTTATGTCGGCTTTTTTTACTTGATGACTAAATTAGTTTTAGGAACATAGTTACTCCCCTTTAAGGTAATAAAACTCCCAGCAACGCTCACTTTCTACATTATACAATGATTTTTTCATCGTCGCTTCTAAATATTTTTTTAATTTCTTAAATTTGGATCCCCGTCCTTAAATTGTTTATGCCGGCTTTTGCTATATAATAACACGGATATGTTGAGGCACATATTATCTTCTTTTTGAAGTAATAAAACTCTCAGCAACGCTGTCCTTTTATATTATACGATGATTTATTCATCGTCGCGCCAACATATTTCTTGTATTTCTTAAATTAGAATCCCCTTTCTGAACTTCTTTATGTCGGCCTTTTTTTCTCTATGACTAAAATAGCTTAAAGAACATGGTATCTCCCCTTTTAAGTAATAAAACTCCCAGCAACGCTCACTTTTTACATTATACAATGATTTTTTCATCGTCGCTTCTATATATTTTTGGTATTTCTTAAATTTGGATCCCCGTCCTTAAATTGTTTATGCCGGCTTTTGCTATATAATAACATGGATATGTTGAGGCACATATTATCTTCTTTTTGGAGTAATAAAACTCCCAGCAACGCTGTCCTTTTACATATTACGATGATTTTTTCTTCGTCGCGCCAACATATTTCTTGTATTTCTTAAATTGGAATCCCCTTTCTGAACTTCTTTATGTCGGCCTTTTTTTCTTTATGACTAAAATAGCTTAAAGAACATGATATCTCCCTTTTTAAGTAATAAAACTCCCAGCAACGCTCACTTTCTACATTATACAATGATTTTTTCATCGTCGCTTCTATATATTTTTTTAATTTCTTAAATTTGGATCCCCGTCCTTAAATTGTTTATGCCGGCTTTTGCTATTTTATAACTTAAATATCTTAGGACACATAGTACCTTCCCTTTGAATTAATAAAACTCCCAGCAACGCTGTCCTTTTGCATTATACGATGATTTATTCATCGTCGCGCCAACATATTTCTTGTATTTCTTAAATTTGAATCCCCTTTCTGAACTTCTTTATGTCGGCCTTTTTTTCTCTATGACTAAAATAGCTTAAAGAACATGGTATCTCCCCTTTTTAAGTAATAAAACTCCCAGCAACGCTCACTTTTTACATTATACAATGATTTTTTCATCGTCGCTTCTATATATTTTTTGTATTTCTTAAATTTGGATCCCCGTCCTTAAATTGTTTATGCCGGCTTTTGCTATATAATAACACGGATATGTTGAGGCACATATTATCTACTTTTTGAAGTAATAAAACTCCCAGCAACGCTGTCCTTTTACATTATACGATGATTTTTTCATCTTCGCTTCAGAATATTTTTTATGCTTCTTAAATTTAGACCTTCCGTCCGAATTTATTTATGTCGGCTTTTTTCATTTTATAACATTAGTAGCTTAACGGACATAAAATCTACCTTTATAAGTAATAAAACTCCCAGCAACGCTCCGTATTTTGATTATACAATTATTTTTCCATCGTCGCTTCTACATATTTTTTGTATTTCTTAAATTTGGATCTTCTTTCTGAATTTTTTTATGTCGGCTTTTGCTATTTTATAACGTGGATATCTTGAGACACATAGTATCTTCTTTTTGAAGTAATAAAACTCCCAGCAACGCTCACTTTTTACATTATACAATGATTTTTTCATCGTTCTTCTATATATTTTTTGTATTTCTTAAATTTGGATCCCCGTCCTTAAATTGTTTATGCCGGCTTTTGCTATATAATAACATGGATATGTTGAGGCACTTATTATCTTCTTTTTGGAGTAATAAAACTCCCAGCAACGCCCCGTTTTTTGATTATACAATTATTTTTCCATCGTCGCTTCTACATATTTTTTGTATTTCTTAAATTTAGATCTTCTTTCTGAATTTTTTTATGTCGGCTTTTGCTATTTTATAACTTAAATATCTTAGGACACATAGTACCTTCCCTTTGAATTAATAAAACTCCCAGCAACGCTGTCCTTTTACATTATACGATGATTTTTTCATCGTCGCGCTAACATATTTCTTGTATTTCTTAAATTTGAATCCCCTTTCTGAACTTCTTTATGTCGGCCTTTTTTTCTCTATGACTAAAATAGCTTAAAAAACATGGTATCTCCCCTTCTAAGTAATAAAACTCCCAGCAACGCTCACTTTTTACATTATACAATGATTTTTTCATCGTCGCTTCTATATATTTTTGGTATTTCTTAAATTTGGATCCCCGTCCTTAAATTGTTTATGCCGGCTTTTGCTATATAATAACATGGATATGTTGAGGCACATATTATCTTCTTTTTGGAGTAATAAAACTCCCAGCAACGCTGTCCTTTTACATATTACGATGATTTTTTCTTCGTCGCGCCAACATATTTCTTGTATTTCTTAAATTGGAATCCCCTTTCTGAACTTCTTTATGTCGGCCTTTTTTTCTTTATGACTAAAATAGCTTAAAGAACATGATATCTCCCTTTTTAAGTAATAAAACTCCCAGCAACGCTCACTTTCTACATTATACAATGATTTTTTCATCGTCGCTTCTATATATTTTTTTAATTTCTTAAATTTGGATCCCCGTCCTTAAATTGTTTATGCCGGCTTTTGCTATTTTATAACTTAAATATCTTAGGACACATAGTACCTTCCCTTTGAATTAATAAAACTCCCAGCAACGCTGTCCTTTTGCATTATACGATGATTTATTCATCGTCGCGCCAACATATTTCTTGTATTTCTTAAATTTGAATCCCCTTTCTGAACTTCTTTATGTCGGCCTTTTTTTCTCTATGACTAAAATAGCTTAAAGAACATGGTATCTCCCCTTTTAAGTAATAAAACTCCCAGCAACGCTCACTTTTTACATTATACAATGATTTTTTCATCGTCGCTTCTATATATTTTTTGTATTTCTTAAATTTGGATCCCCGTCCTTAAATTGTTTATGCCGGCTTTTGCTATATAATAACACGGATATGTTGAGGCACATATTATCTACTTTTTGAAGTAATAAAACTACCAGCAACGCTGTCCTTTTACATTATACGATGATTTTTTCATCTTCGCTTCAGAATATTTTTTATGCTTCTTAAATTTAGACCTTCCGTCCGAATTTATTTATGTCGGCTTTTTTCATTTTATAACATTAGTAGCTTAACGGACATAAAATCTCCCTTTATAAGTAATAAAACTCCCAGCAACGCTCCGTATTTTGATTATACAATTATTTTTCCATCGTCGCTTCTACATATTTTTTGTATTTCTTAAATTTGGATCTTCTTTCTGAATTTTTTTATGTCGGCTTTTGCTATTTTATAACGTGGATATCTTGAGACACATAGTATCTTCTTTTTGAAGTAATAAAACTCCCAGCAACGCTCACTTTTTACATTATACAATGATTTTTTCATCGTTCTTCTATATATTTTTTGTATTTCTTAAATTTGGATCCCCGTCCTTAAATTGTTTATGCCGGCTTTTGCTATATAATAACATGGATATGTTGAGGCACTTATTATCTTCTTTTTGGAGTAATAAAACTCCCAGCAACGCCCCGTTTTTTGATTATACAATTATTTTTCCATCGTCGCTTCTACATATTTTTTGTATTTCTTAAATTTAGATCTTCTTTCTGAATTTTTTTATGTCGGCTTTTGCTATTTTATAACTTAAATATCTTAGGACACATAGTACCTTCCCTTTGAATTAATAAAACTCCCAGCAACGCTGTCCTTTTACATTATACGATGATTTTTTCATCGTCGCGCTAACATATTTCTTGTATTTCTTAAATTTGAATCCCCTTTCTGAACTTCTTTATGTCGGCCTTTTTTTCTCTATGACTAAAATAGCTTAAAAAACATGGTATCTCCCCTTCTAAGTAATAAAACTCCCAGCAACGCTCACTTTTTACATTATACAATGATTTTTTCATCGTCGCTTCTATATATTTTTGGTATTTCTTAAATTTGGATCCCCGTCCTTAAATTGTTTATGCCGGCTTTTGCTATATAATAACATGGATATGTTGAGGCACATATTATCTTCTTTTTGGAGTAATAAAACTCCCAGCAACGCTGTCCTTTTACATATTACGATGATTTTTCTTCGTCGCGCCAACATATTTCTTGTATTTCTTAAATTGGAATCCCCTTTCTGAACTTCTTTATGTCGGCCTTTTTTTCTTTATGACTAAAATAGCTTAAAGAACATGATATCTCCCTTTTTAAGTAATAAAACTCCCAGCAACGCTCACTTTCTACATTATACAATGATTTTTTCATCGTCGCTTCTATATATTTTTTTAATTTCTTAAATTTGGATCCCCGTCCTTAAATTGTTTATGCCGGCTTTTGCTATTTTATAACTTAAATATCTTAGGACACATAGTACCTTCCCTTTGAATTAATAAAACTCCCAGCAACGCTGTCCTTTTGCATTATACGATGATTTATTCATCGTCGCGCCAACATATTTCTTGTATTTCTTAAATTTGAATCCCCTTTCTGAACTTCTTTATGTCGGCCTTTTTTTCTCTATGACTAAAATAGCTTAAAGAACATGGTATCTCCCCTTTTAAGTAATAAAACTCCCAGCAACGCTCACTTTTTACATTATACAATGATTTTTTCATCGTCGCTTCTATATATTTTTTGTATTTCTTAAATTTGGATCCCCGTCCTTAAATTGTTTATGCCGGCTTTTGCTATATAATAACACGGATATGTTGAGGCACATATTATCTTCTTTTTGAAGTAATAAAACTCCCAGCAACGCTGTCCTTTTACATTATACGATGATTTTTTCATCTTCGCTTCAGAATATTTTTTATGCTTCTTAAATTTAGACCTTCCGTCCGAATTTATTTATGTCGGCTTTTGCTATTTTATAACATTAGTAGCTTAACGGACATAAAATCTCCCTTTATAAGTAATAAAACTCCCAGCAACGCTCCGTATTTTGATTATACAATTATTTTTCCATCGTCGCTTCTACATATTTTTTGTATTTCTTAAATTTGGATCTTCTTTCTGAATTTTTTTATGTCGGCTTTTGCTATTTTATAACGTGGATATATTGAGACACATAGTATCTTCTTTTTGAAGTAATAAAACTCCCAGCAACGCTCACTTTTTACATTATACAATGATTTTTTCATCGTTCTTCTATATATTTTTTGTATTTCTTAAATTTGGATCCCCGTCCTTAAATTGTTTATGCCGGCTTTTGCTATATAATAACATGGATATGTTGAGGCACATATTATCTTCTTTTTGGAGTAATAAAACTCCCAGCAACGCCCCGTTTTTTATTATACAATTATTTTTCCATCGTCGCTTCTACATATTTTTTGTATTTCTTAAATTTAGATCTTCTTTCTGAATTTTTTTATGTCGGTTTTGCTATTTTATAACTTAAATATCTTAGGACACATAGTACCTTCCCTTTGAATAAATAAAACTCCCAGCAACGCTGTCCTTTTACATTATACGATGATTTTTTCATCGTCGCGCTAACATATTTCTTGTATTTCTTAAATTTGAATCCCCCTTCTGAACTTCTGTATGTCGGCCTTTTTTTCTCTATGACTAAAATAGCTTAAAAAACATGGTATCTCCCCTTCTAAGTAATAAAACTCCCAGCAACGCTCACTTTTTACATTATACAATGATTTTTTCATCGTCGCTTCTATATATTTTTTGTATTTCTAAAATTTGGATCCTCGTCCTTAAATTGTTCATGCCGGCTTTTGCTATATAATAACATGAATATCTTGAGGCATATAGTATCTTCTTTTTGAAGTAATAAAACTCCCAGCAACGCTGTCCTTTTACATTATACGGTGATTTTTTCATCGTCGCGCCAACATATTTCTTGTATTTCTTAAATTAGAATCCCCTTTCTGAACGTCTTTATGTCGGCTTTTTTTACTTGATGACTAAATTAGTTTAAGGAACATAGTGTCTCCCCTTTTAAGTAATGAAACTCTCAGCAACGCTCAGTTTTTACATTATACAATGATTTTTTCATTGTCGCTTCTATATATTTTTTGTATTTCTTAAATTTGGATCCCCGTCCTTAAATTGTTTATGCCGGCTTTTGCTATATAATAACATGGATATATTGAGGCACATATTGCCTTCTTTTTGGAGTAATAAAACTCCCAGCAACGCTGTCCTTTTACATATTACGATGATTTTTTCTTCGTCGCGCCAACATATTTCTTGTATTTCTTAAATTGGAATCCCCTTTCTGAACTTCTTTATGTCGGCCTTTTTTTCTCTATGACTAAAATAGCTTAAAAAACATGGTATCTCCCCTTCTAAGTAATAAAACTCCCAGCAACGCTCACTTTTTACATTATACAATGATTTTTTCATCGTCGCTTCTATATATTTTTGGTATTTCTTAAATTTGGATCCCCGTCCTTAAATTGTTTATGCCGGCTTTTGCTATATAATAACATGGATATGTTGAGGCACATATTATCTTCTTTTTGGAGTAATAAAACTCCCAGCAACGCTGTCCTTTTACATATTACGATGATTTTTTCTTCGTCGCGCCAACATATTTCTTGTATTTCTTAAATTGGAATCCCCTTTCTGAACTTCTTTATGTCGGCCTTTTTTTCTTTATGACTAAAATAGCTTAAAGAACATGATATCTCCCTTTTTAAGTAATAAAACTCCCAGCAACGCTCACTTTCTACATTATACAATGATTTTTTCATCGTCGCTTCTATATATTTTTTTAATTTCTTAAATTTGGATCCCCGTCCTTAAATTGTTTATGCCGGCTTTTGCTATTTTATAACTTAAATATCTTAGGACACATAGTACCTTCCCTTTGAATTAATAAAACTCCCAGCAACGCTGTCCTTTTGCATTATACGATGATTTATTCATCGTCGCGCCAACATATTTCTTGTATTTCTTAAATTTGAATCCCCTTTCTGAACTTCTTTATGTCGGCCTTTTTTTCTCTATGACTAAAATAGCTTAAAGAACATGGTATCTCCCCTTTTAAGTAATAAAACTCCCAGCAACGCTCACTTTTTACATTATACAATGATTTTTTCATCGTCGCTTCTATATATTTTTTGTATTTCTTAAATTTGGATCCCCGTCCTTAAATTGTTTATGCCGGCTTTTGCTATATAATAACACGGATATGTTGAGGCACATATTATCTTCTTTTTGAAGTAATAAAACTCCCAGCAACGCTGCCCTTTTACATTATACGATGATTTTTTCATCTTCGCTTCAGAATATTTTTTATGCTTCTTAAATTTAGACCTTCCGTCCGAATTTATTTATGTCGGCTTTTGCTATTTTATAACATTAGTAGCTTAACGGACATAAAATCTCCCTTTATAAGTAATAAAACTCCCAGCAACGCTCCGTATTTTGATTATACAATTATTTTTCCATCGTCGCTTCTACATATTTTTTGTATTTCTTAAATTTGGATCTTCTTTCTGAATTTTTTTATGTCGGCTTTTGCTATTTTATAACGTGGATATATTGAGACACATAGTATCTTCTTTTTGAAGTAATAAAACTCCCAGCAACGCTCACTTTTTACATTATACAATGATTTTTTCATCGTTCTTCTATATATTTTTTGTATTTCTTAAATTTGGATCCCCGTTCTTAAATTGTTTATGCCGGCTTTTGCTATATAATAACATGGATATGTTGAGGCACATATTATCTTCTTTTTGGAGTAATAAAACTCCCAGCAACGCCCCGTTTTTTATTATACAATTATTTTTCCATCGTCGCTTCTACATATTTTTTGTATTTCTTAAATTTAGATCTTCTTTCTGAATTTTTTTATGTCGGCTTTTGCTATTTTATAACTTAAATATCTTAGGACACATAGTACCTTCCCTTTGAATAAATAAAACTCCCAGCAACGCTGTCCTTTTACATTATACGATGATTTTTTCATCGTCGCGCTAACATATTTCTTGTATTTCTTAAATTTGAATCCCCCTTCTGAACTTCTTTATGTCGGCCTTTTTTTCTCTATGACTAAAATAGCTTAAAAAACATGGTATCTCCCCTTCTAAGTAATAAAACTCCCAGCAACGCTCACTTTTTACATTATACAATGATTTTTTCATCGTCGCTTCTATATATTTTTTGTATTTCTTAAATTTGGATCCCCGTCCTTAAATTGTTTATGCCGGCTTTTGCTATATAATAACACGGATATGTTGAGGCACATATTATCTTCTTTTTGAAGTAATAAAACTCCCAGCAACGCTGTCCTTTTACATTATACGATGATTTTTTCATCTTCGCTTCAGAATATTTTTTATGCTTCTTAAATTTAGACCTTCCGTCCGAATTTATTTATGTCGGCTTTTGCTATTTTATAACATTAGTAGCTTAACGGACATAAAATCTCCCTTTATAAGTAATAAAACTCCCAGCAACGCTCCGTATTTTGATTATACAATTATTTTTCCATCGTCGCTTCTACATATTTTTTGTATTTCTTAAATTTGGATCTTCTTTCTGAATTTTTTTATGTCGGCTTTTGCTATTTTATAACGTGGATATATTGAGACACATAGTATCTTCTTTTTGAAGTAATAAAACTCCCAGCAACGCTCACTTTTTACATTATACAATGATTTTTTCATCGTTCTTCTATATATTTTTTGTATTTCTTAAATTTGGATCCCCGTCCTTAAATTGTTTATGCCGGCTTTTGCTATATAATAACATGGATATGTTGAGGCACATATTATCTTCTTTTTGGAGTAATAAAACTCCCAGCAACGCCCCGTTTTTTATTATACAATTATTTTTCCATCGTCGCTTCTACATATTTTTTGTATTTCTTAAATTTAGATCTTCTTTCTGAATTTTTTTATGTCGGCTTTTGCTATTTTATAACTTAAATATCTTAGGACACATAGTACCTTCCCTTTGAATAAATAAAACTCCCAGCAACGCTGTCCTTTTACATTATACGATGATTTTTTCATCGTCGCGCTAACATATTTCTTGTATTTCTTAAATTTGAATCCCCCTTCTGAACTTCTGTATGTCGGCCTTTTTTTCTCTATGACTAAAATAGCTTAAAAAACATGGTATCTCCCCTTCTAAGTAATAAAACTCCCAGCAACGCTCACTTTTTACATTATACAATGATTTTTTCATCGTCGCTTCTATATATTTTTTGTATTTCTAAAATTTGGATCCCCGTCCTTAAATTGTTCATGCCGGCTTTTGCTATATAATAACATGAATATCTTGAGGCATATAGTATCTTCTTTTTGAAGTAATAAAACTCCCAGCAACGCTGTCCTTTTACATTATACGATGATTTTTTCATCGTCGCGCCAACATATTTCTTGTATTTCTTAAATTAGAATCCCCTTTCTGAACGTCTTTATGTCGGCTTTTTTTACTTGATGACTAAATTAGTTTAAGGAACATAGTGTCTCCCCTTTTAAGTAATGAAACTCTCAGCAACGCTCAGTTTTTACATTATACAATGATTTTTTCATTGTCGCTTCTATATATTTTTTGTATTTCTTAAATTTGGATCCCCGTCCTTAAATTGTTTATGCCGGCTTTTGCTATATAATAACATGGATATATTGAGGCACATATTGCCTTCTTTTTGGAGTAATAAAACTCCCAGCAACGCTGTCCTTTTACATATTACGATGATTTTTTCTTCGTCGCGCCAACATATTTCTTGTATTTCTTAAATTGGAATCCCCTTTCTGAACTTCTTTATGTCGGCCTTTTTTTCTCTATGACTAAAATAGCTTAAAAAACATGGTATCTCCCCTTCTAAGTAATAAAACTCCCAGCAACGCTCACTTTTTACATTATACAATGATTTTTTTCATCGTCGCTTCTATATATTTTTGGTATTTCTTAAATTTGGATCCCCGTCCTTAAATTGTTTATGCCGGCTTTTGCTATATAATAACATGGATATGTTGAGGCACATATTATCTTCTTTTTGGAGTAATAAAACTCCCAGCAACGCTGTCCTTTTACATATTACGATGATTTTTTCTTCGTCGCGCCAACATATTTCTTGTATTTCTTAAATTGGAATCCCCTTTCTGAACTTCTTTATGTCGGCCTTTTTTTCTTTATGACTAAAATAGCTTAAAGAACATGATATCTCCCTTTTTAAGTAATAAAACTCCCAGCAACGCTCACTTTCTACATTATACAATGATTTTTTCATCGTCGCTTCTATATATTTTTTTAATTTCTTAAATTTGGATCCCCGTCCTTAAATTGTTTATGCCGGCTTTTGCTATTTTATAACTTAAATATCTTAGGACACATAGTACCTTCCCTTTGAATTAATAAAACTCCCAGCAACGCTGTCCTTTTGCATTATACGATGATTTATTCATCGTCGCGCCAACATATTTCTTGTATTTCTTAAATTTGAATCCCCTTTCTGAACTTCTTTATGTCGGCCTTTTTTTCTCTATGACTAAAATAGCTTAAAGAACATGGTATCTCCCCTTTTAAGTAATAAAACTCCCAGCAACGCTCACTTTTTACATTATACAATGATTTTTTCATCGTCGCTTCTATATATTTTTTGTATTTCTTAAATTTGGATCCCCGTCCTTAAATTGTTTATGCCGGCTTTTGCTATATAATAACACGGATATGTTGAGGCACATATTATCTTCTTTTTGAAGTAATAAAACTCCCAGCAACGCTGCCCTTTTACATTATACGATGATTTTTTCATCTTCGCTTCAGAATATTTTTTATGCTTCTTAAATTTAGACCTTCCGTCCGAATTTATTTATGTCGGCTTTTGCTATTTTATAACATTAGTAGCTTAACGGACATAAAATCTCCCTTTATAAGTAATAAAACTCCCAGCAACGCTCCGTATTTTGATTATACAATTATTTTTCCTTCGTCGCTTCTACATATTTTTTGTATTTCTTAAATTTGGATCTTCTTTCTGAATTTTTTTATGTCGGCTTTTGCTATTTTATAACGTGGATATATTGAGACACATAGTATCTTCTTTTTGAAGTAATAAAACTCCCAGCAACGCTCACTTTTTACATTATACAATGATTTTTTCATCGTTCTTCTATATATTTTTTGTATTTCTTAAATTTGGATCCCCGTTCTTAAATTGTTTATGCCGGCTTTTGCTATATAATAACATGGATATGTTGAGGCACATATTATCTTCTTTTTGGAGTAATAAAACTCCCAGCAACGCCCCGTTTTTTATTATACAATTATTTTTTCCATCGTCGCTTCTACATATTTTTTGTATTTCTTAAATTTAGATCTTCTTTCTGAATTTTTTTATGTCGGCTTTTGCTATTTTATAACTTAAATATCTTAGGACACATAGTACCTTCCCTTTGAATAAATAAAACTCCCAGCAACGCTGTCCTTTTACATTATACGATGATTTTTTCATCGTCGCGCTAACATATTTCTTGTATTTCTTAAATTTGAATCCCCCTTCTGAACTTCTGTATGTCGGCCTTTTTTTTCTCTATGACTAAAATAGCTTAAAAAACATGGTATCTCCCCTTCTAAGTAATAAAACTCCAGCAACGCTCACTTTTTACATTATACAATGATTTTTTTCATCGTCGCTTCTATATATTTTTTGTATTTCTAAAATTTGGATCCCCGTCCTTAAATTGTTCATGCCGGCTTTTGCTATATAATAACATGAATATCTTGAGGCATATAGTATCTTCTTTTTGAAGTAATAAAACTCCCAGCAACGCTGTCCTTTTACATTATACGATGATTTTTTCATCGTCGCGCCAACATATTTCTTGTATTTCTTAAATTAGAATCCCCTTTCTGAACGTCTTTATGTCGGCTTTTTTTACTTGATGACTAAATTAGTTTAAGGAACATAGTGTCTCCCCTTTTAAGTAATGAAACTCTCAGCAACGCTCAGTTTTTACATTATACAATGATTTTTTCATTGTCGCTTCTATATATTTTTTGTATTTCTTAAATTTGGATCCCCGTCCTTAAATTGTTTATGCCGCTTTGCTATATAATAACATGGATATATTGAGGCACATATTGCCTTCTTTTTGGAGTAATAAAACTCCCAGCAACGCTGTCCTTTTACATATTACGATGATTTTTTCTTCGTCGCGCCAACATATTTCTTGTATTTCTTAAATTGGAATCCCCTTTCTGAACTTCTTTATGTCGGCCTTTTTTCTCTATGACTAAAATAGCTTAAAAACATGGTATCTCCCCTTCTAAGTAATAAAACTCCAGCAACGCTCACTTTTTACATTATACAATGATTTTTTCATCGTCGCTTCTATATATTTTTGGTATTTCTTAAATTTGGATCCCCGTCCTTAAATTGTTTATGCCGGCTTTTGCTATATAATAACATGGATATGTTGAGGCACATATTATCTTCTTTTTGGAGTAATAAAACTCCCAGCAACGCTGTCCTTTTACATATTACGATGATTTTTTCTTCGTCGCGCCAACATATTTCTTGTATTTCTTAAATTGGAATCCCCTTTCTGAACTTCTTTATGTCGGGCCTTTTTTTCTTATAACTAAAATAGCTTAAAGAACATGATATCTCCCTTTTTAAGTAATAAAATTCCCAGCAACGCTCACTTTCTACATTATACAATGATTTTTTCATCGTCGCTTCTATATATTTTTTTAATTTCTTAAATTTGGATCCCCGTCCTTAAATTGTTTATGCCGGCTTTTGCTATTTTATAACTTAAATATCTTAGGACACATAGTACCTTCCCTTTGAATTATAAAACTCCCAGCAACGCTGTCCTTTTGCATTATACGATGATTTATTCATCGTCGCGCCAACATATTTCTTGTATTTCTTAAATTTGAATCCCCTTTCTGAACTTCTTTATGTCGGCCTTTTTTTCTCTATGACTAAAATAGCTTAAAGAACATGGTATCTCCCCTTTTAAGTAATAAAACTCCCAGCAACGCTCACTTTTTACATTATACAATGATTTTTTCATCGTCGCTTCTATATATTTTTTGTATTTCTTAAATTTGGATCCCCGTCCTTAAATTGTTTATGCCGGCTTTTGCTATATAATAACACGGATATGTTGAGGCACATATTATCTTCTTTTTGAAGTAATAAAACTCCCAGCAACGCTGCCTTTTACATTATACGATGATTTTTTCATCTTCGCTTCAGAATATTTTTTATGCTTCTTAAATTTAGACCTTCCGTCCGAATTTATTTATGTCGGCTTTTGCTATTTTATAACATTAGTAGCTTAACGGACATAAAATCTCCCTTTATAAGTAATAAAACTCCCAGCAACGCTCCGTATTTTGATTATACAATTATTTTTCCATCGTCGCTTCTACATATTTTTTGTATTTCTTAATTTGGATCTTCTTTCTGAATTTTTTTATGTCGGCTTTTGCTATTTTATAACGTGGATATATTGAGACACATAGTATCTTCTTTTTGAAGTAATAAAACTCCCAGCAACGCTCACTTTTTACATTATACAATGATTTTTTCATCGTTCTTCTATATATTTTTTGTATTTCTTAAATTTGGATCCCCGTTCTTAAATTGTTTATGCCGGCTTTTGCTATATAATAACATGGATATGTTGAGGCACATATTATCTTCTTTTTGGAGTAATAAAACTCCCAGCAACGCCCCGTTTTTTATTATACAATTATTTTTCCATCGTCGCTTCTACATATTTTTTGTATTTCTTAAATTTAGATCTTCTTTCTGAATTTTTTTATGTCGGCTTTTGCTATTTTATAACTTAAATATCTTAGGACACATAGTACCTTCCCTTTGAATAAATAAAACTCCCAGCAACGCTGTCCTTTTACATTATACGATGATTTTTTCATCGTCGCGCTAACATATTTCTTGTATTTCTTAAATTTGAATCCCCCTTCTGAACTTCTTTATGTCGGCCTTTTTTTCTCTATGACTAAAATAGCTTAAAAAACATGGTATCTCCCCTTCTAAGTAATAAAACTCCCAGCACGCTCACTTTTTACATTATACAATGATTTTTTCATCGTCGCTTCTATATATTTTTTGTATTTCTAAATTTGGATCCCCGTCCTTAAATTGTTCATGCCGGCTTTTGCTATATAATAACATGAATATCTTGAGGCATATAGTATCTTCTTTTTGAAGTAATAAAAACTCCCAGCAACGCTGTCCTTTTACATTATACGATGATTTTTTCATCGTCGCGCCAACATATTTCTTGTATTTCTTAAATTAGAATCCCCTTTCTGAACGTCTTTATGTCGGCTTTTTTTACTTGATGACTAAATTAGTTTAAGGAACATAGTATCTCCCCTTTTAAGTAATGAAACTCTCAGCAACGCTCAGTTTTTACATTATACAATGATTTTTTCATTGTCGCTTCTATATATTTTTTGTATTTCTTAAATTTGGATCCCCGTCCTTAAATTGTTTATGCCGGCTTTTGCTATATAATAACATGGATATATTGAGGGCACATATTGCCTTCTTTTTGGAGTAATAAAACTCCCAGCAACGCTGTCCTTTTACATATTACGATGATTTTTTCTTCGTCGCGCAACATATTTCTTGTATTTCTTAAATTGGAATCCCCTTTCTGAACTTCTTTATGTCGGCCTTTTTTTCTTTATGACTAAAATAGCTTAAAGAACATGATATCTCCCTTTTTAAGTAATAAAACTCCCAGCAACGCTCACTTTTTACATTACACAATTATTTTTTCATTGTCGCTTCTATATATTTTTTGTATTTCTAAATTTGGATCCCCGTCCTTAAATTGTTCATGCCGGCTTTTGCTATTTAATAACATGAATATCTTGAGGCACATAGTATCTTCTTTTTGAAGTAGTAAAACTCCCAGCAACGCTGTCCTTTTACATTATACGATGATTTTTTCATCTTCGCTTCAGAATATTTTTTATGCTTCTTAAATTTAGACCTTCCGTCCGAATTTATTTATGTCGGCTTTTTGCATTTTATAACATTAGTAGCTTAACGGACATAAAATCTCCCTTTATAAGTAATAAAACTCCCAGCAACGCTCCGTATTTTGATTATACAATTATTTTTCCATCGTCGCTTCTACATATTTTTTGTATTTCTTAATTTTGGATGTTCTTTCTGAATTTTTTTATGTCGGCTTTTGCTATTTTATAACGTGGATATCTTGAGACACATAGTATCTTCTTTTTGAAGTAATAAAACTCCCAGCAACGCTCACTTTTTACATTATACAATGATTCTTTCATCGTTCTTCTATATATTTTTTGTATTTCTTAAATTTGGATCCCCGTCCTTAAATTGTTTATGCCGGCTTTTGCTATATAATAACATGGATATGTTGAGGCACATATTATCTTCTTTTTGGAGTAATAAAACTCCCAGCAACGCTGTCCTTTTACATTATACGATGATTTTTTCACCGTCGCGCCAACATATTTCTTGTATTTCTTAAATTAGAATCCCCTTTCTGAACTTCTTTATGTCGGCCTTTTTTTCTTTATGACTAAAATAGCTTAAGCAACATGGTATCTCCCCTTTTAAGTAATAAAACTCCCAGCAACGCTCACTTTTTTACATTATACAATGATTTTTTCATCGTCGCTTCTATATATTTTTTGTATTTCTTAAATTTGGATCCCCGTCCTTAAATTGTTTCTGCCGGCTTTTGCTATATAATAACATGGATATGTTGAGGCACATATTATCTTCTTTTTGAAGTATTAAAACTCCCAGCAACGCTCTGCTTTTACATTATACAATGATTTTTCCATCGTCGCTCCAGCATATTTTTTGTATTTCTTAAATTTAGATCTTTTTCTAAATTTGTTTATGTCAGCCTTTGCTATTTTATAACAAAAATAGCTGAAAAGTCATAGTAACTAATAAAATTCCCAGCAACGATACTCTTCTTTAAATGAAATTATGATTTTTCTTCGCAGCTCCAAAAATTATTTGTATTTCTTGACTTTGAATCATCTCCTTAATTTATTTTTGATTCAAAGTTTTGTTTTCGTCACAAAATTCCATTGTTAACGGGACTACGAATACCATAAAATTATCAGCTCTATCGTACTTGTGTATTATATACAGATTCCGCATGGGAGTGAGTGAAATGTATCTTACAGACACACTGAAATGTCGTAGCATTCTTCAGCCCAATCGGACGAGTGAAATATTCTTTAAAATATATAACAAAATCTTATTACATACAGACATACAGACGGACAGACGCACTTATATTATTGTATTGTCATCGGGACTATACATACCTGCAAAATTTGAGCTCAATCACACTTGTGGATATGTGTAAAATGTGTGTTAACAAATTTTTAATAAAAACATACAGACAGACTCGCAAGTGATTTTATATAAATGCTTCCCATATTTATCTTCCAAAATGCAAATAAATTTATTTATTTAATTAAGACATTTAGTTTTCGTACATTTAATTATGCACCAATGGTGGAAATCGACAGCGTTGCCAAAGGCCGTTGCTAACCTGTCTTCGGTGATAAAGTAACCTGACTTGTTTCTTATAAATCTCGTTAATAATTACGGGTACCTTAAGGGAAGCCATAACTGTACTGTATCCATTTTTATTTGTGTTATACGACGCGCCTATAACGAAGTAATTAAAACTGGATGCCCTTAATAAAGAAGTACTTTCTAATTTTCCAATGGTTAAATCCTTATATATGGTCGTCGGACCTGAAGTGTCCGGCTCCTATTTTAATAAAATTTCAATATGTTGTAGAGGGTGCAAAAATAAGAGACACGTATTTTTTTATCTGCAGAGATTCATTTTAACGGGGTGAAAACCGCCCCTAAAGTTTACCCGTAAAAACAGTATTTTTGAAATATCTCAGGTTCTAAGTGAGATATTTTTACCAACCTAAATGAGAGTTATTTGTTATTCGAAATGATGTTAAACTATGGTATTTTTACCCCCAAGGATATCATCTCTTATTTCTTATTAAGGTAAATCATATATTTACTCATGTTATTTATTTCTAAAAATTACGACATTTAATGGAATTGTTTGAAAATTTGTTTCACGAATACCATAAGTAACTTAATTTGACGGGTTTCTAAAAATAAACTAGTAAAAGAGGGTGAGCCATGTAAAGTTATTATAATTCATGACAAATAGTGACTTCTTATTCTGTAACGTTCATTTAAATTAAAATTTGACAATTTTAACAAAGGTAATATATGTTTAAAATTATGGTTTACTTTTACAAAAAATAACGAATAATATCCTTGGGAGTGAAAATACCATGATTTAACATCATTTCGAATAACAAGTAATTTTAATTTTGTTTTGTAGAGATATCTTAATTAGAACTGTGGATAATAAAAAAAAATTATTTAGGGGTGGCACACCCTCTTTTACTAGTTTATTTTTAGAAACCCCAAAACACGTCAACTTAAGTTACTTATTGTATTCGTAAAAAAGATATTATCAACAAATTTGGTTTAATTTCGTAATGTCTAGAATTAAATTATGTAAATGAATTACTGGATTAACTCACATAAAGAGTAATGATATCTATGGAGTTAAAACAACAAACAAGTAATTTCCACTTTGTTTTGTAAAAATATCTCAATTCGAATTTGAGATCTGAAAAAAATATATTTGAGGGTGACTCACCCTTCTTTACTATTTCTTTTTTTTTTAACCCCAGAACATGTGAACTTGAGTTAATTATGGTATTCGTGAAAAGAATACTTTGAAACAATTTCATTAAGTTTCGTAATTTTTAGAATTACATTACGTGCGCTAATAGATGGTTTACTATCATAATAAATAAGGGATGATATGTTTTGGGGGTGAAAATACTCTAATTCAACATCATGTCAAATAACAAGTAACTTCCATTTTGTTTGGTAAAGATATCTCAATAAGAACTTGAAATTAAAATAAAACATATTCGGGGGTGGTTCACCCTCTTTTACTATTTTATTTTTAGAAACCCCGAAACCCGTCAACTTAAGTTCGTTATGGAATTCGTGAAAAAAATATTTTCAAACAATTCCGTTAAATTTCGTAATTTTTAGAATTATATTACATACGTCAATAACCCTAATAAGAAATAAGATATCTTTGGGGGTGAAAATACCATAGTTTAACATCATTTGGAATAACAGGTAATTTTAATTTTGTTTTGTAGAGATATCTTAATTAGAACTTTTAGATATTAAAAAAAAAACGTAATTGGGGGTGGCATACCCTCTTTTACTAGTTTATTTTCAGAAACCCCAAAACACGTCAATTTAAGTTACTTATTGTATTCGTAAAAAAGATATTATCAACAATTTTGGTTTAATTTCGTAATGTCCAGAATTAAATTATGTAAAGGAATTACAGGATTAACCCTCATAAAAAGTAATGATATCTATGGAGTTAAAACAACATGGTATAACCTCACATCAACTAACAAGTAATTTTCACTTTGTTTTGTAAAGATATCTCAATTCGAATTTGAGATCTGAAAACAATATATTTGGGGGTGACTCACCCTTCTTTACTACTTCTTTTTTTTTAACCCCAGAACATGTGAATTTAAGCTAATTATGGTATTCGTGAAAAGAATACTTTGAAATAAATTCATTAAATTTTGTAATTTTAAGAATTATGTGGATGTTATGTTTTGGGGGGTGAAAATACCAAAATTCAACATCATTTCAAATAACAAGTAACTTCCATTTTGTTTTGTAAAGATATCTCAATTAGAACTTGAAATTAAAAAAAAAACATATTCGGGGGTGACTCACCCTCTTTTAATATTTAATTTTTAGAAACCTCGAAACCCGTCAACTTAAGTTAGTTATGGTATTCGTGAAAAAAATATTTTCCAACAAATTCGTTAAATTTTTCTTATAAAAATAGAATTTGCCTTATCATACTGCGATACTATCTCTCTGATTTACTTACTGTTAGACCAGCACATGAAAAGAAGTTTTCAATTCAGTTTTTCGACAGTATGAGAGAAATACGCCCATTAATCGATAAGACCATGATTATACTCTAGAACACTTAGCTTTTTGACCATCTTGGCTAGTCAAACTCTTGATGTAACAAAAATAATCGATGTTTTATTTACGTATTGTTTACGTTCAAGTATCTCCCTATTGACGTCTTGTATTACAGAAGATTAGCCTCTTACTTTTTTTTTCTTTGGTGAAAGCAAAGATGTTTACATGCTGAAAGACGCAAAACATGAAATCGCGCAGCCCGAAACAACACCATTACTATTTAAAATAGCAAACACAAAAGAGTCCAATAATAATTAGTAGCAGTTCAATATACAATATAAAACGTCACTTGTTTAATAGTTAACTCGTGACACATTTTATAAAAAACTAACTGTATTATTTACGGCAGACGTAAAAGTCTTTATCGACATTTGTTAAAAATAGTTTGATAAAATGAACTTATTCAGTTATTTAACCGGTTTTTTTCACCACAAAATATTTTTTATTGATTATACCTATTTCAGATATAACAGCAACACTTTGCAATTTAATGGTACAATAGTGAGATAAAATCTTATATAAACATACTTTACGTAAGTTATGTACGATTTATCCAAAATTACATTTACATTTGAATAACCAAAATACCTAATGACCCACTAAGTATTAGCCAATTCTCCGTTCTATAACGTTGCAAAAATCATTTTTAAATTTTACCTCTTTGAAGAATCACGTATCACAGGTTGTGCTTTTGTGTCGTAGAAATAACAAAAAGTGTGATACTACTGTCAATAATAAATTATAATTTATTTTACTACTTCAAAAAATCAGTTAACCTAGCTAAAAATACCAAAAAATTTTGATCAAGTGATTTTGATTTTGAACACAAAGAATCTGTCATCGGGTTGCCAACCAATTAATATATTTTATTTACTACACCACATTAATACAATGTTTTTTATGAATTACGTTCAGGTGCCCTCATCCGATTTGCCTCTACCTCCATAGTTCATCGCTAAAACCTATATATATATATATATATATATATATATATATATATATATATATATATATATAGGTCAAACTTCCAGAAACCTTTCCGGTGGAATAAGTTCCCATAAGAGCGATTGTAATATATATATATATATATATATATATATATATATATATATATATATATATATATATATATATATATAGGTCAAACTTCCAGAAACCTTTCCGGTGGAATAAGTTCCCATAAGAGCGATTGTAATAGAGGAGTGCTTTCTTGTGCTTCACTGAAGATGTTTTAAAGGGTCATATGATGAACTTTGAGAGACCGAAAATTTTAGCAGAAGAAAACAACTTCCATAAAGAGTCCTCCTAGAAATGATTCACAATAACGAGCCACTTTCCATGAACAAAAGAGGAGACATAGAAAACCTCAACATAATATATAATTAGTTGCTGCAACTAGAAAGTGGTGGTAATCACAGTTCAATCTTTTCAGTCAGATACCATTTAGTCACTGTTCTGATTGTTATTATCACACTTGTCCAGCCGGGTGCGAAGATTGCCGTTTTTGATTTCTCAATTATATTACACTTTGACAGTTACGACAAACTTAATTTCTGCAGTCTAGTGCATTCTAGTTCTTCGCTATGCAAGAAAGTTGCTAATAAGCAATACAAAATGGTTTTAAAGGTTGCCTATAATAGTCTCTTGCTTTGCCTCTACTCTCTGTGGACAAAAAAGAACGTTTATTTTATATCTAGGAAATCCACAAAGAACTTTTATGTAAAACCTCCTGGTGAATTCCCTAAATAAATCTGTGTAAAACCCCTCCATGAATCTCCGACATGGACTTATAAAAAGAACCATTGATGAATAAATAAAATTATTTCGTTATATTTTATTTCAAAAAAATCTCTGTGTCACCGATAATATGGCTATATTGGATAATAATGCACCATTTTGAAAATTTACTTAAAATTATCGAAACATCTACCCAATTCGTCACATCTAAAGGTGGCAATACTATCACATAAATATATATATATATATATATATATATATATATATATATATATATATATATATATATATATATATATATATATATATATATATATATATATATATATATATTAATTTTGTTGATTCTTGAACCATAGATTATATCATTTTTCTTAATTTTGTATTTTCTTGGGTTTAGGTTCTATAATTAATAAAACACAAAACGATCGACGTTTCGCCCTTTATTCAAGGCATTTTCAAAATTTTTTCCTTGACATTTTGCTGTTCTGTTTCTAAATCATTTAGAAACAGAACAGCAAAATGTCAAGGAAAAAATTTTGAAAATGCCTTGACTAAAGGGCGAAACGTCAATCGTTTTGTGTTTTATTAATTATAGAACCTAAACCCAAGAAAATACAAAATTAAGAAAAATGATTATATATATATATATATATATATATATATATATATATATATATATATATATCAAATATTAGAAACATCAATCAAGTTTCAGAATAACTATATTGAAGGCGCTCTTATAAAACCATTGGTAAATATCACCAAAAAAAAATATTATTTAGTTATAATATCCATATTTCAGAGCCATTAAAAAGACAATAAACGAACGCTTTATCATTTGTTTATTTCTTTTTTAACAGGGTATTATTGAATATGAGGAAAAAAAATTAGAAAATATCAATAATTGTATTTGATCACTTTTGTTAAGTAATCTCTGTGAATAAGGCTTTCTGAAAAATACATTGACAACAAAATGTAATTAACATTCCAATCACTAGTTGAACACCACACGACTAAGCAAAATAACCTGATTTTCATGAATAATGTTCTTTGGATAATTTTTTCCTCGAAGTATTAAAGTTACCAAATGATACATAAATTCATTCTGGGGGATGACGTAGCTCTACTTGGGAAAGTTTTAATTTTAAAACTCAGGGAATAATTATTTAACTAAGACAATTCCAGAATTTTACATAAAATAATACACTTAACAAAGTTGTTAAACAAAATTGCATTTTTTTAATGGACCCGAAAACTTGTATATCATAATACTTTTTAAATCTACTTGAAATTTTAGGTATATTTTATATTAAACACCATTTATTTATTTATTTAAAGGGTTTTCTCTCACCTATGTGATATTTTTTCAAAAATAAGTATTATAATTATTTATTTTTCTGTATGAAATATTAAATCTTCATGTACATTCTAACTTTTTAAGAACTTTAGGAATTACATAGTGTTTTCTTCGTCAGTTTCAGAAAATTATTTAGTACTTTAACCAAATTACATCGAAAATCAACGATTTTTGGCTATAATTGTATACCGAGATCTGAAAAGTGGAATGTATGCGGGACACTGTTGGTACTAAGTGGTTATCTATGGATCATAAAAAAAGTTTAAGGAAAATTAGTTATTATCATATTAAGATGTAAAAAATGTTTCTTTCCAGTTATAAGAAAAACTATAAAGTTTTCAGGAAAATATTTTATACGAAAGTTGTGGGCATTTGAAAAACCTATGAGACGAGTATTAAGACCAGACAAATTGTTTAAAAGTTATTGTAAAAAATCACTTTAAAAATCTAAACAAACTTAATTATTTATGCCTAATGAAAAACTGTTTTTACATAAGCATTGCAAAGATACCAACCTATTAGTATAAAATGTTGGCACAAGTTAATTTATAGACTCATTTCCGAAATAGGTTAATTTTTTTCCCAAAAACCAAAAAAAAATCTTCTTTCAGAACCATTGCAAATTTCTATAGCGATTCTACAGAAAATTGTTCTCGCACTTATCGAAGTTGGACCCTTTTACTAGACATTGCAAAAAAATTAGTGATACATTATAATTAAATTGTTAAATCCATGCAAACTATATTATAAAGGCCAACTTCGATAAATGCGTATGGAATTTTCTGTGAAACAATCGAAAATTTTGTAATCATCTTAAAACGAGATTTTTTTTTCCTTTTTTTCCTCTAGAACGAGTCTATAAAACAATTTGAAATTTAGGGTACATCAAAAGAGTTTTTCATTAGGCGTAAACAATTTAATTTGTTAATATTTTTGAAATATTTTATATAACTTTTAAACGAGTTAACCGATTTCGACATTATTTAGCTAATTTTTATGTCTTTTAGATGCGTTCTACTTTTATCTGAAACATTTTCCAGAAAACTTTGTAGTTTTTTCTATAATTCGTGAAAACCATTTTTACTCCTTAATTAGTTATTACAAATTGTTTTATAACTTTTTACCCTTTGGTGCAAACCCTTATTTGATTTCATTATTAAAATAAATATTTCTTTTATTCAAAAACCTATTAAGATTTTAATTATATTAACGATTATTTAAGAACACCACACCGGAGGTTTCATTAATATAAACCAAACTATATTTTTGGGGTTTCATATGTTACAACCTTCATCAGTTTTTAATCGTTTGCAATAAAGTTGCAAGCACGATGGTTCCAGTAATCCGAATACAGATGACTTTTGGCGAAATTAAGATAAAAAAAGGTGACGTGTAAAAAGTGGTAACGTAATAAATAGTTTTCATTATACCAAATCGAATAAAATTTAGTTCGATAGGTCGTCAAAAATAAAAATAAATGTTTTATATCACAATTTCTATTTAATCTCGTCATTCACGAAATTGTATGCTATAAAGTGGCGTTTTATATACCGTCCTATAATTATTGTAGAGTTTGATTTCAATAGCTCTTACTAAATACATAAAATAAAAATTATTACAGGTAATTTTAGTCCCCTATTTTATAAGATATAAAAAATATCATCAAAAATTTAATTTAGTTTCATTAATTTATGCACTTAAGTAAGGCTCCGTTAAATATGTCTTCAAATTGCAGTTAAATATTTCACATGTTTTTATTGAGTAGTCTTATTCACGAAATATAAGTCTCTAAAGCAGTAGCAATTCATGTAGTTAAAATAGTTAAGTGTCATAATATAGATTGATTAACGAACACTTTTGCCGTGTTGGCTAATTTGTTATGCCTCTACGTGTTACTTATGAATATTTACTGAAATAAAAAAAAATATACCGTTACGCATAATCTAATATTAGAATGAAAATAAGTATTGCCGATTGTATTTACCTAAATTTGTCGATTACACAGAAGACACGCAAAAAATTAATGCGTTTGACGAAGTCTTGTAAGCCTCTGTCTGCGACATGGATACCCCTCGCGCCCGCCGTTATACAAACGTGTACGTTGGTTATGAAAGAGCAAAAATTGTAGTATAATATTATATATTTAAATTTCGAATTGAAGTGGTATGCGGTCTCTGAGGACAAATTTTTCAAAATTATTTTATACAAGGCCTTTATTGTTGAAAAAAAAACGATTCTCTTATTTCAAAAATTAGTACTAGATTACATTTTCTGTATTTAACATTTGTTTGCTACAGCAAAAATACTTTTTTCCTACCTATAAAAACACGTCACTTGAGCCCAGGCGCGGATCCAGGGGGAGGCGGTGGGGGCGATCGCCCCCCCCCCCCCCAAGATCTTTGAGTTCAGGAAAATAGACCCAATTTTGCCTCTTATACTATAGTTTATTCAAGAATTAGAGAGAGTAATAAATCATTTTTTATGCTTTTTTTTTCTTTGCAAAATACCTGTGTTCTTTAGTCCGGTGTCTTTGGCAAAATCTGTTAGACATATATATTTTTCTTAGAAATGGGTTAAAAATTTTATAATTAAAAATACTGGTCTATAATAATGGACCATTTGGGTTGGATAACAATAGATATTTGGATGTGTGAAGTGTTAAAAAGGATTTTAATCCTTGTCATAGGAGTCGAAAAGTAATTATGGCATAGAATTATTTCGGTAATAAATATAAAATAAAAAGTTTTTATAATATTATTTTATTTCTTATGATTTTTTAATAATTCACATACATTAGAAAATATAGATACTTTTGACATATTTAACACAAATCACAACTGTATTTTTATTATTGTTAATTTTAGCATAGAAACCGTTTTAGGCACATTCAGAATAAAACGTAGCCTTTTTTTCTCAAAAAATTCTACTTTAAGTTATAATTTAAATACTTACAAAATACTCATTGTCAAAAATACAAGAAGTTAAACATATATAAAAAAATAAATTCGTCCATATAATGTGAAAATTTTTTTGGGCTATCGGTCATTTTATTATTAATTAAACACATTTTTAGGACATTTGACGTTTCAGTTTATTTATTTCTTAAACCATTTGCAGAATTACAATTAAACACTAAAAAAGGGATTCAAATGTAATTCATTTTTATATGTTACAGAAAATTTAAATGATAAATTGTGTTTACGCTGGTAAACATGGCGTATCTAATTCGTAATCCTAGTCAGAGAAGCTATCTTCGCCCAAATTAATTATAATTGGTTCCTCGATCTCACGGATCATGAGATCGAGTTTCCACATTTTCTTTTATTCTTTTATTCTATAGATTTTTCCAAATTTTCTACAGTAACTTTATTCCAAAAAATCTTTCAAAAGTTCTGTTAAATTACTACTTTTGTAAGTTGTGTTATTTCTAGCAACTCTACCTTTTGCTTGAGAAGGATATTTCCTTCGCCAAGGGACATTTTCCGGACGATCTAAAAGAACAGATTTCCTATTTGGTTTTTCCCAGCAAAAATTAAGTTCTCTGAGCCATTTCCAGAGCTCAGTTCTTTTAATTTCAGGTAAATCCCGATCTTCATTGATTTTAGTTTGAATTTTGTCGACGGTTGGGATCTGCTTCTCATAATAAGATGTATGTAAAACTCTTTTTATTGCAGTTTATATCTCTTCTTCCAACGAGGTTTTTCGTCTGCCTGTGATCGAATGTGACTTGGGAGTACCAACAATTCCTGTTGTTTTTTTCTCCTTCAGTATTCGGTACATAGTAGATTTTCCAACTCCTGTTATGTTGGAACACTTTTCAACAGAACTTTTAACATTATTATCTAGATATTGATATTTTAAGGCATCATAAACATTCATAGTAATAAGTTTTTCATTGAGGAAAAAATGCCCTAGTTTAATGATTTTAGAATAATTATAGATGTGGAAGCCATATCATTTGGGTATCTCACTAATCTCATATAATATATAAAAACAAGCATAAACAAGATAAATCACTAAGGACACACTGTAAGGTTTACTTTGCTCACTGACAGAAATCAGAAACTCTATTGTTGCAGCAAATTTATAAAATATATATATATATATATATATATATATATATATATATATATATATATATATATATATATAATGTTTAAATATAATTAGATATAATGAGATTCACGGTAGTTCTCAGTTGCCTGCAGCACTGGAGCAGGTAAGTTGAAGGTAGCGGTAACAGTTTTATTACTCTATCTAGTTCTTAAATAGAGTATAGGAATGTGTATGCTTGCGATCGCCCCTCCCCTTCCCAAAAGCTTTGAGTTCAGGAAAATAGAACCGATTCTGCCTTTTATATTAGGAATGTGTATGCTGCTAGCAGTCCCCTCCCATTGACATCTTGTTTTTCTCGCGATAGCCATTCCCCCCAAGAACTTTGAGTTCAGGAAAATAGACACGATTCTGTCTCTTATACAAGGAATGTGTATGCTGCCCATATCCTCCGCCCCTGTCGACAACTTGTTTTTTCTTGTGATCGCCCCCCCCTCTCCAAGAACTTCAAATTCGCAAAATTAGACCCGATCCTGCATTTTACACTAGAAATGTGAGTGTTGCTGATGTCTCCCCTCCCCCCCATCGACAACTTGCTTCCGCTTGCCATACTATACTTTTGTTATATTACCGCCCCCCCAAAAAAAAAATGAAAATAAAGAGAGGCTGGATCCGCCCCTGCTTGAGACGCAATTTCATAGTAAAGAAAACCACTGAATTACGAATTTAGAACACTGATCATAATTTTTTACGTGATTTAAATATATTATTAAATATTTTATGCAAATTACGCTGATATAAATGTTTTTCCCGTTTGTAATACATTCTAGTTAAGACATAAATTCATTATGCAGGGATATGTTTGGAGTTATCGAAAGAGGTACGGTTCAAAATTGAAAAATTTAACACATCGACTTCTCAAAAAATATTTTTTGTTCTAGTTATGCTGAAAGTATTCTTGAATAAGATTCAAAAATTTAAAATTTTAAGCAAAAAAAATTAGTGTTATTTATAGCAAACCTTTCGTAAATGGAAAATAACGACACATCTCTGACCAATTTGCGATAAATTTTAAACAGAAAGATATATTGACTTTCAATTTTCAAATTTATTTGTTCTATTATTATTAGACTAACAAATGGGATAAATAATGCTCTCTTTTTAATTATTTATTCTTATAAATGATTAATCATGATCCCATTTCTAAGAGCAGCTGCTGATTTTATTTCTCCATATATTGCGAACCTAAGCGACTCGAATGCATTGTCAGTTATGGGTTTTACCTGATTGAACCATCTCGATGACGGCTTACCCCGTGATGTCTTGCATTCCACTTTTCCTTGTACTATTAATTTTTTCAGATTGTCTCCATTTCTATTAACCATATGGCCATAATATTGAAGAATTCGTCAACGACAAGTCCTTGACGAATTCCTATCTCGTTAAGCACCGATATATTGATGCCTCTTTCGATGCAAGATTCTCTATAAGGTCTCGGTTATGGCTTTTACCTGGTTGAGCCATCTACATAGTAACCAACCCCGTGATCCCTTACCTTCCACTTTTCCTTCGATCATTAATGTTCCACAAGTATCACCCTCTCATCCAGCTGCATGGCCAACATATGGAAGAATTCGTCAGTAATAGATGGTTGACGAATTCCTATCTCGTTAACCATTGATGAGTTGGTGCGTCTTTTGGTCCAGGATATACTTAGCATTTTATGCCAACGCCACATTTCAAATTCATCAATTCGCTGTCTGTCAGCGGCCCACATTGCCCGATATTCTCCCTTTACAGAGAAATGAAGAATATTAATGACCTAACCGGCACAATTTTAGTGTTTTTTGTTTTTTGCTAGTGTTTCCATAACCTGATTGGATTGGATATTGCCTAATGTCCCACGCGATACCTCTTTGGATCTCTTTATCGCAAACTCCTTGATTGCTCCCTAGTAACCCTATAATATATAATATGGCCACTAATCCTCTTGATTCACCCGAAAACGTTTCTTAGATTTAGTCTAAGGCATAGGTAAATATAGTGACGTAAATTCCAAGAAGGATGAGGCCTACCCGGGAGTATTGATGACAATGTAAGAACAAATCCTACATAAAATGTAGCAAAAAATAGGTTGGGATCAATAGGGGGGGGGGGGGGTCAAAGTTGGCTAAACAGCTTTTTCAAATCTACAAGCCAAGGAACACAATTTGGAAAAATAGTTTCAAATAAAAGTTGTAAAGATGTTAAAAACCTACAATTTGAGCTTTTGGACGATCATTTTTGTTAAGTTATTATTGGAAAAAGACCAAACAACTCTCAATATTGGCCATTTTTTTCATATCAATTATTTTTTGCAAAATTACCTTTTTACACTTTTTTGATTTTAAAACCTAGTCTTTCTGAACAAAATGATGTTTTATAATAGTAAATAGGATAATTTATTGCTGAGATGTTGCTAATTGTTTATCCCAAAACATAAAATGTTGATTGCTATAAAGTTTTTTTAAGTGAACATTTTGACCTCCACTGAGGTTCAATCTCTTCGTGAAGGCCTAAACTATCTTAACTTTTAGGGGTAAATGAAAAAATTATTTTCAACCCCTTAAATATCGCTTTGAAAAGGGGGGTGTTTGTTTCTAAAGAAATAGAGCTCTCGCGCGCGCAAGAAAACTATAACGCATGGACCAATTTCGATGTTTTTAATAATTTGTAGTAGCTCGAAAAATTATGTATATGGCACAGCCCTCTTTTCTTAGAACGATACTTAAGGAATTTAAAATTAATTTTTTTATTAGCCTTTAACAAGATATGAAAATTTAGGCCTTCATGAAGAGATTGAGCCTTTGTGGAGATCCAAGTGTTTATCCAGGAAAAAATTA
Source organism: Diaprepes abbreviatus (assembly GCA_034092305.1). NCBI lineage: Eukaryota > Metazoa > Arthropoda > Insecta > Coleoptera > Curculionidae > Diaprepes > Diaprepes abbreviatus. The sequence goes on from JASJET010000011.1 coordinate 5,271,629, forward strand.
GAGCAATCAACATTTTGCGCCTTGGGATAAACAAATAGCAATATCTCATCAACAAATTATATTATTTACTACTTTAAAATATTATTTTCTTCAATAGGCTTCCCTTTAAATTTAAAAAGTGCAAAAAAAAATAATTTTGCAATAAATAATTGATATGCAAAAAATGGCCGATTTTAAGGGTTTTTTTAGCATTTTTGCAATAACAAATTGAAGAAAATTATGACACAAAAGCTGAGATTGTAGGTTTTTAAAATCTCTATAAATTTTATTTGAAACGTTTTTTACAAAATGCATTGCTTGGTTTGTAGATTCCAAAAACCTGTTTTGGCCAACTTTGATCTCAGCCTATTTCTTACTGTTACATTTTATGCAGGGTTTGTTCTTACATTGCCCCCAACACTCCTGGATAGGTCTTGTTTTGATTATGACCCTCTTTCAGTTACCGAATAAACCAACTATCAAATTGTGTGTAATAAAATATAACCAGAGCAAGAGCTCGTTTAAAATGAGCCGTAGTTTATTAATTAAATTTGGTTGAAGTTCGTAGTAACTACGTAAAAACTGTTTCAGGAAAATTTGTAGAAACAGAGATTAAGAAAAGTTTATTTTCGACATAAGAAGTTTATAGATATTACCGATTTTTGATAACAGCAAAGTAAAATACGCCCTTTAATGGTGGAATTAGGAATTTAAATTTTTTTTAAAGATTTTATTTGCATTGCCTATTAATATTTTACGGTCTTTAAGACACAGCCAATCGCCAACCTTATATAAGTTTCATGCGTATTTTTGAGCTATGAAAAGAACCTTATTTCAAGCATGAAGACATAAAATACATATCACTTTCATTGCTACTTGGTATAGTATTTTTATATACCATTTAATTAAAAAAAAATGCTTTAAAACCAATTAATTACTTACAACCCATTTTGATTTACAGGCACATAACTGAATTTTATCTTCTTGCTATATCATAAAGATGCTGTTTTAAGTGGTTGGTGAATCCCCCAATAAAAAAATAAAAATAAAATTAAAGCCGTTGCTGCTTCGCCATGAACCTGTTTTATGTACAGTAATTACATTCAAGAATTTTTTTATCATATTAAGATAAGACAAGTGCAGAGCCGTTTATAATATAATTTTAAGAAATAAAACATATTTTTATTTTATTGATATTTAAGGCTTGCTTTTCATTATAGTGCCGCTCTCGATACGATCTCGGTTCGCTCTCGGTTCCATATTTTTTTTTATGAAAAAGAGTTTACGATATCGAAATGTCGGCGAAACCGATAGTGTGAATAGGTTCATTGTTTTTCCTGTAAGAATATTTTACCGGACCGAGAGCATATCGAGATCGTATCGAGAACTGCCCTATAGTGAGAATCTAGCCTAAGAAAACCGTAATTAAAGTTAATGTGTGCCATTAAAAGAAAAATACCTTAAAATTAGGGTATTCAGTTATTGCTTGTACTTGAAAATAAAACTTCTTTAACTTGGCTTTAAAATTTCGAATTGTTTTTCTTATAATTTTTTTAACGATTTTAATTCCACTATAGTTTTTAATTTAAAATTTCCTGCTTACTAGAGGAAAATTATAAGTTTAGGAACGCAGGATAATTATTTCTAAAATTAAAATTTCCATACAGTAGACATGCAAATATTTTAACTTCCCTGTATATTAAATATCGCTTGCAAAACTTTTAGTTCGTAGATATATATAGATAGATATATTTCATTTTCGATACAAAATTGAATTTTCATGATGATCGGATAACTTTGCAAACCATCAGGTCTCGTCGCCAACTTCATTTTCTCTCAACTGGTATTGTGACTCGTTTCGTAAATTTGTATTAAATGAAAGAAAAATAAGACAAGGTATTAATTCCTTTTTGTGGCAACACAGCAAATTTTGGGGGGTACAGAATTGTGTTTGTGTTAATTATACCGAAAAGGATACCAATATTTCGTGAAATACAATTTAAAAGTAGATACGAGAACTCCACGTAGAAAGGGAAAAATACATCTTAACAATTTCTCATAAATAATTTTATTAAAATTACTTTTTTACAATAGAAATATAATTGTTTATAAGTTTAATTACTGCGGTTAAAATAAAGCTTACTTTTTTTCTGTTTCTGTCGTTCGAGGTCGACGAGGAACAAATAACAAGAGCCATCGAGAAAAACAAAACTATGAAAGTACTGAAAAGAAAATCTTAACAACAAATAATAGCCCTCAAAAATAGAGAAAGACGATATCAAAAGGATAGCTGAACTGAACTGGTATTGGGTGGCACAGAACAGGAATACCTGAAAGAATATGAGAGAGGCTTATATCCAAAGAATAAAAAGCTGCAAGAAAAAGGAAGAAGAAGAAACCGAGAAATTGTTTCTTTTACATGGTTCACTAAAACTTAATCGCAAACGTAAAAACCAGCATTTTTGCCTATAAATCGATAAAATATCTCAATAACTACTGGATGTAGGTATAATAAATTGGTGAATTGGTGAAAATAGAAGAACATTAGTAGGTTTAGTTACGTACTGTTGTGTGGGTATCAGGGCACAAGGGCATTCAGGGCAAAAGTGAACCTACATGCAAGACAAGGGTCCGCTACCACATTTATTGGACGGGAACTAGTATTACTAAGGCTGCTATTCGTAGGTGATTGTCCCGGTTGATAAACTATCAACACCAGACTCACTGAAACTACATTTCTGGCCATAGGCATAGCAAACTATTGCTGAGCAGACGACAGATCAGGTTGTTAAAACGACTAATAACCATTTCTGCAGTTTAAAGAAATATTTACATACCCCATAGGCATCTATAATGAAGAATCAACATGTAGACTATGTGACGAAAAAACGAAATGGCCTCATACGTTATCTTCGAATGCGAAGCTCTCACCTACTGGAGACATCTATAAGGATCGATGATTCCGGAAGGCTTAAACCCAAGGAACAAACTAGTGAACTAACCTGATTAAGACAACCAACCTGTTCATATAAAATAGATAGAACAGGCGAACCAATAAGTTACTAGGCTGCAGTGTTAGAGCTGCTCAATCCTAGCCTGCAATATCATCTAAACAATCAAGAAGTGTCCAAATAAAAATAATAATCTAGTATATCGAGCTCTGAGTTTTGAATCACCCACACTCTGCGATATTTTTAAATATAATCCCCCTTCTGAATTTTTTTCTCAAAAAATTAAAATTTGACAGATAATCCTAATCACGTGATTACTATCTTTTTGGTTAATTTTCATCTCGAGTGAAGCAGAAATTGTAGCCAAAGTCAAATATCGAATAAAGATATTAATAAAAAAATCCCATATGATGCGGACTATACTGGTCACTCTGTAGATCCCAATAAAAAATGAGTGCTGAAGCTAAAAATAAAACAATATATCGGGTGTTCCGTTTAAAAAATGTATGTTTGGTTTATAGCAAATCTATTTGCAACTCTATAAATAATTTTAGTTTATAACTCTCAACAGTTCCTGCAACTAATGTGTTAAACATTTTTTATACTTCCTGTAATTACCAAGTTATCGCACTTGAACCAACTGTTAGAGCACCCTGTATGTTACAAGTATTTGTAACTTGACTATATATATTATAAAAGAATTTTAAAGAATATATCGTGGATCTCATCTGAATTGTAGATACCAAGCATAAACTGAAATTAGTGGGATTAGTAAAATCTCAAGGATCACTTGGTATATTTCTGCAACAGAGAAAATCAACCTTTACAAATTCGATGTTTAGCCGACATTTATGTAGTTAAAGGAATATAAACTTCAAAAGAAAGAAGAAATGGTGATTTCAAATCATTTTCATTGTTGTTTTACTAATTAGGTTAAAACATCAAAATAACACGAGGCAAATTGCCAAGACCAATCTATAACCAAATGTTTTTAGGAGGCTGCTTACTGTGATCAATGCATCATATAGCCTAAAGATAGAACGTCAGCCCGAATGTTAATTTTTATATATAAATAATATAAACATCATCCACTTTCTTAATTTCAATATAGAGAAAGCGATTGTAAAGTCTGTGTAAAATTTAAGTACCTTCACCTTTTAATTATTTACCTGCTTCCGACAACCAATTCATGTCGATTGAGAATGTTACAACATTTAAAGTTCATTGTCAAGGGTAAATTTCGACAAAACGTTAAAAATATATATAATTTAAAATCCAGTTTTTGGGGTCATAATGATTAAAAAAAATTAAAATATAATTTTAAAGTAATTCCATAAGAAATTAAAAAAAAAAGATTGCTGTACTAATTCCGATCTCAGTAAATAGTCTTTTGATTAATTGAATGATGTAGTAAGCTGGAGTTAAGAAGCCCTTACATTGTAGCCTAATGACTTGTGTCACCTGTTGTACAGTGTGCCCAAGACGAAATGTCGCGATTGAATTCTCAAAAAATAGGATTTGGAAAATTTTAAAAATTTGGTAGTTTACCAAAGTCGATAGGAGCAATTCGGCTAAAATATTTTCAAGATGGTGGCACGTCCCGTTATACTAGAAGCTGATGCCTTCTCGCTTATTGGAATTAGATCACCCTATATGTTATTTCATTTTTAGATTCCACGTAAAATTTTATAGACCAGGGCTTATCTGTTTTAAGTGGATGTGAAATGGAACATGGAGATTTTTCCATGAGAGCCTTCAGAATAACCTGAATAACGATAATTTTGATATGCGTCATTTCAAAATAACAAAAAAAAAGTTGTGTTTTTCAAGTTTTCTCTCGTATAACCTTGAAGGTATTTATTTTAGAGGAAAGTTGAAGAGGAAAAAAAGTTTCGTAATTAAATTTGCCAGGGGTTAGTCGGAAATCTCAAAATGTATTTCCCTTATTGCAAAATAGCAATAATTCAAAAAAAAAGGTAAAAAAAGCAGTTTTTTAATCAATTTTTTTCGACCATTTAAATTTCTCTGAGGACCTTCATATTAGAGCAAAGAAAACTTTATGCCATGAAAATTTGTTAGGATCGAATCGATAGTTTTTGAACAATAATTTTGCAATTTTTTTACATTTACAAAAATTGACCATTTTTCAAGTTTGTCTGAGTCCAAAATATCACATTAACGTATTTAACTTTATTTTCGACATATAGTAGGGAACTCAAGTTTTCCAATGCTTTTTTCAGAATCAAAATTGGATGATTTGGACGCGCTCAGGAGTTGTTTAAAAACATTGTTGGTATTTTTGCTTATAAACAAATAGATTATCTCGGCGGATTTTCATTGGATTTTTCTTTGCAATACATGGTTTGAAAGTACTTGGAAAGACGCTTCTTTTCGTCAAAAAAAATTTCAAATCCGTCAATTGGCTTCCGAGATACAAACTGTCAAAGTTGACAGTCTGTTACGATGAATCTATAAACAATACCGACCTGATCCTTGAACCAAAAACTTTGTCTTGCCGAGTTCTTTTTTAATACAAATATTTAAATGTTTATATTATTGGAAACTAATAAAAGATAAAAAGAATATCACCCACGCGCGTTAAGAAAAAAAAAGAGGGGTGGGAACTCACATTTTGAAACTGAATTCGAAGATTCAAAATGGTTATCGATGGAGGATTTCTTTTGCACAGTTTGGCCTCAAAAACAAACGCTTGATAGTATTTTCGATATGTATATTAATTTTGTTAAAGAGCATTATAGACTTCACAGCTTCATTATTTTCGATAGATATCCTGAGAGCTGCGAAAGGAGCACTAAAATCGCAGAAAGACGTCGTCGGCAAGCGAGAAAAGTTTATCCTGATATAGAATATGTTCTGTATCTCAAGATAATTTTTTCTCCAATGAAACAAATAAAAAATGTATTATCAAACGTTTGCGAGAAAAATTTGAAGCATCGGGTATTCATACCGAGCAAGCTTATAAAGATGCAGATACCCTTATTGTAGAAACAGCGGTAAATGTTACTTCTGATGGTAAACCTGCTATTATGAGCAAATGGAAAGAAAAACATTTATTTTTGGAAGCCGAGTAAAAGCAAACAATGTGAAGTAGTTTATGAGTCATTTTATCATTTTTTCCCTTTGGAAGTAGATGTCAGAAGAGCTTAGGTTGCTTTAGTGGATTTTATTCATGCCTTTTCTGGCTGCGATACAACATCTGCATCTTATAACCAGGGAAAAAAATATGCAAACTTTTATTCAATGACGCAGACTTAAGGAAAGAAGCTTTAATTTTCAACCAAACTAATTCTTCCCAATACTACATAGTTTAGTATGAGGTGCCGCAATGGCTTGGTAATAATGAATCGGATCCAAAAGACGGATTCGGAAGTGCAGAAATCATGTTTGGAACCAGCTGACACCACAGATATACTGTTGCCAGAGAGTCTAATGAAAAAAAAATAAGCTGTAAATGTATAAAAGAGTGTTCCAAATTATGTGGCTGTATTAAGCATGGATTAAAATGTACTGATTACTGGTCAAACTGCAACGGATAAAGTTGCAAAAATGCACAAAACTAATATATTGACGTAAAAGAAATTTCTGAAAATGTAATTGATTTTGAGGAAGTTGACAGAGAAACAGAAAATGACTGTTTCGAAATCAGTATACGATTAAATGCCGAAGATTTCGATGAAAATGATGATCCGGACATTCCACAACATAATAGAGCCCGAGTCGAATGAAAAAAAAAATTTCGATGTAAAAAAAAACGTTTTTCTGTACTCTACTTCTTGAACATAATTTATAAAGAATAACTATATTATTTTTATTTGTATTTTATGATTAAAATATTTTAAAATCGACATTTTTTTCAATTTGTTTAAACAATGATTGTTTAAACAATTTTAATAATTAAAGTAAATATATATCGTTATAGTATGCTTAATTATATTAATAAACAAAGATTCGCTTGGAAAGTCCAATACTATAGGGTGCAGTATGCTGTAAATATGATGCATAAATAACGTAATTTCTTTTTAACAAAATAAATGCATGATGGGCACATGACATTATGATATTTGAGCTCCATTATTTGCGGTACATCGGATTTAAAAAAATTATCTAAATCGCTCCATTAGAAACCGAGAAAATGAAATTTTTTTTAGATATGTATTTTGAATCTTCGAATTAAATTTTAAAATGAGAGCTCCCCATCCTTCTCTTTTTCTCATTTTTCACGCGCGTGGGCAATATTCTTTTTATTTTTTATTAAAGTTTCCAATAATATAAACATTTAAATATTTGTATCAAAAAAGAACTCGGCAAGACAAAGTTTTTGGTTCGAAAATCAGGTCTGTATTGTTTATAGATTCACCGTAACAGGCTGTCAACTTTGACAGTTTGTATCTCGGAAACCAATTGATGGATTTGAAATTTTTTTTGACGAAAAGAAGTATCTTTCCAAGTACTTTCAAACTATGTATAACAAAAAAATCCAATGAAAATCCGCCGAGATTTGTTTATAAGCAAAAATATCAACAATGTCTTCAAACAATTCCTGAGGGAGTCCAAATCATCCGATTTTGATTCTGAAAAAAGCGTTGGAAAACTTGAGTTCCCTACTATATGTCGAAAATAGATTTAAATACCTTAAGGTGATATTTTGGACTCAGACAAAATTGAAAAATTGTGCAAGAACTATCGATTCAATTATAAAAAATTTTAGCATGTTATTTTATCATGGAATAAATTTTTCTTTGATCTAATATGAAGGTCCTCAGAGACATTTAAATGGTCGAAAAAATTGATTAAAAAAACTCCTTTTTTATCTTTTTTTTTAATTATTGCTATTTTGCAATAAGGGAAATATATTTTAATATTTCAGACCAATCACATTTTATGGAAAATTTAATTGCGAAACTTTTTTTCCTCTTCAACTTTCCTCTAAAATGAATACCTTCAAAGTTACACGAGAGAAAAGTTGAAAAAACGTTTTCTTTTCGTTAATTTTACATTTTTATTAATAAAAACAATGTTGCCCAACTTTTTGAAATGACGCATATCAAATTTATCGTTATTCAGGTTATTCTGAAGGCTCTCATGCAAAAATCTCCATGTTCCATTTCACATCCACGAAACCCCGATATTTTACAGATAAGCCCTGGTCAAATAGGATAATGAATAATGTTCAATATCTAAGTCTAACTGTTTTTGACATATTTTAAATTTCATGTCAAAAATGGAATTTGCAGGCCTAAATATGACTATCAATTTCTACTATATGAAAGTCTATTATTTGATTAGGGTTGATCTCCTTTTACAAGGAGACCTACTTTTGTATACTGTGTTGATATTTTGATAGTAAATAAATACCGGGTGATCAAAAACTAACATTAAATATTAATTTGAAAAAATCGTCACAAGTTAATTTTTTTTAACGTAAACCACCTGTTTATATAACGTAATCTAATTTAGCATTGAAAATAAGGATGACTTTGAATAAGGTTGGCTATTCGAAAAATTTGTAGTTTTTGAAATATTAGCAATTTAACATTTTTGTATTATAAAAACGCTATACGGTTTCTTTTGTTATTAGTTGGTCATTACGGCGAAACGCGACTAAAAAAATAGTAGAGAGTACTACAGAAATGTCACTATTTCTTGCCATTCGACAATTATTAATAAAAATCACGCCGGGACAATTAAACTATCCGCAAGAATATTATTTAAATTTATTATCTTTAGGAAATGTAACAAAGTTTGATTAAGAACATGACTGACATTTGTTGATAGACAGATAGATAAATAGATAGATAGATAGATAAAAAGAAATCATCATGGAGCAGGAAACCTATTCTCAATGATGAAAATGACGAAATTGCAATTCTAGGATATTTTGTGACATATCCTATGACATCGTTAAGACAAGTGGCTCTACAAACAGAAATCTCGAAGAGTTCAATACACAGAATTCTGCTGAAATACAACTTCCAACGTTATTAACCGACTTCTAAAAGAAGGAGGTTCTCAATTCGTCGAGTATGTATGTTTTTTTTTATGTATGTACATCGATTACTCCGGAACGGCGGCACCGATTTGAATGAAATTTTGTACGCTATGTTCAGGAAGTTGCTGCGGCAGTCCCATATTTTTTTGGACGAAATTGGTGCAGTAATATCCAAGATGGCGCTGACAATATGGCGGTCAAAAAAAATTAATTTTGTCTGATTTTCTCCAAAATTGGTATGGGGGAATTTTTGAGGTCGTACATAACGAATGTGAAATTATTTTAAAAAAATTCAATATCGCGGATCCAATATGGCGGACGAAAAAGTTAATTTTGTCTGATTTTCTCCAAAATTGGTGTGGGGGAGTTTTCGGAGTCGCACATAATGGATCCAAAATATTTTTAAAAAATTCAATATGGTGGACAAAAAAATCAATTTTGTCCGATTTTCTCCAAAATGGGTACGAGAGAGTTTTCAGGGTCGTACATAACTAATCTAAAATTATTTTTTTAAAATTCAAAATGGCGGATCCAACATGGCGGACGAAAAAATCAATTTTGTCTGATTTTCTTCAAAATTGGTACGGGGGAGTTTTCGAGGTCGCACATAACGAATCTGAAATTATTTTTAAAAAATTCAATATCCAAGATCCAAAATCCAAAATGGTGGATTAAAGATTCTACATCTCTCGATTTTGTATAAAATTAGTATTGGGGTATTTTTGTTAGTGCTAGTTATGAATTTAAAATATTTTTTGAAAACCATCTGGCAGATTCAATATGGTGTCCTAAAAATTTTACATTTTTCGATTTTCTCCCAAACTAATATAGGGGGTCCTTGAGGGTGTAAATTATGAATTTAAAAGTATTTTTCAGGATACAATGTGGCAAAACCAAGGTAGCGGACAAAAAATTTTACATTTTTCGATTTTGATCAAAGTCTAGAAATTTTAAATTTCCAGATTTCATCCAAAATTGGTACTAGAGGAGTTTGAACGGTTTAGATTTAAATTAGATTAAGACCTAGAATAATTTTTTTGAAATTCAATATAGCGGATGCAATACGGTGGGTTGAAAATTATACCTTATTCGCATTTTTTCAGATTTGGTATTAGAGGGTTTTCGGGGTCGTGTATTACGAATATGAAGTTAATTTTTTACAACTATTAGGTTCATAAGATACAAAATGAGGGTCAGAAAATTTTACATATCCGATTTTGTCTAAAATTGATATTGTGGGGTTCTTGAGGCATATACAAAGTCAATATGCAGTATAAAATATATCGAGCTAAGAACTTTACATCTCAGGTTCTTTAAATATTGAAAATTGATATTGTGAGGTTCTTGAAGCGTATACAAACTATTGAGTTGCATATTGATGCAGTATAAAATATATCGAGCTAAGAAATTTACATCTCAGGTTCTTTAAACATCGATATTGGAAGGTTTTGAGACCTATACTCGTAATACCAATCTAAAATTAATTTGAAATTTAAGATAGTAGAGTTACTATGACAGACTAAATATTTGTTTGACAGAATTTTACTGGTATTTGGGAAACTCTAAGAACCAAAAAATTTTTAGTGGTTCATTTTAGGGTGATTTACAACTTTGGATAATATGAGTACTTTTTTGCCACCTTGGAGTCATTGCGAGGTACACTAATCTCGATTAGTACTTAGTTCAAATAATTTATGGATCTCATAATGAATTCTAAAACTAAAAATAGAAAAATAAAATTTTTATAAAAAAATTGAACCGACTTCTAAAAGTGCGCTAAAAAGTAAAAAATAAGTATAAATTTTTGTATAAAATTGAACTTTTTGAAGTCGGCGCCAAATTATTTGTAAAAGAAATAAATAACTACTAATATATACAAATTATGGTAAGAAAGCAATTACAAATAAAGTATTTTTAATCTGTTTATGCAAATCACATTTCGTCAGGTATTAGTTTGACTTCAAAAAGTTGAATTGTATATAAAAATTTATAGTTATTTTTCACTTTTAGAAGTCGGTTCAATTTTTTATAAAAAAAACTGCGATTACCTCCTTTAACCATAATTTTTTATGGAAAAAATAATTTGAAATTTTGAAGTTATGCATATATAGGACCCTGATATTAATATGTGAAATATAAGAAAAAATTCTTATTCATGATTTGCTAGTTATTTTTAATTTTATAAGATTTTTTTTATTTTTAATTTTTGTATATTCTTTGAAATTTTCTAAATTTGATGACATAAGATATTTAATTTGTTTTTATTTCAATAAATATTAGTTTCGTTTTAATACATAAATAGAATTGTTAATATAAAATTTAACAACTTGTCTTAAACTGTTATTTAAAAAACATAATACAAATAGTGAGATCTAATAGATTTTGTTGATAGGTTAAATTTTGAATGACTCGTATTTATGACTTCATAATTACTGACGCACTTCTAATATATAATGGTCGTACAAAATTATTTTATTAGGCTTATATGCATAAATCTTTTAGATAAAAATTTTCCAACAAGTTGAAAATCAGTATATGGCACAAAAAATTATACCTGTAATTTTACCATTAATAAAAATTAAACATTTCTTCATGAGATGTGCTGTTCGTTTTAAACTGAGTTACGTCATAATCTGTAATGTGTTCCCTGCACAATGGCATGGTTCCACCACAAAAACATCTTAGTAGCAGCTTAAGTTAGCATTTTTTAAAAATATCTTTGAATATTTTTATTTTTAATTCTGGACATTTTTGTTTTCTGTGAACAGGAAGCCACAATAATATGAGTCAAGTAGTGGATAGTATGTTTTCAGTCTCACTAACTGAAATAACGAAGCAACATCTGTATGCTGTCAAAATATTATGAGACTACCTATTATTTGCAAATTCTATAATAAATGATTGGGCGTTTCCCTAATAACTGGAATTGCCAAAATTTTCAAGAGAATCTACCGCTTATAAATAATTTCTTACAAAAACGTAATGTTTTCTGGGAAAGCGGATTGGTTTTCAGAAACAAGTAATCGATGGATAATGCCATGGTTTGGACACAGTCGATCATGTTCAATTGTTAGATATAAATTTCAGAGGTTGTTCATATGTACTATTAAAATAGTACCTTATAAAATATATATATATATATATATATATATATATATATATATATATATATTCAAGATACTTAAAATGCTAAAAGGGTATTAAAAATGAAATACATCAGGTTTTAGTGCTGGCACATTTACTGATTAATGCCTATATGTACGATCTTTATAAAGTAGCTATAGATGTAGACATGGTGAGTTTTGCGGACGGTATAGTTTTTGTAAGACAAGTATTGACATATGCTAAAAATATAACAGTAAATCTCAATAATGTATTGGAATTTGGTAGCTATATTAGCAATTGATATTCCTGAAACTATACGAGATAGAAAAACTCTTAAATGGAGAAAGTTTCAGATAAGTATACTAATAATTTAATATCACTGGCAGATTGATTCTGTTTTGGTTATTAAGATGTTTTTAAAAACATGTGTTATATTTTGTTCATCTATAAAACCCTTGTAACAGGCTTTTTTAAATTTTCCGTCTGTTCTATTCAAATTTAGAATTTCGCAAGGGACCGTAGGCCTCTCGCCATCTCTAGGCATCGGTTTTAACCGGAGTCGCGGTTTCGCCAGATTTCTATATCGGTAGCCTCTGTCGATCCTCGTGTCGGAGAATTGCCAGTCTGTTTCTGTTGCAGTTTTGAGTGAATAACATTGAATTTGGAGGATACTTCATGTCAAATATTTTTCCAGTAATTAGGATGTGGTTTTAAAAATCTGCATTTGGTATAAGTCTAATATTGATATTTTGGCGAAGGCGCGCGTTTCCTTTGTAACTGGTTTTGCGGGAAGTTAGTGTAAAATTGTTAAAAAGTAAAATCAGCAACCCTGTTCGTTTTATTATTTGACTCGATCAATCTACACCAAAATCAGTTTCATACATTCTATATGTTTCATTATTATCGTCGAGTTTATATTACGCCCCCATTTTATTCAGGATCCAGGTTTCCAAATCGGATGCTGTATCCCAGCATTTTAAACTATATAATTTATTTCAGGCTTTACTTCAATTTCTGCAGCTATCCAAGTTTATGAAGCTATATGACGGATTTTTGTTCCTTATTCTTATGCAAGGAGTATCCCTGTTCCTGAAGCTCTGCCGTCTTTAACAGAAACACTACATATTTCTTCTTTAATCTACTACCCCAGCTGACGAACGTGTTGCGTTTGATTTCCTTTTTGGCAACATATGTCAAATTACTCACAAAGGAATCTTAAAATATCCGACAGCAGTCCAGTTTCCAAATATTCGATTAGCGAGACCATCTTTTAGTAACTGCAACCTGATAGAAAGTACACATAACCAGATGAGTAGCTGTATTGTTTGAATTTATAACAAGAAAAACATAGAATCGTATTGTAAAGAAAATTGAAATTTTCATTGACAAACTATGTCATTTTTGCTTTGCTATTTACAACTATAGCTAACATATTTATATTTTTAGAAAATCAAAATTTCAGTAAGAAATTAAATAAATCTGCTGTGTTCAAATGATTACCTATATGCATTCTCTTTTCAAGCAGATAAAAGACAGGATATATATAGACAGTTTATTTCCTGCAAATACAACTCTGGTTCTCTCTCGGTATGCGTTTGGACCACCTTATAGTCTCGTCAGTGGAGCTGTATCAGGATGTTAAAAACCTACCGACTTCGATATTAGACTCAAAAATATCGCTAGTCAAACAACATCTATATTCACCGGAGTAGCGCGAATGATTTTTTAAATATTTCTCTAAAAATTTAACTCAAATCGGTGCCGCAGTCCCGAAGCAATCGACATACATATTTAAAAAAACATAGTGGTCGAACTTAAAGCCTCCTTCTTTTAGAAGTCAATTAAAAATGAACATTTCTAAGAAATCTGGAGTCAAAGGTATGCCATTTTATTACAAGTTTGAGAGAAGATTGATTTTCATTGAATTGGTAACCCTATTCGTATCCCTGTATAAAGTTCAAATTGAATATTTGGGGAAAAGAAAATGCTTCATTTCTTTGTTGATCGATTTATCTGTTACATCGATATATTTCCTTGTCAATATTCGATATCAGCTTTTCAATATCTTCTAATGGAAAAAAACAAAATTTGGTAAAATTAATTACCAATATTAATTAGCTCAAATAAAAACAAAAACGTAATAAAATTTCATGTTACGAGTAAGCAGGTATACACCCAAGGACAACCGCAAATTAGTATCACCTTCAAATATACGTACAATATACAATACAACTTTTTTAAAAATATGGATGACCATTATCGCTTATGGGTCACCTGGTATTTTTTACACAATATTTAAAAACTGGTACTTTATTTTATAATTTCCGAATCAATTAACGACGGCGATGACTAGTTGTTCAATCTTCTTTCCCGGACATCAGTTAAAATTGCATAAACACCCCATTACCGAGCAGAATTTTTCAGAAAAATTCCGTAATATGTAAAAAAAAAGGAATTAACTAATTGTTTATTAATTAGCAAAGTAATTTGTTTTTTATTATAAGTATTTTTACTTCATACGAATTTGCAATTTTTACGTATTTAAATTAAAAAATTTATAGCCTGATTCACTAAGAAGATTTCAGATTTAAACCCGATCTAATTGCCATGAAATTTAAATCTTCTAGTCGATCAGTTTTGTTTTACTTATGATATTGTCATAATTTATATTACATATGCCAACAAATAAACGTTTATATAGGGATATTAAAGATAAGAACCTTGCGATAAAGCCTTGAAATATATAAGAGAAATAGTTATATACCGAAAATAAATAAAGATCTCCATTTTTGCCGGTTCAGTAATAAAAAAGGATGATTTTTTTATGCTTGTGCTTTTAGAGTTAAAAACTTACTTGACTTATTGGTGCTTTTGTCAGTTTAAGTCCTCTGCTGTCAATTTAGGGAGGTTTTAAATTTAAACCTTGTTAGTGAATCTAGCTGTTAAAATTTTAACATAGTCGCAAATACAAAAACACACTTAAGAATAAAAAAAAGGTGTATATGGTACTTTGCACACCAACTAGTGCAATGAATTGAAAGCGACCTTTGAGATATCAACACATGCTAAAAATTTCAAAAATTAATTTTTATATTGGTCTAATAAAGTAGTTTACCACCAGAGGATGCTCTCAGGGGGGGAATAGCCTCTCCACTTATGTGGAGCTTAATTTTAGATCGATGCCTTTATGATTTGACTGACCTCGACATATCTTGTCAGAGCTATGCCGATGACGTGGTCGTGACCGCAAAAGGCAAATTAGAGAATATTCTTTGTGGCATAGTTCAAAGTGGTCTTGAAAACACTAGGGAATGGTGTCAGATGATGGGACTAAACATTATTAAACTTTAATCTGAAAACCATTAAAATGGATGGGAATGTTACTGAATGGAAGTCAGAGATTAAATATCTGAGACTGACCCTAGATAATAAATTCCTCTGGAACAAGCACGAAAAAGAAGTAATTAACAAGGCTACAAAAGCCTTGATGGTCTGTAGAAGCTTTGCGGGAAAAAGATGGGATACAAACTCAAAAATACTGCAGTGGGTGTACACTGCAATAGTAAGACCAATCATCACATATGGGGCAAAAGAACCAGATCTGGAGCAAAAGAACCAGTCTGGCTAATACGAGAGCTAACCTCTCGAAAGTACCAGACTGGCCTGTGTGTGTATGATCTGGAAAATGAAAACTTCCCCAACGACCGCCATGGAAGTAATCCTAAACCTTACACCCTACATATACTTGTAGAAAATATGGCATAGAGGATAATTTATAGCATGATGAGAGATGAGGTCATAAAACGAAGGCCCAATCTCCTATCCAGAAATCAACAAATCTAGGACATGCTCCAAGATGAAATGAAAAACTCAACAAGAAATCCATTATATGGTATACAAATGGCTCCAAAAAAATGGAAGTAACTGGCATAAGAGTGTAAGGACCCAACACCAGACATTATGAAAGCTTGAGTTAGTCACCAACCATTTTTTAAGTAGAAGTACACACCATTAATGTATTCAATTCAACAGAGAAAAAAACTATCACGACCAAAAGAGTATCATCATGTTGGATAGTCAAGTAGCCATCAGTGCGCTGAGCTCTTAAGTTATCAGCTCCAAGATTATCTGGGAATGCCTAGAGGAATTAAATAATTTGAGTAAGAATAAGTCACCCTCATTTGGGCACCGGGGCACACCGGGGTAAAGGGGAATGAAATAGTAGGCAGGTTCGCGAGAAAAGGGGCTGAGATATCATTTCTGCGGCCAGAGCCTTTCTGTGGAATCAGTAACAGCGTAATGCTGGAACAACTAAAGAGAGAAGAAGAAATCAGGAGATCCAATTATCTGAGGGAGCTGCAAGGATTGAGACAAGTGAAAATACTTCTTGGGAACTACGACCAAAAAAGATTCAAAGAATGCATAAGTTTAAGTGAAAACCAACTCAGAGTTCTGACAGGAGTCTTGACGAAGCATTGCCACTTAAAGAGACATCTCGAGAAACAGAACTGGTAGAAGGAAAAAAGTGCAGATTCTATGAGGAGGAGGACGAAACTTCATATCCTTTCAGAGTGCAGCGCTCATAGAAAACCCTAGGATGCGGTTTTTGGGAACACACTAAATCGAAGAAGGGTAGCTGTCCATCTTGAAGCCATCCAACATCCTAAGGTTCCTAAAGAAAATAGGACTGGAAGACCTGTTCTAGCCAATAAGGCAACTCTTATGACTTGGCAGCAGTTAGGGAGCAAACCCCAATTCTACGCACATACTAATACAGTGGTTCATTACTTTTTTTTTAATTGTAAACCTTCTTCGATTTTGTAAAAATATTAATGAAGGGTTTGAAAAAATAGATTGTAGGACTTGGCAAAAGTGACAATTTTTTTTATAATCTCTCGGATATATATATATATATATATATATATATATATATATATATATATATATATATATATATATATATATATATATATATGTAATCGAAGGTTTTCGGGTATCCCGTGTATGTGCTGAGTCCCTCTCAGGACTGTAAGGCAGCTGACGTTTCGGTGAAATCTCATTCACCATTTTCAAAGCTCACTGTATGGCGTCTACGAGCTCGTAGAATAACCTTAATTATCAATTCGTATTCACAAACACATTATTACCTATTATTCAAAATGCTGACCAAATATCTAAATTTCTCCCAGCTGCCAAACTATAAGAGCAGTGGTGTTTCCAACCTGTGAGTCAAGACTCACAGGCGGGTCACCGGTTACCCATTGTAACAAACAAAATGAAATTTAAAGATAGATGACACGAGGTTAATTATTTGTTTATGCTTGGTAACACGAGAGATATGCGACAGTGGCAGACTAGGGGCAAGCTAGCTAGGTGGTTCGCAGGAATTGCAGAGTTATAGGAACAGTCTTCAGATATTCAGCCATGAATATAAATATAAGTGCACAGATAAATTGTCGCACTAGGTAAACTTGTTACCTAAGGTTAAGTCGTTCGTATCTTAAAATTTTTATGCTAGTTTTTTTATTATTAGTTATCTTTCCGAGGTTCATATTCAACTAATCTGCAGATCAAAACAAAAGTCAGAAATAAACTGAATATTTAAATAACATGAGATCACCCTTGACAAAAAATCAACTTATTAAGCAGATACATGCTCAATAATCCCATTAATAATACTTAATAAAAAATATTATCACTTTTACTAAGTAACATTTTTTTTAAATCAGAAAAAGATTGCAATTAAAACAAAGTTGGGTACCACTGTATTAGACCAATATAAAAATTATTTTTTGCAATTTTTAGTTTGTGTGTTGATATCTCAAAAGTCAACTTCAATTCATCGAAAGTGCTACACGTGTTGGAGTACAAATGCGACTTTCTTTTCTTAGGTGTGTTTATTTTGAGACGTTGTTAAAACTTAAAATTTTTAAATTAATTTAAATACGTAAAAATTGTAAATTAATATACGTTCATAAGAAGCGAAAATACTGATAATCAAAATAATAAATTACTTTTGCAATTAATAAACAATTAGTTAATTCCTTTGTTTTTACATATTACAGAATTTCTCTGGAACATTCTGCTAGGTAATCGGGTTCTTTACGCAATTTTAATTGATGTCTGGGAAGAAAGATTTACGTTTATTTAGGAAGCTTTTTTGGTGTATTTTTCAATTAGTCATCGACGTCGTTAATTCATTCAGAAATTATAAAATAATAAAGTACCAGTTTTTAAATATTATGTCAAAAATACTAGGGGACGTCTTTGAAATGTTTATTTTTTACCGACTTCTAATATAAAGAGGTCCTAAATTCGACCTTTATGTTTTTTTATGTGTACGTCGATTACTCCGGAACGACGGCACGGATTAAAATAAAATTTTTAGCGTTGTATTCAGGAGGTTGCCATGTTCGTCTCATATTATTTTGGCCGAAATTGTTTCAGTAAAATCCAAGATGGCGCATATAATATGGCGAAAAAAACTTTTATCTGATTTGCTCAAAAATTGGTATAGGGAATTTTCGGGGTCGCACATACGAATCGAAAGTTATTTTTTAAAATCCAATATGGCGGATCCAACACGATGGATTAAAACTTTTAGGTCTTTCAGTTTTGTCGAAATTTTCTTTTTTTTTTTAATTCAACATGACGGATCCAATATGGCTGTGCAATTTAAGTGGTACCAGTGCTTCTATCTCCGAAACAGTAATACAGACGAGGTCTGTTAATTTAGAGGAAAATCTATCTTTTTTTGGTATATATTTTCTTTACGTTGGCATAGTTAAAACTTTTTTGATACTCTTGGAAATATTAGGGAAAATCCTATATTTTCGATTTTAGGTGAAAAAAAAATATTATATAAAATTGTTTTATTTTTTTATTTTCTCTATAAATCGGACCTCTATGTATTTATTATTTTTAAGACAACTTTTTACACCAAAGGCAATCATGTGTCTCTCAATGTTTTTTGTTAACATTTTGACATTAAATATCCATTATTCGGCTTTTTTCCTGTTACGATTTTTTTATATAATACGGTTATCTAGACGATTTTTTGTATTAGTTTTAATAAAATATATAATTCAGGATATAATTAATAGATTAAATTTGTGTAAATAGTATTAATTTTATCTCCTTTAAAATAAATTATTGATTTATATCCTTCGTATTTTGTTGTAATTAACACATCATAGATATTTCATGTCAAAATGTCGTGACGGGCCATTGAATAATACAAGACTGCATTTGGATCAAAAATACAGTAAATAAAAGGTGTTGAGGAAATTTTTGCAATTAGTCACTGTATTTTTGAATACCTGTTATATCCGTACGAGGGTATATAATCACTTCCAGTCATAATCAGCTGATTTCATTGACCCGAATAGAATTTTGTATTCAAAAAAGTGTTCTAATAAAAAGAAAAAAGGTAATTATTTTTTAATAACTTAACTTAGTTTAAAAGAGTTTTCTTGTCTGTCTGTTTATTAATTTGTCCGGTACAAATTTTACAATCGATTTTAAACTAAATGTCCGATGAGCTAGAGATTTGAAATTTTAAACATAACGCAGGTCTAGGTGACAATATAATATTATGACCTTGCAGCTGACCCCGAAGGTATATTTCAAAGTCATTTCAAGGTCAACTTTCCTTTGGACTATCCATTGAAGCTAAAATTTTGTACACATATATAAATCCGATAGCAATATAATATTATTACTTCGAAACTGACCTAAGTCATTTCAAGATCAATAGCCCTTACGATTATCCAATGAAGCTGAAATTTGGTACACATATGATGGAAATACAATACTGTGACCTTCAAACTAGCCCTGACCGTATATTTAGAATTATTTTAAGTTCAATTTGACTTCCGATTGTCCGATCAAGCTGAAATTTGATACATATATAAACCCTATGACAATACAGTATTATGGCCTTGATCGTATATTTCAAAGTCATTTAAAGGTCAACGTCACCTCCGATTATCCAGTCAAGGTAAAAATTGGTACACTTACGTAAACCCGATGACAATGAAACATTATAACCTGGAACGTATATTTCAAGGTCAACTTCACTTCCAATAATCCAATCAAGCTAAAATTTGGTACATATGTATAAATCCGATGAGAGTGTAATATTATGCCCTTGAACGTAAACTTCAAAATCATTTCAAGGTCAATTTCACTTCCGATTAGCCAGTCAAGCTGAATATTGGTACATTTACGTAAACCCGATGACAATGTAATATTATGACCTTGAACATATATTTCAAGGTCATTTCAAGATCAATCTGCCTTTTGATTATTCAATTAAGGTGAAATTTAGTACACATAAATAAATTCTATGGCAATAAAATATTATAACCGTGAAACTGACCTAAACCTCTTTTTCAAGGACAACTTTCTTTTTTTTACCACATTGTTATTAATTCACTTCCTTGCGATCAAAATTTTGTAATCGATTCTGTACTAACTCCCCGATGAGCTAGAGACTTGAAACTTTAAACAACTCAGAACTAGATGACAATGCAATATTAAAACGCCATCTTATCTGTCTGTTCGTTTACTTGTCTGTTTTGTACAAATTTTGCACTCAATTTTTCTCTGTTTGGTATATATTATGCAATTGACTTTAAACTAAAGACTAACAAGCAGAAAATATTTAAATTATTTTTTTTAATTTACTACGAACAAAAAAATATAAAACAATTTGTTACATTGTCCTGGAAATTTGCGATTGTGAATTTTTAATAGCTATGAAAATACTTGTGAGATTTAAAACGTAGTTCTTGCAATAGATAATAGTAATGAGGATATAGATTAGCTGTCATTGAGAAAACTCACACAATAGTTATTATTTATGGCACCCCACGTTTTTCGTTTTAGATCTGACAACTATTTTCACAGCTATCAAAAATTTACAATAACAAATTTTCAGGACAAAGTTTTTTGTTAGTTTAATCCTATACCTTTTTCCGGCTGGTTTGTTCCGCCAAATTTAAAAATCTGTCAAACATCCTTTGTTTGAAGGTTTTTTATGGTGGAAGACCGGAATTATGAATTTGCATCTTCGTTCACCGACTGCCAGGTGGTACGATACGTTTTTTGTTCTCTTAAGAGGATTTTCAAAATTTAGCATACTATCTTTTTTGAGACGCAAATTACCGTTTGTTTTTATCTAAGCATAGTTAAATATATCTGCAGAGCATAAATTTATTTGTCATATAACGATAACATTCATTTTATAGCAATTTTTCTCAATTCTTGGTAGGTCTTCTTGGCACGTAAGCATAAAGATGTCATATAGTTTATAAAAGATCATGTCCAGATCTGCTTCGATTGAGATGAAAATTTCATCAAAAAGTAAAAGTCTGTCAAATATTAATTTTTTTTCAAAAAAAAAATTCAAAAGTGGAATTATATCTCAAAACATCGAAAAAAGTTATTAGAAAAAGTTTGTCTAAATGCAATTTTCAGCTCATATGCAATTTCAGCTGTATAAGATAATTTAGATTTGTTGCCCATTTTTTGTAAATTGCACCACTGTTGCAAAATAAGATTAACCCAACCTACATAAAACTTCTTAATTTCGACAGTGCTTCAGCCCAGACATATTTTGTTTAAAGTAGCGCCATTTTAAATGCGTTTTTCTACAAAATCCAAATACGGCTATTAAAATTGAGTCACATGTGATGTTGTTTTTGACCCTGTATAAGGGAACTTCATAAAATAACTATTTTTGAAAATGTATTTTGTGTCTAAAAGTAATACACATTATAATAAAGACAAACAAGTACACAGTGTCATCAGTAAAGTCTGCATTAGATGGAAAATAAATTTTTATTTAACTTTACGTAAAGTTTATCTAGTTTCAACGATCTAATTTGAGTCTTTTCAATTAAACTATTTTCTAAATATTAATATGTATTACTTTTAGATACAAACTACGTTTTCAAAAATATTTATTTTATAAAGTTACCATATACAAGGTCATCACATGTGACCAAATTTTAATAGCCCTATTTGGATTTTGTAGAAAAATACACATTGATATGGCGCTACTTGAAACAATATATGTCTGGGATGAAGCATGTCAAACCTAAAAAGTTTTATGTAGGTTACGTTGAGTCTTATCTTGCAACAGTGGTGTAATTTACAAAAAATGAGCAAAAAACTATATTATCTTATACAGCTGAAATTTTTTTGCATATGGGCTAAAAATTGCATTTAGAAAAATTTTTCTAATAACTTTTTTCGATATTTTGAGATATTACCACCCCAGATTTTTTTTTAAATTAAAATTTGACAGATACTGCTAATCACATAATTACTATTTTTTTGGTTAATTTTCATCTCGATCGAAGCAGAAATTGTTGCCAAAGTCAACTTTCGAATAAAGCTATTAATAAAAAAATCCCATATGATACGGACTTTACTAGTCACACTATATATATATATATATATATATATATATATATATATATATATATATATATATATATATATATATATATTATGTTCATTATTTTATATAGAAAATAAATTATAGATAGTGAGAGTGATTTTTGCTGTTCAAAAGAATCTAAATACAAGTAAAACCAGATTATAAAATTTCACTTCCTTAAAATAATTGATGATACAAATATATATAATTTCGCTTTCATTAGGTTAGGAAGCCTTTTTATGAATATAATTTAGAATATTTTGTTTAAAATAAAACTAAAGATTTATTCTTTTATCTCTTTTTTCTTAGAAATTAACAAAGAAATTCAAGTCTATCTTTCAAGTAACAGGACCAAAAGCTGCAGAAATTAATGACGGTAGATTTTCCTTTTTATTCCTATAAAAAGATGTGGTAAAACAGGTACAAGTGGCTTAGTGAGCGAGATATTGAAAACTGATACAATCTTTTTTAGATCAATATTTTAATCATTCTCTCATAATATATCCATACTGTAACGAAGGACTAAAATAAATTTTTAATACGCCCTTGTATTACCAATAATATTTCAATGCGATGGATTATCTTTATTATAATGTGTCGAAGGAATATTATATCGAGAATCATTATATTTCTAGATAGTTCTCAACTTTTATGCTAGTATATTTCTTGTTATTTCTAGGAGGTTCTATAGTAATGTAAATAGGGATAGAATTTGAGTTTTAAGATAATTGTGTAGTTGTATTGGAATATTGAGTTAAAAAAAATTTAAACCTGGTTAACTGACAAATAATTATTTTAATATAAATTTAAAATATAGTGAATAGAGTCATACAACAAGAAATAAAGAAAATATATTGTTTTAATTACTTGTGCCACCTAAACTCCACCCTATGAAACTGTGACTGATCGTTTAGATTTATTTCTGCCTAAAAAATTTAAAGTGAAAGATTTTTTTTAATAATGGTTAAATTTCTAGTGACTTACTAACTTTGTGATAAATAATTAAATGAAACATATAATCGTTTACTTAGCAAATTTTAATTGATCAATTACCAAATTTATTTTCTGCTACACTTCAGGTAGTACTCGTATGTACCTTTGTTACTATTATAATTATTTTAAATCATATATTTTCGAATAAATTATAATTATTTTCTTTCCCGATTAATTTTGACGCGAAATGATAGTTTTCACAATAGAAATCCTAAAAAAACACAATATTTTTCTTTATTTTTAAGGAATTTTATTTTTATTTAACAATAAAAATGTAATTAATTCTTTCGAGTCACGTGACAACGAACACCAATCAAAGTGAATGATGTCACTCCATACTAACGTCATCGCTGGTACTCGTACGTCCTGATACGGTTATTCTTTTGAATCATTATTACTTTCAGTTCTATCACTTGAAGTAATCATAATCACTTCGACCTAATGACAAATAAATATATATTCAAAAGAACATGGTTATCAGTTTCACTTTTTCCACTTTGATCATTTGATAATTACTCTAAACGTCATCGCTGTCACGAACTTGACATAATTTTTTTGGTTTTATGTCACATTCGTGATCGATGTCGAGGGCTACGTTGTCTGATTCATATTTTATAGTAAGTTTAATGTAATTTCTTCGAAATTTGCTTACTTTTCCCTTTGGAAACGATTCTAACAAATTTTTTTATGAAGGAAAGTGGATTTATTAAGGTAAATAATTTAAATTTGCCGAGAATTGATTGTTTTATGGTGGACAATTTCTTCGCAACAAACAGTAGCTTCTGCTCTGCTGAATTTAGAAATATGAAGATCTCCATGTAAGTAATTTATTAAGAATTGATATTTCCGCAACCGATAATAAATATATAATAGCAGGCGCTGATTCAAAAGGGGGGGGGGGATTGCCCCCCCCCCCAAGAGCTTAGATTTCAGGAAAATACACCTTTTCGTGCCTCTTACACTATGAATGTGTATGCTGTTGGCTTCCACCCTCCCGTCGACAACTTGTTTATTCCTGTGATCACACCCCTCAAGTGCTTCGAAATAGACCCGACCCTGACTTTTATACAGAAATGAGAATGTGGCTGACGTCTCTCTCCCTACCGTCGACAACTTGCTTTCACTTGCCATACTGTACTTTTGTGATATCACGGCTCCTCCCCCCCCACAAAGAGAGAGGCTCTGTATAATAGTAATAATCGTTATGAAGCCACATTTTCCTATTATTTTCAGAACGTGGATCGTGAATAAATAACTTTTTACCAGTGTGACGTCACATCGGCTAAGTGACAAGTATTTGCGTTTTGGCGGGAAATTTTAAACGGAATTTAAAATTTTTAATTTTTAAGTACTAGTTGTATATTTTCCAAAAATAGTCAACATCCCAGTTAAAGTTTTACCAAAAAATATTTTGTTGGTTATATATAAAAATTTTCTGCATATTTTTTTTGTTAGAAGTAACAATAGATCTTGTCCTAGCTCAAGAACTCCAAAATTGTTAAAGAAGAACATCTCTTCTGTCCTTCTTCTATCTTATAAAGAAATTATGCCTTCAAGACGAATATAGTGTAAACATGTCTGGAGCGGGAAGCAAAGCCATTAATTAATCAAAAATGCAACTTTCTTAGAATTACTAACTAAAAAATACATAAAAACGTTATTGACGATGAAAGATTGAAAGAAAAAAAATGAAAATTGAATAATACTCAAGTCTCAAGTAGAAAATATTATCATCATCAATATTTATAAAATAAAGGTCATGTTTTTGCATGGTGATTTACAGTATGGCAAGTTTTTTTTAAGATTATAAACTGTGTACAACCTAGTAACTTATTAACAATATTAATATGTATATATGCACAATCATGAGAAAAATGATGTAGTCCAAATAATTACAACATAATTAGATATTTTACTATTAGATATTAATTGGAAAACAAGAGAGAAATAAACATATTTATTGAAACCACTGACGTCAAAAGTCAAAACTAGTTACCTCCAAAAACAACAAAAAATGTAATTGACTATAATATTGTATTATTAACATCAATTTTTTTTACTAAATATAATAAAAAAATTCAGTAACAAAGTATTCTACGATGTTGTTTTCATATTAATTTATTCTAAAAGGTTTTTAACTTATAAATTAAGGAAGATTGTTCTTGGTTTTAAACGATAATAATTGTTAAATGTAAGCAAATGCTAATTATGTAGTATTATCAAAAAATTTGGCTTTTGACGTCAATGGAGCAAAAATTTCTTTTTATTAAATGTGCGGATAGACTTTGAAGATTTTGTAAATATCCCATAGTTTTAGTGTCAAACACTTTAAATTATATTTATATATAAATGGAGAAGTTTTCAATTCGATTGCTATATATCAGCGGTTCCCAACCATTTTCTTCTTACAGATCCCTTCTAAAACCGGATTAAATTGGCAAACTCCCTGTGTAGTCATCACAAACAGTAAATGAAACAGTAAAATTGTGTTATTAAAATTTATTTTCCTTATTGAAAACAAAAAACTAAAACTAAATCGTACAACATTTACAGACAAACATAATTAAAACTAAAGAGATAGCTTAAGCTAGAAAAAAGAATAAATACAAAATTACTACAGTAATACAGAATTTGAAAAATACTCTCAATGGGAAATTTGTGCCTGTTTGGTGGAACAAAAAAATTTAAAATTTAGTTCGATGTCTGAAAATTGAGTCTTAGATCAGGTTAGTGAGTTTAACCTGTTTCTATATTATCTTTCAGGTAAGTGTATGTTGAAAATCCTTTCTCACATAGACTTTATTGGCTTTTCCGCCAAAAGAGGATACTAATTTCTTACACTGAGCTAAAAATCATATAATCAAATAAAGAGTTATCTTTAAAAACAGTTTTTTAGGGAATTGTCATAGAATCAGTCCATGAGCATTTCTTTTTCCAGAAAACTTAAAGAATTATCCAAAGTTATATCTCCTTACGTATCCAGTATCCAGTATCTAGTATCTCTGTCGCTCTCTCGTTCTCTCGCCCGTCCGTCCGTCCGTCCGTCTGTCTGTCTGTCTATCTGTCTGTCTGTAGCTCTTACAAACCAGAGTGGGTCTTGCTGACTCAACGATTCGTCTCCAGGGTACTAAGATCTGATACTATGTTGTCTCTTCACCATAGTCACAGTCACCAATGTTCGGTTGATATATATTTCTTCTAGCTCCCTGTTAGTTCTACTACGGTACTGCTGTGTTATATCATCCCTTATGGGTCCGTATATACTCCGTATGATTTATCTCTCTACGATTCTTAGACTGTTCTCGTTCTGTCTCGTCATGATTTCAGATTTCACAGGCATAAGTCACAATCGGTCGTATGAGTGATATATTCTTATTTTTGTCATCAGAGATACATTTTTAGATTATATTATTTTCTGTAATGCAAAACAGCAACGATTGGCACTTTGTATTTTCATGTTTTTATTTATGTACACACTTTGCATTAACTACTAACTCATTTATCTTTTTGAAACCACTAGAAGTACTAAAGTTAATCGTACGATTCATGTGGACTCTACTCTTCCTTATATGTGACTGCAGTGTTTTTATATCCGCAGACGTTATTCTCGTTCTTTCGTGCGCATTCGGGAAAAGTCTTGGTTCACCGAAGTAGAAGTTGCTGGCTCATACTCTTTTGTTAGAAATATCCTTCATACCGTTTTCTATTTAACAATTTGTTATATTTTATTATACTATTGTATTTCTTTAAGGTTCAATATTTTTTATAGTTCATTTTACAGTGCTGCACTGAAAACGTGATATTTTTCTTACTTTGGTAAAATAAGCTATATTTTTCTTATAATTTAAGGATCGCATCAATAAACCAATCGGACCGATCAGGCGATCACCGATGACTTGGGACTTCCAACTGCTTGCAACAGAATCTCTACGGTGTTGCCACTTAAGTGGAATTATTCCCAAATGTTTAAATCATTATTAGCAGACCGCCGAAAAGTTGGAAAACGTAACAACATCGTACGAGACAAATAAATTATAGGCACATCCATTTGAAAATCCTCAATTTCAAAGTTAGAGTATAAAATAAAAAATAAATATAAATTTCGATACATGAATACAGAATATTAAAAATCTGCCGACTTCGATGTCCGACTAAAAAATATCGCCAGACGAAACTACATCTATACATTTGCTTATAATTAAGCGATTTTACGTTCCAACCGATTGATCATCATCGCTTATATACTTCCGATATCAGACATTGTATAAAGCGCCAACTACATAAGCGCAGCATTAAAAAACCACCAAGGGGAGCCCTATGTCCAGGAACGAATTCTTAAAGGCTACTAAAAGACGTAAATAATTTTTTTATTATATCAAGTTATTTAAAGAAAAAACATGTCCTTTTCAATTCTATATTTTTAAAATACGCCTAATCATGCAGAAACTATTTATTGGTACTATTATAATTACATTAATATGTAAATTCGAAAGTGATTAATTGAAACAAAGTGATAAAATTAATGGCATATCACTGACAAACGAAAAAGTTGGGCACAAAAGATGTAAAACTAAAAGACAAAGTTCACAGTTTTAAAATTGTATATTATTTCTACATAATTTGCCAATCATTAATTCTCCACGACACTGTGTTTTTTGATCAAGCAACAAGGTCAATTTTCTTTGCCGCTTTTTCTCCAATTATACACTTCGTGATGTTTTAAGCATACACTTCGTGATGTGTTTAGCACACGATCCAAACAAATTTTCTGCCACTGTTTGTGCTTGTTTACTATCTTCGTTCAAATCCGTTAGAAAAAAAGAAACACTAACTTTCATTACCTGTCAATTTCCTTTTAAGATACTAAACAAGCTTATCCTTGTGATTTGAGTATTTCAAGGTATCTACAAAGAAGAGATAGTTTTAAACTGTTGTTGGTCAAGATTTCATTACATATCACATAAAGCGGTTAAGATTCTGACTCCTTTTGTAAATAGTCAATGTCATATTTTCGTTTCTTTCCTTTTTTCTCACTCTAAGACGATAGCTCACGACAACTGTCACACTATGTTTGTTCCAAATTGAAGACTGAAGTAGAAGAAACAATTGATTGCTCGTCCAGCCTTTCGTCAAACTTGACAAAACTGCCCTTTTTAACCAATGATCTATTACGGAACAATAATTATTTACTGTCACCGTCAACGTGTGCACGTGCGATTTATAAAGCCTGGGTATTTGTTATAAATTATTTATACTAGAAGAGATCACTAAACTGTTTTACATTACACTAGTAATATTTATGTACTCTCTCTCTCTCTCTCTCTCTCTCTCTCTCTCTCTCTCTCTCTCTCTCTCTCTCTCTCTCTCTTTCTCTCTTTCTTCTCTGTAGCTCTTACAACCCAGGTGGGTCTTGCTGACTCCACGATTCGTCTCCATTGGACTCTGTACGTCATTAGCTCCTCTGCATCTGTGATGTTCAGGGTTCTAAGATCTGATGCTATGTTGTCTCTCCACCTTAGTCGTGGTTTCCCTAATGATATTTTACAAGTTTGTTGCCTGCTACCAATTTGACTAATCCATGTCCGGCCCATACCAGTCCTTCTGCTTTAATTATTTTTACAATGTTCGATTGGTCATATAGTTCTTCTAGCTCCCTGTTTGTTCTACTACTATACTGCTGTGTTTATCATCCCTTATGGGTCCGTATATACTCTGTACGATTTTTCTCTCTGCAATTCTTAATCTGTTGTCGTTCTACCTCATCATGATCCTGGTTTCACAGGCATAAGTGATATATTTTTATTTTCGTCATCAGAGATCAATTTTTAGATTACATTATTTCCTTTAATACAAAACAGTAACAATTGATATTTTGTATTCTCAGGTTTTTATTTGTGTACGCACTTTTCATTAACTACTAACTCATTTACCTTTTTGAAATCATTCGAAGTACTTAAGTTAATCGTACGACTCAGTTCGACCGTACTCTTCCTTACATGTAACTTAAAATTCCGCCATTACAATATTTTTTTCGCGAACCCCCTTTATAAAGTTCGCGAACCCCTGGGGATTCGCGAACTACCGCTTGAGAAACGCTGGTCTAGATCATACACTTATTACCAAGAACACGCTTTACTGACAGCATTGGCATCTATGATTTCTTCATAATCGTTACGCAAGGCCAGTTCAATTACTGAATGTCAAAATGTAGTTTTAATATCTTGCTTTGAAGTGCTTTTGCTTTTTTTTCTGGTTTCGAGTATAACAGATATATCAGTGGTAGAGAGTAGAGACCTTCGGTTCGAAACAGCTCCACTGATGATACTTTGAAGTAGTTGAGACGCGTATGGAAAGAGGATGAGAATTGTATTTGCAGGAAATAAATTGTTTCTATATATTCTTTCATTTTTCTCTGACTGAAAGGAGAATAACATATAGGCAACTATGATTCATCTATGTTTACAATTCGGCGATATTAAATTCCGGCGCATTGATCAACATCGTTTATATAATTCCGAAATTAGAGATATTGTATACAGTTCTGAAAGCATTTTGTTTTTTTACCTCAATTAGGTTACTAACGTCACTAGTAAACCCTCCTGCTTTATTCGGGCTTGTGACCGGCAACAACAGTCATTGAGCTACTCAATCCACCCAATAACTGCTGCAGGCGGAGTTACTTAAATCAAATTGATTTGTAAATAAAATGAAAATACACATCCGCCACCCTAGAAACCAAAGGATGCTGGTCAATGATTTAGCTGCAGTAAATATATGCGGGTATTTGAAAAGTTTTAGGGGGGAGAGAATATTTTAGAATACAGAACAGTGTTTGAGCCTGAAATCTTACAAAATTTGTAAATTTTAAATTCTAAATATTTTTACGGAATAACTTTTTTGATATCTCGTTAATTATAATAATACTATTTTCAGTACACTGTTAAAAATAACTTTAAGTTTAATGCAAATTATGCAATTTAGTGATCTTGTATCGTAAATCTGAATAAGTTAAATATGCTTTGAAATTAAAGCTTTGTACGTTAAATTTAATTGAATATTACCTTAAATTTCAATTAAGTAACTGAAAACATACCAAATTTAATGTATAATTACATTAGGTTTAATGTAAAAATTATTAAATTTAATGCATTAGCATTAAATGCATTTAATGAACGGTTTATGAAATTTGCTTCCAGCATATTACATTAAAATTAATGTCAAGTTTTTTTTACAGTGCGTGAATAGTTTACATTTATTTTGAATTTAAAGAGATTCATTAAAATATCAGTTAGTTGTACATTAAATTTGATTAAATGGTATCTTAAATTTCAATAAAGTAACTGAAAAGATATTTCAACTTCTGTACATTAAAATTAATTCACATATAGGCTAATAATAGAGGAATTTATATTATTATTCAATATACATTGCAAGAGATTCCGGGAGAAGGCGCAATTTGTATTGAACTTTTCGTTTAGTATGATATAAGTTGCTTAAAGGACTCAACTTTCTTATGGGTGAGGTGTACATGTCTGCCCATACTGACGGGAACCTATGGGAAAAATGTCCACCTTTTCCTGGTAATTTCAGAATTTTTTTAATTCAAATTAATGTTGGTGCATTAGATATGTGATAACATATTTCAAATTCAATGAACACCGGATGTATATTTAATGTACACAGTCACCTTAAAAAATAATGATCATACTTTAAATTTAATGTATGATTACATTAAATTTAATATAATAAATGAATTTAGATTAATGTAAAATATTAAATTTAATTTATTACATAAACGCATTTAACCAACATTTGTGAAATTTGCTTCCATCACATTGACATTAAATTTAATGCATTTCCTGTTGTGTAGTTTAAACATTAAATTTAATGCATTTCCTGTTGTGTAGTTTAAATAAACATTTTTCAATTTTCCGCCAAACTAGTCTAGATGCATAAAATAACAAAATGTCACCAACGACGTGAGATACATTCAAGAACGAACTGAACATTTTTTGTGATCCATTTATAATAAAATCAGAAGACTTAATAAAATTCCGGGTACCGTCAAGCATAATCCTCAAATCCTTCCAAAAAAGATAATCCCTTTTAATGTATTCCTAGTATTTTGTCACCAGAAAAGCTAGGGGAAAATGGGGCAAGATGAGGCAGCAGGGCCAAATGGGGTCCTTATATCTGGAAAAACGCAATACGTGGAATATACTTATTGCAAGTGATGTCTTCGCCCCTTTCAGTCGCCTAATTGTCATAAAAGTGAGAGATCTCACAGCCGTATGAATACAAAAAAACAGTTTTTAGAAGTTTCCACTAGAACAGTTGGGTTTTTGAGTAGATTACAGTACAACCAAACACATATTGTTTTAGAGATAATAACAAAGCTTCAATGTGCTGAAGTTGAGGACTAGAATCGATGCAAAATATAGAAAAATTCTTGAGCAACATTCTTCATAAACGACAGTGAATTGGAACATAAAAGAAATTAAGCTTGACAGCTGATACCTAAATAATCTCCAATTTATTCGTGATATTTTATTTATCAGTCAAAACGTCGAAAAGTTAGAAACTATATTAAAAGAATCCAGAACGCTATCATCAAAAGTGGGATAAACAATGAATCCAAACAAGACTAAGGTCCTGACTTGGAAGATGCAGTTGTATGTCTAGGAGATGGAGTTTTAGAAAGAGTTCACGAATATGAGTATGTTTCAACCATAGATAAAGAAAATTAGCAGACAATTTAACCTGAAATAGGCAACTAAAAGAAAACTATCCGGTATACAATCCAACACCAATCCCATCAATCTGAAAATAAAAATATTCAAGAGTTGCATACTGCCTATAATGTATACCTTGATAACCATATTGCTTACAGTTAAAATAGATTATAAATCGAAGGGCACTAGAAAAAATTACGTCGAGTGTAAGTCCCAGAGAGTAAATCAAGGAAGAAGTTAGAAGGGGAAGTGGAGTTAAGAACTCCATAGCTGGATACCAAAATTAAAACTAATTGGGGAAAAGATACGCAACGCTAATTACATGAGCGCAGCATTACAAAACCACCAAGGGGAACCTTATGTCCAGGAGTGAGCTCTTAAAAGCTACTAAAAGAAGTAAATAATTTTTAATTATTTGACGTTTTTTAAAGAAAAAACATGTCTTTTCAGTTCTATGTTTTTAAAATACGAATAGTCATGCAAAAAATATTTATTATTATTACTGTAACCACATTAATGTATAATTTTGACAGCGATTAATTGAAACAAGGTGATAAAATTAATGACATAGTATTAACCAGCGAAAAAATTGAGCACGAAAGATGTAAAAATTAAATGACAAAGTTCACAATTTGAAAAATGTATATTATTTCCATTTATTGAATCAATAAATTATGAGCTCTTTCATATATTTCCACAAATAGAAAAAATAAGACAGCCCATTAGTTTAAATAATTATTCTCGGTAGAGAAAATATCACAGAAAGTGTCAGTATTCAAGCCCATTCAAAAAAATTAATATGATTCTCAGTGATCTCATACGTATCTATACTAAAATTTAGTATTAATTTTAACAGTGTACTAAAAATTACTATCAGATTTTCGTTACTAATACTATTATTTACATATTTTCGAATAATTTGTTAGTATAAAAGAGAAAAGAAAAATAATTGAAACAAATAGAAACTTAGGTTTCTTTTAAATATATAACTATAATTAGGTAGTAATTCTAAAATGTTGTAAAATAAAAGCAAAATTAATTTCTTTAGTAATTAGAATATAATTATAAAACGTTTGAATTTCGAAATTATTTACACCATTAAAAAAAATGGATATTGATATATTTAATTATACTAACCATTTATAATGTCACACCTAAAATCTGCATCATCATCATGTAATTAATTGATCTACATACATTTTGCTTTAGCCTTTTGCTTAAAAAATAATTTCAAAACAAATATTGTTTTCAACTCCGATTTGCCAAGCTAAAATGAATCGAAGAAAATGTTGGTAGAGTAGCTTTCAATGTATTCAGTGGTTTAATACAAAACGTGTTATATCTCGAAAACGGTATTTCTAATATTTTTTAGATAGCTTAGATCGACGGATGACGTTTTTTACGTAGATATGGGCACTTTCCAGAATAGACTTTAAGAGTATTTTCTAGAAATAAAGCGATTACCATTAAAATGCTAGCCAATTTCACGTGAATGCCGCACATTTCACACATTTCATATCAACAGCCGCGAAGGAAAGCGCTGCATTCAATCAGAACTGACAAGCAATGCAATATTCAAGGATTTATTTCTCGAAAAAAAAGTTCATTCTGCAACGTGACTATATCGATTTAAAAAAAAAAACTAACCTGAGCTATCAAAAAATATATAACATGTTTTGTATTCTTTTAAGGTCAAAAGACTAAATTTTTAAAGTTCGACTTTACTACCAAAAAGTTGAAAAAAATGCACTGAAAACCTTTTCCCCAAAATTTTCTTCGATTCATTTTAGCTTCGCAAACAAGATTTGAAAACGTTATGATTTTATTTTCGGATATAGGAAAGTTGACGTAAAATGCCCCATAAATAATTAGGTAATTTGTAAAAATATAATAGAACTAACACTAAGTATCTTATGCTGATTAACGTGAAATATATTCCACTAAAAGGAGGAATTAAATAATCAACTTGTAGATGAATTTTAACTATGGGAACTGAGACAGTATATATCTTATATTACCTAATATTTATATAAAGAAAAAAATTAATCCGTTATCATACCTAAGCCTTAAATCAGTTTTATTACTTTGGATCGTTTAAGCGTTTCCGTAAAAATATATTTGTCAAAGAGATCCTATCCTGGTTATGTAATTAAAACCGAGGGGATAAGTACCAACGGTAGTTCTTACATGTGGTATCCGCAAATACCGATAATATGTTTTTAGATATTAAACGATTTTCCTATTATTAGCAAACAAAAGAATAATCAAACAAAATCACTATAATGCAATATATTCGTTTGATTACATGTATAAAGAATTCATATAATGACTGTTTTTTCTTTCTATTCACAAGAAAGAATGAGTTAAATACTACCAAAGCCACTAAAAAGAGTGAATAGTTTTTTACAGCTCTTATAGATTATTTTCATTATAGAAAGACGTAAATTAGTTTGATTAACCCTTTTGTAAAAAAAAATAGGATTAAGGTGCTCACTAGAGGTCCATTATGAAATTAAATGTCCAGCATAGAATGGCTGACACCCTATATAGACGAAAAAACCGAAAAATTGGGGTTTGAATCGGAGTGAGATAGGTACTAACGGGAACTGCCGCGGGGAGTAGGGGAAGTAAAGTTCAAGGGTACTATTTTAGAAATAATTAGCTTTAGTTACGATCTGAAATTTGTTAGAGGCGGTTTTGAAAACAGGTCTTAGCAAATTAGTGTTTGAGAAAATTCTTATTTTTGATTTTTTATTTATCTTGGGAAAGTTAAGGAGAATTCCTATTTAATTTCACTTGGGAAAAGGGTAGCTACAATGGATTAGAAACATTCATATTAAGATTTAGATAATTTCATTTTTATATTCTATTTTTTTAACTTTCTTTTAATATTTTAATGGAAAGATAGATAGATTGATACGCCTTTATTTTATTCCAATAAGTATCGTTTCCAAAAAAAAAGGGCATGGACTAATGCCAAAAAGAAATATCAATACAATAATTAACATCACAATAAAAATTAAAGTTTATTCTCAGCTCTAGAGAAAAAGAGAAAAAAAAATTAAAAGAAAAAAAACCTCAGCAATAATTATACAGTTTTAATTGGATAGTTCTATCAAATTAAAATGTAGCAAAAATAAATCAATTAAAACTTAAAATAAAAAACAATATTAGAAAAGAAAAAAATTAAAAAAACCAAGAACACTGATACATATCTCAAATTGAAAGATACAACTAACAACAAAAATTCTGTTTTGAAACAATTCTGCTTTTATAAGACTCATAAAATTCATCCAATATATAGATGGCTTTATTGCACAGCATAGGGCATACTTTAGTCTATTTCTCCTTAGCAAATGCATATTTCAGGTATAGAATTAAAAATTTTTCATAATAGAAAATTCGACATGTTTCTGCAAATCACTAAAATTATATTTATCAGAAAGCAGTTTTGTTTAAAAGACGCACTCTCAATAGGATTCCTGCTATTAACAATAAACAGCACCGAATCCAAAATGTACATACCGATAACCGTCAAAACATTATTACGAATAAAGATATTTCTACAGCTATCCTGTTATTTTATTGCAAAAGTATACTGTAAACATCTTTTTTAGCAGAATCAAAACTTTGTTAATATCACACGAATTACCCCAAAATATTAAACTATATCTGAATCTGGACTGTACAAACGCATTAAAAGCTGACAGAGCGACATCAATTCCAACTCCCTCTGAAATAATTCTTAATACAAAACAATACTGAGATGTTTTAGTGGCAACTCTCCCTATATGCGCTCCCCAGTTCAACCTTCTGTCGAGGTGTAGTCTCAAAATAACAGCTTTCTATTGATATTACTGTTTTATCCTTATATGTTAATATAAATTGAGTATTTAATCTGTTGCCAGACATAATGTATTGTATCTTGAAAACATTTAACAACAGGCTGTTGTACAGAAAGTACCCATTGAGAATAACCATCATAGATTGAACCTTCATCGTACATGTATGCCATACGAATAAATATATAAAAAATTATCGGAAATGAGCAATGATGTCATTCCAAAAACCTACAGGTTCAACAGAAGCTACACTCATCAGACTGCTTGAAGACAGGATCTAATCCTACCTAAGGTTAGCCAGAAAACCGACTATACCTAGGGAGCTGGAATACACAACGCCACATCCCAACTCAATAAATGTCGAGTACGCACCAATATATTCCAGACAGAAATATATGCAACTGTTTCCGAGAGAATGTGAGGAGACGTTACAGGGGCGGGACGGTTGCATGTCATCGGATAAAATCTCTACTTGTCTGGGACTATCTTCAAACACCTTTTTGTCCTGACACCATACACTAAGGTTTCTCTTGAGTAGATTCCAGATACAAGTAATTAATAAAAAAAAATCAATTTGCAAGAAACGTTATATTTATGGGACCAGAACCAGTATTTGACAACATTTAAACTATTCGTGGATAGATATCCTAGTAGATAAACCATCAACACCAGAACCACTGGAACCACATTACGGAACACGAACACAGCAAAATATTGTTGAGCAAACCATCTGGCAAACTAAGCCACGATACCCTACATTCACGCAGATAACAGGTTAAGTTGATGATAAAACTGATAACCAACCATTGCAGCTCAACGAAACATCTAAGCACAGTTATCATTTATAATGAAAAACCAATATATTAATAAACAGCCTCGCACAATATCTCGAATGAGAAGCTCGAACCTAAGAGATCACCGCTCCCTTTGCTAGAAAAAATGGTGAAGATTTAACAATTTATTAAATCAAATGCCAGTTTTGATAAGAATTACATATCGTCAGGTTCTGTTCTCTTTTTGTAAAGTAAATTTTCGACCCCTTTGCCTTGCTCAGCCTAAAATGATTTAAGAGAACGCAATTGCAAATTTTTGAAGCATGAACTTTTATTTTACATTTCTAAATTTTACTTTAAGTTCTTCGTTAGTTATGAATTCTACCAGTTCTTCTTCACCACAACGTGATTCTGCTGTATCCAGGGGCAGATACAACCTCTCTCTTTGGGGGGGATATATCAAAAGAGTACAGTGTGGCAAGCCAAAGCGAGTTATCGACCGGAAGGAGGAATGTAACAGGCCGATGCGAATATATTTTTCTAAATGCGAAGCCCATGCGGGTGATGGATAGCACAATATGGCAAGCGAAAACAAGCTGTCAAAAGGAGGAGGGAGTACGTCTGCAACATGCAACAATGAATGCGGCTTCCCCGACTTCCCGCCGGATGGCATATATATGTTAATGCGGCTTTCACGGATTCCTCCGTGGGAGATGCAATAACACTGGTTATATCCACATTATGCTGTTGTAGTTCTGAAATTACATTCAGCAAACGTACAACTATATGCAACTCTGTGAGTAAATGAAGTAAAAAGCGAACAGTAAATGCAAACTTCACCCGTCATATTATTTCCGTGTTATAGGTTGCACAGTTTGAATAAATTGCTAGAGAAACACAATTCATTTGTGTGTATAAAGAGAAAACAGAAGAAAATATTCATTTTTCTTGTTATATTTTATGAAGAGGCGAGGTTACTTTCACCTCAAATAGCGTGGTGAGCTCTCTAAATCTAAACTTTATAATATAGTGTGTAGGTAAGAAAAATCAAAAAAAAAGGAAATTTGTACTAAAGTCAAAAATTCGTACGTGGTCAAGCAACTTCTATGAGAATTTGGAGGAAATCATTTATTAATAAAATGGTAAATTGTAACAAAAATTCACGTAGGTATTCAAATCCTTGTGGTATAATTTTTAAGCAAAACAAACAGTAAACTTAAAACTAAACGAATTAATAAAAAAAATTCCATAATAGGTGGACTTTAGGTATATATATATATATATATATATATATATATATATATATATATATATATATATATATATATATATATATATATAATTAGTATGCTAGTCCTGCGAAAAAAAAACTGAAAATCTGAAGTCTAATTATTAAAGGTAGACGTATAATTATTATTTATTAATTATATCTTTTTAAAAGAAAACTACATTTTTAAAAGTGATGATAATCTAAAGTGTGCATAAACATGGTGTCCGATAAGTATGTGTCAGACTCTCGCCTGTGTACAGAAAGCGTCAAAATAGCCCTAGAGTTTCATGTATTATTTTTCTTTAGGTCCCCATAATGAAGATACAGAGCCCAAAAAAGTACTTACTACTTCGCCTTTTAAGCTGTAGGTTTTAACTCGACTGAAAGTAAAAGGAAATGAAATTTTGGCATATTGTATAATCTCTAAAAACTCACGAATCCAAATCATAAACAACCTTTTACATTATCAAACGAGTCAGGAACAAATTCGCCACTAAACTCGTAGGACTAAATTTTGAGAGATACGAGTTTTCAAAGCTAAAACTCGATTTTTTAGGAGCTATAAACAATTATCTAAAAACAAAAGATACTCTACATTTTTCAATATAATCTACCTTACTTATAAAGCACTTGCGCCATATGTCCTACAATGCGGATCATCAACCATCAGGAAAAAAAATATTTTTATTGGCTTTTAGAAAATGTATCAGAGCAGAAAATCTGCCGAATGACGTGTTTTGAGGTGCTTTTTCAAATTTCTTAATAAAAAAAAGTCAAACGGAGCCAAATCTAAACTATATGACGGGTATTTCAGCTAAAAGAAGTTACACTGGCGCAGGATGGATTGAACTTTGCCTACTTTGTGAACTCGGATATTTACGTAAAAAAGCAGGACAATCTTGTAACACAAACCTTTTTAGGAGGCGAAGAACCCTTATAGACTTTTTGCATGGGTTCCAATTTCTGCATCTTAGTATTTAAAAAACAAGTCAGGATCTGCATTAAAAGTTTCCAAATGATTTGGAAAAATTTGCTGCCTAAGTTATTTTTGTCTGGTAGTCGACAATCACAAAAACCCTCCTACTTGCAACTTTTTTTGCCTAATTTATCATGCAGAATTATCAGATATATTTAATATTTTCAAAATAGTTGAAATTCTTAAATGACGATCTTTAAAAACCAGTAAGTGAAAAAACATCAAATAGCTTATGGTTAATGTCATAATAATTAATAATCCCAATTACCTGTCTTATTTGAGAGCTCTAATCAAAAATTATTTTTGAAAATTTGTATTTTAAGATGTAAATTGAGTTAAAATGTCAGATTGTTCATTTGAATAATAATAAAGAATCAAAATTACCTGTCTTATTTGAGAGCTGTTGTCAAAAAAAAATATTGAAAATTTGTAATTTAAGGTATACATTGAACTATAATGTTAGATTATTCATTTTTAGAGTGCGCTGATGTGTACTTTATGTATGACAAAGCTAATGATTGTGGCCGAAAAGCTTGTAGGTTTTATCGAGAATTCTTTCCAAATCTACCAATTTCTTACCAGAAATTAAATTACACCAGCGCTTACGAGAAACAAGTACTTTTATGCCCAATAGAAATGACTGTGGGAGAAGCCATACTTGTTGCAGTCAATCCAGATATAAGTCTAAGAGAAAATGCTTTACAAGAGGGTAGTCTTAAGAGTACGATATGAGAAAACTTAACAACGTCCTCGACCATACCATTTATCAAGAATTCAGGTCCCGCTCTACTACCCAGAGTTCAGTTTTGTGAATTGATGCAGTGGAAATGCCACCAAGACCGATTTTTCTTAATAAAATTTCCTTTATTAGCAAGGCAGGGTTTACGCGTGAATGTATTGTAAATTTTTATAATACCCACGTTTGGGTAAACGAAAATCTCCACGTAAATATCGAAGTTCGATTTCAAAATAAATTTTTAATGTTAGGGCAGGTATCCTGGGAGATCGAATAATACGGCCGCATATTATACCTCAACGTTTAAATGTGCCCGCATATTTAGATGTTTTGCCAGTTGAAAATGTGCCTCACGATCTAAGACTGGAAACAGTCTGCATGCACAGTAAGGCTCCGCCTTACTTCACTGTTTTGGCTCTTGGCCTCTCCGTTCACCGGATCTAAATCGACTTAGGCTACTTTGAAGTTAAACAATGTCCGTAGTTTATTCACTATCTATCGAAAATATACAACAAATAGAACATGTCATGTATTGTTGCCAAGATATCCGTAACAAACAAGGAATTTTTGAGTGATTAAGACCTTCTATGAGAAATTATCTAGCTGCCTACATTGAGATAAACGAAAATCATTTTCAACATTTCTTGTAATTTTTTTTTAGCTAAGGTACTTAGTTTTGTCTTTATTTTTATTGTTTTTTCAACCAACAATTTTGACCAGGACTCTCAGATAATTGTGAATCTTTGTTATTCTAACATTAACCACCAGTTACTTGATGTTTTTTCGCTTCGAATTATAGTCATCATAAGTCTACTTTGATGTTTAGTTGAAAGACAAATAAATTAGAGTTTATGCATTGATTTAATTAAAGCGGGTTTTCTCCTAAAGTATGAGGATAGTGATTCCTTGCTAGAGTATCTTTTTTATGTAGATAATTTGGCGGAATCATAATTTTTAAGCGGAATTTTAAAAAAGTGTTATGTAAAGAGATTAGGGATAAATAAACTACCAGATATATTTGCGGCCTATTCTTAACATCAAAAAATAGTTCGATTGCTAGAAGATACGTCGGTGCTTGAAGCAGTTTCAAAGATAATAAATAAAAACTTTTGTTCGATGGCCACCTTTAAAACACCATAGATAGCTTCCTTATGACACATTTGCGAACTTATATTCATATGAAGTTTTTTCACGTTTTTATATGTAAATATATCCTGTATATTTTCTAGAATACCTCGTAGATGTAAACAGAAACTAATGACACAACAGTTTTTAGTCCTTTATGGAATCTATAACAGGTTTTGAAACATTTATAAACAGTTTTTAAAATTTCTGTAAAAGTAAAAAAAAAATTCATGTTCACAAATAGATAAAATATTTTATGACAAATTTAAACCAGAAAATTAAAACTTGTCCTAACAAATATTCATAATTAATATTTTAAACTTTGAGGTATTTCTTGTTTACCCCTTGTACCTTTGAAGGAAAAATTCTCTATCTCCAATATTATACCCTTAATTTCTCTGTTAGAAGGCATAAAAGTAATAATAATCGAGCTTCAGCTTGCTTGCAAAAAAAGACCCGTTGCTTTGCTAAAAAATATCTTGTTTGACGTCACACTTACAGTCCAGAAGATATTGGCCAACCAGTAAAAAAATAACAAAAAACTTTTTACTTTGTCCAGTTTTCTAGCAAGAATTTTTTAACGTAGAGAATTACTCGAGTTTAACCCTATATTAGTCTTTAAAAATTTTAGAGATTAATAATATACAGGACTTATGACTTTCCACCTGATTATAAAATAAAAAAATTGTATGTATCCTGAAGCATTTTATTTTGGTGATACAAAATATTCACTTTGACAAAAAAAGATAAATTTTGTATTTCCAATATTAAATACGTAATTTCGCTATTCCTAGATATCTTGTTTCTCTATTCCTAGATAAATGACAAAGCATAATAGTGATAATTATCGAGTTTCAGTTTGCCAGCAAAAAAAGACCCGTTGCTTGGCTAAAAAATATCTTGTTTGACGTCATACTTATAGTCCAGTAGATATTGGCCAACTAGTAAAAAAATAACAAAAAACGTTTTACTTTGTCCAGTTTTCTAGCAAGAATTTTTTAATATGTGGAATTACTCGAGTTTAACCCTATATGAGTCCTTAAAAATTCTAGAGATTAATAATATACAGGACTTGTGATTTTCTACCTGATTATAAATTTAAAAAAATTCTATGTATCCTGAAGCATTTTATTTTGGAGATACAAGAAATTCATTTTGACAAAAAGAAAAGATAAATTTTGTACTTCCAATATTAAATACGTAATTTCGCTATTCCTAGATATCTGACAAAGTATAATAGTAATAATTATCTAGTTTCAGCTTGCCTGCAAAAAAAGACCCGTTGCTTGGCTAAAAAATATCTTGTCTGACGTCACACTTATAGTCTAGAAGATATTGGCCAACTTCTAAAAAAAATAATAAAAAACGTTTTCCTGTGACCAGTTTTCTAGCAATAAAGTTTTCATTATATGGAATTACTCAAGTTTCGTCCAATATAAAGCTTTAAAAAACCAGAGAATAATAATCTACAGGTGATTCTCTACCTGGTTCTAAAATAAAAAATTCGTATATAATATTATATCCTGAAGCATTTATTTTGGAGATACAAAGTATTCAGCTTGATAAAAAAATAAATAGGCAGTTATGTGGATTTTGAAACATATTTTTTATTTTAACCACTGGCGTACGATGAGGCTATCTCAGTATATTAAGATGTGAAGTATGAGTACATTTTCGCCGGGCCTATTTACGGGCCCAACTGTTTCTTTATAGTCTTTGTCATCCTGCCATGGTCTTAAGTAATCTGAGATTACCCTTAAAAGAAATAGTTTCGAGGCTCCACGTAATAAAATACTACTAAACATAATATAACGTGTGCCGACTATGCATCGGCCTTGAGTCTTCGATAAAGAAACATGGTCGACAGTAGCACTCAAAGTGTTATTAATTATAATAACAGGAATTACATCCATTTGTGGCAAAGAATATATGTCATTTTATTTTATTTTTTTCTAAAAATATTTTGTGTATTTGGGACACGAAACTTTCTTTTACTTAAATCAAATGAAAGATTAATAG
This sequence comes from Diaprepes abbreviatus, assembly GCA_034092305.1. Lineage (NCBI taxonomy): Eukaryota > Metazoa > Arthropoda > Insecta > Coleoptera > Curculionidae > Diaprepes > Diaprepes abbreviatus. The sequence continues at coordinate 5,314,587 of JASJET010000011.1, forward strand.
ATAAATAAGTAACTTGTTAACTAAATTTGAATTGAACAAAAAAGCAAAACAGAAAAAGAATACCCAACCATTAATTGATAGATGTAGTAAATAATCTTGTATATAAATATTATATGATCTTAATTATGTTAAGTTAGTTTTACAGTGACATAATTCGAGTTTATAGAAATATAGAGAGCGGCCTTATAACGCAAGATTAAAAATGTTCACGCTATGGACAGTATGAACATAGAGGCCCGATTTGATCGATTTCATCCATAGAGTTGAAGAGGGGGATTCTCAGAATTTTATTCCCCTACACTCTCACAGGCGGACTTATAACGCGACACGACTATATTTTCATCTATAAAAAAATTATAACTTTCATAATCAGTGCAATATATTAAACGCGATTAAACAAAAATATATGCGAATAATTTGGCACGTTAATACACTTATATCTCCTTTACTATTAGTACAAATTAAGATTTTTTAATGAGGTTAATGGATATATTATTAATGGAAAAGTTATAGCGGTAACTTCCTGAGGTCTCTAAAACAACAAATAAATATGTAAAGTCATCGAGCTAACTTGTTAAGTACAAAGTTCGCTGACTTAAATTCGTAATTATGCTGTTTTAATAACACATATTTATATGTAATTATTAACACTAAAAATCGATCCAACTGAATCAAAGATGTTGAGAGACATGATATCGGTCTTTAGCTTCTTCTTTTAAAGCTTCATGGATATCGAAAAGTAAAAAAGTGCGATATATGATAATTTTTTTATAAGATATTCATTTTAGGAAAAATATCTTGAATATATTTATTACGGAGCGAAGCCACCTATTTCTGCTTTTTTTTTCATAAGTCCGTCCTAAACCCTGATGTACTGCGGCCAGCATAGGCCTATTCTGCTCACCGTTGACTTACGACCACTTTGTCAACTTAGCTTCCTGAGACAATTTATATAGATCAGCAAAGGAATGAGCATGTGTCCCGTTCGGTTCCAAGTTGGTTGACCTGAAGGATTGCTGTCTTTTTCGATCTAATGACTTGCATGTGCTTTACAGTTTCTTCGACCTGACCACATAGCCTGCAGCTGAGGTCTCCGGTGTAAAGATTAATTTTATGCAGGTGAACTTTGACGGCTATGTTAACCGTTATTATACCTTAGTTGGTTTCTACTCGTTTGGAGAAGTTTTCTGGTTAATTTCGGGTTTTTCCTATGAAAAACCTAATATAGTTCAATCCCTGTCTGGCTTTTTCATTTCCACGTATACTTTCGTGTTCACTGTAACATAAGTCTTTGCCAGACTTATTAGTTCACTTTGACACTCATAAAGAAGTCTAGAGTTTACACTTGTATCCTGGAAGCCTTCAGAAACTGTTTGATTATTGGAATAAATATAAATCTGCTTTCTTTCATAAGATTTTCTTTTTGCCTCGCCTGCACACCCAAAATACTGTTGGGTATCTTTCCGAAGAAAAGAGTCAGTTTTCTTCTTGATCTAACCCCTATATCCCAGCTCCGGTACCCTCTTTGGCCTTTAAAGTATCAGTGTACTAGATAAGTGCACCAGAAGATGGTTTCGGTTTAACTTGTTTACTTACCCGTCGGCCCTCTGTGTCCATTTCCAACTCAGAGTCCTTGATTTTGTTACATAAAGGTTCAAATCTTGTCATCAACATTTGTGCTGTTGGCAGTGAGAAGTGTAGCCGGTGCTGCCCCCTTCTTATCTCTCCCTGAACCACTCAATGTAGTGAAGACAGATCCAGAATGCACTCCATTGCTGAGATCGGGATCGACTTCATAGCCCCCGTAATGTCCAATCTTGGCAGTTAAAAGCATCTCCCTTTCATAGTTTAATCCAAAAACTTACCACTTTTCCATTAAGTAAAGAAATCTGTGAAAAATAACTCTGTATTATTAAACATATCCCAAGAAACAACGGTTACGAAGAAAACCTAAAGAAAAAACAAAAAAAAACTATTAAAAAAAGAATTCCATACCGTTAATAACCCAGAAGAAACCAACTTTAAATTTGTAACCTATACACCAAAACTTAGTCATACAATTTGTAATAGATTAAATAATTTAGATTGCAAATATGGGTTATTAGTAAACAATAAGGATAGCATGTATAAATTAAAAAGATCAGGAGAACATAAAATTAATTGTGCAAATTGTTATGCTATATATATATATATATATATATATATATATATATATATATATATATATATATATATATATATATATATATATATATTAGAGTGTCCCAGGCTATAAGGAAGATTTTTTTTCCGAATTTAAATACGCATACCCTCTATTTTTTTGATATTTGACCTTATTACCTTAAATTATAAATATTATTGCAATATGATACCGATAACCGTGCCAACTTGATGTCAAAGTTTAAACACGAAAGCTAGTGTAGAGACCATAGAGCGATTTTAGAACATAATGTTTATTTTCTCAATAAAATACTGTTTTATCTATGTATCTTATATTTATTAAGTATTTATGATTATAGAGACATTATTTACTAAATGTCTTTTTCAAAGTTTGCTTTTCACAATTAGGGTATTCTTGTACGCAGCGTAATAAAAATGTTCTTGTTCTCTTCAACAGTAATTTTGCCATAAAAATCTTGCATTAATTTAACTGCTCTCTCAGCAGTATCGTTAACTGCTCTCAGTGTCTGGACTTTTTTTTTCACGTGTTGAAAAGAAGCATTATTTGACCATGAAGTAGGACAATCTTTGAGAAAACTGGCATCAATTTTACTTACCACTTTTCGACTGAACAAGGACCTACTTTTGATTGACACAAACTCTTCGACGTTTTTCTCTGAAATTAAAAAGGAAGAACAGTTATAATATATAAAAGTAACAAATAGGCTAATAGGAAAACAAGGGAAACCTAATATTTTTACTTGTCAGACTAACCGTAAAGTGGGCCGCAAATTTCTTCTTTCGATGGGATGTAGCGTTTAGCGTGGTCTCATGGGTTTTCGTTGGTTAAGTTAACAACCACTTACTTTAGTTTCTCGGCCTACATCATCGTCAAATAGACACTTCATTTGTCAAGTACCATAAATGCTGGCAGAATTTCTGTAAAGCTGTGAGATGTTTTTGTCGATTTTCTCGTAGGTCATCTTGGCCTTCAAAAAGCAGAAATCCTGGAAAGGTACTTTTACCGCTAAAGTGCATTGCAGCCAAGACCTGTCGTAGGACGTTACAATGAATAGGCAGACGTCTAATGGAGCTACCTTATCCTTGTTTGAAATTCTGAATTGAGAGCTAAACAATGATATTTTTAATGAATAAATTGCTCTCGCCATCCACTGAGCTTGGTGCATGGTGCCGGGAGGCCGAATCTTGAATTTCTTCTATGTATCTCCTCCAAGAAATATTATTCATAGCTCTATTAATTCTCGATAGTCATATCTAACAATTTCTTTAGTCAATTCAGTTCGGCAAAATTCTAACAGCTTGTCAATTTCTGAACCATTCAAACATGTATAGCTGTACAGCTCTGTATTTTCTCGCGATCAACATATTTCCAATTTTCTCGAAACTCTTTGAATAATAGAATGTCAGAGCTGGAAGTCGCATGGCTGATTTTTGTATTCGTAGACGTGATGGCGACAAGCACATGCACCATTGATACGACCTGTATTTGAAGCAGTACTATCACAACAGAAAATATGCACTTTGTCTTCAAGATTCCAGTCAATAATAGTGTTTCAAACTGCCTGTGCTGTTCAAGGAGTTGTCTAATTTTGACACAGCAAGAAGTTGTTCTTGATTATCATATGAAATAACTATCGTTAAAAGTTCTTCTTTAGATTTACATACATTCACAGTCAGCAAAAGTTTGCCTCCCAGTGGAGAGTTAGAGTATCCGGTACTTCGTTTTGAAAATTAACTATCCTTTCTCCTGAGCGCTCATTTCGCTTTTCCGTACGGATTCTTTGAATGGAAGACTTACTTATGGGAAATTTGTCAATATTATGTCCAAGTGCCTCAATAGTTGCTTAAATAATAAACACAGAATGCTTCATACTTAACTGGCATCTATCTAATGCTGCTACTAATTTCGGAGTGAGAAGTTTTATTAGTATTGGGCTGTATGCTTTCAGTTGAGATAGGCTTTTCTTGTAAATCCATTATTTCAGAATCAGAAAACGAATTTTCTTGCAGTGGTTCATAAGATGATGTTGAAGGAGTTGAGGATGAAAAATATTTAGCTCGCGGCTTTTGCTTCTCAATGTATCCAATAGTTTAAGTAATGTTTATTTGAAGGTTATAAACAGTGTTGAAGATTGATTAAAATGTGGTTGTCGGACTTGCATTGTCTTTATTTTTCTTTATTTTTACGACGTTTCGATTAGGTTGTATCTCTAACAGTTCATACTTGACAACGATTAGAGATACAACCTAATCGAAAAGTTGGAAAAATAAACAAGAATAAAGATAATGCGAGTCCAACAACCACATTTTCAGTTTAAGTAATGTTATAAATGAATTATATTTATGCTACGTTGAATATTGAATAGCATGTCATAAAATATTTTTCTATTCTGCGAACAATCCTATTGTCACAAAGATAAACTTAAAACTCGAACTTTCATGGTTATGTTTAATTTCATTTATTTATTTATTTTGACAAAAACATTTTATATTCTTGTATTTATGCAATGTGACAAATAGCAGAGCATTATATAAATTTGTCATCTACGTTAATTTTATCAATGATGAAGTTATAAAGATTTAATGAACAACTTTAAAAATCTATTGTTGTTTAATAAAATTTAATAAAATATACGAATCTAAAAACATGTCAACGACAAATTTATTAATGCACAGTAGATTTAGTGGAAATAAAAATCTAAAAATTTCCCTAAACTTTTTTACATAATAATGTAGCATGCTAGATACCAATAAACAAAAATTAAATAACTTGAATACCAAAAACATGAAATTAATGCGCATTATAATAATGAACATTCTTTAATAAAAAATTGCTATAAAAATCTGTCTGCGACATAATAACTTTTTTCAATGTTGATCACCTACTATAACATAATATTCTTTTAAATGTAGACATTAAAGACGTTATGAACTACGAAAAATTTCGTTTCCTAAACAAATATAACTTTACCTAAAATGTAAAACTTTTGCTTTTAAAATAAGTAATACGTAAAAAGAGACATTTAATGGTGACGAATTTTCATTTGAGGACTGTCATCAGCTGAGTTTTGAAAAATTTACAAAAGCTTTAAGAAATAGTTTAAAAAAGTATTTTTTTTTAACTTTTTCTAACTTCCTTTATGCTACAATCTGCTACACAATTAGTTTCTGTTTGACAATAAATTACATGAATAAGTGAGTTTCAACAAATCGGCTTACATTACTACGAGAATTTGTTTATTAAGTAGCAGAGGTACATTTTTTGACATTGATGTTTTGTACAAACAATTCACTAGGCTGCAGTGACAGTTTTACACCATGTTAGCAATCATTTCCGCAATCACTTCTTGAACTGAAGGGATGGAAAGATCTTTCTGTATTCTCTATTGGGAAGTTCCCCTTGAGTCGTAGAATCTTGTTCTGGAAACTGTGATGATGTTGATATTCGGGTTACGTGTGGTGTCAAAGAGTTGTATTCTGTACATCCAAACTGGCTTTAGTAAGTATATCATATAATCTTGCCGATAAATTCAATTTTTCTACATTTTAAAACATTATCTTCAGTTGTGGGACTTTTTTTATACTCGTACGTATTTTGTGTCGCTGATAATTGATGTTCTCAGTATTGTATTTATTAGAGTAATACTAAGTGGGACAGAGACTAAATTTCGCAACAGTTTTGACACCAGAGAGGTCTTACAGGATAAACGTGCTTACTCAAAGATGTCACGATATGTCAATGGATGTATATGTATGATTTAGTGATTTCCAAAGAACGTTTGAATGAATCACACACACAATACTTATCAAACCTTTCAGCTGGCCTCGACTAAAGTGTTAGTGATTGGTAAACAGCAAAATGCGATAACTTCTGTTTATAGGATTACACTACTTGGAAATTTTCAAAAAATCGATTTTTTGGCTAGATAAATTGCTTACACCTGAAATAGTTTCAGAGTTTAATCATTTTAAATTCAAATTATTTTCGAAGTTGTAGCAATTAGAAGTAAACACAGTAGAACATCGGTCCGAAACTCAGATAGCAAGCAGGTATTATTGTATATTCTCTTATATTAGATATTTTGAATCTTTCCATTTAAATAACAATTATTTTGACAAATTTCGGAAGGTGAAAATAACTCAGGTGCATAAAGTTGGAACCAGTTTAGACTCTGAACATTCAAAGTCATAGAATCAGGTTGCTTTTTGACGCAGTAGTATTCAGATCGCCAACTTTATTAGACAGTAGCTTTTACCCACAACTTCAAGTACGTAAAACTTGGAAAATAAAAATTTGCTGAATTATGAGAATTCTCTATGTAGACTAACACACGAAAAGACGGAGACTGTAAAATTTCATCGGAATCGATTCAGCTTTATCGAAGAATAGCCTGTCACAGACAGGCCGAAAAAAAAACAGGGTAGATTATTCCTGACAACCCTTTTTTCATGTCTGTAAACTTTCGTGGAAATAAGTTCAGCCGTTTCAAAGAATAACACCTACAGACAGACAATTCAATGTTATGGATAGATTTTTAAACGTTGTAGTTCGCCCAAACCCGCTGCGATTATCCAAGAAGTTGGATCTCAGTAAGTATCTGTAGCCAACCTGAGAGCCCAACAAGAGACTAAAGAGGTCAGGAAATTGAAGAGTGGAACTCAAAAGGAATCGGAGGATATCGCGGTATTAATGGAGGAAGAGTGAAGGTAAGTTTAAAAAATATTTGGTTTTGAGACGCTAACGGAGTATTTTTTTTTCTTTGCATTTTCTGAAATTCCGTTTTTCAAACAGGTATACGAGATATCTTCAACACATATTCTTTATAATATTATCTAAGATGTAACATTCATTCATTTTTTATAAATTTTTAAAACTCAACATGCAGATTTCATACAGCAGTCATTTCTACAAAAAAAAATAATTTTTCACTGTGCCACATTTTGGCTAATACCTTTTTAAATAAGAAAAAAAAATATTTTTAGACGAAGGAGAATATAGGCAACTTGGAGTAAAATTTTTCAAAATTGTTCCGTTGTATTTTCATTCTCTGCTTCTATATTTCAACTTTCAGCCTGTTCTTGGTTTTACCGAAGCTAAAAGATTTTTACCATCATATATCTATACCGATTAAATCGCAAGTAAAAAAGTTAACATTTTTTGATATAACAAGTGAAAAAAATAAGATAAAAATGTTCTATTCATTTTATTTCGATTAATTAAAGTCATTTACCAATTATCAATAAACTGGCTTTTGGCGCTCCATAAAAAATATGTTCAATTCGATAAAACTTAAAAATATTTTAAGGATATACTTCCAATCTTTTGATCTAGCATATTTTGATACGTATGAAATTATATAATTTATGTAAATTTAATATTCTAGATACAATTATAAAACTGTCAAGCAAATAACGCATCGTAATAAAATATGTGGATCTCAATTTAAACATCTGAAAAGAAAACATGCCATTTCTATACTTCCGAAGGTCTTTGGTGCCAGTCAAGCAATATACGTAAGATTTACCCACAATGGAATTCCCCCACATTGATTAAGTCGAACAAAAACAAGTTTTAATATACTGCAGCTTTTTAAAAAATTCCACGAATGTAGATGTTCTTAATTCTGAAACCGGATCATTTTGTGAAATATAAATAACTTATAAAGCTTAAGTTCCAGACTTATTCGTACCTATCTGTTACTTTAAATACTTTTTTAATTATTTTTCAATGTATACATTTGATGAAATTAATACTTAATCTTAATAATACTTAACTTAAAAAGATTTGGTATTTTTATAACAAATAAATCCATAGGATTTCATATGTATGTAATTTAAATACATTGTTAAAGTATTTAAATTTAATAATTACATATCAATCCATTCCATGTATTTAAATGCTTTTGGATTTAAACATATGTAAAGGACGTCAATCCTGATGTATTTAAATTCAATTAATGTTATCAAATACACATAAGGTGTTCAAGTCCTTCTAATGTATTTAAATCCTTGATAAAGAGAGCTAATTACTTTATTTCTAATGTGTAAATAATGCTTGAAGATAATTTGCTTATGGCGTGTAGACTTATTTTCAATGCAAATTATCGTTTTCACACTTCAGCAAAAGCAATGAATGATAGAAAAATAATTAGTGAAAGAAAGCACTCTCCGACCAAGATTTTGAAAATATTTTGCGAATGATAGCAAAACTTTTAAATGATCACAATATTAACTATACTTTATTCCTTTTATACAGTAAACGTATTATTTAATTAAAATGTTTGGTTTCTTATTTCAAAATACATGATATTTCTGAAATAATTGTCTCAGCTCCTTTTAAAGACCGCTACTTGTTCATGAACATTTTAAAATTAGACTTACAAGATGTAAACAACTCGAAAAGATTTATGTATAACAAATTTATTTACATTATATTTATTTCTGTACAAATACTTTTCCCGTAAAAACGAATAATGAAAAACAGCAAAATAATTTAATTACAACGTATGTATGTATTAAAATTCCTTCATTCAAGTATTGAATTACCAAAATGTATTTCAATCTTTTTAGTATATAGGATTTAGATATATGTATGCTACTACGCAAACAAATATCATTAACAGGATACACTTTCTAGACTTATTGTCTTAGAAAGGTCATCCATGTTTTACGGGTTGCTGTAATTTTTTTCATATTATATTTAGTGAGCTGAGGTTTCTCTCCTTAATTTATATTTTCTTGTACATTACTTGAAAAGCATCATCCCGTTTATTCCGTTGTTCCACTTTTTAGATTTCTAGAGCCTCTCTTATGTCGCGTGCTTTGTAGTTTTGTACTGGTGCTATTTTTTTTTATTTTTTTGAAATCGATGGTATGCCCGGTTGTTTGATGATGTTGAAATAGAGCTCAGGTTGCCTGTTTGTTTTTGAAACTATTTTGATGTTCCTGAATTGTTGCTGATATGCGCCTGTTTGTTTTTCCTATATATGTTTGAAGACAATCTGCACATGGAATGCTGTAAACGACATGACTTTCAAGGTTAGTCTTATCTTTGGGATTTTCCAGAATGTTGGTTATTGTTTTTTGTGATTTGAAACATATCTGGAAGAAACTACAAAAGCCAAAATCAAAGCCTCAAAACTAGATCCAGAAATAGAAAAATCTATAATACCTAGGGAAAAATCCAGCAGATGTCTAAAACTGTAAAGCCTCCCAAAAATACACAAAACAAATGCACTCCTCAGACCAATCGTGGGATCTCCAACATAGAAAGTGGAAAAATATTTTGTAAGTATAATGCAACCAAAAATCGAAATAGCAGATTCCTTAGTGAAAAACTCCGAATATCTGATCAAAATAATAAAAATATTCATTCTAAAGAAAACAATATCTTAGCAAATCTCGCCATGAAGGAAGATTTTTCAGCTTACATAATTGAACTTGCAAACACTGTCTAAAAAACACATATTTTATGTTCAATGATCAAATATACAAACAAACAGATAGCGCACCATTATAGCCAAACTTTTTATGATATATTTCGAATAAGAGGCACTGCACAAAACACCTTTGAAACCGAAATTTTGGAAACGCCATGTGGATGACATTTTTATAATATGGCCACATGGAAAAAACACCTAGATGATTTCCTCGTATACCATAAACAACATCCACCATAAAATCCAATTCACCTTAGAAATCGAGCAAGATAAGAAACTTCCTTTTTGGACCTGTTAGTGGAAAATCCAACATCCTGGATTTTCAGCGTATATCGGAAACCCACACATACTGAACGATATTTCAATGCAGAGTCATATCACTATCCTCCTCAAAAACAAGCAGTAGCCAACACACTAATATCAAGATCTCTTCGCTTAACAGCAACCATATCAATTCTAAGCGAGTAACGAAACGAACCACACTTGAAAATGTCAAAATGGCGAAACGTCGTGAAAACGATTTTTTGAGCGAACAGATTGAAACCCGGAATAACCAACCATTCATTCCATCATTCACGAAAACTTACAATATAACATATATATATATATATATATATATATATATATATATATATATATATATATGTAAATATAAATTTTACTCTATGAATCGCCTATGCTGATGACCTGGTCATTTTGTGCCCTAGTCGCGATGTCCGGGACCTGGAGGAGCCAATGGTGCTTGCCCTCCGGATCGCGGAACGATCGTGCCACAAGGAAGGGCTCGGAATAAACCCGGACAAGGCCGAAGTGGTACTCTTTACAAAAAAGAGGAAAATGGGGAGACTTTCCACAATTACACTGGTGGGAAGGACTCTTCAATTTAATGGGACAGTTAAATACCTGGGAGTAATTCTGGACTCACGACTGAACTGGAATGATTATATTGAGACTCGAATCATAAAAGCCATATAGGCTTTCTGGGCTTGTAAAAGAGCCTTTGGGAGCACTTGGGAACTGACACCTAAAGTCCTATTTTGGATATACACTCTGGTGATCCGCCCCATGCGCAAACACATTCTTCAACTTGACAAAGTTCTAAAATGGCTTGTGTGGGAATATTGAGTGCGATGAGGACTGCCCCCACCAGGGATATTGAACTCTTGGTGAACCTGCCTCCTCTTCACTTATACATAGAGAACGAGTCTCTGAAGACTGTTTATCGTCTCAGTTGCCTAGAACATCTTAGAATTGGAACGAGCAGCTACTCAGGTGTCTAGGAAAGCGCGGTGGAGGTGTCCATCACTCCCCATGCGGACAGATTACATGACGCCGCTTTTAAAGCCCAAACTCTCCCTGGAGATATTTCTGCCAAGTAGAGAGGATTGGGAGGGAGAGCAAAATTTTCCGAAAAATGGATCTTGGTAGTATACTGATGGATCTCGAAAGGATGAAAGAGCTGGAGCCGGAGTATTCTGCAGAAGTACAGGAGCCAGAGAGTAATATCCTCTCGGACAATGTGCGACAATCTTCACAGCGGAAATTGCAGTGTGCCCATCTCTGTGAGAGAAATATAGACAGCAATAGGGTAATAAATATATGCTCATCCAGTAAGACTGCGATATTGACACTGAAGTCCAGTGTCGTAACTTCTCGACTAGTGTCTGAGTACAAGGAAGTACTGAATGGTATGACAAGGAACAGCTACAAAGTCAGACTCGTATGGGTTCCGGATCACTCGGTCATACGCGGGAATGAGGAAACAGACCGTTTGGCAAAGTTGGATTCAGCAACTGAACCGTACGGATCCCAACCAATACTACCTGTCCCAATTGCAATTGACAAAAGGGAATTAAAACCGTTACTGGACAGCAAATTTATTGAATGGTGGAGGGGAGCTCCTCGAATGATATGTGCTAAGGAACATATACTGGGCCTAGCGCACGGCGTACTAAGGAGCTTCTCTCCTTGGGAAGGAAAGAGCTGCGAATTATGGTGGGATTGTTGACAGGACATTGTCACCTCAGGGGCCATCTTCATAGAATCGGCGTCGAAGACGACTCGACACACAGATTGTATTTGGAGGAGGATGAAACTGTTAACCATGTCCTCAGAGAGTGTCCAGCACTCCACGGACTGAGATAAAGATATTTAGGAGAAACAATTTTGATACCGGACGCAGTTAAGCAAGTTCACCTAACGGGGCTGCTTGGATTCGCGAAGGCGATCGGCCTCGAATGACCTGCAGCTATAGTGGGATGTAAAGGGCCCAATAGAGGCCTAGGCATCGATGATCTAGTACCACCACCCCTTTTTCATTCATTCATTCATATATATATATATATATATATATATATATATATATATATGTATATATATATATATATATATATATATATATATATATGTATATATATATATATATATATATATATATATATATATATATAAATATAAATTTTACTTGGTGAATCGTCCTTACGCAAATATTTACAATCGACATATGCTTTTGCTAACTACAACACAATATAGAATTGTGTTTTGCTATATGTAGCTCTCTGCAATATCTTATTGCTGTAACATATGAAAAAAAAATTTATACCCTTCGAACCAGCTCGTGTTTTTTCTTCTTCAAAATTACCAACGTCTAATAATAAAGGATTATATTGTTCTTAAATAATAAATATTTTCCGTAATTAACAAATTAGCTCACCTCTTATGTACGTTTTATTCATGTTTAAAGATTTATTGCGAAGTTCGGCTCAGTACATCAATATCTACGTACAATGGTCCATTGTTACTATTCCATTGAACCTATTGGTTTGTCCAGTCGAAATAGCTGATTAGAAATAAATCTTGAAGTGGCGAAAGTTTCAATTTTGTTCCTGGAATCATGCCTTTAGTCATGGCAGCACTGTTGATCAGAGCGGCAAGGAACGGTTAAATCTATCAAGTAGTGATTTGGAGCCACTAGGGGCTACGCAGTTGACATGCTCAATATATACTAATTTCAACATTTAATTATTATCTATTAACTATTACATATGTAAATTAACAAAAACGGCATTAGTTGCAAAAATAAATACCTATTAATTTTTTGTAATTGTAACGAACTACAACTACAATTAATTAATAGTAATTGAAAAAACCACAATCACAATTATTTGATTTAATTTATTAACCCATCAAAAGACCTTTTAATTGTTTATTGCCTAAAGAATTAAAATCTGCTAGCCCAACCCTGATTTAAATCAAATCTGCTTAGTAATTCCTAATGTGATACTTGTTTATTTATATTATTTAAACATTAAAAATTCCTAACACCAGTAAGCCCATTTGCCCAGTTGATATGAAAATAAAAATTGTTATTTAACCAGTAACATTTTGCTTAAATCATTGCCATAATGTAGATTATTGTTAAATACATATTTACACCTCGAAATTTGTACACTCAAAAAAAATTTTGGTTCGAAAATTTTCTTTTTTCTTGATAATATGCTGGGCCTAATACTTCTCAATATCTTCTAAATGATATTGGTGCGCAACCTGGTTGAAGTTTTCATTGTATGCAGACGATGTTAAATTTTTTAAGCAGATCAAAAATGAAGAAGATAATTGTTAATAATTTAACAATAAGAAGTGCAATATAGTATCGTATACTAACCAGTGGCGGATCTTAGGTGGGAGCGGAGGGGGCAATCGATCCCTCCCAAAAGCCTCGAATTCAGGAAAATAGACTTGACTCTGTCTCTTACACTAGGAATATGAATGATGTTGGCATCTGCGCCCCCGTCAACAACTCGCATTCGCTTCCGATCGCCCCCCCCCCCCACACCAATAGCCTTGAATTCAGAACAATAGACCGGACCTTGCCTCTTACCTAGAAATGTGGATATTGTTGGCATCTCCCCCCCATCCGTCGACAACTTGCGTTCGCTTGCACTTACCCCCCCTCAAGAGCTTTGAATTCAGAAAAATAGACCCGACACTGCCTCTTACCTAGGAATGTGAATATTGTTGGCATCTCCTCCCCCATCGACAACTTGCATTCGTTTGCCATCGCCCCCCCCCCCAAAAAAAAAGCTTTGAATTCAGAAAATAGACCCGACCCTGCCCCTTACCTAGGAATGTGATTGTTGTTGGCACCTTCCTTCCCGTTGACAACTTGCTGTCGCTTACGATCGCCCGCCAAAAGCTTCAAATTCAGAATTACTGGTGTCTCCTCTCCATCGACAACTTGTTTTCACTTGTCATACTGTATTTTTATGATATCACTGCCCCCCCCCCCCCCCCCGAAGAGAGACGCTGGATCCGCCGCTGAAACCAACTAGCTATTAGCTATTCTATACGAGTATAGTCTTAATAGTAAAACGATCTCTCGTTCAGTTAAATTTATAATTTTCATATTTATTACCATATTTTATTTAATGAATTATAGTATAATTTATGTTTTAACCCTACCTTATACTCAAGGATTAATAAACAACTTACATAAAATATATTTTTTGCAAAACAGAACTTTTTTCAACGACAGAACATTTTCTTAAGTTTCAAGAACATTTCAATTTTCTTAAAACAGTTATAAATTAGAATATTCGATTAAAAAAATATACTGGGTGTCCAGTAAGTACCTCCTCGGGAGCACACAGGAAAGGTTAAAATAACCCTACTTTGTCATAGAAAAAAAATTCCTAAAGTGGCCCTTAACGGAAATACAGAGGCCTAAAGGGGTACCAGATATTTACCGTATCGGCTGCACTGCAAATAATATTTCGACATTATTACGGACTTCTTTAGAATGTTGTGCTATTATCGCTAATAATTCTTTTCTAGTATTTACTGTACTGGTGTAGAGTAAACCAGTTCTTTTAGATGTCCCCCAGAAGTAAAAGTCTAAAGAATTTAGGTCTGGAGAACTTGTGGCCATAAAACAGACCTACCTCAACCTATCCATCGAGGGCCAAAAACGTTTGTTAAATGTTGACGTACTATACAGTTAAAATGAGGTAGAGCACCAATATGCATGTACCACTTTTGCATTCTTCTATCAAGCGGTACGTCTTCCAATAAATTATTTAAATTCTGCTGCAAAAATTGTAAATAAATCTCACCATTGAGTCTTTGTTTCAAAAGAAATGGACCTATGAGGTTATTTCCGATAATGCCAGCCCACATATTTACAATAAACTTTTGTTGGTATGTGTTATGAATTATAGCGTGCAGGTTTTCATCAGCCCAAAAATGTAAATTGTGTGAGTTTATTATGCCATCTCTTGTAGAACCGGCCTCATCAGTAAACAAAATAAGGTTAGAAAAATTTAGATTTAGATTATATTTCTGTATAAACCAGTTAGAGTATTGAAGTCTTGCGGGATAAATATCCGGAGACTTTTTCAACGAAGTACGAGTGAAGTAACTGTTCTGTTAGAGTTTCATGTACAATCCATTTTGTAACATTGTTTTATGTCGTGAGCTTTCTTATGCTTTTTGAAAGGTTGTCAGCAATACCATGCAAAATTTGTTCTCTACGTGAGGGTCTTGTGCTCTCCTAGGAGGGCCTTCACCGCCACGTCGCGGCAAAAATGACCCTAAACATGCAAAAAATTAACTTAACACTAATAATTATTTTCTAGTTATTTTTCACCTCTTTCTCTTAGGCTTCGATCAACCCTTTGAAAGGTTTTTGGATTTGGCAATATTGGAGCTAGAAATCTTTCAACATAAAGTCTTCTTGCCTTCGAAGCATTTAACAGCGCTTCGCCATAAATTAAATGCACATCAGCATACTCTGCGTAAAAATATTCTTCCATTTTTTAAAATTTCCTTTACTTGAAGACGATTTTGATAAGTTCCGTCAATAATAATTCATTATGTAGATATTAACAATATCAACCTGATTTTAACCTGTTGGTATTTAGCATTAGTAACTTTTGAATCTTTCGCATAAAAATCAATTTATCAAAATAAATTAAGAGTATATTTTTGAAGAGAAGTGACAAAGTATTTTCAAAATAAGTTTTTATCTCTGTAAAATGACACCTGTCAAAAATTAGGAACAAACGAGCATGGCTGCAAGTCCATTCCTGAATTCTCTGGTGATCTAAAACATCTACTTTAGTATGGTTTAATGAATCTTTAGAGCCTCTACAAAATATTAAAATTTCATTAAATTTTGACAAGTCGGTTCAAGCCGATAAGGTAATTAGCTGGGTATCCCTTGAGAGCTCTGTATCTCCGTTAAGGGATACTTTCGGAATTCTTTTTCTACGACGAAGTAGGGTTATTTTCCCCTCCTCTGTATGCTCCCGAGAAATTAGGGCGTATTTACCGGATACCCTGTATATGGATATCTTGTTTGTTTTTTCTTTTTAAAAATCTTATTGTCTTACAATTAGAATACGAGCCGAACAAAACATCGTTGAACAATTAAAATATATGCCCTTCTAGCCCGAGAACAAATTGTCTCGTTTATAAAGTTAATTGTTATTTATTTTAGTTAAAATTTTGCCTTCTATGTATTAGATCGTTTTTCTTCTTTGTGTAACAAAATATAATCTTTGTCTATGAATCATAAATTTTGTTCTAAAGCTCCTAGAAAAATGGATCAAGAATTGTATGACGCCTAATTATTCACTTTTTACTTTTTCTTATCAAAAAATACTTACCTAATGTTCAAATTGTCTATCGAAACTGAAATGGATATTGCTAATCTGAATTAATAATAATAAAAAGTAATATTTTGTACCCAAAATGTATGAATTTTCAAAGAACTTTAAACAATTATTGTGGAAAAGTGGTCCCAGTCAAATAAGTTAAATTCTTAATATAACTTAGTACAATTAATTTTGCTGATAGATTATTATTCCCACAACTTCATGCATTCATTAATTAGGGCTTAACTAAAATTAAATTTTCCCATAATGTCATGAATTTAAATAATTAATTAAAAGTTATCAAGAGAAGATTACAAAAAAATGCGTTAAATTTTGAACCTTGGTTTTATAGGAATAGTACTTAATATATTTATATGAACGGTTGACAGGATAGGAAAAATTTGCAGATTTTTTTCAATTTGTAGCAAATTTCCAATGACGCACAATCACACTAAACTAATATGAAACTGTCAAGGATTTCTTCTCTAAAAAACTATAACATGTGATTTCTATAAAACTGGGTATAATTAATTCCACTCCTCAAACATAATATAATCTCTGCTAGTTTCTTATAAACACAGAATTGTTTTCATTTTAAAAGCTGAATAAATATTGTCTTCTTAATTTATTCGACAGATTCGAATCTACAGATCAGTATCTGCACATAGCAAATTTTTTATTATATTTTATAAAACAAAATATTCGATTTGTTCAACAAATAAATGGCAAATATCCAAAGTAACGTAGAAATAAGAAAAACAAATGTTTTAAATTATTCAGAAAAGCTCAACGTTTTAATAAACAGCTATATTGCATTACTTTCAAACATTTATTAAAGTATCTATTCCCAATGGCGCATCCAGGCAGGCGCCATTGGGGCAACGTTCTCCCCTCTCCCCCCCCCAAAAAAAAATAAATATATACATATGCTAAGAAACAACAAAAATTATATATATATATATATATATATATATATATATATATATATATATATATATATATATATATATATACATATATATATAATGTCGGATATTCTCACGGGTGTGATGTGTAATCGAAGGTTTTCGGGCATCCCGTGTATGCGCTGAGTCCCTCTCAGGAATGTAAAGCAGGCTCAGGAACAAAAATGCTATCAAAATGTAAAAACCTGTCCACAAGAGTTATAAGGGAAGCCATCGAAATTGCAAAGAGACCCAACAACTTAAATAGCAGCGAGTGCCAAATACTTGGAAAAATCTGCTGACAAAACATCAACCCATAGTACTTAGTAACAAAACAGATTACAACTCGGCAACGCAACCCCAAACACTGCCAACAGAGCCGATGACGCGCAGCAGGTCTCGCAACCTGATTGGCCAGAACCATTCGAAATACGAATGCGTCCGACGTACACATGGGACCGACAGCACCCGAGTCGCTGCCGTCAGTTCGCTCGTAGACTGATAGAATGACGTGATTATGTCCTCCCCAAAAATTTTCTGGGTCGACCCTTACCCAACAAAAAAATCAATATTATTATGTGCCAGTAGCAGATAATATAATCTTAAGACAGAAAAATTTGTGAATATATATTCTTAAGTTACTTTTGTCATAATAACTTAATGAAAGGTAAGCCACATCTAACCCCAATTTATATCATAATCTATTTTTACTTTCAGAAGCCCTTGGCAGTAAGAAATTCGATTTCTTGGTTTTAATGTTTTATAAAATCTACATAAGAAAAAGGTGACAAGAATATCCAAAGCTGCTTGTATACAGTTGGTCCAGTGAGAGAATACCTATGTGTCATCAATCTAAGAAAATATCAAAGTTTTCAGTTATATATATATATATATATATATATATATATATATATATATATATATATATATATATATATATAAATAATTACAGAACAGAAAAAAAATATAATTCTTCTAATCCAAGCCATACGTCGCAAAAAATCTAAAGGTCATTTGGTTGTAGAAAACAAATTTTCTTTTGACCTCAGTCAAAGTATTATTTTATTGACAGTCATCCTTCAAAGTTTCATTTATATTGTGTTTTTGAGAAATTTTGGTCAGTGAATTTAAAACATTACTGTTTTATAATTTATTAGCGGTAAGTATGTATTATTTTACTAAAAAATTTCTAACCTTCAAAACTGTAACCGGTGTCTGATGAGTAAAAATAATAAGATTCTATTTGTCCTTTTATATAATGCGTGGTGACCCTCTTAATAGGCAAACACAACAGCTTGTGCGTAATTTGAGTATTTCGAAATAGAGAAGAGAAACCGTGGTCCTGTAGAATATGTTTGATCTGTCCCAGAGATGGAAAAATAACTTTATTATTGGAAATAAATATTTTCATCTGGGTATCATTATTTTTAAAGAGTAACCACTACTCTTAAAATTTCAAGGAAAACCCTATATGTCATTAACAAAAGGAAAGAGAACAATCCAATTATTTTCTCTCCTAGAAAAAATAAACCTCGTCAAAAAGAAAATACCGCAGATCATCCCGACGGAGTGAAAATGGAAGTTCGAAATACACTCTACAATAGGTACTAAGAAAGAAAGAGTATAATCTATTTTATAATATAAGTTAACTTTGGAGGTGGTATCATTGGTATGTATGTTTTTTTAGACAAAGCATGTTACCCTAAAAAGCTTAAAGACTGAACTCACCAACAAAGTGTCTATGGATAAATTATCTTTAAGTATTCTGCTTAAAAAGCTAAACTCGAATAGAGAAAAGATGACAAGAGAAAAGAGCATTAATTGAAAGAACATATATTGCTTCAGCGAGAGCCTGTTTTCCTCGAAATTGTATCAGCTTTTCGCCAGTATTTGCGATTTTCTCGGTATATTGGTCAATTTATTCGACTGCGACTTTAAACTTACTTATGAATGGATTAATACCAGAGGGTGAAACAGAGGTGGGCTATCAATATTGTAAAACTTGAGTGTTCGTTTAATAGAAATTCTCACAGAAATTTGTTAATTTTCGATAGTGATATATGTCATAGGTGCTCGGTTTGCCTTTGCAAAAACGGTGCTTGATTAAACTCCACTGAAACCTGTGCCATCTCATTGAATACCAAGTCTGTATTGTTCTTTTTTTATTGTAATCACTTTAAAAACAAATTGTCCCAAATCAGAAAATAGTTAGAGAGGGCAAAGACATGAATTAAGAGAAGAGGCGAGAATTTATCCAAACTCGAAAATGATTATGAAGGTAAAATTAGAGATCCTGGAGCTGAAATAGCTAAGCTAAATAATGATAATCAAGATTCAACCACCATGGTGATTGGTACAGAGAAGAGTTATAAAACAAGGATTCAGAACCAAAATGAAGATAATTCGACACCAAATACAATATCAGAATTTACGGACAAAAATTAGTTATTATCATGTAGTGTTGAAGATCTTAACATAACATTAGAAGTACGACTAATAACTTCTCCAAACTAAACACCATCAAAAATATTATGTTTGTAAGCTTAGAAACAATGAAGTAAATGCTTCTGATCTAAAAAACATCAAATCAAAAACTGTTTAATATAAAAAATAAATGATAACCAAATCCCAGATTACTTCAACTGCAACTATAATATCTGCTAGTGATCCTGATAATGGAAGTGCATCTCAACTAAACAATATAATAAACTTGCAAACATTTTTAAGGATTATTCTTTTATTAAACTTTTTTAAATTTTTTTATCATTATTATTACTGTTTTTTTAACCTTCAAAATATATTTTTAAAATATTGCGTTTAAAAGAACTATACGAAAAATTACAAATAACTTTTCGTAGTTTGTTCTAATGTAAAAAATATGCTTATTTTATGTGTTTGCAAGTATACCTTTTTATGCAATATTTAATGTTTCTTTTTTCAGCTAAGAAAGGAATCCTAATTCCGCCTCTTTGCGTTTTGTGATATTTTTATATATTTTTTAAATAAATCTATTTATTATTATTTTACTGATATTTTGACTTACCTAAACCGATACTGCAATTTTTCTCTTTTTCTGATAGCAAATCCAAAAGTATAAAGGAATTTTCAATATACTAACTAGTTCCATTCTTCGGGGCTATAGACATGTTTTTATGAATATAGACGTTGTATTGACTAATTAAATTTAATTTAGTTCAGATAAATACAATTGATGACGCATGGGTAGTCTTCGCTGGACTATTTCCCAATCAATTTCCAATGCTAGTCATTTTGATTATACTAGCTGTTATTAAAGTTTTTGGAAAATAAGCTTGTCATTTACCGCCATATGGTTTTATAGATTTAGAAATATTTTTACAATCTCTGATTAAACTGATTTGATTAAGAAGCCAAAAAAATAACCTGCCTAATTTAATGTAAGGCTACTATAGTTAACTTGCATGTAGTTCATTGAAATGTCAAGTCGAGCTTTTGAATATAATCACGGTTGTTATTACTTAACGAGTATAATTTTACTAATGTGCGTTCTCCTTGTAATTTAGACCACATTTAACTGCATCTCTTGTGATAATTTGTGTAAATTATTATTTCTATAAAAAAGGAGCTTATAAAGGATATATTACTAAAATTACTCAAAAAATTAAAAGATACAACCTGAATGAAAAAAAGACGATTAAAGTCAATGTTACAATAAATACCAGTCCATAGATTGAAGTCGATGATTTTAACCTATTTTGTGTTCTCGAAATAATTATAAATGAAAACCAGATTATAACCAAATCAAAATGAACAGGATATAAAAAGAAATGTTTGGATGTATTTACCACACCTCTGATATATTGACATTAATACATGATTTGTTATTAAACTTAATTGGTCCTGATTTTTTTTAATTGTGAAGTTCAGTAAATATAAAGACAGAATGACTGTACGATTTTTATATTAAATTGATCTTACAGAATCATCATAGAGTATAGAGTTTATTTAACTAATGGCAAAATTATTTTTAAAATTTTAAAATACCAAGATTGACATTTGAGTGTCTTCATTCAAAAAGGGGACATTTTAAGTTACGATTTTATTTGTAATTTTAATAGAGATAAAAGTTAGAATATATTTTATAATTTTGCTTCACTGGTTTAATTTTAATGATTTAGCTAGATTTCGCAAAGATCGCTTAGAGAAAGCACATTTTGATATAAATATTTTTTTAAATAAAAACAGAAAATCATTGAGGTCATAAGTTATCTTGAAGGTTATAACTTTTAGAAAATATCTTGTATCTTGACGTAATAGTTTAGAAAATATTTTGCTTCTATTTCTAATTTTTTCATTTTACAAATTTTTATATGAATATATTTTGTTCAATACCAGAAGAAATATCATAAGCTCTACATATCAATTATTTGTGCTTCATGGTGAATAATTGTTTTTTTATTGTTTCAATTATCTAAAAAATTTTCAAATTGACCGAGACAACTTCTTGGTTTAAGTTACCTAGAAATTTTAACGAAGCCAGTAATTTTACAACTTGACAGAAAAAAAATATATTTATTTCCTTTCATTTCTGAAAAGAAAAAATTATGTCTGCATTTGTTTACAATGGGTTTCTGCAGAAAGTATAACAAATAGTAAATATTACAATTAGTGTCAGTGAAATTTTAAGGAAGTTTTATTAACCTCCATTTGCACCATGTAAGCTTGACTTACCTCAGTCAGCTTAATATATAAGCTTGACTTACCTAATTCAGATTAATATATAAGCTCGGCTTAAAATTTTATTCCTTTCACCAAGGAAAAAAAAACCAAGCTTTCTTAAGCCAAGAATAAACTTGGTCACGTCTACAATTTTTCGTGAGTTCGACTTAACATTTTATTACGTCCTCTCTTACCAAAGACAAAGATAAAACCAATAAGGCTTCTTATTTTACTCTGGCAGAAGAAAAGCGTGTTATTCGAAACAAAAAGACAGTAAAGCATATCCTCCACCATTTAGAAAAATATGAAAATAAATTTACAAAAAAAGACACTACCGAAATAAACCAAAATAGCCATTTTTGCATTATATTCAGGAAGTAGATGAGTGGTCCCATATATAAAATCCAAGATGGGTGTTAAAATATGAAGGACAAAAAAAATTGTTTTGTCAGATTGGCTCCAAAATTTGTAGAGGGGATTCAATATGGCAGATCCAATATGACGCATCAAAAATTTTCCATGTCTCAATTTTGAGGGTAGAAATTACGCATTTGAAATTATTTTTCAAAAATTCAGTATGGTGGATCCAATATGGAGAACTAAAAACTTTACATCCCTCGATTTTGTTCAAAATTGTTACTGGGAAGTTTCTGAATGTGTAAATACCAAATTGAAAACTATTTTTAAATAAGTCTCTATGGTAGATACAATATGGCGGTATAAAAATTTTACATTTCCGGATTATGCCCAAAATTGTTACTAGAGGTTTTTCGAGAGTGTAAATTAAGATTAGATTACGTATTTAATATGGCGTATTTAATATGGTGGGTCAAAAATTTTACATTATTCATATTTTTTCAAAACTAGTAATAGGAGGTTTTCTGAGTGTATGTTACGAATCTAAAGTTAATTTTCTACAATTTAATATAGCAGATACAATATGGGCAAGTAAAAATTTACATTTTTTCGATTTTGCCGAAAATTAATATTGGGGGGTTCTTAGGATCTTATATTAATTTTTTTAAACTCAATATGCTGAATAAAACATGTCGAACTAAAAAATGTATGTCTCAGTTTCCCTAAATATCGTTATTGAAGGTTTTTGGAGGCCTATATTACGAATCTAAAACAAATTTCTTAAAATTCAAGATAGCGGATTTACTATAGCAGACTAAATATTTGTTTCGTGCAAGTTCATTCAAAACTGGTATTTAGAGAATTCTCACAATCAAAGAATGTTTTGTTATTCAGTATGGTGTGGTTTGCAACTTTGGATAAAATGGGTACTTTTTGGGAGTTACATTACACATATCGCTTTGTACTTAGTTCAAATAATTTATAGATATCATAATGAGTTTAAAACTAAAAATCGAAAAACAAATTTTTTATAAAAAAATTGAACCGATTTTTAAAAATACACTAGAAAGCGGAAAATAACATTATACATTTTTATATGAAATTGAAACTTTTGAAGTCGGTGCCAAATTATTACTAAATGAAATAAATAACTGCAAACCCCAAATACCTACAGCTACTGTAAGAAAACAATTATAAATAAAGTTTTTCTCTCAATCTTTTGATGCAAATCACATGTTGTCATGTATTAGTTTCCCACCGACTACTAAAATTTCCATTTCATATAAAAATTTATATTGTTATTTTTCACTTCTTAGTGCATTTGTAGAAGTCAGTTCAATTTTTTTCTAAAAATTTTGTAGTATAATAAGGTAAAATATCGTGTTCATTTACAGAGCTGTTTTGATATCTATT
This sequence comes from Diaprepes abbreviatus, assembly GCA_034092305.1. Classification (NCBI taxonomy): domain Eukaryota; kingdom Metazoa; phylum Arthropoda; class Insecta; order Coleoptera; family Curculionidae; genus Diaprepes; species Diaprepes abbreviatus. The sequence continues at coordinate 5,338,272 of JASJET010000011.1, forward strand.
TTTAATACTTACACGTTTTCCTCTGTTGACTGGTTTCTCTATTTGATTTAATAGATTGAAAACTATAGGTTTTCTTAAACGAAACCCCTATCAAAAAACTCAGCTTAACTATAAGCCTCGCTTAAATCACGATAGTGCGACCAGGGGTGTTTTCCTAGGAACACGCATAATAGTTTTTATTAAAATAATTAAATTGCTAAGTCTACCCTGGAAAAAGGAAATGCATTAAATTTAATGTAAATGTGCTGAAAGCAAACACAAAAACGTTTATTAAATGCATTTACTGTAATGCATTAAATTTATTAATTTACATTAATCTAAATTAATTTATTACATTAAATTTAATGTAATCATACATTAAATTTAAAGTTTGATTATTACTATTTAAGGTGACTATATACATTAAATAAACAGCCAGTGTTCATTGAATTTGAGATATGTTTCACATATTTAATTCACCATGAGTTCCAAAAATTCTGAAATTACTAGGAAAAGGTGGACATTTTTCCTATAGGTAGTGTTCACCATCTAGACTGGCTTCGAACTCATTGGTCCCCATTAGTACGGAGCAGACATGTACATCTCACCATAAGCAAATTGAGTCCTTTAAGCAACTTATATCATACTAAGCAAATAGTTCACTTCAAGTTGCGCCATCTCCTGGAATCTCATGCAATGTATACTGAATAAGAATGTAAATTTCTTTAGTACTAGGGTATATGTGAATTAATTTTAATGTACAGAAATTGAAATATATTTTCAGTTACTTTATTGATATTTAAGATATCGTTTAATCAAATTTAATGTACAACGAACTGATATTTGAATGAATTGCTTTAAATTCAAGGTAAATGCAAATTATTCACGACTTTTGGTCCAATATCATTAAATTTAATGTAGAATAGACATCAAATATGCATTCAATTTAAGGGTATTTTTAACAGTGTGGTTTCCGAACTGCCTTCTATTTTGTGTTTTAGTCATCCTAATAAAATAATGTAATGCATATAAATTTCTTTAAAAAAATATATAATATTATTTCATCTCCTGGCCTTTACGCAGATAAAAAAAAATTAAATCTGATATGAGGTTCTGTGCAAGGGCGGATCGAGGAAGGGGCTAGTGGGGCAGTAAATGAATTAATGAATGAACAAAGGGTGGCAATACTTAATCATCGATGACTGGGCTTCATTGGGCTCTTTATATCATGATGCGGATTATTCGAGGCCAATCGCCTTTGTGAATTAATTGAACTGCTTCCCGTAACAAAATTGTATCTTCGAAATATCTCTGTCTCAGTCCGTTGGGTGCTTGACACTCTTTGAAGACATGCTCAACAGTTTCATCTTCCACCGGATACCATCTTCACGTCGGGTCATCTACAACACCAATCTTATAAAGATGGCCCCTCAAGTGACAATGTCCTGTCAACAGTCCCACTACAAATCGCAGCACTTATTCCGCGAACTCCACTCCACATTTCAATAAATTTGCTTCCCAGCAATAATTTTAATTCCTTTTTACCTACTTCCATTGGGACATTTGGAATTAGTTGTTCCCTTCATTATTCCTGTGCATAACCGAGTGACCCGGGAGCCACACGAGTCTAATTGTGCTAATGAGACAAATGTTCCCCCAAAATAAGTTCATGTGCTAAAAAAAAACCGGAAATCGTGTACCCTAAGCTTCCTACGTCAGCTTCTTGAAAAATTTTTATGACTACGTCCAAAAATTTTCTGGATTCGCTCTTGCAGAATAGGGTCAAAATTTACCAAAGTTTTGCTGCACCAGATTGAGTGTTGACACTTATTATAGGGATTTCAAATAGCTTGAAAGCTATCAAAACTAGTTGCCTCTTTAATTTTAATTGCCCTTAAAAGAAAAAACAACATACGTCACTATGAGAAATTGACGGCATGTTTCACATATATAACTTGTTGCTGATAAACACCTTTAGACATATTTTTTGTTATTATAATATGAATAGTTATGATAGAAACAAAGTATAAACAAGTATTACTACAATGAAATTTCCAAATCATTGACAGTACAACAATATTTTTTAGGGTCATCATATGATTATTAGAAACAATCAGTGTCAAAGTCATCCAGTTCTATTGAAGGAAACAAACATATAAAATTTGCCGAATTTAACACACGTATAATCAGCAAAAAAATAATTTACCAAACATTGGGTTTTAAACTTTAATTGATTCTTTTAAATGGTAAATTTAATTAGCATAGGCAGTTAGTGATAAACCTTCAAAAATTACGGAAGAGAGTAAAGATATTTAACAGTTTATGTGTTAATATTAAAAATTGCAATATTTTTTATAAATTAATCAGTTCGGTAATTCCCAATTACATACGGGGTATCCAAAATAATTATATATTAGAAAAGTTCGCGAAGCTCTTACGACAGTATTTTGTATACAGAGTATCCATTTAATACTCCGATATTCGATTGCGGCTATATCGCTATTTCGATAATAAAATTTGATAGATGAAATGTTAATGCGATTATAGGGAATACATTTTAAAAGTAGTCTAGCTCATACAGGATGTTTCAAAAATTGGTGGGGCATAAATTTATTTTTATTAATATGATAAACTACGTCGTTGCCTTAAACTGTGACGTGGTCTCATTTTATCTCAGAATACTACAGTATTTTGAATTTTATACGGGGGATCCAAAATTGTTTTTTAAATATTGATAATATCAATTACGTTTTGTGGTTTTAAAATAAAACACCCTATATTCGATGATTATTAGATATTAAAACTGATACACTGAATATAACATGAAACAAAGAAAATAATGGCTTTATATTAACAAACCGTTTTGCGGTTTTTTAATAAAGTCAGTATTAGAAATTAATATTACTTGATACAAAAAACCATAATTGATTTTTATCCTCGTAAAAGTCGTAAAGAATAGGTAAAAATCGATTATTTTTAGTTTAATAGCAATTTTTGAGTAAACTGTTGCCGAAAAAGGCGAGCATGTTGATATCACAAAATACAACTAAATATTATATCTAACACGCTACATAGGATGTTCCGTTTAAAAAAATGGTGTAAAGCGGAATTGAAAATATCAATATTTAAATAACAATTCTGGACACACTGTACAAGAAAAGCTAAATATTGGAGTATTGTGAGATAAAATTATCCTAGCTGACTTTCCACAAATTTTTAAAGAAAAGTAAAGAACCGTAGTGTGGGTATTAAAATTGAAGTGAATTTATAGTTTTCTAAAAAAAAATATTTAAAAATATAATAAATTGGCAACGACCAATTTAAAACAAAAATATGTGGGTCATTACATTTAGAAAGAAAGTAAAAATTATGTACCATGCATCTCTCTATTTTGTTTAAAATTGGTACTGGAAAGTTTTTAAATAATTCTATGAGGCAGATGAAATATGGCGGTATAAAAATTTTACATTTCCGGATTATGCCCAAAATTGGTACTGGGAACTTTTCTAGAGCGTAGATTAAGATTAAATTAGAAGCTTAAATTAGTTTTTGAAATTCAGTATGATGGGTTAAAAATTTTGCGTTATTCACATTGTTTCAAAATTGGCATTAGGAGGTTTTCGGAGTATAAAGTTATATAGCAGATACAATATGGGCAAGTAAAAATTTCACATTTTTTAGATTTTGCCCAAAATTGATATTGGGGGTTCCTGGAGCGCATATTAGGATCTTATATTAATTTACTCAAACTCAATATGCAGAATAAAACATAACGAACTAAAAAATAAATATGTTTCAGGGTGCTTAAAAATCAGCATTGAGGGTTTTGGAGAGCTAGATTACGAATCCAAAATAAATTTCTTAAAATTCAATATAGCAGATTTGTAATGGAACAAATATTAATTATTTTATACTGTTTAATGTGAAGTATATTCTACTAAAATGAGTAATGAAATAATCACTCTGTAGATAGATTTTAATCATGGAAACAGGGTAATATATATCTTATATTCCACCCTGAGATCTAAATCCATTAACAAACTTAGCAATTTTACTACTTTTAAGTCGTTTAAATGTTTTCTTAAAAATATACAAATCCAGACAATTTATGATAACATAAACTAAAAAGATTGTGCCCTCTTTTAATATTTCTAAATAAATCTGTCGAAGAAATCCTACCCTGGTTATGTAATTAAAACCGTGTTGTAATATATTAAAATATTGAACGATTTTCCCATTATTAGGAAACAAAAGAATAATCAAGTAAACTCACTATAATGTAATATATTGTTTGACAATATGTAAAAAGTATTCGTATAATTACTCTTTTTTCTATTCACAAGAAATAAAGAGTTAGATATTTACTTCCAAAACAGCTAAGAAGAGTGAATATTTTTTGAAAAGGGATTATCGTTTACTTTTAGTTATAAGAAGACGTAGATTACTTTGATTAACTGTTTTTTATATTAAAAAGAAGATTAAGACGCCCAGAGGCCAATTCAGGAATTAAGTCTTCGGTATAAGATGGCTAACGCCCTCTACATTTAAAGAATGAAACTGATGATTACAGGGTTGCATGAGGTGAGATGCGTACCAGTGGGCTACCAAAGAATGCAAGTTTGGCCTTTTAAGTAATGATAAACTTCAGTTACGATCTGAGATTCGATAGAGCCGGTACGGTTTTGAGAACAGCAATGACGGTTATGTTGTTTTTTTTTCATTTAATTTGAGAAGTTAGAGGAATATCTTGTGTTATTTTACTTTGAAAATCAGCGACTTTAATACTGTTTGTTTAAGCAATATAAATAGCTGTTTTAATTCTTTTTTTTTATTTATTATTTTAAAAAAGTATTTATTAAACATATTATTTTCAAAATTCGGTTGTTACATCTTTCTTCTTATTAGAACGGCCAACAAGAGCAATTACTCAAGTATTTCGATATTGTTATTCATTATTAATTAGAAGTTTCTCTCTGTAAATAATTTCGATTTCGTTTTGTTTTTGTTAATAGATTTAAGTGTTTTGAGAAACTTGTTTTGTTTAATTTATTAAAAACTTTCCCGCAAATAAATTTGCGGGCATGGCATTGTGAGGTAGTTGTTTAGTACTAAAACTGCAATAGCTAAGAGGAACGAGCAGACTTCCAAAGTGCCTCTGTCACTGTGATATTTATTTATAGGTTTTCAAAATAGCTATTAATAGGGCACAACAGTTTGGTTTTAGACGGAATGACCATACGCTACCCCAAATATTCCGCTCGCAGAAGTCTACCAAATGCTGACACAGATTTAATGTAGCAGACTATATATTTGTTTGGTAGAATTTCATTCAAAACTGGTATTTAGAGAATTCTCAAAATCAAAGAATATTTTTCTATTAAGTGTGGTGTGCTGTGCAACTTTGGATAAAATGGGTACTTTGTTCGGAGGTATAGTACACATCTCGCCTAGTACTTGGTTTAAATAATTTGTGGATATCATAACGAGTTCAAAACTCTTAATCTTTTTATGCGAATCATATTTTGTCAGGAATTAATTTGCCACCGACTTCAAAAATTTCAATTTATAAAAATTTTTATTGTTATTTTTCGATTTTCAGTACATTTGTAGAAATGTTGTAGTAAAATAGGATATGACGTCGTGTTCATATACAGAACTGTTCTGTTATCTATTTTTAATACTTACACATTGCTCTTTGTTGACAGAGAGTTAACAGATTGAAAACTGTGAATTTCCTTTAACAAAATACCTGACAAAATACTTAATTTCCCATATAATTAAAATAAGCCGACTTATGATAAATTCTACATGGAAACTCTAGGTCTATGATGGCCAAAACATCTGAGTAATCTCGATGCATATATCATCAAAATATTCGAATAAATTTTGCATTTGAATCAGTTCAAATCAAATCAGAAAAAAACCTCAGCCTAACTATAAGCTAGACTTAAATCTGAATTGTGCAACCATTGTTTACTGGGAAGACGCATAATAGCTTCTCATAAAATTAATTAAATTACTACGCCTTATTTTCAAACTACCTTCTATTTTGTGTTTTAGTCATCCTAATAAAATAATGTAATAGATATAAATTTCCTTAAAAAAATGGTTTTAATATTATTTATTATTTATTATTTATTATATATTATATCTCCTGGCCTTTACACAGATTAAAAAACTTAAATATGATGTAAAATCTAGTGAAAGGGCGGATCCACGGAGGGGCTATTCCAGCTTCTTGAATTTTTTTGAAAAGTTTCTGGATCTGCCTTTGGAGTGTATTACTAAAATTTTGCTGTACAAGATTGAATGTGGACACTTGTTATAGGGTTTTCAAATAGCTTGAAAATTGTCAAAACCAGTTTCCTGTTTAATGTTAACTGCCCTTAAAATAAAAAAGACGTGTATAAGTTTTAACTCATTCTCAGAGCACTACAAACTCATAGCAGTATAAAAGACAAGGTACCAAAAACCCTGAAAAAATGTTTCTTGTAAAATCGGTAATAAACAACATACGTATGTCACTTTGAGAAACTGGCGGCATATTTCACATATATAAATTATTGCTTGTAACCAACTTTAGACATAATTTTAGTTATTATAATATGAATGGCTATGATACAAACAAAATATAAACAATTATTACTACAATGAAGTTTGCAAAACATTAACAGTAAAACAATATTTTTTACGGTTATCATATGATTATTAGAAACAATCAACGTCAAAGTCATCCAAATTCTATTTACGGATATAAACATAAAGTTTGCCGAATTTAACACACGCATAATCAGCAAAAAAAAAATTACTTACCAAACATTGCGTTTTCAACTTAAATTAGTCCTTGTAAATGGTAAATTTAATTATCATAGGCAGAAAGTGTTTAAACATTCAAGAATTACGGAAGAAAATAAAGATATTTAACGATTTATATGTTAATATTAAAATTGCAATATTTTTTATAAATTAATTAGTTCGGTAATTCCCAATCGTATAAGGGGTACCCAAAATAATTACCTATAGGAAAAATTAGTGAAGCTAATACCACAGTATTTTGTATACAGGGTATCCATTTAACATACATGTCTGTATGTGTGCAGAATAGGGGTCTGTACAGTGCGATCTCGTAGATTTATTGTAACCCCTTACTGCTGCCAAGTCGTAAGAGTTGCCTTATCGGCTAGAGCAGGTCTTCCAGTCCTATTTCATTCAGGAACCTTAGGATGTTGCACGGCTTCAAGGTGGGTAGCTTCCCTTCTTCGATTTGGTGTGTTCCCAAGAACCGCAGCCTAGGGTTTTCTAGAGCGCTACACTCTGAAAGGATATGAGTAGAGGTTTCGTCCTCCTCCTGGCAGAATCTGCATTATTCTCCTTCCATCAGTCCGAGTTTCTTAAAATGTCCCTTCAGGTGGCAATGCCCCGTCAAAACCCCTGTCAGAACTATTAGTTGGTTTTTACTCAGGCCTATGCATTCTTTGAATCTCTTCTGGTCGTAGTTCTCAATCCTTGCAGCTCCGTCCAATAATTGGATCTCCTGCTTTCTTTTTCTATTTTTAGTTTTTCCAGCATTACGCTGCTGCTGATTACAAAGAAAAGCTCTTGCCTCAGAAATGGTGCCTTATCCCCCTTCCTCGCGAATCTGTCTATTATTTCATTCCCCTCTATCCCGGTGTGTCCTGGTACCCACATGAAGGTGACTTTATTTTTCTTACTCAAATCATTTGATTCCTCCAGGTATTCCCGGACCATCTTGGACCTGATAACTTGAGAGCTCAGCGCACTGATGGCTGCTTGACTGTCCGACATGATGATTATCTCCTGACTGTGATAGTTTTATTCTTTGTTGAATTGAATACATTTCTTAAACGCATGTATTTCTGCCTGGTGACTTACTCAAGCTCTCGTAGTGTCTGGTACCGGGTCCATACACTCCTATTCCAGTTCCTTCCGTTGTTTTGGAGCCATCTATATACCATATAATGACTTTCTTTCTGAGTTTTTCAATGGTGTTTCTGTCCCATTCGCTTTTGCAACTTAACTTTGTGCTGAAGTTTTTCACAAAGTTGAATTTCTTTTTCATTTCATCTTGGGGCATGTCCCAGATTTGTTGATTTCTAGATGAGAGATTAGGCCTTCGTTTTATGACTTCATCTCTCATCATCCTATAAATTGTCTTCTTCGCCATACTCTCTACAAGTATATGTAGAGGTGTGAGGTTTAAGACTACTTCCATGATGGCCGTTGGGCAGATTTTCATTTGCCCGGTTATACAGGCAAAGGTCAGTCTCTGGACTTTCGAGAGATTAGCTCTACTATTAGCCAGACTGGTTCTTTTGCTCCAGATCACTGCCCCATATGTGATGATTGGTCTCACTATTGCGATGTACATCAACTGCAGAATTTTTGAGTTTTGTATCCCATCTTTTTCCCGCAAAGTTTCTACAGATCATCAAGGCTTTTCTAGCCTTGTTAATTACTCCTTTTTCGTGCTTGTTCCAGAGAAGTTTATTATCTAGAGTCAGTACTAGATATTTAACCTCAGACTTTCGCTTAGTAACATTCCCATCCATTTTGATGGTTTTCAGATTGAGGTTTTTTTCCTTGTAAAGGCCACTAGAGTGGTTTTGGTGGGGTGGATGTTTAGTCTCGTCATCTGGCACCAGTCCCTAGTTTACTCAAACTCTCTATGAACTACGTCGCAGATGGTATTCTCGAAATAGCCTCTTGCGATCACTACCACGTCATCGGCATAGCCCTGACCGATATCCGAATGGGGCTATAAAAAATTTTATAGATGAAAAGTTAATGATATTATAAGGAATATATATTAAAAATACTCTAGCTTACACAGGGTAACTCAAAATTTTGTGGCACACACATCGAAATTGAAACCTTTTCTTTAATCATATCTTTTTTGCCTTAAATTATGGCGGTGCCAAATATTTAAATTTGTATGTATATTAGGACTAAAATCAGTATTTTACTTAAACAGTAATAATCAACAACTATTTCCTAATTTTTTGCAAAAAATTATGGGAAGTATTAGCTGGAGTTATTTTACCTAACAATACTACAATATTTTGATTTTTATACAGGGGGTTCAAAATTGTTTTTAAACACTAATTATTTCAATTAAGTTTCATGCCACTATTTAAAATGAAACATCCTATATTCATTAAAACTGATACACTGAACATAACATGGAACAAAGAAAATAGCAGCCACATATTCACAAGAAATTTTGTTAATTTTCAATTAAATCAGTATTACTGTTTATTTTTATAAATATTAAAACCATTGACTTTTTAATATCCGAAAGGTTAAGTGCTTTTCAATGAGTACAAAATCCATTATAGCGGATATAACGAAAAACAAAGTTGACGACTATCAGAAAACCGAAATATTGTAACTAAAATTTGTCTAAATAGATGTATTTTATGTAAAAAGTGACCATACAAAAGTGTTTACAGATCTAAAAAATATTGTAAAATAAAAAATTATAGCAGATCTAAGAAAATGCATGATTTTACATAATTGCCCAAAACTTTCCCCTTTTAATCGCCCTTTTTGATCTCTTATAATTTTCGAGATTGTAATGCTATCATCACCAATTTCGCTTATACATATATATATATATATATATATATATATATATATATATATATATATATATATATATATATATATATATGTTTACAAGAAAAAGAATGTCTAGTTAGTTTTGACGTAACATCACTTTTCACACAGTGATACCAGTTAAAGAGGCTCTTTCTGTAATAGAAAACAAATACAATCTGCCAAAATATATCATCGAATTAGCTAGACACTGTCTTAATAACACCTATTTTACTTATGAAGGCCGACAATATAAACAAGTCGAGGGAGCCCCGATGGGATCGCCGCACTCGCTAACTTATTTATGGAAGACTTTGAATCAAAAGCTTTGGAGACCTCTTCACACAAACCAAGACTGTGGCTAGGTTACGTAGATGACACATTCGTTATCTGGCAACATGGGGAAGAAAATCTCAAAAGTTTCCTGGAACACATAAACAGTATACATCCCAAAATTAAATTCACCATGGAGACAGAACAGGAAAGAGAACTACCGTTTCTGGATATCCTACTGAAAAGAAAAGAGGATGGCTTGCTTTCGCACACTGTCTACAGAAAGCCCACTCACACCAACAGGTACCTCAATGCCGATTCACATCACCACCCCGCCCAATTATTTGCAGTAGTGAAAACACTTGCGTTTTGATCGCAGTCCCTTACAGATTCAGAAAATTATCCCAAAGATATGAACATACTGCAAGACGCCCTAACAAAGAACAGGTATAAAAAAGAACATATAGACAGGGCTCTAAAGAACAAACACTTGGCCCCAAAAAATCGCGTAAACCAAGAGAATAGCTCCAAAGCTTTTGTTCCTTATGTAAGAGGCACCACAGACAAGATCGCAAGAATTCTCAGGAGACACACATTGAAACCATTTTTATCACAGACCGTAAAGTAAAAGATCTATTGCCAACACCTAAAGAAAGAATTCCTCTAGAAAACCAGGGGGTGTACGAAATTCCATGCGGAGAATGCAGCTCATCTTACGTAGGCCAAACCAACCGTAAAGTAACATATGAACGCTGTCAAGCAAAAAACAACTTCTTCTGCTCTGGCCCAACACTGGTTAAACACAGGACATAAGATAAATTTCTCGGGAACAAAAATGCTATCGAAATGTGAAAACCTGTGTACAAGAGTTATAAGGGAAGCCATTGAAATTGCAGAGGCCCAACAACTTAAATAGCAGAGATGATAGCCAACGTGTGACTAATACTTGGAAAAATCTGCTTACAAAACATCAACCAGTACCACTAAGTAATGAAACAGATTACAACTCGGCAACGCAACCACAAACACTGGCAACAGGGCCGATGACGCACAGCAGGTCTCACCACCTGATGGTTCGGAACCATTCGGAAAACGAACGCGTCCGATGCGCACACGATACCGACAGCACCGGAGTCGCAGGCTTCAGTTCGCTCGTAGACGCCATACAGTGAGCTTTGAAAATGGTGAATGAGATTTCACCGAAACGTCAGCTGCCTTACAGTCCGTGTATGTCCTGAGGAACTCAGCACATACACGGGATGCCCGAAAACCTTCGATTACACATCACACCCGTGAGAATATCCGACATACATATATATATATATATATATATATATATATATATATATATATATATATATATATATATATATATATACATCATTTTATTCTTATTTTGTCTTTTCTTGGGATTAGGTTCTTTATTTAACAAAAAATCAAAAACAATTTGACGTTTCGCCCTTTATTTAAGGCATCTTCAAAATTTTTTTTGCTCTTTTAATTATTGATCTTCCTTGACATTTTGCTTCTTTAGTAATACAGTGTTATATCTATAAAAGAGCTACTATATGTGTAAAATTACATTATATATATATATATATATATATATATATATATATATATATATATATATATATATATATATATATAACGAATCCGATACCAATTTAAAGTAACTTTCGTTAAAACCAGAAGGTCGTCAATTAAAAAATGAAAACCAATTAAAAATATTCCATAACAAAAAAAGTAAGAATCCGACGAAATCCAGATTCATTAACCTCTTATTGATTTGCATGGTCAAAAATTTAACAAAATATTTATTAATTAATTTTTTAATTTAAAAATCATTAAGACACTTTTGAATTCCAAGATCAGTTAACTTACACCGGTAGTTAAGCACCATAATAAAATGTTATCGGGTCGGACGTAGAAGGGAAAAATTATATTACGGAACTACAGGTAATAATTTGGGATTATACCGGTATGGATGCAATTAGCGATATCATATTTCTTAAAATATTTGACGCGTTTTTGATGTTAATTCACTATAAGAAGAAAAAATATTTGAAAAACGTAAATTGACTTTCGGTGCAGAAAATTTGTAGTAAAACGTCATTGTATTAAATAACAAACAAATAAATAAATAATTATATTTTCTTATTTTCGATTTGGAACGCTTATTACAAAAGATCTAGAAATTGCCAAATTAACCCTTTTTCTTGTATATCACACCATGTAATGTGAAAATACTTCTAGAAGATTCGAGAATCTTCTGGTATCGACGAAAAGGGTATATAAAGGATCCAGATCGGTCTTCGTTTGGCCAGTTGTCAGATGTGTGAAAATCGAAGGTTATAAATAGAATTCAGTGTGTATAAAGACCGGCCATCCGGAACAGATTGGTGTCGGAAGCGGAATAAAATCCAGAAGAGGTTAAAGAAAAAAAGAAAAGGTGAATTGAAATTGTATGCCAGAAAATATGAAAAAAAAACAAGAAAATATAAAGAAAAGTCAAGAAGAGATGAAACACGAATTGAAAGAAGATATGACGAAAAATGAAGATGGTATGGAACAAGAATTGATAACACTGAAAACAAGCGAAGAAGATATAAAGACAAGCTAAGATGATATGAAACAAGAATTGAAAGGAGACATTAAGAAAAACCAAGAAAGTGTAAAACAAGAACTAAAAACAAGCTTGGAGGACCTAAGATAGGAAGAGTCATAAGACGAAGAATTTTTAAACCAATAAGAAACACATGACAACAAAAACACAATCTTCCATAGCAAAAATAGAATTCCTTGTTGGAAGTGTGACCAAAAAGAGCATGTACAAAGCCACTGTACTAGCCTATTGCTCTTGACAGTGATTCTGATGACTATCGGCTTCATATTGGGAATATAAGTGATGAGGTTCGAAGGAAAGACTTGTAGAAAGGCTTTGCTCCTTATGGAGAACTTAAAGAAGTTTAGTTAAGTAATAGTATCCCCTGTTTTGGATTTGCTGTTTACAAAGATAAAAGAGATGCTGCAGTGGCCATCCAGGCTTGCGGTGGAATTGAAGTATGCGGTTTTCGCATTAGAGTGACTTATGCCAGACCAAGAACAATGGGTCAGGATCGCCAGTACTATTCGAATAATGTGCGTTGTTACCAGTGCGGATCAACGGTCACTTTTACCAAGATTGCCAGGAAATTACTGCTAGTAGATTCGACGGCAGGAAGAACCGCTTTGTTAGAAATAGGAGTACTCGCGGCGATCGTGGAGAACAAGGCGAGAGAAACTGCGACCGCGAAAGGGGCGACGACTACAAATAGAAAGCGACAGCATGAAGACTATGACCTCAAAGCCAATATTGGTGCATTTATGGTTGATGAAAAAGTGTGGTTGTACAGTCCGAAAAGAACCAAAGGACATTCACCAAACCTACAGAAATCACGGGAAGGTCCGTATAACGTAGTTACCCGACTAAATGATCTGCTCTACCGAATTCAAAAAAGCCCTCATGCGAGTATGAAAGTCGTGTATCTTGACATATTGGCTTATTATCAAGATCAAAGAGGTTGAGGGGCGATCAAGACTTGAAAGGGGGCAATGTAAAGGACTTTAAAGCAGTATACATTTCATAGTATTAGTTTGTCTCTCTGGTTTGTAGGATTTTAGGTTTATTTTCTACAATCTCATAATTCATTTAATCAATTTTACTTTTTACTAATTTTCTCATGAGACGTCTATGAAAGAAATTCTGGAACTTTTTAAAAAACTCTATTTCTTTATTTTCGATATGGACTCCTATGACTCGAAATTAACAAATTATTCCTTTTTTTTGTTTTTATTACACCATGTAGCATGAAAACACTTCTAGAATATTCGGGAATCTTCTGGTATCGGCGAAAAGGGTATACCTATAGAGGCTCCAGATCGGCTTTCGTGTACAATTTATTTTGAAACGTCGTTGAAGTAAGTTGAATTGTTTTACAAGCTGTCAGATTTATCATAATAAAAGTTTATAAAAGCACCGACCGTCTGGACCTAAACCCAAAAAAAGATAAAATAAAAAGAAAATGATATAATCTATGGTTCTATATATATATATATATATACATATATATATATATATATATATATATATATATATATATATACAGGGGCGGATCCAGCCTCTGTCTTTGGGGGGGGCGGTGATATCACAAAAGTACAATATGGCAAGCGAAAGCAAGTTGTCGACGGGGGGGAGGGGGGGGGGCAACAGCAACATTCCCATTTCTAGTGTAAAAAGCAGGTTAGGGTCTATTTTTCTGAATTTAAAGCTCTTGGAGAGGGGGGGATCACAAGAAGAAACGAGTTACCGACAGGGGGAAGAATGCGAAAAGCATACACATTCCTAGTATAAGAAGCAGAATCGGGTCTATTTTCCTAAACTCAAAGCTCTTGGGGGGGGGGGGGAGCTATCGCAAGAGAAACAAGTTGTTAACGGGATGGAAGTGCTAGCAGCATACACATTCCCAATATAAAAGGCTGAATAGGTTCTATTTTGCTGAACTCAAAGCTGTTGGGAAGGGCAGGGGCGATCGCAAGCATACACATTCCTATATTCTATTCAAGAACTAGAGAGAGTAATAAAACTGTTACTGAAACCTCCAACGTACCTGCTGTAGTGCCGCAGGTAACTCAGGACTGCCGTGAATCTAATTATATTTAATTATATTTAAATATTATAAGCTTTTATAAATTTACTGCAATAATAAAATTTCTGATAGTTCAACTTAATTTTTGTCACTGAGCAAAGTACACCTTACAGTTCGTCCTTAGTGATTTATCTTGTTTGTGCTTGTTTTTATATATTAGTTGAGATTAGTGAGATACCCAAAAGATATTTATTCCAAAATCGTTAAACCAAGGCATTTTTTCCTCAACGAAAAACTTATTACGATGAATATTTATGATACCTTAAGATATCAATATCTAGATAATAATGTTAAAAGCTCTGTTGAGATGTGTTCCAATATGACAGGAGTTGGAAAATCTAATATGTTCCGAATATTAAAGGAGAAAAAAACGACTGGAATTGTTAGTTCTTCCAAGCCACATTCGATCACTGGCAGACGAAAAACCTCGTTGAAAGAAGAAATGTAAACTGCAATAAAAGGAGTTGTACATACATTTTGTTATGAGAAGCAGATCCCAACCGTCGACAAAATCTAACTAAAATCAATGAAGATCGGATTTACCTGAAATTAAAAGAACTGAGCTATGGAAATTGCTCAGAGAACTTAATTTTTGCTGAGAAAAACCATATAGGAAATCTGTTCATATAGATCGTCCAGAAAATGTCCGTTGGAGAAGGAAATATCTCTCTCAAGTGAAAGGTAGAGTTGCTAGAAATAACACAACTTACAAAATTAGTTTTTTAACTGAACTTTTGAAAAATTTTTTTGAATAAAGTTGGTGCAGAATATTGGGAAAAATCCATATAATAAAATAATAAAAGAAAATGTGGAAACTCGATCTCATGATTGGTGAGATAGAGAAACCAATTATAATTAATTTGAGGGAAGATGGCTTCACTGACTTTGATTTTGAATTAGATACGTAAGATTACCAGAGTAAACACAATTTATTACTTAAATTTTCTGTAACATATAAAAATTAATTACAATTCAATCCCTTTTTAGTATTTAATTGTAATTCTGCGGATGATTTAAGAAATAAATCAACTGAAACGTTAAATGTCCTAAAAAGGTTTTTAATTAATAATAAAATGACCGATAGCTCCAAAAAAATTTTAATATTATATGGACGAATTTATTATTTTGTATATGTTTAATTTCTTGTATTTTTGATAATGGATATTTTGTAAGTATTTAAATTACAACTCAGAATTTTTTGAGAAAAAAAGGCTACGTTTTAGTCTGAATGTACCTAAAACGATTTCTATGCCAAAATTAAAAATAATAAAAATACAGTTGTGATTTGTGTTAAAAATGTCAAAATTATCTATATTTTCTAATATATGTGAATTATTAAGAAATCATAAGAAATAAAATAATATTATAAAAGCTTTTTATTTTGAGTTTCTTACCGAAATAATATTCTATGCCATAAATACTTAGTGATAAAATAAACCTCCTTCTGACGCCTACGACAAGGATTAAAATCCTTTTTAACACTTCACACATTCAAATATCTATTGTTATCCAACCCAAATATTCCATTATTATAGACGGTATTTTTGATTATAAAATTTCTAACCCATTCCTATGAAAAATATATGTGTCTAACAGATTTTGCCAAAGACACCGGGCTAAAGAACACAGGTAGTTTGCAAAGAAAAAAAAGGGTAAAAAATGATTTATTACTCTCTCTAGTTCTTGAATATACTATAGTATAAGAGGCAAAATCAGGTCTATTTTTGTAAACTCAAGGCTCTTGGGGGGGGGGGCGATCGCCCCCACCGCCCCCCCCCCCTTGGATCCGCGCCTGTATATATATGTAATCTTACAGATATAGTAGCTCTTTTATAGATATACCACTTTCATAATTGCTTCGAGTTCTATGATGTCAAGTGTCTTACTGAAATCGACAAATATCAGACTCTGGGGACTCCCGTACTCGATTGTTTTTTCTGTAAATGCTTTTAAATAAATTTTATTATAAAACTATAATAAAGATTTAGGAAAACGTATCTGTTACGCATTTATTAAGGTTCTGTAGCAATTAGTGGCATTGTTAGCTTTTTCTTCAAAATTGTATTAGAAAAAATATAAAGTTATCTTCTGTGAATTTTGCTCCTGGTTCATTACAGCTCCACTGATGTTAGTCAAAACACGTATGAAGAGAAAACCACAGTATAATTTGCAGCGGATAAACTGTTTACACCTATTCCTTTAACGATCTGTAGGAAAGAGAAAATATTATTAATATAAAAAATATTCTCAACAAAAATGCACGGAATATCTGTCACAGAATTAAAACACATAATGCGTATACTTTCTGCTTGATCTCCCGATTCACCTTAGTAGCAAGGCAATTTCCTGAGCGGAATTTCAATAAAATAACTACTAATATTAAATGCTCGTCTCATAGGACAAGCCTTATTAAATATTTTTCATTACATAGCCAAAAAATCTATACCACTGTAGTAAATGCCGCAAATTTTCCATCACTAGATCCTTATAGGAGATGACTACCTGCATTTAAACGAGTGTGAAGAAGCCTTGATCATCATAATAAATACCAGGCTTCGGAGCAGGATTATTGTAACCACATATTTTTGATTCAACCAGCGTTTTTGCAATTTGGTAATTTACGACATTTTGACAGAATTTTTGTAATGTTTTCTTTTGTGCAAATTATGTCTTAGCTGGCTAAGATTAAGAAGCCCGTACATTTTGGCCAGAAGGTTTATTGTGTTGCTTGTTAATATGTAAATATATTACTGACCTTAATTAAATTTAGAAGCCTGTTCACTGGCTTGCCACTTGAGTAAAGGCTTTCAAGATTGATAGTTCCTTGAAAGTATCTACATTTAGGTTAGTTTGTCCTCTTCGTCATATAGTCTACATGTTGGTTTTTATTATAAATGCGCATGGTGAGTAGATTAAACGGGGGAAATACAGGAACACGACTAAAAAAGATGCCAATTTTCATGATTTTTTTTCATATTAAGATTATCTTTATAAAAAAAATAACATTTTAATAAAAAAAAATTGAATACACTTCTAAAAGTGCGCTAAAAGTGAAAAATAACTATAAATTTTTATATGAAATTGAAATTTAAGTCGGCGCCAAACTAATACATGACAAAATGTGATTCGCATAAACAGATTAAAAATACTTTATTTGTAATTGCTTTCTTACCATAATTTGTATAAATCAGTAGTTATATGTTTCATTTAGACATAATTTGGCGCCGACTTCAAAAATTTCAATTTCATATAAAAATTTAAAATTATTTTTCACTTTTTAGCGCACTTTTAGAAGTCGGTCCAATTTTTTTTATAAAAATTTTATTTTTCGATTTTTAGTTTTGAATTCATTATGATATCCATAAATTATTTGAACTAAGTACTTTTGTATTAGTACTAATCGAGATTAGTGTACCTCGCAATGACTCAAAGGTGGCAAAAAAGTTCCCATTTTATCCAAAGTTATAGAAAACCCTAAAATGAGCCACTAAAAATTCTTTGATTCTTAGAGTTCTCCAAATATCAGTGAAATTGTATTAAACAAATATTTAGTTTGTCGTAGTAAATCCATTATCTTAAATTTCAAATTAATTTTAGATTGGTAATATAGGTCCCAAAACGTTCCAATATCGATATTTAAAGAACTTCAGACGCAAATTTCTTAGCCCGATATATTTTACACTGCATATTGAATTTGTATACGCCCCAAGAACCCCGCAATATCACTTTTAGACAAAACCGGAAAATGTAAGACTTTCAGTCCCTCATATTGTATCTTAACCTAATATTTGTAAAAAATTAACTTCATATTCGTAATACACGTCCCCAAAAACACTCTAATACCAAATCTGAAAAAAATGCGAATAAGGTAAAATTTTCAACTCATCATATTGGATTCGCTATATTGAATTTCAAAAAAATAATTTTAACATCTTAATCTAATCTAAATCTGAACCCTTCAAAACCCCCTAGTACCAATTTTGGATGAGATCCAAAAATTTAAAATTTCCAGATCGTCATATTGCATCTGACATTCGCTGTTTACTTCCTCAAAAACGATTCAGTCCCACATTTGAACAAAATCGAAAAAATGTAAAATTTTTAGTCCTACATATTGAATCCTGAAATCAATATCAATTTTAGACAAAATCGGAAAATATAAAATTTTCAGTTCCTCATATTGTAACTTATCAACTTAATAATTGTAAAAAATTAACTTCATATTCGTAACACACGACTCCGAAAACCCCCTAAAACCAAATCTGAAAAAATGTGAATAAGATAAAATTTTCAACCCACTATATTGGATCTGCCATATTAAATTTCAAAAAAATAATTTTAACGTCCTAATCTAATCTAAATCTAAACCCTTGAAAGCCCCCTAGTACCAATTTTGGATGAAATCCGGAAATCTAAAATATCTATACCGTCGTATTGCATCTCACATATTAGATTTTCTTAAAATAATTTTATACCCTATTTACATCCTCAAAAACCATTTAGTCCCACCTTTGAACAAAATAGAAAAATGTAAAATTTTTATTCCGCTATATTGGAGTCGCCATAGTGAATGCTGAAAAATACTTTTAAATTCATAATTTACACCCTCAAGAACACCCTATATCAGTTTTGGAGAAAATCGAAAAATGTAAAGTTTTTAGGACGCCATATTGGATTCAACAGTTACAACAAAAATATTTTAAATTCGTAATTAACACTAACAAAAATCCCCCAATACTGATTTTAGACAAAATCGAGAGATGTAGAATCTTTAATCCGCCATTTTGGATCCGCCATATTTTATTTTTTTTAAATAATTTCAGATTCATAATGTGCGATCCCAAAAACGTCCCCATGTCAACTTTGAAAAAAATCGGACAAAATTAATTTTTTCGTCCGCCATGTTAGATCCGTCGTATTGAATTTTTTAAAAATAATTTTAGATTCGTTATGGTGCGACCCCGAAAACTCCCCTATATCAATTTTGGAGAAAATCGGACAAAACTGATTTTTTCGTCTGCCATATTGCATTCGCCGTATTGAATTTTTTAAAAATAATTTTAGATTCGTTATGTGCGACCCCGATAACTCCCTTGTACCAATTTGGGAAAAAATCGGACAAAATTGATTTTTTTGCCCGGCATATTGAATTTTTTAAAAATAATTTTAGATTTGTTATATGCGATTCCAACAACTCCCCTGTACCAATTTTGGAGAAAATCGGACAAAGTTTTTTTTTTTTGGCCGACATATTGTCAACGCCATCTTGTATTTTACTGCAAAAATTTCGTCTAAAAAATATGGGACCACCGCAGCAACTTCCTGAACATAACGTAAAAAAATTCATTCAAATCGGTGCCGCCGTTCCGGAGTAATCGGTTACATACATAAAAAAAACATACATAGTCGACGAATTGAGAACCTCCATCTTTTAGAAGTCGATTAAAAAGGTGGAATTTTAAATGCGTTTAATTTTTAAATTATGATTTTTTTATCAGAAAATTTGAGTCTTTAGAATTATTTTCTTAATACTAACGTGTATTACTTTTAGACACAAACTATGTTTTCAAAAACAGTTATTTTATGAAGTTACCTTATACAGGATCAAAAACAAATAACCGTTGCGTCACATGTGACCAAATTTTAATAGCCCTATTTGAATTTTGCAGAAAATACACATTTAATATGGCGTTACTTTAAACAAAATCTGTCTCGAATGAAACATTGTGAAAACTAAGTTGTAAGTTGCGTTGAAACTTATTTTGCAACAATTTATAAAAAATTGGCAAAAAATCTAAACTATCTTATACAGCTATTTTGCATATGGGCTAAAAATTGCATTTAGAAAAACTTTTGCTAATAACCGTGTTCGATATTTTGAGATACAATCCCACTTTTGAATTTTTTTGTGGAAAAAAATGAAAACTTGACAGATAATGCGAATCACGTGACTACTATTTTCATCTCATATATATATATATATATATATATATATATATATATATATATATATATATATATATAAATTGTCTATTTGTTAGCTCTTATTGTAAAAAATACAAGTTTGCAATATACTGAACTTCTCCCTGAATAAAGTACCTTAGTTATTATATACCAAGTTTTTACTGTTTTACAAATATTTGGTCTATTGTCGTTCAAGAAGATGTAATGTTATACTAATCTCCGAATAATAATAATTATATCACAAATGAATAGTTAATTATAAAACTAAGATGATGACAGCTATGTCTCCATCCTCATCAGCCCTTCTAAAATGTGACTTATTGTAAAAATATTTCTAGAAAAAGAACGACGAAAAGATTAATTGATTTTACCTGCATATAAATACACCAAACATCTTATAGAGCTTATCCGCAATTTACGTCATATGAATTAACTCAAAAGAGGATGACATGGAGAATAAACGCTGTAGATATATCAAGAATGAAACCAAACCCTAGAACACAGTCTTTGCACGTAGAAGGAAATTGCCTCCATTAATTTAGACTTTGTCATCAGTTTGGACATTACAAGCAATCATTACCAAAGAATATACAAAAAAGATCTTGTATGTTCCCTTCTAATTTTTCCTCTAAAACATTAAATGAACTATTTATAGCAAGAGTTCAATACATAAAATTTGACCGAAAATGATCCAAAATATTTGTTATTCAAACCTTGATCGATAACCATAAATCTAACATCGGGTAATCGGGTTTACCCAAATCATGGATCATTTTAAAAATTTTCCGTCTCGAAATTCTCCTGAATGATTACTTAAGCGCACCGCAAATTTACTTCCAAGTCGCTCGTCCTCGAATATATCGAGCCTTGCAGCAGGACCAAAAAATCCTGCGACCGACTCTTCAAAGCGTGCGTTATAACGGTGGGAAATCCGCAAAGTCTTTCTATTGGCCAGTGAAAGCACTACGTACGAGTCAAGCGTGCGACGGTCTAGGTACTAATCCTGCAAATCTATATATACAAATGCTAAACTGTCTTAGGGACTATTTGAATTCTGAAAGCTACAACAAACATCGCGCATAATTAATAATTAAAGAGTGGTACTCTCACGCGGGTGCAACGCCGGTTTGTTTACATACTAAAGTAGTACCAAGTTCAATTGTGAGTGTGATTTATTTTAACGAGTTTTTTCTTATATCAGAACTATTTATTTGGGCTTTTTATAGTTTTTTCTGTGTCATTTTGAGGAGTAATTTGTAAATGTTTGTGTTGCATTTGACATTTGAGTTGGTGTATTGAATTTTTAATAATACCAGGAGTTGTGGTGGTGCGTATTCTCATATTTTTATTTTTCGATATTATATTTAGTTGTGCGTTTTGGTTTTTAAAAAATGTATGCATTTTATATAATTAATTAAAATAAATTACAAAATATTGAGAAATTTTAAACGAAGGAATTAAGAAATTTATGAAATCCTTCCGAACAGAAACTAGTCAAAATTTGACATAAATATAAAAAATTGATATATATATATATATATATATATATATATATATATATATATATATATATATATATATATATATATATATATATTAAGTTAAATAATATTTAATTTTTTATTTTCTTAATTCAGGCAACTCTGAATTGAGAGAGATTTTTTTCTCTGATCAAATAAAATTACCGTTGGGAAAGGCAGAGAAAATGGTAATTTTTTAAATATTTTTTTCTATATTATGTAGAGATATTTATTTTTAATGAATAGATCGATGTTCAGTAAAAATCAAATTAAAAAATAATGCCGATTTCTATATTTATAGACGGCAATATATAAGAATTTGATGATGCTGGACATTTTAAATGACAAATAAATAAATTTTTGAAAAAATTGTCCGAAAAGTAAATTTTATCCAATGCCTTTAGGTACAAGAGATCAAAAGATTTGATGCAACAACATTTTTCTAAAAATCCTCGACATAATTTAAAGTTATTTATATAATTTCAACGTCATCATATTTTATTAAATAAGCTTCATTATTTTATTAATAATAATTAATTAATATAAATAACTAATTATAATAAACGTTTTTTTAATAATCTTAAAGCTAAAAAAAGTACTGTTTTAGTAGAATCTTACTTAATAAAGATAAACAACAAATTATCTATTTATCGTGATATATGTGATATTGTTTAAATTTTTTTAAAATAGCAAAAAAAATACATTTAGGGTCTTGTCAAAAATAACCGAAACGCACAAAAATTTATGAAAAAAGGGCTGCTGACAGGGTCATAATCATTAAAATCTTTTAGCTCAAATCATAAACATCAAAAAGATTGCACTACAAATTTGAGTGAAAAATTAAATATTCAAAATGAAAGATTTTAACACAATATGGAGGGGCGTCATCGGTAAATCATATAACGCAGTACAAACCCAGGATCCATCAAAACAATATCAGAAGACACAAAAACAGAAAGAACAATCCGCCAGAACAAAAAAAAGTCAAAAAAAAAGAAGTAAGTACCCAGATAAAAATGTAATTTTAATTTAATTTTATTATTATTTTTTTAATTTTAAAATGCGTTTAATATCTGCAAGTGGAAAGATTAAACTGTGGAACCGCTCATTTTTGTCTCGACAGGTTTGTTGAAAAAAAATAACGGTTTTTAACGTATTCAAAAAGAATATGAAAACAATTCAATTATATTTATAAAAATTACATTTAAATTTATTTTGATAATTATAATAAAACAATGAAAATAAAGTCTTAAATAAAAATAATTTTTTACTATTTACTCATTAGATTAAATTATTATTTTTTTTTTGATCCACCAAAATATCAATATTTTCATATCCTGCTAAAGAAGAAAATGATAGCCAATGGTCAAACGTAACCAACATTCTCAAGATTTTTACAGTCTGACTATGCTAGGCCACGAAAACAGCGTCTTTAAGCAAAATATTTCACCTTTTAAAATATTTGAATTAGTACTTAACAAAATCTTCACCAAAAAAACAATTGTTTCGATATTAATTTATCACAATTTTCCCATTGACTAAAAATTTTTAACCGTAATATAAATACCTTGAAAACATTTCTTTTAGGTATAAAAATTTATTAAAAATTTTGAAAAACCGAAAAAGTTATTTTTTTTAAAAAATCTGCCTTTCCACAGGAAATAATATTTTAATGTGGTTGAAGTAAAATTATATTTACAACTTTATTATACAGAATGCACCAATTATAGATTAAAGATTCACCAGCCGACAATAACAGAAAAATTCCTATAAACAGTGCGTATAATTGTCACAATATTTTTAAAATTTTTATGAGTAACTCATTTGTAGTTATCAGAGATGCCAGTTATCAAAAATATGTAAGTTGGGCATTGGTTATTTAATGAAATTTTGTTGTCTTATCTATTATCAATTGTCTTTATATTGAAATATAATTTTATCAGTTTTCTCTTAAATGACGTTTAATACAAAAAAAAAATCAAAGATTTTCTTTAGTTATGCTATAAAAATTATGTAAAAACAGTGGCGTACTATATTTTTCTAACTTAATATCAATAGTCTTAGTCATATGTGCGCCTCTAACGAAAAAAACTCAGGTAAAAAATTACCTTTTAGCATGAAATAATTTACATAGAAAATACTAATGAGCAGTTCTTAAATTTAGCAAATACGATATTTGCATCATCCTGTATGTGAATAACGAGACCATTCCAAGCCCATGTTCATAGAAACTTTTCTTGTTATTTTTGAATAGTAAATCTCCGAAAGAGCGTTGGTTGCTGTTTTTAAATACCCAGTAGATAGGATCCTATTCTTGGAAGAACGTAGAAAAACAAATATTTTTATATTTAACTAACTTAAAGGCCTTTCATTTCAAATTTCGACGGACATGAAAATTTCCACATATTCGCTTTAGCGCAAAAAATAGAAATATGATAAAAAAAAATTATTAATTATTAAGTTAATTTTTTTATCATTTCTTTTCTTAGTTCATGCTGATTCGTTTGTCTTATTTTTTTTATTAGTTAATTTCACTTTAGAATGTTGATACTGGAATATTATCCACAACTATCTATTCCTTTTACTAATACCTGTTAAGATATTAATATTTGGGAGATCTTTTCAGTTAATTATAACATTACTTGATTCATAATAAGTAATTAAAAACATTGCCGACTATTAATTTTATTTACTGTCCATTATTTTTAATTATATGATAGTAAATAATTAATTTATCTTTATTAAAGGCAAACCTTACACCCTACTATTATTTACCTCTATTTTTTCTTACTTTTATCAACACGCACTGAAATAATTACTCCATTTATGTTTTTTTTTCTGGTGTTTATAACTATATTTTTCTTAATTAACTATTTTAAATAATAGTTTTAACAAGAATTCACGTTATATTACTTGCTTGTCCGAAAACAAGAATATAATTACCAACCAAAACAATGTAATGCTAGAAATATGAATATGGAGCACACTTTTCTAGCTTCTCTAGGAAATAACACGGTCAAATAAAGTAATTTTTTATAACAACCAATAAATATTTGGTACCTTATAAATTCTTAGCAAATTTGAAAAGAAAGGCGCCGAGGAAGGCTGGAGCAAATTATAATTTTTCGTTTCAATCAAGAGCTATTGAATAGAAAAAGTCTGTACTAAAGCACTAAAATTGTGGTTCTGTTAGGTAGCAAGTATTACTAAGAAAAGTAAAGTTAATAAAATATCCGTATATCTTATATTTCACTTCTGGTTGAATTATAGTAACATTTCTTATAATAATAATTTTTTCATCACAATCTGTAATATTCCTCTATGTATAAATGATTATTTTGATCATTTCATCAAGTAAAAATAACATGACGTAGATATTTAACAACGCTATTAATTTAACAATAAATAATCAATACTCGCAGATATTTTAACATAAATATAAAATTTAAATAAAATAATTTTATTTTGCTTCCTTATTTCAGTATTTGCTTCAATGTCCTTAAAATTAAAATAAAAATATATCAAAGCATTATTTTTTGCATCAAATGGAATATGTTAATAAAAATAAAGAAATTATTGCAAAGAGGAAGTTTTTTTTGAATGTTAATAGAATGAAAAAAGTCGTGGGTGATATTTGTTTAGTGTGAATATAAACGAAGGATCTAATATGTTAATAAAAAGCAATTAAACTATATCAACTAAATCAATTATTCAAGAAAAGATTTAATACTGAAGCATACTTTTACTACGTGACGATATTTTAAATAGTCAAATTATTGTTTAACAATGTATTTGTTGTTATTTTTTACGGTGGACATTTTTTAAATGAGAGAAAGAATTAAACTATTATACATAAAATATTAATTTTATTTTGTTAATTCCATTAGGCGGACCTTTTAAACGTTGCAGGATCATTTAATAAAAATCTTAGACACAAAAGTTTTTTTTGTAACAAAAAAAAAATACAACGTTGTTTAAAAAATACTTTAGCATAAAAAACGTGTGATCTTTAGTAGTAATAAGAAAAAGTTCACAAGGAAATGACTTGTAAAACTTACGGAATTTAGAATAGAACACCAACATATTTAGGAAAATAGTTTCAATGATTTTGACTCAACTTTACTAAAACATTTCCATTCTTTTTCATCTCTTTATTTTTGTGTGTGCACATCGGAAGATTCTTATACTCTTATTTAAATAAAAAAATACTTTGTATTTTATTATTGATAAATAAGCTCTCTTTGTTACTAGTGTCTTTAGATTTTTTTTTTAATTCTTACCTAGATTTTTCGTGTACATGTATTTCAAAAAGTTATAGTCTTCTTAGACCATCCTGGCATTTAAAAAAAAATTGGTATAATTTTTTTATGTCACTATTGCATATATAAAATAATAGTGATTTTTTACAAATATATTTTAGTGTTAAAATAAGTTAATTAAAGAACCAAATGAAGTGCTGTAATTATTTTTTTTTTGTAAACCCTCATTGGTGGTGAATCGAAACAGTCAAAAAAATATTTTTTGTATAAATAAAGGTCATAGCTTAAGTGTAGCATAGAAAAAGTACATTTTTTTTTCTAGAAATAGAAGATGTTTAAAAAAGACGAAGAATCGAAGCAAAAAATCATATAAACACACTGAAGATAATATTATTAAGAATATATAGTATAAGTTTCATTAAAATCGGTTTGAGCATATTTGATATATTTTGCCCACCAATTAGAAGGAAGTAGTTTTGAGAAAAAAAAAATCATATATTTTTCAATATTACCTTCAATCTGCAATTCCTGACCAAAAATGAATTCTTTTTGATTTGTTCCTCATAACTTCCTGGCCTCTTTGTTTTCTTGCTGGACTCTCAGCTTGGATATCGTTATCCTTTGTACATCTTAGTTATCTATTGCATGTAGTATTTAATCCAATTTAACACTCCTAAGACTAATATATCAATTACTGAATACATTATCTGCAATATCAGATGCAATCTCAATAAGTTTTGGCACCAGTGGAATGTACTTTTGGAGTCATAAACCAAATAACAGCACTGTTATTTTGCATAAAGCTCTGATCATTAGAAGAGTTGGATTTAAAAGATTGTTTATAAAAGCATGTTCAACAACACCTATTTCAACCCTTTGTTCGGTTACAACTCTCTGGTAAATAATTGAGATGTCCTCTCTTCAAATTACTATAACTACGGCAAAAATTAAAATATTGTCATAGAGAATCGTTTAAAATATTATTAAAAGTATAAATAATAAATTTAAATAAAAATCGAGTTTTAGAAAATCTCAGAATAAGCTAACCCCTTAAAGAACAAAATCGTAAATAATAATTTATTATTACTTATAGTATAAAATTTTTTTTCTTTTTTTATTTAACTATTTTGCTTAAAGTGTTATTGAAAGTACTCGTTTTTTCGAAGAGTAAAAATGATGGTTATTTAGGAGATGTTGCGATTACATAGAACTTTATTACACTGTTAATGTCACTGCTATATGCACATTTAAAGCTGATCCGTTAATGTACATCAATAACAGTATACTCGACCATAAATAAAATTTGTATAAAAAAATTGTACTGACTTCTAAAAAGCGATAAAAGGTGAAAATAACAATATAAATTTACACAAATTTTTACATAAAATTAAAATTTTGAAGTCGCGCCTAACTAATACCTGGCAAAATGTGATTCACTTTCTTGCTATGTTGTTTCATTTAGAAATAATTTGGCGCCGACTTCAATAATTTCAATTTCATATAAAAATTTATATTGTTATTTTTCGCTTAATAGAAGCCGGTTCAATTTTTTTTTTAATTTTGTTTTTTGATTTTCAATTTTGAATTTGTTATGATATCGATAAAGTATTTGAACTAAGTACTTAACGAGATTAATGTACCTCGCGATGATTTTAAGATAGAAAAAAAGTCCCGTTTCATTAAAAGTGGTACACAACACTAAAATAAACAATTAAAAATTCTTTGAATCTGAGAAATCTCCAAATACCAATTATAAATGAAATTATATCAAACATATATTTAGTTTGCCATAGTAAATCCACTATCGTGAATTTTAAATTAATATTCGATTAGTAATTTAGGCCCCCAAAACCTTCCAATACCGATATTTAAAAAAAATGAGACGTAAATTTTTTAGCCCGATATATTTTGTCCTGCATATTGAGTTCAAATATGCCCCAAAAAACCTCCAATATTAATTTTGGATAAATTCAGAAAAATGTAAAATTTTTGGTCCTCCATATTGTATCTGCCATATTAAGTAAAAAACCTATAACCCTGAAAACCCCCCAATATCAAATTTGAAAAATATGAATAATGTTACATAATCAACCCACCATATTGGATCCGCCGTATTAAATTTCAAAAAAATAATTTTAACCTTTTAATATAATCTGAATCTACATCCACGAGAAACCGCTATTACCAATTTGGACAAAATCCGAAAATGCAATATTTCTAGATCGTCATATTGAATATGACACATTACAATTTCTTAAAATAATTTTAAATCCGCTGTTTACACCCTCGAAAACGACTCCGTAACAATTTTGAATAAAACCGAAAAATTTAAAATTTTTAGTTCACCATATTGAATTCGCCTATTGAATCTTTATATAATAATTTTAAATTCCCAATTTACACCCAGAAGAACGCCTGTATAACAATTTTGGAGAAAATCGAAAGATGTAAAATTTGTAGGACAACATATTGGATCCTCAATATTTAATTTTTTTTAATAATTTAAGATTCGTTATGTGCGACCCCGAAAACTTCCCCATACCAATTTTGGAAAAAATTGGTAAAAATTAATGGTTTTTGTTCGCCATATTGAATGCGCCATACCGATTTTTTTTTAAATAATTTCAGATTCGTTATGTGCTATCCCGAAAACTCCTCCGAACCACTTTTGAAGAAAATCAAAAAAAAAAAAATTTATTGCCCGCCATACTGCATTCGCCATATTAATTTTTTTAAAAATAGTTTCAGATTCGTTATATACGATCCCGATAAAATTAATTTTTATGTCCGCCATATTATCAGCGCCACTTTGAATTTTACTGCACCAATTTCATCCAAAATGGTATAGGACCCCTGCAGCAACTTCCTGAACATACCGTAAAAAAATTTATTTAAACAATAATTCTTGGACAAAAATATAGCATTATCAAAAAAAAGAAAAAAACTTGTATGACAAGGAAACTTTCTCTAAGATTTCTTTATCACATCATTTTTTTTTAATTTAAACAGAAACCAAACCGAAAATTTTTATGAAAAAAAAAGTAATAAAAAAGTATTGGAAGTAAGTATAAAATAAAGAGAGTTTTATTTACACTATATATTTCAATTTATAATCGTATTTAATGATCATGAACTTGAGACATCATTAAATTACCAGGATCTCGATGAATTTCCAATATGTAAATATTATTACATATTCAAAATTATAAAAAATAAGGTCAAAACCGGTCAAGAGCAAGTTAAACTCGCAATGATAAATATTCCGTATTATTACCTCAATCTATACATTTTTTTAAACATGACTAATAAAGTTACTTTTTTCGCTTTATTAAAAATCCGTGTTATATAATTCGTAACGGATATATTTTTTCTAATACAAACTACAATTTTTTAGATTCTTTTTTGCTTTTATTTATCACATCTTTACGTCAATCGATGTTTAATAATATAATAAACTGTAACAGAGGGGCGAACAATGTCCCATTTTCCAATTTTAACACAAATCACTAAAAAACATACTGATGCAATTTTACCACAAAATCTGTATACATAACTAAATTATATAATCTTATTAAAACACAACCAGGAAAAAATAGTCAATCCTAATGTGTTTATTAATGTTAAGATTTATTTTCGCAACACATTTCAACAAAGGTCATGAATAATCACAGCAATTAATTAAGGCAAAAATTATTTGACCTTAAAATTTGGTAATAATCTGATTCTTGCTATAATTTTTAATGGAATATAGCGGAAGATAATTTAGGGGTTATGTATAATATTTAGTTTTCTTTAATTACTTTCTGGAAGTGAACAGAAGGTCATTTATATATTGGGGGTACATTTTTGTCCAGCGACCTTCAAAAAATCCATAAAATGCACGTTTCCGCACTAAATATACACGATAATTAATTTAGGAAGAAGTGGGTGGTTTTAAATTTATTAATTCAATAATACAAGTAATATAACCACTATATGATTGACAAGACTAAAAAAATTAGAGTGCAAAGGGTGATCCAAAAAGACTAAAGATACACAAGTATTTGCTAGGTTCATAAAGAAGTGTTGTATTTATTTTGGTATGAATGAATTAAGTATTTAATAAAGTAAGTCAAAAATATATTTATTTCAATTTTCACAGTTTACAGATTTTAAGAATCATCGGTATTCCAGTGTTCAAAAAATCAAAGTAATTTAAGTAATTTTTACCCAATTTGGCTACAAACATTCCGATACGCACAGTAAATATTTTTCGGATAGTCAAACATTTTAGTTGTGTCAACATGGATTCCGCAGGGCACTGTTGGTCATAAGAAAGGTATTTAATACTTCAACTGCAAACTCACAATAAAACTTAGGCAGTTATCTCTAAATTATATAATCAGTCGCAATATGTATCGATTTTCTACATTTTTCACCATAAAATGGCAGTTAAACATACTACTAGAATAATAAAAGATGGGTTTACATGAGTGAGTCGCCAGAAAAGATCCATCTAAAACCGAAAAAAAAATGCTCTAGAGTTCACCAAAATAATTTAATCCAAACTATAGCCGCTAGTTAGTGCTGAAACTAAAATAGATTGGTATTGATCTAATAACAGGACATTTTATTAGAAAGTTACTAAAATGGAGAACTCAATCCTTTAAATATTACAGACCTGTGTGAATGGTGGAGAAAATATCCAATTATGTGCCTGTTTCTCATTCAATGGAGTAGATCTTCTCCTATACATAAAGAATATTATGACCAAAGCCATCTACACTTAAATATTGGAAAAGCTATCCTAACTGTACGTTGGATCTATCAGCAGAAAAATGATCCAAAACAAGGTGATAAGGTTATAGAACAATAATTCCAAAACTTCGAACATTCCCTTGTAGAATTAGCATAACGTCAGAACTAGGGCCCGGTTGTTTGAAACCTGAATAATGTAATAATATTTTTATTTATATTTGAAAAAGTGCTGATAAACAGTAGATATTTAATTTCTTGGTACACACATACCGATTTTATGCTTTCCTTTTCTAATTGCATTATTTAAACGAGTATCATATGACAATCGGTATGTCAATTCTAGAATACATAAAAGTATGAATATATGATTGCCTAAATAATTATTATTGTTAGTTTCAATATGTAAATAATTTTTAACAATATTTACCAATAAAAATAAGTTTTTATTCCTCTTTATGTTAATATTAATTGCAAACTTCGTATTTATTGTAATTTCTAATACTTAAAAATACTGAAAAGAGTCACGACATGCAATTAAACTGAAAGAAAAGATAAGTAAACATGCTTATGTCTGTCAAACATCAAAAAAGTCTTTCCCCCACCGACCATAAACAGCCTCCAAACGGATCTATTGTTGTTTAAATCTAGATGGAATGATTGATGTTCCAAAGAGTAGAAAGAATCGGATCCACGGCAAAAAACTGACGCGGATGAATGTCAAAAGAGCTTGGGTTTCAACGCCGGTTGGAATAAATCTGAATTAATTAATTGACTCTATGCCATACAGATATAAACATGTGGTTAGAAACAGAGAAAGATTCTATAAAGTATTAATATTTTTTGTGTAGAAATATTACAACTAGGCCCAGAATTTGATTTTTTAAATGTTCGTAAAGTGCACTCTTAATTTTTCATCACTGCAGTATGTCTGAAGATTAATTTGGTTACATTATATATATATATATATATATATATATATATATATATATATATATATATATATATGAGTACTATAAATTTACGAAATTATACGAAAACAATTGAAATTTTGTGTCCATATTTATTATATATATATATATATATATATATATATATATATATATATATATATATATATATATATATATATATATATATATATATATATATATATATATAGGTGACTAGAAAGGTGGGTAATATCTTTCGTCGTTGTTCATATAAAACTAACATCATATATATAATATTGTTTTTGAAAAACCTCGCAATGCCGAAACATTCACCGTCAAACATGAGGTTTCGTTTGATAAAATGTAATAAAATTTTGGTCAAGGTTATAATAAATGAACAACCCTGGAACAGTTTAACCAATTTTTTTATTATGTGTCGGGTAAATCGGAGATACCGTATATACCGTATTTTTAAGCAGGCTAGATTTTTTAAATGTAACATTGATTTTATAATTACTTTTTCTTTTCTTAGAAGAAAGGTCTTTTCAGATAAATACATTTAAGTATTTCATTGTATCCAATTTGAATGCAGTCTCATAATAGAAAAGGAACCTCTAATTTTTAAATAAAAATGAAAATATTTTTTTCTAGAAAAAATATTAGCTAGTATGTTTAACCCCATATTATTACTTAAAAGTCTGGCAAATTACTTTAATTTACACTACTGGTAGTAAAATAACGCGTATAAAAAAGAATCCCTTTTTTGCCAAGATAAGAATAAATAATTAAAAAATGTATCTTATATTTAAAGAATCTGACTGGCTTTGAAATTTAGGGAAAAAATGAACAAAGGGACAACACTTCCGGCTCACCTAAGACATAATAAAAAAATTGTTAAACCATTCTAAGGTTACTTTTATTACATTTTATAAAGCAGAACAAAATTATTTTGAGAACACTCAATTTTCCACCTCATGTTTTTCATAAAAAATGAATATATCTCATTTCCATATGAACTATACACTATATATTTATTAACCTTAAGATTTTTCTTTTCATCGACCCTCTGTAAACTTTTACTATAACTACAATATGAATAACACATAGATTTACAATTTATTTTTCACTTACTTCTAACAGTAAAAGTACAATAAGTACCAATTAGCCGACACAAATAACAAAAAAAAAATTATAAAAACATAGACTAGCAAATCACGAACACACATTCAAACGATACACTTGATACTAAAATAAGATAATTTGGGTGGAAGAGTTTCAGTTTTTTTTATTTATATTTACTTGGTTATTTATATACAGCAATATTTTTACAGTTATATAGTTTCATATCTATTTGGTTATCTTAAAGTATAATTTGCTAAGTTGTTAGTGTCTTGGAATCCACCGTATTTAATTTTCGTTAAATTTCGCATTATCTTAATCAAAAGAATGTGTTTTCTCAAAAATGTGGTTTGTGATGGAAATTTTGTTTATTTTATACTTATAGTTGTTAATTATGTTTTTTAAATATTGCCTAGATAGTCCATTCTAGACACAATTACAGATTTTAGACGATATTTCATATACTATATGCCATTTATTTTTAAAAATTTTAGATTTTACTTTACTGAAATTATTTTAAAGTATCAACAGTTACGTTGTGTGCTATAAAGGTTTTACTAATTTTTTTAAGTTGGAAATATACGGTAAAAAAAAATAAGTTTCATTTTTACGTTAAAATTTGATTTTAAATTGATTTGGATTGTAAAATTAATTAATTCCTTTTTGAAATATCGGGTTTAAAAAATGGCCTGGATAATTATTAAATTTAAATCCTTTTTTGACTTTTTTTATTGCGTTATCTCTATATTCTGGGTGTAACCTAACCAATATTATTTGCTGGTAGTGCACATTTATAAATTTATATATAATAGAAAAGAGTTAATCTAGAAAATTAATTTGATTTTTTCCCTATTTTAATCGCGCATTGAAATTTGTTGTGATAAGTGTTAAATTGGTTTTAAACATCCTGGTTTTTATTTTCTGAAAGTACGTAAAACTTTAGATTCCATAGAACAGTTTTCTCTAAATCTTTCATAACTGTTTGAAGAGTTGGG
This sequence comes from Diaprepes abbreviatus, assembly GCA_034092305.1. Classification (NCBI taxonomy): domain Eukaryota; kingdom Metazoa; phylum Arthropoda; class Insecta; order Coleoptera; family Curculionidae; genus Diaprepes; species Diaprepes abbreviatus. The sequence continues at coordinate 5,372,350 of JASJET010000011.1, forward strand.
CAGGTTCATTTATGTTGTTTATTTTTTAATTCAAGCCATTAAGTTGTGGTGGTCATTTTTAGTTAACTTTATGTCAAGTAGCGCGAGTTTCTCAAACAGTCATTAAATACAATACTATGGATCTTAGAGGAATTCGTCGTTTCTGTATTTTAGGTAAGCCTTAAATTCATGATAGTAATGCATTTTGAATTTTTCTTGTCATTGCTCTACTTGAAGAAATTATACAGTTTACGTTCTCATTAACTCACTATCTTTTTATAGATATTAGCTGAGACATTTTTAACTTCCTTGTTTGGAAAAAGTAGTTTTCAAACAAGATTATGGCTTTACTGAATTTATCCAAATTTAGAACTTAAAAATTTTTATGTTGTTTTAAAAATGCATTATTTATTCATTTGTTCCAGAAAATTTTTTGTTGCTTATTATCCCAACTTATTTTCTTTATGTAATTTTTATGATTATGCCCCGTTTTGATCGAAGATTATTTTTAATATTAGAATTAAAATTAAAAATGTCTGCTTTAGTATTACTTATTATTCCTAGGTCACCGAGAGATAAAACAAAATTTGGTCCCAAACTAAAGAATCCCTTTACGTAATCAGTAATGTTTATGTCTGTAAGATTATCACATTATCAGTCTAGTTCGAAGTGAAAGAATTTTTCTATGCCCAGTACCTACAGTTTTTTGTCTGTTGATCTAATCATTTAAAAAAAAAAGTAGCATCATCTAAAAAATAAATTCTTTGGATGTGTCTCGCGTTATTATCTGTTAGCTGCATCACTATTTCACCAAGGTAATGATTGTCTCATTTTGATCGAAGATTGTTTTTGATATTAGAATGAGAATTAAAAATGCCTGCTTTAATATTATTGATTATTCCTAGGTCACCGAGAGGCAAAACAAAATTTGATCCCAAACTAAAGAAGCCCTTAACGTAATCAGTAATGTTTGTATCTGTAAGATTATCAGTCCAATTTGAAGTCAAAGAATTTTTCTGCGCCCAGCACCTGCAGATTTTTTATCTGTTGATCTGATCATTTTAAGAAAAAGTAGCTTCATCTAAAAAACAAATTCTTTGGATGTGTCTTGCGTTATTATCTGTTAGCTGCATCACTATGTCACCAAGGCACTCCCATCTGCCAGGAACATCTTCTAATAACTCTTAGAGAAATGGTGCTTTATAGAAATATCACTTTCATTTTTTTTTTAATTTATTAACGGTGGGTGTTAGACCTACGAAGAACTTCCTGTAGTGATAATAATATGTTTAATTTTTTCTCCTCAGACATACCGGAACGACCATTTATAACACTATCTTTAACAAAACGCTGTCGATTGACTAAATGGGCTGGAAATTTGGATCTTTATCATTGAACATATTACGGACTTCTCCAAGACTTCTAATTCTATCTTCACGACCTAACTAGCAATAGAAGAAAAAGGTCTAGAATTTATTACAGAATTCGAAAATGCAGTGACATACAATCTGTCTTAATAAACAAATCTAAGTTAATACCACGTACCACTTTCCTGATCCACCCTGTATAATGTTTTTTTTCTAAAGAAATGGACGTCAAAAAAATAAAAATGAAGTTTCTGAGATATTTTTCATCAAATAAGCGGTGTTATCACAACCCAGTATACAAAATGCCTTCGTCAGTAACTTCTGTCTCTCTCTCTCTTCACACATAATTTTTTTTCCAAAAAAAGTCTTGACTTTTAATTTAACCTTGTTAAACAAGAATTAAATTTTGGCGGTAAAATCAGAAAATATTTTATTTTTGTTATTGTCACTGCCTTCATAATTTTTTGCAAAATATTAATTAACTAAATGAAGCCGAATTTGCCTCGAACGTTTATTTTTAGGGTCACGGTTTATAACGAAAAACAGGAATTTGTTTAACTGACATTTTAGGGATAATTTGTTATATTTTAAACTATATTGCCTTTATAAATAACATTCACATACCAATGTCGTTGATGACATATGGTCGTAAGGTTAAAATCTTCCGAATGAAACTAATAATTACCGGATGAAAATATTTTCAGGTTAAACCAGGTTTTTCAATATAATTAATTTTTTACCTTGGTCAATTTTTATTTACAAAAAAGTGGTAATTGGATAAGGTGGATATGTCTTGGACGTTTTACTTTTCAATCATGATTCATATATAAAGATAACCAAGTTTAATTTATAAAAAAAACCTGTTTCCAGGGACACATACATTTGTATAAGGTGATGCACTGCATCCCGGTGCCATGGACACCAGAGCCTCCAGGCTTCCAGTTTACTTTCTGAAAATACTTAGTTAACAAATAGAGTATGGGTTATTATTTATTTTTAGATTCTAATTTTTTATTTCTATGGTCCCCAAAATCGCCATTATTATGCGATCTTTGCACCCCGACGACTAATAAGTCAGAGACACTGCTGCCTTTGGAAGAGTAAACGAAAAATTTTAATGTGGTAAAAAGTATTTAAAAAAAATTATTTTCTCGATCAAGTCATAATTTCAAATTTTTTTGTGATATTTTTTAACGAAAGGGTTTTTCTGTTGTTTGTTTTTATTTATAATGTGTTTTTTTTTGTTTTAGGCGCCTTGACATTTGCTTTCTTGGGAATTGGAGCATTGCTGTCAGGACTTTTTATCCTTATCGTAAATCCTTACAACTTCATTTTCGAATGGGTGAGTTTTTAGCGCATAGCAGTAACATTATCTTTAAAAGAAAAATTATATGCAAATTAGTAGGCCAAAGCAGAGTTGGCAAAGGCACTGAATTGCAAATTTGGTTGACAGAATATCAGTGTCATCCTATAAGAAGTGATTCTATCTTTTTTTCTAATCGCCTATTTGTTCAATTGAGATGAGGCTAATTACAATGACATCATTTCTAGACAATTTACATTATGAAATAAAATTATATTTTTGATGCTACAATAGTATACTTCTATTTTAGCAATTATTGTTTATTTAGGTTTTAAACGGTTAAGAAAGTTACGAGACCAGAAATTTATATGCCACTGATTGTTGAGTTATTATATAATTGAACAAAATTTTATTTAAATTTTGTAGTCTGAACACATTTATTCTAAATACCACTAAAACTAGGCGTAAGAATGGTCAAAAATTACTTTTTTTATTGCAGAACATTCATTTATCTAATTTTTTTTTTGCCTTTTCAGAAATTAACATTTGGTCCAGGTGGTGAAATATTTTCTTTATGGGAGAAACCTCCAGTAGAATTATTTTTGAAGGTTTACCTGTGGAATGTAACAAACAAAGAGGAATATCTCAGTGGAAAAGATAACAAACTCAAAGTTCAGGAAATTGGACCATACGTTTATCGGTGAGTACCTCTAATGAAAGATTAAAAATGATAATGAATATCCCTGTTTCTATAAAAAAACATTAAATTGGTATTTAAAAAAAGTAATACAAACCTGGTACGTTAAAAATACACTACTCAAATATATATTAAATATCTTCTAGGAAATATTATATTAATAGTAAATGACGAACTAATGTACTTGCAGTTGTTGTACTCGTATATAAATAAATAAATAAGGCATATACAGGAGAAACCAACTAAAAAAGCCTTATATTGCAATGAAAGGCGTGCTTTGTTCTAGTTGTGAATCAAAAGCACTTCTTCAGATTGCAAGAAACTACCAGAATAAGGTAGAAACCTGTCTTATTGGCAGTGCACCGCCACCTGCAGACCGGTTTCAAAATAACTGATTATCATCAGCACAGGGTAGGCAACTACACTTCACTATAAGAAAAATTAATCCTTTAAATAACTTAGATTAAACTAAAAATAAGTATATTCACAGTGAATAAAGAAACGTACTTGCAGCTAGTTTATATATATATATATATATATATATATATATATATATATATATATATATATATATATATATATACATATAACCAACTGAAAACGCCTTCTCGTCAGGGTAAGGTAGGCAAGTACACCTAAGCAGAAGAAAAGTCAATCCTTGTAGCAACTAAATAAATAATCCGATGCAAGCAACGCCATCTGCTCCTGGCTATTCCTTCTATGTGATGGATGGTATGACAAATATCTTTTTCCAGTAGTTTTCATGCAATCTCAACTTCTCAGTCAGTAGTCACCTCAGTCAATCTACCGGACCGTAAATGATATTTCACCTAAAAATTAAGAAAATTACCTTTCTATCATCTTAAAGGATAGACAAGCTTTGTTCAATATTTGTGATTGAATCACTACTATTTTGTTAAGCCATACTAACATCACAATTCGTCAATTCTAACATAGTGATTTTTTTCATCATCATTATCATTCTCAGCTTCATCAACGTTTCCAACTACGGTGCAGCCTCCCTTTTTCAGTGTTCCTATAGTTCCTTCTTCTATTTGGTTAAGTATTTTATTCGGTGTTCTTGTAATTTATGCTCATTTGTGTTTATATTTTTCTGCCATTAGCTGTCCGGAAACAAATTGTTCCTGTTTTGATGTCACAATCCCATCTGATATTCGGCCGTCCCTTGTGTCTCATGCAACCTCAATTTTCTTCTCAGTATCACCTCAATCAGTCTACCGGACAATAAATCATATTTCACGTAAAAATTAAGAAAATCATATTTCTATCATCTTAAAGATAGACAAGCTTTGTTCAATATTTGTGATTGAGTCACTATTGTTTTGTTAAGCCATACTGACATCATAACGCGTTAATTCTAACATAGTGATTTTTTCAAGAAAATATTTTATAAAATAAAGGCACAACTCTAAATTCAAATATATATTGGTGTTATTCTTATAAGTTGTATTTGTTTAATCACATATCAACATTATCGTGAAACTAAAGACGGCACCATAAAACTTATATAATGACCTACATAAGAAAAACACCGTTCACATTAAAAAAGTTAAAAAGCAGAATCAAAAATCGCACGCTAGCGGTCATATAAACAGGTTATGGATAAAAAAATACACGAATAATAAGATATATTGAATATAGACACTAATGACTAAAATCATAACACTATCAATTAATGATGTACTAAAATGAAATTTAAGGTAAACCCGCCAGGAACTTAAATTTTGGTAAGAATTTCCGCTAACTATCAAAATGAAATTTCAGGTTGTTCAACCTATACAATTAAAAACAGCTGTCATGACCGTGAAAAAAAAATAATATCAAGTTCAGCGGTACTGGCGATATTTACACAGTAAAATAAAAGTTAATGTTACCAAACTGTTGTTGATACCAATACTACTCGATAATTCAGAGGCTATAGGAAATCTTTCTCTTTTAGAATGTTTTTAAAACGTTAATTCGATTGCTACTGGGTTCGTTCCCCAAACAATGAATATAATTTCAAATGATGATAACTGGAAATTAATTGTATTTAAGGAAATCGGAAAAATTGTGATAAAATGCAAGTTTGGATTTAACACCAAGTCCTTTCACAAACGTAAGATTTATAGTCCGTCTCAAAGAAATATCTGAAAACCCAATCAGCAAGTGAGTGTAAAAAAAATATTTTTTGGGTCAGAAACTATTCAAATTTTGGCGTTTTACAAATCACGTCACTCGTTAGTAAAAATTCGATATTAATTAATTTGAAAGCTATAAAGGAATTCCCAAATAGTTGCTTTTAAACATATGAGAAGAAGAAACCGGTTTAATGAAAACTATTTGATATACTTTCAAAATAAAATTAAATAATAAATTTTAAGATAAGAGAATGATTGTATAAAAGACACCTTTACTATGTTTTAGAGTTTTAGATTAAATGTCATAAATTCTTTAAAAATATACTATCAAACATAAGTCATTTTACTTTAGTTGCAATATTTTCATCTATGGTAAACTTTGTGGCCTAGTAATACCACTCAACAAATATTTGATCCAATTTGACATTTTTTGTAGAAATAGATACCCAAATAAAACAAATTTGATTTTATAACTTGCATTTTAGGGCCAAAAATTAGCTTGTAACTAGACTGCAAGCAGACGACGTAAGCACCTTTTTCCAGATTAGTAAAATATTAGTAAAAATTTATTTCACTTCACTATTTCAATCAATTGATGAGAAAAGGACTTAATATAATCGTAAAATGAATAAGACGTATAATTTATATAGCTGAAAGCAACCCGTAGAAGATACAGAAATCATTAAATAGGGGACAGTTGGACAATTTGATCCATAATTAAATACTATCGAAAATTTAAGAATATTTCGATTACTTTTGAAGATATCTGTAAAAAAACAATAAATGGGTTTATTCTTTTTTATTCTTCGCATTATTTGAAGGAATATTTGAAAGTAAATTGCTCATCCTCACTGTCACCTTTCCTCATTTAGAAGATAGTATCATCACTTTTTAAAACCAACGTTTCGGATTTCATAGTCCATTGACAAGTTCGTTTCCTTAAATACGAACCGGACGTTTTTATTAAATATTTAAAAGGCTTTTAATCTCCCAAAATTGTTGGTGTGTTAATATACTGACTCATAAAAAGATATATTGGCTTCTTTCCCATAGGTTGAAAAGAAAATAAAAATTGATTTTTATTAAATAAACATTCATATAAAATTTTTAAAATAACAAATGTCTTCTAAAAATAGTTAGCATTACATATAATAAATAATATCCACATGTTTTATGAACCATTTAATTATAATTGATAAGATAATATAAAATGTAATAAATAATTATATGGTTATTTAAAAAAATAGTACATACGAGGGTGATCCAATATGGAGATCACATTGAAAATATCATAAATATCAACTTTAGGAACCAGTGTGAAATTTGAAAGACAGGTGAACATTTAAGAAAACGAAATTGGTTATGGTTCATAAAATCTGAAACGTTGAATTTAATAACTGATGGCTCCATGCTGTAGGAGAAAAAATGTGACAATGACAAGGCGTAATTTATTTTAAAACCACTATTCAAATGAAGTCAAGAAAAATTTATTTACCAATTTTCGTTTCGTTAGCGATATCTTCAGAAGTAGTCGGAATTTTCTAAATTACCGAAATCCCCATACATAATATACTAGAATTTGTAGCCCACTAGAAATTGAATAATGCTTTATTAGCTTTTAAATCATCTGTAATGTAAAAGATATTCAGCTCAAGCTAATAGCATTAAAACTGTAATTTTTTGAAAAACCTTTCTTTAATCGTTTTGTTCTGCTAACTAAGCTATCATAATCGAAATTTTCTTACAAAAAATTGCTATTTAAAAAATTTGATAATTTTGAAAAATTTCATTATGTTATAAAACTTTTAATATATGTATATAAGAACAATCTGTACATTTATTATTTTCTAGCAGTGGGAAATAGTCAAGTCCAATACGTTTTCATCAAACTATTTCTAATTAGTAACAGCAACTGTCTTATGAAATTTACATGCATTCGCAATAAGTCAAAAACTCGATACAAATTTGTGCTAATATGACTGTAATAAGATTTTAACAAGTTGTTTTTGTCCTTCAACCTCTTAAAAAGAAAGACAAATAGTTTATTTCCTACAAGTTCCACTCTTGTTCTTTCTCCACCCTATTTTCGACTATCTAATGAACTCCTTAGTGAAATTGCAATGAAATCAAAGCAAACGCTAGTAGGTTATATACATTATTAAAAAAAATTCTATTGTACTAAGTAAATATTTATTTTTAAAAAAATGCTCCTACTGCTAAACGACATCTTAGCATATGCAACAAAGTTACCAATCGATTTATTTGGACTGAAACACACATTGACTAACAGCAAATAATTATTTTTTGTGCTACTTAAGAGAAAAAGTAAGCCAAGAGTTCTTAACACGAGTTATATAATAAAAATTTGTAATTAGTTTCATTCTGATTTTCTGAATAGGCATTCGTATATGATGTATTATATCTGCATTGTTTATTTTGGTATAAAATAATTATTTTACTCTAGGTACTCTATGAAATAATCTTTCATAAAAGACAGATCATAAATTGTTACTTTTTGTAACAATCTGCGCTCCAGGTAATTGGCATGTTATATAAATATATCAAAATATACATGTAATAGTATTAATTACATTAATGATGAAATGATAATTTGTTACTACATCTAAATTATTCATTATTTAACAAGAATAAAAATAATTATATTATTTTTAGCAAAGGCAAGGGTATAATATATCGAAATAATGACGGGATTTAAATATATTAATGTAATCTATAAAGTGCGGATCCTCGAAGAAATTTTATAACACTATATTTCCAAAAATGTTATCAATCCCACGTTTTAAGTGCTCAAAAATCACTTATTTGAGTTGCAATCGACACTGCGAGCTCTCACAATTGAAGAATGATTCGTAGTCTCCGGTTTATTTTTCTCAAAAAGGCACAGTTGCACATGGCGAATTTTTCCGAAAAAAAAACAGGCGACCATTTGTTTCAAAGTGCTTCATATGCAGGCAACTTTTGTTGGTTTTGGTTCATCATGCGTCACCTATCACGATCTTATAAATGTTTTCTGAAGCACTGCGATATTTTTTGAGCATTTCCTTGCACCAATCCTCACGAGACTTTTTTGAGCGATTGTCAAATCCACTTTTTAATTGCCAAATGTTCATGTAATATCTTATATATTCTAATGTTTCTGTGTATGAGTATGTCACACAACCACCTTGCATTATCAGTTCATGTACAGCATCGGTGTTTTCTTTCACTACAATCGATTTTGGACGGGGAACAACGGGTATGAACTAAACTAGTAATATACAGTGGTTTATGTGGAGTTTCATCGTCATATAAAAAATTAAATTCATCTATGCATCTTGTTGAGATAAATCACATCAAAAGATGTGAAAAATAATCATTCAAAAATGTTCGCAAGTTACTTTCATTTTTTTGCCTAGATGCAATATTAAGAAATTTTAAACATGTTTAAATACAAACCAAGGAATACAACACTTAAAATACTTTCCTTATAAGGAAAGTCATTTTATTATCTACTTTTGTAGCAATATAAGACGGGTTAAACATATATTTTAAGTACAACTTGATGGCGTTAGTAACTAAAGGGTTTCTTTTCTTATTGATTGTTGACGTCTCTCAACATTTACTTATGTAGCTAAATTTTAAGGAGGTCCAATAGCTGCCCATATTAAATAAATAATATTAGATCGTATAAAAAATCAATTTTTTATGATAGGAAATCAGGATTGTGGCAGTATTCTTTACATTATACCACCATTCGTCGAGTAGATGAAGTTAAAAATAAATAAAATTAGATTTTTGAAACATACGGATTTCTTTTTTATAACAAAATATTTAGGTTACCGTGATTTATTGAAATGTCAATAAAAAAATTACCTAAAATTTAAGATTACCCTGCATTAACATGGAGCCGAAACGTTTGGCAACGTTGCACTAGGGCGCATTCCAGATCTTTAGATACATTCAATATGAAAACTTTTGACACATTGATATAATTAATTAATTAACTATTGTGGGATTTTTTAAGAACAATTTTAGTAAAAAATTTTCTCACACAGTTAAAGTAGTTAAATAATAATTTCTTTTTTATTAAAATGTCAAATTTCTCATATAAATTATAAATTTGAACACACGTATTATCAAGTTACGATTAAAATTATTTTTTTATAAATCTTTGTTTTTTACAGGGTACTTTAAAAAGCATGTCACATTACTTCGGGGTAGAAATAAATAAGCACGTCACTGGCTTGTTCACATTTTGACAAAGTATTTTTATTCTGTAAAGACAATGAGCATTTATTTTTGGTAAAAATTTATTTGAAAAATAATAATGAGGATTTTCTTTTTCTCATATTTCCTAACCTCGTAGCTCACCAAAACATGCTAAAAGACAATTCTTACTCGATTTCTATCCAGTATTAGAAAAACTATAATGAAATGTTAAAAGTTATGATCCAAAAAATAATGAAGTTTTTAAAAACGTCAACATACCCGAATAGGATTTTGGTACTATAACTAAAACGATAAAATATTAATGAAAATGTGGTAGTGAAATTACCTTGTTTGTAATATAAATTTGGACTTTACGTACTAAATATAATTATAGTATATTGCCTAAGTTAGCATAATAATGTATGTGTTTTTAAACTATTATAAAATAAATTAAATTATCAATAAAAAATAATCATGTCATTTATTTTTATATTATTACGTATTTTTGTTTATAAAACTTATATACACACATGAAAATACATATTATTTATTTTTTAACAGAGAGTTCCAATATATATATATATATATATATATATATATATATATATATATATATATATATATTCTATTTTAGGTAAAAATATGTCAGAGTTTTTTTTTATAATTTTTCGTTCAATTCTTTTAAAACCGTTACATCTCCTAAGAAAAAATATTTTTTACATATTTAATTAATGGTGTCTTTCTTTCAGCCTCGCCTTTTTCATTATATAACTGATGATATGTTTCTTAATAATTTAAAGACCAGTAGGTCTAGTATCTCGCTAGTTAGAACATTTTTGGCGTTGAGTCGCACGCGGTTCAGTACAATTCCATACGCTATAAATTACTGAAAAATACTCACATTTTGGGAAAATAAGGTATCTAAAACATTTTGTTCTTTAATATAGATCGTGTCATCCTAGATTTACCCTCTGACCTTTCCCATCTAATCTCCTTAAGTGCAGATCCCTAAAAAATTTCGTGTAATCACAGGTGAAACGTCGGAAATGAGTTTCAAAATAATACTCTCTAAGCCCTAAAATAATGATTTTTCATTTGACCAGTACTGCCAAACCTTCCGTTTTATATAGCAACATATGTATTAAAAGTTTGTTAAGACATTTTTCCACCAATAAGTAAAAAAAAAACATTTGTTGTCAGGGAGTCGATTTCAAAAATTTAGTTAGGAACTTATGAACTTACGATAAGAACTAACACATTTTTCTATGTTCCGATTTACAATTGCGAAAAAGTTTGTCACAGATAATACGGTTATATTTATCTTGCTCTATTTTTGGACGGAATTTTTATATTTTTATTACCTCATGCACTTAGAATATGTCATTCCGTCAAAAATGTCATCTGAGGCAAAAAGGTCGATGCCACTGCTAACTTGAACTTAAGATAAATGATCTGGTTATACTCATGTTATCAATTTAAGCAATCTCTTGCCTGTATTAAACAAGTTATCATGGAGAACTATATAACAACAATGGTTTCAGCTAATTCTTAGTCGGATTCTCTCATGGTTATAAAATGCTTCAACCTTACCTCACTATAAAAACGAATAATCAAACTCCTTGTGTTTTCTAATGCTCCAAAAAACAATAATAGTAAACCAATTTTGGCTATTTTATTTTATAATTATTAAAGCAATTAAATTGTTTTGATAATATTAATGTGAGTCATTGTTAAATATATGAATATATTCTCATTTTGCAACAAACGAGTAAAAAATTATCAAATATATCCAAAAAGAGAAAACTACAAAGTAGTATCTAGTTAACGTTCAATATAATCTATTCCCATTGCACAATGTTTGTAAACGCTCCAGTGATCTTGATACTAGAACCAAGCTTATGCATGTTAGTGATCTTTACTTTTATTATTTCAAACGTTTTTAAACCTCGGAGTAACGCCGATCAGCTCCGGAAAACAACAGAAAGCTTCATTTCTGTTTTTATCCAAATACTGATACTTAATGATACTTAAGGGAAACCGCACACAAGATCTAAGTGTCTCAGGAACTTCATGAGCTTGATGATTAGACCTGTAAATTTTGGAATTTGAGGCAAGAATTCACACTGAATAAAAGAAAGAGTGGCTAGTATGAACAATAGGAATTTTTGACAATTTTACAAAGAAAAATAAACATTCGATCATCTACAGCAGTTTATATTTTTTTACTATGTACCATCTTGTTTTATTATTTATTAGTAGAAGCCACCCACGGGAATGTATCATTTTTACTAATGAACTTAATGGAGTGCAATTATCTTAAAATCTTTTTAACAACCGCAATTAATTAAATAATTTTATTTCATTCGCGTATTTATTTTTCTAGGTAATATTGAAAAATTATTGTCCTTACTCATCATACTAAATATTTTATTGCACCAAAAAAAAAACAATTTTATCTTGGATGTTCTAGAAATTTTGTTGCAATAAGTAACGTTATATAACATGAACTGCTTATTTCCAATTAAAAGAAAAAAATGAAAGAAAAATCGCTCTTTAATTTCAAACCAAATTTAATTATAGGCATTTGACCGATCTACCTAACCACCTTGAGCCATTTTAATTTTACAAAATTATTATTTAATACATTACAAAACACTAAATAAACATTTCTTATTTAGTATTGATATTGCTATTTTAGGTTATCTGGTCTGTTATATAATTGTTGTATATTATTTCATGGGTCAAATAAATAATAAAACTAATGAAGTTAAATAATATTTCTTGTGCGTGACTAGTCATATATGATGGACACGGCTAAAAACTGTAGTAATTTTATTTAAGTCAGTAAAATAAAGATATAAACTTTATTGATGTTTCCTTAGCAATGAAAATTTGTATAAAATATAAAAATTGTCTTTTCTCTGTAGAGAAGTCACTACATTACTTTGTAACTCAGAGGTTGTTTATTTTTTCTAAAAATATAAGCTGCTAAACAGTTTGGCAGAATTCCCCTACTGATCTCTTCAAATACACCAATTAGTTCGACGTCGGTTGACCCTTTAGCTGCTTTTTGATGTAAGGGAAAAGTGCAATATCACATGACGCTAAGACTAGGCTAGAAAAAAGATGACCCAGTAATTTGTTTTTTATTTCTACAAAATAATCTCTTTTTCCGCTCGATGGTCTGACAAGTCATTTTGATGAATCGAGTCTCCAATTTTCAAGGCTTCAGTAACTCTGCAAACATAATCTTCGGTATACCAGGAAGTTGTGTTAGTCTTTAGTTTATAAAATGTAACAATATGTCGCCTTCTACAAATTCTTTTAAACAGCCTCAAAGTTTTTGTTAGTAGTCACTTCAATCGGCCTGTAGGACCATAAATCATCATGTAGATCAATATTTTCTACCGTCCTTAAAAAAAGACAAATTTCCCCCACTGCGACCCTGTCAATCAATCATCGCGACACTTAACTTCCGTTATAATAATTTTCCAAAAAAACTCTTGTAAAAAGTGTAAGTACTCCTTGAACTTCACATGAATATTGGTATTATTCTTGGGAATTGTCTTTTTTATTCTAACAAACTATGAAATAGCTATCTTTATTCTTTTTTTGTCACATACCTTAAACATTAACGAAATTGAAGTTATACTAACGCAAAATATATCTACAACGATTTTATTATCTTTGTTATAAATTACTATATTTTTAAATTATATATTACAAAAGCAATCTAATGAGCTGGAATATTTTTACTTAATTTAGATAATTTGAACTTTCAATAATTTCTTCTTGCCCAAGAATGTATCTATCATTATTTTATTAAATGATTTTTTTAGAGAATTGATGACACATGAGAATGTCACTTTTAACGACAATGGGACCCTTACATCAATACCAAACCATCCACTAGTATGGGATGCGGAAATGTCCGGTGAAAGAAAAGAAGATGATTTGGTGATTTTACCAAACATAGCTTTATTGGTAAGAATTTTTTTCTATCTTTTAAATATTTTCGTTGCTCCTGTAGTATTATGAGAGCGAATATTTCCATCTTTTTTGTCAAAAAATGTTGGTCTCATTATGTACTGTTTATACTACATAAATCATCAATGGCATTGGCTAGTCTGAAACGTTTTTTTTTTCTTGACTTTCTGCAAAAATTTACGTTATTTCGGTTTATTATATAACATATTTAAAAAGAAATCAAATTTTATTTTATAGTAATTTTAAAATATTAATTAAATAATATTTCTTCAGATATTTTACGCAAAAATTACATGCATTAAAAAAAAGCTTTTTACTTATCGTCTGTTAATTTCTTACATAAAATAGTTTTTGAAATAAAAATAGAATAAATTTATAATTAACAAAATGTCCCATCTACTCAACATGTGTTTTCAAATTGGGCAATCATCAGTTTTTTGATAGCGGGAAAAATTTGTCTACAAAACCTATTTGTATGTTATTTTAAATAAATAAATTTTTGCACGTGTATAAAAAAATATGCAAATATCCCATATGTGTCAATAAAGATGAACAAGTTATTTATCGTCTAATCGATATGATAATTGAAATAAAAAACAATGTTGTCATTTTTTGTCACATTTCAATTCTAGAAAAAACTTTTACACAGGATAATAAGCAGTAAAACGATGACTTGCGGAATCGCTAAAATTTGAGTCTTTGGATGACTAAGCGTTTTTATTATGGTATAATGGTGTTTTCTAAAAATTTATATTTAATTTTTTGATAATTAAGACTAGAGGCATACATTTTGTTGGAATATGTAATCTAAAAAAAAAATATTAAAAGAAAAATTCAATATTCAAGATATTAAAGACTTTTTTTTTAAATTTTAATTATTTAGAATAAAAATTTTCAAATAAAATCTAACGTATGATGAGTGGCGTTAATATAGCTACTACAATATAATTGAAAATCAACGTTAACGCTTACAATTTATTGTTATAAATAGTACCGAAATGCACGTGTTTTATAGAATCAATAAACCTAATACTGAAACCAATTCAAATACATTCATGACAATATCAAGGGTAAATAAAACTTGTGATAGTACAAAGGCCATTGCAGTTGCAGTTCTTATAAAAGTTGTCTTGGGTTGAACTAAGCCGGCTGGTAATCGCTACATAACAATGTCCTTGTATTAAGATTATATTGAATATAAACATAACTGTAAAATTTTGTCATAGTATGAAGGGTTTGTTATAAATTAAAATCAAATGCTAAATTTGGCTGAACAAAAATTCCCTCATATAATCAATTTCTGAAAATTACATTTTTCACACTGTCTATGTACACAGTATATAGAGTTTTAATAATAGAAAAAAAATAATCTGATGAACTTATACTAACATCGACTTTCGATAGGTGTCATAAGGTCCCCCACTGTAAAAACCTCCCAATGTATCGTTTTATTATTTATTTATCTCTTCTTTATTCTCAGTAGTATATAAAAATAATATTTTTTCAATTTCATCGCATTACAAAATCTATATTTTTTTTTTCAATTGGCAGGCTAGCAATATCTGTTAATATCTTGCTTGTTTAGATTTAATTTTATTTTAACTATTAAATCATGTGGTGAAAATGCTGATAATTTATATATGTTTGCTTCAAATTATACCAAAATATATATTTTCTGAGTTCTTTCCCAAAACATCTTGATATTCGCACCATTTCAAAAATCGTTGTTCAATATTTCTTGCAACTTCCGTAACTTCTTAAATAACTTTATTAACTGCCTATTTTATTCCAAAATCGGCTGATTTTCTTACAAATTATTCATCACAAACACTCAAAAAATCTGTTTATGGTTTAATTTCTGATTTTTATGTAAGTAATAAGAATAAAATAGTCGTGTAAACGTCATTACTATGATTTGTGAAATTATTTCTTATAATAAATTTTCAATTTTCAGCCAGCACTACATTAACTATTATATATAATAATGGTGTTAGCAGAAAAAAATAATGTAAAATTTTCATCCTTTTCTGTCTTCTTCGTAACTTCCCCTTTTCACTTGTAATCCTAAAACTCTGACTAACTCTCATATACATTCCTCCTACATTCGTGATTAAAAATTATTCGTTCATGATTTAAAATACGAAGAAAACTATATAATAACAAACTAAGTGATGTATAAATGTAATATACATATATTTTTAAGTTAAAACTTAATATAACAATAACATCATCAGTAATCTACTTGTAATTGTTGAATATACAATTACATTGCATTTGTCACAATGACTCCATAATTTTATAACTAACCTATATTGAAGAAATTTATTCCTATTACTTGAAAAGAAAACAAAAGTAATCAGTAATCATTGAGAAATTACATAAATTATGTTATCATCGACATGACTGAAAATGGTTTCAATTTTGCTTCCTGCTAGTCACCTACAATGAAAGTAAGAATGCAACGTTTGTCTTAGATTAAATCCTGAACTTGACTACTAGTACGGAGAGTTGATTTGTCATGTTAAATAACAAATTGTTTTTACTGTGATTGTTTCTTGATTCTCTATGCATACGCCAGCATTGGTATCGCCAATTTTTCTTTCAATCGAAATAAACTTTAAACTTAATTCTTGCAAAAAAAGAGACTTGTTTTAAATAGTGAATGTTCATATTATTAAAAATCTTCTGAATGCCTGTAAAAAGACGTAACTGTCATTCTTCGGTCAAACATGTAACGTCTTGTGTTTAGGATGCAAAAAAAAAAATATAATTTGGGTGACGATTAGTTTATAAGGTAAAACATTAACGACGATATTCTTATCATATGGAACCCGAGTTGCTTGCCCACGATGGGTTATTTTATTAGCGAAAAGTATTTCACCTCAATATTTATACATGCGCAACACAATGACCTCAACCATTGTAAAATATTGAGTACCTACTTAAAAACTAGGCATAAAAACGTGCAGTTAAAATAAAGTTACAAAATATCATTTAATATTCAGCATAGGCCACCTAACTAATGTATTGGAAGTTTCTTAAGATATAATTTTGCATTTAAACGGGTAACTGATTGATAATGAACTTAAAAAAAGCATTGTTGAAAGGTCAGAATTATATTGCAATATTAACTTACAGTGTGCAATAAAATATAAGCTATTAAAATCCAGTGTATTGACTGATTGTTTAATAAAATTATATAGCAGGCTAGGGTTGAGAAGCTCTTATACTGCAGACTAGTGACTTACTGTATCGCCTGTTATATCTTCTCTTTGTGAACAAGTTGGTTGCCTTAATCAAGTTTAGGAGCCTGTTCACAACTTTGCCTTGGTATGATTGATTGATCCTTGAAGGGGTCTCTTGTGGATTAGAAGTCGTATTCAAAAATGATGTTTGAAGTTGTTTTACCCTCTTCGTCACATAGTCTACAAATGGGTTTTTATTGTATATGCCCATTGTGTGTCGTTACATGTTAGTCCTGTTTGTTTAATGGTTGCTCATCAATAACATTCTGTGTTTTTCCTGTAATCTGGTTCCAGTGGGTTTGGTGTTGATGGTTTATCTACCAGAATATCCACCCATAGTGATCCCAAATACCGATTCAATAACTGTGGTAGCAGGCCCTTACTTTGCAAGTTGGTCCGCTTTTCAGTGCTTAGAATGCCATTGTTGTGTTTTGCTATGGCGATAAGGTTTTAAATACAGTCTCAGACTTGTTTAGGTTTTATTTGATGACATGCCAGCACATTTAACGCTGTCTGATTGTCGGAGAAGACATGTATCAATTGCCTTTATTCCTGTCTGGAATACTGTGGTGTGTTACCTAAATGCTTCACTTATATTCAGTCTGGAGGTGACATCATGGTCAGTTTTAGACGCGACTGTTTTCTAACATAAAACATACAAAAAGAGTTTCTGAAAAATGTTCTAGATACGTAAAAAGCCATCACTTCGCAGTGATGCCCCTTCTACCATTTTCAAGCCGAGAAAACAGAAGATAAGGAACTACAGCGATATCTCGACGGATCACTTAATAACATACGAGTAACATCCACCAACAACGTTGTATAAAACCGCCATGTAATGGCGCGACCATAAAATAAAAATAGAATAGAACTCAATATACGATGCATGTTACCCAAAAACAGATGTCGCATCATTTGACATCGGCAACCAAACTAACCGCGGGTTTTCGAAGTTTAAGCAGGTATCCCACAAACGATCTTTCAAAATATCGCTATCGTTTCTTAACTTCTGTTTTCTCGGCTTGAAAATAGTAGTGACGGATTGTACCGAATGCAATGGCCTGATAAGTCCTAACTGGGGAAAAAACAACGCTGTCGCCATTTTCCGGACCCGAAGCTTCTCCATTGTCTTGGAGCTTTCTGCTCTTTTGTTAGAGAGCTAACAAAAAACGCATCAACCAACAAATAAAATCACTTTTAAACCCAAAAATTCCCCATTCTTAATATTATTTGGTAACTTATTGGTCGTGATTTGAATATTTTGAGTCATTTAGTTGTCATAATAAATTACTTTGTTTCATAAGGTTTCTGGTAATTAGTAATATTTATAAAAAGTGCGTCATAGCTGATTTAACTCGAATTTCGAAGTTTTTGCTTATTTAGAGGTATTTGGGAAGAACCATAATTGTTATGTTCAATCGCCCGGATCTCATCTTATTTTTTAAATTGAATTTAGTTAGTTAAAAGTTATCGACCACACAAGCAAAACATTTTGGCTTGGATCTTCAGTAATAGAACCTCTTAGATAAAGAAGCAAACTGTTTTTCAGAATCACGAATAAACGGCAATGATATAAATGGGTCATTTGAAGGTGTCAGTATTAAACATGTTCCCCAAATAAGGAGGTTATTAATAGATTCTTCTGAAATTAGCTTAAATGCACACAATGTTAACAAATACCCCTATATTTCTATAGATCAAATTGTTTCTATAAAAGATAGACTAGATTATCTCCAACTTTTGCTTGGAAAAATAAAATATAAACAATGTTTTTTATGGAAAATATGGGCAAACTTTAATTACTGTAACTATTTTGAGAAGGTAACAAAGTTATACCAAACACTGTTGTTTTTATATTTTTGCAAAATAGTAGCTTATAAAACAAAGCTGACCTCTAAGCAAAAATGTTCCACAAGAAACAAACAATATACTTTATCCATCATTAGTAGTACAAAAGGAAGATATGGTTATGCCATCATTGCATAGAAAGCTAGTAAGACATTTCAGTATCTTAAAAAAATCACAAAAATGACAGATGCAGAGTTACTTCTGTTTTTAATGTTTAACATCATTTTTAAAAAAATGTTTTTCTTGGTGCGAATCAATGTCAATCAATAAGAAAATTTATTCCTCTGAACTAAGGTCTTTCAGCAATTTTTTAACCCTTCAAAAAGATGCAAATTGGTAGATCAAGGTAATTAAATTATATATATTTTATCATTCAGGTTTATCCTTAAATCTTAAAAGTATGTGAAATTTTAATTACTAGCTGATAGGTATTTGTTTAACATAAGCTACCTTTGCATATTAAATGGAGAAACCACAATGAATAACCAGATTTCTTAGAAAACAAAATTAAATTAAATTAATAAGCATTAAGTATTAAAATTATTCCATTAGAATATATTGTTATTGTTTTGGTTTTACCTTATTTTTGACAAACATTGTAAATGTTTTACGTCTTTTCTAAAAAAAATAGCTTCAATTAATGAATGCAAGGTCAATTTTTGCCACACTAAAAAGTTGTAATTCGTTGATAAAAGTTATCAATTTAAATATATTTAATAATTCAATTTTACGTCTTTCATAAAAAAATATTTTCACTTAGTACAAATCAATGTAAAAGACACGAAAATTCATTCCTCCAAAAATATTCTAATTTATTAATCAATATTATCAAATTATGTGTACATTATTAATCAATTTTATTCCTAAATCATAAAAATACATAAAATGTTATTAACTAACTTGAATTATTTGTTTAACATAAGCCTTCTGGTAAAACCTGAATGAGTAATCATATTTCTTATAAAATAAGGTTAAGTTAAATTATTAGGCCTTTTAAGTATTAAAATTATTCCAATAAAATGTATTTTTATTGCCTTGGTTTTACCTGATTTCTAAAAAAATTCTTCACTTAATGCAAAGTCAATGCCAAATATATAAAAAAATATCTTTCACAATGCATTACGTAATTATTTTAACTCTCCACAAAGACTCTAATTTATTGATCGATTTTATCAAATTATTTGTATGTTATCGTGCAGCTTTATTCTCACATCTTAAAAATACATACAATTTTATCAACTAACTTTGCGTATTAAAGGAAAACAACCACAATGAGCAATCATATTTTCGGTAAAATCACGTTAGGGAAAATAAATAGCCTTTGAAATATTAAAATGATTCCGATAAAATGTATCCCTTACCACTACGTCTTTCTTAGCATTTTTTAGCCTTCCAGAAAAATTCTGATTTATTGATTCATGTTTCTAGACTATATGTATTTTATCATTCAGTTGTATTCTTAAACCTAAGGAGTACTTCAAATTATAGTGACTAGTATATAGTTGTATTTAACATAAGCTACGAGAGTAGCTTGATAGAAACTTGATCTGATATTAAAGAAAACAATTTGAGTTGCGTAACGTACTTTAATTTTCGACATAGCCTTCTTGAAGTTCAGTGCACTTCTTTTGCGATACTTTGTCTTTCAAAACACTCGTTTACTGCAGATATAGTTCTTAGTGTCAGGAATAGATTGTAGTCTGAGGGAGCTAGATCTGGTATATGGTAGCAGTCAATTTTTGCTCAGCGACACGGCTGGAAGGATCCGGTGCGTTGTCATGGTGAAATAACACCTTTTTTGACCATTCTACCTTTAATCGATCCGTAAGTGATACAGAGTATTCTCCAGTAATGGCTCTCCTCTTTTCGTGTCTCCCGTCGACTAAAGCCAAATCATGGATGCTATCGATAATTTCGGATGCCACAGCTGATTTCGGGTTCCAAAACTTAATGCTTGTTCCGCAACGTTTAAATTCTTTTATCCAAAGTCGAACGATTTCAAAGGAAGGACCTGAGTAACCTAATATAGATTAAACTCTCTCTCTTTAAGCAACTGTCAAACAGCGAATTCCTATCAAAATGAGAGCACATATGTTTATTTATAAGAAGAAAACTTAATGACTACATATAGCTAACGCCATCTATTTGCATGCGAATCGAGATACTTATCAAATAACCCTCGTACCTCTGTATATTAAATATAAAAATTACAGTGGAGTAACCAGATTTGTTGAAAAACAACGTTAAATTAAATTAATTGGCCTCAATTAAAATTGATTTATTTTTACTCATTTCTGAAAAAATATCTTCAAAATATCTAAAGTCAATGCTAAATATAAGACGAATGTACCTTTGACAACATGCTTTTAAGCAAATTTTCCCCCCGTTAGTGAAATAAAGCATATCTTAAATATTGCTATAGTTTTAACAAAAGTTTACCAATATCCGACTCGTATTTCTCTCGTGAAAATTTGCTGTCCTAGTGGTCGGATTACTCAATCAAAACTTACCTTTATTTTACGGTTATAGTTATGGGCACATGTCTGCTGAAATCTGGTTAACCTCACATTGTTACCAACTTAAATATCTAATCTTAAATTGCCATATTTCTTATTAAAATATTATTAGGGCATAACAACTATAAAACACCAAAGCACGAAAAAAAGTACATTAAAAGGATTTTTTTTTTCTTAATAGAATCGATTTTTTAAATTTTATCTCCATTAAATAAAATTTTTGTTTTAGAAGGTTTGATTCTTATACAATTAAGTAAATATAAAAATCTAATTTTAAAAACATATTACTGTAAAAAGTACGAGTTAAGGTTTAAAAAAGATCACCGAAATAGACCTTTAAAAAGAAGGGCTTGATATAAGGGTCAAATCAACAATTATAATATAAAAATCAAAAATTTTTGGTCCTATAATTGTTATGGTTGTCACTCGAGAAAACACTATATAAATATATCTAATATCAGATTTTCTTATTACATATTTATTAGCACCGTTATCGCAATATAAACCAATAATTGCATGCATAATATATATACTTACATACCAGATTTTTTTGGTAGGTATACAAATATTTCCCAATAACACTAAAACCTTTTTTGTTATGTAAGAAGTCAAATATATATAATTTTATTTAGAAATGCCTACATACACTTACCTAAAACTTTTTACAAATGACGGTTTTTTAACATCTCGAATATGTGACATCATTTCATATTTTAAGAAGGAATATCCACCCCGTATGTCTTGTTTTTAAGGGGCATCTCACTTTGAATGCTCAAAAGAAAAGTAATTTTAGCGATTTTTTTTGCAATTCGTGTTATAAATATGTAACTCTTTTGAGCTGTATTAATACACTATTGAAATATGTGGAGATATTTTTTAATTGATTTTATATATATTTTAGAAAAAGAAAATTTTTTAACATGGAGTGTCAAGAAAAAGACAAGTCCTTGGCATTGTGTTGGTTCATCTCAAGCAAAAAAACAAAATAGTTTCGTATTTATTGTGCTTGTGGTTATTGCCGGTAGTAAAATTTTGAATTCTCATACAAAAGTAATGAAATAGCGAATATTTGAACAAAAGGTTGCAAAAATAGTAAATAGGAATTTTTGCCATAGTTTCACTAAAGGGACATAGCCATGCACGACTAGAATAAGTGATTAAAATTTGTAGAGAATCAGTTCAATGATTTTCCAAAATCCTAACTTCATGCAAAAACGTCGTTTAGAGAAAAACTCGTTTAATATTTTTTTTTTGAAAAATCAACGATGTCTTCTGCCTCCTCGTAAAACTCACATTATTGTGATCTCTTCGTTGTTCTTTATACACAATTTTAGATTACAACAAGTGTAATTTTATAATAGTTTATAACATTCGACAAAAATGCCCGAGGTTGTCGATATGGCCGACATTTGTTTATATTCTTTTTTGACTCGATTTTTAGTGTTTTCTGTTATATTTTAACAAAATGTATGTACAATTTTATACAAAAGGTGCTACGTTTCAAAGAAAATGGTAAAAAACGGTGTGAAAGGAAAACAATTTTTTTTGAGGAAACTATGTGCTACCGTGAAAAAAAAATTCACATTCCTGTTCTACGACCCCAAAATAGAGGGTATACCAAAAATCGGCGGAAAAGTGTTTCCAATATTCCGAATAATTTTTATGATTTTTTTTAGTTCTAACATACGCGTTATTTTGATTATGTTCTGCTTCCATGAAAAGCTCATTGCAGGCGGAAAGTTAATTATATATCTTGCTAAACTGTAGAGTAAATTCTAAACAGAGGTATTATAACTGAATCCAGTCGTACCGTAAAAATTTTTAAATTTTTTAGAAAATGTCACCAAACAAAATGAAACCCTTTCTTTTTAGTTGTTCTAAAAAGTAAAATAATTATAACTGTTTTGTATCCATAAACAAAAAACAATAAATTATGACTTCAACTAGACCAAAAGTCTAATATTTTATTACGATTATTAATAGAGCGTACTGCAATAGATTTGCAATAGAACAACAAGTTAAGAATATTTTTGAACACTCTTACCTATATATTAAGAATTATTACAAAAGTTGTTGATTATCGCAACTCTCACTTCCTGTGGCCGATACATTAGCTCACCGAATAGTTAAAAAGTGCACTACATGCCAAAATAGTGAAAAACAGATATATTTTAACGCATACCCGCATTCCCTTTATTATCTTAAAATTCTAAATATAAATTTTATGTTATTATACAAACTTCTTACACACATTGCCAATCCGCAGGATCTATTTTATAGGAAGCCTACTAGTATAATCAGTGACCCAAAATTCCAAGTTGATCTATAGATTCGTTCCAAAGATAGGTTAATTTTTTTTGCACAAAAACGAAAAAAAAACCTGGTTTTACGACTAGTACGGAAAATTTCACACGTACTTATCGACATTTGGCACTTATACTAGAAATTGCAAAAAAAATTCGTGATACATTATAATTAATTTGTTTAAATCCACGATTTGCAAATCATGGATTTCAAGAATTATCTAATTTTTTTTTGTAATCTCTAATATAAGGGCCAAACTTCAATAAGTGCGTGTGCAATTTTCTGTAGAACCGCCAAAAAAATTTTGCAGTGGTCCTGGTACAAGGTTTCTGTTTTGTGCGAAAAAAAATGATCTATCTCGGGAACGGGAAATTTGAAATTTTGGGCCATCATTTTAAACTATAGGACTCTTGTATTGCACATGTGAAAAAAGTTTTTCATTAGGCATAAACAATTTTATTTATTAATATTTTGAAATGTTTTTTTCCAACAACTTTTAAACAAATTGACCAATTTTTAGGTACGTTTTTAGGAAACTTTATAGTTATCCTATAACTCGGAAAATCATTTTTTACACTTTCATTTGCTAATAATAAATTTTCTTACAACTATTTTTATGATTCATAGATAATCACTAATCGTCACCATCGTCCCGAATAGAGTCCACTTTTCAGATCTCTGTAACCAATTACCGCATTACTTTCCAAGATATTCTAATGGGCGGCCACAGTGAGACACCCTGTATAATATAAAGTTTTCAAAGCAAAGTATCTTAAAAATGTATACCAAAGATATTCTCTTTAATTACAGAGTATAGCAGATGTGGTTTCCAAAAAAGGCCTTTTTACAAGATTGGGACTTAACGTCATTATACGAAATACCAAAAGTGAAGCGTTAGTTCAAATGACAGCAAAAGAATTTATGTTTGGATATCGAAGCACTCTTATGGACTTGGGGAACACTTTTATGCCATCTTGGATTTATTTCAACAAGCTGGGGTTAATTGATAGGGTAAGTAATCAAATAATTCATATACAGTCAGTCGAAATGAAACATGTACATTCGCCAATATTTATTTTATCGATCAATTAAAAATAAAATACTTACTAAAACACTAAAATATTAACTCTTGGGTAATTAAAACTTATGGCATGAAAAATAGAAAATATACATATTGATGACTGACAAAAATTAACAAAACTCTGTTTTCAGCTTTAAAATGAAGCTCATACACCTATACGAAAACAAGTTGCATTTAATAATATGGTCAGATAATATCCCTTAACCTCTGTGGCATAGATCGAACTAATTTTTCATAATATTCTACAGATATTTTTCCCTCATTTTTCTTTTAAAAATGCCGTAAGCTGGCTTTTACCGAAAATATCGTGTTGCCTTCATTTGATTTCATAAGATTTATATTACATTAGTATCAAGACTCCGCGGTGGTGTTTTGATAACTTTTGAGATATTATAAAGCCTCCAGTGTTTAATTTTCTTAGCCATATGCTTCCGATCTTGAAAAAAATTTTAATCCTTTGTTTTAGATCTTGTTTAAGGATTTCCAAATACATATTCTAATCCATAGCCCCATCTGTAAAATGTAAATAGTCTGGTTCTTTCCCCGACGTACATCCCTAAAACATCACAAAGCCATTCACCATCTTAAGTAATCCTTGGCGGTTATACTGAGCGTTATTTCAATGACTATAAACAATGTTTCTTTGCATCCTGGAAAAGTTTAAAAATTAAAAAAATAAAATAAATATTAATTTCAACCTTATTTTCCTGCTTCTAAAATATTTATTTTAAATTTTACAATAAATTTATGCTGATCCCCTATTTTATATAAATTGTAGAGGTCAATTCACGAGCCATTACTGTCAAAGACCTCTTGTTAAACATGTTAACACAAATCTTTAAAAATGACTTTCAAATCATTAAAACGTAACAAATAAAAAAAAGAGTACTTTAACTAACCAGGTAGGTACCCTTTTGAAGTAGTTGGCCGAAACTTAAACCAGTTTAGTTATTTTTTATTGTCGTATATGGTCAACATGTTCTTTTTAAACTGCAAGGTTTAGATAAGACACCGACATAAGTATAATTGGCTTAAAAGATCCCAAACCATAAAAAAAAATAGAAGGAATAACACAGTTCTGCATTTTGTTCCTCCGTGGAAGTTTTCTTAGAACCTTTATATATTTTGTGTCGCTGAATCAAAATATGTATTTCAATTTTGGGATAGCAGGCAGTAATTTTTAGGAAGGCGGGAAACTATGGAATTTGAAATAAAAAAAAGTTTAAGTTAATTAAACTACCACATTTATCTTGTCTCCCTCTTTTTGTAGTCTGCTTGCCATTACGACTTTTTAATTTAAGTAATGACTTAGTAATGCATGTCCATCTAACTGTAGACCTATTTTTTTGGAAAACACTTAAAATGGATGTATCCCTGTCATATTTCAGCCCATGATTTTCTAAAATGGCAGCAGTTTTTCTACGAAAATTTTTTATTTCCTAAAAAAACTACTGCCTATATTCTAGAATGTATGTGACTACTCTCTTTTAGTATTATTTAGAACTATTCCACAATTGCCGTCTTTTTATCTTAGCCTATTGAGAGGTTTCCTTCAAATATACAAAAGCATTTCCTGCTCTGTTCAAGGCATAAGACCTCATGTTTCTTAGAATCGTTCTATGTTCTTTTTAAGTCATGCTCTGTCTTTGACTTCTATAAATCACTCAAAATACAACAGCTTCAAAGGAAAATGGGATTGGTTAAGAAGTTAATCGAATGACACCCGGTTAACGACATGTTAACCTGTCGTTTAAGAAATGGTATCGGTTGTTGGGTGTACCTATAATGTTGTGAAATTAGGTAATGAATGAATTGATGGAGTTTAGCGCTTTAGAAAAGTGATTGGTGATAATTTTGTTTAGAAAAACTTCAACGTTTTGGTGTTTCTAACGAAAGAGGATGCTTTACAAATTAGTCTAAATATTTTATTTTGGAAACTTCATTCCTAATCGAGTGTTGCTCAA
Organism: Diaprepes abbreviatus; assembly: GCA_034092305.1. Classification (NCBI taxonomy): domain Eukaryota; kingdom Metazoa; phylum Arthropoda; class Insecta; order Coleoptera; family Curculionidae; genus Diaprepes; species Diaprepes abbreviatus. The sequence goes on from JASJET010000011.1 coordinate 5,398,991, forward strand.
CGTGTGCCAGGTAGGAGCGCCGTTAGAAATTACGGAGAACCCTAATTTTATCAGGAGTAAAAATAAATATAACTTTTGCTTGCCAATCGTATGAAAGGTTTCGTTTATTTTATTTAGTGGAGTATTTTCCACTTACATAAGAAACAACTATGTTTAACGTACTCTCCATGCTGTTCTATACCTTATGTCACTATTTTCAAATTAACGCCAATCTTCCATTCATTTTTTTGCTACTTGATATCTTATAGTAATACTAGTGGAATATATGGGTAAAAATGTCATATCTCTGATATTGAAAGGATTTGAGGACTAAGAATTTGGTTAAAATGCAATACAATCATCTCAAATTTAGTTTTGAACCAAAGTCAAAGTTATAAAAAATACCTAGTCATTTCGGAAAGACGATTTTAATGTAGAGCGGTATTATTCTTTATGTCGTTATTCCTGCTGTTTACTATTATGAGTTAAGCATATACCGCGAAGAAACCAACAATTAAAAATAAATAATTTAATAAAAATACTGCATAAAATATACTCATTTTTAAATTCCAATTTTCTTTTAATTCCAGATGTACGAGTTCTCCGGAGACTTTGACACTTTCTTCACAGGAACCAAACATGGCCTCGCTAACATAGGTCTCCTTGACAATTTCAACGGAGCCACCAAGATGCCACAGTGGGACAGCCCATGTGGTGACGTCACTGGTTCTTCCGATGGTACAAAATTCCCTGGTTATATCAAACCCAATGACACTTTGCTATTTTTCAGAAAGAGCATGTGCAGAGCCAAGGAAATGGTAAGAGCTCGTTTTAGTACTTATTTCTGACCTGTCTTTTCTTTTATTTTTTAGTTTTGAACTAACTGAATTAAATTTAAAGACCTAAGATGACAATGTTAAAACAAAATTGTAAAAACAATTGAATTCATTTCGATAATATATACATATATTTTTTTACTTTAGGTTCATGTTAATGATACAACTGTCGATGGTTTTCAAGCTTACGTGTACCACTTTGCAAAGGATGTGGATGACAACGGCAGAATTCACGCCAAAAACCGATGCTTCTGCAAAGAAAAAGATATCGAAAAATGCTTGCCAAACGGTCTACTGGATGTTAGGGGTTGCTATTATGGATTCCCTATTGCACTTAGTTATCCTCACTTTTACGAATCAGATCCAGTTGTTACAAATAAATTGGAGAGTGGAATATATCCTGATCCTGAGAAACATAGAAGCTATTTCATGATTGAACCAGTAAGTTATTGAGAAACTTGTTATATTAATTAATTTGTTAAAAAAATTACCAATATTATTCTAATTAATGTTTATATTTAGACTTCGGGAATGCCACTTAACCTTGCTGTCAGATATCAAATTAACATGGCCTTGGGAAATCTTCAAAATATTGCCAACGCTGAAAGATTCAGCAATATGGTACTTCCCCTACTATGGACCGAAATCGTAAGTATGACTAATTTACAATATTATATAAGTGGAAATAAAAATAATAATAATAAACCTTCATTATTCTAATACAACATTTAAATCATTATAATATGGTTTATTGAATTAAAAGGGAATGTTTTGTTGCAACACTGCTCTTTCAATATATTTCTTATATGATTATTCTAAATTATAATTGTTTCTAAATAAGAAACTAAAAATCTTCCTCACTTCGGAAGTTTCAAAAATTTCTATTGTATTTTTTTTTTAATTTACAGGGTATGTATGGACTTCCGGCCAGCTTGAAACTCCGATTTAAACTATATCTTCAAATATTACCGTTGATCCAAACTTGCCTAATATACACATGTTTCTTGGGCTCAGTCCTCCTTTTAATAATATCGATTCGCAAATGCATTTCATACAGAAACATTCATCTACAAAACCGATCTCCCTGGATTGAAGACGATTTGGTTTTGAATATTGACAGGAAGTTATCCGGTTATATTCCAGAGAAGAATTCAACTCTGACATCAAAGGAAATGGAAGTGTACTATAATAGTCTCGTAACACCATTAAATCAAACGTTAGATGTGGGAGAAGAATTTGAAGAATCTTAAAAAGCTTATGCCAATGATGATAAAGAGGGTAAAAATGAGATATATTTCCAAACAATTTTCATTACAACACACGATGGCGAACATAAATGCAACCAATCCATCGTTCTGTTAGGTTTCGATATGACGTTGTGTTAAGTGTAAAACAAATGTTTGCAAAGGATATTAAAATGAAAACAAAAACATTGCTTTCTTATTAATAAACATTTTGATCACTGATTAACTGCTAAACTATCACAAAGTTCATAAAAATGCATGTATGCATGGAAATACAAAATTTTCGGTTTAAATCATCAATCCATGAAAATTGTCATTTTTTTAAATTTTATTTATCTTGTTTGTATCTCATTATTCACCTCTTTTTAGTTTTTGTGATTTCTAATTTTTATTATTTATTTCCTATGTTTAAGATATGCTATCAAAGTAAGAGTAGTCTATCGTACGGTTTTCGTAAACTTTTATTAAATCTTGCCATACTAGTTTATAGGATATTTTATAAATTATTGACCGTAACCAACTAGCGTCAAAAAAAAATATTTTCAATGAATTATTAAAATTTAAAGAAAATACAATTATAAAGGTTTACAGAACACTACTTTGTACCTTAGAAAATTATATACACATGGTGAAAATTTTAATCAAATCTATGTTGCATTAAAAGAACAGAAATAATTCTATACAGAAAAATATTTTTTCACCATGTATATCAACAAGGTGTTTTATTTAGATGATTTAGATTTTAATTATAAAGGAAATCATACGTATTAATGAAAAAAAAAACAATACATAAAAACTTAATTTTTATTTATCGAGTCAATTATATTAATAATGCATTGCTCTTCATATATTACTTAGCAAAGTTGCTTTTTGAAGAGGAGGAACTGTGCATTAACCTTACCACTATTGTTAAAAAAATATATACTTGTTAGGTTGAATAACACCGACTATTTGGTAAAAATTCTTCCATATAGCTTGAGATTTAGAAAACTGTGCAGATCGTGTCGAAGATTATTCCCTATCATATATTTAAAAATACAAGAAAGTTTATTCGTGATCATTTTAAATAAAACACCCTGAACATTCCTGCAATTTATAGCGGAGCTTATTAAAACCTAATCTATAAGGTTTGATAAAAATACAATTTAGACACGTTATAGTGACTTTAAGCAATGCTCAGTTATAATCTTAGAGAAAACCATGCCATATTTTCCTTTCATTTACAAAAATAGGTTAGTAAGGAGAATCTTTAACTCTTAAGTGAACTTACCATTCTTGCCTGGTAACTGATTCACTTAAGATAAGGCATAAATCTTGTCATAATTTAAGCAATCAAAATTGTGTATTTTAAATTAATACACATTGTGATAATAGAATTAGAATTTTATAGTAAACAATTTATATTTTTATACTTTGTTATAAGGTCCCTGTTATGTTTGGTTTTAGTACATTTTATACAGAATGTTGCTCAAAAAGTGTTGTATTTAAATTATATTTTATTTTAAATTGATGTCCAATTTAATGTCGGGCTGTATGAATCAAGTTAATTATAGGTAATTGCAATAGTAAAATTTTTACAGTTCTCTTCACTGAAATGGTCTAACTAAGCTTAAACTGAAATTAGTTGTCATGGAGTTAGACATTCTAGTTGGCCAATTTTGTTTTGTTTATTTAATTTTTACAATTTATACTAGATAATATGACAAAAGGCGGACCTTTTTGTAGGAAAATTAAGACTAAAATCTAGAGATAAAGCCTTAGAATTAGTTATGAGAATAGTTGTGTCCAAAAAATAAACAAAATTTTCCATTTTTGCCAGTTTGATAAAAAAAAACGATTTTTTCCCTGAATTTTAAGGTTCAAAACGATTGGCTTAGTGTTGTTCTTGTCAATTATACTTCTTACTGTCAACAGGCCAGTTTTAAAGTTAGACCATGTTAGTGAACTAGAGAGGTTAAAATTTTACTAACAGAAATAACATTCACTAAGAAGGTTTAACAGATTCGATTTAGTGGCAGTGGAAGTTAGATCTTCTAGTCAGTTTTATTTTGTTTATAATATTATCATAATTTGTATTACAAATGTCAACAAATAAACGCTTATATAGAGATATTAAGGACAAAAACTTAGAGATAAAACCTTGAAATTAGTAAGAAGAATGGTTGTGTCCAGAAAATCAATTAGATTTACCGTTTTTGCCGGTTTAGTTATTTTTATCATTGTATTTTTCAAGTTCAAAACTTGTTTTACTCGTTGTTTTACTTGCAAATTTAAACCCTTTACTGTCAACTTAGACCTATTTGAAAGTTAGACCATATTAGTGAATTAGGGGGGAACATATATACTCAAAGTGCTGAGAGAACTTTCGATTGACATCGATCATATAATTATTATAGGAAGTTCTAAAATTTCCCTAGATCAACCATTTATGGTTACGTACCCTACTAGCCCAAAGTGCCTGAAATTATGATTTTATTGCAGTGCTTTTGTGTGCAAAAAAATACAAAAAAAAAAATGTTTTCCTATACTTTAATACGCTATGTGCTTAATGTATTTAATTGGAATAATTTTATATAGAACTGGGAAGGAAATCTAAAGTCCTGTCTTGAGCTTCATACCAAAGTGTTACCAATATAAACCAGAACCATTCAGGCTAGCCGCTAATGTCATGTCATTTCCAAGTTTTTTCAGTACTTTAACTGTACGTATGCAAATAAATTGCTCATTTTTTTTAAGAAGTGCATTAAAATATCGACATTTGCTCAATTTATATACTCGTAACATAAAAAAATTGCATTTTTTAGAAAGTAGGTAATTTTTTAGATGTAGTTTTAAAAAACTAAAACAAACATAAAATTTTAAACCCAGTTTTTAGTTATAGAATCTTGCTCTCTGTACATATTGGTGATGCTTAGTTTTTTATTTAATAAATGAAAGAATTTATGTTGTGTTTTTTTAACATCGTTTTAATCCAATTTGTATCACTTTTGAAAAAAAATAATAAGAAGGCCTAAAACTAAATTAACAAAAATTATGGTGGACAATGAAAGTGATTAAGCTCTAGTGACACGAGTCGCTGTTTTTGAAAATCAAGTCAACACGAGGACTTTTATAAAATAATCAAGTCTAGATTCGAGTCTAGCTTTATTGGAAGTCTAGTATTCAAGTTCACGTCCTAGTTGTACGTTTGCTGAATTTGATTTCAGCACCACAACGGCATAATAATAGATATAACCACTGCTATTGCATCTCACACGGAGGAATCCGTGAAAGCCGTATATATATATATATATATATATATATATATATATATATATATATATATATATATATATATATATATATATATATATATATACAGTAAGGCAGCTAATGTTTCGGCGGGTGAAATCTCATTCACCATTTTTAAAGCTCACTGTATGGCGTCTACGAGCCAGTCGAGTTCGATCGTAGACGCCATACAATGAGCTTTGAAAATGGTGAATGAGATTTCACCGAAACGTCAGCTGCCTTACAGTCCTGAGAGAGACTCAGCACATACACGGGATGCCCGAAAACCTTCGATTACACACCACACCCGTGAGAACATCTGACATAACACACATATATATATATATATATATATATATATATATATATATATATATATATATATATATATATATTGGTTTGCCTGGGTGATGACGTGCTTAGATTTGATTGTATATATAGTCATAGATGTTTGTCGCTACTATATGCATATAATTTGAGCCAAATATTAAATGAATCAACTAGGCGAACTCTGACCGACGCTTCGCTCATAGATCTTATCATATGCTTCAACACTGATGTTTTATTGAAGAGTGGTGTTGATCCTTCTTTAGACGTTTCTGATCACTTTTGAATTAAGTGTAATTTGTGGATGAAATTGTCTAAGCCTAAACCTTCGTTGATTACTTATAGGGAATTTCGATACTTTGATTATGAAGTATAGACGCACCCTTCCATATTATCTTTCACATTCCAGAAATCAAGAAAAAACTAGAAACATTCAACGTCACACAAATTTATTTAACATTCATGCTTCTTTTAGGGGGAATAACTAAAAACAAGTTCCCTGGATTACTCAAAATTTAAAATACCTTATGAACCTTCGCGATGAGGTATTGTCCAAGTATAAGCGAAATAATGTCTTAACAAACCGGGAAAATTACAGGCAGCTCCAAAATTATATTACTATATCCAGCCAAAATAAAAGAAGGGCTTATCTCGAAAATAAGTTGCGTGCTGATAATCAAAAAAAAAATAACTGAAAACTTTTGAGGGAACCTGCTGTTTATCAAGGGTTTTTAAATCTATTCCTGACCATCTTGGTAGTGTGGAGGATATCGATAATTTTTTTATTAATACCGCCAGATTTTCGACTCTACATGATGCCCTAAATTTTTACCTTCAAAATAAAAGGTCCAATGTTGATATATTCGAGTTCAGATTAGCAACAAATGACGACGTTCATGCGGCTGTTTTCTTCATTGGATCGGAAACAGTCGAGGCCGATGGCACTGGTTTATCTATGCTCTCTTATTGTTATCTCTACTTGATTCCATTTATTGCACATCTTATTAACTGTTGCACAGATACTTCAACGTTCCCTAAAATTTGGAAAACATCTCGCTCCTGAAAAACTGAAGGATCTTAGACCTATAAGCATACTGTCAACTTTGTCGAAGGTACTCGAAAGAGTTCTCGAGGGCCAAATACGTGATCATGTTAAATGCTACAATTTACTTCCACTCATTCAGTCTGGTTTCCGGAAAGACTTTGATTGTAAGGCGGCACTCTTAAAGGTTACATATGACATGGAGGTGGCTGATCGTAATTCTCCTGGACTAATCGAAGACCATAGACAGACTGAGTTATCAGTTGCCATTTTGGAACACCTTGGTTTTGGGGTTGATGTATGTCAGAAGTTATCTTAATGAAAGAACTCAGTCCGTAAAATAGGGGCAAACAGTCAGGCGATTGTCGCATGTGGAATTCTTTAGGGATCAATCCTGGGTCCTTTGTTTTTACTTTATATATCTCAATTGACAAATGATTTGAGACCTGCAACGCTACACTTATATGCAGACAATAATATATGGCATTTCGTCCTGAAGACATCCTTGAGGTGATCGCGAGCTCCTCCTTAGGGCATCTGTAGGAAATTAACCCGAAAAAATTTCAGATGCTTCTTTTCGCACGTATCTTTCGGTCACAGCCAAGGAAGTTAGACTTATCCCCTCCAACTTCCTTGGTCACAGCATCCTCCATAAATAGTCTTTAAGTGACTGTTGGTTAGCGAGTTTGTTTGGGCTATTTTTGCATATGCGGACTGTGAGTCCGCATGTCAGCGTTTACTTTATAATATTTGGTCTCTATTTTCCGTTATTTTCTATATTTATAAAAAAATGTAAGTTTCATCTTTTATTTTTTTTAATTATATTTATTTAAATTCAAAATTATAAACATTTAAAATTTATTTTGCAATACCTTACAGATGGTGTCCTCTTGGGAAAAAGAACAGGTCGGTTTGTACCAGCTTATGATACAATATTTGGAAGAAGATAATGTGGAACCAGTTATTCAGTATGATGACCATGAAGAGCCTGAGAAAGAAGACAACTTAGAAGGACAGGATTTAGGTAGTTACACAAAGTAAGAAATTTCGGACTCAGAAGAAGCTGATATAGAAAAACAGCCTATGTTTGTTGGAAAAGATGGCAGAACTGAGTGGGAGAAACATGTTCCAAACAGAAATGTGAAAACTAGTGCAACAAATTTAATTAAACATCTTCCAGGAGTAAAAGGAGTTGCAAAAAATTTAAAGACAGAAACTGAAATTTGGACATGTTTTTTTTCCAAATAAATTACGAATCTTGAATGTTCTATATACAAATAAATATATTCAGTCAACTAGGGCAAACTACCAGCGTGAAACAGGCGTGAAACAGACGTAAAAGATACAGATATATTCAAAATTCAAGAACTTATTGAACTGATGTATTCTAGCCGGGGTATTAAAATCGAGTCGTCTAAATATAGACGAGTTAAAAAACAAAAATGGTATAGGTGTGGAACTATTTAGGCTGACCATGTCTCAGTGTAATTTCGATTCCTTTTGGAACATTTGAGATTCCACGATTTGGTAACTAGAGAGGAAAGAAAGCGAACGGACAAGCTAGCCCCCATTAGAAAAGTATTTGAAAGTGTGAATAATAATTTTAAAAGTCTACATACCATTCGAATTTGTAACAATTGACGAAAAGTTAGGTTTCCGAGGGCGATGTAGTTTTAGGTAATATATTCCCAGTAAACCTAATAAATAGGGGATAAAAGTATTTGCTATGGCCAATTCAAAGGCATTCTATGGGCCATTAAAATGCAGCAATTCACCAACTGCAGTAATACAAATATTATGTCAACCAATAAAAGGGACCAGTCGTAACGTAACAGTTGACAACCGGTTTACCATTATGGACTTACTGAATTCCCTTCACAGAGATTTTAAACTGACTATTTTGGGTACTGTGAGAAAAAATAAGAAAGAATTGCCTCTTCAGTTGGTCGTCCAGTTTCATCAAGTATATTTGTGTTTCGGAAAAATTATACACTCGTTTCTTATATACCAAAAAGAAACAGAAATATATTGATTTCGTCAAGTATGAGTTGTGATGACAAAACAGATAATAATACAAATAAACCAGATATGATTATGGACCGTAATGCGACTAAGGGAATAGTCGACTGCGTAGACAAATTATGTGCCGCTTATGATGGTGCTCGCAATATGAGGAGATGGCCCATGGTCATATTTTATTCGTTACTAAATGTGTCTGGTATAAAATCATTCGTGATCTTTTCTATGAATAATTCTACTGATCAACGAAGAAGAGTTTTTTTTACGAACTTTGTCTTTTCAGTTAGTGGTAGAACATACTCGCCGGCGTGTCACTCAATGTATTCCCAGGGTTATGGAAGCAAGAATAAGAGAAATTTTTGGAATATACACACTTATGCTTGAGTCACTACCTGAGGTTCAGCGGAGACGTTGTTCATATTGCGACCGAAAAAAAACTAGACCTACCAGTTTTATTGTGTTTAGAACATTCTATCATGGTATGTCATGAATGTCACCAAGAATACAAATATTCTATTATTCTATTTTGTATAGCTTGTATGTCGGTATTTATCTGTTTTTTAGACTAATCTTATGTTAACGTTACGAAACTACTGTCATTTATAAATAAACATGTTATTTAAACTCAATATATTTTTATTTTTCATTTTTTTGATTAAATTTACATGGGAACTTAAAAAAAAGTTTATGAATGTGGACTGCGAGTTTTTAATCTCAAAAATAGGCGCGAGCGCCGAAAAAGGAGGTTCCAAATTTCATAAAAATCAATTTATCTCCAAATTAAAAAAATTTGTACCCTATTAGACAAAAATAGAACAACACTTACGAAATATGTAAAAATCCCGATATTATAATATACTAAATGAATGATATCGCATTTAAATAGTGTGTCTTAAAATATCGAAATAGGCTGCTGTGACCAAACGAGCTGATATTAACGTAAACCTTTAAATACAGAACAGATGTGTTCAAAGAAAGCAACGTTTATTTATTGATATATTTTAGATAATCTTGCAGAATTCATTTTATGTGTAATACACATTTCTGCTAAATTAATCATGAAAAGAGGAATTAAAGCATAGGTGGTATATGCATTTTTAAAAAGCATTTTCAAGACAGTTAGTTTGTCCAGATACGGCGTATCCAAAATATTTTCATAATGAAAGGCTACAATCAGAGAATCTACAGAAATTTCCAAGTCGGGAAAACAACTTTGATTTTTAGAAGTCCGCACCTAGAATTATTGCTGAAATTCTATAAACTTTGGTGGGTCCACGGGCAACTTAGAAAAGGTTAATAGACGCCCGACTGGACAGTAGACAAGAGTCGTTCCAGGAAAACAACGGTCGGGTTTTGCAATGGCCAGCCCAATCCTCAGACTTTAACCCCATTGAAAATCTGTGGAAAGGGACAGAACGTCATAGTCGTACACAAATTCTTTCGAATTATACAACTGTTGTTAATAAATAAAATTAACTTTGGCCAAATCTTCCTAATAATATTGTTTAAAATATGATTGTCTCAATGCTGCGACGTTATGTTCATGTATTAAATAAAAACGGATATTCTATTAACTATTAACATAACAGTTCCAGCTTCTGTAATTCTTAAATGTGTTTAATATTTGTTATTATAATACGTAATATAAAAGACTGTTGAATAAAATTTTATTGCTTTATTTTTATCACGCTTGTTTTCGTTGATTTTTATAATTATAAATATTTGTCCAACTAAATCTTGTTTAAAATTTACTAAAATGTAAAATATTACCCAGATTGTATCGATAATATTTCATTAAAATTAGCTAGGCATCACAAGATTAATATTTTTTAAAATAATGGAACAAAAGTACTTTGTTGCTTTACTTTTATCTAATAGTGTACATACATTTTGAGATCACACAAATATTACTTCGACTTTTTGACAAAGAACGTATTTGCAATTTTAATCCTAATTAATCTAACGAAAAAGAACAACTCTTAAAATTAATAACTCGCATTATGAGGCCGCAACTTGTATCTGTCGAAAGTAGAGTTGTGTCAGGACAAATCTAAATTAACAAAAGCGTTTTATTTAATACTGATAAACAATTACATTTATATCATCGCAAACCTAAATCTTATAATCCATTTTGTAACTTATAAATCGTCTCATTTTTTTAATTATGAGTTTAATCCTTCAGAAAATTAATGTTTTAGGTCCAGTATCATAATGACAGAGCTTCGCCTTTTTTTGAAAGAGGATGTTGGTGGTATTATTTTATGGTTGGGCTTATAATGCCGTGCAGGGCTCTAATTCAAATCATTTCATCATTTTTGCATAATTCAAAATATCCTGAGCACAACAACATTCGTTATATTAAAACCTATATTGACATCCTAAACCAGTCTTAAACAAGTCCAACTTCAGGACCACTAGAATTCATGTAGTTGAATTTTACTTCATTTTCCAAGGTGTCCTCTTGCTCCACATTATGGGTATTTCTTAAATGCTGTTTTACATAAGATTTGTCGATATATTTCTTTTGACAGATGGGGCAATTGAAAGGTTTTTCTCCGGAATGTGTATAGATATGTCTTGTAAGCTTATTTTTGGCGTAGTACATTTTTGGACAAAAATGGCATGCGTATTTTCGTTCTCTCACAGGTATTTTTACTTTCCCTAGACCTATACCGTGGATTTTTGCCATGTGAATCTAAAAATACAGTAAAATATAACTCATGTTACAAATTTGTAGATAACAATGATAATTATATCAAAACATAAATTTAAAGTACTACTAAAAAATTAGATAATCCGAAATCAATGGCTGACTTAAAAATATCCGTAAATAAAATGTTGGGACAGTTTGATCTTAAAAAGTAAATTACCAGCAATAATTCTACAAAATGCTAGTAAAATTTTCTGTTATAAATAATTATACAAAACTTGATGCAATTTGGGGCATTCCCATAAAGCAGAATCTAAAGTTTTTGCATATTAATTTTGTCTTCTGCAAAGTCCGCTGCAGCTAGATATCCTATAAACTACCTGAATGGTGCAAAGCTGAAATAGCTACGCGTGTAGTGGTACAACAAAGTGCTCATATTACACTTTAAAAACACTATTTAAAATTTTTAAAAAAGTATTTAATTTTACCAGTACACACCTTCACATTTTGTTTATTTATTAATAATTAAATGTAACTTTTACGTCGTCTATTTAGGTACTAAGGAGGATACATGGAAGGCGAGTGTGTTTTATTTTCTATATTTTACAATGTACCAAAAAAACCGAAAAAACGCATACATTTATTTTTATGTTTAAAAGGGTATTCAATTTTTCATGTTTATTAACAGGATCGAATACTTAATATTTTTGTTTAAATTATGCTGTCGTTAATAGTGTTTTTATCTTTTTCAATTTCTATCATTTCCTTTATCTGCAATTTGTGGTAATTCATATCTTTGTTTTTAATTATGGTACTGTTATATTCAAGGTATGTTTTTCGTCCTGTGTGTGTTGTTTAACACTGTTGAGGCGTTTTTCGTATATGTATGACCATTCAATGTGTTCTTTAGTAATTGGCTCGTCTGCCTATATATTTTTTGAAACAATTTGTGCAAGGGATTGAATATATTATATTAGATTTATTTATGAGAGGAGTTTTACTTTTTAAATTAGTAAATAGTGTATTTAATTTATTATGAGATCTGTGGCATACGGTAATATCATACTTTTTTAAAATGTGTTTTATTTTTTTGACAGTTCACTAGTGTAAGGTAATGCTACATATTTTTGGTGTTTATGTTCTATGTTTCTTGTTATTAGGTTATTATAAAAATTATATGTTCGTTTATTAATTATTTCGCTGATAGTCTTCTCATTGAAATTATTATTTATTAGTGTCTGTTTCACTTTTTGCAGTCGGAATTATGGAGACGTTAGAAAAATAGCACGATCAGACAGACCGATTATAACATTATTTTTTTGAGTTTTTGAGTGATTTTTGATATCCATCTGACCAAGTTGGTTTGATGTACTATTCAGTTAAAACTTTTTTTTTTCTGCGTATCTAGAAAATTTATGCAATCATCGACAAACCCTTTGAAAAATATATTAAATTTTATTTTTTCTAAAACTTTTTCCTCTAAATATTCCATTACTAACTGAGCAGTGGTACGTGAAATTGGTGATCCCATAGCACATCCATTGAGTTGTTTGTAAAAAGTGTTTTCGTACTGACAGTAATTTGTGTTTAGAACGAGGTCAACAGCATCCAAAAAATTATTTTTTTGATGGTGATGTATGTTTCTATAAAATGTCCCATTTTTCTGTTAAAATAATGCGGACAAGTTTATTTGGTATGTTTGTATATAAAGATTTAGCGAAATGAGCCTGTAATTTTAATAAGTTTATCAATCAATTACACAGGCAACTAAAGTAATTAATACTTTGAATACATCCATTAGGGGAAACATTAAAACAGCTGAGAGATACTTAACAAATAATATATTAGATAGGTTCTTATTGTTAGAAAACAAAAAATTTGAAGAATTGCATACAAAAATTAAAAAAAGACACCAAAAAAAATTAAACCAATTATTTAAAAAGTGTGAGACCTATAACAAAACAAACAATGACAGATCCAAATGGATCGAAAATATATCTGATATCATCTTACCATCTGAAGTTATTGAAGTTTTATCCTAATGTCCAAATTTCTCATTAGACGTTACAAAAGAAAAAGATTCCCAATAAAATATATAGCCTCAATTGAATCTGCTATTAGCAATGCACCAGATGACAAAAAAGACACAGAGCTGAAGTAACTAATGTTATAACCATTCATAAAATCAAAATAAGACATAAAACCATAAAAAGTAACAGCCTCCAAAAAAAAATTAAAAAAGAAATTGAATAAAACAAAAAAATTATGAAAGACAATCCTCAAATTATTGTTTTAAAGCCAGATAAAAGCAACAAAACGGAATTATGAACAAGGCAGATTATGAGACAAAAATGAACAACGTACTAAAGGACGATAATACATATAAAAATATAATAGTGATTCAACTAACTTATATCAAAAGAAAAATAACGCTTTCATAAAAAAATTATTCAATGTAAAAAAACTAACTGAAAAAGATGCAAAAAGACTTATCATTCACAATGCTATTCCACCAAAAATATACGGCCTACCATTCAAATTTTAAATCGGAGAATAACGAATTGCCGTAATATAAATAAATAAAGACCGATGTGTATTAATTCTTTTCAAGCGTATATCCAGCATTCACAAAGCACTCAGCCCATGTTTGGCACAGCGAGTGTGTCTAATGCGTAAATGTTAATTCCATTAAAAAACATTGCATGGTCTCTCCCATGTAAACTGTGCCGCTTAGTCGGTCCGTTGAAGCGTTTTTCAGGGAAACTGAACTTCTCCAATGAAGTCAAATATCTGGGAGTAATAATAAACTAAAAACTGACCTGGAATAGTCAAATTGAAAAGATTTTCTAAGGGGTAATGGCGGCAACCAGGACATGTCGAAGAATCTTTGGTAAAACCTGAGGCTTGAGATCAAAAATGATTTTATGGTCATATGAAACGATCATCAAACCCAAGGTCATATATGCCTCATTATATGATGGCCAAAGATATAACAATCATCAGTTCAAGAAAAATAACAAACATCAGTTCAATGGCAATTAATGCAATGCTTAACCCCCTCCATTGCACGTAGCTGTGATGAGGGCAGTAGTAACAAATGCCAGTAAACTGTTTCAAACAGAAAAATCTTAAACCAGGAGACTTTGTTAGGCATATACAAACTCTAGATACAATTACAACAGAATCCATGTCAAAACTAACAGACTGTCTATAAAGTATGACTTTGACGTGAACTAGGAAGTAGTAACTGACTGCTACCAAGCGAACAGAGAAGTACCTCGACTAGAGAAAAATTCAAAGGTACGGTACTGATGGATTCATAAAAGAGGGGGTTGGAGTAAGAGTATCAGGCTCAGGCTTGCCTAAATCCTAGGAAACACCTCCACCATCATTCAAGCAGAAATGCGTGCAATTCAAATCTATGCCGAAACTGCCTGAATAGGAACACTAAAAAGGCCAAAATATTCATATTATGAGATATCCAAGCAGTGCTAAAAGATCTCAGGTCAAACACCTATGAGTCTAAGTTGACTTGGGACTGCGGGCAAGCCCTAAAGCAACTGGCAAAAAACAACAGTGTAAACTTGATTTGAGGGCCAGGGCACAAGGGTATCAAAGCAAATTAGGAACCGAACGCCCTCGCAGAAGAAGGGGAAAAAACTCCTTTTCTCGGCCCGAAACCTTTCTGTGGATTACTAAAAAGCTATAAAAGAGGAGCAATTAAGATGGAATAATTCGCCTTGCCTTAGACAAGTGAAAAATGTATAAATCCAAAGAATGCAAAAAGGCTTTTCGATCTCCCAAAAAGAGATACTCGAGTAATGACGAATCTCTTCATAGGACCTCTGAGATACCATCTCAAGAAGATAGCAAAGGGCAAAATTTGCCGTGCCCGCGATTGATTCAAAGATTCAAAATGTACAAAATATCAGAAATTATTAGTTTGTTTAAATTACAGTAAATTATCAACAATCTAAAATGATGTGAGCTGAAGCATGCTACTAAAATTATTGTCCTACGGTAAATACCTTCGATCATACCCTAGATTTAAACAACAATGGATTTGTTTGAAGGCTGTTTATGATCGGTGGGGGAGACGCTTTTTTGATGTTTCACAGACATAAACATTTTTACTTACCTTTTCTTTCAGTTTAATTACTTGTCGTGACTTTTTTAGGTGTTTCAAAGTGTGAGAAATTACTACAAATGTTAAGTTTACAATTAATATTAACAAAAAGAGGATTTAAAAACTTATTTTTATTAGTAAATATTGTTAGATATTATTTACATATGGAAAATAACAATAATAATAATTTAGGCAACCATATATTCATACTTTAGGTATTCAGAATTGACGTACCGATTATCATATGATACTGGTTTAAATAATGCAATTAGAAAAGGATAGCATAAAATCGGTATGTGTGTACCAAGAAATTAAATATCTACTGTTTATCAACACTTTTTCAAATATAAAAAAAAAATATATTACGACGTTTTTCAGCGTTTAAACAACCGGGCCCTAGTTCTGATATTATGCTAATTCTACAGGGATATGTTCAAAGGTAAATACTTTCTAACAGTCCCTGTAATACCTTTCACGATATGATTTTAACAAAAATATAATCATTTCAAAAGACAACAGCTAGGAAATTATAACTTAATTCATCTTAAGAAATCAATTTTTCGTACAGTTACCTTTAGAACCCTTTCATCCTTATATTCCTTCTCACAATGCTGACACTGATGCTCTCTGACATGTGAATGACTCCTTGTATGCCTTTGTAAATCACATTTAGCGGTAAATTTTTTATCACATAACTGACAGGCGAATTTTTTATCACCAGTATGTCGCCTCATATGAGCATCGTAATTAGATTTTATAGGGAACGGTTTATTGCATATCTCACAAATATACTTCCATTTAGAAGAGTCGGTATGTACTATGAGTTTATGAGATCTGAAAGAGATGTGTTTAAGAATAATTAAAATTAAAGAAAAAAAGGACAATGTTGTCAATATAATCATGTAAATAGACAATAGGTTAAAAACGACACCACACAGACTGTCACTGAGAATAAAAGTTCTAAAAAATAATATTAATATCGGCTCTCTGGAACAATATTTAACTCAGCTTTTCTCAGATTCTATTAGTATCTGATTAAATATTGCTAATATCGGAACATAGTGCACATATTGGCAATTTCATTACACTTATATACTGCCGACCTTTGGCAATACGGTATCAACTTCATATAGCAAATACTAATAAAGCATCATAGAAGACACAAATAACATTTTTGTGTCATAAAAAATAGGTGTGTTCACAACTATTTCCCTTCTTGTGCCCATATTGAACATTTGCCAAAATAACATGTAAACGTTTTCACTATTTTTGCATTTTAATAACATTGTAAATTAATTGAGCCCAATCAACCCTTTGAAAGTTTTCTGGACTTGACAATGTCTAAGCTGGAAATCTTTCAGCATAACATTTTCTTGCCTTCGAAGGGGTAGACAGCGCTTCCCCACAAACTAAAGCACATCGGCACACCCTGCGTATTTCATTTTTACCTGTTTGTATTTAGCATAGCAGTAACTTTTGAGCTTTTCGCATAAAAAGCGATTTATCTCGAAAACCGTTGGTTTTATCGAAATAAATTAAGAGTACCTTTTTGGAGAGAAATGGCAAAGTATTTACAAAATCAGTTTTCAGCTGTGTAAAATAACACTTGTTAAAAATTAGGCACAACGAGTGTGGCTACAAGTCCGTTCCTGACTTCTCTGATGATTTAAAACATATACTGTAGTATGGTTTAATGAGTCTTTATGTCGGTTCAAAGTAAATTACTGGGTACCCCTTTAGGGCTCTGTATCTCCGTTAACGGGCACTTTAGGAATTTTTTTTCTATAATAAAGTAGGGTTAGTTTGACCGTCCCCTCAGCACTTAGACTTAATGTTACTTTTGTCAATTTAGACCAGTTTTAGTGAATGAATCGGTAAATTATCATTTATCAAATTTAATTCACTGTTTAACTTAAAACTAGTCTTAATTGGCAAAATAGGATTTAAATTGACGTGCAACAGACAGTCAATCAAGTTTTGAGCCTTAAAAATACCAAACTAAAAAATTTTCTTTTCATTACCAAATCGTCAAAAATGGGAAACTTAATACTCTTTCGACAATTTCTGTTGTTTTTTATTTTTAAAAGGACAGCCAGATTCGCTAAAATAGATTAAGTTTAAATCGGATCTAGTTGCCATAGAAGTTAGATCCTCTATTGTTTATGATATTGTAATAAACTGTATTATATCAGTCAGTCACAAAAATCCACATACACTGCGTAAATTTCTTATAATACAGCTTATTCTTAAAACTGATGTTATAGAACTCTTTAAAATAAACCATTAAACAAAAAATTGCCTATAGTAAAAACAGAAAGAAAATAGATTACCTAATATCCTTATGAGTATTAAAACTTTTATCACATGCCTCGCACTTGTACTCTCTCATATTTAAATGTTTTTTCTCGTGATTGAAAAGATCAGTTTTTGTAACAAATCCTTGACCACAGTAAGAACACATATTGCATTTTATTCCATCGTGATACTTTATATGTTGCCACAGGTTTGAAGAGGATGAAAATCTTTGTGGACATCTAAAAATAAATAGTCATCTTATCTTACATACCTTAAATGTGTTTTATTTATTGTTACAGAAAAACATTTGACAAGAAGTAAACATAATGAACCCTCGGTGTTATAACATTTTTAAAAATAGCATTATAATAACAATAACAATGATCGGTTATAAGCAGCATCTAATGAAGCCAAATATAACGATGTTCTAATTTAACCATCCATAAATCGATGCTATAAATTCAAGATTCTAATTTAACTTCTGAATTCATAGAATTTTTTTCTTATCATACTAGAATATACGGCAGTTCAAATTCGGGATAAAAAAAACAACCAAATTTTTTTATTGCTTTTAGCGGGTGTATTTTGGGATATTAAGAATTAACAAAAATAAGTTCTACAGACCATAACTTAGAGTCAACTAAACTGGTTTACTTTCAAATATACAGGGAGCTACAAATTCGAGTCTCTGCAAGGTGATCTCAGTAACCTTTGGAGCTACGAAGTCAGTTAAATTGGAGCAAAATTGGACAATTTGATGCTTAGTTAAATACCGTTGAGAAATTCAACAAAAATTCTGTTTTATTTCTTGTCTTTAATTGAAGAAATATTTTGAAACACTGTACATTCTTATTATCACATTTCCTCCTTCACAGAACGGCCTCCTTCACAGAACGGCCTCCTTCACACATCAGCTTTTAAATCCGACGTTTCGGACCTATAAAGTAACATAATTGAGATGTTGATTATTTTTGGGAAAGTGTTTAAAACCATGCATAAGTATCTAATGTAGCCGAAAATACTTAACATTTTTTTGATGCAACTAGTACTTTAAGAATCATAAATTTTAAATTCCGTTTAAAATTTCCCGCCAAAAAGCCAATACTTGTCCCTGGGCCGATGTGACGTCACACTAGTAAACTAACAAGGAGATATAAATTTTTTTCGTAATGTACGATGCCTCAGTGTACAAGTACTACAATTAAAAAACCTGAAAAGTTATTTATTCACGTTTCACAGTCGGAAAATAATAGGAAAATGTGGCTTCAGCTAGCCCGGCACTACTCGTTTTATTTTAGTTTTGAGCTTATAAATACCGATTATTACTATTATATATTCATTATCGGTTGCGGAAATAACAATTCTTGATAAATTAGTTACATGGAGGTCTTCATATTTCTCAATTCAACAGAGCAGACTTTACTGTTTATTGCGAAGAAATTGGCCACCATAAAACAATCTATTCTCGACAAATTTGAACTATTTGCCTTCATAAATCCACTTTCCTTCGTGAGAAAATTTCTTAGAATCGTTGTCAAAGGGAAAAGTAACGAATTTCAAAGAAATTGCAAGAAAATGATTATAACGAATGTAATATAAAACCAAAAAATTAGTTCGTGACAGCGATGACGTTGGCTATGTTCTTTAGAGTAATTATCAAATGATCAAAGTGAAACTGATCATTTGAATATGCATTTACCTGTCATTAGATCAAAGTGATCATGATTACTTCAAGTGATAGAACTGAAAGTAATAATGATTTAAAAGAATAACCGAATCGAGACGGAGTGCCAGCGATGATGTTAGTATGGAGTGACATCATTCACTTTAATTGGTGTTCGTTGTCACGTGACTCGAAGGAGATATAATTATATTTTCATAATGAAATAAAAATAAAATTCCTCAAAAATAAAGAAAAATATTGTGTTTTTACGATTTCTATTGTCGAACTACGGTTTCGCGGCAAAATTATATTTTTATTTGAATATAGACAACATCCCAATTGGAACTCTATTTTCAAATTAAATATTGCCACTTTCGTTCGTAGCGTTTATTGATTGACAAAAAAGTATATTCCTTTATTGTAAAAAGTAATTTGTTGGGACAAAAATGGTGGTGGTTGTTTGTATTACAATCCAATTTGTTAGCCAGTAAAAATATTAATATGCTAACGGCGAGTGTCAGATAAAACTAAATAAAAATAAAATTGCAAAGACACGATCGAATAATAAAATTTTGCAACAAATGGTATAGTAAAATTCTTATGAAATATAAAGTAATAGGTGTTATAAGTCTATTAAAAGTTCTCGACCCGAAATTGGTATTATCAATGTTTAAAATGATGAATAATCTAAGATATTGACAAAAAATCTGCACAAATGTCTGATTAACATACATAAACACTAACTTTTATTAGTATTGCACGACACAATAAAGAATAATTATTTAAATGAAAAAAAATAATAAGCCACGTTTTTAAAACGATTAAAAAAATAATAATCTGTCACATTATCCCGAATTAGTGATTGTGAATTTTTAACTGCTATAAAAATACTCGTGTAAAATTTAAAACAAAAAACGTGTGTACAGGGTGGGCAAATTTCGATGTTTTTATGGGCAAATTTAAAAACCACTACCAGTACAAAAAATCTGACCCCCTCCCCCCCCTTCTCGAGCACTTTTTTGGAGAAACATATGAATGTGAAAACAGCTTATGGCTATCTTGATTCGTTTCTAATCTATAGGACGATTTTCAATTTTGACCAAATTCTAATATGGTGTATAGTTTGATTATTACTTAAGATATCAAAAAACGAAAAAAACTTTCGATGGGCTCTTTTTTTAAGTAGAATACATTGGCGCTCTTATTTGATAGTTGATATTTCTTATTATCGTTGATCAACCTTTACACAATTTTGCTTTAAATTCAATAAATTGAATAAGGAATTATTTTATCTTGGTAGGCGTGTGTCATCTAAATCAAAATTTTTCGTTTGACGTTTAAGGATTTTTCATTAATTTGTATCTTTATAATTACTCAGTATTGAGTATTTTAAATTTTTTTAATTATGGAACATTCAGCAGGTTAAAAGCAAATAAAAATTTTGATATTTACATGTATTAAGTATAATAAATTAAAAAACCAGTATACTAGTAATATCAATAAAATTCTAATTAAAGCAAATGTTCAAACTGATGTCCGTTATTTTGAATACATAAATTGCACCTTTTTATAATATTCCGAACTGCATTATGAATATAAATATTTGATATTGAATTCATACAGTCTATAAAATTTTCTCTAAATTCATTTATATTGTTATTGGTATTCTTATATATTTTGTCTTCAATATGCCTTCAAAGGAAAAATCCAGAGGCATCAGATCTGGTGATCGTGGTGGCCACCTCACTGGTCTATTAGTTCCTATCCAATTATTTCCAAAATTATTATTTAATAAGTCTGAAACGGCCCTGATGTTATGATAGGGAGCACCATCTTACTGAAAGAAGAGAGTTCTTGCTTCATATAAAGGAAGATTGTCCAAAAATTCTTCAATTAGATGTCGATTTAACATTTCGTAGTAATGTCGACCATTAAGATTTTCTTGATAAATGTTATAAGTTAAAATACGCAGCACCAAACGCTAAAACCAAACCGTTCTTGGGATCGGACGTCTACGGTACGGTGAGGGTTGATATCAG
The DNA here is from genome assembly GCA_034092305.1 of Diaprepes abbreviatus. NCBI lineage: Eukaryota > Metazoa > Arthropoda > Insecta > Coleoptera > Curculionidae > Diaprepes > Diaprepes abbreviatus. The sequence goes on from JASJET010000011.1 coordinate 5,420,481, forward strand.
ACCAGTAATGTTCGTTGTGCCTATTGAAAATTCCAGAACTGCTAATGTAGGCTTCATCTGTCCAAATTACCCACCTAAAAAATAATATATCTTGCAGATCTTTTGACGATACCATAAACAAAACTGCAGTCGGCGTTGATAATCAGTTGGTTGCAAATGTTGTATTTTCCTTATGGCATAAGGTCGAAATTTATGTTTATTTAAAATATATAGGGCACAGCGTCTTGAAACTCCAGAATCAGCTTTAATTTTACAGCTTGAAATTGAACGATTTGCAACCGCCATTCCAATTACATTTATAACCGATTCTTCAGCATCTTGAATGTTGTAATTTTTTATCTTGGTCTGGACTGGACTTATGAGGTTGTCTTCTTTCTAGATAACGATTGAAATATGTTTCAGATGCAATATCAAAATTATTATTGCTTTGATCAAAACATTCTAACATATTTTTCGTAATTTTCGAATTTCCATTTTCATTTTTTAAGATTCAATACAGCGTAATTATGACGAATAAAACTAATGAAAAGCCCTGACACGTCAAACGAAAAAAAAACTTTGATTTAGATGACATACGCCTACCAAGATAAAATAATTCTTTACTTAATTTATTAAATTTACAGCAAAATTTTGGAAAGCTTGAAGACTTACAATAATAAGAAATATCAACTATAATATATCATTTCAAAGGAAAAAATAAATGCAAACTTTTAAACTGATAATATATTGGGTGTTCCATTTAAAAAAATAAACTTTAAGTCGTATCTCATTTCTGGTAATCGGAAATAAAAAAAAATAAGAGCGCAAATGTATTCTACGTAAAAAAGTGCCCACAGGTTGCGGTTTTTAAATTAGGCTATAAAAACATTGAAATTTGCCCACCCTGTACATGCAATAGATAATACTAGAGAGTGTAGAGAGTAGCTGTCGATGAGAAAACTAACACAACATTTATTCTGTTGCACCCCACGTTTTTCTTTTTAAATCTTACAAGTATTTTGACAACTATTAAAAATGCACAATCATCAATTTTCAAGACAATGTGACAAATTATTTTATAATTTTTAGTCCATTTTAAAAACGTGGTTTCGTAAAAGTTTTTTTTTTATTTTAATAATTACTTTCTGCTTTTTAGATATTAGTTTAAAATCGATTGCAAAGTCTGTACCAACCAGAAAAAAATCAATTGCAAAATTTGCACCAAACAAACAAGTAAACAAACAGACAGACAAGAAAGTGAGTAAATTTTGCTTTCTTATCCAGTTCTGAGCCATGTATAAAATTTCAAGACTCTAGCTCATCGGGAAATTAGCTTAAAATTGATTACAAAATTTGTAACGAACAGCCAAACAGACAGACAAGAAAGAGGGTTAATAAAAACGTGAAATATATGTGTAAGGTTATAATATTACTTTGCCATCGGGTTTATACATATCTACCAGATTTCATCTTAATTAGGTAATCGTAAGTGAAGCTGACCTTGAAACATACGTTAAGGTCCTGGTATTGCCTAGTCAAGGTCAGGTTCAAGGTTATAGTATTGCATTTTCATTGGGTTTATATATGTATATCAAATTTCAGCTTGGTCGGATAATTGGAAGTGAAGTTAACCTTAAAATTACGTTAAAATATACGTTCGAGGGCAGTTCCAAGATCATAATATTGCATTGTCATCCAGTTCCGAGCTATGTTTAAAATGTCATATCTCTTGCTCATCGGGAAGTTAGTTTAAAATCGATTACAAAATTTGTACCGGGCAGATAAACAAACAGACATGCAAGAATGCGAGTTAATAAACACTTGGTAAGAATCAAAATAATTATAATCGTCGAGGATCTAACTAATGATAACGAACGAACGTACTAAAGACTAAGTCAAACCGCTACCGCCTCCGCAAATCCTAGTCTGGTTTTCTAGTTACCGTGTTGCTAACTTTACATAATTTTAATAATACAGTTCTTGTCACATTTCTTTGTGTGCCAAATCCACAATCCCTTTATGTCAATTTATGACCTTTATTTTCTGCATGTTAGGATAATTTTTTACGTCTTTATACTATTTCTGTAGTTTTCTGTTATTCCCTCCAACTTCCTTGGGCGTGCCAAGAAAAATATAATTCTACCTAATACTTTGCCAAATACTGTTGCTCTAAAGAGAAAAGAACTGCAAACGGTAGTAAGACTACTGAGAAGACATCGTCTCTTGCGGGGCATCACGAATAACCCAACATCCAGATGGTGTCTAGAGGAGAATGAAACCGTTGAAGTTCTCAGAGAGTACCGAGTATTTAACAGACTGAGCTGAAGACACTTCCAGCAGAAATAACTCGGTTACTTGGATTTAAAAAGGTGATCGGTTTCGAATGATTTGCAGTCATTGTGGCGGCCAGCGAGGCCCAAGTATAGAGGATCAAAAATTACCACTCGTATAAATTTATTCATGAATACCTCCGATCATTTCCACAATAACTCCATGTGTTGGAAATAGAAAAATTGATTTTAATTAAACACAGATTTTCTAATACGTTGATACAAAATTTTAAAAGAAAATTAATGGCTCCTTAAAACAGCAATGAAGATAATTTATAATATGATACAATTTTTACAATACAAATTTTAAATTATAAAAATACTACAAAGTATTGAACTTTTTCCATTTAAAATGAAACGGAATCATTTTTAAACAATAAAGCATTGTATTAAAAAACTATTTGTTTAAAAAGTAATATCATCGACGGTATCCCAATAAAATTGATCTTCTCAAATTTTTTGCATTATGTTCAGGAAGTTGCTGCGAAGGTCCTATATTATTTTACTCGAAAATGGTTCACTAAAATCGAAGATGGTGCTTATAATATGGCGGACAAAAAAATTATTTTTGTCCGATGTTCTCCTAAATTGGTATGGGGGAGTGCTCGGGGTCGTAAATAACGATTCCAACACATCACTCAGTAAATTCCCGGTCTAACCTACAGATGGCACCGATACGGGTCAAAATTTCATGACATTGGGACGTTAATTTACAAGTTACAGTAGTTTTAGGGAAACAACTGTTGTTATTTTCAAAACAATGGATAAAAAAGAATTTAGTGCATTGGTCAAACATTGTTTTTTGATGGGAAAAAATACTGTTGAAGTCAAAAAGTGGCTTGATAAGCGTTATAGACTCTGCACCAAGGAAGTCAACTATTATTGACTGGTATGCTGAACTTAAACGCGGTTGTACAAACACTGAAGATGCTGAACGCTCTGGTCACCCAAAATCAGCGAAAAAAATATAAAAAAAAGTTCACAAACTGAAGTGGCGCGAAATAGCTGACACCTTAAAGATATCAGAAGGTAGTGCTTTTACAATTTTATACGAAAATTTAAGCATGCGTAAGTTGCTTTCGAAGTGGGTGCCGCATTTGCTCACACCAGGCTAAAAACAACAACGCGTCGACGATTCAGAGCTTTTTAGGCGAGATAAAAATGATTTCTTGCATCAATATGTGACAATAGATGAAACATGAATCTACTACTACACACCTGAATCAAAAAGATCGTCAGCTGAGTGGACAGCAGCCGGTGAAAGTCGTCCAAAGCGATCAAAAACTGAAAAGTCAGCTAGCAAGGTTATGGCATCCCTATATTGGAACTAGCATGGTATTTTGTTGATTTACCATCTTGAAACAGGTAAAACTATCAATATCGAATATTATATGGCATTAATGGATGGACTGAAAATAGATATCAAGAAAAAACGACCTCACGTGCAAAAGAAAGAAGTGCTGTTTCACTAAGACAAGGTTAAATTGAATGAATTACCCACCGCACTCTCGAGATCTTATCTCCAGAGACTCCTGGATTTTTGCAGACCTCAAAAAATGCTAAAGGGAAAGAAATTTGGCTCAAATGAAGAAATAATTACCGAAACTGAGGCATATTTTGAGAGCAAAGACAAATCGTTCTACAAAAATGATATCAAAAAGTTAGAGCAGCGTTGGAATGAATGCATCATTCTTGTAGGGGAGTTTTTCAGGGTGTAAATACCGAATTTAAAATTATCTTTATGAAATTCACTATGGCGGATCCAATATAGCGGACTAAAAATTTAACATCTCACGATTTTTTTTAAAATTGATATAGGATCGTTGAGGATGTAGTTACGAATTTAAAAGAAATTCAATGTGGTAGACTAAAATTATAACATCTCCCAATTTTGTTCAAATTGGTACTGGGGGTTTTCTGAGAGTGAAAACAATGAATTCAAAATCGTTTTAAAAAAACAATATGGCAAATGCAATATGAGGGTCTAAAACTTTTATATTTCCAGTTTATGTATAAAATATGTAAGGAGAGTGTGCGAGGGTGTAGATTAAGATTAGCTTAAGAGATTAAGATTAAGAGTTAATTTTTTTTTTTTTTTTGAAATTCAATATGGCGGATCCAATATGATAGGTTGGACATTTTACGTTATTTTTATTCTTTAAAAATTGGTATTAGGGGGTTTTTGGAATCGTAGGTGACGAATCTGAAGGTAATTTTTTGCAATTTAATACAGCAGATACAATATGGCGGGCTAAAAACTTTACATTTTTCCGATTTTGTCCAAACTGATACTGAAAGGTTCTTGGGGTGTATATCACGGATTTGAAATTAATTTCTAAAACTCAAAATGCAGAATAAAGTATGTGAGATCCAAAAATATACATGGGGTTTTGGGAAGCCTAGTTTACAAATCTAAAATTAATTTTCTAAAATTCAAAATAGCGGATTTACTATAGCAAGCTAAATATTTGTTTGATACAATTTCATTTAAAACTAATATTTGAATAATTCTCAGAATGAAATAATTTTTTGTTCATTTTAGTATGGTTTACAATTTTGGATAAAATGGGTACTTTTTTTGCGATTTTAGAAACGCAACTCAATTCAAAACTAAAAATCGAAATATAATTTTTTTATAAAAAAAATCCACTGGCTTCTAAAGAAGCAATAAAAATCGAAAAATAACAATATAAATTTTTATATGAAATTGAATTTTTGAAATCGATGCCAAATTATTACTAAATAAAACAAATAACTGCCAACACGAGATATATACAAGCTATGGTAAGAAAGCAATTACACATTAAGTATTTCTTAATCAGTGATTGGTCGATTTTTAACAAATTCAAAAATGTCAATTCTTTAGAAGGAGTTATGTGATAGAGAGATAAATAACTGTCTGGATTTGAAGTTGCCGTCCCCGTTCTCAAGCAGCTAGTACGCGGTTACCCGCACATGACAGACATGCTGCGAACGCCCCTCTATTATTACATTTATTTTCAATATCTTAAAATAATTGTTTTACAAAATCATTAACAGTAATGAAAAATATTATCTTTTAGCTATGAAATGCCGCCAGAAAGATTTCTTAATTTTTTATGAACAAAGCTACGGTTATTTTTGGAAAAAAAAATCACTAAGTCTTCTCTTAGCGGTCAGCGTTTTTGGTCATAGAAAGTTAATTTTTTTCGAGTCCATAGAAAATTCCCAGCTTTCGGAATACCGAAACTAGAATGTCGCTCAAGCAATAGTTGAGGCTAGCGCTTTATTTGTTTATAAGGAAAAAATTACCATTTTTTTTTGACATAAAAAAAAATACGTCTTTATAAAAAAAAATCGACATTTCAATAATATTTTATGAAAATATAAGGTCTTAGGAGGAAAACAGTTTGGTTTAGGTCAAAAAAGTGCATCGTTCTCTCACAATAAGTTAATAAAGAAAATCTCTGCATAAACAATAATATCATGTCAGCAATAAGACAACTATTATCACTATATAAATACTATTTTTTGTTAACATATGGGCTTTCTTTTAAAGGAATAAAATCAACGATAAATTTATTTTTGCAACGACTATTGTATAAATAAAAAAATGCTAATTTCAAAGGTTTTTTCGTTTTCTTGCAGAAACTTATTAACAAAATAAATCGCGCCATGTCCCAAATTGTAGGTTTTCTTACTACCTACATACACATATTATTGTTAAAACATTTTTGTCTATACTCAATATCTGAGCTTCTAAATTTAAAAAATTATCTTCTGACATCCTTAAATACTTGCAGTTAATTATTGAACACAAACAACCATCTCCAACTGACATGGTGTCTTGTATTTGCCTCTCTTTGGTAATATTCAATAGTCGTTTACCTCTTACCACGAAATGTTCGAAATACATAGGGTCAAATATATACCAATTCTACTATGAAAAACATGCTTTTATTTCAAAATATCTATTCAAATACAGTCAGGAAAAAATTAAACGCAAAGAGCTGATTCTCGTTTTTTACGGATATCTTCGAAAGAATGGGATTTTTCTAATTTTTTCAGTGACATTTACCTCACCATCAAATTTGCCCCAATATATTTTTCTATCAATAAAGATTACCAAGACAGCGTATGTTAAGTCGGATTGGTAACTAATATATATATATATATATATATATATATATATATATATATATATATATATATATATATATATATATATATAAACACAATTACTATAACCTCGAACTTTTAACATCCATAATACCATACTGATATTTTTTTACCTGTCACAAACAAAGGGTTTGACATCTTTTAAATCCATTCCATGTTCTTTACTACAATGTTCAACTAACTTAGTACTAGCAGAAAAATTTAACTGACATTTTTCACACTCAAACTTTAATTTTTTTCTCTTCTTTGTCGGTTTATCTTCCTTTTCTTCATATTTTCTTAGTTTTCTAAATTTTCTGCGTTTTTTGTATTTGTATTCTTCGTCATCAAGGTCACGTTGAGATTTTTCTAGTATATAAAAACCAAATTAGATTTTTTAATAATAAAGAAGACTAAAGTAAATCACTTTTCTGCGCAAAATGGTTACCAGATCATTTTGGTAATTCAAAATACTCTTCGCCAATAGAAGTATGATGAAGAACTGGCATAAACAGAGTGTTAAATTTAAGTAATACTTGTTGCTTTCATTGTATTTAAACAGCGATAGTGTTAACACGTACTTATAAAGAGTTGAAAGTAATTAGTGAAAAGTATTGTATTTTTCTTATTTCTCCTATTTAGATAAAGTAAGTAAAAATAAAGACAGAGAAGAATGTAACAATAACATAAGACAAGGGTAAATTGTGCGGTTTTAAGTTTAGCTGAAAATGATATAAATATTCCCCAGGGAAGCGTATTGGGACATCTTTTGTTTATTCTATATATTAATGACCTTTATAAATATGTCAAGAAATCTTATTTGAATTTATTTGCGGGCGATGTGTTTCTTTCAATATCGGAGAGGAATTACCACCAGCTGTAACAGGATTCAATTCTGAACTCTCAGTTTTGTTTAATGGGCTGTGTGTAAATAAATCAAAATTAAAATCTGCAAAACAAAATATATGGTGCTTGGAAGTAAAGTAGACTATAAACGTTTTATTGATAATTATGATAAATGTGTTGACGGCGTTAGGTAAGGAAGACAAATGAAAAGCATTGAAATAAGCAACATAATAATAATTTTTAAAATAAAAAATAACATGATGCCTTCTTATCCATAAAGTACAATTCCAAGATCACAGAAGCACTCATATAATGTGCGTTCTAAGAATAACTTCGATATTCACTTTGAGTATAGTATGTGTAGGCAAAGCATTTATTTAGTAATCGTTTACAACTTTTCAATACTCTACAATCAGAATTGAAACAAATAACAAACATAAAATTATTTACCAAAAAAGTTAAAAGTTACTACATAGCTAAATGAAGAGCTGAGTGTTTGTTTTATATTCTGTATAGTTAGAGAATAGAAATTAAGATCAGGACTAAGTGTTTAGATAAGTATAATAGTTGTACCACTAGCCAAGTATTAAATAAACCTTATTCCATTAATTTCAATTTATAAATCAAGTTATAAAGAATTATTTTTTTAAGTAAAGATTGTGATGTACTATTAAAGATGTTATTGTGGAAGAGACTAAACCATTGAGAACAATTCTATTGTTAAATTTTTATGACAGAGAGAATAGTCTGTCGGAATATCAAAATGACACAAAATAGTAGAAATTGATTAGAAAAATTGAAATTTGGTCTATTTTTTCATTTGTTCAAAAAAGTTATTTTTGGGTTTTTTTTCAAAATCCTCACCTGCTGGAGCAAAACTAAAAATAGATTCAAATTCATAGTCGAAAAATACATAAGAAAAGAATACTCAAACCCCAGATGCATACAACTACTTTTTTTGTAAACCTGTGTTATTCTTAGTTTCAATTCAACCTTTAACATAGGTAGACTAGAAAATAAAGCATGAATATTATTTAAAAGAAAATGAAAAGAAGGAATTTTGCTAAGATAAGATGAAAAGACTCTAAGGGTGACACAGAGACATGATAAAGTTCGTCAAGCAACAGTTTTTTTAGTTTTTTCTTCCATTATAAACCTATCGTAAAAATATTTTTACAGGCTTGCCTTATAAGTGCCCTTCTACAATATGCTGAAAACTGCATCAAAATATCAAGCTCCTGTTAAAAGTTAATTAAGTTTTCTCAGCAATAAACTTACCATGGAAATATTTTTTTATCTCAACTAGACTAAGTATCATATAATTTAAATCTAACTGCAGTCATTATAGAGACCCATTTAAATTTAAATATTTTCTACTCTAAAAATAAACAAAGAGTGACTTATTTGAAGCGACCACACCATATCAAACAAGTAAAAATTATCAGTTTATATTATAAATAACATTTTTGCTAAATAGTAGTAATTACCATTTTCTTGCTCACTGTCACTGTTATATGAAGGATCATTGGTATCTGTAATATCTTCTGTTGTAACGAAAAGATCTTCACTGCTGTCTTCATACTTTATCTCATCTTTTATTATACCTGAAATATAACAAACTTGGAAGATTAATAAGCCAATTTTGTTCATGTTTAAAATTTTAAAAGAAAATATAACTTCCAACAAATTTTGACAAGCACTATCAGAGTAATAATTTAAAAAATTCACTAGTAAAAGTGACTTTATACAGTTTCTTATTTGTAATTCTAATAACAAACAATAAAGAAAATTTTTAACTACACAAACTTTATATCAGGCTGCATGACTGATCAGCCAATGCCAATACCAAAAAAAACAAGCATGATCCATCAAATTGAACTGAGTAATTGAGAACATAAGCATAGTCTAAATTTTAATATGTGATATAAGTTTTTTTGAGTATTTCTATTAAGCAGTACTGATTTGTATTTTGACATATCAGACAGGATGTAGTAGTATTTTTTTTGGCTGAAATCTGACTGTAAATAGAAATATTCTATTCTATATATATATATATATATATATATATATATATATATATATATATATATATATATATATATATATATATATATATAATTTAGATATTAAAATATTAAAAATTAAAAATAAGAATCACTAAAAAAATTAGATTGGTCAGATACCGAACTAATAAAAAATACCTTCATCTATATGATTATTTTTTGTAGTTTCTTTTTTCAAGACTTTATCTGGAGAAACTTTTCTTGAAGAAGTTTCTTCTATTACTCCATGATTCTCTTCCCCATTCACCTCTTCTTCTTTATTTTTCCTAATCAGATCTGAGTTTACACATATTCCCCAAAATGTGTAAGCTGTATTCAACAAACTGGTACATTCAGTACATATGTGATAAGAGGCTATCCATTCCTAAACAGAAACATAAAAACATAAGTTTAAATTAGTTAACAGCTTCACACAAAATTCCTCCTCAGTTCACATATTAATTAAATAAAATTAATAGGTAATATTTCTAACTTATCATAAATAAACCATTATTAATATTCTGACATTTATATGCTTCTAGAAATTAAATAATGGAACTATTGAGGGCATATGAATTAGGAAGATATCAACATTAAACTGATTTTTGTTACTACTAAACTGGCTATAAAAATGACTAATTCTGCCACAAAAGAAAAGTTTATAACACATAATTATCATTTCTTTTTAATCAAAACTCTACTAGAAGACCCATTTTAAATTAAAATATACTTACTACCTCTTTCACACAATTTTTTAACTTTGTTAATAATGTAACCTTTTCCTCATCTTTCTTAGAAAGTTTATTAAAACATAAACCGTTATTTAAGCAAGCACAGCAAGTTCTTTCTATAGGTTTTCTTCCCATACTTTAATTAAAAAGCTTTTTATGTATAAAAAATAATCAACATCAACAATAACAAACCACCAGCAGCTGTCTACATTTTTCTGTGAGGTTAAGTACACATTTTAATTTTAGACAACACACATCACGATGTAATGTAGGTTTTATAACTTCAACGCAAGGGAAAAGAATTCAAGTCCAAAAAGTAATTTTACATAAACATTGATTTTATATAACAGCTTAGTTGAGGATTGTAAAAATACCGAGTTTTAATTATTAATTGGGTTTGTTTTCAAGTTATATAATAACACTGGACAACAGCCAAAATATATCTAAAATAAAATCGACTAAATCTTACCATTTTTGGTGTGCTAAACTCGAAACTAAACTTTTATCTTTATCTTTTTAATATTAGTTCCAGTTTTAGAGATACATGATGTCATGCCTCCCCATATATTAACAATGTAATCACAAGAATGCGCGTGGTATATTTGTATCGTTATTAACAAACTTGAAAATTGCAACTAGGTTTTTAATTTCATTGTCATTTTCGTGTTCAATGCCTTAAAATTAGCAAACAAATGCAGTCTTCATGCAAGCTACAACAAATAAACTAAAATTTGTTGCGTAGTATAATCAGTAAACTAGTGTTCACTAGGTTTAAAATAATAAAACCATTTAGGTACTAGGAAACTTTTTTCTTAATCTTAAAAAAACATAATGCATCAAAATTATGTTATTATATCAAAACATGCAGCGACATTCACTTTCCTAATACAGCAGGCAGAAGCGGGTGTATTTTGCTGCAATCGCCCCCCCCCCCCTTGGATCCGCACTGGTCATCGAAAACGCTTTATCTCTTGCTAAGTGTGAGCCATCTTTCTTCTATAGAATCCACAGTCTATCATAAAAAAAATAGTTTGATTACTGTACTATTAATTACTCTTATGTCTATGGTGCTCATATGTGCCTATGTAATTTGTGGTTATCAAACAAAAACTGACTTGGACAAACATGACATATATTTTTTTTACAGGTAACTTGACAATTCCTTTCGGTAACAGAAAGGTGCAAATCTGGAAATTATTTAATCATGATAATTTCTATGACATTGAGAACCTCTTTAAGGCAATCATACTTCCACATACTAGGACCTGTATCTACAATGTAACATGTGTTTTTAAATTATGAATTGTAAAGCTTTTATTACACTTATTATAGTCATATTATCTCTGGTCCCCATGACCTTTTCATGACCACGTAATTCACGCTTTGTGATAAATGATTTATAACAAGTTGAACATATGAATATCCTATCACCATCATCTGAAAAGTACTCTCCACAAACTTCACATTGAAATTTTGTAGATTTGATGTTAACATCTGACTGATTATTTTTCATATGACACCTTTTTTAGTGATAAAAACTTGTGGATACTAACCACGGACATTACTATGCTGCTGACTTAAATGTTTTCCTAAAGTAAGTTTTACTGCAAAGCTTCTGTTACAGTGAAAACATATAAATTTTGCCTTGATCTTAGACTCTTTCAATGGTTTATTATTTGTCACTAGCGTCCTCATCTATAGAATCTTCAAATACATCATCGTTATTTAGGCATAGAGTTTCAAGTTATAAATTAAAAAAGGTATGAGCAATCACTAGCTGGTTCACATTGCTGACTAATTTCCTTGCGAAGAAAATCATTTTTGAGGCAAAAGATCTTAAAATTGTAGACATTATCCCACTGTACATTATATTTTTCACCAACTGAAAAACTTTCAAACCGGTTCTAGAAATAAAATAATTTATGGTGAAAACAAAATGTTTAACGTTGCTTAGCATTATTGTTGTGTTCAGGGACCAAACTTATAGTTTTGTAATAAATTTATGTCATGTTCATTTTGAAAGTTAAATTTTTTAAATTTATTGGTCGAGTCTAGATATATACAGCAAATTTCTTGAGCCATTCTAATTTGACATATTTTTGTTTACCAACTCAATTGATAGAAAGACTGGTGCATTTGAACAACTTAAGATTAAGCAGGGACGCTGTGACAGTAGAACTAAAATAGCCAGTAAGTTCTCTACTTCAGACATGATCACGATCGACTGTCAAGGTCGTGGACATGACATACTTTCGTGACTTCAGTGCTCCTGAAAATAGTTTAGTGCTAACCTGATTAACTTTCTTGTTCTGAGGTTCAGTGTTGTACATAAACTGCGCGTCTCCAATACCGGCCGTTCCCACAGTACGAGAAGGGAATCGACTTGAAAGCCATATTTTCCTTTTTTTCGTATCGGGGGAGCAAAGAACTAAACATAGAGTATCTAATTGGGCTGGGGGTCACGTAGTTCTATACTCCACGCATGAGAGGGAGGAAATTATGGTTTTCCATCTTGTTCCTCTCTTGCACCGTGAAAACGGCCGGCATTGTGGACACCACAAAGCATACGTTATTCTTTATGGTGGACACGCAATCTATAGGTTGTAGCAAAGCCGCAGCGATAGCTTCAATCTTTGTATGGAAAAAAACATTGTTAGTTATTGCCTTGCAAGAATTTTTGCATATCCTTTAAAATTTATTTTAACAATATTTTATATAAAACTAGGGTATTTACTTATATTATTTTTTAGAACAGAAGTATTTTGTCAAAATAAAAACTAAATTTGGCTGAAATGTGGGATATTTAAAACATTCCTTATTAAAAGGTTCTTGCTTTACAGCCTAACCGATGTCAATGAGTTTTCCTTCTTTATTGTTTTGTTTATCCCTTTCTTTGATAAAATCATAAAATGTCACCCTTCTTTCACTTTGCATAATGTAAATTATTACGTTTTTAATGTCTAGACAAGAAATTCGAGACTATAATAGTCGGCCAATTTTGATTAACTGCGTATTTAATATTTGAAATTTTTTATTATGTTCGATTAAGGTTTGAAGCTAGTAACTATTACGCAGCATACAGATTTAACTATTAATATTATTAAGCAAACAAATATTTAAATTGGCGAAATATTTTCTGTTAAATAATTTATTAGCACTAAAGTTTTTATTAAAAAACAGTGACTGTAGTTTCTACTCAGTCATTTTCAACTGAATTACAAAAAGACAAAGAATTTTAGCAAACAGCTAAAAACTACCTGAGAGATGACCTTATTACAAAGGGGAGGTACTAAATCGTGGAAACAGATTATTGTTCGGTGGCAAATTTACATTTTTATTTTTACTATATTTGTATATTTCTAAAAATTCGAGAATGTTTAATTTTGGACCCCTTGTTGAATAACGTAGTATCTCAGTGTTGCTTAAATTAGAACTGTGGTTATGCTCTAAACAATGGTAAGCAAAGCTAGAATCTGTTTTTTGGAGCCTATATGATCTGTAGTGTTCTGAAAAACGAGTTTTAAGGTTTCTACCACTTTGTCCGATGTACAAGCTATCACACTCTGAGCATTGTAGTTTCTAAACCCCTGATTTATTAGTTGTAGCTTTAGCATTGTAGAGGATATTGGGTAGATTGTTTTGAGATTTAAAAGCTATTTGTATGTTGCGTTTGGATAGAGTATTGGTTATGTTTTTTGATAGGACACCGTACTATGACAAAGATATATAAGCGGAACTATCTTCATCATTTTTTATTTTCAGGTATATTGAATTAAATGCTAGTTGTTTTCGTTTTTTAGTTATTAGTTTCTTTATGGTTTGATTGGAAAAATTGTTTGAAATTGCAATCCTTTCAATGATATTTAGTTCCTCTTGAAGATCTTCTTCACAGGTAAAGAAAATGCTCTATGTATCAGTGAATTGTATGCAGCCATTTTGTGTTGCAAGGTGTGAAAAGAGTCATTAGATACAGATTACAGTCTTCATCGCACGTGGAAATCGATTGTAGCGCTAGATCACTGTTCGCTGAGCACCAGTCGGGTATAAATATCGGGCTATTGCTCCTCGATAGTCATTCAGTGTTCTAATCTCGTCGAGTCAAGGTCTCTGAAGATGCCCGTGCAATCGTATGCGCAACGTCAGATAATAATTCCAATTTAACACGGTCTAAATCCAAGAATCATGATTTTCAATACAAATAATTATAATTTTACAAAAATAAACCCAAGATATTAGGACAAATAGAAATTTAACATAAATTTATATTTACAATCATCAGCGCAAAAATTACAGAACAAAATATTGAATAGAAACAGTATCATGTGGCTCCCCAACTAATTTTGTATAACTTAGGTGAAACCATCTTAGACATTTACCACAGCTCACAATTTTTTCCTTCCTTTTCTGGATCACTGCCTAGTAGATCTTTACAAATTACCACAATTTTTTTCATTATTTCTTTTCAACAATTTCTTAATTCATTTATTTTCCTTGGTAATCTGTGCCTTTTTATTTTTTGTATTTTTTTTTCACATTCTTCTCTTGTTCTCTTTTATAAATTTAATTTTTCTAATTTCTTATTTTCTTTTTAATATAATTTCCATGCCTCTGCTGAATTAGCAGTTACTAAAGGTGCAGATGGTTTTATTTTAAACTTTTCTAATGGTTTTAGATGCATTAAAAGATTATTAAATAAATTTACCTTTTCTCTAAAACAATAGCCAGACACTGCCTGGGTTCACCAAGAACTATAATTTGGCCAGTTTGTTTGATATCCTGTTTTGTATTATTTTCCTTAGGTGCAAGTGTCTCGTTATCGGCATTATTTTGATTAAATAATTTACAATCTTTATTATGATTTTTTTCAGCGATTAAAATGTCCAGTCTATTACTGGTATTATTAAGGTTAATTTCTGGAAAAGTTATATCTTTTGATTTATGATCTTTGTTTTGAGAAATGGTGTCCGTCAATATGCAAAATATTAATATTCGCATCATCATCATTAACTTGGTATTGAATAAAGCAGTGAATTTAATATGAAATCAGATTTTTTTCAAGTTTCTGAAAATGTTATCTTCATGTGTTTTCAGCCCATCTATATCATTCAATATAGATGGGACATATTTGAGTCACCCACGCTTCGCAGACGATATTGTCTTGATTTCATCAGATTCAAAGAAACTTGAAAACATGGTAAAAGAACCTAATGAAACATCCAGAAAGATAGGGCTCAAAATTAACTTAAAAAAAATCATGAATAACGATAACATTCCAATCTAAATGCATCAAAAGAATTCAAATTTTGAATCTCTTCTTCCTTTGTATACCTTTATCAAACCTCTAAATTTAAAGTAAATTTGCGTTCCAAGCCAATCGCAGCCGATTTGGCTTGGAACGCCCCAAATATTAATTAATTTAAAGAATTATTTTGTTAATTGGTATTTTCCCTTGTTAATGTTTTTGGTGATTTTATTAATTCGATTATAAAAAAAAAACTTTTTTTCGTTGGATACAAAATTTTATTGACTACGAAAAGTTGATCCTTTTATATTAATAAAAATGTTAAAAAGGTGGAACAAATCTAAAAAAAAATAAATAAACTTTATACAAACTAATAAAATATGTACACTATTGGGCAAAAATAGAGCAACACTTTCGAAATATGTAAGAAATCCTGCATTTAAATATTGTGTCTTAAAATATCAAAGTAGGCTACTGTAATTGGTGAAAACAACTATTTTCAACCAAATGGACTGATATTAACGTAAACTTTTAACTATAGAATAGTTTGTGTCAAAAGTAAAGCAACGTTTTGGAAGGTCAGAAACAAACCACATTTTCAAGACTGTTTGATTTGCCCAGATACAGCGTATCCAAAATAATTTCATATTATAGTGAAAGGGTACAATTAGAGAATCTACCGAAATTGGTAGATCGGAAGAAACAACGAGGATTCTTGGAAGTCCGCAGAATTATTGCTGAAATTCTAGAAATTATGGTTAGCCCACGAATAGTTTAGAAAAGGTTAGTAGACGCATAGCCGTTTAGTAGACGCCCGACTGAACAGTAGACAAGAGTCGTGCCAAAAAAACGTCGGGGTTTTACAGAGGCCGGCATAATCCCTAGATCTTAATTCCATTGAATATCTGTAGGAAGAAGTAACGCGTCGTATTCGTACACGAATGTTTTCCAATTATTGAATTGTAAGTGTAATAGGCTTCTTAGCCTATCTGAGGAGTTCTGAAGGAACGAAATACTGCCCTGGTGTCACTGAAATGCTTCGGGTGTCGAAATACCTCATGACCTCCGGCCAATTCTCAGGTACTCACGCCTGCAGACACGGTTGCGTCGCGCGCGGTCCTGGCTGGTTCTGACATAAAAGCTGTTTCATTGCATACAGATTGAGTAGTGACATACCTCAAAGTATTTAAGATGTTGGGTTTACCCCTTCGATGGTACACCATGCGTTGACTGCCTTACGACACAACTTTTGCCGTGTGGCTGACGTCGAGCGGTGTGGTCACGTCTGTATTGAGCGGAGCTCACCCTTCGGGCTGGTGTCATCCTACTTGGACTCATCAGATGTGGAGATTCCCACATGACCAACAATCATTTGAAAATCAAGAATGATTTTGAGTCTTGAGTCTAGCTGACTACAAGTCTAGCTCTCAGCAGCGCACACACTGCTTGCCTGCTGACGACTTGACTCTACTTAACATCTCCTTTATGTAATATAAGTGTAATAGGCTTCTTAGCCTATCTGAGGAGTTCTGAAAGAACGAAACACTGAAATACTGCTCTAGTATCACTGAAACGCTTCGGGTGTCGAAATACCTCATGACACGACTTCGGTCGTGTGTCTGGGGTCGAGCGGTGTGGTCACGTGGACTCATCATATGTGCTGATTACCACATGACCAATAGTCATTTGTAAATCAAGAATGATTTTGAGTCTTAAGTCTGCGGACGTGACAGGAGTAAACCCAATATTCTAAATACTTACAGGTATGTCACTGCTCAGTCTTTATGCAATGAACTAGCTGGGACCGTGCGCGACGCAACCGCGTCTGCAGGCGTGAGTACTTGGGAACTGGCCGGAGGCCATGACGTGTTGCGACACCCAAAACATTTCAGTGACATCAGGGCAGTATTTCAGTGTTTCGTTCTTTCAGAACTCCTTAGATAGGCTAGGAAGCCTGTTACAGTTACATTACATAAAGAAGATGTTCAGCAGAGTCGTCAGCAAGCAAGCACTGTGTGCGCTGTGGAGACCTAGACTTGTAGTCGGCTAGACTCAAGACTCAAAATCCTTCTTAATTATTGAATTGTTGGTAAACAAGTAAAATTCACTTTGGCCAAATCCTTCTGAAAATATTGTTTAAAATATGATTGTCTCAAAGGAGCGACGTTACGGTCACGTCATAAAAAATAATCGATATTTTGTTATCTATTAACATAATAGGTCCAGCTTCTGTAATTCTAAAATGTGTTTAATATTTTTTGTTATAATACGCAATATATAATATTGTTGAATACAATTTTTATTGCTTTATTTTCATCGCGCTTGTTTTCGTTGACTTTTATAATTATAAATATTTATATGCTTAAATTTAGTTTAAAGGTTACTAAAATGTAGTGAAATATTACTAAGATTGTAAGAATAATATTCCATTAAAATTAGCCAGGTATCACCAGGTCAATATATATTTTTTTAAGTGAAAGGGACAAAAAACCACCGTGTTGCTTTACTTTGATCTGATAGTGAACAGGGTGTCCCATTTTCGACACTTTTAGGGGGTATTCGAGTTATTATTAAAGATCGAATGTTGCGATTTTCACTTTGGTGTTCTACGTTTTAACGAAATGAAAGATTCCGGTGTTAAATTTGTTCAGTGGCGCAGTCAATTTTTTTTCTAAAAAGTTTAGTTTTTGAGATATTTACCAAACTTGTGATTTAAATAAATGACCCTGTATATTATTTTAGATATTAACTATAATTTAGGCTTTTCAAATATATGTAATGTGTGCGAAATGTCAAAAGGGATTTTAATCACTGTCATAAGCGTCGGACGTAGGTTTATTTTATCACTAAGTATTTATGGCATATAATATTATTTCAGTAATAAATTCAAAATAGAAGGCTGTTATAATAATATTCCTATCTGGCTTTACCAAGCAAAAATTAAGTTCTTTGAGCAATTTCCAGAGCCTAGTTCTGTTAATTTCTGCTAAATCCCGATCTTCATTGATTTTAGTTAGAATTTTGTGGATGGTTGGGATCTGTTTCTCATAATATATATGCATATACAGCTCTTCTTATTGCAGTTTTCATATCTTTTTCCAACAGATTTTCTCGTCTTACTGTGATGGCTTGGGAGCACTAACAATACCAGTCGTCTTCTTCTTCTTCAGCATTCGGTAAACAGTACATTTCTCAACTCCTGTAAACACATTTCAACAGAGCGTTCAACATTATTATCTGGAGATTGATGTCTTAAGGTATTGTAAACATTTATTGTAATAAGGTTTTCTTTTAGAGAAAAATGGCCTGGTTTTAACGATTTTGGAATAAATATAGAGGTGGAAGACGTATTTTTTGAGTATCTCACTAATCTCAAATAATATATAAAAACAAGCGCAAACAAGATAAATCACTAAGGACACACTGTAAGGTATATTCTGTGCATTGATAGAAATTAAACTGAACTATAAGCAATTTTATTGTTGCAAGAAATTTATGAAAGCTTATAATATTTAAATATATTTAAATATAATTACATTTATGGCAGTCCTCGGTTACCTACGGCACTGGAGCAGGTACGTCGGAGCTTTCGGTGACAGTTTTATTACTACCTCTAGTTCTTGAATAGAGTATAGAATAATACACAGGGTGTCCTACTTAAAAAATCATAAATTTGGTTAATATCTCAAAAACTAAACTTTTTAGAAAAAAAAAACTTACTGCGCCACTGAACACATAACGGAAATACAAGATGTGCCTAAAAAACGAAGATTTTCAAAATCGCCCTGTAGATTAAAAACTAAGAGAGCTATGATAAATTTGACACCGAAATCTTTCGTTTCGTTAAAAAGTAGTGAAAACTGCAACACTGTATCTTTGATACTAACTCCTATACCCCCTAAAAATGTCGAAACTGGGACACCCTGTACATACATTTTGAGAGCATTTAAATAATACTGCAATTTATTAACACAGAACATATTTGCAATTTTAATATTAATTAAACTGACGAAAAAGAACTGCTAAAATTAACAACTCGCGTTATGAGGCAGCAAGTTGAATTAAGGTTGTGTCAGGACAAATCTGAATTAACAGAAACGTTTTATTTAATAATGAAGAACATTGTCTTATATTCCATTTTATAACTTATAAATCGTTTAAAATCATGTTGTCGATTTTTTTAATTGTTGATAATCTTTCAGAAAATTCCTATTTTAATTCAAGTTTCATAACGACAAAGCTTCGCTCTTTTTTTAAGCAGATGTTGAACGGTTTTAATATGAGTTAGATTTGGTTTTAGGGCCACCAGTAGTATTATTTTAATGTTGGACTTATCAGGCCACAAGTCTAATTGAATCATTATCAAATTCCAAAATTTACCATCATTTTTGCATAATTTAAATTACCCTGAACACAATAACATTAATTATTTTTTAAAAATCAAAATTTCAGTAAGAAATAAAGTAATCTATCTGCCGTATTTAAATAGTTTCTGTGTAAGATTTCTTTATTTCTTACTGAAATTTTGATTTTCAAAAAATTTCTCACTACTTCGGTGATTCATAGATATTGTTCGATTAGCGATATTTTTCAGTCTGCCATCGAGATCGGTAGGTGGCAGGTTTGCAATATCCTACCGACATACCTTGGGATTTATATTTCATATATTAGTTATTTCCTGCGAATGTTGCTCTCGGTCCAATACAGCTCCACTGACGAGGCCATAAGGTGGTCGAACCGCGTATGAAGAGAAGACCAGAGTGGTATTTGCAGGAAATAAACTATTTATACATATTCTTTCCTTTTCTCTGCATAAAAGAATACATATATAACATTAGTTATATTGAAATATGTGTTGACATCCTAAACCAATCTTAAACAAGTCCAACTTCAGGACCACTAGAATTCATTTAGTTGATTTTTACTTCATTTTCAAAGGTGTCCTGTTGCTCCATATGACAAGCTTTTAAATGCTGTTTTACATAACCTTTGTCGCCAAATTTTTTTTGACAGATGGGACAATTGAAAGGTTTTTCTCCGGAATGGGTGTAAATATGTCGTCTAAGCTTATTTTTGGTGAAGTACATTTTTGAGCACGTATGACATGTATATTTTCGTTCTCTCACCGGTATTTTTACTTCTCCTAAACCTATACCGTGAATTTTTGCCATGTGAATCTAAAAATTATGAAAATATAACTTAAATTGCAAATTTTTATCAAAACATAAATTTAAAGTACTACAATATGAAATAAATAGCTGGCAAATAATATTCGTAAATAAAATGTTAGGATAGTTTGACCTTAAAGTAAATTACCAGCAATAATGCTACAAAATGCCAGTAAAATTTTCTGTTACAAATAACTATACAAAACTCAATGCAACTCGGGGCATCCGAATAAAGCCAATTCAAAAGTCTTTGTTTTCTGGAAGATCCACTGCAACTAGATATGAAATAAACTATCTAACACTGCAACCTGCGGTCGGTCTAACTAAATGTTCATCATCATGGACATCATAACGAAATTTTAATACGATACGAATATATCACTTAATCCACCTTTAGAATCACTAAGTAAATATAATAAAAACAAAAGCGATTTCAGAATACACATATATCCAGATTTTTTGCTGTCAAAATAAAAATATACATATATTTCGACCACACCTTTTATGTATGGCAGTGTGGTTTTTGGTTTGGTTTTATTATCTTCTTCTTTTTTATCTGCTATTGCAGTTGCAGTGGGTTTGGTTAGTCGCAAGGATCTGTGATGAATGGTAGTAAGATTCAGCCTTCAGGTATCTATTTGTGAGTGTGAGTTTTCTATAGATCGTATAATCGATGCTTAGGGCGTAGTTTCTGGTGATTAGAAAGTCAAGGAAAGGTAGTTGCTTGTTGACTTCGACCTCCAGTGTAAACTGTATGCGGTGATAAATGCTGTTTAGTTCCTCTAAAAATATTTCTAGGTAAATTTTCCGTGTGGCCATACAATGAAGATGTCATCCACGTAACCAGAAGGATGGCTACTCTGGGATAACATGGACAAAACTTCCTCCTGGAGAAAAGAAACCGACATGGACCACAAAATTAACAGCAGAACATTAAAAAGTGGACTCAGCGTACATTGAAACATCTCAGGATGATGTCAAGCATGAAAACAAACTCAATAATTAATTTCTAAAAGCGACATTCACCAATCGTGGTGGAAAACAAAGCTTTTTTTATTCGCGTCATTTAACTATTTAACTATTTTAAATAAATGATCTAACTATACTCTAAAACACTAGTTACGTTTGCTTACTTCGTTTAGAAGAAAATAATACAGTTCTCCGGGTATCCCTGTTATAAAAAATCTTTATCTTTGTATATATAATGATCTATTTTGTATTTCGTTTCTATTCATTTTATTTTCAAGTATTTATACAATTTTATATCCAACAGGTTTTGACTGATTTAAAATTCGTATAAAATACCATCTGGTTATCGATAGGCGGAAAATTGTGAATATTAAGGAAAATCATTGGAGAAAAGCAGTTACTCATTGTTCGTCATGCATTTTTATTCATTCTCAACTCAAGTAGGAATATTTAATTATTTTTTTCAATGCGCGATAAAAACTACGAAGAAGTTTCTGGTCTAGTATTTAATCTTTGGACACATTTCATTATGCTGTTCATTGTTCGCAATTCATACCGTGAGTGCGAGTAAGACAATACAATATGTCTATCTATATCACGCTCACGGTATGAATAGCGAACAGCGAACAACATAATGAAACGTGTCCTTTAATTATTCGTAGCTTAATATAGCGAGAAAAAGGTTAAATATTTTAGCTTAAAAGTAAATAAAAATGCGTAATGAAAAATAAATATTTGTTTTTCTCCAATGGTTTTCCTCAGTATTAACCATATTTTCGCTTAGCAGTAATCGTTCGTTCTCGCTGGTATTTTATATGTACTTTAAGTCTTTTTTGTACGTATAAAACGTTGTGCAAGGTATTTTACTAACCCTGCGTCTGTCCTGACCTAGTTAGGTGGGATTTGCCGAATGGAGATACCTGATTCACTCTAAAATCTGCTACTAGGCACGTTGTATGCACTCTAATATTGTAGAAAACGCATAAATGAATGTTTTCATTACAGTTGCCAGTTTTTAAAATATTGTAATTATATTATTCTATTATTTTACATTTTATTTGAATTATATATAACTTCTGAAGTAATATGTAGATATTGACTACTAAAACTGAGAATTTTCAAGATATGCTTTATCAAGTATGTTCAATAATGAATCATACTTCTGCCTATGTTAAAAAAACTTTTTAATATTGAATATAAACTAGTTTTCGTATTTGATGGTACTTATATAAAGCACCAGAAGAGCCAAAATAATTACCACAGAAAATCATTCACTATTTGTACAACGAATGGTGATGTCATGGATCCTCCTGATCCACATTTAGCTACTGACAATGATGCCAGCATTACGAAAAATATAATGACAGACACAAGTGGAGTACGAAGTATCATGACATCTAGCGATATATGTATTGTAGACTGAGGATTTAGGGATATTGTTTCATACTTGAAAGAATTTGGTTTTGTAGTTTTAATGCCTGTATTAAAAGGGAAAAGAGCAGGTTTAACTGCTAAAGAAGCTAATGACTCTCGAAATGTTACAAAATTAAGATAGGTAGTAGAGGTAGTGCACGGAACTATAGGAAAGAAATATAAACTTATGCACCATACTATTGACAACAAACTTCTTCCTAAAATCGGTCTATATTCTAAAATAGCAAATTTCCTCAATAATCGCTATGGTAAATATATGAGCAGCGACGGAGATTTGTATGATGCGATTGTAGAAAGAATGCCAAACTCAAATAGCAGTGAAAACACACATCAAGATGGACAAGAAGGAAAACTTTATGTTTCATTAACATCAGAAGAAGTCTTAGACTTTCCAGAAATTACTGAAAGAGACTTGAAAATATTTTTTTCAGGCACTTACCAATTGCGTCAAACAGTTTCTTACTTGGCGGAAATGTTAAATGATTCAGATAATATTAATTTAGAATACATCAAAATTCAGCCCGATATCATCAAAATATTAGTAAGATTTCGACATATAAATAAAAAACCTTATAAGCTACATACAGTATAAGCCAAACACTATAGGTTATAGTGGTATTGTACGTCGTTCATATGATTGCGTTAACGGATTGAGAACTATTGGCTGTTATTCTAATATTGCAGCCGTAATATAATACCTATCAAAAGCAGGGTACAAATCTAGAATAATAAGGGCTGCGAAAATACTTTCTGAAATATTTGAAAGTGATGGAGTAGAACCAGTTATTGAAGAGGACAGTTATGAAGGCTAATTAATATTTTTGCGTTTATGAAAATATCTGTAATATTATAGTTAAATATATATATATATATATATATATATATATATATATATATATATATATATATATATATATATATATATATATCAAACCAAAATGACGCAAATATAAAGCCTGCATGCATTTATCACTGTCTATATATTTCCACTCCTAAGGGTTCGTATATGATCACTGTCTATATATTTCCACTCCTAAGGGTTCGTATATGATCACTTTCTTATAAATCCTACTGAAGCAGTGTCGAGCATATTCAAAATACTTGGATTAGATAGGTGTGTAAACTGTATATGTACAGAATTGAACGTAAAGTTTGGAGTTAATTACTACTAAATGTAATATAAATATATTAATTGCTTTTGAGGCTATTTCATAGTCTTTATACCATTTCATACTTAATTTTTAGTTACATGGAAAGTATTTTGTGCTTCCATCGCAACTATCGTTTAGAAGTTTGCTGGTTCCGATCGTTTTTAAAGTTAAACTAATGAGTTTTTAGCATTTTCAGTGAAATTAAAAAAACTTTGCATAATTGACATCATTCTGAGATATTATAATGTACGTTCCACTTTTAAATGTTTTAAGGTAAGGTTATAGGAATAACATGCCAAAAAATAGAAAAAAAAAGCCAAAAATAAGGTTATTTTTACGTTTTTCCGATTTTAGAGGATGTTCCCACCTGAAATTGGCAATTCTGACTCCGGGACTGAAAAGAACAGGATACCATACTAAACAAAAAGTTCAGTACAAGTTGTGCCATCTCCCGAAATCTCATGCAATGTACCATGAATAATAATGTAATTTCCTTTAATGTTAAGGTACATGTGAATTAATTTTAATGTACAGAAACTTGAAATATCTTTTCAGTTACTTTATTGAAATTTAATATACCATTTAATAAAATTTAATGTACAACAAACTGATATTTGAACAAATTGCTTTATATTTAAAGTAAATGTAAATTATTCACGATTTTAGGTAAAAAATCAATAAATTTAAGGTTATTTTTATTAGTGTACAAAAACCCACTAGGCTCCTCTACTACTTAAAAAATCAATATTTCGTATTATTACCTTTAGAACCCTTTGGTCCTTATACTGCTTCTCACAATGTTGACACTGATGCCTGACATTTGAATGACTCCTGCTATGCTCTTTCAAAGCACCTTTGGTGATAAAATATTTATCACATAAATGACAAGGGAATTTTTTATCACCAGTATGTCGCAGCATGTGGACATCATAATTAGTTTTTGTAGGGAACGGTTTATTACACATCTCACAAATATACTTCCACTTAGAAGAATCCGTATGTGCAATGGCTATATGAGCATCAAAATGAGATTTCATAGGGAATGGTTTATTACATATCTCACAAATATACTTCCACTTAGAAGAGTCGGTATGTACTACGAATTTATGAGATCTGAAAAAGATGTATTTGAGAATAATTAAAATTAGAAAGAAAAAAAGGAAACTGTTGTTATCAAAATAATCATGAAATGTATTGCAAATAGACAATAGGTTAAACTTTTCTAGGATGGCATGCATTGTCACTTTGAAAATAAAAGTTCTCAAAAATCTATGTTAGTATCAGCTTTCCGAAATAATATTTTACCCAGCTTTTCTCAGGTTTCCCTTTGTTATACGCCTACCTCTGTTAGCATCTGATTAAATATTATTAATACTGGAACAAACTGTACATATTGGCGGATTTTTATCCAATCCGTTGCCAACGTCAAATAACAAATACTAATAAGGTATCATAAATGTCACAAATAATATTTTTATGTCAAAAAAAGAGATGTTTTCACAACCATATTCCTTTTTAAAATCTTAAATAGTCTACTCTCAATTTATTATTATCATTCTTCTGATTTCTTAATTATTGCACCATCTAGAAATACTCCACTAGAGAGGTTTTATTATTTGAGAATTACTGACTAAAGAACGGTAACATGAAAATTTTGGCATTTTAAAATCTTTAACCGAATACAATTATTAAACTGTTAATCTTTCTTCTTATATTTTACTTAATTTAACTTAAAAGACGAATTTAAAATTTAGAACTTAGACTTAATATTGCTTTTGCCAATTTGAACCCTTGTTAATTTAGATCGGTTTTAGTGAATGAATCAGTTAAATTGACAAATTTAATTTACTCATATTGTTTAACTTAAAACTGGTCTTAATTGGTAAAAAGGAATTTAAATTGCTGGTGCAACAGTCGGCCAATCAAGTTTAAAGTCTTAAATAAAAACACCGAAATAAAAAAATAATTTTCTTTTATTACCAAATCGTCAAAAATGGGGAACTTAATATTCTTCTGACACCTTTTTAATTTTTGTTTTTTCTAGTTTTCAAAATTACAGCCAGATTCCCTAAAATGATTTAACTTTGAAATAGGATCTAGTTACCATAGAAGTTAGACCTTCTGATATCAGTTAGTCACAAAACTCCACATACACTACTACAAGAGTTTTAGAATCCTTTAAAATAAGCCATTTAATCAAAAGTTGCCCATATTAAGAGTAGAAAAAAGAATAGTTTACCTAACATCCCTAAGAGTATTAAAACCTTTACCACATTCCTCGCACTTATACTCCCTGATATTTAAATGTGATTTCTCGTGATCGGAAAGTTCAGGTTTCGTAACAAATCCTTTGCTACAGTAAGAACATATATTGGATTTTATTCCATCGTGAAACTTTATATGTTGTCGCAGATTTGAAGAGAATGAAAATCTTTGTTGACATCTAAAAAAATACATTCATCTTACACACCCTAAATGTGTCCTTTAATTGTTACTGAAAAACATTTAAACTAAATCATTATAAATAAAAAAAAACTAGAAATAAACATAATGAACCCACGGTTTTATAATATTTTTAAAAATAGTATTACAAAAAAACAATAATGACCAATTACACTGGGCAACAGCCAAAACGTATGTAAAATAAAATCGACTCAATTTTACCCTTTTTGATGTCGTAGAATCGAAACTAAACTTATCTTTTTAATATTATTTCAAGCTTTAAAGATACGTGATGTCATGTCTACCTATATATTAACAATGTAACCGCAAGAATGCACGTAGTATATTTGTATAATGTTATAATAGAAGGGTGCGACGTTGCCAATTCTACGTTGTCCGTCATGTCAAGGAAATTTTGTACAACTTGGCAATACCGCATGGGGATCTCCAAGGATGACCCCCATATAAAAAGTTCCAACGCACCCCCCAGGGCTTAAAACAAAGGAGATAGCCATTTAAACCCATGTAAATCGACTTTTATGTCTGAACAGCCCCTGTATACAAATGACAAACGCCACTATTGGAAATATTATGGAATTGAATAGAAAATTCTCGGATATTCTCTAAAAATGGAGAAGCCGTATCTGGATACATAAGCAGCTAAAAAGCGGAGGGGTTAGTCAGTCCAAGTTAGTAAGTCGAATTGAATAGTTGAGATTGTAATATGCCTCGAAAGTCTGTAAACAATCCAGTTCACTTTTGTTATGTTTGTGGTGAGGTGACTTTTGCGTCTCAGAAGCGGTCTATTACCCCATTGATAAAAAAAGGCATATCAGTTTTATTTCGGTTGCAATATTGGGAATCAAGAGAAACAGCGGGCGCCACACATCCGCTGTAATGAAGCGCTTCAAGTCTGAGAAACTGGTCAAACAGTACAAAACGATCTATGTGGTTTGCTGTCCTAACGATCTGGAGAGAGCCTTCAAATCATATTAATTATTGCTATTTCTACATCATACCTCGTGTTGGGCAAGGCACAGGTATAGCCAAGAAGAAAAGTCGGTTATCAACTATCCAAACATACCATTTGCCAGGAGACCTGTGCCGCATAGTGACAAACTTCCTATTCCAGAACACCCGGAAACATTCACTTACGAATCAAATAATAACGCTACAACGATTTCTCAAGAAGAAGATATGCCATCAATATCAAGAGATCCTGATTTCACACCCAGCACGTTACACCGCCAACCGCACAAAATAACCCAGAATTAAAGGATCTTGTGAGAGTTAGAACTTCAAAAAGTAAAGCAGAGTTAGTAGGATTAAGATTGCAGCAATGGAACTTAGAAGGCCATGTTTCAGTATGTGTTTTTCGTAAACGCCATAAAGGCCTAGCACCATTCTTTTTAACATGGAAAAGAACTTGGTTTTCTGCAATAACATTAGCGGTTTATTGGCGGCTTTAAATATAAACTACAAGCCAAAGAAATAGAGATTGTTTATAGATAGTTCAACATTGAGTTTAAAAGCAGTACAATTGCATATGAGAAATATTTTACCCTCTATTCCTGAAAGAATCATACGACAATATGAAGTACCTATTGACAAATATAAAATACGATGAACACCAATGGCAGATCTGTGACAACTTAAAGGTGATTGCACTTTTACTTGGGTTGCAGCTAGGCTACACCAAGTATTGCTGTTTTTTGTGTGAATGGGACATTCAGGCAAAGGCACTTTATTACAAAGACTGATCCGTTCGACAATGATTACAGCCAGGTGAAAATAATGTACAACATATGCCATTAGTAGACCCCAAAAAGAGTTTTGTTGATACCACTGTATATTAAATTGGAACTAATGAAAAACTTTGTTAAGGCACTGAATACAGATGGGCCAACTTTTCAATACGTGCATCAGAAATTTCCAAGGCTGTGTAAAGCAAAAATTAAAGACGGTATTTTTGTTGGGCCACAGATTCGAAATAATCTGAAAGACGAACATTTTGATTGGACTCTATCAGATATTGACAAAATGCTTGGAATGGCTTTGGTAAGTCACTAATTTCTATAAAAATAAAAACGCTAACAATTACGTTACTCTTGTTGAAAATATGCTATCATCGTATAAAAAAACGGGTTGCAAGATGTCTTTAAAGATCCATTGCCTACACTCACATCTGCACTTTTTTCTTGACAACTGCGGAGCTGTAAGTGATGAGCACGGCGAATGGTTCCGTCAGGATATATCAATAATGAAGAAAAGGTACCAAGGAAAGTGGAACGCTTCCATGTTTGCCAACTACTGTTAGACTCTTGTTAGAAATGCTCCAGAAACAATTCACAAAAGGAAAGCAAAAAGACAAGATTTAGTGTCTCTACAAGTGTAAAAGTATGTTTTATTAATATTTTGTTAAAAATAAAAAAAAAAACTTGTTCTTGAAAATTGCAACTAAGTTTTTAATTTCATTGTCATTTTTGTGTTCAGCGCCCTAAAATTAACAAGATACAACAAATAAACTAAATTTTGTTGCGTAGTGTTATTAGCGGCATATGAATAAGACAAAGATAACGATATTCTAATTTAACCATCCATAAATCAACGCTATAAATTCAAGAATCCAATGTGACTTTTGAATTTATAGCACTTTATATATTTCCAAACTCATGTTTATACAGTTTTTTTTCTTACCATAATAGAATATGTGGTAATTCAAATTTAAGTGTGATAATGGTTAAATTAGGTCATAGGTGATCTTCGCGAAATAAAAAAATAACCGTATTTTTTTTTGCTGTTTTTGGTCGGTTTACTTTGCGATATTAAAAATTAACTGTAAGTAAATCCTACAAACAATTTTTTAAAGATAACTAAACTGGTTTGCTTTTAACTTTGACCGCTTTTCAAGTTTTCAAGTATACAGGGAGCTACAAACTGAGGCTCTGCAAGGGATCTCGGTAACCTCAAGAGATATCAATCGGTTAAATTGGGACACATTCGGACTATTTGATGCTTAGTCAAGAGATTTAATAAAAATTCGGTTCCATTTCCTGTCTTTAATTGAAGAGATATTTTGAAATAAATCGAATTTTTATTATCACACGACTTCCTTCATAAACGGCGTCATCAGCTTTTAAATCTGACTTTTCGGATTTCGCAGTTCATCATAAACTAAATTTTCTTAAATGGGAACCCGGCGACATTAAAAACTCGTATTACTGAAAAGCAATAACAAATTACGTGCAATTATGTACTCACAGCAAAACACTTTTTAATAGAATGTAGAGAACTAGGAAAATTATATATATATATATATATATATATATATATATATATATATATATATATATATATATATATATATATATATATATATATAAAGTAATTCCTGCTCATTTTTAAAATGTGAGCGAGCTTCGAAAAAATGAAAAAGATAACTAGTGACAAACTATCAGAAGTGAGTTTTTCTTTAAGTAAACACATATTCTTGCTGGAAAAAATTATCGTTACTCTTTTTTTTTATCAAGTCTTTTCGGAAAACTATTTTCTATCATTTTTTGCTAGTACAGGCAAATGAATTATTCCTTGTTTTATTACAGGGGTTCGGAAAAACAAAAGAGTTTACACCAACGGAAGGGACTATTATATATATATATATATATATATATATATATATATATATATATATATATATATATATATATATATATGAAGAAAAATGCGAAACAGTAAATGCAAACTTCTCTCCATCATATCCTTTCTGTGTTAGAGGTTGCGCAGTTAGAATAAATTGTTACAAAACGCAATTTATCCTATTCCACCACCATCGAGATGATGGCCTACCTGTACCACCATACCGAGAAGAAAGTCAAAACTTACCCTCCCCGCCACAGTGATACGGCAGAGGTACATGTTTCGTCTCTACTAGACTCATCAGGGTACCGACATGCACCTGGCTGTACAAAGGACAGATCGGAAGGAAGCATGCAAATACTGAACGCGGCTTCGCCGACCTCCCGCCGGATGGTGTATATATGTTTATGTGGCTTTCACGGATTCCCCCGTGTGAGATGCAATAGCAGTGGATATATCCACATTATGCCGTTGTAGTGCTGAAATCACATTCAGCAAACGTACAACTATATGCAGCTCCGTAAATGAATGAAGAAAAATGCGAAACAGTAAATGCAAACTTCTCTCCATCATATCCTTTCTGTGTTAGAGGTTGCGCAGTTAGAATAAATTGTTACAAAACGCAATTTATCCTATTCCACCACCATCGAGATGATGGCCTACCTGTACCACCATACCGAGAAGAAAGTCAAAACTTACGCTCCCCGCCACAGTGATACGGCAGAGGTACATGTTTCGTCTCTAC
Source organism: Diaprepes abbreviatus (assembly GCA_034092305.1). Classification (NCBI taxonomy): domain Eukaryota; kingdom Metazoa; phylum Arthropoda; class Insecta; order Coleoptera; family Curculionidae; genus Diaprepes; species Diaprepes abbreviatus. The sequence goes on from JASJET010000011.1 coordinate 5,451,333, forward strand.
TAGACTCATCAGGGTACCGACATGCACCTGGCTGTACAAAGGACAGATCGGAAGGAAGCATGCAAATACTGAACGCGGCTTCGCCGACCTCCCACCGGATGGTGTATATATGTTTATGTGGCTTTCACGGATTCCCCCATGTGAGATGCAATAGCAGTGGATATATCCACATTATGCCGTTGTAGTGCTGAAATCACATTCAGCAAACGTACAACTATATGCAGCTCCGTAAATGAATGAAGAAAAATGCGAAACAGTAAATGCAAACTTCTCTCCATCATATCCTTTCTGTGTTAGAGGTTGCGCAGTTAGAATAAATTGTTACAAAACGCAATTTATCCTATTCCACCACCATCGAGATGATGGCCTACCTGTACCACCATACCGAGAAGAAAGTCAAAACTTACCCTCCCCGCCACAGTGATACGGCAGAGGTACATGTTTCGTCTCTACTAGACTCATCAGGGTACCGACATGCACCTGGCTGTACAAAGGACAGATCGGAAGGAAGCATGCAAATACTGAACGCGGCTTCGCCGACCTCCCGCCGGATGGTGTATATATGTTTATGTGGCTTTCACGGATTCCCCCGTGTGAGATGCAATAGCAGTGGATATATCCACATTATGCCGTTGTAGTGCTGAAATCACATTCAGCAAACGTACAACTATATGCAGCTCCGTAAATGAATGAAGAAAAATGCGAAACAGTAAATGCAAACTTCTCTCCATCATATCCTTTCTGTGTTAGAGGTTGCGCAGTTAGAATAAATTGTTACAAAACGCAATTTATCCTATTCCACCACCATCGAGATGATGGCCTACCTGTACCACCATACCGAGAAGAAAGTCAAAACTTACCCTCCCCGCCACAGTGATACGGCAGAGGTACATGTTTCGTCTCTACTAGACTGATCAGGGTACCGACATGCACCTGGCTGTACAAAGGACAGATCGGAAGGAAGCATGCAAATACTGAACGCGGCTTCGCCGACCTCCCGCCGGATGGTGTATATATGTTTATGTGGCTTTCACGGATTCCCCCGTGTGAGATGCAATAGCAGTGGATATATCCACATTATGCCGTTGTAGTGCTGAAATCACATTCAGCAAACGTACAACTATATGCAGCTCCGTAAATGAATGAAGAAAAATGCGAAACAGTAAATGCAAACTTCTCTCCATCATATCCTTTCTGTGTTAGAGGTTGCGCAGTTAGAATAAATTGTTACAAAACGCAATTTATCCTATTCCACCACCATCGAGATGATGGCCTACCTGTACCACCATACCGAGAAGAAAGTCAAAACTTACCCTCCCCGCCACAGTGATACGGCAGAGGTACATGTTTCGTCTCTACTAGACTCATCAGGGTACCGACATGCACCTGGCTGTACAAAGGACAGATCGGAAGGAAGCATGCAAATACTGAACGCGGCTTCGCCGACCTCCCGCCGGATGGTGTATATATGTTTATGTGGCTTTCACGGATTCCCCCGTGTGAGATGCAATAGCAGTGGATATATCCACATTATGCCGTTGTAGTGCTGAAATCACATTCAGCAAACGTACAACTATATGCAGCTCCGTAAATGAATGAAGAAAAATGCGAAACAGTAAATGCAAACTTCTCTCCATCATATCCTTTCTGTGTTAGAGGTTGCGCAGTTAGAATAAATTGTTACAAAACGCAATTTATCCTATTCCACCACCATCTAACACAGAAAGGATATGATGGAGAGAAGTTTGCATTTACTGTTTCGCATTTTTCTTCATTCATTTACGGAGCTGCATATAGTTGTACGTTTGCTGAATGTGATTTCAGCACTACAACGGCATAATGTGGATATATCCACTGCTATTGCATCTCACACGGGGGAATCCGTGAAAGCCACATAAACATATATACACCATCCGGCGGGAGGTCGGCGAAGCCGTGTTCAGTATTTGCATGCTTCCTTCCGATCTGTCCTTTGTACAGCCAGGTGCATGTCGGTACCCTGATGAGTCTAGTAGAGACGAAACATGTACCTCTGCCGTATCACTGTGGCGGGGAGGGTAAGTTTTGACTTTCTTCTCGGTATGGTGGTACAGGTAGGCCATCATCTCGATGGTGGTGGAATAGGATAAATTGCGTTTTGTAACAATTTATTCTAACTGCGCAACCTCTAACACAGAAAGGATATGATGGAGAGAAGTTTGCATTTACTGTTTCGCATTTTTCTTCATTCATTTACGGAGCTGCATATAGTTGTACGTTTGCTGAATGTGATTTCAGCACTACAACGGCATAATGTGGATATATCCACTGCTATTGCATCTCACACGGGGGAATCCGTGAAAGCCACATAAACATATATATACCATCCGGCGGGAGGTCGGCGAAGCCGCGTTCAGTATTTGCATGCTTCCTTCCGATCTGTCCTTTGTACAGCCAGGTGCATGTCGGTACCCTGATCAGTCTAGTAGAGACGAAACATGTACCTCTGCCGTATCACTGTGGCGGGGAGGGTAAGTTTTGACTTTCTTCTCGGTATGGTGGTACAGGTAGGCCATCATCTCGATGGTGGTGGAATAGGATAAATTGCGTTTTGTAACAATTTATTCTAACTGCGCAACCTCTAACACAGAAAGGATATGATGGAGAGAAGTTTGCATTTACTGTTTCGCATTTTTATTCATTCATTTACGGAGCTGCATATAGTTGTACGTTTGCTGAATGTGATTTCAGCACTACAACGGCATAATGTGGATATATCCACTGCTATTGCATCTCACACGGGGGAATCCGTGAAAGCCACATAAACATATATACACCATCCGGCGGGAGGTCGGCGAAGCCGCGTTCAGTATTTGCATGCTTCCTTCCGATCTGTCCTTTGTACAGCCAGGTGCATGTCGGTACCCTGATGAGTCTAGTAGAGACGAAACATGTACCTCTGCCGTATCACTGTGGCGGGGAGGGTAAGTTTTGACTTTCTTCTCGGTATGGTGGTACAGGTAGGCCATCATCTCGATGGTGGTGGAATAGGATAAATTGCGTTTTGTAACAATTTATTCTAACTGCGCAACCTCTAACACAGAAAGGATATGATGGAGAGAAGTTTGCATTTACTGTTTCGCATTTTTCTTCATTCATTTACGGAGCTGCATATAGTTGTACGTTTGCTGAATGTGATTTCAGCACTACAACGCCATAATGTGGATATATCCACTGCTATTGCATCTCACACGGGGGAATCCGTGAAAGCCACATAAACATATATACACCATCCGGCGGGAGGTCGGCGAAGCCGCGTTCAGTATTTGCATGCTTCCTTCCGATCTGTCCTTTGTACAGCCAGGTGCATGTCGGTACCCTGATGAGTCTAGTAGAGACGAAACATGTACCTCTGCCGTATCACTGTGGCGGGGAGGGTAAGTTTTGACTTTCTTCTCGGTATGGTGGTACAGGTAGGCCATCATCTCGATGGTGGTGGAATAGGATAAATTGCGTTTTGTAACAATTTATTCTAACTGCGCAACCTCTAACACAGAAAGGATATGATGGAGAGAAGTTTGCATTTACTGTTTCGCATTTTTCTTCATTCATTTACGGAGCTGCATATAGTTGTACGTTTGCTGAATGTGATTTCAGCACTACAACGCCATAATGTGGATATATCCACTGCTATTGCATCTCACACGGGGGAATCCGTGAAAGCCACATAAACATATATACACCATCCGGCGGGAGGTCGGCGAAGCCGCGTTCAGTATTTGCATGCTTCCTTCCGATCTGTCCTTTGTACAGCCAGGTGCATGTCGGTACCCTGATGAGTCTAGTAGAGACGAAACATGTACCTCTGCCGTATCACTGTGGCGGGGAGGGTAAGTTTTGACTTTCTTCTCGGTATGGTGGTACAGGTACGCCATCATCTCGATGGTGGTGGAATAGGATAAATTGCGTTTTGTAACAATTTATTCTAACTGCGCAACCTCTAACACAGAAAGGATATGATGGAGAGAAGTTTGCATTTACTGTTTCGCATTTTTCTTCATTCATTTACGGAGCTGCATATAGTTGTACGTTTGCTGAATGTGATTTCAGCACTACAACGGCATAATGTGGATATATCCACTGCAATTGCATCTCACACGGGGGAATCCGTGAAAGCCACATAAACATATATACACCATCCGGCGGGAGGTCGGCGAAGCCGCGTTCAGTATTTGCATGCTTCCTTCCGATCTGTCCTTTGTACAGCCAGGTGCATGTCGGTACCCTGATCAGTCTAGTAGAGACGAAACATGTACCTCTGCCGTATCACTGTGGCGGGGAGGGTAAGTTTTGACTTTCTTCTCGGTATGGTGGTACAGGTAGGCCATCATCTCGATGGTGGTGGAATAGGATAAATTGCGTTTTGTAACAATTTATTCTAACTGCGCAACCTCTAACACAGAAAGGATATGATGGAGAGAAGTTTGCATTTACTGTTTCGCATTTTTCTTCATTCATTTACGGAGCTGCATATAGTTGTACGTTTGCTGAATGTGATTTCAGCACTACAACGGCATAATGTGGATATATCCACTGCTATTGCATCTCACACGGGGGAATCCGTGAAAGCCACATAAACATATATACACCATCCGGCGGGAGGTCGGCGAAGCCGCGTTCAGTATTTGCATGCTTCCTTCCGATCTGTCCTTTGTACAGCCAGGTGCATGTCGGTACCCTGATCAGTCTAGTAGAGACGAAACATGTACCTCTGCCGTATCACTGTGGCGGGGAGGGTAAGTTTTGACTTTCTTCTCGGTATGGTGGTACAGGTAGGCCATCATCTCGATGGTGGTGGAATAGGATAAATTGCGTTTTGTAACAATTTATTCTAACTGCGCAACCTCTAACACAGAAAGGATATGATGGAGAGAAGTTTGCATTTACTGTTTCGCATTTTTCTTCATTCATTTACGGAGCTGCATATAGTTGTACGTTTGCTGAATGTGATTTCAGCACTACAACGGCATAACGTGGATATATCCACTGCTATTGCATCTCACACGGGGGAATCCGTGAAAGCCACATAAACATATATATATATATATATATATATATATATATATATATATATATATATATATATATATATATATAATTTTTTTTTTCTGAAATTTCTTGGTGGTAAAATTTAACGTTTCGCCTATTCTTTTGGGCTTTATCAAAAATATATTGTCAGTCTATGGATAAAATCCGTTGTAGCTGTGCCGTAAAATTCAACTTTACGGTACAGCTACAACGGATTTTATCTATAGACTGACAATATATTTTTGATAAAGCCCAAAAAAATGGACGAAACGTTAAATTTTAATTAGATTGAAAACCTCATACCCACGAAATTTCAGAAAAATAAATATATATGGTTTAAGAAAACAAAAATATTATATATATATATATTTATATATATATATATATATATATATATATATATATATATATATATATATATATATATATATATATAGCAAAAACTTATAAAAAATAGTTTTCCGAAAATACTCCTGCTATTGAACATGAATTGTAACTGATGCTAAATAAAATTATAATTAAAATGTATTTAAACTATGTCATTTGAATATTTTTTTATTAACATATATTAACTAAATATTATTAAACGGATATCTTATTTAAGAATAATATCTATAAATATTATTTACTAATTAGTAAATATTTAAGATTGCTTCATAATTATAATATTTTTATTAAATAATTTACTTTATAAATCATTCTATGTATTGGATTCTATACTTGATCCAAGTAAACTTACAATTTCAAAACGATGAGTTGAATTTAATTAATACAAAAAAAGTTATAGCTGCTACTGTTCAAGCAGAATTTCGGGAGAAGTGAACACAGTCACTTTAAAACAAAATCAGCCGTGTTTGCAACATGGGAAGATTAACTTACTTACTGTCATCACCTGGACATTCTTCATGCTGATTTCGTGGAGAGGTTCTGGGATATTCTTCTATATGCGTTTTTAAAAAAATTCACTTCTGATTGTGTGTCACTAATTATTTTTTTCCTTTTTTCAAAGCTCAAATTTTAAAAATTAGCAGAAATTACTCATAAATATATATAAATATATATATATATATATATATATATATATATATATATATATATATATATATATATATATATATATATATATATATATATATAGTTTTCCTAGTTTTCTACATTCTATTAAAGTGTTTTGCTGTGAGTACATCGTTACATTTGACAGTTTGGGGCATATTGATTTTTAACTGGTATGAATGTGTCATTCTAGTGTGGCCGATCATGAGACGGCATGCTATCGATTGTTCTCGACGTGTCATTTTAAAACGTTGATTGAGTGGGTAGTCTTGGAATAATTTCATGTAATTTGTTATTACTTTTCAGTAGATCCCATTCCATTTGCCACAAATTTTTTTAAGAATTGTATATTATGGGAAGTAAGTCTTTGTAGATGTGAACATAATATGAGTTTTTATTGTCGCCTGGTCCACATTTAAGAAAATTAAGTTATGATCTGTGAAATCCGAAAACGTCAGATTTAAAACCTGATGTTGCCGTTTTTGAAGGAAATAATGTGATAATAAGAATGTGCAATTTATTACAAAATATCTCTCTCAATTAAAAGGCAGGAAATGAAACAGAATTTTTATTAAATTTCTTAACTAAGCATCAAATAGTCCAAATGTGTCCCAATTTAACCGACTTGTATCTTTTGAGGTTGCCAATATCCCTTGCAGAGCCTAGAATTTGTAGCTCCCTGTATATTTGAAAACAAAGCGGTCGAAATTAAAAGCAAATCAGTTTAGTTAATTTTAAATAATGGTCTGTAGGACTTACAGTCAATTTTCAGCATGAATAAAGATTTTATTTTCTTATATATATATATATATATATATATATATATATATATATATATATATATATATATATATATATACATATATATATATATATATATATATATATATATATATATATATATATATATATATATATATATATATATAAATAAGTAGATAAGTTTTTGTCCCTGTAATTTAAAATAAAATAGAACAAAATATTGGCGAAGCGGACGTGAAAATTTGTCAATCTACATGATTCTCGTGTTAAAAAGTGCGGAGCACTCCAAAATATGGAAAAATTCCGGGTCCGACAGCGCTGTTTCATCCTAATATGGGACTCGTCAGGTCACCGCATTCGGTACAAACCATCATCTCGCCTTTGCATCCTATAAAGCTGAATTTAACATCAAAAAACAGCAAACAAGACGACAAAGGCGACATCTCGATGGTCCACTTGATAATACAAGAACCACACAGATTAACAAAGTTTGTAAAAGAACCGTCATATGGTGGCGCGACGGTGAATTAAAACAGAAATATGTAAAATCGAGTACACGAAACGCGCTGCCCAAAGGATAGGGGTCGCATTTTTCGGTACTGGCAAGCAAGCATACCGCTCATTTTAGCAGCCAAAGCCACGTGCCGCACCAAACGATCCCACCATGAGAGCATCGTTTAGCGTGTTTCAAAGCCAAACAAGTAAATAAATAAGTAGATAAGTTTTTGTCCCTGTAATTTAAAATAAAATAGAATAAAATATTGGCGAAGCGGACGTGAAAATTTGTCAATCTACATGATTCTCGTGTTAAAAAGTGCGGAGCACTCCAAAATATGGAAAATTTTATTCTATTTTATTTTAAATTACACGGACAAAAACTTATCTACTTATTTATTTACTTGTTTGGCTTTGAAAGACGCTAAACGATGCTCTCATGGTGGGATCGTTTGGTACGACACGTGGCTTTGGCTGCTAAAATGAGCGGTAGGCTTGCTTGCCAGTACCGAAAAATGCGTCCCCTATCCTTTGAGCAGCGCGTTTCGTGTACTCGATTTTACATATTTCTGTTTTAATTCACCGTCGCGCCACCATATGACGGTTATATATATATATATATATATATATATATATATATATATATATATATATATATATTCCCATCTTTTTATTTGATTTTCTAAAAACCCTGACAGCTTTAAATACTACCACGTAAGCATATTTAATTTAACAAGTATTTATCTCATGAGTAAAACAAATAGGAAATCAATATTTGATTATCAAAAAATTTCCACTGAAAAGAGTGTTTGTTTTGGTAAATCTGAGAATTATGCCCTACATTGTACTTTTAATTTTTCAATAATTTTTAGAAAACATCGATAGAAAAATAAAAACCAATATAGAAAACCTTTTGACCTTGATATTTTACTAAATAAAAAAGCTATTTGTTTATTTTAATATAACCTCGAATTTTTGCATCCACGATAATATTTTTTTACCTATCACAAACAAAGGGTTTGACTTTTTTTCCATGTTCTTCAATACAATGTTTAACCAACTGATGACCGGCGGAAAAATTTAGCTTACATTCTTCACACTCAAATTTATATTTTTTTCTCTTCTTTTTCGTTTTATCGTCCTTCTCTTTATACTTTCTTGGTTTGTATTCATCATCAAGGTCACGTTGAGATTTTCCTAGTAATAAAAACCAAATTAGATTCTTTTTATTAATAAAGTAGACTAAAGTAAATAACTTTTCTGCTTAAAATGGTTACCAAATCATTGTGGTAATCCAAAATACTGTCCGCTAATCCAAGTATTATGAAAGACTGGCATAAACTGAGTGTTAAGTTTAAATAATATTGCTGTTGTTATCTCTAAAATTTGAAGACATACGAGATGAGTTAAATTTTCTTCAAATTTAATTATTTTTCGTGATACCGGAGACAACATAAAAACAGTCAATTAGTTTCTTAAATAAGTCTAAGTTTTAAATTTAGATAAAAGAAAAAAATGCTTATTTTCTCTAAAATAACACAATATATTTTAAATGTTAATCCCGTTTTGATATAACTGACATTAAATGTCATAACCTGCATATATATAAAATCTCGTTTACTCCATCTCTCTCTTGCCATTTTATGGAGAGTTGCTTAAACTTTTATTAAAGTATCAAATGTGAGATATAGTTGTAATGAGGATTTCAAAAATTAAGTAAAAAATCTAATTTCGTAGTGCGTTATTTTGTGAAGCATAATCTATAATTTTTTGTTGGAAACATATTTTTCCAAAATCATTTGTTTTAAAAATATTTAGGAAAATAACTTTCGACAATCTTTCATTTTCAATGGCTATTTTCCGCAATTTAACCGTTTTCCTATCTCTTTACTACATATAGTTTTTTCAACAGATTTTTGGATATAAATATGTTGGGGGATCCTGTATATTGTATGGATCAGGCTTTTTTACTGCGAGTATAAAACACAGCTTTGATAGAAAGCAAGACAAAAATTATTAAAGCCCACAAAAAATATAATTTGAAATCCTTCGAATTTTCCAGATTTTCCACAGACTAAAATTTCAAGTAGAAGTACCCACTTATGTTCGGAAGCACGTTTTACTCGAAAGGTGGATTACTACGTCTGCGAGTAAAAAGTTTGGGAGAATAAAGAAAATGTCTTACACATTAAATAAAAGATAATGCACTAAAAATATATTTGCTAAAAAACGAAATTTGTCATGAAAATTTCATTTTTATATAAATGCACCTTTGAACATACCCCTGTAGAATTAGCATAACGTCAGAACTAGGGCCCGGTTGTTTGAACGCTGAATAACGTAATAATATTTTTATTTATATTTGAAAAAGTGTTGATAAATAGTAAATATTTAATTTCTTGGTACAGACATACCGATTTTATGCTATCCTTTTCTAATTACATTATTTAAACGAGTATTATATGATAATCGGTAAGTCAATTCTGAATACATAAAGTACGAATATATGGTTGCCTAAATTATTATTATTGTTATTTTCAATATGTAAACAATATCTAACAATATTTACCAATAAAAATAAGTTTTTAAATTCTCTTTTTGTTAATATTAAGTGTAAACTTCCAACACTTAAAAACACCAAAAAAAGTCACGACAAGCAATTAAACTGAAAAAACAGATAAGTAAACATGTTTATGTCTGTCAAACATTAAAAAAGCGTCTCCCTCACCGACCATAAACAGCCTTCAAACAAATCTATTGTTGTTTAAATCTATATCTCAAAAACCATTATTACAATAATTTTCGGACAAGGAGAAAATATGCAAAAAAATCGAATAAAAATATTCGATGAAACACATTTCCTATAGTGTCACAAAAATTTGTTAATTCTTCCGAATATCGCAGATAAAATGTAGGTCGGAAATAAGCTTGTAAATCGATATATCATTTTAAAGCACTCTTTAATTGGATTGAATTGTATTATAAATTGTTTAAAGATTAATTGACAAGTTAAACAACAGGAATAGGGGGGAGAGTATTAGAAAGAAATTGTAGTCTAGATGCCTGTTTTAAATTTTTAAAACTTTTGTGCTTAACATTATCCATGAATGCACTTAGTTTCCGAGTTATCGGCTGATTTTACGAAGCATATTTGTATTTGGGATGTAACCTTCAAGCTAGGTAGAGAGGGTCAAACCAAAAAGAATATTCGATATCTGTATTAATTAATATGTAAAATTTTAAATAGCATAATTTTTATTGTTGGAAAGAAATAACATTATGGCAGCACAATGTTCGCTCAGATTAAATTCATGGAGTCAAAAAATGTGTACTCTGTCTGAAAGTGGTAATGAATGAGATGGGATTGCATATCTTTTACATGGTAAACAATTTGTGATTGACCTAATTTATAAACCAAGTAATAAGGATTCCTTTTTTTTTTTTCGTTAATTAAAGATGGTGATGTAGTATTTACATATGTTAATATTGAAATACTATAAGAAAGCAGATTAAAACATTGAGAACAATACTATTTTTAAATTTTTATGACAGAGAGAATAATTTGTCAGAATATCAAAATGACACAAAATAGTAGTAATTGTTCAGAAAATATTGTTACTAATTTGAAGAGAAACTATAAAACTGAAGTTTTGGAAGCAAAAATATCTTACCACAAAGCACACTTTTCTATATTCAAGACTCAAAGACCCCACTAAAAACGAATTTCCATATTAAATTTTTACGAATCATGTACTAAATCCTCAAATAGATTAATTTAATTTTGGTTCTTTCTCCATATCCATGAGAGAAACTTGGTATTTTTCTTATGGAATACCATGTGTATTATCGTTCTGTCACATGAAAGGTGCTGATTAATTTAATATGGAGTTATGCGACGTAAATCCTTTTAGAGAAATTAACGAGTTTATCTGAAAAATTGGCGCAATTTAGAGAATATGTCCAAGTAAACACAGTTCAATATAATACCTGCAACCAAAAATGTACACGTGGTCTTACTTTCTGATGTAATAAGAGCTTGAAGGCATTTCTATTATACAGGATGCTCACATTTCACAAAATAAAAATAAAACATGATTTTTTTATATGATGCACTTCCTATATTTCCTAATTTTTTAATAGCCATTTAGATCTACTTTTGTATAATAGCATATTTGATACCCTTAAAGTAAATTATTGTTATGTCTAAAGCCAAAAAGTATACTTGTATCTGATATGTGTATAATATATACATGAATGTTACAAATGATAAATATCTACTGTTTATCTGCACGTCTAAATATTAAAATTATTTTATATTTTCTAAAATAAATGAAATTTTGTAGCTAAGAATAGTTTTTATTTGATTCGTATGAGTCATTAAAATTTGATTTTCATTACTTGGGATGTTGACTGTATTCAAATAAAAATATAATTTTGCCGTGAAACAGTAGTTTTCAAAATAGAAATACTAAAAAACACAATATTTTTTCTTTATTTTTACGAAATTTTTATTTTTATTTAATAATAAAAATCTAATTAAATCTCTTTCGAGTCATGTGACAACGAACACCAATCAAAGTGAATGCCACTTCATGTAATGTCATCGCTGGCACTCCGTCCGATGGTTATCTTTTGAGTCATTATTATTTTCAGTTCTATCACTTGAAGTAATCACGATCACTTCGACCTAATGACAAGTAAATGCATATTCAAAAGAACATGGTTATCAGTTTCACTTTTTTCACTTAAATAATTTGATAATTACTCTAAAAAATACAGCCAACGTCATCGCTTTCACGAACTTAACATATAAATTTTTTGGTTTTATGTCACATATGTGATCGCTGTCAAAGGCTACGTTGCCTAGTTCATATTTTATAGTCATTTTCATGTAATTTCTTCGAAATTTGCTTCCTTTTCCCTTTGAAAACGATTTTGGGAAATTTTCTCATGATGGAAAGTAGACTTATTAAGGTAAATAATTTGAATTTGGCGAGAATGTTGATTGTTTTATGGTGGCCAATTTCTTCGCAACAAACAGTAACTTCTGCCCTGCTGAATTTAGAAATGTGAAAACTTCCATGTAAGTAATTTCCCAAGGATTGTGATTTCCGCAACCGAAACCTGGTAGTAATCATAGGTATTTATAAGCTGAAAACTAAAATAAAACGCGTAGTGCCGGGCTAGCTAAAGCCACATTTTACTACTATTTTACGAACGTGGAACCCGAATAAATAACTTTTCAGGTGTTTTAATGTAGTACTTGTACACTAAGTCATCGCACAACTCTTAAAATAACTTAGAACTCATCTTATATCACAAAAATTACAAAAAAAATTATATATCCTTATCACTTTACAAGTGTGACGTTACAAGTGTTTTGGCGGGAAATTTTAAACGAAATTAAACAATTTATGATTTTTAAAGTATTAGTTGTATTAACAAAAAATTTAATATTTTCGGCTATACTAGATACTTATGCCTGGTTTTAAACACTTTCCCAAAAATAGTCAACATTCCAATAGAACTTGTTTTAAACAATTGATTAAAACATGACTCCTTAATGCAATTTGACATATGCCTTTGAATAAAAATATTTTTTTCTCAATATCAAAAATATCGAAATCACGGTATTTGTGGAACCTTAATCTTTACCGATAATATTTTTAGTATCGGTAAATAGGGTGTTTGTTTAATGACCATTTGATCAATCAAATGGAATGTAGGGCGCCAAAAATATCAGAAGCGTCTTCCCTTGTTCTCTCAAACGCTTCATTTCTTTGATGTTACCCCCACTTGGCGGGTCACAAACGAATGCCAAAGAACGTTCGTTGGTGATCGTAAAACCGTACACACCAGACCAACAACCGCCAATGGGACCCCCTCATTGACGTTCGCTGACTTGGTGTGGGTACGCAGTATTCTCGAAGGGCAACGAGGGTATGTTAAGATTCGCCCATACCCTTCGTTGGCGTTCGTTAGATGTAAAGATAGCATTAAGGCGAGTATTCATTGAAGCACGAATAAGAACAAGGCAAGGCGAGGCGGAACGAGCATATGTATCAGAATGCGTAATTGCAGCGCGGCAAACTGCCTCTAGCGATACGACGATACGTCCGAGGCAATACGGAAGCCATCCGATAGAAGTCGGTACTTTTTTTGTTCTGATGTAGACAGAATTTCTGTATGTTGAAAATCATAGTTCTTGGGTTTAGAACGTGTCAAATTAGGATTATTATCCGACGTCTCGCCTACGATTACACTAGGCATCTTCAACTTTATTAGAATTTCTGTGTTTTTAATTACCTCGCCTCGCCTCGCTTATTTATTTCCAGTCAAAATCCGTTCTATTTGGTTTTATTTTAGTTTTTTTTTTATCTTTTTACATTACAAATAAGTTATATTAATTTTTCTGTTCAAAAGGGCGTCCTACATGTCGGCTCATATGTAGATCATTTTTTATTATTTTTTTTTCCACATTAGTCATAAATACTATGTATACTATGGGTAAAACAAAAATTTATTTATATATTTAATAGCTGCGTCAAAAAAAAAAATGTTATTTTCTTACCTATTTTCCCGAGCGCCAAGGTAGTTTAATCCCTTAACGAAAACGATGCTGTAATTTTTCATGAATATATTGCAGTAAGAAAAGATTCTGACAAACTTTCAAAAATGGCCTTTTTTCCTCATCCCCCTACCTACTACTTGAAAATAACAGACCAACCTGTTTCAGTAATGGATGTTGTCCACCAGGGTTTATTTTTTTCTTTGTTAACATTTCAAACGAAATAACAAATGAAACAAAGGCCACTATCAAACGATCATCATTCGAATTTACTGAATCGCTATTCCGTTTGTTGCCTTGGCCAATTCTGTTCATAATTTAAAAAATTCAAAAGTGGCAAGAACGAAACATTCGTTCGACCTCGAATAGCCTCGTTTCCGTTCGTGCTCACATAAATACGCGCCTTACGAGTTATTTTTAAATTAATTCTGAAGAATTGGTACTTTTTTCCTTATCATTTTTTTGTTTTCTTAGTCTTTGATTTTTATGCCTTAATTAAATTTAAATTTAGCGTGTACTTTAAAAATGTACTAAGTGAATCTACAATTATTAAATTAATCACAATATAAAACAATGATTACTTTATTTTTACTTTTTAGAACAATCTTTAATTTTTTTTTTTAATTTTTTATTGCATCGGTTTTAGTTTCCATTCAACCTTTAAAATAGGTAATAAACTTAACTTGGAAATATTTTTTTATCTCAACTACACTAAGGCGGGCATTACACTATCAAAGATCTTTGACAAAGATCTTTTATAAATTTTTTTATGGCATTTCCTCTGTCGTTCATTCATTGCATTAAATCTTAAATTTAGACTGTTACACTAGAAAAGATATTTGTGAAATATTTTTTTAATTTTTCTGTTACATCGTAAAAAAAACATCTAAAATGGACAATGTGTTTATTATTTAAAAAAAAAACACGACAACGACGTATATGGATAAAACCATACGTTACAAGACGTGATCTAAAACGAACAAGTTAAAGTTTAGTTTAAGACTGATAAGTGAATATCCTAAGAGCAACAAAAACTACTTAAAAGTGGATGAAGATTCTTTTAAATTTGTGCCCCATTTTCAGGAGCTTGTAATCTGCTGAATAATTATTTTATGACGACATAACTGTTAATTAATTATTATTGAACACTACAGATGTCGAGATATTTTTAAATTAGGTTTTTGTGATGTACAAGTTATTTTGACCTATAAATAAATAAAATTTAAAAGTGTATTTCTTACTTTATATAGAAATTTATATACTTTATACAAACGTTATACTTTATATAATGTTTCTGCGATCTGTTTATAAGCATCTAAATGTTATAAAATACATTTTAGAAATGATCGTTGTCAAGAGCTTTGGTAGTGTAATACCGGCCTAAGTACTAAGTAAATTAAAGGTAACTGTTGACATTATACAGATCCATTTAAATTTAAATATTTTCTACTCTAAAAATAAACAAAGAGCGACTTATTTGAAGTGACCACCCTTCATCAAACAAGTAAAAATGATCTAAATTCAGATTATATTAAAAACATT
Organism: Diaprepes abbreviatus; assembly: GCA_034092305.1. Classification (NCBI taxonomy): domain Eukaryota; kingdom Metazoa; phylum Arthropoda; class Insecta; order Coleoptera; family Curculionidae; genus Diaprepes; species Diaprepes abbreviatus. The sequence goes on from JASJET010000011.1 coordinate 5,466,820, forward strand.
TTTGCTAAATAATAGTAATTACCATTTTCTTCCTCACTGTCCCTTTTATATGAAGGGTCATTGATGTTTGTAATGTCTTCTGTTGTAACGAAAAGATCTTCACTGTTGTCTTCACACTTTATCTCATCCTTTATTGTAACTGAAAAACAACAAACTTGGAAGATTAATAAGCCAACTTTGTACATATTCAAAATTTTAAAAGTAAACTATTATAATTTGCAACAAATTTTAACAAGAACTATCAGAATAATAATTTAAAAAATTTGAAAGTAAAAGTTAAAAAATATTCTGACAAAATTTCTAAATTGGCCTTTTTACCTCGTCCCCCATGCTACTTGAATATAACTAACTTTGGATGACCAATCTATTTCAGCAAATTGATGTTGTCCACCAGCGTTTTATTTTTTTCTTGGTTGATAATACAGCCAATTCAATTCCCTTTCGTGCTCGGATGAATACGTCCCTTAAATTTTTTTTTGGGAAATGATACTTTTCCCATATCATTATTTCGTTTCTACAGCCTTTATTTTCTTATCCATTTTTTTTACTTCAATTAAATTTAAATTTAGCACAAATTTAAAAATGGGCTAAGTAAGTCTTCAATAATTAAATTAAATTAATCACAATATAAAACTATGATTAATTTATTTCTATTTTTTGTCGCAATTTTGTAATTGTTTTTTTAATACTTTTTTACTGCATTATTTTTAGTTTCAATTCATCCTTTAAAATAGGTAGACCAGAAAATTATACGAGAATGTTATTTAAAAGTGAGCGGAAAGAAGGAATTTCGTTGGTAAGATGAAAAAGCAATAGCTCAAAAGAAGACAGAGAGACACGATAAACTTCGTCAACAAACTTTTTTTTTCAGTTTTCTAGCTTATAAACTTACAGTGAAAATATTTTTATGGGAAGTGCTTTTTACAATAGGTTGAAAACTGTATCAAAATATCACACTACTGTTAAAAATTAGGAGCGAAAGCGTTCTCTAATCAACCAATTTTTTCAGCAATAAACTTACCTTGGAAATATTTTCTTTTATTTCAACCACACTAAGGCGAGCATTACACTATTAAAGATATTTGACAAAGATCTTTTATAAATTTTTTTATGGCGTTTCCTTTGACGTTCATTCATTTCGTTAAATCTTAAATTTAGAATATTCCACTACAAAAGATATTTGTCAAATATTTTTAAATTTTTCTGCAATATCGTAAATAAACATCTAAAATGGAAAATGAACATATTTTTGCTTTTGCAAGTGCTATTAATGCAATAGTGACAATCTATTTATTACTAAAAAAAACACAAAAAGAACGTATATAGATAAAATCGTAAGTTGCAAGTCGCGATTTAAAAGGGATAAATTAAAGTTTAGTTCAAGAACTGATAAGTGAAGGGCCAAAAAGCTACAAAAACTATTTAAGAGTGGATGAAGATTCTTTTAGATTTTGTGTCCCATTTTCAAGCTCCTTGTAATCTGCTAAATGGTAATTCTACAACGACATAATTTTTAATTAATTATTATTGAACACTGCAGATGTCGATATATTTTTAAAATTAGGCTTTTGTAATGTAAAAGTTATATTGATCTATAAATAAATTAGAATTTAAAGTTTATTTTTTTATTATACTTTATAAAGAATGTGCGGGAAAATGTGAGAAATATCCCGAATATGAAAAAAATACGTGAAAAGAATACTACAAGTTCATATAGACTTTCCTCGTATAGGCCTACTCTTCGGAGATATGGGCTCCTAAAGAACTGCAATGGAATCAGGTCTTTAACACATAATTATTCAACCACCCGGTATATTTCTTTTTTTTAAATACGATGTATACCAGGTAAGATCCTTCAAATTACTATCCAAGAAAGTGTTGTGAATTCCTCCAACTGCAGGGACGGACTAACTATGACACTCATGACCCCATTTTTTTACGCCCTGTTTGATAAAAACTTTGGACAACGTTTTTACATACCTTTAACTATCGACTAAAAATTAAGTACTCTTCATTCATGTCGCTAATCCTAACCGTTTTCGAAAAAACGTAATTTTATTTACATCATGTATTTGGCGTATTTCGATAAAAGATACATTTGTTCCTATCAAATGTTCAACCTTCAACCTTATGATACAAAAAAATTTGATCCAAAATTAGAGTTTACTTTTTTAGTTAAAAACGTCTAATTCTGTGAATTACAGTTCGATCAAGGTTCGCAAAAAATATGCGTTTTAATTTATCGGCACCAAAAACAAAGTATTGTTGTTGCAAACGTTGCTAGGTACGAAAGAAATAAATATCATCAATTTTAGAATTTGTCAACTTACATCACTGACACATTGATTGTTTACTTGGATATTAATTTACTGACTTTTGGATTTTGTGGTAAACTTAATTGTCAAATAACTCGAAATATGGAATACATGTTTACTGAGTATGCAGATATGCATCTAATGTATGGTCTTGCATCTTGCAATGCTTTGGAAGCCCGGAGGTTATATCATGACAGATATCCTAATCGAATTCTTCCAGATCAGAAAAAATATCAACGAGTTGACCAACGTCAAAGGGAGAATGGTAGACGATTCCATTTAATAAAGTAATATTATCAAATGTCTATATAATAATTTTAGGAAAAAAAATAGTGATGCTGGTCGGGAAAGAACAGTACGTACACCGCAATTAGAGGAAAATATCTTAAATGCTGTAGATGACACTCCTTCAACAAGCACACAAAAATTATCAGCGCAGTTTAATATATCGAAAACAAAAGTACATAAAGTTCTTCAAGAACAGCCGTTATATTCATATCATTTGAAAAAAGTGCATGAACTGTTACCTGAAGATTTTCGCCATAGAATGCACTCTGCAAACTATCTATTGGGTCAGCAACGAAATAATGTAAACTTCATTAGCACTATTCTCTTCACGGATGAAGCAGGGTTTACCAAAAATGGAATCATAAATTTACACAACTCACATGTATGGGCTGACGCAAAATCCTCATGCAACTATTGTTTCGCATCATCAAGATCAGTTCCAATCAATAATTGTCTAAGCAGGAATTTTTGACTGGACCATTTGTATTGCCGACAAGACTGAATGGAGAACTTTATTTGGAGTTCCTCCAGAACGCTTTGCACGATTTAGTAGGGCACTTACAACCTAAAACCCGCCCAAACGTGTACTACATACACGATGAGGCACCACTTCATTTCAGCGTTGCTGTGCGGGAGCACCTGAATAACTTCTATCCAAACCGTTAGATGGGTAGACGAAGACCTATTGCCTGGGCTCCTCGATCTTCCAACCTAGCGCCGTTGGATATTTACTTATGGGGATACCTCAAATCCTTGGTGTATTCCAGTCCTGTCGATAGTAGGGAGGAACTTCTACGGAGAATCACGTTTCATTGTTCAAATAAGAAACAATGCTTAGTAAATGTGCCGGGTACAGCAGTCCTCAATTCGTCGTGCCCGCGAGTGTATCAGACTTCACGGAGCCCATGTTGAACCATCTTACGAAGTTTTTAACTAAGCAGTTAGTTTAACATTTTACTGAAACAACAGTGTATATAAAATAAAATGACGTTTTTTCGAAAACGGTTACAATTAACGACATGAATGAAGAGTACTTAATTTTTAGTCAATGGTTAAGGGTATGTAAAAAAACATTGTCCAAAGTTCTTATCATATAGGGCGTAAAAAAAATGGGGTCATGAGTGTCACAGCTAGTCCATCCCTGTAGCTGTGAGTAATTCACAACACTTTCTTGGATAGTAATTTGAAGGGTCTTACCTTGTATATATCGTATTAAAAAAAATTGAAATATACCTGGTGGTTCAATAATTATGTGTAAAAAACTTAATTTCATTACAGCTCTTTGGGAGCCCATATCTCCGAAGAGGAGGCCTATACGGAGAACGTTTATATGAACTTGTACTATTCCATTCATGTTTTTTTTTCATATCCGGGAGATTTCCCACATTTTCCCGGACACCATATATAGAGTTTTATATACTTTATGCAAATCTTAAAATTTATATAATGTTTCTGCATCTAAAAGTTTGTTTCAGTTCTTATAACTTTAACTATTACTATTAAATAGTAATTCGTCCTCTTCGTACTCTGAAATTAGTAATTTCGTAGCTCCCACCATCCAAGTAAATTTACCGACTGACATGTTTATTTCCAGCAAATCTTTTATCAAATATATCTGCCTAAATATTTGATCAAATATTTTTTATAAAAGAAACATTTTATAAAAAGTACGCTAATACACTATAAAATATTTTTAAAATACGTTTTAGAAATGATCTTTGTCAAAGATCTTTGATAATGTAATACCGGCCTAAGTAATAAACAAAGAGCGACTTATTTGAATCGACCCCCCCTCATCAAACAAGTAAAAATCATCCAAGTTTAGATTATATTATAAACATTTTTGCTAAATAATAGTAATTACCACTTTCTTGCTCACTGTCACTTTTATATGAAGGATCATTGATGTTTGTAATATCGTCTGTTGTAACAAAAATATCCTCACTGTTGTCTTCACACTTTATCTCATCTTTTATTATAGCTGAAATATAACAAACTTGGAAGATTAGTAAGCCAACTCTGTTCATGTTAAAAATTTTAAAAGGAAACAATCATAACTTTCAACAAAGAACTATCACAACAAAAATTTTAAAAATTTGCAAGTAAAAGTTAAGACATTCAGACAACATTTCATATAGTCATCCACGCTACTTGAACATAATTGACCTATTTCGATAGATGGATGTTGTCCATCAGCGTTTTATTTTTTCTTGGTTAATATTACAGCTGAAATAACAAATACCGCAGAGGCCACTATCAAACGATCATTATTCGAATTGATTGAATCGCTATTCTGTTCGTTGCCTCGTCCAATTTTCAAACGTGGCAAGAACGAGGCATCGTTCCCGTTCGTGCTCACATAAATAGGAGCTCTAAGAGTTATTTTTAAATTAATTCTAGGGAATTGGTACTTCTTTACCTTACCATTATTTTGTTTTCATAGCCATAGTTCAAGATTTGAAGTAATTGTCAATAATTTGAAAGTTATCTTGAACGATCTGCCATTGCGGGCAACCATAATTTTAAGAGTAGATTTGGATGTTGACTGTAACAGGGATTGCCCAGCGATTAATTCTTTGAAGTGTCTGCTTAACTTTTTTGATCTAGAGATGTTAACTATGTTACTATTTTGGATTAGATATGTACCAATGTTGATTAGACTAGATGCCAATGCATTATCATGAACGCTGGCGTATCAGACCATGAGGCAATATTGTTCAGCTAAACTAAAACATACAAATCTAGGGCACATGAATCTGACTGGCACGCCTTATTGTTGGACGGCGATGTACTGACTTCATTTTATTTGCAAATGATTAAAATATTTAGTAAGGCTTTCCTATGGGTTAACATTAGAGTAAGAAACAAAAAACCGTGGTTTACTAAGGGATTGAATATTGCACCTGAATTTTTTCATGATAGTGTTTTTTTCATTACTTATTATCACAGGTACAGCAGTATTTATCGCAAATTAATCAGAATTGCTCAACAATTTCATCATACGACCCGAATCATGAACTCTAAAAAGCATAGTTGATGACTTGAGAGATTTAAATCCAAAGAAGGTAACTGGTAAATCGAGTTTGGATGCAGGTAAGATTAATAGTTTTTATTGTACAGTAGCTGAAAAACTGCATGCGAACATTCCCGACGCACAGGAAACTAGATTACCCTTCAATGGGGCTAATAAAAACTGCTTTTATTACACTCCTACAGACTGAAGAGAACTGAAAAAAATTATTTGTAGTATTAACAACAAAAAAGTTCGGGCTAGGATATTTCAATTAGGATTTTTGCAAACCTTGACGATCCTGCAATTAATGCACGTGCTATAAACAATTCATTTACAACTGGAAAGTTCCCTCAGCTTCTAAAGTATGCTAAAATTATTCCTATCTTGAAAAGTGGAAACAAGGATGCACCATATAATTAGAGACCAATTTCATTGTTGTCAAAACTCAGTAAAATTATTGAAAAAAATATGAAAGTGCGGATGATAAAATTCTTAGGAAAATATAATATTTTCTCTTTACATCAATTTGGTTTTCCAACTACAACAAATGCATGCAGTATTTCATTGCTTGAATGAATTATACAAAAGCCTTAATGAGAAAAAAATTGCAGCAGCTGTATTTTGCTATCTAACTAAGCCCTTTAACTGTGTGCCACAGAATGTTGCTGAATAAATTGGAATATTATGGATTTAGAGGCCAGATTTTGTGTTGGTTAAATTTATATTTGTCGGAAAGAAGTCAGGTAGTTTATTTCCAGAAAGAAACGTTTGCGTCATCTAATGCCTTATCTGGGGTTCCACAAAAATAGGTTTTGGGAAGTTTTTTGTTCTTTTTGTATGTCAACGATTTGTCGCTTTATATAAAACATGGACACTGCACTTCGTTTGCTGATGATACTACAATTTTGTGGCACCATAAAGACCCCATATACTAAATGGAATGATAAATGCGGATATAGTTTCATTAAAATTCAAATCTACTGGTTTTCACAATTCCAAGATTAATATCCTTCATTTCAAGTGATGTACTTATAAGTAGACAAATAACACTAAGCAACAAATTTTAATTTATTTGTTGTATCTTGTATGAAAAGTGACCTTTTTTGTCAATTTTGGCGCGCAGAACACAAACATGACAATGAAATGAACTATAACTAAAATAACTTAATTGCTATTTTCAAGAACAAGTTTTTTAATAACAATACAAATATATCACGTGCATTCTTGGGGTTATATTGTCAATATATAGGGAGACATGATATCACGTATCTCTACAACTTGAACTAATATTAAAAAGATAAGTTTAGTTTCAGTTTTAGCATACCAAAAATGGGAAGATTTCATCGATTTTATTTTAGATGCATTTTGGCTGTTGTCCAGTGTAATTAATGAACTTAACGAAAATAAATTTTTAGGATTGTTCATTGACAACAAGCTTAAACTTGATCAATTATACCACAAAATAACAAGAAACCTTTAGTTCTCACTTATTGAATCACACTTGAGATATGGTATATGTTTTTGAGATTCTTATAGCATGGATCTTGTTCATTCGATGTTTCATCAACAGATACGTGCAATTAGATATCTTTGTAAACTTCGTCTAAGAGAGTCATGTAGGCAGTACTTTCAAATTGAAATAATTATAACATTACCTAGTCTTTTTATCTTCGGAATGGTATGCCTTATTCACAAAGTATTTTGATCAAAAACAAACTCACGGGGCAAGTAATACCCGCGGTTCCTTCATTATTGGTTTGCCGATCCCCACCACGAGCTTAACGCAAAAATCAATTTATTATACGAGTAAAAAACTATTTAATAATCTTCCTCTTCAAATTCAACAAGTTCAGAGCTCTAAAATCAATGGTGAAAGAAGTTTGTTAAACTGTTGAAGAGTTTTTAAATGACAAGTTCAACTGAAAATTAATCATTCTTCCTTTTTTAACATTATATTGCATTGCTTGTCTGCTTGTGTTTCTGTATTCAGTTTGTATTTCTTTTTTTGACTATATGTCTCACTTTCTATAATAAATAATTTTATTTGACCGACTTTTATATAGCATTTTATTTTTATAATGTTAGTTATTTTTTTTGACTTTATATCGGGTTGTTTGTTTGTTTTTTTGTATTCAGTTTGTACTTTTATGATTAGGTTTTTTATCTGACTGAACTTTCATACTTCACATTTATTCTTTTAATGTTATGTGATTCTATTATTGATTGTTTTTTCGTGCTTTGAAGAACGTTTGTGTTATTATTTCATTATTATAATACCATATTAATAATTTTATATCTTTATTATGATTTGTCAACAGAACTGTATGGTTTTTTGATAATAAAGCTTATTTTGAATTGATTTGATTTCATTTATACTCCATTTTATTTACCTTAATTAAATTTAAATTTAGCGGGAACATTAAAAATGTACTACATAAATAAATAAATCCACAATAATTAAATTTATCACCATATAAAACAATAAATGATTAATTTATTTTTTTTTATTTTAGATAATTTTTAATTTTTTTTTTAATAGTTTTGACTGCATTATTTTTAGTTTCAGTTCAACCTTTAAAATAAGTAGACCAGAAAATAATGAGTGAATGTCATTTAAAAGAGAATAAAAAGAAGGAATTTTGTTGAGATAAGATGAAAAAGGCGATGGCTTAAAAGAAGATAGAGACATGATAAAGTTCGTTTATCAACATTTTTTTCAGTTTTTTATCTAATAAACATAAAGTGAAAATATAGTTACGGGCTTGCCTTGGAAGTACCTTCTACAATATGCTGAAAACTGCATAAAAATATCACATTCCTGTTAAAAGTTAAACGCGAAAATGCTCACTAATGAACAAATTTTTTTCAGCAATAAACTTACCTTGGAAATATTTTTTTATCTCAACTACTCAAGCATACAATGTCATTTAAATATAACTATAGACATAATATATACCCATTTAATTTAAGTATTTTCTACTCTAAAAATAAATAAAAAGCGACATCCTGGAAGTGACCACCCCTCATCAAACAAGTAAAAATTATCTAAGTTCAGATTATATTGTAAACAATAATTGTGCTAAATAATAGTAATTACCATTTTCTGGCTCACTGTCACTTTTATATGAAGGATCATTGATATTTATATCTTCTGTTATAACACAAAGATCTTCACTGTTGTCTTCACACTTTATCTCATCTTTTATTATAGCTAAAATATAACAAATTTGGAAGATTTATAATCCAACTTTGTTCATGTTAAAACTTTTAAAAGTGAACTATCATGACTTCCAACAAATTTTGACAAGAACTGTCAGAATAATAATTTAAAAAATTTACAAGTAAAAGTGGTTTCATACCATTCCTTATTCATAATTCTAATAACTAACAATAAAGAACATTTTTAAGTACACAAGCAAAATATATCAAATTAAAGTTAAAATTATTCAACCACTGAGTACCTGAGAACATACAAAAAGTCTATCGATATTTCCAATTTTATCTTCACATCACCTTTAAGCAGTAATGATTTATGCATTTGACATATTTATTTGTTTTGCAAAAATCTGTCTGTGAATAAAAATATTCTATTAATTTTTGTTATGAATATTTTCTTTAACTGTTAAAATTTATATAACAAAAAATTGGAGGTTTATTTTATAAATTACATTCAACAATTAAATAATAAAAATAAGAATCATTAAAAACATTACATTGGTTAACTATGTTGGTTGGATACTAAACTGATAAAAAATACCTTCAACTATAATATCATTGTCCAATGTTTCTTTTTCCAAGACTTTATCTGGAGAAACTTTGCTTGAAGAAGTTTTTTCTATTAATGCAGAATTCTCTTCCTCATTCACCTCTTCTTCTTTATTTTTCCTAATTAAATCTGAGTTTACACATATTCCCCAAAATGCATAAGCTGTATTCAACAAACTGGTACATTCAGTACATATGTGGCAAGAGACTATCCATTCCTAAACAGAAAAAAAAAACATATTTTAATTAGTTAATAGCTTTAAATAAACTTCCTCTTCAGATCACATATTAATCAAATAAAATGTGTAAGTAATATTTCTCATTATTATAAATACATCATAACTACTATTCTTTATTATATAACACATCATAACTAATATTCCTCTCACGTATTTCCCGTTTATTTTGAATCTGGTTTTCCACTATTCCGTTTCCGATAATTCTCTTTAAGATTTTTTCGGCTTTGGTAAAAGGTCAACACATATCGTACCTAAAAATATGGATCTAGGTCCCATATTTTTTTATTTATTAGCATTCAACCACCAGATTTTTATTTTACGATTTTTCAGTTTTCAAGTATTTGTGTAAATTCGGTATTAATCACAAATCATGGACTGTTGCGGTGACGATCGCACCAAACCTCCCGACCATAGCTGTCTCACCTTTTTTATCGCTCACCGAGATTAGAAAGAATTGAGTGAAGCTCAAGATTTCTATAAAGATTATTTATTTTTATTTCAAGGAATGAGCTAAGCTCTGTGTTTGGAAGAGGTTATCCAACGGTTCTAATTATTTTATGTCGCTTTTTATTTCATATTTTCACGCTTTTACGCAACTGTAGTTTTTATTATACTTTTTACTTTTCCTGTTTTAAATTGCTTATTTATTTCTGAATTCAGACTATCGCATTGTCAACTCCAGAATTATGAATGTCTTTATATAGTTTTAAGTATGGAAAACTCAGTTTTGTATTGAAGTATGTGGTCTATATATTAATCTAACTGTCAAAGCAACCTCCTTCAGGTATACTTTTCCGTTCGATTCGAACTAATAACCAAGTGATTCTGAGGGTTCTTTAGTTAAGAATTTACCTGGAAACTTTGTGAGCAGATAGTCAATTCCTGACTACGTTTGAAAAAGGAGAAACCTCGGAATATTTAATTTAAACTGAAATTAAGTCCAGCTCTTCGAAATTGTTTGCCTTTCTTCTAATTGGGTGCAAGTGATAGCTTACTCGGAGAACATCAAATTACTTTCATGAAAGATTGACTTGTAGTTGAAAGTCCCAAAATTCATACCTAGCCAATATTTTATGATGAAGTCTAGCACCGTTTTTTGTCAAGCAAATTTTTAAGTGGTACTCGTATGAAGTGAAAGTACCATATGAAACTGGTTGTAAATGATGGTACTTATTTTGGTAATTATGCAGATTAGAGTAAATCTATAGGTGGATGCCATTTTGGTTTTATTTGTTTTTGATAATTTTCTTGATTTTTCTGATAAAAAAAAAGGTGCAAATTTATGAATTTTTATATAATACAGATGCAGATACAGATATTAAAGTGCACTTTTTTTAACCAGAAAAATGAAAAAAATCGTTAAAAACAAATCAAAAGAAACAAAACCAAAATGGCACCCACCTCTAGATTTACTCTAATATGAATAATTACCCTCCTTTTTTCTAAAATTTTAAATGAATAAAAACATACATTTACAATAACATTTCTCTTTTATATTAATCAGGACGTCACTCTCTGAAATCAGGTGGCATTTACAACCACAAACACGAAATTTTAAAGTTTTTTGCATTGTAGTAATGTTTTTTCATTTAATTAGGCAGTTTGAGACAATATTAAACCTATAATTTAATATTTTCGGGTAAAGCAAGCATGCATTTTCGACATCTTAAAATGAAATAATAGAATATTAAGAGCTATTTAAAACATATGAATTAGAACATTATAACAGCCGGATTCACTAACATGGTTTAAATTTAAAACTGCCCTAAATTAACAGTGAGGTCTAAAATTGACAAATATAACAAAAAGTCCAGCAAGTTTTAAACCCTAAAAATAAAAGCATAAAAAATCAATTTATTTTATTAGTGAACCGGCAAAATTGGAATTGGATGGAAATGGAAAAAAATTATTTCTTTTCATGATACAACTATTTCTAATAAATATATCAAGGCTTTATCACAAGGTTCTTATCCTTAATATCCCTAAATAAGCGTCTATTTGTTGAGATATCTAATATAAATTACGACAATATCATATAACGTAAAATAAAACTGGTCCACTATAAGATTTAAATTTCATGGTAACTAGATCGGGTTTAAACCTTAAATCTTCTTAGTGAATCTGACCGTAAAAATCTTTTTGCTACAAAACTGGCTATAAAAATGACTAATATTGCGGCAAAAATAAAGTTTACAGCGCATAATAACCATTTTTTTTAATCAAAATATCACTATAAGACATATTTTAAAATAAAACATACTTACTACCTCTTTTACACAACTTTTTAACTTTGTTAATAATGAAATATTTTCCTCATCCTTCTTAGAAAGTTTATTAAAAAATAAACCCTTCGTTAAGCACGCACGGCAAGTTCTTTCGATAGGTTTTCTTCCCATACTTTAATTAAAAAAGCTTTTTTTATACAAAAAATAATCATAAATAATCACAAAATATGAACAAAACAAAAAAGTAACCTCAAAGCTGAGACACTAGCTTAGACATAAGAGAAATTTTATAGACTGCGGATCCTATAGAAGAAAGTTGGCTTACGCTTAGAAAAAGATAAAGCGTTTTAGAGGAGCAGGACCTCTCTTTCTAATTTCAGTACTTCTATGGGATACATAGACAAACAAATATTATAGATTCTCACTATAGGGCCCCTCTAAATACGATCTCGATACGCTCTCGGTCCGGTAAAATATTCTTTCAGGAGAAACAATGAACCTATTCACACTATTGGTTTCGCGGAGATTTCGATATCACAAACTCTTTTTCGTTTAAAAATTTTTATCGAACCGAAAGCGGACCGGGAGCGTATCGAGAGCGGCACTGTAGTGAGAATCAAGCCTTAATATAGACTGCAGATCCAATAAAAGAAAATTGGCTCACGCTTAGAAAAAGATAGCAAATGCACTTTAAGCATTGCTACGCCAAATTCAATGTTTCTTGAGAGGAGCCATCGGCATATCTCTGCCTTTTTAGACGCAGAAGTGGGAATTTTTTCTTGGCGTCGACTATGATATAGGGCATTGTCCATTACAGTTACTGAATCGGGTTCCACGAGGTTTAAAATTGAAGAAAACCATTGCTCAGAAACATCAGGTTTCATGTCTTCATAGTAGTCCCCTGTTTTTCTAGATTCGAAAATGTTAAAGCCGCGATCTAAGAAACCAGACCTACTTCCAATACGAGTTATTATAAGATGACAATCTTTTCCATTAGGATTGCGTAGTCCTTGCGAAAATCCTTCCATAAATGCCTGTCTCAAACTTTTAACGTTAAGATCTTGCTATACCTTCCCAACTGTGTGCCCTTCATTGAGCCATGTTTCGACAATACAATTTTTTCTCTTTTTCCCGAAATTCCCTTATTTTTCCCAATATTTTCGCAGCCATAGAATAATTTAATTCTTCTCAATTGGTAAGCGATTTCGATTCCGTTTAACATATCTAAAATTCATTTCTTTTAAAATACGTTTCAGAACTCTTAATGACATTTTAGGTAAAGATGTGTCGTTATTAATATGTCTTAATTTTTTTTAATGTTAATATTTAATTTTTAAAAAAGAAACCATGGACTTTTATGACGAATGGCGTATTTTGTGTCATCGTCCAGGATTATTTTTTCCCGACCTCTTGTCTGCTTTGCTTTTTTTTTTAAATCGTTTTCTTTATAATCATCATTTAAAACCCTGAACACAGTAGGCGAAGAAATTTTCATTAAAGTGCCACAAATTTCTGTAGGATTCAAAGTGGTTACTTCAAGATTTCGTTCCCAAATATCATGATAAACATTTTTAATCATTATTACTCACAGAATCTATACATGAATCTATAATAAATCAATAAAACATTCAAACAATGCGAAAACCCAGTCGGGCCGCTTATTTTCAAGTCTTTTCAAGATGGACATTCCGTGTATGTGTGTGGCCCCAAGGCCCCATCCATTATCTTCGAGGTAAGAAACTAAGTAAACCGGGGCTGATCTGTAAAAATCCATTATGATTTGGCTGTTAAGAGGGGGCAAGCTAATTTTTGCTTTAAACGCTCCAGAATAATGCCCATAACAATAATTGAGATATGCTCCCTCTCAAAAAATACCGCTTCATTTATTTATTTAACAAAAAGTGAGAAAAAAATGGAAAAAGCACGTTTTTTTTTTCTTTCTTTCTTCCTTAAAACTTTAAAAGTATTCACTTTAGAGAAAAGTTGAAAAGAGAAAAAATTTTCGTAATTAAATATTCTACAAGACAGAGTTAGTTAGAAATCTCAAAAATTTATTACCCTTGTTGCAAAATAGTAATAAGAAAAAAAGGCAAAAAAAGTAGTTTTTTAAACGATTTTTTTCGACCACTTACATTTCTCTGAGAATCTTCATATTCGGGCAAATAAAACTTCATGTTATAATAAACGTGCTGTATTTCGTTAAAATCAGTTCGAAAGTTTTTACGTGATAAGTTTGCAATTCAATTTTTCTTCAAAAAAATGGAAAATTTTTCAAATTTGATTAAGACTTAAATCAATTTCTGAATGTAGCTTATGGTCATAAATTCGGAAATGGGCTGTTTGTGTTAATTTACTTGCAAAAATCCAATTTTAAGGGAATTACGAATATATCTCCAAGGTTCTTGGTTTTACTGGATATAATACTTTAAAAATCCTGCATTTTCGATACTTCTGTTATAACTTCTCTAGAAACACAAATAAATTGCAGCACCAAGTACGAATAATCATTGTATTTAGACATATTTTTGTTTTGAATCAATTTGCCTTATATTTCTTTGTTTTTGTGGGGGAAGTACAAGATTTTGAGTTTAGCTTACAGACATAGAGTCGCAAATGGGCTGTTTATATTAATCTGCTGTCAGAAATCCAATTTTAAGGAAAATACGAAACTATTTCAGTCATCGAGACATAGCACGGGTCCCAGAACCCCGTTATCTATACTACTTCTACCACAAAAACCGAGAAAAATAAGCTAAATTGTTTCAAAATAAGAAAAAGGTGCCTAGATACAATGATTATTTGTTATTTAGTTATGGAATTACATTTTTTTAGAAATATCGAAAGAACCTAGTAGGTAATGGGCCACTTCAGATGGAAAAATTTTCGACATTGGGAGAATTATTCTGTATTCAAAATTGATCAGTAAGTTAAAATATATATCAACAAACTTTTTCTTTTAAAAAAACAGTGTCCAGGGCATATAATGCATAAATGACGTAATTTGTTTATAACAAAAAGAACGCATAATGGACATTCGGTATATATTATTCACGTGACATCAGTAATTGTTTAATTATCAAAATTGCTCCATTAGAAGCCGAGATACTGACATTTTTTTGCACTTACGTATTTTGAATCTGGAGATTCAATTTTAGAGCGAGAGCTCTCCATTCATCCTTTTTGTCATTCTTCACGCGCGTGGATGATTTTCTTTTCTATTTTCATTCGTTCCCGATAACGTAAACAGGTGAACATTTTTGTCAGAAAAGTACTCGGAAAGAAAGTTAATAGTTTAAAAGTTAGCTTTTTGTTTTCAGAGAAATTTTTGATGACAGTTCGCGGAGACATATAATTTGTTTATAAGCAAAAAATTTAACAATAATTTGAAACTATTTCTGAGCAGGCCCTAATTATCCGATTTTAATTTTTAAACAAGCGTCTGAAAGCTTGTATGTACATGTGAAAAAAATCTCAAGAATGTGATTTTTTCATTTAAGAGTTAATCAAATTTGGAAAATTTTCCATTTTTTGAAAAAAAAGTCGGATTGCAAAATTTGGCACGTTGTTTTATTATAACATGAATTTTTATTCGCTCAAATATGAAGGTCCTTAAGAAATGTAATTAGTCGAAAAAATCGTTTAAAAAAACACTTTTTTTCCTTTTTTTTATTATTACTATTTTGCAACAAGAATAATAAATTTTGATATTTCTAACCTATTTTTATGTTGTAGAAAATTTAATTACGAAACTTTTTTTTTCTTCAACTTTTCTCCAAAGTGAATATTTTCAAAGTTATAAGGAATAAAATGAGAAAAAAACGTTTTCTTTTCATTTTTTTTTTCACTTTTTGTTAAATGAAGCGGTATTTCTGAGAGGGAGAATATCTCAATCTTTGTTATGGGCATTATTCTGGAGGTTTTCGAGCAAAAATTAGCTTGCTCCTTCTCAACAGCCAACCAAAAACAGATCAGCCCCGGCTTAAAGTACATGTTGGTCGGCATCACCGTGCTATTTTCAGTGCAATCAGCTGATTGCTATCTAAGGCTCGTGAACATGACAACAATGAGTTTTAAGCTTTTAGTCCCTGTCTGTTAATAGAGTGGTAAAGTTTTCAATTATTTATAGTTGAATGAGCTGTTAATTCTGCCGCTCCGTGGCTTGGTGGCCGATATAAGTCACTGACAGAAATTATGAACTTTAGGTATATACCGCGGATCTTATAGAACAGCCATCCCCTTCAAAAAACGAGAATAAATAGTCATTGGGAATAGTAAATGAAACAGTAAAATTGGGTTATTAAAATTTATTTTCCATATCGAATAACAGTTCATAACAAAAAACTAAAACATATTCGTAAAACATTTACAGACAAGCATTATTAAAACTAAAACGATTACTTAACCTACAAAAGCGAATTAATACAAAATGACTACAATAATGCAGAACTTGAAAATAAAGAAATTCAAAATTTGATTCGATGCCTTAAAGTTTGAGTTTTAGATCAGGTTCTGCATTTAACCTGTTTCTGTACTTACCTTTCAGGCAAGTGTATGCTAAAAATCCTTTCTCACATAGATATATTGTACAAAAGGGCAATTGAATGGCTTCTTCCTCCAAAATAGAATACTCATTTTTTACACTGAGTCAAAAATCAATTAAAGATTGATTTTTAAAAACAGTATCTTTGAGAAGGATTATGTATCCGGTTGTTCGATCCAAATATAATAATTTGTTAGGAAAATAGTCTTTGAACGTTAATTGAAGTTGTTCCAGATGTTCAGTAATATCCATTTTTAATATTTTCCTTAAGTCGAATTTCATTATCTAATAAAATGGTGCTGAGGGAACCGAAACATTCGTACTTATTCACCTGTAGACATTGAATCCAAAAGTTAAACTTCTTTAGCAGGGCAGCTATTCTATCATACACATTTAAAATGATGATACCTGGGCCTTACAGAGACCGATTTAAATCATTTAATTTAGAAAAAATGTTGGCTAAATATGCAAGTTTTTGGCAATCAAACAATATCAGATACACAAGAGGACAAATGGAAAGAGAAAAGAATTAAGTGTCTAAAATACAATTTTACACAAAAACGGATTTCAAATTACAGCTTATTTGAGCATTTTAAAATTACCAAGTTTTTACTATTACTATATAAAACATATACTATTTTGAAAAAAAAAATGAAATAAATTGGTCTTTTTGTTTGGCTGTGCAAAATCAATGACCGCAAAATTTTCTGGTCTTGTGGTGCGGGTAAGAAGATCAACAAGAATACTGAATGGACTGTTGTAGTAATGGAGTATGTTGTTTTTAATTTAATTAATTGTTTACGTTAATAACAATCATGTCCCAGTACGGATTCCATGTTGTATTAACGGATTTATTTACCGAATTTTAGCTAATTTATCCAAAGGGTACTCTTTCAACTACCTTTCGTGATTTTAATTATTTTTCGAGTTTTGGCGAGACATCAACGCATCTCGCCATTATTCGGTATTTTTGAACTCATCTCCGAGAACATGGACCTATTTACGAATTAACCGGGTTTATTGGAATGTTGCTATCCTTCAGGAAATGTGGAAGTTCGTTTCTGTCGGGACTCATTTTTTTTGTCAGGAGTGTTGTTGTGGAACTAACATCTTACCATCACTTTCCGGCAAAACATGACTTAAATAGGAGTCCAAGTTTGTGGAAAGTGCAACAAGGATGTCTGGGAAAGATATCGGTAGATCCTACTGATGAGTCCACCACCGATATCGGGACGAAACATCCTATCATCTTGACGGTGGTCGTAAATTAGACGCTTAGTTATATGTCCTTAACACCAGGGGCCTTGCAAAATGCGACAGTGTCAATAAATTTTTTATCGTTTAGCTTTGCCGAGCATTACACTCGACTCCTAGCCCTTTCTTCCCGATCGTACAGTCGGATTAATTTAATGAAAGACCCTTATTAAACAAGATTTAGTCTCCGAATCCCGAATCATTTACTTTTCCGTGAATATAAATTAATTCGTACGCGCCACTAACTTCGACGGTGTTAATTTCAGGAATTAAGACACATATACGATCTTTATTGTCAGAAGATATTACGTTTCTCAAGGCAACCTACTTTGATAGCCATGATCTGCCTAAAAAATAGAAATCTCGTAACCCTAAGAGTTCTGCTCGATCAGGGAAAGGACGTGTTGACTTCAAGAGAGCAACCCCTAATGTCTTTAATTTCACTGCTCCGTTTCTCTTTTACAGTAGTGGTGCCGTCGCGCCGTTTGATGTCTGGCTATGCCACCTCGAAACACGAAGTTTTCGAGTTTTAGCACTGTATTTCGATATTATTTAATTTACTTAAGGGGCCTATTCACTGTTCTACATGGCAGTCCGTCTTGCCATCCACCGCATGATGCAGGACTGTTAATGTTATCGCAGCCTGCCTGACGTCCGGCAATACTGGGCAGGATGCGTCTTGCATCCTGCAACGGGTTAACAAGCACCGCCCACTGCTTGCAGTCCTCCGAGCAGGAGTGTCAGTACCTTGGCGACCTGCGTGACGCTTGCTATGTTGTGAGCAGGAGCATGAATTTAAGCGCCGGATTGCAGTTCACCATTTTGTTTAAACATGAACAACACGGGTTTATCCGATTTTATCAAAATATATAAAGAAAGCCGCTATTTATGGGATGTAAAATCTCCTAATTACTGGAATAAACAATGAGAAATACGACATTGCAAGAGTTACTATCAGTGTATAAAAAATATGACGCCACAGCCTATAACCTGCCTGTAGCTAAAAATCGTAAAGTGGCCATCAGCCGTTGTTCAGCAGAAATGCTCTCGTACATCATGTTGTTCTGTTTAGATATTGTTGGCGTAACTTTAATAAATATTGAAAGATCTCTTCAGTCACCCTTAAGTAGTTTTGATAGTCATCAGGATTGATGTCTTTAATCAGCGTGGTATCACAGGCGCCATTACATTTTCTCTGACAGATCTGTAGAAGTTTCTTTACCACACTTTCTTTTTATTTTTTTTAAGACATCGTAAAATAGGCATTTTTGCTCGATAACGAAAAAAATGTGTACAGGCATGACTGAAAGACAAAACAGTACTGATGATGGACGGCAATGCAGGACAGTGTGTAAGCTATGCCGGATTGTACGCAGGATAGTGAATGGGCCCCTTTAGGGAGTTTGCGGCAGTATTAAACCTTGATTTTAATATTTTGTCGGAAGATAAGAGCGTATTCACAACAGAACGTGTTGGTGTATTTATAGACAAGCACCGGCATGTAAGCGCATTCCTGCAATTATCCATTGCTTTAAGCGACGCTGTAAAAAATGTAAATTTTATAAAATTGCGAGCTACAAACTCTCGTCTTTTCTGTGCGCTTTCTGTGGACTTTGGAAGCCGCCACGTTTTTTACTACTTCATAGAGAAATTAAATGGCTTCCTCTTGACGAGGTTTTGACCCGCTTGTTTGAATTGAAATCTGAAGTTCAAACATTTCATTTGTCCTTTTATGAATCTGATATTCTTTGGTTGCAAAAACTTGCATATTTAACGACATTTTTTCCAAATTAAATTTTTAATGTGCATGATAGAATAGCGGGCATTCTAAAGAAGTTCAACTTCAACTATTTTCCTAATAAACCTATTATATCTGGATCGAACAACTGGATATGTAATCCTTTTCAAGGAGATATAACCTCGATAACTTTTTTAACTTTACTGGAAAAAGAAAAGCTCACTGACTTATCCTCTGACAATTCCCTAAAAACTATTTTTAAAAATAACTCTTTAATTAGTTTTTGACTCAGTGTAAGAAATGAGTATCCTGTTTTGGCGGAGAAAGCTATTAAAATTTTATTGCCCATTTGTACAACAAATCTATGTGAGAAAGAATTTTCAACATACACTTACCTGAAAGATAAGTACAAAAACAGGTTAAATGCAGAACCTAATCTAAGACTCAAATTTTCAGGCATCGAATCAAAATTTAAATTTCTTTGTTCCACCAAACAGATATAAATATCCCATTGTGGGTATTTTTCAAGTTTTATATTATTGTATTCATTTTGTATAAATTCTGTTTTGTAGGTTAAGCTATAATCTTAGTTTTAATAATGTTTTTCTGTAAATATTTGACGCTTATGTTTTAGTTTTTCGTTATGAACTGTTAATCAATATGGAAAATAAATTTTAATAACCCAATTCTACTGTTTGATTTAATGTTCCTAATGGGGGTTCGCCGATTTATTTCGTTTTTTAGAAGGGGTTCCCAAGAAGAAAATGGTTGGGAACAGCTGTTCTGTAACAACAGCCAGGTACTGGTTGATCCTTAGAATAATGCAAATTGTTTGTTTTGAGTTCACCAACAACCATAATCTGGTGAATTTGTTTGGTATCTTGTATTGTATTATTTTCCTTAGGTGCAAGTGTCTCTATATCAGCATTATTTTGATTAGATAATTTAAAATCTTTATTATGATTTTTTCTGTGTTTAAAATCTCCAGAAATTAATTTTCTGGAAAAGTTATATCTTTTCATTTAGGATCCTTGTTTAGAGGAATGATGTCCGACAATCTGTGAAATATTAATATTCGGATCCTTTCCTTCTACTAATAAAATATATCTATCATCGTCAACTTGGTATTGAACAAAATGGCGAGTTTCATCTGAAATCAGATTCTTTTTCAAGTTACTGAGAATTTTCCCTTCATGTGTTTTAAATTCCATCTATATCAGACGGGGCATATTTGAGTCACCTATGCTTTGCACACGATATCGTCCTGATCTCATCAGATTTAAAGAAACTTGAAAAAATGGCAAAAGAGCTAAAAGGAAAATCCTCATAGATAGGGCTCAAAATTAACTTAAAAAGAAAGCAAAACTCATGAGTAGAGATAACATTCCAATATAAATGTACCCACCAAAAAAATTAAATTTTGAATTTCTTCTTCATTTAGGTGCTTTTATCAACCCTCTAAATGTAAGGCAAATTTGTGACATGACGATCAATCGCGACCCATTTGGCCGCTTTAAATATTAATATAGAATTATTTGGTTAACTGATATTTTCCCATGTTAATGTTTTTTGGCCATCGACTTTATTAATCTGATTATAAAAAAAACTTTTTTTTTTTGATGGGATAAAAAAATTTTATTGACCATGAAAATCTTGAAGTTGCTTCTTTTATATTTATGAAAATGTTAAAAAAGGGGTAACAAATTAAAAAAAAATCAAACTTCCTACAAACTAATAAAAAAATATGTACACTATTGGACAAAAGTAGAACAACGCTTTTAAAATAAGTAAAAATCCTGATATAATCTACTAAATGCATAACACCGCATTTAAATATTGTGTCCTAAAATATCAAAGTAAGCTGATTTAATCGGTCACAACAATTATTTCTATCAATCAAACTAAGTAACTGATATTAACGTAAAGTTTTAAATACAGAACAGTTTGTGTCAAAAGTAAAGCAACGTTTTGGAAGGTAGAAAACAAGCCGTATTTTCAAGACAGTTGGTTGACGCAGCTACAGCATATCCAAAATAATTTCATATTGTAATGAAAGAGTACAATTAGAGAATCTACCGAAATCTGTAGATTGAGAAAAACAACTTACAACCTTGGAAATCCGCAAATTATTGCCCAAATTCTAGAAAATATGGTTAGCCCCCGGACAGTTTAGAAAAGATTAGTAGACGCATAGCCGTTTAGTAGAAGCCCGACTGGACTGTAAACAAGAGTCGTTCCAAAAAAATTACGTGGGAAAAAGTAACGCGTCGTATTCGTATACGAATATTTTCCAATTATTCAATTGTTGGTAAACAAGTAAAATTAACTTTGTCCACATCTCCCTGAAAATATTGTTTAAAATTGCTTAATGCTTCAAGTTCAAGCTTCTGTAATTCCTAAATATGCTTAGTGTATTTGTTATAATACGTAATATAAAATATTGTTGAATAAAATTTATAGTACTTTATTTTTACGCGCTTATCTTCGTTTATTTTTAAAATTATAAATATTTGTTAGCCTAAATTTTGTTTATAGTTTACTAAAATGTCGTGAGAGATTAGAAGGATAATATTTCATTAAAATTAGATAGGCATCACAAGGTTAATATATATTTTCTAAGTCAAAGAAACAAAAGCACCTTGTTGCTTTATTTTATCTAATAGTGTACATACATTTTGAGAGCATACAAATAATACTTCGACATTTTGACGTAAAACGTATTTGTAATTTTAATCCTAATTAAATTGATGAAAAAGAACAACTGTTGGAATTCATAACTCGCATTATAAGACCGCAAACTGTATCTATGAAAAATAGAATTGTGTCAAGAAAAATCTAAATTAACAAAAACGTTTTTTTAATATTGAAGAACATTCCCCCATTTACATTTGTCATTGCAAGCCCGAATCTTATATTTCACTTTACAAAGTATAAATCGTTTAAAATCGTTTTACCACTTTTTAAAAATTATGTGCTTAATCCTTCAGAAAATTCGTGTTTAATTCCAGTGTCCTAACGAAAGAGCTTCGTTCTGTTTTTAAAAGAGGATGTTGACCAGTTTATAATAGAGGGTTTTAATCCAATTTAGATTCGGTTTTAGTATCACCAGTAGTATTACTTTAATATTAGGTTTATCATGCCAGAAGACTAATTGAATCATTTCATCATTTTCGCATAAATGAGATGTTGACTATTTTTGGGAAAGTGTTTTCAAATTGGCCGCTAAAACACCAATACGTACCACTTGACCGATGTGACGTCACACTGGTAAACTGACAAGGATATATAGTTTTTTCGTAATTTTTGTGATATGAGTTCTAAGTGATTTTAAGTATTGTGCAGTGCCTCAGTGTACAAGTACTACAATTAAAACACTTGAAAAGTTATTTATTCACAGTTCACGTTCGGAAAATAATAGGAAAATGTGGCTTCAGCTAGACCGGTAAGACTCATTTTATTTTAGTTTTGAGCTTATAAATACCGATTATTATATATTCATTATTGATAAATTACTTACATGGAGGTCTTCATATTTCTAAATTCAGCAGAGCAAATATTACTGTTTGTTGCGAAGAAATTGGCCACCATAAAATAATGAATTCTCGGCAAATTCAAACTATTTGCCTTAATAAATCCACTTTCCTTTATGAGAAAATTTCTTAGAATGGTTTTTAAAGGGAAAAGTAAGCAAATTTCGAAGAAATTACATGAAAATTACTATAAAATATGAACTAGGCAACGTAGCCCTTGACAGTGATCACGAATGTGACAAAACCAAGAAATTTATTTGTCAAGTTCGTGACAGCGATGACGTCAGCTGTATTTTTTAGAGTAATAATCAAATGATAAAAGTGAAACTGATAACCATGTTCTTTTGAATATACATTTACTTGTCATTAGATCGAAATGATCATGACTATTTCGAGTGATAGAACTGAAAGTAATAATGACTCAAAAGAATAACCGTATCAAGACGAAGTGCCAGCGATGCCGTTAGTATGGAGTGACATCTTTCACTTTGATTGGTGTTCGTTGGCAAGTGACTGGAAGAAGATTTAATTACATTTTGATTATTAAATAAAAATAAAATTCCTTAAAAATAAAGAAAAATATTGTGTTTTTTAGGATTTCTATTGTGGAAACTACCGTTACGCGACAAAATTATATTTTTATTGGACTGCAGTCAACATCCCAATTCCAAATCTCCTGAGCAAAACAACATTTATTACATTAAAACCTATATTAACATCCTAAAGCAATCTTAAACAAGTCCAATTTCAGGACCGCTAGAATTCACGTGGTTGATTTTTACTTCATTTTCAAAGGCCTCCTGTTGCTGCACATTATGACTATGTCTTAAATGCTGTTTTACATAATCTTTGTCGCCAAATTTTTTTTGACAGATGGGACAACTGAAAGGTTTTTCTCCAGAATGTGTGTAAATATGTCTTGTGAGCTTATTCTTGGCGAAATACATTTTTGGGCAGAACTGGCATGGGAACTTTCGTTCTCTTACTGGTATTTTCACTTTCCCTATACCATGGATTTTTGCCATGTGAATCTAAAAATATATGGAAATATAACTCATTTTGCAATTTGTAGATAACAATGATAATTATATCAAAACATAAAGAACCCCGCTCAGAGCTTATGGAAATTCGGTTTTCGTTAAAATGGTTGGTATTGCAATATGTTGTGTAGTTTGGTCCCCTGATTAAAAGTCTCAATGGGAACGAAGCCCGAAAACCCCACGTTTTTCGAATATCTGCTGATTATTATCGTCCCTTAAAGGCATCCCTCTTAAACTGAAAACAATAATTAGCTCGACATTTCATCTAGGAAGTATAGAGTCTCACTAGGGTACTCTGGAGTTTTTAGGGTCGCTGATTCCGAATCCCAAATCGGTTAACCTCCGTCACGTCAGGATCAAGGTCATTTGAAGTTCAAATTGAGATTAACCGTTGGGAAAATCTGACACAAAAATATATGAATATTTTTAAAGTCGCTGAATCCAAATATATCATTTTCTTGACCCTACAAGGTCACTTGGAAATAATATCATGTCAATCTATGTCAAGCTTGAAAAACCGTCGGAAAAATCTGAAAAAAAACTTTCAATGAATCCAATCACTTCTACCTCAAGGTTTTCAGATCACTGATTTTTTTTCTGGCGCTTGGTCGGTATCACCGTTTAATGTAGTGATTCATTTAGTTCCGTTTTTATGTCATTTTAAACTGTCCTTTCTAAAGATGACCTTGATATAACCTTGAGACTAGTCTTATACAGGCAAGCGAACTAGGATTTTGAATCAGCTACCTTAAAAACCTATACATGAATTTTTTCAGATTGTTTCGACGGTTTTTTAGATTTGACCTTGAACTCGTCCTAAAATATCCTTGAATTTACTTTCAGGTAATCTTGTAGGATTAATCAAATAACATATTCGGATTCGGCGACTTAAAAAACATTTATATAATTGACCTACAAATGACCTTGATCTTGGCGTGATGAAGGATAAACGAAACTCGGATTCGGAATAAACGACTCCAAAAACTCTATTATACCCTAGTGAGACCCGTTGATACTCCATAGATAAAACATCTATCTAATTATTATTTTTAGTTTACGAGAGAGCGTATGCCGCTAAGTGATCAGCAGATATTCGAAAAACGTGGGTTTTGGGCATCGTGCCCATTAAGATTTTTAATCAGAGGACCAAAATACACAACATATTGTAAAATTAGCCATTTTAATGGAAACCGGATTTCCATAAGTTCTGAGCGGAGTCTTTTAAAGTACCACCAAAGATTATAATATCTAGCGTTAGCTATAATAATCTTTGGTACCATTTGAAATAAAGAGCTGATTCAAAAAATATTCATAAATAAAATATTAGGATAGTTTGATCTTAAAGTAATTTATCAGCAATAATGCTACAAGTCAGTAAAATTTTCTGTTACAATAACTACAATATACAAAATTTAATGCAACTCAGGGCATCCGCATAAAGCAGATTTGGAAGGTTTTATTTTCTGGAAAGTCCGTTGCAGCTAGATATCCAATGGACTATTTGAAGCGTGCAACCTGCGGTCGGTCTAACAAAGTGTTCATAGTCAAGGACGTCGTAACGAAATCTGAATATGATATGCATATATCAGTTAATCCACCTTTCAAATCGTTAAACAAATATAACTTGTTAACGAAAGCAGTTTCGGAATATTCATATTTTCAACTCTTTTGCTGTCAGAATATATATGGGTGCGTCCGTTAGGAGCAGGCCGTCGGGCTCGTGCGTACCACAGAAATTTTTTCTCCCCTTTCTAGTGATTTTTCGAAAAATTTATATTTCATAGACAAAATCGTGTTCAAATTTCAGATTGCATTTTAAAAAATTTATCACGATTTTTTTCAAGAAGTTTTTTAATCGATAGTGCAACTCTTTAATAACATCTCATTCAAATTTTAAATTGGGGAAGAACGAATTGCCGAGATGCCCACGGGAATGGGCGACTGCCTGGCACAAATGGGATCATACTAATAGGAAATAACTAATCACTTTTTCACCTGCTAAGCGTAGCATGTAACGTACAAATGATTTGGATCAGTTTAAGCTTATGTTCAAGCAAAAGAACTGCTGAACATATTTCAATGTTTTAATCCTTTTAAAGCGTGCATTAAGCATTCGCAAAGCATTTAGCCTATGCTTGGCGATACATGAGCCGCATGATACGTCTGGTGCAGCGAGCATGTCTATCGTTGAAATGTTAATTCCACTAAGAACATTGCATCGTCTGTCCTACAAGAACAAGAAGCGTTTTGTACGTGTTAATTGGTCGAAATGGCTGTGACGACGAGGGAAATTAGTATTTATATTTAAACAAATATTAATATTTTGATGTTTTTATTTTTGTCTAATTAAAGAAGTTTATTGACAAAAAGAAATTCAATAAAAGCATAAAACGTCAAAATATTATTATATCACATGAAAAAAAAAAATAGATCTTTAGGAAAATAAAACCAAATAGTTTTTTTTATTAGGTTTATATTTTCTGAAATGAAAGTCCCGATAAATCGGCCAAAACTTGCAAAAATTAACATTTCAATTATTATAAACAAAATATTTTTGCTATTTGCATTTTAACAAACTCCCTATTGAATTGTTATTGATTTATTATATTCTTGTTTTGTTATAATGTATTTTGAAATTATATTGAGAAAATTAAAACCATCGTAATATTAAAACTATCTAAATTTATTGAAATTGATAGTTTCAAAGTATAAAGGTTATCATAACGGAGTATTTTTGTAAAGGTCGGGGTAGGTTTTATAAAGTTTAAAATTTATTGAGAAAATGTGATACCGTAAACAGAATATATATATATATATATATATATATATATATATATATATATATATATATATATATATATACAGGGTGTCCAAGATAAGGATCCTAAGCATGGGGATCTCAGTACCTGTTGGAGTTACAGCTTAGGTTAAATTAGAAAAAAGTTGCGTACTTTGAAGCGTATTTACATGCCGTTGAGAAACATTAAAAATTTTCATGGCCAGCTGAGATATTGGGGAAAAACGAAAATTTGATGAAATAGATTTTATTTTTTTGTGACTTTATTTTAAAAGATATTAAAAAACTAATAAAACTTTTTCATTAGCAGTTTTTAGGTACTACGTGATGGAGTTTTTAAATTTTATATCCGACGTTTCGTTTTCGAGAAACCATCATCAACTTTATTTTTCTATAAGGGCCAAAAAAAAGTATAACCTGTATCTGATTCCCTTTTTTATTACAAATTCAACGATGTATCACATGTCACATTTTTTTTGTTAGATAAAAGAATAAATGCGATTTTTCTATTTTTTTAAACATATTTTTAAGTAGGCTTTGCAAACAAATAATGCTTTGACACTTTGACGTAAATACCTGTTATGAGTTATTGATCTCACATATTAGTTAATATCTATTTACAGAGCAATGAAGCTGAATGGAGCATAGTACTACTTAGAAACAAGAAAATTTAATCTACCATAAATTTAACCATAAGATAATCATTATTTTAATGATATACAAAGAATGATAAATTATTTAAAAATAACTAAAACAACAAATAAATTAACAATTTTTTTTATTCAATTTAAAGCAGGTGTTCAAACAGATTTCCGTTATTTTCCAGACATAAATATGATCTTCTTATGGTAGAATTTAAAACATCACGCAACATGTCAGGTGTAATACTGTTGAATGCATTAGTTACACATTCTCGTAACTGCTGCTCAGTCTCAAAAGAATGATGGTATATTTGGCTTTTAAGAAACCCCCAAAGAAAGAAGTCCATAGGGGTTAAGTCCGGAGATCGCGCTGGCCAAGGCACTTCACTGGAGGTTCCAATCCACTTTCCAGGAAATCGCTGCGTAAGATACTCGCGAACCTGCCTAGAATTATGTGCAGGAGCACCGTCTTGTTGAAACCAACAGGTATTAACCTGTGCCAGAGGTAAATCCTCCAAGCAGTCTTCTAAATTATTTTGTAATAATTGAAGGTATCGTTCTCCAGTTAACGAACTATGGTAGATAAATGGACCTAGTATTTTGGTACCGAAAATTCCACACCACATATTAAACCCAAAACGCTCCTGATGTCTTGAAATTTTTTGAACACGCGGATTCTGTTGCGCCCAGTAATGAGTATTCCGGCGGTTAAAGACACCATTATTAGTGACTAGACTTTCGTCAGACCATATTATTTTTGCAGGGAAATTGATATCATCTTCACATGCGCGTGTATACCACTCACAGAAATGCCGGCGTCGTTCAAGATCCCTTGGTTTAAGTGCTTGGCAAATCCTAAATTTATAGGGGTGATATCTATTTTTACGCAAAATAAATTGAGCAGTGGATTTGGCTACTCCTATATTTTTTTTCAATTTGCCTGCAAGAGATGTCAGGGTTCTCAACAACTGCTTGTAATACGTTATTTTGGGTTTCTTCGGAAGAATCCTTTTTTCGGGATGAAACTGGCTTTTTAAATGATCCATATTGTTTTAAATTTCGCGCCAACTGTAAGAAAATGGACTTACATGGTTGCTTTCTATCTGGAAATTTATTTAGATACATTGCTGCAGTATTTATAGTATTCTTCTGGCACAAAATGTAGCAGGTCAGCATGTCAAACTTTTCTTCATGACTATAATGGCCACCCGGCATATTCGACGATAATAACACAATAATAATTATTCAACAATAAACAATAACAACAGTAACAACAACGACAAGAACTCTACAAACAACTTAATAACTCTAAATCAACTTAACAATTATTTTATCTTACCATAAACATTAAATTAAGTCATATGTGACAGAATAACAGGCATTTACGTCAAAGTGTCAAAGCATTATTTGTTTGCAAAGCCTACTTAAAAATATGTTTAAAAAAATAGAAAAATCGCATTTTTTTTTTGTCTAACAAAAAAAATATGACATGTGATACATCGTTGAATTTGTAATAAAAAATGGAATCAGATACAGGGTATACTTTTTTTTTGGGCCATATAAAAAAATAAAGTTGATGATGGTTTCTCGAAAACAAAACGTCGGATATAAAATTTAAAAACGCCATCACGTATTATCTAAAAAGTGCCAATGAAAAAGTTTTATTAGTTTTTTAATATCTTTTAAAATAAAGTCACAAAAAAATAAAATCTATTTCGTCAAATTTTCGTTTTTCCTCAATATCTCAGCTGGCCATGAAAATTTTTAAAGTTTCTCAACGGCATGTAAATACGCTTCAAAGTACGCAACTTTTTTCTAATTTAACCTAAGCTGTAACTCCAACAGGTACTGAGATCCCCATGCTTAGGATCCTTATCTTGGACACCCTGTATATACATATATATATATATATATATATATATATATATATATATATATATATATATATATATATATATTTCCAAACCAAATTGGGTGGAGGATTCTACAAATCTCAACAAATATGTTTTGTTACATATACAAAATATTCTTATAACGATGTTGCTACGTGAACAATGAAATACTCATTTCTTAAAGCTGTGTTAATAACTTAGAGCAAAAAATGACATATTAGGTTTTCTTAATGATTTACAAAAAAAGCAATGATAAATTGAAAAAAATGAAAAACTAAAATCCTTTAAATAAAAAACATCACATTATATGAAATGTCGAGTCGTAAATACAGAAACCCAAAAAAGTCAGAGCAAAGCAGTGTAATTCAAACTTTGCCGTAATTTCCTCAAATTTCCACATTTAAATTCATATATAAATACAATAAAATTAAACAATATTCTCAAAATATACATTAAACAAAAAAAAACAACAAATATTTATAATAAATATAGGCTTTTTAGTAGGGGTGTGCGAATAATTCGAAATGTCGAATAATTCGAACCGAATCGAATAGCAATATTCGATTTGAATATTCCATTTTTCGAATAATTTGAAAAATCGAGTTATACGTTATATTTTTTCGAATAAAAAGAATTTTTTGTTGCCATTATTCACTAACACGAATAAAATATTATTTATTTGTGAAAAATTTGAATTAATTTAATGTTTCAGTTGTGGTCCACGCCTAAATAGTTCAAATCAAACTGAGTCGTTGCTAGGTAACTGTTAGTTTTACTAAATAATGTTGGTAGCAACCCTCTATATTTATGTATGGTAGAGTGGTTGTATTAACCAATTGTTTTTGTGGTAGTTGTTAATAATGATAACAACCCCTTATAATTGCTATTCCATAGGTTGAAATAGATAATGTAGTGAATAAAACCCTTTTGGTTTAATACTGATTTATTATCGAAACTTTTGGTGTATTTCTAACCTATTTTCCTAACGTAATAATATTTACAATAACATTGTCGACTAAGTAAAACAATTAATATGATTATTTTAGGAATTATTGATCCAGTTTATCAATGTGCTGATTTAGCGACATGTGTTGGAATACTGGGTCGTAATATTTTTATATTTTATGTAAGATTAAAAAATATGTATAATCTTAGATTAGACAGTTTAAACAGTAATCGTGAATAACAACGCATAGTTCTTTAGACATTCTGCAAAGGGCACATTGGTAGAGCGGATTATTTGAAATAAATAGAATTATTTCATCAACTAAACAGATATATTTATTATAATTGAATTTTGGCAATTATTTAAATTCCATTTTTATAAATTTTTTGCGTTTAATTTGTTTAATTATAGCTTATTTACTGTTCATAATCTATTATAAATGCAATTATTACTATGTTTTAAGTTTATAATTTAAAAAGAAAGAAAAAAAATTCAAGCTATTCGAAAAAAAAAAACGAATAATTCGATTCGAAAATCGAATCAAATAACACTAATCGATTCGAGTACTATTCGTACACCCGTACTTTTTCGGTTATCTATAAATAACAATACAAAACAAAAATATACATGTTAAGGGACATATTAGCCCCGATTCTGTAAGCATACTTTTTGACATTCCCTTTCCTTATCTCTTTTCGGACAATGACATACTTATGTGTTAATACAGACTTATTGTGACATTCTCTTTCCTTTTATTCTTATAGAGTCGCAGCCATTGTTCCATATTAAAGAGAATAATTACATAAGGTATATGACTTAATACTATATGCACCGTCGATGATATGCACTGTCCACTTATCCGGGTGCAGGTTTTCAGATCATAGTGGACTTCAGTCGACGTTTAACATGAAACAAAGGAAAAATTGGACAGAATCATCTTATATATCAACAAAATGATTAAATAACACAAATCAGGTATAAAAGTCAATTTCAGGATCTTTTACTGTTATAAAATATTTTTTTTACTTGGGCTGACATTAATCTGGCTTTTAGTAAAAATTTTATGTTTCTTATAATATCCAGTACCCATTAACTTCTTTTGGGTGCCTTTTTCTCCCAAATATTTATAAATTGTTAATAGGAAATTTAATTTTACAATATTGTTACTTACATTATGAATTTCACAAACTGGCAAAACAAATCATTATATATGTTTAAAAATTTATTTTCCAAACCAACGTCATGTCCGTCGTTACCAAAAAATGGTATAACTTCTCATGAATAATATCGAGTGAGCTAATTAGCTAGTCATTATCCTAATTAAGACTGTTTTTTTCATCATGTTCTTTAACGGAGACAAATAAATACGGATTAGTGATGCATTTAAAGAATAAATTTGTGTGACAAGTTTGATAGACATTTAAGTTCAGCTTCTTTAAAATATAACCAGTTACATTTGAAGTAGCATACTTACGTTCAGGAATATCGATCACATCAACTGACAACTCTAAATTTGAGATCTCTAAGTAAATTTGTGAAATATGAATTCTTACATCATGGATACTTACCAGAATATTTCACAGTTCCAGGAAGAGAAGCTTTTAAGAACACAGACATGTTAAAAAACTGACTTTACTAAAATACGATGAAGAATATGGAAAATAAGTTATTGTAGTAAGTTACAAAAAAAAACAATGTTGTAGAAAAACAAAAATAATAATATAATAATATAGGATAACGAAAGATGCGGTCATAAAACGAGGGTCCAACCTCTCATCCAGAAATCACCAAATCTGGGACATGCCCAAATATAAAAAAAAATTCTGGGGCCAGAGCATTTCTGTGGAATCAGTAGCAGCGTAAACTAAAAATAGAAGAAGAAAGCCGGAGATCCAATTATTGGACGGAGCTACAAGGATTGAGACAAGCGAAGATACTTCTTGGAAACTACGATCAGAAGAGATTGAAGGAATGCATAAGCCTAAGTAAAAAACCAACTTCTAGTTCTGATAGGGATCCTGACGGGACATTGCCACCTGAAGGGACACCTTAAGAAACTCGGATTGGCAAAAGGAGAAGAGTGCAGATTCTGCGAGGAGGACGAAACCTCTATTCATATTCTTTCAGAGTGTAACGCTCTAAGAAACCCTAGAATGCTGCTCTTGGGAGCACACAAAATAGAAGGGGAGCTACCCACTTTGAAACCATCAAACATTTTAAGGTTCTTGAGGGAAAAAGGACTAGAGGACCTGCTTCAGCGACTTGGCAACAGGGGGGCACAATAAATCTATTAGGTCGCAGTGTACAGACCCCATTTCTACGCACATACATACAAAGAAAAAATAATGATAAAAATGTATATACCATGCAAATAAAAAATAGTACATTTATTTTAAAAATTTGTAAATTGTTTCTATAGCTCTTATAAACATTAATACTTGTATATTTTATTGGGCATATTAGTCCCAATCACTAAAATCTCCCAGCCAATATCTAAATTAATATTTTTATAGTTTTATATCAAATAAATTATTATTCTATATAAATATTTCTGCAGTTTTTTTACGTTGAACCTACATTTTCACCTCTCCGGTTCAATAATAGACGGATTTGTGATAGTGTAATAAGTAATTATTTTAAAATTATCACAACTATATTACAATTATGTTCTGTTAAAATATGACAAAATTGTTTAACTTCATTTTTTCTAACAAAAATTTATATATCATAAAATATTATCGCCATGT
Source organism: Diaprepes abbreviatus (assembly GCA_034092305.1). Classification (NCBI taxonomy): domain Eukaryota; kingdom Metazoa; phylum Arthropoda; class Insecta; order Coleoptera; family Curculionidae; genus Diaprepes; species Diaprepes abbreviatus. Next base: position 5,499,790 of record JASJET010000011.1, read on the forward strand.
TTAAGAACCTTCAAAGCAAACACTTTTCACCACGAATACATAAAATAAATGATTTATACTTACCAAAACGTAATTAGAATATCTTATCAGGTTCTACCATATTTTTTTACCACAACACAAACTGCTAAAAAAACAGAATAAAACTTTCTTAACTACGACCAACGCAGCTTCACGAAATGCGAAAAAAAGGGCAATACATCTTTGAGCTAGAATGCAATGACGTGATTGGTTTAATAAATTGCCAAACCGCTTAATTCAACTTCATCTATTTAAATTTTACTTGAATTTTCTAATTGGTTAGATGTTTGGGTGGATGACAGTATGATAGCTGCGATTATTTCAAAGTTGCTTAGGCCTGGTCTGTCCTATGTACGCTATGTCGCTTAGTCAGCGCCTTGAAGCGTTTTTCGGGCAGACGAGGCGTTTTATGTCTACTTGACATGCGGCTATTGGCGCGACCGGTGCCACTGACGCGGAAATATTGGTTGTCCTACGTAAGTTACGCTGCGTTAAGGGAGCCGTTGTCGCGTCTTTCAATTGGATGATGAGTACAAATTATCTGAAAAATCCACCGCAGCAAGGTCAAGGATCAGATGCGCCGTTTGATTTCCTACTTTCATTTGAAACATTTTTCTTTAAAATGTTTTGCTGAGAAAATATTTTGCTGTTCCAGTATATATATATATATATATATATATATATATATATATATATATATATATATATATATATTTAATATTTTCTTGGGTATAGGTTTTTCCATTTAGAGAAACAAAGGACAACAATTTTTCTTGACGTTTCGCTCTACATAGTGAGCTTCTTCAAAAGAGCTTTGGAAAACAAAACACTTGATAAAAACAGTTGCAAATTATTATGCATCATGGCTGTCCATGGCACACTTGTCATAAGTAAATAAATTATCCAGTATTTTGCTTAATAATATTTAATTTCTGTTCTTATGTCTAATCCAATCGCAAATGAATTAGTACCGTGCAAAAATAGTTAAAATAACAAAGTTTCTTATATCTTGTATAGCATATTTCATGATTATGATAGTTGTAATTAATAAATAAAATGTGTTCAAAGTATTAATGCAATGATAATCCATATAGCGAAAGCTATAATGGATTATGTACACTAGGTGAGCGCCTGTAAGTAGACTTCCATTTCCCTTCATACACGGCGACACGTACGTTATAACTGATAAAACGCTATTTGTTTATAGAGTTAAAAAGCAATAAAAACATAACATTTTCTCAGTGCAATTAATCCCAGATTGTAGTTATTGAGTTGAACTATCAATTATTGGGAGCAGAATTTGAAAATATTCGTTTAATCCAAAGTTATTCATATTGAAAAGGGACAAGAAATGCAATTTTTCAAATGTTTAATGATTTTTAACTCAAAAATTATGCGTCAAACGGAAACATCACGAAACACTTTTTGCTTAAAATCGGCCGAGAGATGTGAAAACATCTAGATGATTATCAATTTTTTTGTTAATAACAAATTACCCGACCATAGAAAAAACTTTTGTGGGAACATGTCTCTTCATCTGCTATAAAACCCACTAGGCTCTTCGACTACTTAAAAAAATCAATATTTCATATTGTTACCTTTAGATCCCTTTCATCCTTATATTGCTTTTCACAGTGCTGACAATGATGTTCTTTAACATGTGAATGACTCCTGGTATGCTCTTTCAAAGAACCTTTAGTAATAAAATTTTTATCACATAAATGACAGGTAAATTTTTTATCACCAGTATGTCGCCGCACGTGAGCATCATAATTAGTTTTTATAGGGAACGGTTTATTACATATTTCACAAATATACTTCCACTTAGAAGAGTCAGTATGTACTACGAGTTTATGAGATCTGAAAGAGATGTATTTGAGAATAATTAAAATTAGAGAAAAAAGGAAAATGTTGTTATCAATATAATTATGAAATATATTGCAAATAGACAAAAGATTAAACTTTTCTAGAATGTTCTAGGATGACTCCACATACACTGTAAGTTTGAGAATAAAAGTTCTCAAAAATATATATTATTCCCATATTTAGACCAGTTTTAGTGAATGAATAAGTAAATTTTCATTTGTCAACCTCAATTCACTAATACTGTCTAACCTAAAACTGGTATTAATTGATAAAAATGAATTTAAATTGCCAGTGCAACAGCGGTCAATTAAGTGTGGAACCTTAAAAATACCGAAATAAAAAATCGTTTTCCTTTATTATTAAATCATCAAAATGGAAAACTTAATATTCTATTGACAAATTTTTAATTTTTGTTTTTTTCTAGTTTTCAAAATTACTGCCGTATTCACTAAAATGGTTTAACTTTGAAATAGGATCTAGTTTCCATGGAAGTTGGACATTCTAATTCTTTATGATATTGTTATAATTTGTTTTATATCAGTTAGTCACAAAACTCCACATATACTACTACAAGATTGTATAATTATTTAAAATAAGTCATTTAACCAAAAATCACCTATACTAAGAGCAGAAAAAAAAATACATTACCTAACATCCCTAGAAGTATTGAAACTTTTACTACATTCCTCGCACTTGTACTCTCTGATATTTAAATGCGTTTTCTCGTGATCGGCAAGTTCAGGTTTCGTAACAAATCCTTTGCTACAGTAAGAACATATATTGCATTTTATTCCATCGTGAAACTTTATATGTTGCCGCAGATTTGAAGAGAATGCAAATCTTTGTGGACATCTAAAAAAATATATTCATCTAACACACCCTCAATGTTTTTTTTTATTGTTACAGAAAAACATTTAAACTAAATCATTACAATTTAAAAATTGAACAAGAAGTAAACATAATGAACCCACGGTTTCATAACACTTTTAAAAACAGTATTGTGAAAAATAAAAATGACCGGTTATTAGCGGCATATGATTAAGACAACGATGTTCTAATTTAATTATCCATAAAGGAGTGCTATAAATTCGAGATTCCAATAAGACTTTTGAATTTATAGTATTTTATACATTTTCAAACTCATGTTTATAGGGTTTTTTTCTTACCATACTAGAATATGTGGTAATTCAAATTTAAGTGTAATAATGGTTAAAATAGGGCATCCGTATTCTTCGGAAAAAAAATAGACTGAAAATTAACAGTAAGTAAATCCTACAGACCATTATTTACAGTCAACTAAACTGTTTCGACTGCTTTGTTTTCAAATATACAAAGTCGATTAAATTGGGACAATTTGAAACAATTTGATGCTTTGTTAAATACCGTTGCGAAATTTAACAAAAATTTTGTTTGATTTCCCGTCTTTAATTAAAGCTTTTAAATCTGACGTTTCGGATTTCATAGACCATCATCAGATTCTTTTTTTTTATACGGACCAAGCATTTTGAGTATTTGGAAACGTCAAAAGACCGTTTTTTTTATAGGTACTTAGATATAAATGATTATTTATACTCAATGATTGGCCGAGTTCCAACAAATTCAAGAGTCACAGAGAGGTAAAAAATTGTTGAATTTGAAGTCGTCGTCTCCGTCACGTGACGCGACAGCCCCTCTATTATTGCATTTGTTTTCAATATGTTAAAATAACTGTTTTACCTTCAACACTACACTAATGAGAAATATAACTTTTTAGCTGTTAAATCTCACCGGAATGGTTACTTTAAGTATGTGGAAAATTTCCAGCTTTCGGAATCTCGAAACTAGAATGTCGCACGAACAATAGTTGAGGCTACAGCTCTATTTGTTTATAAGGAAATAATTAACATTTTTTTAACATTAAAAATCGATATGTTTTTATAAAAAATTTTATTTTTATTTTTGGTTTTTTTAATTTATATCATTTATTTTTAAAGATAATTAAGTCAAATTTGGAACACAAGACACTTTTTTACAGTTCTCATAAAAAATTATTATTATGTGAAATAATATACAGAGTAATTTTTTGCGAGTATGTAAAATTTTACCCTCTAGAACTTTTTTTTCGGGCGTCACTGATTGGATTTAATTATTCAGTTAGCTCTCCCGTTTTATTGTGAAACTTTGTTATCTCTCAAGTTTTCCTCTAAAAGTCAATAGTTTTTCCACAAAAAAAAATGTTTAGAAGCATTTCCAATTAAGTTCTGTAGAGATGGTTTATTAAGGGGCGAAAAGATATAGTAGGCTGTGTATCAGAGAATTTCTTATTTTATTTCAAAATTACACGGACGATAACTTCTCTTTTTTCTTTATATTTGTTGGCTTAAAAACACACAACAGCTGTCTTAGGGAGATCGTTGTGTGACACTTTACTTAAACTGTGGAGTTAGTTTGGTTGCCGATGCCGAATAATGCCACCTCTATCTTTAGAGTAGCAAGTTTCATGTGTCAAGTTCTGATATATCTCTTTTTTAATTTACCGTCACGCCACCACATGGCGGTTTTATACAACATTGTTGATTTATGTTATTCTGATGTTGAGTGGGCCATCGAGATGTCGTCACTGTGTCTTATTTACTATTTTTCAACCGTGAAATCTGTTTATAGGACACAGATGCGAGGTGATGGTTTGTACCGAATGCAATGGCCAGATGAGTTCCACGCTAGGACAAAACAGCGCTGTCGTCATTTTTCGGACCCGGAGTTTTTCCATGTTCTTTGCACTTTTTACCCTGAGAGTAACATTTATCAACGGTCTTTGTCTGCATGGCCGAGAATTTCTTATTTTATTATTTATTTATATATATATATATATATATATATATATATATATATATATTATATATATATATATATATATATATATTTAATTTACAAAGTATTTATCTCATTTGTAAGACAATACAAAACAATCAATAAAACAAACTTGAATAAAAAAAAAATTCCACAGTTTGTTTGTATACGTCTAAGGAAAATGTCCCAAAATATACTTTTAATTTTTCAATATTTTTAATAATACAAAGATAAAAAAATAAAAACGAATCCAAAAAACCCTTTGTCCTGGATATTTTACTAAATATTATGACTCAATGATCGGTAAATAAACAAGCATTTTGTTTATTTTACTACAATCTCGATTTTTAACATCCACAATAATATTTTTTTACCTATCACAAACAAAGGGTTTGACATCCACTCCATGTTCTTCAGTACAATGTTCAACCAATTTAATACTGGCGGAAAAATTTAACTCACATTTTTCACACTCAAATTTATATTTCTTTCTCTTCTTTTTCGGTTTCTCCTCCTTCTCTTCATATTTTCTTAGTGTGTATTCATCAAGATCACGCTGGGATTTTTCTAGTATATAAAAACCAAATTAGATTATTTTTATTTATAAAATAGATTAAAGTAAATCACTTTTCTACGCAAAACGGTTATCAGATCAGTTTGGTAATTCAAAACACTGTCCACCAGTCCAAGTATTATGAAGGACTGGTATAAACAGTGTTGAATTTAAGTAATACTGGTGTTTTTATCTCTAAAATTTTAGAACATACGGAACGAGATTTTCTTAAAAAGTTGTCAAATTAATTATTTTTCGAAATACCGGAGACAACATAAAATCAGTCAAAAATTAGTTTCTTAAATACTTCTAACTTTTAATTTTAGAACAATGGAAAAAAGGTTTATTTTCTCCAAAAAAACACAATATATTTTAATTTTTAATTCCGTGTTGATATAACTAATATTAAATGTCATAACCTTCATATATATAAAATCTCATTTTCTCTATCTCTCTTTTATTAAAGTACCAGCGTTGTAATGAAGATTTCAAAAATTAAGTAAAAAATCCAATTCTTTATTTGATACAAAAATTTCAGTTGCGCTATTTTGTTAAGCATAATCTATAACTTTTTGTTAGAAACATGTTTTTCCAAAATCATTCGTTTTAAAAATATTTAGAAAAAGAATACGTAATTTCACCGTTCTTCTATCTTTTTGCAATATAAAGACAAATTTTAGATTTAAATATGTTGAAAAGGATCAAGCGGTTTAAAAAAGCTTTTATAGAAAACAACACAAAAATAATTAAAGCTCACAAAAATTATAATTTGAAATTCTTTGAGTTTTCAAGGTCTTCCACAGACTAAAATTATTAAATTTCAAGGGGAAATACCACCTATCTCCGGATGCATGTTTTACGTGAAAGGTGGATTACCACGTTTGCGAGAAAAAAGTTTAGAACAATAAAGAAAATGTCATGAAAATTTCGTTTATATATATATATATATATATATATATATATATATATATATATATATATATATATATATGATGGAGACCACGTCTATATAAACATCGGAAAACCACAGACTCGCTAACTCGACGATATAAAAAAGAAGGCTGGCAGGAATTGGCACCAACTAGCGCAACAAAGAAGTCATAAGAGAGATTAATATTCAAGAATGGACAATAAGGGGCTGTTAAAAGAAGCAGAATAGAAGAAAAACATTTTTTATGCTTGTATTTTTAAGGTTCAAAATTTATTGTTGCACTTCTCAACGTAGACTAGTTTTAAAATTAAATCATGTTTGGTGAATTAGGGGATAAATGTTTTGAATATATTCTAAATTATTTTGATCCACATGCACTGGACAAATGTAATGTCGACCGCCGTTAGCAACTATGCATGACTGTGAAAATACTGTAACGAACTTTATAGCGTTTTACATTTCATAGTATTAGTTTGTGTTTGTAGTTTGTAGGGTTTTAGGTTTATTTTCTACGAGTTCATAATTTATTTAATTAATTTTACCTTTGTTAATTTTCCTCAGGAGACGTCTATGACAGAACGTTTGGAACTTTTTAGAGAATTATATTTCCTTATTTTTAACATGGAACGCCTATGATAGAAGGTCTAAAAATCACCGGATTATTCCTTTTCCTTATTTTTATTACACCACGTAGTATGGAAATCCTTCTAGAAAATTAGGGAATCTTCCGGCATCGACCAAAAGAGTATATAAAGGGTCCAGATCGGTTTTCGTGGACAGTATGGTTTGAGAGCTGGTCGACGCAACTTGAATTAGTTTGACAAGTTTCACAATTGAAGTTAATAATAAAAAGCTTTCGAAATAACAGTGTGTTCAATAATACAGTAAGTGTTTAAAAGACAGGCCGTCGGGAACAATACTTTGCAAGTAATCTGCAAGTAAACTTCATGGCCTCTAGATAACATTTGACCTTTACAAGACCTTCAAATGACCTCCAGATGACATTTAACTTTTAAATGACCTCCAGATGACCTTTGATTCCCATGATGTTTATATGGTTGAACGGGAAATTTTCCGTACTTTTTATTTCAGCGAATTAACCTTCGAACACCTTGAAGGTCAATTTCAAGGTCACTTGAGCTATTAGCTTTTAAACTTTACACCTATAGAATATTTTTCTCTGTCTAACGAACTTTGGGAAATGTTTGGGTGTTTTTTTTTTAAACAACATAACGGGTATAGAAAGATTACAATTTGGACGAATTTACTTCCTGAATACCGGATCCCCAGTAGGTTTACCACAACATCCAAAAACAAAACTTTTCTATAACAAGACAATTAGTAGACAGAAATACGAGCATATCAAAATATCAGTTATTTGAAATCTGACAAGCTGAAAAGACTGGTCATAAAAAATCCAGAATTAATAATGCATGTGTATAACGAAATTCTTATTGCTGAAAAGAAGTTTAACATTGTGGCAGTACAATGTTTGCTCAGATTAATTTCATGGAGTAAAAAAATGTATACTCTATCTGAAAGTGGTAGATCTGAATGAGATTGGATTCCATATCCGTTACATGGTAAACAATTTGTGGTTGACTTAATTTATAAATCAAGTAATAAGGAACTATTTTTTTAAATTAAAGATTGTTATACAGTATTTACAGATGTTAATATTGAAGTGGCATAAGAAAACAGACTAAAACATTGGGAACAATCCTATTGTTAAATTATGACAGCGGGAATAATTTAGCAGAAAATTGAAATGACACAAAATAGTAGTCATTGTTTAGAAAATATTGTTACTAATCTGAAGACAAACTATAAAACTGAAGTTTTGGAAGCATCAATATCTGATCACAATGCACACTTTTCTATATTAAAGACCCAAACGCCCTACTAAAAACGAATATCCACATTAAATTTGAACGAATCATGTACCAAATCCTCAAATAGATGAATTTTGGTTCTTCTCAATATCCATGATAGTTCAACAATGGGGGGAGTCAGGAACGAAAAATTGCATGAATAAGTAAAAAAACAAAATTCATATATTGAATGAGATGTAGAACCGGAAGAGGCACATTTCAAAAATATTTCATATTATACAGAGTGTCTCAAAAAGTAATGGCAGACGAACTCAGTATTTTTCTTATGGAATACCATGTCTTTTATGGACCCGGAATATGATTGCTGATTAATTTAATATGAAGTTATGTGGTGTAAACTGTTAAAGAAATTAACGTAATTATCTGAAAAGTTCCCAAAATTTAGAGAACTTGTCCAAATAAATAAAAATAATTCAATGTAATATAAGATCTACAACCAAAAGTGCAGATGTGGTCTTATTTTCTGATTTAATAAGAGTTTCTAGGCGTTTCTATTATACAGGATGATCACGTTTTACAAAAGAAATGTAAGGTACCAAAAATATCAGAAGTGTCTTTCCTTATTCTCACAAACGCTTATTTTTTTTGATGTTATCGCCACTTGCGAATCGCAAACGAACGCCAATGAATCTTCGTTAGTGATTGTTAAACCGTTTAAACCAGACCAACAACCACTAATGGGACCCCCTCATTGGGGTTCGCTGACTTGGTGTGTGTATACGCAGTATTTCCGAAGGCCAGTGTGTAACAAGATTCGTCGATTTTCTTCGTTGGTGTTCGTTAGGTGTGAATATAGCATCCAGGAGCGTATTCATTGAAGCACGAATAAGAACGAGGCAAGGCGAGGTATGAGAAAGTGTAATTGTGGCGCTGCAAACTGCCTCTGGCGATACGACGATCTTTTCACATTACAAATAACAGTTATCTTTTACACATTAAATAATAATATTAAAAAAAAGTCATGATTCGGGTCATGAAATAACCGAGTTTTATTAGAGTATGAAAATCTATTTAGATATTTTATGGAAAATACGACAAATTTTATTATAACCTACTTGAGAGGTTACAACACCTTCAGATTTTCAAAAAAAATCGAATTATTTTGACTAGATAAACTGTCTATACTTTAAGAAATATTTTCAGTGTTTAATCATTTTGAAATTCAATTTATTTCCGAAGTTAGAGCGGCAGAGCGTCGGTCCAAAACTCAGGTAGCTAGCAGACCGGTCAGAGCCTTGACAAAACGTATTTTTAAATATTCGTTTATACTAGATATTTTGATTCATTTCTTTAAAATAAGAATTACTTTGAAAAATTTCAGTAGGTAAAAATAACTCAGGTAATTAGAGTTGAAAAGAGTTTGGACCCTGTGTACATTCAACGTCATGAAATCAGTTTGCTTTGTGACGCAGTAGTGTTCAGATCGCCACGTTTATTAAATATTATTAAACCTTACAACTGGCCCAAGCTTGCTATGATTATCTAAGAAATTAGATTCTCAGCGAGTATATATGGCCAACGTGAGAGCCCAAGAGACTAAATAGGCCAGGAAATTGAAAATGGCTGCTCAAAAGGAGTCCAAGGATATCACGGCATCAATGAAAGACTTCATGTACGGTCCAAGAATTGCAGAGTGAAGGTAATTCAAAAAATATTTGGTTTTGAGACGCTGATGAGGTATTTTTTTTGCGTTTTTCTCGAAACTTCGTTTTTCAAATTCAACATTCTGACAAAATTTCGACGATAGCCTTTTTCCTCATCCCCCATGCTACTCGAAAATAACTGACCTCAAACGTCCACCAGCGTTTTATTTTTTTTCGGTTAATAATACAGCTAAAATAACAAACGCAGCACTGATCACTATCAAACATTCGTCGTCCATATTTACAGGGGCCCTATCCTCGAACTGGGGAACGTGAGGTGAACGGTGAAAAGGTGGCGAACGCATATTCTTGAAATGTTCATCACTCATATCCTCGTTCGCCTGGGGGGAGGTAAGCGAACGGTGAAACATGCGCAAATGAAATGTCAGACGCCAAATGACATCTTTAACGCACGGATTTCAAAAAATAAAATAGAATTTAAAATTTTTATTTTATTTTTGGTTCTTCAAAATAACTTGCATTAAAAAAAATAATATGTTGATGAACCGTTTCTTTAAGACGTTTTATTTTCTGAATGAACAGTTGAAACGTTAATTAGGTGGTACCCGAATATGTCTCGCAAATATTAAGCGAATTTGAGATTACAGACATAAAATTATTACAGGAAATTCTGTTCATAACTCAATTGTATGAGCGTGCTATTTAAAAATGTTTTTCTAGGGCCAGTTCTGCTTATGGATTTAACATAAATACTTGTGTCCATAACAGCCGAGCATCTTAGTTTTAAACAGTTAAATCTAACATAATTCTTTTCACGACACAACTTATAATAAATTTGAGAAATCACAATTTGTAAGCTATCTGAAACTTTTATTTAAATAAGTAACAAATTTTATATTTAAATTATGTTAATTATAGCACTTAACTTAATTAGACTGTGTTAAACACTATACGACACTACAATTAAATAAATATTATGATTATAATTTATCATGACATAAATATGAACCCTACAGACCAACGAATGAGGTCCTTCAGCATAAAAACCTTATTTATGGTACATTTCATCTTCAAGTCTCTACAAATCTTTATAAAAAAAATATATATATATTTAAAGTTGAATGTGAGATCCGCTAGTATCCTTTAATGGACGTCTTCAGTCTGGCCTTTGGTTTCGGTCCCTGGTCATAAATAATTTCACTATCATTGTTCAAGTTTCAGGTTTTCTTTCAAATTTACTTGTCAGGACAGAACATCTTGCAGTAAGAGGTTGGACACTTTGTGAATTCATACAATAAATAACTGATTGGATAGTTTCCGTAGTGGATTGGGATGATGGCTTTTAGTCATACTACGCAGAGTTGTAATTTCCACCGTTTCAAGGTTTATCAGTGCTGACTTTCTGCAATTACTGTCAGTATATTACTTTGTATATATGATGGCTGCTTTTCTCGATATCCCTTTTTCCTTATATATTAGAATCTTCAAGTTCTTGGCTCTTTGTATGCATTTTTGTTTAACAGTTCTAGAGTTTCAATTTAAGATAAATTTAATCCAGGCAAAGTACAAATATTGTAATGGCAATCAATAACTTCACAAAAATAACAACAACAGCACTATTTTTTTTTTTTACTTTTATCGATTAATTTAAAGTACCAAAGCTACCTTTTGCCTAAAATGGCAACAAAATATACTACGGACATTTTCGGTCTGACAGGTCAATTCAATCTGTCATCCATTTTATTTTTTGAAATTCTCGGGTTTTAGCACGTTCATATTTGGCAACATTGGCTTTTCAAGAATACGGCTTTTACTGTCAAAAAGTTCACATCGCCATTCACATCACCTTTCACATCACACTTTCGAGGATAGGGGCCCTGGATCGTTATTCCGTTCATTGACTTGGCCAATTCTATTTGTACTTTTAAAAAATATATATAAAAGTGGCAAGAACGAGGCGTTCGTTCGGTCTCGCCTAGCCTCTTTCTCGTTGGTGCTCAGATGAATACGCGCCTTTGGAGTTAATTTAAACTAATTCTGGGGAATTGGTACTTTTCTCTTTATCATTATTTTGTTTTCGTAGCCTCTGATTTATATTTCATTTTCTTTTGCCTCCATTAAATTTCAATTTAGAGCGAACTTTAAAAATGGGCTAAGTTTATAATGAAATTAAAATAATCACACTATAAAATAATGATTAATTTATTTTTACTTTTTAGAGCAATTTTTTTCCGCATTATTTTTAGTTTCAATTCAACTTTTAAAATAAGTAGACTAAAAAATAATGTGTGAATGTCATTTAAAAGTGAATGAAAAGAAGAAGGAATTTTGTTAAGATGAAAAAAGGGATGGCTCAAAAAGACACAAAGCGGCACGATAAAGTCATTTAAGCAACACCTTTTTCAGTTTTTTCCCTCATAAAAATATTTTTATGGGCTTGCCTTGGTAGTACCCTCTACGATAAGCTAAAAACTGCATCAAAATGTCACACTTAAAAGTTAGGCGCGAAAAAGTTCACAAATCAACCAATTTTTTCCAGCAATAAACTTACCTTTAAAATATTTTTTTATCTCAACTACATTACGGCCGGTATTATACTATCAAAGATTTTTGACAAAGATCTTTTATAAAAAAATTTATTACATTGTCTTTGACATTAATTTCGTTAAATCTTAAATACAGACTATTACACTAGAAAAGATTTTGCAGACGCGATTAAAAAGGGATAAATTATAGTTTAGTTCAAGAAATGATAAGTGAAAATTCTTAGAACTACAAAAACTACTTAAGAGTGAGTGAAGATTCTTTTAAATTTGTACCCCATTTTCAAATTCCTTGTAATCTGCTAAATAGTTATTACATGACGACATAATTATTAATTAATGACTATTGAGCACTACAGCTGTTGAGATATTTTTAAAATTCGGGTTTTGTACTTTAAAAGTTATGTTGACCTATAAATAAATTAGATTCAAAAGTTTATTTTTTTTATTATACTTTATATAAAAATTATGTACTTTATACAGACCTTATACTTTCTATAATGTTTTTGCGATCCGTTTATATGTATCTAAACATTTGTTCCGATTCTTATAACTTGAACTATCACTATTAAATGGTAATTCGCCCGCTTTGTACTATGAAAGTAGTAATTTCGTAACATCCATCGTCCAAGTAAATTTACTAACCGCCATGTTTGTTTATCTACCACAAATCTTTTATCAAATATAGGCATCGGCCTGAATGGTTGATCAAATATTTTTTATAAAGGTACGCTATTATATTATAAAATATTTTATAAAATCCATTTTAGAAATGATCTTTGTCAAAGATCTTTGATATTGTAATTCCGGCCTAAATACCATGAAATTTAAATATAACTAGTCATTCTACAGACTCATTTAAAATTAAATATTTTCTACTCTAAAAATTAACAAAAAGCGACTTATTTGAAGTGACCACACCATATCAAACAAGTAAAAATTATCTATGTTCAGATTATATTATAAACAACATTTTTGCTAAATAATAATAATTACCATTTTCTTGCTCACTGTCACTTTTATTTGAAGGATCATTGATGTTTGTAATATCTCCTGTTGTAACAAAAAGATCTTCACTGTTGTCTTCACACTTTATCTCATCTTTTACTATAACTGAAATACAACAAACTTGGAAGATTAATAAGCCAACTTTGTTCATGTTAAAGATTTTAAAAGTTAACTATCACAACTTCCAACAAATTTTGACAAGGACTATCAGAATAATAATTTATAAAATGTGCAAGTAAAATCAGAAAACATTCAAACAAAATTTCCAAAATGGTTTTTTTTCTTGTCCCCCACGCTACTTGAAAATAATTGACCTTGGATGACCAACTTATTTCGGTAGATCGATGTTGTCCACCAGCGTTTTAATACAATCAAAACAACAAATGCAGCTGAGGCCATTATCAAACGACCGTCCTCCGAATTCACTTGATCGCTATGCCGTTCGTTGCTTCAACCAGTTCTGTTCATAATTTAAAAAAAAAAATCAAACGTGGCTAGAACGAGACATTTGTTCGGCCTCGCTTAGTCTCGTTCCCGTTCATGCTCAGATGAATACGCGCCTTAAGAGTTATTTTAAATTAATTCTTGGGAATTAGTACTTTTTCCATATCACTATTTTGTTTTCATAGCCTTTCATTTAAGTTCCATTTTTCCTTAATTACGAAGGTTGTTTGAAAAGTCCGTGCAAAAATTAAAACTACTTAATTTTTTTGGCTAAACAGTTTTTTTTTATTTTTCAACATAGTCTCCTTTTAGGCTTATACACTTCGTTCAACGCTGTTCTAGTTTGTTGATCCCTTCCGAATAATACGATTTGTGCAAGTCTGTAAAATAGCCATTCGTTTCTGCAATCACTTCCTCGTTTGAATGAAATCTTTTTCCCGCCATATCGGGGGGACAAATAATAATCTGGGGAAGCCAAGTCTGGAGAATAGGGGGATGTGAAACGAGTTGGAACCCTATTTCCATTAATTTTGCGGCCACAACTGCAGAGTTGTGAGCTGGTGCGTTGTTGTGATGGAAAAGGACTTTTTTGTGGGCCAATTGTGGACGTTTTTCTTGCAGCTCGGTTTTCAAACGATCCAATAACGATGAATAATATTCACCTGTAATAGTTTCCAGATAGTCGATGAAGATTATTCCTTGCGAATCCCAAAAGACAGTCGCCATAAACTTCCCTGCCGAAGGAATGTTCTTTTTTAGTGCAGATTCCCCCTTGGCAACCCATTGTTTAGATTATTCTTTGATCTCAGGAGTATAGTGATGTATCCATATTTCATCCACAGTGACGAAACGACGCTTAAAATCCTGAGGATTTCGCTGGAACAGCTGCAAACCGTTCTTGCAACACTTCACACGATTTCGTTTTTGGTCAATCGTGAGCAATCGCGGCATCCATCTTGCTGATAGCTTTTTCATGTCCAAATGTTGGTGTAAAATATTATGTACCCGCTCATTCGAAATGCCCACAGCACTAGCAATCTCACGCATCTTCACTCTTCTGTCATCCATCACCATATCATGAATTTTGTCAATGATTTCAGGAGTAGTAACCTCAACAGGGCGTCCAGAACATTCAGCGTCTGTTGTGCTCATAGGGTCACTCCGAACATTTTGAAACCACTTATAAACTGTTCTAATTGAAGGTGCACAGTCACCATAATGTTTATCAAGCTTCTGTTTAGTCTCCTGAGGCGTTTTGCCTTTCATAAATTAATGTTTAATCAACACACGAAATTCTTTTTCGTCCATTTTTGGAGAATTACTCGACTTCCTCGATCCAAGCGAATGTCAAGCACAAAGAAATAGATCGAGCCGGCTGAAACTTGGTGTCTGTTCTTCCAAGAGATGCTACTAACTGGAAACAACCTCGATACGCACCAACAGTGCCATCTCGCTGACTCTGCATGGACTTCAAACCAGTCTCGTAAAATTACATTTAGCGCGATTTTTAAAAATGTGCTCAGTAAATCTACAATTATAAAACTAATCAATATATATACCAACGAATGATTAATTTATTTTTACTTTTTAGAGAATTTTTTTTTCAATAATTTTTTATTTTCAATTCAACTTTTAAAATAGATAGAACAGAAAATAATGCGTGAATGTCATTTAAAAGAGAATGAGAAGAAGGAATTTTGTTCAGATAAGATGAAAAATGCGATGGCTCACAAGGAGACAAAGAGACATAATAAAATTCATTAACCAACATTTTTTTCAGGTTTTTACTTCATAAACTTACGGCGAAAATATTTTTTTGCGTTGCCTTGGAAGTGCCTTCTACAACCTACTGAACACTGCATGAAAATATCACACGCCTGTTAAAAGTTAGGCGAGAAAAAGTTCACCAAATTGACCTCGGAAATATTTTTTTATCTCAACTACACCAAATAATATAAATATAAATGTAGACATGATACAAACTCATTTAAATTTAAATATTTTCTACTTAAAAAATAAACTAAAAGCGACTTATTTAAAGTGACCACCTCTCATAAAACCAGTAAAAATTATCTAAGTTCAGAATATATATAATTACCATTTTCTTGCTCACAGACACTTTTATATGAAGGTTCATTGATGTATGTAATATCTTCCGTTGTAAAGCAAAAATCTTCACTGTAGTCTTCACACTTTATCTCATCTTTTATTATAGCTGAAATACAATAAATTTGAAAGATTAATAAGCCAACTTTGTTCTTGTTAAAAATATTAAAAGTGTACGATCATAACTTCCAATAAATTTTATTAAGAACTGTCAGAATAATAATTTAAAAAACTTACAAGTAAAAGTGACTTTATACCGTGTCTTATTCATAATTCTAATAAATAATAATAAACAAAATTTTTAACTAGACAAACCTTATATTTGGCTACATGACTGATCAGCCAATACCAATATAAAAAAAAACAAGCTTGATATATCAAACTGAAGTTAAAATTATTCAACCACTGAGTAACTGAAAACATACACAATGTCTTAATTTTAATATATGATTATATATTTTTTTTAATAATAATTTCAATTTTATCTTCACATCACCTTTAAGCAGTATTGATTTGTACTTTTGACATATCAGACAAGCCGGAGTCATATTTATTTGTTGTGCAGAAATCTGACTGTAATAAAAATATTCTATTCTATTAACCTTTGTTACGAACATTTTCTTTAATTGTTTAAATTTAGACATCAAAAAATTGGTCGTTTAACTTATAAACCAAAATTACAATCAACAATTTAAAAATAAATATAAAAATCACTAAAAACATTAGATTGGTTAGATACCAAACTGACAAAAAATACCTTCATCTATATGATCATATTCTATCGTTTCTTTTTTCAAGACTTTATCTGGAGGAACTCTGCTTAAAGAAGTTTTTTCTATTGACGCATGATCCTCTTCCTCATTCACCTCTTCTTCTTTATTTTTCCTAATCAGATCTGAGTTTACACATACTCCCCAAAATGTGTAAGCTGTATTCAACAAACTGGTGCATTCAGTACATATGTGGTAAGAGGCTATCCATTCCTAAACAGAAACATATAAACATATGTTTAAATCGGTTCACATATTAATTAAATAAAATGTATAGGTAATATTTCTAACTGATTATAAATAAACCATAATTAATATTCTGGCACATATGCTTTCTTGAAGTGATACGTAAGATCGGTCGTTTGTTTTTTCTTTAATCTATTTCCCATTTAGTTTCAATTTGGTTTTCCACTATTTCCTTGCCAATAAAATTGTTCCGGCCTTGGCGAAACGTCAACGCTGTTTCATAAATTTTCATTTTTCGTTATTTTCGACCGCCACCGTCCTCGCCTATCGTACCTAAAAATATGGATCTAGGTTGTATTTTATTACCGAAGTAATATGTCCCGTATTTTCTTATTTATTAGAGTCCGTTCGACCACCAGGTTTTTACTTTATGATTTTTCAATTTTCAAGTATTTGTGTAAATTCGGTATTTATCACAAATCACGGGGTGTTGCCGTAACGATCCCACCGAACCTCCCAATTATGTTAGAAACCATAATCGGCTCACTTTCCTTCTCGCTCACCGGGATTAGAAGGCATTTCGATGAAGCTTATTTAATTTTATTTCAAGTACGCTTCTCGGAAATGAGTTAGGCTCTGTGTTTGGAAGAGGTTATCTAATGGATCCAATTATTTTACTTCGCTTTTTATTTAGTATTTTTTCGCTTTTCCGCAAATGTAATTTTTTATCATACTTTTTACTTTTCCTGTTTTAAATTGCTTATTTATTTCTGAATTCAGACTAATTGCTGCATCGTCAATTCCAAGATTATTTCTCACTGCTACGATACGTACAGTAAGTTTTGTCTAATTCGGGATTCAATCTGCTTGGTTACGTTATAGATTCGTATTTCCCTAAACTTCGAGAAATCCAAGAAAATACCGTGAATTTGAATCATTTTAGCAGTGCGTAAGAACAAAACCTTTTTATAGCCATCATACACGGACGTCGCTGCGTTACTTATGTCGATGAATTTACGTTAGGGCGCGTTTTTCCGTTATTAATTAAACCTTTCTGAAATGCAAGAAACCTTTTTGTTTAACTCTTATCGAGTACGTATACCCAGCTCATCTCTGGTTTCCCGAATGAACGATCGCTTCGGTTTTATGAAAGTACTGTAACGCGTTTTTCGTAGGCGGGGAGCAGGTCGTGCTCTACGGATCTACTTCGTTCACGGTAGCGGAACATCGGTTAGTGGATATTTCTCGGGCAGACAGTCATCGGTCAAATGCTCAACGCAGAGGTATCGGTTCGGCGGTATCTACTTATATTCGGGATATCCCCGCTCTCTCAACTGATCAACGGTTTGATTGCCTGAAGGTCAAAACATCCACTCGGTGGTCGGTTCTCGGGCGCCACCCTCGGGATTCATGTGGTCGAGGACCCACTTATGCACCGGGCAGCTTGTTACAGTGTAGAAACGGCAAGCCAGGGGTCAATTGCGTGTATTAGTGCTGGCTGGCAAGAGTATGTTATGGAGAGCTGATCACGGTAGCTCGTACTAGTCGGTTGCGCTGAAGACGGTAACCCGGCGGTATCATTCACGACGCTATTCACGTACCTCGTACTATACGGTTGCGACGCTAGTCACGACGGCTCGTACGCAAATTATCGCGCCTCGTATCTAAAATTCGACCGACGACGGTATACGAGGTAACAATAACCCGACATCGATCGGCGATAGGCGGCGTCTCTACACGCGGCGGCGGCGGCGATAGTCGTCGGGGCGACAGTTGTTAAGCGCCCTTATCAACGGACATCGGGGAACACCTGGCGATAAAACACATTCCTGGTCAATACGGAAACAAAACTAAACTTATAGCATTCAGTGCGTGTGTGTGTATAGGTGACGGTAGGAAGGAAAGAAGGGAACTGACGCTGCCCGTTCTTATAAGGGTCCTCGACAGCGTCAGCAGGATGGAACGACATTGCCCGTTCTTATAAGGGTCCTCGACAACGTCGACCAATAGCGGTAGGAAATTGGAAAGGAACCGACACTGCCCGTTCTTATAAGGGTCCTCGGCAGTGACGGTAGGATGACACAACATTGCCCGTTCTTATAAGAGTCCTCGGCAATGCTGGCCATTAGAGGGGTAGGACGTAAGGAAGGAAGTGTATGGTAAAACACCATATACACACAAGCCTAGCCTAGCCTCACCTACATTGCTAGCCCAGGAAGGCGGGGTCCGGCAGTCCGTTTGGACTGTTGACCCGAGTGGAGAACGTGCAGTTCTCAGCGAAATAATGGTCTGCTCAGGCTTAAATAGACGGCCCGAGCTCCCACTACGCTGACGTGTGACGGCGTGCGGTGATCGCGCATACAATACTGCTGTATATGGCGCGCGATTACCATGGTCGGATGCTCTGAAAATCTCGGAAAATGATAGTTCCCGGCATAGCGCGGTAAATCAAATTATATTCCGGTAATATTGAAACTTTAAGCAATATTTTCCCGCAAGAATCAGATTTTTCGGATGTTAAATAAATAAATAAAATCCCGGCGAACATACTCATGCCCAAAAATATAGTAACTTCGTTACAGTACATAAGTTAACTAGATTTAATCTCCGATATCCGAATTTTTTAATTTTCCCATGAATATAAGGTAATTCGACGCATCACTAATTCTCGCCTTTTTCTGGGCGGTTAAGGTTTAGTAAAGATCACACGCGATTGTTAATTCCTGAAGATGTTATGTTGCTCGAACAACTTAATTTGAGAACCGCAATTTGTCTGATTCTAAGAACAATCTCGTGGCCCCTGAGAACTAAGGCTCAAACAGAAAAGGGCTAATTCAGAACAACCTCCAAGGTCTTAATTCTGCAGGCTAATATTATCGACTGTGGTACCGACAATTATCTTCATTTTCTTCTTTGGACACATAGAGAATGAGTACCATAGACAAAAAATAAGACGAAATCGGTACAGAACTTAAAGATAAATTAACTCTGGAATAATTTGGAAATCTAATATATTGTACCGTTTTATCACGCAAATGATCTTCTCCATCAGGATTATGTTCTATGCTAGCAACTTGTGGATGTTTGGGTACTTCCTGTTCTAGCCTAATTAAGTAGCTGGGTAAAAGTACGCTACTACTTCCGTCTCATCTTGACAATTCAAGATAATCCGCAAGGAATGAATTTAGTGTAAAATGATGATTATTTTTATTAAGTAATGGGATTTTATGTGGTAAAACCTCCCGACCAGATTAAAATCTCCGGTGCCTCACCTGTATCCTCGCTTCACCAGAATTTGTGCAAGTATGAACCATGCTCTTAAATTTGGAAAATTAAATTTTATTGACAAATTTAAAATAAGGGACTTTCACGGACGTGTCTATGGAATGAGCTATTCTCTAGACCAACGCTTTCCAAGCGGTGGTTCAAGAATTCCCAGGGGTTCGCAAGCTATATAAAGGGAGTGTGCGAAAACAATATTGTAATGGCGGAATTTTAAATTCAGCATCACAACAGGCAACAATCTGTAACGAGACGAGTCGCTACGCTGCCGTTGTGAGTACATTCTCGAACCAACCGGCAACTTCTACTTCGGCGAACCATGACTTTTCGCGAATGCGCACGAAAGAACGAGAATAACGTCTGCCAATATAAAAATGCTGCAGTCACATAGGAGTAGAGTCGAACTGAATCGTACGATGAGCTTAACAACCTCGAGTGACTTCAAATAGATGAGTGAGTAATTATTGTATAGTGTGTACATAAATATTAGTATTGTTAACCCGTTTGGTAATTTCTTCTTGTGTGGATTTACTGCTGTGTTCATAGATAAGCACTGGCACGTAATCGCATTCCTGCAGAGTTATCCAGTACTTCATGCGACGCTGTAAATATAACTTTTATAAAATCGCGTGCTATAAATTCTCGTCTATTCCGTGCGCTTTGTGAGGACTTTAAGGACTTTGGAAGCATCCACGTTTCTTTACTATTTCATACAGAAGTTAAATGGTTTTCCCATGGTACGGTTTTGA
This sequence comes from Diaprepes abbreviatus, assembly GCA_034092305.1. Taxonomy (NCBI): domain Eukaryota; kingdom Metazoa; phylum Arthropoda; class Insecta; order Coleoptera; family Curculionidae; genus Diaprepes; species Diaprepes abbreviatus. Next base: position 5,520,571 of record JASJET010000011.1, read on the forward strand.
CCCGCTTGTTCGAATTAAAGTCTGAAGTTCAAGCATTTTTTTTTGACCATCCATTTGATTTTTCCTCTTGTATATCTGATATTCTTGGGCTGCAAAAACTTGCATACTTAGATGGCATTTTTTCTAAATTAACTTATTTAAAACTATCTTTATAAGGTCCAGATATCACCATTTTCAATGTGCACGATAGAGTAGCAGCCATGCTAAAGAAGTTCCCCTTTTGGATTCAATGTCTGCAGGTGTTTTAATTCTTTTAGTTCCATTTTATTAGAAAATGAACTTCAACTTAACGAAAATACTAAAAGAAATATTACTGAACAACTCAAACAACTGCAATTAACGTTCAATGACTATTTTTCTAATAAACTTATTATATCTGGATCAAACAACTGAATTTGTAATCCTTTTCAAGGAGATATAACTTCGGATACTTCTTTAACTTTACTGGAAAAAGAAAAGCTCATAGACTAATCCTCTGACAATTCCCTAAAAACTGTTTTAAAGATCATTTTGATTTTTGGCTCAGTGTAAGAAATGAGTATCCTGTTTTGGCGGAAAAAGTCATTAAAGTTTTATTTGCCTTTTTGTGCAACATATCTATGCGAGAAAAGATTTTCAGCATACACTTACCTGAAAGATAAGTACAGAAACAGGTTAAATGTTCTATATTATTGTATTAATTGTGTATTAATTCTTTTTTGTAGGTTAAGCTATCACTTTAGTTTTAATGTTTATCTGTAAATGTTTTACGATTACGTTTTAGTTTTTCCTGATGAAGTGTTATTCAATATGGAAAATAAATTTTAATAACCCAATTTTACTGTTTCATTTACTGTTCGCCAGTTTATTCTGGTTTTTAGAAGGGGTTTGCAAGAACAAAAAGGTTGGGAACCACTATTTCAAACTAATGAGAGGTATTTACATGAATAGGGGCTGCTAGTTATTAGGGCAAAATAATTAGTATGATTTTAAATATACATTTAGGGCCAGATTTTTATTTCCGCAAAATTACCTTATTTATGCGAATTATTAAGTTTTTAATAACTCTTAATGTTTTTCGAACGCAACTATCTATATCTATCCTATATTTGGCAAACAGAACTAATTATGATCGATGATTAACATTTATCAAGATTTATAACCTTCATAAGTCAAATTTATTTCTGAATTTCGTAGCTTAAACGCGCTGTAGAAATCGAAATCATCTGCTTTTAATATCCCGGGGTGTAATCTTAATTTTATGCGAACTTTACAAAAAGTAAAATTTTAAGAAGATGAAGGTTCTTTCGCTTTTACAGTTTCCTAACTTTTTCGAGCATGATGTGATGTATGAAAATGACATGTAAATAATGTATATGATTCCTATAATATTAAGAATGACTTTAATATTCGCGAAATTTGAATGTCTTTATATGGTTTTGAGTATGGAAAACTCAATTATGAATTGAAGTACATGGTCTTTATGTCAATCAAAGTCACTAATGATCTAGTACTATGTTTTTGTCATGTAAATTTTGAAGTAGCACTCGCGTATGAAGTACCATATGAAACAGGTTGTAAAAGATGTAGATTGATGTGTGGTACTTAGTTTTCCTTATATTTTAAATGAATAAAAATGTACATTTACAATAACATTTTTCTTTTATATTGGTCGTGATGTCACGCCCTGAAATCACATGATACTTCTAACCATAAACATGAAAACCAAATAATTCACTTTTACTTTAAAACCATCCTAAACTGACAAGAGCAACAATAAGTTAGGCAAGTTTAAAACCCAAAATAAAAATATAAGAAAAATAATTTTATTACTGAACCACTAAACCAGCAAAAATGGAGAAGTTTATTTATTTTTAGGATACAATTACTTTTCCTACATATTTTAAGGCTTTATCGCAAGGTTTTATCCTTAATATCTTTATATAAAGGTTTACTTTTTGACATATGTAATATGAGGATATCATAAGCAAAACAAAACTGGTAAACTAAAAGATTTACCCCCACATTCACTAAGACAGTCTAACCTTAAAACCATCCTAAATTAACAGCAGAAGGCTTAAACTGACAAGAGCAACAACAAGTCAAACAAGTTTTAAACCCCAAAAATACAAGCATAAAAAAAATAATTTTCTCTTATTACTGAACCGGCAAAAATGGATAATTTTATTTACTTCTGGCATACAACTATTCCTTTTACATATTTTAAAGCCTTATCGCTGGGTTCTTATCCTTAATATTTCTATATAAGCGTTTATTTGCTAACATATGTAATATAAGTTATGACAATATTATAGGCAAAATCAAAACTGGCCAATTAGAAGAGCTATGCCTCATGGCAACTAGATCGGGTTCAAATCTTAAACCTTTTTAGTGAATCTGGCTGCTAAGTTTCATAACAACTATATTGGATTTAAGTCTTAAATCTTCTTAGCAAATCTTGCTGGAGTTTTTGGCATTGTAATGACATCTTTTCGTTTAATTAGGGAATTTGGGGCAATATTAAACCTGTAATTTAATATTTTCTTGTAAAGCAAGCGTACATTTACAACAGCTTCTAAAAATGAATTGGAATTGTGATATTAAGAGATATTTAAGATATATGAAATAGGAAGATTTTTTATTACAAAACTGGCTATAAAAGTAACATATTGCAGCAACAATAAAGTTTGGAACACATAATAACCATTTTTTATCAATACTGTAGTTACTACAAAACATATTTAAAAAAAAACATACTTACTACCTCTTTTACACAATTTTTTAACTTTGTTAATAATGTAATATCTTCCTCATCCTTCTTAGAAAGTTTATTAAAACATAAACCGTTGGCTAAGCACGCACAACAAGTCCTTTCTATAGATTTTTTTTCCATACTTTAATTTAAAAAAATTTTACATGTACAGAAAATAATTGTAAACAATAACCCTAACCTTTCTTTAACTTGGCCAACCATAGATATAGCCATAAAGATAATAGACCACGAATCCTATAGAAGAGCGTTGGTTCAGACCAAGGAAGTTGGAAGGGGTAAAAGTTCCTTGCTCCTGACCGAAATTAGAGAGGTGCTACTCATGGAAAACGCTCCACCTCTTTCTAAGCGTGAGCCACCTTTCTTCTGTAGGATCCGCAGCCTATATTAGGGCTATTCTTTTGTGTCATTATCACTTTCACTTCTATCACTTGAAGTAATCAACAGTAAAAGAATATAACCATTATTAACTATTAATTACTCTTTTATGTCTATGGGTTAAATACACTTATAAATTTTAGACAACACACATCACGATGTAACGTAGGTTTTATAACTTTAGCCCAAGAGAAAAGAATTAAAGTCTAAAATACAATCACAAAATATCATCTATTGTGAATACAATTTTACACAAAAACAGATTTCAGATAACAGCTTATATGAGGATTTTAAAATTACCACGTTTTAGTTATTACTTGGACTTGTTTTCAAGTTATATAATAATAAACTAGTGATCACCAGGTTTAAAATAAAGCTATAAACTAGGAAACTTTTTTTAATCTTTAAAGTACGAAATACATTAAAATTATATTATACCAAATCAATTACATGGGAATTAGACATTCTCAGAAAAATTACTATATTGCTTGACTTCAACAGAGTTTCTGATATTATGCACACTCTTTAAGTGATGTGACAAATAACTTTTATCAACAAATCTTTTATCACATCCATGACAAGCATAAGGTTTGACCCCTGTATGTGCTCGTATATGCCTTTGTAATTTGTGATTATCAAAAAACTGACTTGGACAAACATGACATACAAATTTTTTAACTCTTACAGGTAACTTGACAATTCCTATGCTGTGGGTTTTAGAAAGATGCAAGTCTAGAGATCGTTTATCACGATAATTTTTTTGACATTGAGAGCATTTGTAAAGGGCAATATTTGAATGTAATTTGACATGCTTTTTCACTTCGTGATTACTTACAAACATCTTTTTACAAATATGACATGAATAATCCTTATTTCCTTGATGTCTTTTAAGATGTTCATTAAAATTTGCTTTCATGGCAAACCTCTTTAGACAAACTGGGCAAGCATATTTCCACATACTAGGATCTGTATGTACAACATAAATATGTGTTTTCAAATTCTGACTAGTTCTAAAGCTTTTATCACACTTATCACAGTCATATTTTCTCTGGTCATCATGAAGTTTTTCATGACCACTTAGATCACGCTTTGTGATAAATGATTTACCACAAGTTGAACATATGAATGTTCTATTACCATCATGATATTTTAAATGCTGTATGAGTAATGTTGAGGAATTAAATTTACTTTTACACTGTGTACACCAGTATGGTTTAACATCTTTTGGCTTAATAGAATGCATTATAGAGCAATGCTTTAAAATATTCTTAAGTAGGGAAAAGTACTCTCCACAAACTTCACATTGAAATTTTGTAGATTTGGTATTAACATCTGAATGATTATTTTTCATATGAATTTTGAGACCTTTTTTAGTAATAAAAATTTCCGGACACTGACCACACGTGTTACTATGCTGCTGACTTAAATGTTTTTCTAAAGTAAGTTTTGCTGTAAAGCTTCTGTTACAATGAAAACATATAAATTTTGACTTCATCTTAGAATCTTTCAATGCTTTATTATTTGTGTCACTAGTGTCCTCATCTTCTATAGAATTATTAAATACATCATCATCATTTACACATAGAGATTCAAGTTGTAAATTACTTTCAGGGTATGAGCAATCACTAGCCAGTTCACATTGCTGACTTAATTTCTTTCGAAGGAGGTCATTTTTGAGGCAAAGGATCTTAAAATTGTAAGCATTATCCAATTGTACGTTACATTTTTCACAAACTGTGAAATTTTCTAACCAGTTCTAGAAATAAAATAAGTATATATTGAAAATGAAATGTTTAACTTTATTTATACATTACATACTTGTTCAGGGGCCACGTTTTTCAGCTTTGTAATAAGCTTTATGTTATGTTCGTTTTGAGAGCTTAATTTTTTTAATTTCTTGGTTGAGTCTAAACATATACAACAAATATCCAAAGCCATTTTAGTTGAAAAACATTTAAAATATTTTTGTTTACTAACTCATTTGACAGGTTGATGCATTTGAACTACCTCTGCTTAAGGGTGAGTTCGGATGGCAGGAAAACTGGGGAGTGTAAGCGTAGCGTAATAGATATATGGGCTGTCTTCTTTAATGTAATTATCAATTGATCAAAGTGAAAAAAAATGTAACTGATAACTTCATGTTCTTTTGAATATGCATTTACTTGTCACTGGGTTGAAGTGATAATGATTCATTACTTCAAGTGATAGAAGTGAATGTGATAATGATTTAAAAGAATAGCCCTATGTTCATGTCAATGAAGTTGGAGAGGGTAGAAGGAAGGGAAATAACTTGAAATAAATTCGGTTCAGCATGTAAAGCTGTACTCCCCTTAAGGGGGTTAAAACCCACTTGCGCAGTGGATCAGGGGACAGGACTGGACCTGAATAAACTTTTATTACGTTATTATATTGGAAAAATTACAATTTAGAGTTAATTTTTAAATGATTAATAAAATAAATATTGACATAAAATAGACTGGAACGTAATTCTCTGGGTAACAATTTGCATTATGGGAAATCTAGGAAAACGACGTTTTTTTGAAAAAAAATCCTGTACTTCCCCCTATATCAAGGTCATAGAACTCGATTCCATTTTCCATGATTTTTCCTTAGTTTTACGGAAAACAGTAAAAACACTTTTTAATTTCTTATGCTAAATCGTTAGAATTTTGTTACAATCACAAATTCCACACTGATAGACATACAAAATTCTGTTCATATGTCAATAGTATGGGCATGATATTAAAAAATGTTATTCTACGGCTAGTTTTGATTATGGATTTAACATAAATACTTGTGTCCATAACAGCCGAGTATCTTACTTACTTCAGGACTCGGGTGAGGCTGCTAACTAGCTGGTCTGATCTCGCCTCTTGTATTAAACCTCTTCCTCGGCGCGCCCGTGAGTTTATCGCGTGAAGGATTTTATAAATTTAAATAAAACAAGTTTCTTAAAATACCTAAATCTATTAACAAAAACAAATATAAAAGGGACGTATTTACAATGAGAAACTTAAAATTAGAAATGTTTAACAATTCTAAAGTACTACACTAATTGTTCCTGTTGGCCGTTCTATTATTAAAGAAAATGTCACAACCCAATTTAGAATATAAAACATAAATATGGCTTTTCGAAATATAAATTAAGAAAATAATGAAAACACAGAAAAACAGTCATTTAAATTGTTTAAACAAATGGTACAAAGTAGGACTTTTACCAAATGAAATAAAAACAGGATATTCCCTTAACTTTCCCACAATAAAAAATAAAAACAAAACCTTCATTAGCTCCGATTATACACGACACGTAATTTTCTAAGAACAGATCCCAATACCGTACCGTCCCAAACGAATCCCAGATCGTAACTGAAGTTTATTATTTCTTAAAAGGCTAAACTTGCATTCCCCAATACCCTGCTGGTATGCATCTCAACCCATGCATCCCGGTAACTGTAAAATTCATCCCCCAAAGTTCGAGTAGTTTCGATCTTTTCGTCTGCAGAGGGCATTAGCCATTTCATGCCGGATATTTAATTCCCGAATTGGCCTCCGAGCGCCTTTTTTTTATATATAAAAAAACAGTTAATCAAACTAATCTACCGCCTCCTATAACTAAGAGAAAAACGATTTTAATCATCGTGTAAAAAACTATACACTCTCGTAGATATTTAACTTGTTTCTTGTGAATTGTGCGAATTATTTTTAAATTTAATCAAACGATATATTCCATTATAGCGATTTAACTTGATTATTCTTTTGATTCCTAATAATGGGAAAATTGTTCATTATTTTAATACATTCTATTATTTATCATTACCACATGTTAAGACTTCCCTCAGCACTTGTCACTTTTTAATTACATAACCAAGGTTGGATTTCATCGACAGATTTATTTACACGTATTAAAAGAGCGTACGATCTTTCTAGTTTATGCCGTCATAAATTGTCCGAGTTTATATATTTTTAAGAAAACATTTAAACGATTAAAAAGTAATAAAATTGTGTTTAGGTTTACATACGATAATCGATATATTTTTCCTTTAGACTTTCTGGGGTGGCAATATAAGATACGGGCAACCAAATCACTCTAGCGAGTTCAAACTCGTACTGAAGGCGTATTACATGTTCAGCTGCCGCCGCTTACAGTCCCGCGTCCCAAGAGTTGCCAGATCGACCCCTACGTTATTAAATTACCACACCTCGTATATCATTTTTTTAAAACAACTAAAAAATAAAATAAGTAAAAATATCCAATTATCCAACAAGACGTGTAACACTGGCGCTTATGATGTAATAATAGTTCCAGTTGGAATCCTTTTATCGCAGATGCAGATAAGGGCACAGAAAGTTTAGCGACTTTGTGCTGAATTTTTGGTGATTGGTTATGCCAATGATTACTTCAAAAGAAAATTGAAAAAAAATTGAAAATCATTTCTCAAATAATGAAACATTTTTTTTTTTTTTGGAATTATTTTATCTAATACCGTGCGTCACAATACTTTGTGTAGCAATTTCGACAAAACAGATGTGTTAATTAAAAAATTCATATAATAAACAAAAATAAAACAAATTTAACAAATAATTTTCAGATGCATTCATAAATTATATTAAAAATATTAACAGTAACATTGTTCTTCAAAAAACAAGTATAAAAGAATATCATTAACTATATACAGCATATTATCAAATTATGTGTTTAAAAAAATTAAAAATGTCATAATATACAAATTAAAATTACTTATGAATGTTATTTATTTGATCAAAATATACATTTCTGAGGTGTCACGTTCAATCAATATTACTTCAAAAAGTATGCAGCATAAAGTACAAATTTTATTATTGGTTCCTCTGAAGAATTTATTTCTAATAAGACTTACTGTAACTAACTGTAGTAGTGCCTAATTTTAAATAAAAGCCGCAGGGTATCTTAGAGCTAAACAATGTGACGGAACAAATAAATAAGATTTCTGTAAAGTGAAAAGAAAGAAACTGTCCCTCTTATACGCTGTTATCAAGACGGAGTAAAAATCCACAAAATTAGCCAAAACTGCGATTTTTTCAATTTTTTACCTTTGTTATCTTAGGACTGCTATGTTGCAAACAGATGATCATTTTATTACAATTTTGTTTATATGTTTATCATACATCATTAAAATTATCATTTTGGATAAAAAGAATTAATTCCTGCTTGATATGCAAATAAACCCACCCAAATATAAACAGGAGCAAAACTGCCGTCTCTCTGGCATTTTTTAATCAAAAAAAAACAAAAAACTTTAATAGTGCACCTGTCCATCAAATTTAAAATATTTTAAGATATTTAATTCATGTTAATTCAACCAGTTATAATATTTCAAAATATTTAGTTTCTGGAACTCAAGTTTATATTTTTAGAGCTCCCTGAGTAAGTTAAATAATATATGACATGGTGTCGTATTAATAGAGTACGTGATTTTTTTTTTTTAATTTTCGCAACGTCAATAACAATCATGTCCCTTTTTGGATTCCATGTTGTATTAATGGTTTTATTTCCCGAATTTTAGTTAATTTTTTCCAAGGGTTTCTTTCAACTACGAAAAGTCAACGCACCTCGCCATTATTCGGTATTTTTGTACTCATCTCCGAGGCTATGGACCTATTTATGCATTTACCGGGTTTATTGAATTATTAATCTTATTCTTCAGAAAACGTGGACGTTTATTTCCGTCGGGATTAATTTATCTTAAGAATTTTAGGATTATCAATTATTTGTGTAAAACCTAGGTTTTAACACAAATCGGGGGTTGTTGGTGAAGTCCCGCCAAATCTCTCGACTAGAATGAAAACTCACCTTTCTTCGCGTTCACCGAGATAGAAGGGGAATGAGTGAATCTCAGAGTTAATGAAGATTAATTAAATTTTATTTTATCAAGGGGACATTTCTAAGGAATGGAAGAGAGAAGTACCACTCATCCGAGACCCTTGGTTAATTTTTTATTCACTTTTTATTTTAATTCACTACTGTTCTCCGCTAGTCATTTTCGGGATTTTATTTTACTCTCCACTGTCACGTGCGGGATGATTTATTTGTCAAAAATCGGGATTTTCGTAACTTTATAGCCAACACGAGTTGACTATTAGTCGCAATGTCAATGTCAGGTTATCTCCAATTTGTCACGGTCTGGTAATTATTTTTAAGTCAAGACGCGTTTTTTGGGATTACTAAACCCTTCAGGACTGGCAAGATATCTTTTTTTGTTTAGCTCTGCCGAGCATTACACTCGACTCGTAGCTCTTGTTAAACCAAACGTACAATCGCTTAGATTTATTGGCAAGACCCTTACTAAACAAGATTTAGTCTCCGAATCCCCAATTATTTACCTTTCCCGTGAATGTTAAGTAATTTGTACGCGCCACTAACCTCGCCTTTTTATCGATAGTCATTTTAATTTCAATTATAGTAATGTAAGACAAGTGCACGATATTTATTTTTAAAACAATATATGTTGATTCCCTGATAAGGGAACAATCTCGAGACACCCGAGAGCTAAGCTCAATCAGAAAAAGGACGAGTCGGCTCCTAAAGAGCACCCAGTAATGTCCCTAATTAGCCCGCTGCCTTTTCCCTTTTATAGTAGTGGTGACGTTGCCTCTGAAATCGGTAAAACACTGAGTCAAGGCGCCGTTACCACGCCGTTTATTCTTTGGGTTTCCCCGTTTCGGCAATCGAATAATTGTAGTTTTACCACTGTATACCGTATGATTTAGATTATTTTATTTATTTAGAGAGCTTGGGATATATTAAATATGAAATTTAATATTTTGTCGTAAAATAAGCGTATATTCACAACAATAGCTTAAATAAGTTTAAGGGGGCATCCCACTTTAGACTCTCGACAAAAAGGGCATTTTTGTGATTTTTTAACGATTCATACAATAAATATCAACGTAATTCTTTTTGGGCTATATTAATATCGAAGTATGTGAAAAAATATTTTTTTATTGATTGTATGTTTTATAAAAAAAAATTGTAGTTTAACATGAAGTGTCAAAAGAAGAAAAGTCGCTAACGTTAGGGGTTGAAATGTGCTAGTTCATCTTAAACAAAAAACAAACAAAATAGTTTCATAATCAGAATACTTATGGCTATGCCGGTAGTAAAATTTTGAATTTTCATGCAAAAATAACAAAACGGCGAATGAACAAAAAATTGCAAAAACAGAGATTTTAGTTTTATTACGGGACATAGCCATACATGTCTAGAATATGTGGTTAAAATTGTATGCATGCAAAAACATTGTTTTGAGAAAAACACATAAATTTTTTTTTATGAAAAAATTAGTGATGGCTTCTGATTCTTTGTAAAGCATTATTGTGATCTAGCATCTCTTCGCTGAATTTTGGATTAACTGGAAGTTTCAGAACTACGGCGCTCAGTTAAGCGTTCGAAGGCCTTTTCAATAATGCTCTCAAAAATGTAACAGGACTGCTTGGATCTTTACGAAATTTTCTGAGAACATTCTTGAATATTCGTACTTTTTTTCTTGAAATTGATAAAGTGGGATATCCCCTTAATAATAAGCTGTAACTTTTGAAGGAAATAAAATTTTACAAAAAAAAATTATTCTGGGGATATAATACTTAAAAAAACATTTCCTTTTTAGAAAAGTAATTTGACTTTTTTCAACTTATGTTTATAGATAGATTTAAATAATGAAAATTAAAATTCTACTCAAGATACAAACAACTAACACTAAGGAAAAAGATTATAATGTTCGTTCTTTAAAACCGAAAGTACCAAATTAAGAATTCGTGGTTTTAATAATTGTAATACATTTTTAGACAAGCCATACAAAATGGTTCAAACTTTATTTCGAAAATAGCACACAATCGAATTAAGCTTCAAAACAAGCAACTATATTTAAATATACAGAAAAAGTGCATAAATCCACGTTGTCAATAGATTTATATTTAATTCCTACTTAGAATTAAAGGTCTATTTTATGTTTTTTGCAGCAACATAGCTGACATTTCATTTTTGCAAACCTGATGAGATAAACGTCTACTTCCTTGAATCCGTTGACTCTTTGATTGTAATGTAGGTCCAGCGGCCGGACTCTGTGTTATATAGAATTCTATTAATAGCTTTAATTCTATACGTCTGGTAGTCTGTGTTGCAAAATAATCGCCTGATATCGATTATTTTTGTCGCTAGGAAGCAATCTGTCGACACCTGTCGTTTTCTATTAAAATCGCATAATCAAACCTCATATCTTGTTCCGAGGTGATCCGCAGATGGTAACAACTTTATATTGTATGGCTTTATTTTGGAAGAACAATAAAAATAAGCCTATCCACAACTTCTCGTACACAGCATGCGTCGATGAAAAAACTGCCAAACATTGATATTGACGGCGAATTAAAATAAATAGTTACTAGATCTCACTAAATTTACATAATGTGTTTCATTTGAATAGTACAATAATCGAAAACGCCCGAAGTATAGACGATATAAGCACAGAATGCCGACAAATGTTATTATCGCTTTCGCCGATTGAAATCGAGAGTAGGCAACTAGGTGTAGAATTCTATGTAACACAGAATCTCACTGCTGATATTGTAAATTATTATTTACATAATAAAACCGTTGTAAACATTGACTCATTCAGAATTGAGGTTGTTCAGATGGATGATGTTACGGATGCCATCGCATCTATAAAGACTAATGGCGACTTTATAATTCCTTATATAACTCACATTTATAATTCCTGTCTAGCAGCTAACTATTTTCCCAACACCCCGAAAAGTGCATTAGTGCGACCTTTGTCCAAAATCTCTAATCCTGAACAGTTGTCCGACCTTCGTCCCATTAGTTTGTTGCTCGTGACGTCCAAGATCTTCGACAGAATTATTTATGTCAAAATGGTTAAATTTATTTCTAACCATGATTTATTTTCAAAATGTCAGTCAGGATTTCGTACTGGATATAGTACAACTACAGTTCTTGTGAGTGTTTTGGACGATATATTGCAGGCGGCGGACAGTGGTGAGTCCTATTGGACTTCAGCAAGGCCTTTGATACTGTTGGACAAATACTCTGCGCTAAACTTTATTTATTATTGTTTTTCAAATGAACTAATAGAACTTGTCGGTAGCTACTTGAAAGATAGGAGTCTGCGAAAATGAATAATGCTCTTTCTGAGCCCAGATCTGTGAATAAAGGCGTATTTGAGGGCGAACATCTTGGCTTGGAAAAAAAATTACAAGAACATATGATGTTGAAATCACTGACAATAAATTATCTAATTTTGACATTATTTCGCATTAGTAACTCAACTAGATTAGATGCAAAATACTGAATAAGCATAATTGCAAAACGTGATGTTTACCTTGTGAACTAGATCGACACTGCAGACATTTTTGAATAAAAATTTTTGTTAGCAAATTTTAAAAATTATTGTGTTAGTAATATTTTTACACCAGTGATTTGTGAAATAGTTTAGTTAACAAAGTAATCTAAACCAAAGAAATTGTTTGGAAAATAGCTTTTTTGTTAGCACATCTTCGAACAACTCTTTCTGGTGGTTATTCCAAAAAAAAAAATGTTTCAATACACTTCTTTAGGAGTTGTTATTCAAAAGCTAATTTCATTGTTTTAGGTTTGCATCTACGTTTGAGAGTGACATATGTTAGGGCTAACTTATTTTTGTTGCTTCATTGAACTTTTTTATGAACCAGAAACAAAATGTTCTATATAACTATAAACATTTAATGGAATTTAAGTTTACTATTTTTAGTTACCGATTCGTATACTAGAACCGTCCTAACGGATTATGTGATCAAAAGCACATTCACCCATATTTTATTTTCGGAATTCCCTGTCTTTAATCTAATTAAAAAGCTTTATTTTTAATTTAATTTAGCAAAAATTTAAAAAATGCTTTTGACTAGATAACACAAAGTTCAGAAAACTATCAGATGCATTTCTTTTTTTTTTAGTGTAAAATTATTATTATTTTTTTGGTTAATATGTTTATATTAACCGAAAAATATTTATCCCCACATCTATCTTGGAAATTAATCTAAAAAAGCAATAAAGGATTTTAATTGATACATGCACAAGACAAGAAAAGTTATTATTTTATTCTACCGATAAACAAAAATAGAAAGTTACGTTTAATATAAAAATAATAATCTTCCCCATTACTGAAAAATCGAAATTTTTTCAAAAATCGATTTTTTCAATTTTGTGAAACATTTCCTACGTATTGCTTTAGGTAAAAAATTGTAAAAATCTTCTGGGTAAAGCATGATTTTTTTGTTTAGAGTACCGCTTTCCAAAAGTTCGAAATTACTTCAAAAGAGAAAGGGGGTTTTCTCTGTTTCAACTTCTCAACTTTTACTGTCTTTTTGTTCTGGATGGCAGTAATAAAGTCTGACGATGTACAATACAAATTATAACAATATCATCAGCAAACATCAGATAAGACTTGGATCTTTTTTCGCATTAACTGATCAGCCATACTATAACGTAGATTTTAATTAATCGTAATGTTTAGTTTCAAAATTTAAGACTAAAATTTTCACAACAAACTTCCCTAGAATTCTAACAATATCACACAATATTAGAGATAAAAAAAATTACTGTTTAGGTACAATATTCTTAAGGCAATATATCTATATGTTATCTACCAAATGGACTTTTTTCCAACTCTTCTATAACTTGCAAAAGTTTTTGACGGGATTTTTTATTGTTCTGGCAGGCACAACTAACAAGGCCAAAGAGATGCTTTGATGAATATTCCTAAAATAAAATTTTCAATCATTCGGGCGAACCGAGGTAAATGTAATCACAGCTCATTGATTTTTGTAATAGTGTAAGACGTACTATAAAAATAAACCTGTCTCAGAAATATATAAATTGCTGATTACCTTGATTACTACTTTTATTAACAAATCAAATTCAAATTAAATTTTTGCAGAAAATATGTAAATGCAAAAAGCGAGATAAAACTTTCTTGCCTTAATAACTTTTATATTTACTTACTTTGTGTTCTCTAATCCATTTTTCTAGTTCACTCTCAGGTAAATAGTAGGCTTTTACATAATTTTCAACATACTCTTTATGTGGAACAGGCCTGAGAGACGATATCTTTTCAAATTTTGATAAAAATTGAGTAAAATCAAGCTGCATTAATGCTCTACCACCATTTGAACATTTTTTGGCATCTGAAAATCTAAAAAAAAAATTGAAAAAGTTGTTAATCCCGCTGGATGGTTAAAACATTTCAAAAAAGTATACCGTCTCTTTCCTTATTAAAAATGATTTCAAAGATATTCAGGGTGGCTTATTAGCGCTTAGATTTTCAAGCTTGCAAAAAGTTAAGAGAGCATAATTAAATGTTTAAGCATATCAATATTTTAATTGGGTAAATACCACAGTTTTTGAGCTTTTATTTAAAACAAATTTCAAACGAAAGGATGATATATGAATAAAGGAATATTTTATATCACGAAGAATATCATGCAAAAACAAATTGAAAAGCAACGAAGAACCGCTGAACCTGTGCTGCCCCTCATCCAGAAACCTCCATACATCCACAAGAGCTGAGTGTGGACAAAATAATCAAACATTGTATTGGTATCGTCGACGCATTACAAACACTCCAACAATTAGAAACCGTTTGCCCCAACCCTGAAAGATGTGTTCTACAAAGCTATATTTCCATGCCTCTGGAAATGCAGACAGTTTTAAGGATATGTTACAAAGAGTACAAAGAGCAACTGACAGTGCACATACATATCCTTTTAAAAGAAAATTGGCAATCCTATCTGGCCCAGCAATGACCTTGTTCCCCAATTATACCAAAAACTTCAGTAGACGTAATACAACACCGATTGATATTATTGTTTACATATTTTTTCCTACGTATATAATAGGTTTGTTCCAACCCGCGTCAGAAACAGTTTCTGACCGTCAGGATTCTGCGCATTAACTTATTACACATTATATTTTAGTTAATGCGCAGAATCCTGACAGTCAGAAACTGTTTCTGACGCGGGTTGGAACAAACCTAATTAGTACCACCACTATTAGGTAAATATTCATTTAAACAAAAAAAAATCACAAATAAATCCCGGAATACTCTGACCATTCTGTTATCACGATCAAAATTCACGAAGTTTTTCTATAAGATAAACCTGTCTTCCAAAGGTATTTCCGGTAATACACATTTCTTGAATTTTCACAAACTTCATGGACTTTTGATAATCAAGACCAAGATAAGAGTTAGTCTTCCGGAGGTATTTTCGATAAAGTATATTTCTTAAATTTTGAGAACATGATTTTTATTACCCACGTAGTTCTTATGGGCTATTTTTTTATATATAATAGCCTGCCTTAATACATGATTGAACTACCGGAGAAAATTAATCTTTCTGATTCTAGCAACTGGAATAAACATGGAGTCACCTACACTACAATTTTTAAATAAAGCATTCCAATTAATTGCTAAAAACTCGTTTATTATTTATTTCAATTATAACGTCTTATCATAAGACAACTTCTAACCACCAAGGCATACATTAATTTCGAAGTTATAGACTACATGATGGAAATTATTTTTTAACAGAATGTCGAGGAATGACATGTTGATATAGACTGCAAACTGTTGTCCTACATGTTCTTATAAAAAAAATAACTGTAATGAATAGACTGCATTCTCTTCGATCATTTTAAGTATGCATCTTGAGCATGGCTAGTGGATTTTGACTATATTTTTGAGTACTTTTTATTTGTTATTACTATGTTTTCCAAATGGGGGTAAAATTAAAATATAAAAAACAAAAAGAATTTTATTTTTAAATTACAACATATTTTATACTGTGTTTTTTAAACTTTTATTTTTGTAAACAAATTATGTACACCTTTTTTACGTATATTGTAGGAGTTTATATTTTTATGTTTCTAGTAATTTGCCTCTTGATGAAGCTATAAATAAATAGCGAAATATAGAGGTATTTTTTTTTGAAAATTGAGTTTTCTTTGATTACAGACCGATTTCCAATAATTTACGCTCACTTTTATATATAAGTCCGGTCGATATATTAAAAAAACTTTTAAATATATATATATATATATATGTATATATATATATATATATATATATATATATATATATATATATATATATATATATATACAGATATTAATTTTTCTTAAAATGTTAATATATTGTTTCATACAAAATGTCGACAAAATTTTAAGTAAAATTAAAAATGGTATAAAATGTTTTGGTATATATATATATATATATATATATATATATATATATATATATATATATATATATATATACCCTTTTCTGAGCTACTCTATATATTTGAACGTATTTTTATTATTTTATTGTACTTCGCCCAAAATTCCAAAGTTGTTGCTTCAAAAATTCTTTCGATCTCCCCTAGATCTTGAAATTCACAAGTTTTTGCTGCAAAAATTTTTTCGATCTCTCCTAGGTCTTGAAATACCTTGCATTTATAGAGTGATAAGCCACCTTGTTTAACAATATTTCAGGATATTCTTTTATTTACTTGCCAGTTAGATATTTGTCATAGAAATAATGGCCTTACCCTTGTACTAAAGTATGAGTAACAATATGGGCAATACTTTCCCATAATACCCGGTATACATCATTTGCAACAGGCACCTTATGTGCAACATCTTCTAACCTTAACCTAAATATTTGAACTTCCTAAAAAATACAAAAGCGTATTAATGTTTTATTCAAAAGTCAATATCAGCACGAAAATGGAATTTGTATAAAATTATCATCATTCTCTTCATATTATGTTATATAATTATATTAAATTACTTACCCTTAAAATCATATCTATGTAAGAATTGTGCTGCGACATAACATCTTTGACTTCCCAGTTAATCTTTGACATTGACATCAAAATTTGTCTTAAATCGAAAGCTTGTGCAACTACTGACATATAAATAGGTTTTCTTAAGTGCGAAGCACTTGTTATATTCTGCAAAATATATAAAACCATAACACACTCATAATTAATTGCAGCAAAATTAAAAAAACTGGGGGCATTCAAGTGGTCAGGGTGAGCGGTGGCGTATTGCAATAGGTAATAATACATACTAAAAATAAAATTTATTACTTTAATTCATTTTAGTTATCCCTAATTAGTCCTTGCCAGTGTCTAACAAGGAAGGTACCTGAAGTGATCGGCTCCGATTTTAATGAAACTTCAATATGTTGTAAATGGTACAAGAATAAGAGACACGTATTTTTTTTTTAACTGCGGACATTCATTATAACGGGGTAAAAACCGCCCCTAAAGTTCACCCCTAAAAACAGTATTTTTGAAATATCTCAGGTTCTAAATGAGATATTTTTACAAAACAAAATGAAAGTTACTGGTTATTTGAAAGGATTTTTATCCCAAGGATATCATCGCTTATTTTTTTATTAGGGGAAACCATATATTTACCCACGTAATTTAATTCTAAAAATTACGAAATTTAATGGGATTGTTTGAAAATATTTTTTTCACTAATATAAATAAATAACTTAAGTTGACGGGTTTAGGGGTTTCTAAAAATAAACTAGTAAAAGAGGGTGTGCCACCCCCAAATATGTTTTTTTAAATTTCAAGTTCTAATTAAGATATTTTTATAAAACAAAATGGAGATTACTTGTTTTTTATTTTTATTTCATATAACAGTAAACCATCTATTAGCGCACGTAATTTAATTCCAAAAATTATGAAAAATAATGAAATTGTTTCAAAGTATTTTTTTCAGCCACCCCCAAATATGTTTTTAATATCTCCAGTTCTAATTAAGATATCTCTACAAAACCAAACTAAAATTACTTGTTAGTCGAAATGATGTTAAACTATAGTATTTTCCCTCCCAAGGATATTATTCATTATTTTTTATAAAAGTAAACCGTCATTTGACATATATATTATTATTCTTAAAATTGTCAAATTTTAATTTAAATGCACGTTACAAAATTAGAAATCACTATTAGTCATGAATTATAATATTTTACAGACATGAATGCTTAACTAACAAAATAAGTTTATATTTTCTTATTAATGAAAAGAAAAGATTTCAGTAAGCTCTGTAACGTTCATATCAACTGAAATTGGGTAATTTTAGGAATAATTATACATGCATGAAATGCCATCCTTCGAATAATAGCCTTGAGGGTGAAAATACTATAGTTTAACTTCATTTCAAATAACAAGTACTTTCCAATTTGTTTTGTAAAGTTATCTCAATTAGAATTTGAGATATAAAAAAAGTATTTGGGAGGGGGGGGGGGGCTCACCCTCTTTTACTAGTTTCTTTTTACAAACCCCGAAACATGACTACTTAACTGGCTTATGGTATTCGTGAAAAAAATATTTTCAAACAATTCCATTAAATTTCGTAATTTATACAATCAAATTACGAGCGCAATTATATGGTTTACCCTAATAAAAAATAAGGGATGATATCCTGAGGGGTGAAAATACCATAGTTTAATATTATTTCAAAGAACAAATAATTTTCATTTTTTTTTGTAGAGTTATTTTAATTGGAACTCGAGATATTAAAAAAATGTATTTGGGGACGACTCGCACTCTTTTACTAGTTTATTTTTGGAAACTCTGGAAGTGTTAACTTGAGTTAATTATAGTATTACGCGAAAAAAATATTTTCAAACTATTAAATTTCGTAACTTTTAAAATGAAATTACGTGCGCGAATAGATGGTTTGTTTACCCTTATAAGAATAAGGGATGATATTTTTGGGGATGAAAATACCTTAGTTCAACATCGTTTCAAATAACAAGTAATTTCCATTTTGTTTTGCGAACATATCTCAATTAGAACTTGATATTTAAGAAAAAAAGTATTTGGGTGTGGCTCACCCTCTTTTACTCGTTATTTTTAGAAACCCCACAACCCGTCAACTTAAGTTACTTATGATATTCGTGAAAAAAAAAAATTTCAAACTATTATATTAAATTTCGTAATTTTTAAAATTAAATTACGTGCGCGAATAGATGGTTTACCCTGATAAAAAATAAGGGATAATATCCTTGGGGGTGGAAAACCCAAAGTTTAACACCATTTCGAACAAAAAGTAACTTTCATTTTGTTTTGTAAAGATATCTCATTTAGAACCCGAGATATTTAAAAAATATTGTTTTTGGGGGTGAACTTTAAAGGCAGTTTTCACCCTGTTAAAATGAATCTCCGCAGATTAAAAAATACATATCTTTTATTTTTGTACCCTCTACAACATGTTGAAGTTTCTTTAAAATTGGAGCCAGGTATTTCGGGTACCTTCCTTGTAAATAATGACAACTATTCCGCGATTTACGCAATCTAGCTAGATGTTAAGACAATAATATGGGAGCTTATAATTACTTCTTTACACGGAGAGTGCGTCGGCATCGCGAAGAAATGAAGCCATACGAGTCGATGCGTGCACGATTCAAATGTATAAAAAATGGAGATCTAGAAATTACACTCATCACTTATTATGTGTTTTGCCAATAATCCTTATATGTGTAATATGAGACATTAATCATGATAAATAATATAAAGGTGAACAGTTGATAAATAAATCTATTGAAATCGTGGCAAAATTTGTTTTTCTTCATGTCTGAAAGAAGAAATGCTGAATGTATAGTACTGAGTATTTAAAAAAATGAATTTAAGTATTCTCCTAGAAATAAATCATTACCTGTGTGTTTAATTTGCCATTTTTTTTTTAAATTCTAAGCTACAAAAGCATTTGATTAAAATGAGTGCTAATAGAAATATAGTATCTCATTTTTAATCGCAAATCGGGAAAACCCCACACAATAGATTAAGAATTAATCTTGCCGACTGTGAAAGATATATTAAAAACTGATCTTCACCATAAGAATGCATCAGGCATCATCAAGAAAATTTCTTTTAGCTCAGTGCAAAGAAGAATTGATGATGGGGCTAAAGACATTGAAATATCATTGTGCGATTACTTGAAGGTGTGTCTATTCCGATGAGTCAACTCTATCAACTAACGAAGTCCTACTCTTATTGTACGCATGATTCGTAAAAGAAGAAAAAGTGTGTCGAGAATTATTATTTGCTAAGAATGTAGAAAACAAAAGGAGAATCGATAGTTAATATTTTTTCCAGAGGAAGAAATTCTTATTCATATTTTGTCAGCGGCTACTGGTGTTCCAATGATGACGATGCGTCACAAGGGTTTCATAATACATTTAAAATGAGCAGTACCAAATGTACTCGCTGTATATTGTTATTCATCGTCAACATTTGGTTGTGAAAAATTTGAATGAACCCCTGCATACGTGGCTCCATCACGTTATTAAAGCAATCAATAAGATTAGAAGCAATTCCTTCATTGAGAATATTTACCGAAATATGTAGTTAACATGATAAAGATTTCAATTGTTTGCTGTTTTCCATAGAAGTTCGTTGGCTCTCTAAGGCTTGTATTAACGGAGTAAGAGTGTTTTTAGTTTAATTTCGCAACGTCAATAACAACTATGTCCCTTTTCGGATTGCATGTTGTATTAACGGTTTTATTTACCCAATTTCAGTTAATTTTTTCCAAGCTCTTTCAACTAGTTTTCACAATTTTAACTATTTTTCGATTTTAGCCAGACGTCAACGCATTTGGCCAGTATTCGGTATTTTTATACTCATCTCCGAGAATAAGAACCTATTTACGCGATTACCAGGTTTATTGGATTAATTTTATCCTTCAGGAATCGTGGCAGTTAGTTTCCATCGGGATTTATTTATTTTGTGATTTTTTGAATTATCAAGTATTTGTGTAAAAACTAAGTTTTAATACAAATCAGGGGTTGTTATTGAAGCCCGCTAAATCTCCCGACTAGAATAAAAACTTTAGCCGCCTCCCCTTTCTTCTCGCGCACCGGGGTAGAAAGAGAATGAGTCAAACTCAGAGTTAACGAAGATTAATTAAGTTTTATTTTATCAAGGGAACATTTATCAGGAATGAGCCAGTTAGGGAGATGTTATCAAGTAACACCCCTCCTTGACCCTTAGTTAACTTTTATTCACTTTTTGCTTTTCCATTTTCCTAACTTTTTCCATTTTTTTTAAGTACTGAATTCAGTTATTTTCCGCAAGTTAAGTTCGGGATTATTTCACTCTTCACTGTCACGTTCGGGATTTGTAAAGATCGTTTTTTTTTCAGTCAATATCAAGTTATCTCCACTTTGTTACGTTCTGGTAATTATGTTTAAGTCAGGACGCGGAGGTTAAGTAACTCGTACGCGCTACCAACCTCGCCTTTTTATCGACGAGAATTTTGTCTTCAATTTTAGGAATTAGGATACGTGCACAATCTTTATTGTCAGTAAAATGTTACGTTGTCAAAGACAACCCACTTTAAGAACGGCCAGCTGCCTAAAAACAGTCAACGTGCCCCCTGAGAGCTTTGCTCGATCAAAAAAAGGACAAGTTGACTCCCAAAAGAGCAATCCGTAATGTCCTTAATTTTACAGCTTTTCGCGTTTATAACAGTGGTGACGTCGCGCTTTAAAATCGGGGAAGCACTGAATCAAAGTACCGCCCCCCGCCGTTTAATGTCTGGGTTTCCCCCTTTCGGAAATACAAAAATTTGGAGTTCTAGCACTGTATACCGTATTATTTAACAGGGTCGGAATCGTTTTTATAGCCTATTTGATCCAGACTGAAAACAGCCAATTTGATTACATTAAAAAAATACATCGCGTATTTGAAAGACCTGTATCAAATATTTAATGAAGCTGCAAGGTGATGAATTGAATTTAATAAAAAAAAATCATAGCCGTTATTGTAAAGAAACTTTTTCTGTTCAAGCGGAATCTTGGTAGAGGTGACTGCAGCCACTCTCCAACATTATCAGCAGTGTCTGCAAAACGGGAAGATTTATTAATTTCCTGCCAACGTTCATACTGATTTCATGGAGAGGTTCCTAAACATGAACATACCGAGTTGGGTTTTATAACCTTTCTCAAATGTAGATACAGCAAAATAATCAAATTTAGAAGTGAGAGAACACACAACTAACGAAGCACTTGAAGTAAAGTTCAGAAATGGATACCATAAGTTCTGGATTCAAAAATTAATACAGGAATTTTACGTTAAATTGCGGGAAATAGTTTAAAATTATTTAATTACATTCCCCTCGTCGTATTTGGCTTGGCGTGGATTCAGCGCGGTCGCAAATTTACTTTTCAAAAAAAAAAAGGACAGATTACAAACCATTGAGTGTGGTGATTTGCGACTGTTGTCAAACTTGGAGACCGAATATTAACAAACTGTTAAAACTTCAGCAGCCTCAACTATCTAATTAATTGTTTCTTGTTACTTATTCATTTTATATCAGTTTTCTAATTCATAATAAACAATTTTCTAATATATTTGATGGTGTTTTAATTTACAACTATTACGAGGTTGGATATATTTTTTCTTGCATAGAAGGCGGTGGTCCAGAAAAGGTTGAGAACTTGTGATCTAGACTTATTTTAGTACGTCATATTTAAGATAAAAATAAACAGCATAAAAAAATATGATCTACGAAATTCCTAAAATTTTATATAATACACTTTGAGTCTAACTAAAATATAAGTTCACTAGGTCGTGTGTGACTTCCACAAACCAATAAATGATGCGGGATCCTATTTTGCAAGATTGCAATCCCTGTTTGTGTTATATTTGTCGAGCATACGCTACTGGGAGAGAGAGTGGGGGAATAAATATGGAGAAGGGCGATCTCTCTTGCTCAGAACCTCGATTGGCCGGCTCGCGCTTCGAAATTATGGGAGCAAGAGAGATTGCACTTTCCCATATTCGCCCCTTCTCTCTTTGTCATGTAATGTGCGCAACCATTGCAAGGCCTCCTTCAGTAGTGTATACACGAAGGTTATACTTTTTGGCAAAATGTTTTATACAAAATTTGCTAGATTTCAGAATGTAAAAATGTGTTTTAGTGGAAGTGGAAAATTTTAAAAGGACGATTCAAAAATCGTTCGTAAAATTAATCTTTTTTGAGAAAACAAGGTGAGACCCAGTGGCGTAACTATGAGTATATGCGCCCCACGCAGATTTTTGAATGCGTCCTACTATTGTGTACCCGTCTTGATTCTTCGCATTTATTTATTTCCATCACGGGACTTGATGGCGCTCTGGATTGGCAGCCCCCCCTCTGCACGCCACTGGTGCAGCCACTAGAAAAAAATGGTCTATGACCTTAAAAAGAAGTTGTGTAAAAAATCAATAAATTTTTTTTAATTTCTACTATTCCAAATAATCGGTGCCTTTTTTTAAACGTCCTTTAATAGGTAAAAATGTTAAAACTACATGATGAATGAACAATTTTTACTAATTCGACATCATTATTTTATCTATCTTTCCTTTTGCTAAAATCTTGGAGCATATATTACTGAAAACAGCATGCAATGCACAACGCGCGATACACAGCAAAGAGAGAGAGAAGACAAATATCGGATCATGGTATCAATCTCGCTCCGAACGTTCCCATAATTACGCGCTGGTCAATCGCGGTTCGGAGCGAGAGAAACAGCACGACTCCGTATTCGCCCTCTCTATCTTTATATCGTGTAAAGCTTGCAGTGCAATATGTGCTGTCTCGAGTAGTATAAACTTCGAAGATACTCCTGTAGAATTAGCATAACGTTAGAACTAGGGCCCGGTTGTTTGAACGCGGAATAACGTAATAATATTTTTATTTATATTTTAAAAAGTGTTCCTAAATAGTAGATATTTCATTACTAGGTACAGATATACCAATTTTATGCTATCCTTTTCTAATTGCATTATTTAAATGAGTATCATATGGTAATCGGTACGTCAATTCTAGATATGAATGTATGGTTGCCTAAATTATTATTATTGTTATGTTCAATATGTAAACAATATCTAACGATATTTATCAATAAAAATAAATTTTAAAATCCTCTTTTTATTAATATAAATTGCAAACTTCGCATTTATAGTAATTTCTAACACTTAAAAACACTGAAAAGAGTCACGACGAACAATTAAACTGAAAAAAAAGATAAGTAAATATGTTTATGTCTGTCAAACATCAAAAAAGCCTCTCCCCCACTGACAATAAACAACCTTCAAATAAATCTATTGTTGTCTAAAACTATAGGATATGATCGAAGAGTATATATTTGAAGGCCAAAATGAATCAATTATAGGGCTATTCTTTTTAGTCATTATCACTGTCAGTTCTATCACTCGAAGTAATCATGATTACTTCGACCTAATGACAAGTAAATGTATATTCAAAAGAATATGAAGTTATTAGTTACATTTTTTTCACTTTGATCAATTGACAATTCCTAGAAAGAATACAGCCTATATATCTAAAATACTGAAATACGGACCTGTCTATTGTGTATTTGAACTACCTGCAACCTAACCTAGCAAAGTTTTTCAGTCAAAATACACATGCAAAATCGTACATTTTCTTAAAGAAATGGCCCAGACTTTTCAAGAAATAAAAGTGGGAGACCACATAATAGTTCAAAGACAGGGTTATACAAAACTGCATAAACTGAAAAAACATGGTAACATGGTTATTGGCAAATTTACAGTGCAAATGGATAATATTGTTGGACAAAAATATTTTGATACTTTCCAGATGAAAAACAGCCCCGATAATAAGAAGTTGTTTATTTTGGATAAAGTTGAAGATGTTATAAGTGCCAGTTGTGGTGTGAACATTGAGAAAAGTGGTAGCGATAACAGACACATTCTTGAGGATGATGGCTCGCAAGCATTAACAAAAGCTGACCTAGATAAATTGCAAGAATCAGAATTAAGCTCCAATGTTATTGTAGGAGAACTTATAAACAATTCTAAAACATTTAGCATGAAAACAGAGTACTCACAAGAAAAATACATTAAAAAAAAAGAAAAAAAGTACTTTGAGTATATACAGATACGTAGACCTACTCTGAGGCTATTAACCAATATGTTTTACAGGCAAGATCCAACAAAAACCTTAGGTATTAGAATAGATGATTTATCACAAATGTTGAGCTATGCAAATATACACTCTAAAGGTAACCATTTACTATACGATAGTGGAACATCAGGACTTATGATTGCAGCCTTAATGAATGCTATTGGTGCAAATACTGAAGGTACATTAATTCACATGCATCCAGGCAATGAATGCCAAAAAAATGCATTTATTGCTATGCAGTTTCCACAAGAACAAAGAGATAGATGTATTAATGTGAATTTATACTCGGTTCTAAGATGCTTTTATCAAAATAAAACAAATAATTTTGGCAAAGTTAGTAATGAAGATAGTGTTGAAAAAATAAATTTGGACACAGAAATTAAAAATCAACCTGAAAATAGAGAAATAATTGAAAAAAATGATGAACCCTCAACAAAAAAAATAAAGTTAGATGATAATGCAACTGTTTCTACTGCTAAGCCACCACAGTGGCAACTTGAAAATGAGCGTGCATGCGTGATACTACAAAATAAATGTGATTCACTTGTAATAACTGCAAAAGAACACCCAGTAAATATTGTAAAGGAATTATTACAGTTCCTTAAAGGTGGTCGTCAGTTTGTAGTGTTTAGTTTAATTCGTGAACCACTTCAAGACTTGTTTTTATACTTAAAAGGGCGACTAGACATTGTAGCTATTAAATTAAGCAGTAATTTTTTAAGAAACTATCAGGTGTTGCCAGAAAGAACTCATCCTGAAGTTATGATGAACAGTGGAGGGTTTATATTAACAGCTGTTAAGCTTAATACTTAAATTTGTTTATAAATTATACAATACATGTTCGAAATGTTTTTACCCAAACTATATTTTGTAGTAATTTTATAATTATTTTAATTACTAATGTATGTATTATTATACCAGGAAAAAATATATTTGTTTTAATATGAGAGCTAAGAATAGTTTGAGCGGCTCTCTAATATTCTAATTTTAATGTTACAGAATGAAAAGTATTTTAAAATAAAAATTCCTACTTTTGTTATTGCTTTTATTTTAAAAAATATTTCTGAAAATATCATAGCTTTTGCCTATCAACGCTCAAATTTGTAGCTAAATTTTCCTCAAAACTGCCTAATTTTAAATAGGTCCTATATTTATAAATTTCTCATTGATGAACTAATTAGGAAATGATGAATATTATTTTCTTCTTTCTTACCGCCACAATATGAGATAGAACTTCGCTTACGTGTTATTGACAAAAGCTAGGACTAACAACTGAGTTGCTTTTTCAAAATATTGCTTTATGGTTGGTTAAAATCCTGGTTTTTGATTATCAGAAATAGTGAGTTTTTTGATTTTATATCCAATAACAAAATGTCTCAAATATCTTTCTTATTTTTAACTTACATAGTGTCGGAACTTAAGCAATAAAATTGTAAATTAAAAGTTTCGAATAGTTCGAAAGAAAAAAGTAGGGAGTTTTAATAGAGACTTCTCTAAATCTGGAAAACTAGTTATGGAGAAAAACTTTAAATGCAAAAGTTTTAGAAATTCAAATGGCGCATCTCGGTGAGTTACAGATTGACTACTTTTAATATTATTTGAAAGTCGGTTTTATTAATGGGAACAGTGTAAATAATATAGGGATCAAACGTCATTTAAAAATTATTTAAGGATGTTCTCTATTTCACAATTTAATCAAATAACTTTGAGACTAACCTTTTAAGGTGATTTACTTAATGGTCAAGTTAATATTGGCAAATAGGAACCCATACTTTTGAGCCCAGAAATGGAAGAAGCGAAAAATTTGGCAAGATGAGACCTGCCAAGATCCAGCCAATAAAGGCAAGACTTGAGACCTATTACGGCCGGCTACGATTCGGCCAATAACGGCAAGACCTATGGCTTGCTACAGACCAGTTAGCGAAGGCAAGAACATCCTCAAATGACATTTTACTCCCTATGTTATTTATACCACTGGATAGGAAATTTTTCCTGCTTTTCGTTCTCACTGAAAAAATCAACTTAATCTACAAATGACTAAAAACCAGCTTCAAATTAATAGAAAAATAAATATTGGGAAAGTCAAAATACCACATTAGGTCTAGCCTGTCCTACAGTTGGTGTCTAGTTCCTCAACTGCACGTAGTGGACTTCAAAATTTATGGAAAATGATTGTGGAAAAACACTGGTCCAATTTTGGTAAAAAATTTGTTAACGAAAATCAAATTTATGAGCATCAAAAAGTTTTTGAAATACATGTTAGTATCTTAGAAAATATTATTTTTTACGTCTGATGTTTAGAACTGAACTTGGCAACCCATTTTTTCACAGGCAATTATTGTTCCCCTATCCAGACCCAAAAGCCATAATCATTTTAAAAATATAACTTACTTGTGCATAGAACTGTTGCAACATAATCTTATTTGTTTGGGGCACTAAATGTTCCAAATACTCCTGCAAAAACTCATACTGTTTTGATAAAAATATTAAACTTTCTACAGCCACTATTCTTTCAGCTAAACCATGTAGCTTTTCGGGCTTCCTCAAATCTACCATCACGGATAAAACGGGCTTCATAATATGACCTTCTGGTATCTGAGTTTCTTGATCATGGGGGTGACATTCAAAAATAAGGTTATCATTTATTTTTCTTAATATCATGGATAGTTCCTCTGAGTAAAGATTGTTGCCAGATACTGACTGCAACAAAAATACTGAATCTAAGCTTTTTATGAAATCTAAAATAAAATTGGATATTAAAAAATCATCTTATACATTGATTTAATAAAAACTCCTAAATTTTAGTCAAATGTCTTTCAGACACCTTCAGATTCAAATGTATCATATTAAGAACATGCTAAATTAAAATATCCTATTAGCATTTAAATTTGGTAAACAATGTTTGACGTAAGCAAAAAAGAAGCTTTTTAACAGCAATATTTGTGTTCTTGATTTCAACAGGTGTATACTGAGTAGGCAGTGGAATATTTATTCACCGCCAAGTGTTGTCAATTAATAGTAATAAAAAAAACAAAAAAATATCGATCGTTCAAAAGGCAAATGGATATTTTTTTTAAACAATTTCTATAAGTACTTTTCACTAAAGAAATATTACCCTTAATACAGACAAAAAAACAACTATCAAACGCGGAAAGTTGAGAACTGAAAAAACTAACTGCAATTAGATTTGTATTATATTCTTTCCGGTTGCAATGAAGGTTGTAAGAACCGCTATTAGCACCTTAAAATCTAATACAAAAATTTGCTTAAATCCATCTTCATACCAGTATATAAAAAAGGAGACTTGCACTCTTTTCAACATGGTTTCTTAAAAGTACAATCTATTGTGTTGGATGTATTGGAGGTAGGTAAAAAGATCTGCCGACTATTCCTGGACTTCAAAGACATTTAATAGTCTCAATAACGACATTGTATTAAATAAAATGTATCAGAGTCATAAGCATGATTCAAAAAAAATTAGGAAATTTATATGCGTTGCATCGAAATCTTTAAACGCATCAAAAAAATGGTCCTCAAAATTAGAGAAAAATCGATGATGTTTTGGAGGTTGCTCAAAGCGATTGTTTATCATCGCTAAATCGCGAACCTGGAATACATCTTAAACAAAAACGTTTATTTCCTACAAATATCGAGTTAAACGTCTGAAATTTCATACGTAGCATAGTTGAACACCACAAAGACCAATAGAGTTAAGTTAAATATGTTAATAAATAAAACAATATTAATTAATAGATATTATACGTATGCTTGCTCTGCGCTGAGCTACTCTTTTGGAATTATAAAATGGAGCAGGACAGATATCCAAAACCTGCAAAGAAAAATAAGGACACTCCTAACAAAAGCACAAAAACATCACCCTCGGAGTGCTATTGAACCTACAATGCTTCCAAGACAACAAGGAGGAAGAGGATTGGTGGATATTGGTAAGCAGCTCGACCAACAAATAATAAACTTACGTTCATATTTCCACAGGTTAGCGGACTCTTCCACACTACATCAAGCAATATGCGAGGCAGACGATTCAACGCCGCTACAGTTGAGGGAAGGTATTACGTCTCACCACCAAACAGACCAAGAGAAGTTACAAACTTGGCTACGAAAGCCACTTCATGGACGGCATCCAAATGAGGTCAATCAGGACAATGTCGACAACTCAGCGTCGACCTATTGGTTGATTTCAGGACAGATGTTTCCGGAAACGGATGGCTTCTTGTTGGCTATCCAAGACCAGGTTATTCCGAAGAAGAACTATCGGAAGTTCATCATTAGAAATCCTCAATAGAAAATGGCCAATGCAGATATGGCTGTCGAACATCGGAGACAATTCAGCACATAACTGGAGGATACCAAGCGTTTGCCGCAACCGAGTATAAGGAAAGACGCGACTCAGCCGCTAAGATACTCCACCAAGAGTTAGCAGAAAAGTTAAACCTTTTACAGGTAGAAAAAGTGCCTTATTACAAGTACAATCCGAAGCCTATTCTTGAGAACAACCAGTTCAAGTTATATTGGGACATAATAGACCGGACATTATACTAATAGATAAAATTTCTAGGCGAACTACACTGATCGACATTGCTGTGCCTAACAACAACAACCTAAGGCCAAAATACAACGAGAAGATCGCCAAATACAGAGATTTGGAGGTGCAAATCCGAAGACAATGGGCAATGAACAGCGTCCAAACGATTCCCATAATACTATCAACAACTGGAGTGATACCAAAGAACCTCCTGCAGAACATCAAGGGACTGGGCCTTAGTGAGCATCTGTATAAACCTATGCAGAAAGCAGTTTTCCTTGCAACCGCGAGAACCGTCCGAAAGTTCATGGGAAATACAGCAGACATCACCTAGGACCCGATAATATGGAAAGGGTTCCCACAAAGCTTCATACTTTTGGTGTCTTTGTATGCCTGGTATGAGTGAATAATCCCTGGAGGGAGTGCGAAGCCGTTTGGCTTGTAAATCAAAATAGATATTGCTTAATTAATAAATTATATTTGTCATAATTTTTTAAATATCAAAATCAGTAAAAACCTTCAGAATAGGTCTGGAAATAATAATACTATAACAAAAACATCCTCACTTTCAATAGATTGTTATAAAAAAAAATTACAGATAAAAAAATTTGACATTTCCACTGTTCACGGAGGTTTTTTTGAAGTGCATGTAAATCTGTCATTACTCCAACAATTAGTTAGCGATATGATAACCTTTATGCATTATTTTTTCGTTATTCTTTTAACAAATAATTGAGTTTCGTGGTTGGGCAAGACATTTTAATAAAAATAATAACAAACCAAAGATAATTTACTGATTTCGTGATACACAACATTGAAAGTTACAATCAACGTTAAAAACGTAAACCTTTTGTGACGGCTAGTAACGATACCCGTTCTAATTATTCCCTTCATGGCAGTATTTTTTTCTTAAATCTGGTAACTTTTTTCGATGCTTGCTAACTGTTAAAAACAAAACTTTTTGCTTATCATTTTTGGTAAAGAAATGCTTGTAGTCTTGAACAAGAGCCACTCCCCGTCCTGCGGTGTTATTCACTACTTTTGAATTCATAATTAGTGCCTTCAATTTTTTATAATATTCATTAGTGTTCCGTTTTTGTTGCAAGAAAAAAGTATTTTTAAAGTCAAATATTTTTAAAAATCGGACACTCTAGTTTAAAGTCTTTGGTGTTTCGAACATTTATTATTCCTCTCGCTTCTCTACTTTTCTTTTCAAAGTCTTTTGAATGTTCTCTATTATTAGTGATATTCATCATTTTGACAACTGATTTTTTTTTGTTGAAAAGAGAACTTGATTGTCAAATAAAGAGAGGCAAATGCTTTCTCCGCAAGATACCATAAATGTGAATAATTTTTCTTAAACGTCGTCACATTTACAATATTTCCGTCAACTTTTTTGAACTCTTTCAATTTTTTTCAGAACCATCATTCCAGACTACTTGAATCATAAACGGTGCGTTGTACCATTCAAATAAGTAAATTGAGGCTATAAAAACACAAATTAGCTTAAATGATTTTGCCAAAAGAAATGTGTTACGGAAAAGATACATTTTGAGAACATAAATAGTTTTGGCCATTCATCTAGCACGATGTATGGCTCATATTGCAAATTTAAGAGTAGTGAATGACATCGCAGAACGGGGAGCAGCTCTTGTTCAAGAGTGCAATCGTATCTTTACCAAAAATGAAAAGGAACAACAAGCTTTGCTTTTAACACGTATCGAGCATCGAAAAAAGTTGCCAGACGTAAGAAGTACTGTCATGAAGATATGGGAATAATTAAATACAGGGATCGTTCATGGCCATAAACAAAATCGTACGTTTTTTAACACTGCTTGTAACTTTCGATATTGTTTACACAAAATCAGTAAATTTTCTTTGGTTAACATATTTTTTTATTACACTTTTTAGCCAAACTATGAAACTCAATTACCACAGCACGGCGTGAAATCTGTATATTAAATAATAGTAGTCATTTCTCGTAGAGTTTAGGCCGCTGAATTTGAATTTAGCCTTAAAATTGCTCCATCACATCCAATTTTTTAAATATCCTGACATAAAAGTGCAAAAATCGTGATTTTGGCCTATACTTGAGGTTATGTATCAATATGATATTGTTTTTTTTTTTCAAAAAACTATACACACATTTTAAAGTATAAGTCTTACTCTTTCAAATGCTGTTGAGTTTGTACAAATATCTTTCTTCTTCTTCTTCGAGATATTCATTTTTGAAAATTTCAAATTACATGAATTTTTCAAGTTATGGGAACCTTCACTTTTAGTGACGGATAAGCTTTTAACCAACAATTCTGATAAGCCATGGATGTTTTAGGGGTATCAACGCATCGCTCAATCCAAATTTATCATTAGTTTTGCAAAATAAATTTGTTTAAACAAATTATTGAAACATTCATTATTTTTGAAATAAATGCTTCCATTGCATTTTATAAAAATAAATACGTTTAAAGGAGTCGTTATCGGTATTACAATATATTTTGTTGTAAAGAAAACCATAAACAAACTTAGAATTAGAGGCTATGCCCTCTTTCCCATAAATTTTTGGACTGCTATATTTCTAAAACACAAATTTTTAAAAATTCACCATCGCAAACATTATAAGTATAAATTTTTGAAACACCATTATGTCACATACAATGTACATTTCTGGAGGAAACAGTTTATCCACTAAAATCGTAGCATTTTATATAAACTTTTACTTATAAGTGCTAAAACTTTTCAATTGTTTGTTATATGTAATTGATACAGGTAAATTTTCATTTCATTTTCATCTGAAACATCTTTATAACATTTAGTTTTTTTATAAAAATGATACTTACCAAATCTGAAGTAAAAAATAAATGAACTGAATATAAATAGAAGTCAAACAATTGATTCATACAAGTTATAATTTGATATGCTATAGGTTTCAATAGTCTTGACATTTGGATATATTTTCCTATCTGTCTGAGTACAGAGAGCGTCGTGTTCGTCAAAATTGGAGATTTCTGATGATGAGGATGTTTTTCTTCATGTTTTGTAGCTGAATTTTGTCTAAAACAAAAAATGCCGGTTTAATTAATGTTTGTTATTTTCATTAATAATCACTATTACCTAAAACAAACCATTACTTTAAAAATGTAAGTCTGGTAAATTTGTTTTACTTTCTGTTAAATCGAGATTGGGAAGAGCGAAATACTAGAACTGGTCCCTATGCTCTAGCCCTCATCTATATATTATATTGTATTTCAAATCCTGTTTATTTCATATATACGCTAACTGCTCTTAAATCATAGTTTACAAAATAAAATTCTACGGGCTGATTACTAACATAACATAAACATTAGTCTAGTCATTATCACCGTATTTAAATTAGTGGTTTGAGGAGACTGGACAACCTTTTCTCCAGGAAGTCATAAAAATGTTGGAATACCGTATGTGAAAAGTGTATAGAGATTGGAAGGGGCCTATCTTAAAAAATAAGTAAGGAACTTTGTCTAATTCGTATCCTAAACAGGTCTGGAATGGGCATAGGGATATTCTATCCTATGCTATATGAAAAGTTCTAATATAGTAAAAAGAACATAAATACAGATAAATGCAATTGATTATATTTCAAACTTAGGTGTTTGTTTGCGGTAAATGTCACTGTTCATATGTCGTACATCTTATGTACTATGTACATTCTTAACTCTCGGTGAATTGTATATGCCATATGCTGAATAGATAAATATATAAATGTTTGCATGTGTGTTTAGGCCTACGTAGAACCACAGAACATAAAAGAATAATGAATTAAACGAAAAAAAAACAGTATATTTTACCTAACATTATCTTCATCAACAAAATCTTTTCTCAATTCTTCTGATTCTTCCTCACTATCTTCCGAGAAATATCCAGAACCTTCATTGTCCATTGCCAAAATGTCTTCCTCTATTATAGTTTCATCTAGGCCTGCCTCAAACGGAGTTCCATGTTCGGCATATCGGATAAAATAATTTCCTTTAAGATTAAACATTTTGAGTTACAATGCTATCGATGCACAAAAACTACTAGCTATGCCGAAATTAATCCTATAACTAGAGCAAAGAACTAGGTTCACACTTTTTTAACACTGTTGTACCAACGTATAACCAAAATAACAAGTAAGTTATCTCTACAAAAATTCATTCATAAAATCACATAATTTTCGTTGACCTTCGCCGGCACTGCGATAAATGAATTTCAACCAGAAATGCTATTACAGTATAGACGTGCGTTTTTTGTTATGCCTTACTGCATAATATTAAGGGGGCATCCCACTTCAGACGTTTAAAAAAAGGTCATAGTGATTCCTAAAATAGATATCAATTCTTGGGCTATATTAATACACTATTCAAGTACCAGTGTGAAAAAAAACTTTTTTATTGATTTTATTGTACATGTAGTATGGAGGGACAAAAAAATATAAGTCGCTAGGCTGATTCATCTCAAAAAAGAAAACAAAATAGTTTCATAATTAGAATGCTTGTGTCTATCGCCGGTACTAAAATTATAAATTTTTATGCAAAAAAACGAAATGCTGAATGTTTAAACAAAAAATTGCAAAAACGAAGGTCTTTTTTGTATACTTCATGCCGAGAAAAATAGTTAATATGAATCTAATTTAGTCTTCAACGGTATTTAAAAAAAAAATCTAAAACACTTTTTTTCTTTCTGAAATCACACAAATCACAAATTTTAACAATAAAAATAAATATACAAGGGAGGAATTATTTCAGATTTAAAAAGAAAAAAGAGACAAAATTATTTTTTGATATACCTAATCAGGTCATTTCATTTTAAATTTAATGTCGTACTCACACCATGTCATTCCAATTGTGTTATTTTATGATTTTCATAAAATAAATTTACAGATACACATTTCCAAATATTTTTATATATGATTAATTTGAAATTATTGTTTTTCAATCTAAGGTCAATTCAAGATGTTATTATATAACCTCTATTAGAAAAATCGATCGTTTCTAGCGTAATTTTATTTAAATTCAATTGTTTTCCAACTTTAGTAATTGGAATTGAAATGCTATTTACAAAATCTTTTGAGTTTCCAAAATAAAGGAAGGGTGATTTTTGTAATTTTAGCAAAAAATGGATAAACAGTAAATAAGGGAAAATAGCAAATAAATCATTGACACACTAATCAATTTAATAAGGAATGCTTCAAAAACTGTTTCAGCGAAATTTCTTTTAAATTTTCGCAATTCGAAGTGGTGTAATACAACTAAATAATTACCGTAATTTCCTATAAAATATTGTTAAAACAAATTTAAAATGCAAGGCAATCAAAAGTATAAAATTCACGATATTATCGTCACACATAGTCCGAACTTATTACTGTAACTTCGTTACAACACTGGACTGTTTTCGGGATACAATTTGAGTGACACCTTTTCCACGTCATCTAAAAATTTCGACTGGTACGAAGCCGCGTGAACCTACTTGTTATTTTAGTTTGATTATATCAGAAGCAAAATTAAATGGGCTAACTAGAAGATCTAACTTCTAAATTAGTAAATCCGATTTGAAAAATTACATTGATTTTGAAATTATTATTTTGAAATTTAAGGTAAGAAATTCGAGATGTTCAATAACCGCCATCTATGAAAAATTTACCATATTTCATTAACAAAACTATTTTAGCGTCATTTGATTGTACAACGAATTCAACTGTTTATTTCACTAATAATTAGAACTGCGATGCAAAATAAATAAAATCAAAAGATTATCTAAGGAAATATTTTGTCACATTTTACCACTAGCCATACTTCATCTTTTTTTATCATGTATTTGGGGCACATCTAAAATTTTTAAATATACTTATGGACCTTATTCCTTAGACGATTTTTTCTTCAATCATTTTGATGTGAACTTTTACGGAAAAAATTGAATCAACAACTTTACCTGTTATGCTACTGCCATCTTGTGAATGAGTAGAAGAACATTCTGTAGAATTTGCAGAATAAACTGGAACTGTCGGGCTCATATGGGGGTTACTTTTATAATTTTTAAGGGCCGATCTAATGGATTTAAATTCCTAAAATAAAATAAAAAAATGGAATTAAATGTAAAAAATATATAAAAGTAAAAAACTGGGTAGAACTTTGGTTTGAAGATGTACTGTAGGAAATTATTTTAGAAGATACATATTTATGGATTTTGATTCAAAAATATTATTAAATAAATCAATTCCATAAAGGACATATAATTTTTGTCCCCAAGTTTGACTAAAATCATATACATTGGTAATAGTGAAAAGTGCGATATACATTTGACATCTTTTATATCTTGATTAATATAATTTAATAAAAAGGTAATCTTCAAATTTACCTAATCAATTTTAAAAATCCGCTCACTGCTGTAAAGATAATATTTCACATCGAATATATATTGTTAAATATACGCTCGGGAAAAAAAGGAGCCCTAGCTAATTTTTCATATTATCATCTATGTGTGACATATTTGGTTTTTTTCGAAATTTTACTCCAGAAAAGTCACAAGAGAGTTTCATTATTTTTTCAAATTCTAGCACACAGTGAATAAAAAGGGGTCCAATTTTTTTTTTCAAATATGCTATAAATTAAGAAAAAACAATCACAGATGAAGGCATCGGAATATGGGATAAAATTCAATATGTGCGAAGTCGCGGGCAACAGGCAGTATGATATACTCCCAATACATATTTCTCTTTAAAAACTTCACATCTTTTTGGTATTTTAGCCACTATTTTACCAATAACTTAATAAATATAGGCAATAATATACATAATCGGTTTAAACCTTCATTATTTTTAAAAGAAAATCCAGAGAATTTTTTGAACCTAGAACTATTTTTCTTAAACTGATTACCTGCAACTGCAATATGCTAAAAGTGTGTTTAACAGGGCACATTTCCCACATTTCATTTTCCAAAAATATTTTCAATTCATCCATCCTTTGAGCATGGTAGTTCTTAAAATAATTTACGCTTTGTTTTCGTATTGATTCTTGAAGATCTTCTGATTTACTTGAGCAAAATTCTTCGCCTACTTGCATTAACCTCAAAAGTTACAACGTAAAATTAAGAATAAAAAAAGTTATGTCATTTCCTACTCACCTATGGACTACTCTTAGAATTTGTACAAACTGATCAAATTTGTAAGATGCTAAATCAGCATTTAACAATAAGCCAGAGACTTTTCTTTGAACATCATCCCAAATTTTTACTACGTTATGATCTAATTTTTGTTTGCTCATGGTTAATTCCACGTCTAAAAAAATTTGGAGACATTATACTCAAGGGAATAAATAATAAGGAAAAATAAAACCTCGCTCTTGTAGCATGAAATAAAGGAATACAATTAAGTTATAGACTACGTTGGCTGTTGTTTGTTTTTGTTATTTACAGATGTATACATCATTTATGGAAAAATTTGCCCTGCCACATTATTTATAAATAAAAAATGGTCAACTAAATTTTATAAATAACAACAGTAAACTATTAGTCCAAGCCATAGGTAAAAATTAGTGCTGTTTTTGACGTAAATTCCGAGAAGGATGAGACCTATGCAGGGTTATCAGGAGCAATGTAAGAACAAACCCTATATAAAATGTAACAGCAAAAAATAGGTTGTGGCCAAGAGGGGGGGGGTCAAAGTGGGCTACAATAGGTTTTTTGAATGTACAAGCCAAGGAACGCATTTTGGAAAAAAAGTTTGAAATAAAAGTTGAAGAGATTTTAAAAATTTAAAATTTGAGCTTTTGTACGATCATTTTCGTCAATATGTTATTGCAAAAATGCCAAAAAAACTCTTATAATCCGTCATTTTTTGCATATCAATTATTTATTGCAAAATTTACTTTTTTTGCACTTTTTTGATTTTAGAGGGAAGCCCTCGTCATTTTGAACAAAATGATATTTTATAATAGTAAATCAGATAATTTATTGCTGAGATATTGCTAGTTGTTTATCCCAAGACACAAGATGTTCGTGAAGGCCTAAATTTTCATATTTTGTTAGGGGCAAATGAAAAAATTTATTTTCAACCTCTTAAATATCGCTCTAAAAAGGAGGTATGCCATATTCATAATTTTTCGAGCTACCCCAGATTAAAAAAAAAAAACACCAAAATTGGTCCTGCTGATTTGAAGCTGCAAGTTCAGTTTTCTCGCGCGCACGAGAGCTCCATTTAAAAAAAGCGATATTTAAGGGGTTGAAAATTAATTTCTTCATTTGCCCCTAACAAGATATGAAAGTTTAGGCCTTCACGAAGAGATTAAATTTTTGTAAAGGTCAAAATATTCAGTCAAAAAAAGTTATAGCAATGAACATTTTGTGTCTTGGAATAAACAATTAGCAATTTCTCAACAACAAATTATCGGATTTACTATTATAAAATATGATTTTGCTCAGAAAGATGAGGCCTTCCCATTAAAAGCAAAAAAGTGCAAAAAAGTTAATTTTGCAATAAATAATTGATATGAAAGAAATGACCGATTTTTAAGGTTGTTTGGCGTTTTTGTAGTAACAAATTAACAAAAATGATCGCAAAAATCAAATTGTAAATTTTTAAAATCTCTACAACTTTTATTTGAAACTTTTTTTTCCAAAATGTGTTTCTTGGCTTGTAGATTCAACAATTCAACCTGTTTTAAACAACTTTGACCCCCTTCTTGGCCCCAACCTATTTTTTGCTGTTACATTTTATATAGGATTTGTTCTTATATTGTCTATAACACCCATGAATTTACGTCACTATATTTATCTTTCTTGAACTATATCTAAATAAAAAAGTAATAAGTATTTTTACCCAAACCATTTTCATTTTGTCCATCTATTTCTAAGTTGTAGTACCATTTAATAAGTTGATGATAACTTAGTACTATTTTAAATAGTACTTTACAAAGTTGTATCAAGCATGATATAAAACATTCTTGGGGTACTGACTGAAAATAAAATTGTATATTAATAGAATTTAATCAATGGATTCTAATCATTACATCCCAAATATTATTCCGTTTTTTGCTTCTACTAACTAGTACTACATTAAAAAATGTACTCCAGTAACAAAAGAACACAAAATCATTAATATTACTTTACTTTTGGATTTTTCAACGTTCTATTTATTTTACCTTCTAAATGACTAATACCCACTTTTAATTTAAGGTCGAATTCCGAAGGAATAATTAACCTTCAATGCAAAAATATAGCGGAGATGTGATGAGCAAACATCTCTCCTATTTTACAGGTCATATATGTAAGCATTCTGTTAAGGCGCTGTTTCATTTTTGAATAATCAAGATTTATGTAATAAATACTAGTAGCATAAGAATTCTCATTTATTACGTGAACCCTTCAGGAACTATTTTACGTTTAAAGAATGAATAATGCCCTCTAATATACAAGGGCGGATCCAGCCTCTCTCTTTGGGGGGGCGGTCATATCACAAAAGTACAGTTTGGCAAACGAAAGTAAGTTGTCGACGAGAGGTGAGATACCAACAACATTCCCATTTCTAGAGTAAAAGGCAGGGTCTACTTTCCTGATCCCAAAGCTCTTGGGGGGGGGGGTCGCAAGAAAAAACAAGTTGTTGACGGGGGGGTGGGGGGGGGATGCCAGCAGCATCTACATTCCTAATATAAGAGGAAATATCGGGTCTATTTTCCTGAACTCAAAGCTATTAGGGAGAGGCGATCGCCCCCGCCGCTCCCCTCCCTTGGATCGGCGCTTGCCAATATGTAACTAGGATTATTATAGCATTACAGAAGAAATATCAATAAAATTTCCTCCTTTTATAGAAGCTAAAATTCTAAATAAGGAGATATTAAAAACCAAACTGGCATATCTTAAAGATCCTATTTGTAGATATATAGAAGCATCAAAAATCCCTGATGGCAATGGGGCAGCCATATTTATTCCTCGCTAAAAAAATATTTTTTAGTACTGAAACAATCGCCATAAAAGAAGCCACAGCTTTTATATTAGATAATAGTAATGATAATAAAAATCTTTTCCCTCGTATTTTGCCTTCTATTACTAACTTTAAGATTTCGTGCTCTTTTCCTCTCACTGCATGGTCATTTTTAAGTTTTAGGGAGATGAATAATTCTTTTTATTTATTCATGCGTGATAAATCTTCTGCATTTGATAATCTTTGACTTCGGAAAATGTCCACGATTTGATGATATCCATATACACATTTCAAACGCTTCTATACATTTCTCTATAGTCCAGCATTCATAATTGTTAGAAGAGTAGTTTTTCGTTTTCTTTCTACATCGCAGTACGCAGACCATTAAACACATTATAACCATGCTCTCCGCTATTCGTTATTATACCTCTTGGAAATAATTTTCCTCATGCCACAACTTAGTTTTGCTACTTTCACCAAAGATAGGATATTGAAATGATTAAATGGGATATTCATGGGAATTGTAAGGTGGGTCAAGGTCTCTCTATTAGAAATTAAAGGAGAGGTAAACAAAGAGCTGACGATGGCAGGGTCGATAGTCTTCTCAAGCAGCCCTATCTACTACCAGGATCGTGAGGGTGGACTTACCGCAACATATACAGCGTAGAAACTTTAGCTGGAAAAAATTTTGTAAAAGAAAGCTTATTATTTTTCTGTAAACAAACATCTCAACTTTTATTTTCGATTTGCCAGTATCGAGGATCACCGACAAAGAACACATGAGACATAATGCTAGAGAATAATTTTGCTTTAGATTAGATCTTTGCCAAGAACATTTAAAAAAAAAATAATTTTACTTTTTATTTGTTTTGGCTTACCCACGGGTAAGAATCATAAAATAGTTCGTCAGATCCCATTTTTTACGACTCTTCTAATGAGGTATCGCAAGCCATAACTTTTCATTAAAAAAATGGGGGGGTTTCCACACTTAGATGAAATAAAATTTATAAAAATAGTTTAGTAATATTGCAAATCGAAAATAAAGGTTGGCATGTTT
Source organism: Diaprepes abbreviatus (assembly GCA_034092305.1). NCBI lineage: Eukaryota > Metazoa > Arthropoda > Insecta > Coleoptera > Curculionidae > Diaprepes > Diaprepes abbreviatus. Next base: position 5,561,238 of record JASJET010000011.1, read on the forward strand.
TGGGATTCTATCAAAAAAAATAATGGACTTACTTTCCCAAAATTTATTCCAGTAAAAATTGACAATTTATATAAGGTACAGACTTAAAAGAAAATTCCTTTTATACTTGATAACGAGTAAACATATAACCTAATCGAAACGGTGCACAAACAAACAAAAATAAAGATGCTGAAAGCCCGTCAAGAAAAACTGACTGACACCTATATATTGCTGGGATAAGGAAAGACGAAATTTGAAAAAATGCCAAAAAACACCAATTACTCAAAGCTAGAAAGCTTTTCGTAATTATTACAAAAAATTATATCGCGTAAAACTCTTCTGAAAAAATATGTTTTTATTAATTAATTTTGGTAACACATTTACTCTCTCCCAGAATTTATTCCAGTAAAAATTGCCAATTTGTATAAGCCAAAGCCTTAAAAGAAAATTCCACATATACTTGATAACGATTAGATATACAACCTAATCGAAACGGTGCATTAACAAACAAAAATAAAGACATTGCAAGCCCGTCAAGAAAAACTGACTGGTAATTTTATACTGCTACAATTGGGAAAGGCGAAATTCCAAAAAAAATGCAAAGAAACACTAATTATTCAAAGCTAGAAAGTTTTTCGTAATTATTACTAAAAATTATATCGAGCAAATATCTTCTGGAAAAACATGCTTTTATTAATTAATTTTTGTAACACATTTATTCTCTCCCAGATATCAAATGGATCGAGACTGATTGACTCTAATACTATACATAGAAGTTTAATAAAAATAATAGACTAACTTAAAAATAGATATCTTATTAGTGTATGGAAAACACAACTGCAAGCAAACATTTTGATTATATAATACAAAGTATAGATATATTTTCTTTTCATCAGAATTTCTATAAATTTCCAAAACTGCAGGAGATTAGACCTACCTATTATACCTGTCAAGGAAGTTATCATAAAAATGGTCGATTAAAACCCATATTTGCGTAATAAATAAAATTTTTTAATAATTTTTGCAAAAAGGTCTTTTTGTAACTACTGTGATTATGAATAAAAAGTCAGTTTAATTATTTGTAAGGATTTATCAATTTTTTGAAATTATTTGTGAATAACTAAAAATTAGCGACATACATGTTTGTTATTTCCTTGTTTTGGAGACAAAATCAATATATTAAAAAAAAAACAAAAGAAATGCAAAATGAGTTTATAGAGCTAAGTTTTTACATGTTAATTTAATTTTTAATTGTTGGCAATTGCATTTTGGGTAGTTATGTAGTTAACACAATAAATAAATGCCAGACATGAACAGATAATTTAGAGGAGCTTTTTTTAGTAGTTTTGAAAATCATTTTCATTATATGATAAGGATACAAGTACCCAAGATGATGTAAAATTTATTTTCCTTGAATCAAGATATTAACAATAAAAATTAGAAACGGGTGAATATTTTCAGTAGATTTTCTCGGAAAGCAGATAATATCACTCACTCACTTTGAAGATGAAACTGCTACGTCTGCCAAGTTGTTATGCGTAATAAAGTCGGCGATATATTATAATATGAAATACTTTTAATAATATACAGTTTTTACATCAAATATTTAGGAAGTACAGATCTCTATACTTATTAGGGAAACTTATAATCAATTGAAGATAGATTTTGTTGTTTCAGCGATATTAAAGTTTTACTTCGTGCTAAAAGTGCAGACTAAGAAGTTTGCAGGAACACCTATTGTTAACGTTCGATTGTTACATCATTAAAATGTGAAATATGATCTAATAATCAAACTTCCTAACTCAACCAAGTATATTGTAGCATCTATAATAAGTATTTTTACCTGGCATAAAGTTTTATAGGGATTCTTCCCAGTATTCTCGCCATAATCTAAGACTTCTGCGCATGACACATAAGAATTAACAATATTAAAAGAAGAATTGTAAATAGCTGTTATATAATGTACATGAATATTGTCAATCATAGACACCTGAGATTTTTCCAATAAATTGTAGGCAGCTTGTAATTTGCTATATCTGTCACTGTCAAAATGATAGCACATCTACAAAAAAAAATGGTAAAATATATAATTATTTAAAAAAAATATATCTTTAATATAAACTAAAATTTCAAACCTGTGCCAAAATTCTATCCAGTTGTGTGTCTGTATTCTCCAAAGTTTCTTGTAACTTATAAGTCAGAGCTGCAACACAACTGAAATGCCTGTATTTTATAGCTATTTTCTGACATCTTTTTAGTTCCGTTATGGCACCTGCATAATCTTCATCGTTTAACATTTGCTGACATCTTTTGTCAAAACTATGCTATAAGAAAAAGAATATTATTGAATAATAACAAGGAAAAAATAGTTATAACCGTGAAACATTTTAACATAGTTGGCTAACATCACAAAATCAACAATTCCTTATACCATCATCATTTATATCAAGATGTATTTGTCTCATAATCGTTAATGTGATATAGCATGTCCACGCATTAAAACAATAAGACCAACGGACCAAAAAAGTTGGAACTTTTAAAGGTTGTTAAAGATTTCGGCATTAAATGTTATAAAATAGAGTTCTACAATTTAAAATTTGAAACATACTATGGACAAAAAATGTTTGAATGTTCGAAGAAAACAAGACAAATAAACTTAATACGAAATTTTCATATAACTATCAAACTTAAATACAGAACTAGACCAAATTTCTCTCTCAAAAACATATTTGATTAACTGAGTTTAAAGATGGCATTACTAAATTTAAGGAAAAACTGTATATTGTATATGTATTTATTTATTCATCGTTAAGATTACTTTTTATAAAGTATTAACATTGTTAGATAGTTTTAAAATAAAACAGATCACAAAAATACATAAACACATCAAAAATTCAAAATAAAAGCCAAAAGTACAGTTTTAAGAGCGCAATATTTACCAGTGAAATATTAATTAATTACGTAAGATAATTTGAAAATAGTACCTTAATGATTTTTGAAATCGCGAAATATCCGTCCTGAATTATAATGCGACTTAGAAGTTTACTAAAGCATATACAGGGTGCGGTATGTATTTCGAGACAACGGAATATCTCAATGGGATCATATTTTTTCAAAAAATATTTTATACAAAAATTATAGGGTGGTTGGGGGCTAACTAGCAGCGACCTTGAATACGACCTTGACTTTGACCTTCAAGATCATTTGAAGGTCAACATTACAATTTTAAAAGGGATCCCCCAATTTCAACCCCGGTAATGAAAAGGACGGAAAATTTTACCATCGGATATAACCTTGAGGTCAAAACAGAAAGATCGCAGTATTTCGTGAAATGTTTTATATAAAAGTTGTTGGGTGGTACGGGGGCTAAGTGGTTAAAGCTCAAATTTAAACTTTGAAAAGGACACCCTAATTTGATCCCCGGAAATGGAAAGGCTGATCAATTTCACAGAAATTTTAAGGTTAAACGAAGATCTTCAACATCATTATTTTATAAAATGTTTTATATTAAAGTTGTATATGTCATAAGAAACGGCATTGTCCTCAAAGTATTCCTCACGTCCTGAATTTAAGTTAATGTCACATCTTTTTTCGAAAGACATTTTATCGTGGTTCGTTGATTGACACGCTCCATTTTACATCCACTACACTACAGTCCTCATGTTCGACTTCTCGAACGGAAAACTTGTTAAGACTTGAAATTTTGTATACATGGTTTACGAGTGTTTGGCGTGTGCATGCAATAAACAGAATTTGATAAACACTATTAGAAGTAGATCAGGGGTGGAATATAAGAATCAACCCTTATATACCATTATATCATTAATATTGTATTTCCGATTAAGATGATGTAGGTTTGAGAAATGTTTTCTATTCAACAATATAAACCCCTATATTTTTATATAAAATGGTTATTTTGTTTGCTTCTTATATAGATACAATTTTTTTTCAATCTCTCGCCTGCAATAGAAATTTTAAATTCAGCCCACATCAATCTGTGTGGATTCCGACCTTGTTTGTTTAAAAACAGGATTCTTATGGTTAGCGGGCAATATTTCATATTTCACAATTAGAAAGTAAACGTAGATCTTTGATAAACCCAATGGTCGACTGACATTTAAATTGTAAGAAATAAAACCAGTTCACCGTTCGACACTATAAAAATTATAGAAAAAATATGGATCAAAAAAAAAATTCAACGTAAAAAAAAACAATATTTTCAGAAATAAATAATCCTTAAAATGGAATCGAATATAGAATTTTTATTTCAATCAAGAGATATTTAAGAAAAATATAAATTTTTATATTACGAAGGCATACAAGCGATATATTCGCTCCTGCACACTTTATGCGTTAATTAAATAATTTTAAGAAATAACTAGATGTTCGAAGGTGATTTCTTCTAGATAATCAAAAACTTTTTTTACGTTAATTTTGGTTTACGATATATTGAGGAAAGGCATTAAGAAATGATTCAAAATCTAATACGAGAGTAGCAGTTTATATTTCAGGAACTGTCAACATTTCCCTGGCTAGGTGCCATCAGACATATCCATTGTAAAGTTTGACATTTTAGAAGGTATAAGTATTCAGAACGTTTTGACATGTTATTAAGAGTAACGTCAAAAATATATTTCGGCCAATAAATGGAATTAACTGGTAAACATTTTCGTGCGATATCCTGGTGATAATGCTGAATAATTGTAGGGGGACTTGACAAAACAACAGTATCTCGAAGAAATGTCATAATGTTAGAGGAAACTCGTCTATCTTTAAGAATGATCGAAGGTTCGGCCGTTCAATTGAGGTAACCAAGGAAAAATAAGTTGTGGCTGCAAGAAAACTGCGGGTAGAAGACGGACATGTGACCTATCGCAAGTAAGAGGAAACACTCAAGTTGCGTATAATAACTGTTCACCACATTCTTCATGAGGATTTGCAAGTACGAAAATTTGTTCACTTTGGGTACACCTTTATGACTGGCGCTAAGGCTGAGAACAACATGAAGGAGGTCAAACCACGACAGAAGAAGGGACCCTAAGGCACTTTCCAGGCTCAAATCGATATGAGGGCGAATCTAAAGAACGGAGACTCACCTTAGCACATCATGACTATAAATTAGTTAAAACAATAGTGATATATGAAAGGGTGAAATGGTCGATGGAAACTTTTGCTCCTTTCAAGTCACCTGGTAAGGATGGTATATTTCCAGCTTTACTACAAAATTCCTCCGATATTATAAAAAGCCACCTGGTGACAGACAGTAGTCGCATGGATCAGAGCAATGTTAACTAACAGAATAATATATGCTGAGCTTAACAATGTAACTGTTAAAGCACTCAAGTAGGGGCTGTCCACAGGGAGGAGTGCTATCGCCTTTGCTGTGGAGCTTTGTGGTGGACAGCCTGTGGGGTGAATTGAACGATGCCGCTTTATATACACAGGCCTATGCTGATGACCTAGTCATTTCGTGCCCTGGTCACAATGTCTGGGACCTGGAGGGGCCAATGATGCAGGCTCTCCGGATCGCGGAACGATGGTGCCGTAGGGAGGGGCTCGGAATAAATCCGGACAAGGCCGAGATGGCACCCTTTACAAAAAAGAAGAAAATGGGGAGACTTCCCACAATTATATTGGTGGGAAGAATTCTTCAAGTTAAGGGGACAGTGATCATATTGAGGCTCGAACCAAGAAAGCCATATGTGCTTTCTGGGCTTGTAAACGAGCCTTTGGGTGTATATGGGGACTGACACCTAAAGTGCCATTTTGGATATTCACTCTGGTGATTCGCCCCATGATAACGTACGCCGCTATTGTATGGTGGCGCACAAACATTCTTTAACTTGATAAAGTTCAGAGAATGGCTTATGTGGGAATCTTGAGTGCGATGAGGACTGCTCCCACCAGGGAAGTCCTGGTGAACCTGCCTCCTATTCATATTATACATAGAGAACGAGGCCCTAAAGACTGTTTATCGTCTCAGTTGCCTAGGACATCTTGGAATTGGAACAGGCAGCCGAGTAACCACTCAGGTGTCTGGGAAAGCGCGGTGAAGAGGTGTTCATCACTCCCCATGTGGGCAGATTACATGACGCCGCTCTTAAAACCCAACCTCTGCCTGGAGATATTTTTACCAAGTAGAGAGGATTGGGAGGGAAAACAAAATCTTCCGAAAAATGGATCCTGGTGGTATACTGATGGATCTCGACAAGTACTAGCCTCTCGGACAATATGCGACAATTTTCACAGCGGAAACTTATGCTACTCTGCAGTGTGCTCATCTCTGTGAGAGGGATATAGACAGGAATAGAGTAATAAATATATGCTCAGACAGTAAAGCTGCGATATTGGCACTGAAGTCCAGTGTCGTAACTTCGCGACTGGTGTCTGAGTGCAAGGATGTACTAAATGGTATGACAAGGAAAGGCTGCACAGTCAGACTCGTATGGGTCCCGGGTTACTCGGCCATACGCGGGAATGAGGAAGCAGACTGTCTGGCAAAGTTGGGTTCGGCGATTGAACCGTATGGACCTCAACCAATATTACCTGTCCCAATTGCTATTAGTAAAAGGGAATTAAAATCGTTGCTGGAAAACAAATTTATTGAACCGTGGAGGGGAGCTCCTGGAATGAGGTGTGCTAAAGAACCTATAAATGAGCCTAGTGCACGGCATACTAAAGAGCTTCTCTCCTTGGGAAGGAAAGAGCTGCGAATTGTGGTGGGATTGTTAACAGGACATTGTCACCTCAGGGGCCATTTTCATAGAATTTGTGTCGAAAACGACCCGACGTGCAGGTGGTGTTTGGGGGAGGATGAAACTGTTGACCATGTTCTCAGAGAGTGCCCAGAACTCAAAGGACTGAGACAGGGATATTTTGGAGATACAATTTTGTTATCGGAAGCAGTTAGGCAAGTTCAACTAACGAGGCTGCTTGGATTCGCAAAGGCGATCGGCCTCGAATAATCTGCAGCTATGGTGGGATGTAAAGGGCCCAATGGAGGCCTAGACATCGACGATCTAGTGTCACCACCCTTCTTTCATTCATTCAAGTGGTATATTTATTCTTTGGATTGGTACACGACTTTGGCCTGTATTCACTGTGGGGTGAAGTGTGGTGGTTCCTTCTATACGTCTTCTGAAACACATGCGTTTATATTGTATTGTGTTTTTTTTTGATTTCGTACTTTACTTGCTTCACTAATTAGTTTCAATTATTTTAATTTAGTTCGTAAGATTTCTATTATTGTTACAATTCCTATACAATTCGTGTTACTCGTTACATCTGACGAAACTTAGCTCTATCACAAAGGAAGGTGTGGGTGCTTCACGATAAGGAATGTCTAATCTCAATCAAAAAATCGTAACCGGTGAAGAAAAGGATGGTTACCGTTTTTTTTCTTGAATAAACAGAAGACTCACAATTTCCTAGTGTCTTGAAGTTCTGAAAAATGAATAGTCTACGTCGATATTTGGTTTCTTGATTAAGACAACGTGCTGGCACATTGAGTGAGGAAAAATTATATTTTAAGAAAAAAAAATCAAATTACTACACTTTTTCTATATATTCAAAAGTAACTAAAGGAGCAACATTTTTTAACCGACGTCGAACTAATTTGTACCTTTGAATAGATATGTGCTAGCACTTTATAGGAGTTCTGAAAAGATATTTTTAGTACCGGATAACGACGTCTGTAAGACTGCAAGATGGGGATATTTTGAAAAAAAAATGAATAAGCCGTGAGTACAACCTATTGGAGACAATCCTCAAGGCTAATACCCAGAGAGCAAACTAGTAAATAGGCTGCTAAACCTGATTAAGGTAACCAACCTGTTCACAAAGAACAGATAAAACAGGTGATACACTAAGTCACTTCGCTACAGTGTAACGGCAAGATCTGTGTACTGATTTACGCATTATTTAAAAAGTTGTAACTGCCACAGAAAATAGGTCAAGTAGTATACATTTAAAAATTTTACTTACCAAATTTTTTATCATATTCAAATTGCTTAATAAAATTTGGGCCAATTTTCTTTTCCTATAATTCGCTAAAATACCTAAGCTAGCCGAGAATTGTTTTCCAGATATAGCTAGTTGCTTTCTACCATCTCTGCATTGTTCTAAAGTTTCTTTAACTTGTTCTAGAATTTCCTGAATAGTCTTGAATTCTTCATTACATGAGTTCTGGTGTTCTAAGATAAGCTGCAGGACTTTCTTTGAAACAACAGAATGTTGTTGCTTTAAGTTTTTAAAATCTCTTTGTATTTGATCACAGTCTAAGATTTCTGGGAGTTTCTATGATAAAAAAAAACTGAGTAAACATAAAGTAATAAAAATTTAATAATTTATAGCCTATTTTGATCGAAAATATTATTATATTTTTTAAACGTTGCTAAGCTTAATGATTTATTAGCAGCGAAAAACATTAATGAATGAATGAATAAAGATCAGCCAGTAGGATTTTGTTTTAAAAATGTGATACATAACCGCAAGATATAATTATTGGTTATTTCCTTAAATTCATTCTTTTTTTTTTTCCGAAAAAAAAAATGTTTTGCTGTATAGTGTTTATTATATAATTAATACCAAAAATTGCATTTTTTTTTTATAAAATCAAAACTACAAAAACCAATCTCAATGGTGTGACCAAATGAATTGTAGAGAATAAAAATGAGCCCTGGATCGACTCAATCGAATCATTAGTAACGGAGAAGTGCGTGCCAACACCAGGCGCTGTCGGTTCATTAGTTTTTGCACAACTGTTATTTGAAATTTTTAGGGCACTATAATTCAGCGCGCCTAGATGCGTCATGTATGGACCGATTTTAATTATGAAAAAAGATTTTGAAAGTGCAAGTATCATTCTACAAGCCTATATTTTCATTTTGAATCAAAAAATCAGTGAAATACGTGAAAAATGCTAACAAACATGATCGAAAGTGGCCGAACGTGTGTAAAAGAGTAGCGGAGGCTACGTGGCTGCTGAGGGGAGTCGTATTTATATAGTACATATGACCCCCTCGGTATCAGCGCTGTCCCTACTACGATTATGTTTATTAGCATTTTCGAAGCATTTTACAGACTTTTTGATACAAAATGAAAATTTATACTTCTAAAATGATAATTCTATTTTCAAGATCTTTTTTCAAAAATTTCAAATAGCGATTGCGCAAAAACTAATGCACAGGCAGCTCCTTGTTTTGGCACGCATAAAGTATAGGGTTGTCCCTTATATTTTGCTCTGGTGATTTTTAGGAGTTAGAAAACAACTTTAAATACAGGATTTTGTTGGATTTTTTTCTATATCTCAAGAATATGTTACTACAAAAAAAACAAATTCTTATGAAAAATTGTATTTTTTTAAATATATATATATATTTTTTTTAATTAGAACACCTTGCATATTACCAAATATTAAAATAGAGCTTAAAATTCCCTTTTCAAAAATATATTTGCTCCACCGTTTTGGAAACATTTACTTCAAAATATTAAAATTTTCAAAAAGTCGCCAGAGCTACGTAAATTTTGAAACAATTGGCAATTAGGCTGTTCAGTGAAGAACATAATATACATATTGAGCACTTGTAATTGTCACTTAATTTCTAACCACTTATTTTTGATATTTTTTTTTCTAATAGCTATCTTGATTTTATATTATAATACGACTATAGTATATTATGTCCTACACTGAACAATCTAATTTTCAATTGTTTCAAAATTTACATCATTATGGCGACTTTTTGAAATATTTAATATTTTGAGGTAAATACTTCAAAAACGGTTGGAGCAAACATAGGCAACATGTATTATATATTTATGAAAAGGAAATCCCAAGCTCTATTTTAATATTTCGTAATATACAGGCTGTTCCATTTAACAAAAGTGAATTTATTTAAAAAAAAAACAATTTTTTATAAACATTTGTTTTTTCTAGTAACATATTCTTGTGCAATAGAAAATATCCACCAACATGTATTTAAAAATTTTTTCTAACTCCTATAATAAAATCAGCAGAGCTTGTCAAAATATAAGGGACAACCCTGTACAGGGTGAGTCAACGATTGGATGAAGTAGGTTTGTGCCTTTTCGGTGAAATTAACAAAGAAACTATATTTATTGTTTGATACAGGTTATTTTTACGCAGATTTTAAAAATATTTAGGACTCTACAGGGTGAGCCAAAAAACTAGGACAGCATAAAGTTGTATTTTTTTAAATAGAACACCCTATATACGATCGTATTTTCGATTTAGCTTATAATTTTAAATCTTTTTTATTAAGGGTTTACTATAACAAAACTTTATAGTTTCTGAGATAATTAAGTTTAAAGAAAAAAAAGTCACATTTTCAAGCATCAATTCAATCCTAAATAACGTTTTCAATTTTGTGACAAATATATTCAAATTTGGAATTTAGCAAGGCCAAGGACAAGTTAACATAATTTTTAACTAATATTTGCAATAAAAGCTACAGGGTGTTGAATACATCGGCTCAAATTTGAACAAGTTTAAATGAATAAATATCTTTTTTTTTTAAATGGTACACCCTGTATATTTTCATGTTATTTAATAGAGTAATAAAAACCCTAAAAGTTTTGTTCGATATATCCTATACCTATTTATAATAGTTTTTGAGATATTTCAGTTTTTATAATTTCCCATACTTTTTTACAGAAATAGTCTTCATTATCATAGTAGCCATGGCAAAAACAATGTAAAAGAACATTTTTCTGTGTGTCAAATTTATAACCGCAATCGCTTCTTTTGGTTTTTATGTAGTGTAGTTTGGTTTTTTTTGCATTCATCTTATATTGTAAAATGAATTTTCCAAAGAATGAGTTAATAGATATGATTTATACAATAGGAGAGGCTCAAAAAAATTGCCTTCTTGCTCAAAGAATTTACAAAATGAAGTATCCTGATCGAGGCTAGCCTAATACCCATACTTTTCAAAACTTACTGCAAAGATTTGATTCTTCTGGTACTGTTGATTATCCAAAACGTAAAGTGGTCAACAAACCAGTAACTAATGAAGAAAAAGAACTACAAGTATTGTTAAATGTTCAGAAAAATCCTTATATTGATAGCCGTCAGTTAGCAGCATTATGTGAAACATCACAATCCACCGCTAATCGTACTACCAAGAAATATAGGTATCATCCATATCACATGGAATTACACCAAGAATTGCATGGACAGGATTTTGAAAGTCGTGTAAACTTTTGTCGTACAATAAATGCGGAGATTCAATTAAATCCAAATTTATTATGCAAGGTAATGTTTAGTGATGAAGCTACTTTTAGAAGTAACGGTGCCGTAAATAGACGCAACATGCATTATTATGCCACAGAAAACCCATTTTGGATTAGAGAGGTGCAACATCAAAACCACTGGTCATTAAATGTTTGGTGTGGTATTCATCATAATCGAATTATTGGACCCCACTTTTTTAATGAACCACTAAATGGCCATAGTTACCTGAACTTTCTACAAGAAGAACTACCCCAACTGCTTCAAGGTCTCGATAGGGATGAGCTCGACAGTATGTGGTTCCAGCACGATGGTGCGCCTCCGCATTACCATCGTGAAGTTCGTGCGTTTTTGGACCAACGATATCCGCAAAAATGGATTGGACGTGGGGGTTTCATTGAGTGGCCACCAAGGTCTTGCGACATCACCCCATTAGATTTCTTCTTATGGGGTTATATTAAAAATAAGGTGTATGTTAATCCACCAACAACAGTGGAAGATATGCGAAACAGGATTAGGGATACCTGTAGAACAATAACGCCACTAATTTTGTCCAGGGTCCAAGAAAATCTGCAAAAAAGACTAAATTTGTGCATTGCACAAGAGGGTCGTTTATTCGAACACTTATTAAAAAGAAATAATTAATCTCAGTATTTAATAGGTAATTTTTTTATTTCAATTTAGTATAAAAGTAAATATGTATTTGCCTTGTCGTTATTATTGTGTTAATTTTTTCACATTATGTTTAATTAAACTATTGCCGTTGTAATATAACGAATAATGTATTTCATCATATTTAACCACATTCTGTTTGTTTCTGTAGTTTCTTTTTATTATTTTACATGGCTACTATGATAATGAAGACTATTTCTGTAAAAAAGTATGGAAAATTAAAAAAACTGAAATATCTCAAAAACTATTATAAATAGGTATAGGATATATTGAACAAAACTTTTAGGGTTTTTATTACTCTATTAAATAACATGAAAATATACAGGGTGTACCATTTAAAAAAAAAGATATTTATTCATTTAAACTTGTTCAAATTTGAGCCGATGTGTTCAACACCCTGTAGCTTTTATTGCAAATATTAGGTAAAAATTATGTTAACTTGTCCTTGGCCTTGCTAAATTCCAAATTTGAATATATTTGTCACAAAATTGAAAACGTTATTTAGGATTGAATTGATGCTTGAAAATGTGACTTTTTTTCTTTAAACTTAATTATCTCAGAAATTATAAAGTTTTGTTATAGTATACCCTTAATAAAAAAGATTTAAAATTATAAGCTAAATCGAAAATACGATTCGTATATAGGATGTTCTATTTAAAAAAATACAACTTTATGCTGTCCTAGTTTTTTGGCTCACCCTGTAGAGTCCGTAATATTTTTAAAATCTGCGTAAAAATAAACTGTATCAAACAATAAATATAGTTTCTTTGTAAATTTCACCGAAAAGGCACAAACTTACTTCATCCAATCGTTGACTCACCCTGTACATATAAATTACTATTATTTCGTGAAGGGCTTGCACTATAATTTGAAAAATGAAGGAGATATGAATTTTCAAAAAACGCCGAATTGTCCGGTTTCCCTGTTTTTCTCCGTTACTAATAATTCGATTGAGTCATTTTATTGGTATTTTTATTCTCTACAATTCGTTAACTCCATCGAAATTGCTACATTAGTTTTGATTTTATAAGCATAAACGAAAATAATTCAATTTTTCGGTTTTAATTGTTCATAAGAAATTAATGGATCATAGTTGAGAGTAGTAAACATAACTAAATATCACTAGATTATTTTTAGCGTGATAGTATTTTTGTCACGAAAAAAGTTTTTTTGATAGGCCTATAAGTTTTCTAAATATTCTCCATACGAATCATTGATAGCCCGGGACTTGTAGTTTAAATATGCGTAATTAGTGTAATCACAAAAATTGTATCCAGAACATCAATAGCGTGTTTCTTAAAACCATGTTTTTAAAACTGTCCATGCTGGAATTATTTTTATTTTTTGCAGTGACAGAAGTTTTTTTGTGTCAGTATTCTTAAGAAACATGTTAAATCATATAGATTTAGTTATGTTTTATACCTGTTTTATGGTCAATAAAATAAAGGGCTAAAGGAAAGTTGATGTTTTTAAACGGCTTTATACCCTTCAATAATTTTTTTTATCAATTAGTTTTAAAGCTAATTTCGGGAACACATTTTAAAGCTTTTAAAAATTTTAATTTATATTGGATTTAATAAATCTTTTTCCAAAACATGCTTTTCTTGACGGCCTTTTTATACTTTTTAATTAAAGATTTAGAAACATACTTCAAGATTGGAGTTAAAAAGTCTTATTCTTAAGATCAAACATGGTTAAAGAAATGTTGAAAAAAACTTTACCTCACAGGTATTATTAGGAGCGGCTCTAGAACTTCCCCAATTCAAAAAAATCTTGAAACTGAGGTTACCTAGTTCCATTAGGTAAAAAGTTTGTTAAAGAACGAAAAAAAATTCAAAAATACAACATACATAATTCTGAAAAATTCCATGAAGAAACTGAGGCATCTGAATAGTTACATTTTATTTTTCATTTAGATTCTTGGATTTAGGAAACAGCATGGTTTTTAAAGACACATTTACTTATTATAGCTATTTAAATTAAAAGCAGGAGTACAAAAAATTTTTACCATATTTTTAGAAATACACTTTAAAACATTATGAAATGACACCATTCTATGAGGTCAAAACTTTACTAACTCAGTTTTGAGAAATTTCCACCGCATTATTTCAATATACAGGCACGTTTATTTTTTTTGCCCTATCATGAACTCATTCAAAGTTAACATTTCTTTATTTTAAAATTTGGCTTCTGGTAAATCATTTTTAAATTATTTTATATACCTGTGGGTGTGTGTATAATGAGATTTTACTAATATTTTATTTAGGCAATTTGAAAGACGACACCGTTTTTAAAATAAATTGTTTTAAATATTCTTTTTACAAGGGTAAATAGTTTTATAAAATTGACGAACGCCATGTCCCATTCTAAGTTTTATTTCATTAAATTCATGTTAAAAGAATTCTTTCTCTTATATTTTTTAATTGATTTGTAGTATTAAAGAATTAACAGAAAAAATGTAAGTAGCATATCAAAATTTATTCCATTTGGTCAAGTGAAAAGTATCTATAAAACCTTCTCCAGGGTAGGTCCTTTTGGTTTTATACAGGTTATATTAATAGCTTCAAGACATAACTCTTACTAAATGATAGTTTTGGTTATGGTTTCATTAGATAGATTTGAGCATATTTATAAATATTCCTGGCTTATGTTTTTGATGGTTTTATTTAACCGTCTTAGTACGGGCTATAGCGATAACGTTCCCGATTATAAAAAAAATGTATTGCGGCCAACATTTAACAACCAGAATTCAAATTAATTTAAATATTTTTAAACTAATATTTAGCTGGGCATGTCAAAAAATCTACAAGTAAAGATTTAAAAACTGTAGACTTTTTAATTAAAAAATCATAAAAACTTTTCTGTAAGAAAAATAATATTTTTAGAAATTCAGCATTCTCTACATAACAATTTTTCTTAGCTTCAAAATATATATTAATTCTGAAATAAAAATTGGTAGAATATATCTTTATATAATAAAATTCGGTATTTTTATGGAAAACTACATTATATTGTAGCCTGTATTTCAACTAAACAGAATATGCATTATTTCAAAAGATAATTTTACTTACAATTTGGCGGATTAAACAGAGTTCATGAGATATAAAGTAAATCTTATAAGGACTATGAAAATATGTGATTTTTTTAATAATAACTTCTGGTTGTTTCATCCCTTACAGATAATACCAAGTGCGTTTTTTATTACTTGCCACAATACAAAATAACTGACATCTATGAATGTTTTTCTAACATTAATTTTTTTTTACTTTCTAGTTATTTGTGAATGGTGTAAAAAAAATAGAGAAAAAATAGTATGTCTGTAAAATCACTTTGTTTGTGTTTATATTAATAAATTCTATCAACATTACTTACAACATTTTTTAAAAATATTATCCTCCTATTCAATAAATTATTACAACCTTTCTTCACAATGAAATTTAAAGTTTAGGGTCTTAAAATGGCCATGGTCAAATTATTTTTATTCTGTTGCTTGTTTTTGCAAAATGTTAACTTTGAAATAGTTTAGTTAATTTAAAAGTATATTAGCTTAAAAGGTGAATAAAACATACAGGAAGAAACTGAAATACTATTTTGACAGTCTTGTGATATTGCTCACAACAAAATGGTAAATGACTCCACTATTAATCTAATAATGAAATCTGATCGTCACTATTTATTTTTTTTGATGCACTTACATTACTTATATATTTGAATGATGAAAAAATTCTAGAAGTAAAAAATTTAAAGTTTTGCTTCAATGGTTAGAATCAAATATCTTAGAATGTAACTATATCAGTTTATATAAAGGTCTGTTGCAACAATATTCTTACTTTTACTGGTCACTTTATATGGTGGTTGGAAGATAAGATCACCTCAATGACTAACACAAGAAAGGTTGTGGCGAATTTAGAAATGTGTGAGTGATTCTTAAGGTAAAGAACCCTAAAAACAAGCTTTACATAGAGAACTAAAATACCTCTTCTATAGGAAGTGTAAGTTTACAGGTATTTTAATATAATTAATATTAATATAATTAAACAAAAGTTTAATGAATTACTTGTAATTATAAATTATATACAAAAATATAAGTGGTGAAGAAAATAAAAAAAGTTGTGAAGCAGAATATTGTAAGAAACAAAAGTACTTCTAAGTATAAGGTAAAGAATTTTTAAAGTTTTTTCCTATATTAATTGGAGAATTATGGTAATGTTTAATGAATAATAAACACCAAGAATTGAGTAACTTCATGCTGAATATTAGAACAATGGTATTTCAATTAAAAAATATTTGAAAAAATGTAATTTTATCTAATAAATCATATAGTTCTCCATATCCTTCTTTATCATTGATAATAAACCAATAAAGTTTGGATTTGGCATTACTGGAATGTTATAATTAATTGCTTAGTCTATAATGAAAAACTGTTTAGTGTATTGATCCAAACATCAATATAAAAATATGCCTGATCATTAACTATCCAGCAGGTGTCAAATTTCAGATTAACAGTAGTTTTTCTGAAGTTTAATTTTTGCCTAATAATTAGTAGCCATAATAAACTTAAAAAATTAATAAACATATAAGGATTTTATTAATGTAATTCCTGAGTTTGTTGAAACAGACAATAATCCTTCACTTAATACAATAAGTCATAGTTACTTATTGCTTAAAGTATTTTTAAGCCCAGTTAAGTAAAATTAAATACCTACTGATAGTTCAAATCTACAAATATCAAAATCATCATTCATAGAAAAATATGCAGCCTCAATACTCTCCAAAATATCTTGATCTGCTGGCCTATCAGAGTCTTGTACTGTTTTACTGTTGATAGATAATGTAGGCATCTGGGAGAAGTGATAATTGGAGTCATCAAAGCCCATCGAGGGTATTTTTGGGG
Source organism: Diaprepes abbreviatus (assembly GCA_034092305.1). Taxonomy (NCBI): domain Eukaryota; kingdom Metazoa; phylum Arthropoda; class Insecta; order Coleoptera; family Curculionidae; genus Diaprepes; species Diaprepes abbreviatus. Next base: position 5,578,031 of record JASJET010000011.1, read on the forward strand.
GCTAAAATAATGCATATATTTTAAAGTTAAAAAACCAAAAAAAAAATAGGTATGTTAAAAAACATAACATCATGATTTACAAATAAACTTAATATTTTTATAATTACAAGTAAACCTAAAATTAAAGCTACAGTACTATATTATAAAAAAATCAAGGAAACAATAAAGTGGTATATTTTAGAAGGGTAGCACACCTTTCAATACTAACCTGCTTGTTTATGAGCCCCATAATTTTTTGTTTAAATTCGTCCATTTTATTTGCCATTGTTTTAATCCAGTAATAAACTTAATAAATATATAAACATGCTACTTAATTCACTTTTATTATTTTATTTACAAATATTTCCTCCCACAAATTATTTTTGATGACAGTGACTTTGACAACATGACTGACTGATCACCTGATTTTGACATTCACTTATAGGCAAATCTAATTACAGAACTGTAATGATAGTTGTAGATATTCATGAACCTATTTTAGTTTTATCACCCATTTTTGTCATTCGTGTATATTCGGTACAAAAGTTTTTCAAAAATAATTTTTTTAATTTATAAAGCTTTTCCAAAATATATGTAGGGTTATCTTACCTGCATTTTATTTGGATTTTACCAAGGTTTTTCAATTGTAATGGTTTTATAACTAAAAAAATCATCAAATTACTTTTTGACGAACAAAGCCGAAGCTGAAAAATTGTGTTAAGAATAAATTCAGAATCCCACGTGTTTATAAGAAATTGTAAACATGTCAGTGGGATAAGAATGGGTATAGGTTATGAAGTTTTAAACTAACTTTTTTGTTCTGGAATTTTAAAACGAAATAACACAAAATAATGAAATCAGTTAGGGTAAAAAAATTAAAACTCCTTCAAGTAATGGAGGCAGAGTTAAAAAGAAACAAAGGTAAAACATAATTTAGGCACATTAAAGAATATATATACATTGATAAATTACTGTAGAAAAGTAGTGTTTGTTTTTATTTCAGGATGTGTTTTATCACTGTTGAATTATCCTCATTTCTTTTTATACTTACTCTGTACCTTTGCATCTATTTTTTTCAGATAATGATGCAAGAAATGATGTGCCAAAGGACCATACTGGAATAAAAAGATTGCATGAAGGAGAAGATCGAAAAGATGGACTCTCACAAAGTAAGTTTATTCATTTATTTAATAGTTGTAAACATTACAACATTTTCAAGCTAAAACCTAAATTATTTTAATATTTTTCATATTAAATTGAATTCTGTTTTAATCTTTACCACAGATTATTTCAGTAGAGATGAAATAATCTGTCTCTATCCCCACTTGTAGAAATTTCATAAGTTAGAATGTACATTTTCATGTTTTATAGTTGGGAATATACAGGAGAGTGACCATAGTTGATCTAAAATAACCAGTTGGTTCACACAACTTACAATGAAGGTACTTGGAATTGTCTTGCTTCTATTTTGACGAAACTTTAATATGTTGTAGAGGATAGGAAAATAAGAGGCCCATATTTTTTTTTTTCAGCCGAGATTTATTTTAAGGTGGTGAAAACCATCCCTGAAATTCACCCTCAAAAACAGTTTTCCTTTTAAATATCTCAAGTTCTAATTTTACAAAACAAATTAAAATTACTTATTATTTGAAACAAAGTGAAACTATGGTGGTTTTACCCAACATATATCATCCCTTATTTTTTATAGGGTAAACCTGCACTTCATTCAGTGTTATAATTCATTCTATAAAAATGAGTCTGTGCTGATAAAAGAAGATACTTATTTCTTATTTTTGTGTCCCTTATAACATTTTATAGTTTCATCAAAATCAGAGCTAGACACTTTGGGCATTTTCCTAGATAGTGTTAGTCGAAGTTTTCGGTTACCTTCAAAGGGTCTAATCCCAGTTCTAGTCTGAATGCGGCTCATTGTTGTAGGGAAAGTAGTGGCAGTAGGTTCAAGCTTTGTATTCTGGTAATATACTTTTAGACGCTTTGAATTTCAGTTTGAGAAAGAAAGCAGGCAATTTTTCAAGTTTAAATGTAAACTTTGTGAAAATATTCAGTTTTAGAGATATTCCTTGTTAAAATGTACCTATTTTGGAAGTTGGATTGTTAATGATTTATTTGTCACATCCCCCTCTTTATCTCATAAAAATCCCACTTCTCTCGCTGCAAACTTTATAAATTTTAATGAATAATATTGATTTTTATGCAGGTATTAGCACCATTTTATTTAAATTTGTTTTCATTTGTTTGTAAATTGCAATTCCAATTAGCAAAGTTTAAAAATATTTGAATTAGAATTTAGATAAAACAGTTCCACCGATAAAAAAAAAATATTTTAGGCTGTGATTCATATACATCTCATATCTCTAACCTTAAATTTAAAAACAGTAATTGCATAAAATGAAAAAGAAATTCTCTTAAATTTAGTGAGACATTTTCAGTTTCTCGAGATCTTACATTCCATTTTGTACCATCAATTTGTATATAAAAATGTTTTATTTCATAATATACACAGTAACTACTACAATAATTTATTAAACCTATCTTCAGAAGAATAACTTCCGTGACAATTAGGCTGTGTAAATTGCATAGTTTTTAATGTTATATTTTTGATAAATTTTGTTTTTGTAATTATTACACAAATTTTCACGGTTAACAGTTAAATCTTATTTAACATTACACACAAGCTATTGTTCAACTAGGTATATGGGTTAGCAACTTAGAGCAATAGGTACTTGTTACTCACTGTTTAAAATACATAGTTATTACCTGCTGGATGACTAACTAATAGAACTATATAGTTAGTTTGAAATTTGGTTTTTAATACAGATGTTTTGCAGAGACAAGTAGTACAAAGCAGATAGGCTGGAGGCAAAGTTCCATCAGTTTTATTTGATATTAAAAAAAAAATCTTATACAATATTAAAACGACTTATTTTTGTTGAATATTTTACAGGTTTTGTTGACCTATTTAATATATAGTTATTTAGAACTAATTAAAAAAATTAGTTCTTCATAAATGAATTTTCATATCTTTACTTTGAATTCCTCTGATTATATCTTCCAGAGAAGAAAAAAAGGAAGAAGAAGAGAAACAGCATTTCAGAAGAAACAGAAGTATTTCAGTCCAACAAAAATGAGGAAAGATGGCAAAATAATGATAATGTAGGAAGGGAAATAGTGCAATCATTAGAAAATCAGTGTAAGTTATTATTTAAATTAACACTATTAATTTATTTTTTAATATATTCTAGTAGTACACTAAATATCTGGTACTTAAAATGGGGAATTCAAATAGAAACGGCTTTATTTTCAAACAAATCAATTTTTTTAAAATACCACAGTGCATACAATTGTAAAATAGATAAATATAAAGTTCATGCAAAACACTAGTTGAGGAAAATTAAATAAAAACCCAATACTTTAAATCAGAGATTATCAGCATAATATTCTTCCAAGGAATAATAAGATTCTCCAGAGAGTACCCTTTTTACAATATTTCAAAATGCACATGCGGACCCCTGCTTTTTTATTTACACTGATAAATGGTTAAATTGATGCTTTCTTTTTAGTAAGTTCTTGAAATCGTAAGTGTCGATAGTTATATGAAAAAAAAAATCAAAAGCAATTAAAGTTATCATTGTAGTACTAAAGGTACTTTATGACCATTACCATTAGATACAAATAATTCCAATATACTTTTAGCAATGCAACAGTATGAAAAATGCATTATATTTGTGGAGATATTTTAGACATTTTTTGAAGGGAATACAAAATTTCTGACCTTCCCTAGAGATGGCGGTTGTGCCCTTAGTTGTTTTTATTTTACGATTTTTTACAGTTTTATTGTTTTCCAAGTACGGAAAAACGGAAGTGCGTGGCATGATAAAAAATTTTCTTAAAGGTCTATCTCCTTCAGATTTTAAAACGGGTAAGTCTGTTTCTGCATTTACAACTATAAAAGCGTGGGTTTCTGACCTCAAACATGGTTTCACGAGTATTCAAGATGTGGGTGTTTTGGAAGTTTAAAATCCGCCATAACTGAAGAGACGGAGGTAGCTAGGATTGAGGTTGTTGAAAGAAAGGACGCCTTATATCTTGACTTATATCTTGATGATAAGAAGTTATCAATGGTGTGTGTTGCCTTTGCTGACTCGGAACCAAAAACTACAACGCTTAATCGCATTGCAACAATGTTTGACTCGAGTCGAACTCAACTTATTACTGTGGATGAGTCATGGATCCATCATTATACTCCGAGATTAAATAATACTCAAAATAGTGAACAGGCAAGGAAGAATCAACTCTATATAAGGGCGAAGGGCGGTCCATCTTCGAGAAAGGCCGGGGCTCTCTTTCTTTGAACGCTAAAGAAATCTTGCCAGTATATTATCTAGAAAAGGGCGGGACGATTAACGCTAGTAATTATGTTATCAGTTCAAACAAAAAATTATAGAAAAAGGACCAGGTCTGGTAAAGAAAAAATCCTTTTTCATTAGAGCAATGTTTTCTCACAAGGTTTTCATAGTGGTGATTATGAACTGAAGTTTTAAGTCGTACACTCTATTCACCAGACTTGGCCCCTTGGAATTTCACTCTTTTCTCAAACCTTAAAAATGCCTTGCTGGGAGAAATTATAGATCCGATTCAAAAGTTGAAGTGATCGCAGTGGCGATCGTCTATTTTGCACACAGCGAAAGAGTCTACAAAGAAGTGTTTATTGTGAAAAGAACATTATGTGGAAAAGTATAGTAAAATTTTTTTCATATTTGTATGTTCGTTGTTATATCGGAAACTTTCCATTGCATCCTCCTATATCAAACGAACGATTTTTATTTATGTAGATGAGATAGATTTTTTTCAGAATATTGTTCTAGCCTTTTTTTCGTTTCTGACACGTTTCTTATTTACTAGTTTACCGAGAACTTACTTTTATTTAAGTCTTAGTTAGACTGGAAGGAGTTTATGATTTACGATTTTTGTTATTAATCGTAACACATAATCATATAGACAATTTGAAAGAACTGGTAATGAAATCGAATCCGTATTTAAGAAAAGAAATTCAGTACATCTCGACAGACCTAGAAAGTTTTGATTAAAAGAGCTTTCATAATATCTTTAAAAATAAATGCTCCAAAAAAAAATACAACTCAAAAATTCAAGTTTTCTAGATATATGATTTTCAGTCATAAATTTATTTTTAGCGCCATGTGGAAATAGAATTATAAAATAATGAAAGAAGGTAGAGAATTTCAATAAATAGGTCATCAATTTATTAAATTAGAATAAAATAATTTTACAATCATTCTTCTGGGAAGAACAAAGGTAAAAGGATTTGTGAAGAATTGAAAAGACGATAGTCAATATCAGTAAATAGGACAAGAAACGATCACAACAGATTTAAAGGACTATTACACGATGAAGCTTAGGAACATGTTGGATTACTATAATATTGCTTGATATCAAAAAAATTGGTTAATTTATTCGGTCGGGTTCATTATTCAAGATATTGTTCCGGATGGCCTGTCTTCAAACAAACTACACACACTGTATTATTTTAATAACTTTTTATTGTCAACCTTACTTTTGACACTTGTCAAACTAATTCAACTTGCGTCGACAAACTCTCAAAATATTCTGACTCAGAAAGCAGATCTGGACCCTTTATATACCCTTTTGGTCGATACCTGAAGATTCCCTAATTTTCTAGAAGGAAATCCATACTACATGGGGTAATTAAAATAAGAAAAAGGAATAATCCGGCGATTTCTAGACCTTCCATCATAGGCGTTCCATGGTAAAAATAAGGAAATCGAATTCTCTAAAAAGTTCCAGACCTTCTTTCCTAGTCGTCTCCTGAGGAAATTAACAAAGGTAAAATTATTACACTACAAAGTTCGTTACATTAGAAAATATACCTAAAACCCTACAAACTACGAACACAAACTAATACTGTGAAATGCACAACTCTGTAAAGTTCGTAACATTGCCCCCCTTCCAAGCCTTGATCGTCCCGATCAACCATCTTGATCTCGATAATGGGCCAATCTGTCCAGATGCACGACTTTCATCTTCGCATGAAGGTTTTTGTGAATTCGGTACACCAGATCGTTTATTTGAGTCACTACGTTGTACGGACCTTCCCATGACTTTTGAAGCTTTGTTGAACGCCCTTTGGTTCTTTTCGGATTGTACAACCAAACTCTTTCACCAACCATGAATCCATCAGTATCGGCTTTGACGTTTTTATTCACTGATTTTTATTTAAAAATTCTTATTACTTTTAATCGTAGATTTGTTATGTTAAAATATTTTCATTTTTCAGTATCAGGCAGTACCGCCCTGGACATTGTCATCAATCGGAAATTCGAATTACTCAAAACTATAATAAGTGAAAATACCTCAAAAGCTATCGCAGACATGGGTTTTACTACTATGACGGAAATTCAAGCTAGGAGTATTCCAGCGTTACTTGAAGGTAAAAAAAATTGAGCTTGTAAATTAGAATTAAATACAGATTTTTGACATTTTTAGGCAAAGATTTAGTTGGAGCAGCTAAAACAGGCTCTGGCAAAACCTTAGCTTTTCTGGTACCTGCTGTAGAACTAATTTCCAAGTTAAAATTTTCACCTCGAGAGGGTAAGCTTTAGTTTTATTTTCCCATTTTTGTTCTTGAGGAAATTGGTTATCTTGCTTGTTTTTTTAATTGTATTTTATGATTTGATCAGATCCATTTTTTTTAAATTCTTGTTATATGTTAAGACTTAGTACAACCTTATTACTATAATAAAACGGAATAAAATATAAAATAATAAGTATAAATGAAATCAATCAAATATATCTTTATTCAATAAAAAGTTTTGTGGTACTGATGAATGAAGGGCGTCAATGTTGAAATACAATAAAATAGTCAAGAACTCTGAAAAATTAAACATAATTTTAAAATGTCTATTTTATGCCTCTGAACATACTTGTGGGTATATTTTTCATATTAGTTTATAGTTTAAGAGTTAATGAAGTTTTTCCGACTTCTAATTCTTCCTGTAGAAACGACTATTAATTTTTTTTAGGTAATAATATTTTAAATTTTAAAATTTGCTAATTCGAATCAGAACTTTTGTTAACTGTTAACTGTGCGAAAAAATTAAAATTAACCTACAAATCAATTAGACAAAAAAAAATTAACATATTTTTTGATATCCTGTAGTAAATGCAAATCTTTTTCCGTTAAATTTTATAGTTTTTATTTATTTATTTCAACTAATATTATCGGTTGATATATAATAAAATAGAAAATTCTCGGCTATGTGGACATATAAATCGTTGATAAATATTATTCTTATGTTAAAAAGTGTGGAGATCTTCAAGATAATGTAAAAGCTCCGGGTTCGAAAAATGACGAAAGCACTGTTTCGTCCTAGTATGGAGCTTATCAGGCCATTGCGTTCGGTACAAACCATCATTTCGCGTAAACAGATTTCACAGTTGAAAAATAATAAATAAGACACAGTTGCGACATCTCGATGGATCACTCAATAACACAAAAGCAACACAAACGAACAATGTTGTAGAAAACCGCCATGTGATTGCGCGACGGTAGATTAAAAAAGGAATATTCAAAACCTTATAGACGAAACGTGCTACTCCAAGAATAGAGGTCGCGTTATTCGGCATCGATAACTAAACCAATCACGAATTCCGCAGTTTAAGTAAAGTGTCGCACCAACGATCTCCCAAAAAGAGCTGTTGCGTGCTTTTCAAGCCAACAAATATAAAAAAGAGATAAGTTTTCGACGGGTAATTTTAAAATAATTTTAATAAAAAATTCGTTGTCCCCATAGCCGAGAATTTCCTATTTTATTTTAAAATCACATGAACGAAAATTTATCTCTTTTTTTATATTTGTTGGCTTAAAAAACATGCAATAGCTCTCTTAGGGAGATCGTTAGTGGGACATTTTACTTAAACTGCGGAATTCGTGGTTGGTTTAGTTGCTGATGCCGAATAATGCGACCTCTATCCTCGGAGTAGCACGTTTCGTGTATCGAGTTTTGAATATTTCTTTGCTAATTTACCGTCGCGCCATCATATGGTGTTTTTATACAACATTGTTGATTTGTGTTGCTCTTGTGTTATTGAATGATCCATTGAGATGTCGCCACTGTGTCTTATTTACTATTTTTCAACTGTGAAATCTGTTTATAGGATACAGATGCGAGGTGATGGTTTCTACCAGCGGTGTCAACCGTACGGTAATTACCGTACATGTACGGTATTTTCAGCCATTGTACGGTATACGAACCAAACCCATTACCATACCGTAAGAGTATGGTAATTTCATCAATTTGAGAGTTTCATTAATAAAGAAGCTTCTGAAAGCAAATCGATATACTTGGTCAATTTTCTTTCATAAGGATATTTTTGAAAAAAATGTTTCATTTCATTTTTTTTGTAATAAGTCATGCCATCTATTATCACATAAAAAAATTTTGTTTATCTTAAAGTTGAACCACCTTATTTACTTAAATGGTCTAACTTTAAAACTAGTGTAAGTTGACAGTAGAGGGTTTAATTTGACAAGAAGAACGATAAATCAAGCAAGTTTAGAACCTTAAAAATGCAAGGTTAAAAAAAGATTTTCCTGTATTACTAAACGGGTAAAAATAGAATATTGTGTTTATTTTCTGGAGACAAGTATTCCTTTCATCAATACTTTAATATTCCTGTCAAAGTGTTTGCTGATATATTGTATGTAATACAAATTATAACAGTATCACAAGCTAAGCAAAACTAGGCGACTACAAGATTTAACTTCCATGACAACTAGATCGAGTCTAAGTCTTAAAGCTTCTTAGTGAATCTGGCTGAAATTTTTTTACTGTCTAATCTCTAAATAATATAATTATTTTGGTATTAAAAATAATAAATAAAATTTAAATTTTATAAATTTAATATATAAAATTTAAATAAAATAAATAATATAATTATTATGGTATTATTCTAAGCAAAATTATTTTAGGATTTTTAGATGTAAAAGAAAACCTAATGTCAAATTTTGAGTGATGGGTTTAAAAGAAAGATGCAAGAATAGAAAATCGCTTGCTGAAAATTCCAAAACCGATAAATACAGTACATTTTCCATCTTTTTTTCTTAAATTCAATCAATTACAAGGCTGGTACGGTAATGTACGGTACTTTATATGATCTGTGTACGGTATTCATAAATTAAAAGATTGGCAATGCTGGTTTGTACCGAACGCAATGGCCTGATGAGTCCCATACTACGACGAAACTGCGTTGTCGTAATTTTTCGGATCCGGAGGTTTTCCATTATCTTGGAGATCTCCGCACTTTATAACATGAGGGTAATATTTATCAACGGTCTATATGTCCGCATAATCGAAAATTTCCATTTTATTTTCAAATTACACGGATGAAAACTTATATCATTGGCCCAATTATAGTTAGTTGTATAATAGCACTGATATTTTTTTAGGAACTGGTGTTATAATAATTTCTCCTACGAGAGAATTATCGATGCAGACTTTTGGGGTATTGAGCGAATTATTGAAATATCACCACCATACATATGGGCTCATTATGGGCGGGGCTAATAGACCAACAGAAGCAAAGCAGTTATCAAAAGGAATCAATTTTCTTGTCGCAACTCCAGGAAGGTAAAGTATAGCGTCTAAGAAGCGTAATGGATCATAAATAATCCATTATATTGAACAAAGCAAACATTTTTAAATTTAAAACTAAATAGCTTTACATAATCTGAGTCTAAAAATTTAGCCTGATTCACTAAAAAGGTTTATTTCTTGTAAAACAAATCTTTACTGTTTTTTTTTTGTTTCTGAAGATTGTTCATCAGAAATTGCCGATAGTTAGCTACTTGATTCTTATTTATAATTACCCACACTCACGTGTCAATCTATTTTGCAAAAAATAGATGGAAGAACAGATATGTACAGACAAACGACCTATATTTAGTTCACATTCGTTTTTTCGTAGATGTACATGATTTTCTCTCGATATGATAAACTTTAACAGTCAGATTCATAAAAAGATTTAACGTTTAAACTGTTCTAATTGTCATGGATATTAAACCTTCTTGTGGGTCAGTTTTACCTTACTGATTACATTGTTATAATTTGCATTATACAGAATTCGACAAATATTTCAGAATGGTTAATTGAGGGCGAACTGAAAGTGATAGCAGCTCAGTGGCGATTGGTGCATTAAAAAAGTAGGGGTTGCAGTTCCAATGGTACATTAAAAACATAGATATGTATAAAACCTGCCATAGGCATCGGTGGATGAAAAAATAAAAGTCTTTAAAAATTTAGTATGAAATAAAGCAGTGTATTTTAAATAACTAAAGATAAAGAAGGTAGTAAATTATAAAACTATAACAGTCAAAACAAAATACCCATATAACTTACTGTGTGAATTATTTATAAAGAAAATCTATACTCCGATCTTTGGCATTAGCAAACTTATCAATAACTCGCTGTTTGAAATAAGGTATGCTTTCGATAAGATCCCTTTCTTTAGAAAGCATTGCCAAAGCAGAAAGTCTTTTTTGGCTCATAGTATTCCCTGAAAACGTTTTTATCCGTTTGAGGGTAAAAAAGCACCGTTCTGCTTCAGCCGATGTTATCGGAATAGTAGTTAAAATTTTAAAAAGTTTTAGAACTTCACTAAATATCTCACTATGTGAAAGATAGCCATAAAGTACAAGAAGTCCCGAAATTTCCTCTTGACATACAATAAATATTGCTTGTAAAATTTCATTTTGAATTTTTTTTTGACGTACTTTAAATATCGATGCTTGTTCCAAATGTTTCAGTGCACCGTTTAACTCAGCACTAAAATCAATTAAACCTCGAAAAACCCTCGTAACGCGAGTTCAAAAGCCCCACAGAAACGCACACACCTAATTATGTGTAAAATGTATCGATTATGTCTCACTTTTTCATTGTGTAGTTCAATATCTCTTCGATAAGCGCTGCTTAATTGAGCAGCTGCGTTAACAGTCCCCAGTGAATATTGCAAAACATTTTTCATATGTTTTGCCGACAATGTATGCTTTTTAATGCGGTCCCCCGAATGATTTAAGTCGGTAAAACTACTTTTGTCCAAGAAGTTTCTCCTCCAAATAATAAACAAGGAAAATAAAATAAAGCATTTTTCATTTCCCAACCACAAAGCCACGTATGTTTATTATAAAGGTCCGGATTAAACGTCCTAGTAAAAGTCCTTTTTCTGCTAAACACAGATTGTTTAATTTTTAAATTCGGATTAGGCCTTTCAAGCCTTTTTATTTTAGCTTTATCACTTAATGACCGACAGAATGGCTCTTCAATTAAAGTCTGAACGGAATTCATTTTCGTTTTTACGAAAACCAAAATGCAAAACTTAAAAAAAAAACAATAGCGTACCGCACAACAAACAAATGACAACTACAAAACATCGATATTGACGAGCAAACTAGGGGTGTTTTCTCGCTTGGTAACCCGGTTTAATATATGTTTAGATCTCTTTTGAAACATTTGAAATGACGTTACTATTTCCGATCGCCCGAATACGATTATGACGAAGTGCATATGTTCACTTATTTGAAAACATATCTATAATTGTTTCAAAATACGTTCAAACAATTTTAATGCCACGTTACTAATTCATCGCCAGAAACTTTTTGAACCTGGTTGAAATAAATTGACAGCGAAAATGCAGCTTAAACACATGTGTGCAAGTCGACTTGCAACATTCATTAAGCTTATGACATGAAATTAATTTCCACGCCTTAGATAGGCAACTCCATATACGCTTCAAAGTATTAGCTTGGATTGCATTAAAATTGCACACTATCAAAGGGTAACGTAGAAAATTGATTTAAATTTAATCATTCAATTATCAGTAGAAAAAAAAATGTTTGTACTTATATTTATTAGTATGTTGTATTTTAGTTTACAATTTTTTGGGGGATTGCGCAAACCCGCAAACCTAGGGAAAAGCCGCCACTGTAGCCGATTCTTTTTTCTTCAACTTTCAGAACTACCAATCTTCTATTCGATTGTGCATTCCATATGCCAGTGACGTCAAGCACTGTGAAATAATGAAGTCACTTGTATCTTTTTTTTTAAATGGAACATCTTGTATGTTATCAGTTATTTTAAATCTCCAACAAATTTTGAATATTTTTTGTATAGCATACCCTATGGGTATTTTACCCTTATCCCACCCTTTTTTCCTTCCTCTTAATTAAACATTTTAGTTTCCATGGTTTCTAGTTATTTACCTAAATAAGTTTTCATAGTGTCTCTGACTTTTTCCTCACATTAGTTTCTGAGCAGTGGTATGAGTCCTTTTATTATTGAGTAAACTAGTACTTATCAAAGCAAAACACTATGGTTTGGCCAATTTCTACTTAAATTTGCTCTAAAACAGAATTATACGTGATTTAATTAATTTATTTCATGATCAACTCGACATCCTTATATTAAGAAACGACTTTTGATTTGAACAAGATGGAGTACTAGCGCATTGTGGTAGACGTGCCAGAGATTATCTAGATAAAACGGAAGGTGGATAAGTAGAAGAGGGCTCATTAAAGGGCCTCCTAAGTCGCCCGATCTAACCCCTTTAGATTTCTTCCTTTGGGAGCATTTAAAGATTGTAGTTTATAGTACAAAGCCGAACTCCTTAGAGAATCTTGAAAATATAATTTCAAATGCAGTGCATTATATCCTTCAACACTTGCGAAACGTGCTTTCCCGGTCTTAAAAAAGGCTTGGACCCAGTCACGTGGTTGAAAGAGAACAATTCGAATAATTAATTAAATAGTTCTTAATTTAAATTATTTTTTTATAACTTTTAAAGTTGCGTATAGAGTATGCTAGCGAATATTTTGAATTTGTTGGAGATTTAAAATAATCGATAACATACAAGATATTCCATATAAAGAAAATTACAAGTGGCATCGTCATTTGACAGTTGTCGACGTTACTAGCATATGGAATGTACAGTTATATAGATGAATTGTAGTTCTGAAGATTGAAGGAAACCCGAATTTACTATCGCTTTCCGTTCGCGCTTAATTAAGCTGTTCTGGATCATTTGCCCACCCATTTTATGTCAAGAAACAAACCACATAGAATAATTAAGGATAAGCATCAAGAGATGATAACACCTTTGAATCAGGAAGAGGAATAGTTATTTTCCGAAAATAAAAGAATTTTCCATTTTTGCTTGTTTGGCAATGAAAGAGAACTATGTCTTTATTATTGTATTTCTAAGGCTCCAAACTTCACTTGTTGCTACACTGATCATTTTAAATCCTTTATTATCAATTTAAACCAGTTTTAAAGTTGGACCATCTTAGTGAATTAGGGGGTAAAATGCCTATATTTTATGACATTATCATTATCTTTGATAGTTGAACCTTATTATGAAGTATGGGATGCTGTCCAAAATTTATATGTAGATTTCCAATATTTATTGCTTCTAATAATCTTCAAATGAATCAATTTTAATAATTGGTACATGCACAAAAATAATTGAAATCAAGGATTTTTTTTGTTTTTCTTGTTCAGACATTTATATATTTTCTTAGATTGTTGGATCATTTACAAAATACTCCAAAATTTGTATATAAAAACCTTCAATGCCTTATTATCGATGAAGCGGACCGAATTTTGGAAGTTGGTTTTGAAGAGGAATTGAAACAAATTATTAATTTGTTACCCAGTAAGTATCTCTGTATTTTTTTTTTTATTTATAGTAGTTAAAATATTTTTTGAAGTAGATTTTTTTAACAATAAGATCCAGAACTAAAAGTAACAAACAAATTTTTATATTTTTTCCTTTTTCCTTTTTAGAAAAAAGGCAAACTATGTTATTTAGTGCCACGCAGAGCAAGAAAACAGAGGCTTTAACCGCATTAGCTTTAAAAAAAGAGCCTTTGTATGTTGGGGTAGATGATGCTAAAAAAGAAGCTACAGTAACAGGTCGATACATTGTTTCCAATTTCAATTGATAAAAATATCCAGTAGTTATATACATTCAATTACAGATAACAGGACGTATAGATTTGCTATGTTATATTTTTTAATTTTAGGATTAGAACAAGGTTACCTTCTATGCCCACCAGAAAGACGTCTTGTCGTACTCTACACATTCCTTAAGAAAAATAAAAGCAAGAAAATTATGGTGTTTTTTAGTTCTTGCATGTCAGTTAAATATCATTATGAATTATTTAACTACATTGACACCCCTTGCATGTGCATTCATGTAAGTTGCGAGATCTTTTTCCTTATATAAATTGCTTTATATTCAGAAATTTTTCTTGCATATATTGTTATTGCTTATAATTTTTCTTAACTACAGCACGAAGATAAGATAATCTATTAAAAATGAAATCAGGAATATATTTTTTTATAAATAATGGCTGTGTTGTGGAGAAATTCCAGAAAACCGTGACACTTCTTATAAAAGTATGTAGGATTAAAATAATTTGATACCCTGCACCTGTTTTGTAAGGATCGATATCCCCCTAACACCCTGCATGTCATATACTCTGCAGCAGATGTAAAAATATACAATTTTTTTTATTGTTATTGGAACGTTAACCATTAATGATTTAGTAGCAGTATTTCGTGCATCGCTTAATTCAAAATTAAAAATCGAAATGTAAATTATTTGTAAAAAATTTGAACCCACTTCTAAAAAGTGTTAAAAAGCGAAAAATAATATAAATTTTTATATGAAAGTGAAATTTTTGAAGTCAGCGCCATATTGTTACTAAATGAAACAATTTGTACCTTTTCTGTTTACTTTTTATGAATAAACTTAATATAGTGTATATAGATAGAATTAAATAAGTAACATTTTTTGGCTCGACTTCAAACGTATATATTTTCAATTGTTTCCTTGGTACGGGGTCTTCAAAAATCGTCCCAAATGCTGTTTTATTGCAAAATACTAGGTCACCGATGTCTAGGCCTCCATTGGGACTTTTACATCCCACCATATCTGCAGGTTATTCGAAGCCGGTCGCCTTTGCGAATCCAAGCAGCCTCGTTAGTTGAACTTGCCTAACAGCTTCCGGTAACAAAATTGTATCTTCGAAATATCTCTGTCTCAGTTCATCTCTGATGACATGGTCAACAGTTTCATTCTCCTTCAAGCACCATTTGGGGTCGTCTTTGACACCGATTCTATGAAGATGGCCAGTGGGGGCAAGATCCTGTCAAGAATCCCACCACTACAGCTCTTTCCTTCCCAAAGAGAGAAGCTCCTTAGTACGCCGTGCACTAGGTCCAGTTATATGTTCCTTAGCACACCAAATACATAGATTGAATGCATTTTACGTTTAATAAAAAAATTTTCATCTTAAGTTTTTTCAATATCGGTAGTGGGGTCTTTGGGGACCTGCCTAACGAATCTAAAGTTAATTTCTTAGAATTGAAGATAGGGGAGTTACTATAGTTTGATGCAATTACGTTCAAAACCGGGATTTGGGGAAATCTCAAAATCAAAACAATTTTTTGTCGTTCAGTTTAGTATGGTCTACAACTTTAGATAAAAAGGGGTACTTTTTTGCGAACTTAGAAACTCGGTTCGATTCAAAATTAAAAATCGAAAAATATATTTTGTATAAAAAAGTTGAACCGACTTCTAAAATGAGATAAAAAATGAAAAATAATATTAATTTTTATGTGATATTAAAATTTTTAAAGTCGTCGCCAAATTATTACTAAATGAAACAAATAACTACCAAACCATATACATATAAGATACGGTAAGAAAGCAATTACAAATAACGTATTTCTCAATCTTTTATTGCGAATCACATTTTGTCAGACGTTAATTCGGCGTCGACTTCAAAAATTTCAATTTCATATAAAAGTGTTTATTATTTATCGCTGTTTAGCCTTTTAAAAAGTCCGTTTAATTTTTTTTATAAAACTTGTATTTGTTCTAATTGTAGGGTCGACAAAAACAAACCAAACGGACCACAACTTTCTTTAATTTTTGTAATGCTCAGTCCGGAATTTTACTTTGTACAGATGTGGCTGCAAGAGGTTTGGATATTCCTGCTGTGGACTGGATCATACAATACGACCCACCGAACGATCCTAAGGAGTATATCCATAGAGTTGGACGTACTGCTAGAGGAGAAGGTATATTCACTGTAAACATGCATTTTGTTTATCGTAAGAATGTGTTTAAATTTATCATTTCGATTCATTTTGGTAATATTTTTTTTATGATATAGGGGAATAGTGGACCTTTAAAATTTAAAATATCAAAATAAGACTTTTCTGAAGCGAATATGTTTTTATTAAGGAATTTTGGCAATAAGTTACAGAATGCTCTGTGGAATATAATCCTTGTAATATCTAAGTTCTTTGGATATTTGGCTCTATTTTTAAATATGTATAGGGAAAACTGGAATATATATATATATATATATATATATATATATATATATATATATATATATATATATATATATATATATATATATATATATGCCTAGCAGCGTTGTCTTTTGTTTAACAAATACATTTTGTTAGTTGGCTGAGCCATCCCAAAAGCAAAGCCTGTATTTAAAAACCAACTCAAACTGCATAATATAAAATAACAACTCTGATAATATATTCTTCAAATTTAACATGACATAGTCAGCCAAATTTAATCTTGGAACCACATGCTTGCAGTGCTGCTTCCAATCCAGACGTGAATCCAGATATAAATGTAAAAATCTTACTTACATCCATTATTCAATTTTGTTTTATTTACTTCAAATTGCATCAAATCATTTTTCTTCTGTCTGGAATAAAACCTAATATAGTGCATTTTGCTTTAAAATACAAGTAGTTACAAGAGAACCACAACACAGTTTACCAAGAGCAAAATTCACTTTATTACCCATCATACATTCATCAGATGATACTATTAGCGACATATCTGCAAAAGACGTCATAGATACATTAGGCACCACAAAGTTATTAATCACGTTATTCTATTAAATGGCTTCAATTATTGATTGTTATATGTCCCAGCAACAACTGCTTTTGAAAAAGCTTGCAGAAGTACTTGTAGCTTATTACGAAATAAATAAAAAAGACCTAGATTACTATTCAGAACTAAGGTGTTCCGAACAAAATTGATACTGTATATGTTTAGCATTTTGCGTAATTGACACAATTCTCATTGTTGGAAGATCTTTGCGCCGAAGGTTGGATGCTTGAAATGAAGCTAATAGTGTTTATTTCTGTGACCGTGTTTAGTAAAAGCAAAGTCGATAACATATGAAATACCCTTCATTATGAAATTGTATCTCTATCTCTTAACGAAGCCAAAATGAAAAGATAGAAAAGATATCTTTTATTAGGCATTTTGCTGTCGATATAACGGTGCTATTAAAAAATAGTTCAGCGTCGTCAACTTACAACACAATCTCTGGAGAAGTTATCCAGACCATTTTAATTCTAAGCTATATACTAATAACTACTTTCATTAGAATTGTTCGAATCGTTTCAGAGATTTTTCTATAGCCGATGAAATTTTAGGGCACTAGATTTGAAAAATGAAACAAGAATGTTGTTAGGAACGATTAGTATTATTTTTAAATGTTTTTTAAATTGCTAAAGTAAAACTAATGTTTCAACATTTGATATGGGATTTTTTTAGTCGCCATATTTTAGGCTACTTATATTTAATATTTTAGGTAGTAGTGGCCACGCTCTGCTAATTTTAAGACCAGAGGAACTCGGATTTTTGTGGTATCTTGAGCAAGCCAAAGTCCCCTTGAACGAATTGGAAATCAATTGGAGTAAAGTCGGTAATATTCAGATACAAGTAAGTAAGTTTAAACAACTCGACCAAATAATAAAATAAAGATATAGTACAGTTTTATTCTTACTTTCAAATTCCTGTGATTTCAAAGCTGGTTATTTTTCTTTGTCTTAATTTAATGGGTGAATAAGTCGCGGTTTTTCTCAACAGATAGTTGTTAATTTTTAAAAAATTATTACCTATCTCACAAACTTAGTTTAATTTTAACCATGTTGTGAGTCAACAAGTTTATATTTAGAGATATTTTCTGATAGTACAATTTTCCGACGATTGATTTTATGCGTCTCTAAGAATGAAATTGTGGCAATAATCCATGTGAAAGCAACACCTAATGTTCCGTAGATAATTTTTAAAAATATTTTACCTTTTTTGTAATTTGAATAAATTTATCTAGGCTCCTCATTCACAAGTCATGTGGGTACAGTCACATTTTTAAAGATGTTACACACAATTTGTTCACTTTTACGAAAACTTCGTATAGTACAAATGGATTTGAATAAATAGGCAATATTTTTTCGGCCCGAGTATAGAATTATTGGGATTTTTCAATCGTTCCCTAGATACGGGGTTTCAAAAAATTGCCCAAAGTACTGTTTCATTGCAAAGTTTATAGAAAAAAAGCATTTTACGTTTCATAAAAAAATTATGTTACATTAAAAATAGTGCTTCAGATGTAATGTAGTTTTTTAAACTGACTTTTAAAAGAAGGAGGTTCTACATATGACCGCTATGTATGTTTTTTTTTATGTATGTACGTTGATTACTCCTGAACGGCGACGCAGATTTGAATGAAATTTGTTGTATTATGTTCAGAAAGTTGCTGTTGTGGGTCCATATTATTTTAGCCGAAATTGGTTCAGTACCTTATGCAACTCAAACACGTCATAAAATCTGCCGAATCGACCTTATTTAACATTTCTAATATTTGCGCAAAGTTGATTTTGTTCAAACACAAAATGATTGTAAATTTTTAGTTCAATTGAGTTCGGCATAATAAAAATTGCTATGAACGCACAAAAAATGTCCAACCAAAACTACTGCAATCAGTTTCCTAATGTATGCATGATTGTCACAGTTGTATCAGAAGGTAATGCCACAAAAAGATGCACAACAAGACGCTATTTTGGGTTTTGTTTTTTGGAAATATCTTTGAGCGCACTAATATTTTTTATAACTTTTATAGTAGTCAGAAATAAACTGCAGTACCTTGGTTTTATAGTTTTCGAGTTCTTACTCTATAGAATCTAATTTGGAATTGTGTGTATAATATTTTAGTATGTACAGTATTCCAGTCCCTGAGATGTTCTTAACGTTACATCAATATTTTAACGTTCTAAAACTTTTTTTTTTAATTTCAGCTTGAAGATTTAATAAGTAAACACAAACCTCTCAATATGTCAGCGAAAGAAGCTTTTAAGGCGTATGTTAGAGCATATGATTCTCACCACTTAAAAAACATATTTGATATAGACACACTTGACTTAGATAAGATAGCTAGGTCATTTGGTTTTAAAGAGCGGCCTGTGATGGATCTTAATATGTCAGAAAAAAAAGGTAAATATCCATTTTTCCTAAGATGCAATATTGAACGAGTTCAGCTGTCTGAAAAACCCGAAATTCTTGACAAAGTTTTTGGTAAATATAAGTATTTTTATGTTCAGATGGAGTCGCACTATGGGATATCTGAAACTAATTTTTCCGAAAATCAAACATCTCCACTTAGGATGTATATATATATATATATATATATATATATATATATATATATATATATATATATATATATATATTTAATGTAATGTAATTACAGATTTAGAAAAAATGTTAAAAAGGTCCGACAACTTTCATTTCACCTTGAAAACAATGTTGAAACTTTTTTTTGAAAAAATCCATATTTATGTACGTCGAGTGCACTAATAATGTAATAAAAGTGAGGAGAATCGCTAGAGATTACTCGAAGATCACTTAAGGTCTTTTGAAGGTAGTTTTTGAGAAAGCAGGGATGTTAGGTTCTACAAATATAATTAACAACATGGGAAATATACACCATATATTACTGATGGTATGGATACTTCTGAATAAGAATTTTTACTGTAATGTTACCTTTCGTGTTTGTTGCCATAATCCAGATGTTACACCACTGATCACTTATTTAGAGTGTGGGAGAGAAAAAAATTAACAGAAAAATTGATATTTTTGCTTATAATACCTGGTACTTGTAACATATTAAAAATTATTTTTCTTAAAAGTTGAACGACGGTTCGTATATTTTAAGCCTAAGATTACTCTGATATTCTTAATAATGGTGTTAGATTATGATCTGCTAAGGTCCAACAAATGGTAGAGACAGTATGGTTAAAATTCTTTTATTTATTTTGTGTCATTAATCAAGCAACATTCTTGATAAAAAATATTTTCTATTACAAATATTATTTTATTATTGTCCTACATCGTTTATACAAGACTTCTTAAAAGTGAAGAATGTTGTTATAGGCCGACTTCTAATATTTCCTAAATAATAATTAATTGTGCTCAAATGTTAAACTCAAATAACTGATAAAATTGTAGCGAGGGTGATAATAAATTATGTAAATGTAGATTAAAAAATCTGTTGATGAACTTCAGATGTTGTTTTCTTAACAGGTTATCTAAAATAGATAAATTTAGTTTTTCTTAACTACCTTAAACAAACATGCGTTTTTAGCTAAATTGATATTTACCCATTTTTCTACGATCTTATCCATTGACGATTTTTTCTTTTTTATCGGTAAAAATTATTTTTAACACATTAATCTACCATAGACAATATTCAATTGTTAAAACCAATGCAGAATCGTTCATAATTAAATTCTGGCATTGTTGACCGTTCTAGTGATAATCTTTTCAATTTAACCTGTAACAACAGTTTTCCATTTTTTATAACAAATTGAGTAAACAATATATAATCGTCAATACTACGATTATTTTTCGTTAATGTTAAACATATCCAGTCTGATTTCTTTCTTCTTATCAGTAGAAACAATTTTTAATTTTTTATATCAAATTGAAGTGTTATAAATTGTATCTAATTGTCAAAACTAATGCAATATTAATCATATCTAGTGATAATCTTTTCCATCTAATTGGAGAGACCATTTTTAATTGATTAAAATAAATACAATTGTTATAAACAGTATTTAATTGTCGAAACTAATGATAAACCATTTTTCTGTCATGATAATAATATGCAGTGATTATTTCTTTCGTCTTATCGGTAGAAACGATTTTTCATTGTTTATAATAAATACAATTGTTATAAACAATAAATAGTTTAAAAAAACAACTCTATATCCTGATAACCTCCTCTTCATGTCTTCAAAGTTTCATCGAAATCGGTTTAACCATTTCGAAGATTAGCACGTACAGAAGACATACTTCATTTTTATTTATATGTATACATACTGTATTATATTTACTTGTAATGCAATAATTATATTTAAAATGTATTTCTTAATAAACGCAAAAAATTAGGCGGAATCTTCATTAGTCTACGTAAAAAGGTATAAAGAAAAAAGCAAAGATTCGAATCCGCGAATATTTGACTGTGAGGCCAGCATCTTATCTACTCGGCCGCCATGATTATCATCTTATAAACGTTTTTAACTTGTATATAAGCTGCGATCTGGAGACCTGTAGTTTAGGTTGATATGGTGATATTGTCGGTTTACTTTATATTAATTCATAATATTCATGATTATTGCATTCTCGATTGTTAAATCGTCAATATTATGTTGTTAAGATAATCAGTGTTTTGGCTATACCGTGTTCTGATTGGAGGAGACCTCTGTACTGCGAATGGGGTATTTAAAAAGATAAAAGGTTTTCTGTTTTGTCTTTCTATCGGCATAACGATTTATGATGAGATCCTACTCTATCTATAATAGCTGTGTGGTCGCTCCCCGCTTCTACTGCTGTTACACCACACTAAATTGTTTCGTAATTGGGGCACTCAGTGAGTAAGAAAAATCGCCGTTGCCCCACCCTTATAATTGAATTTCCAATTGCCTTAAATTCTGCTACACCATACTGAATTCAATTTCTAACTCAGGATGACTGAATATCGGATGGTCTAATAGGCTCTTTCATCGCGAAGTCGTTCAGGTGGCGATTTAATAATACCTGATTAGGTCCTATTTAAACTCCGATACATATAATTTTTATAGCTTAATACACATACAGAAAATTATTTAGGTCGACTTTGCTGTTGCTAAAGAGAAACATTACACAAAGTAGGAATTCGAAATATTTTTGTTTAACAACTGAGTATATTTAAAATATAAAGTTGTTCTAAAATACTTCAGGGGTACCTGTAGCTTGCAAGCCTCCAGGTATAATAATTTAATTTTTTGAAATTGCTCTTGCTCAAAATAAATTTCTTAAAATATAAATTTAAATTTTTTATTCCATGAAAAGTTTAAATGATTACTTAATTATATGTTTTTTAACATATTACATTCTTAAAATGGACTAAAAATTATAAAATAATTTAGCCTAACCCATATAGATTTATAACCGCATACAGATTTCTAACTGCATACACATTATCCTGAAAATTTTGCGATTGCGACTTTTAATAGCTATGAAAATGCTTGTAAGGTTTAAAATGAAAAACATGGAGTGCATGTAATAGATAATAGAAAGTTGCTGTGGTTAAGAAAACTCACACAATAATTATTATCTGTTGCACCCCAAGTTTTTCGTTTTAAATCTTACAAGTATTTTCATAGCTATTAAAAATTCGCTTTCGGGATAATGTGTACGGAGTTTGAAATATGTATGGGGATAGGAGAAATATATACTTTTCAGTTTATTTTGAAAATTTGGTATAAAAAAAATATTTAAATAATTGTTTTCTGCTTTTTACGCTTTAGTTTAAAATCTATTACAAAATTTATACAGAGCAGACAAACATTGATTGCAAAATTTCTACCGAACAGACAAAAAGACAATAGTTCGGTTTAATATTTCATTGCTATCCAGTTCTCTGCTATGTTTAAAGTTTCAAGTCTCTAGCTCATCACGAGTTAGTTTAAAATCGATTGCAAAATTTATACCGAACAGAAAAACAAACAGACAGACAATAAAGCTAGTTAATATTGAACTGTTATCTAGTTCTGAGCTATATTTAAAGTTTCAAGTCTCTAGCTCATTGGAAAGTAAGTTTAAGATCAATTACAAAATTTGCACCTGACAGACAATAAAGAGACAGATAAGAAAGCAAATTAATAAAAATGTGGTAAAAAAGAATTGTTATACCTTAAGATATGCAAGCAGTGGGTCACCTTTAAAATGGTATGCTAAAAATAAAGGAAAATTTCAAGGAGTTTCGAAATCTTTATTGTGGAAATACATATTTTAAGAGACCATGATTCCAAAATTATCAATATAGGATCGAATTACATTTATTAACATTTCTAGTCAGAATGTCCAAATATGCATTATAGTATAAACCTAAAATTCACCGAATTGCATTTTTTATCAAGAATGTGGATAATTCTCCTGGTAAACATACTTGAAAGATGTATTTTCTAATTTTAACTAGTAGTCATTATGTGTATGTTAAATAGTATATTTCAGAATTGTTTTTTTTTTTAGCTAAAAAACCAAATAAAAAGCATAAAGGCAGAAAGAAATTTTAATTTGCTACAATATAAAGAGAGTAACACACAAGTACTACTTTCACATTCACAAACAACTGAGGCAGGATAAGATAACAACAATATTTTAAAATAATCATTTTAGAAAGATTGTAAGAATACAATTTTCATTTGTTATAATTTAAGTATCTTGTCTTATTCAAAAATTTATTTATTTTTGACTGTATATTTTATATAAATGTTGTTACTAATAAAATGTTTTGTGCTTATTAATGTTGTGTATTACTAGACGTGAATAAGAAACATTTTTCGGTCCATAGAAAAATCTTGTACAAAAATCATTTCTTTCACTCTATCATATCAAACTCAATTGTTCTACTTCAATAATCAATATGGAAACGTGTACATAGTTTCTCAGGTTGCTCGTAGGGTAGTGCCACAGTACACCACTTAATGTTCTCTAACATTTTTTAAAAATTATTTTTACTTTTCCGAATTATTTTTCTTCCTCCATATTAATAATTTCGATATCCGGCAACAGAGCAACAGCTTAAAACGCGTAGATTTTCTATTATCGAGAATATAGGTTGTGACATTTCGGCATAGTGGAAAGACGAACATCTAATGGGCTTACATGCGAATGAGAAAAACAAAATTATGTATTAATATTTTTTAAGTGCTGTAAGAACGAAATTTGTGTCAGGCGCTAAATGACTGGAGTGTTATTAAATAAATCTAAGAACGAACGCCCTTGTTACTGGGTGAGAAGTGACATTAGTTTTTTATTTTGGCGACGTGACGAGAGCATGAATAAATAGCGAAGATTAACAAGTAAAGAAATTTAAACAGTGTAGTGATATAGTAAATTGACTTTTTGTTAAATAAATAAATGTAGCTGTATTTTTTGAGAGGAAGCATATTTCAATTTTTATTATGGGTATTATTCTGGAGGGTTTCGAGTAAAAATTAGCGTGTTCCCTCTCAACAGTCTGAAAGTGAAGGATATACCATTGGAAGTGAATGATATACCATAATTGTACAAGTAGGATAAATAATCATAGTTATGATACTGCATTATTTGCGAAAAAACGTGATTAAATTATTTTTTAGTTTAATTCAGAAAAAAATACCTTAATAATTCAATAATTTGAAAAATTCATTTTTTAATTATTCTTGCAATGGGTAATTTGAAAAATTAAATTTTCAATTATTCTGGTACTGGGTAATTTTATTCCTGAAATGATTAATTACTTCGTCATTCAAAAATGAAATTATAAATTACTTCGATAATTAATAATTTGTAGGAATAAAATTACCAATTACTTTGTTAATTGATAATTTTAGTTTCGAAATTATTAATTGAGAGAGTAATTGATAATTTCGATTTGTGGATTAATAATTTTCTAGTAATTGATTATTATTGGTTAATTATAATTTTTTTTGCCGGCCTCTGATATACAATATGTCCGAAATTGGTGATGACAGCGTTGTAATCTCGAAAAATATAAGAGATAGAAAGGCGGTTAAATCCAGTTGTTGGTTAAGTCAAGTTGATTCACTGATTCGGTTATTTTAATATTTTTGTTTAATAGGCTTTGAACATGAAACAGACACACACAATACTCTGTCACCCCTTTTGTAGTCCTGTTGGGATAGTAACCAGATAAAATCTTCTTCTGTAAAATGACATTCATATATTCAGTTATTACTATTAAGTATAAACTTTCTCCGATGAATGACTTTGTGCCATTTTATACGTCGTTCGTCATTTTTTGGAAAATGGAACATACACTGTCATTCCATTTGAGTAATGGTTTCTTGAAGTCCTTTCATTTTAAGACACTGGTTTTTAATGATTCGTAACGAAAATTAGCGTGAAGTAACAATTCAAAAAAAAAAAAAAAATACTTCTTACGCATGTGTTATTGACTACGTTTACGCAGTTATAAATACGAGACAAAAAGAAAACTTATTGTCAAGCTCTTCCACTTTAGGAATTTGGGATAATCCGCCAATGTCACTTCAATGACAAGATCGTATTAAAGGACTTGCAAGACCAACGCAAATCTAAGAGGATGGCTAATGACTTCGGGCTATGACGTCATCAAGAAATTTCGTTTCAGCATTTTATCCTGATTGCGGTAACTCGCCAACAAACGAAATGAATGGATGATTAATTTCCCTTATAGTTGTGTTGTTTTCTTTTTTCAGGTAAACTATTCTCTAATAACCGATCCAGCCGTTGGAACACTATTATTATACAGATGATCCATGGTATTAACCTCGTTAAATTTTTATTTTTCTGAGTAAAAAATTATATACTATTTGTTTAATGTATGCTTAATAACTTATTTTTTCCACATAACCTAAATAAATAAATTAGTTACCACAAAAAAATCGAGCAAAAGTACGTTTTTGTAGCAGTGTACAGTTTAAGTTAAAACACAAGTGAATTAAGTGTGAGTGAGGTAAATAAAAATATTTTTAGATATTTATAAATATATATATATATATATATATATATATATATATATATATATATATATATATATATATATATATATATATATATATATATATATATATATATATATATATATATATACAGGGGCGGATCCAGCCTTTCTCCTTGGGGGGGGGGGCGGTGATATCACCAAAGTACAGTATGGCAAGCGAAAACAAGTTGTCGACGGGGGGGGGGGGACACCGGCAATATTCCCATTTCTAGTGTAAAAGGCTATTTTTCTGAATTTGAAGCTCCCAGGGGGGGAGGGGGAGGGGAGGCTATAGCAAGAAAAACAAGTTGTCAACGGGACTGCCAGCAGCATACATATTTCTAATATAAAATGCAGAATCGGTTTTATTTTCTTGAACTCAAAGCTTTTGGAAAGAGGAGGAGCGATCGCAGGCATACACATTCATATACTCTATTCAAGAACTAGAGAGAGTAATAAAACTGTTACCGAAACCTCTAACGTACCTGCTCCAGTGCCGCAGGTAACTGAGGACTGCCGTAAATCTAATTATATTTCATTATATTTAAATATTATAAGCTTTTATAAATTTACTGCTACAATAAAATTTCTGATAGTTCAATTTAATTTCTGTCAGTGAGCAAAGTACATCTTACAGTGTGTCCTTTGTAATTTATCTTGTGTGTGCTTATTTTTATATATTATTTGAGATTTAGTGATTTATATTTATTCCAAAATCGTTAAACCATGGCATTTTTTCCTCGACGAAAAACTTATTACGATGAATGTTTATGATGCCTTACGAAATCAATATCTAGATAATAATGTTAAAAACTCTGTTGAGATGTGTTCCAACATGACAGGAGTTGGAAAATTTACTATGTGCTAAACAATGAAGGAGAAAAAAACGACTGGAATTGTTAGTACTCCCAAGCTACATTCGATCATGGGCAGGCGAAAAACCTCGTTGGAAGAAGAGATGTAAACTGCTATAAAAGAAGTTGTACATACATTTTATTATGAGAAGCAGATCCTAACCGTCGACAAAATTCTAAGTAAAATAAGTGAAGATCGGGATTTACCTGCAATTAAAAGAACTGAGCTCAGGAAATTGCTCAGAAAACTTAATTTTTGCTGGAAAAAAACCAGATAGGAAATCTGTTCTTATAGATCGTCTAGAAAATGTCCGTTGGAGAAGGAAACATCTCTCTCAAGTAAAAGGTAGAGTTGCTAAAAATAACACAACTTAAAAAATTATTAATTTACCTGAACTTTTGAAAGACTTTTTTGAATAAAGTTAATGAGAAAATTGGGAAAAATCCATTTAATAAAAGAATAAAAGAAAATGTGAAAACTCAATCTCATGATCGGTGAGATAGAGGAACCAATTATAATTAATTTGAGCGAAGACAGCTTCACTGACTTTGATTATGAATTAGATACGTAATGTTTACCAACGTAAACACACGCCCTTATAGACCCCAGCGGAGTGAAGTGTGTGTCCCTGTTAAACACCTATGTTAAATCATTTTTTCAGTATCTCAAAACCTGGTGAAAAATTTGTTTTTTACTATTAATATCAATATGTTTTTGAATAAAATAACACTTCGTGACTGGCTGCATGGCTGATCATCCAATGCCAATAAATAAATAAAAAAAAACCTAAACACAATTTAAGTTGTCTGTAACATTTAAAAATTAATTACATTTCAATCCCTTTTTAGTGTTTAATTTTAATTCTGCAGATAGTTTCAGAAATAAACAAACTGAAACGTCATATATCCTAAAAATGTTTTTAATTAATAATAAAATGACCAATAGCCCCAAAAATTTTTTAATATTATATGGACGAATTTATTTTTTCATATAAAGGGTTTTCCAATA
Organism: Diaprepes abbreviatus; assembly: GCA_034092305.1. Lineage (NCBI taxonomy): Eukaryota > Metazoa > Arthropoda > Insecta > Coleoptera > Curculionidae > Diaprepes > Diaprepes abbreviatus. The sequence continues at coordinate 5,605,881 of JASJET010000011.1, forward strand.
AGAGGTGTCATTTTGAAAAGCCCGCTATTTCGGTAGATGTCACTTTTGAAGCTGTAAGTTTTTGACATTTGACAAGTAGAAACTACGCCATAAATAAAGATGGAACGATACACGCTTTAACAACGCATTGAAATTATTAAAATTCACTATAAAAATGGTGAAAATTTGGCAGAGACGGTTCGTAAAACTCGAACATTTTTGGGTCGTCATGAAGCACCTTGTCGGAGCGCAATAAAGAAATTGGTGAAAAAATTCGAGCTGTTGGGACAAGTTAGTTATGTGAAGAAGAAAACCCGTGCACGTCGCTCAAGAACAGCCGAGAATATTGCTGCTGTAGCCGAAAGTGTTGAAGAAAACCCAGGTTTGTCCATTCCTCGTCGTTCTTTGGAATTAGGGATTCCACAAACGTCATTACACCGTATTTTGCATAAAGATTTGGGTCTTAAGGCTTATAAAGTTCAGTTAACGCAAGAACTCAAGCCGGCCGATCATCAACAACGTCGTGCCTTTGCTGATTGGGTTCTTGAAATGCATGAAAATGATCCGGAATTCCATCGAAAAATCATCTTCAGTGATGAGGCCCATTTCCACCTCGGTGGCTTCGTCAACAAACAAAATTGTCGCATCTGGGGCTCGGAAAACCCAAGAGTTATTGTTGAAAAGCCTCTCTATCCTGAACGTGTGACTGTTTGGTGAGGTTTATGGTCCGGCGGGGTCATTGGACCTTACTTTTTCGAAAATGAGGCTGGAGCAACAGTTACGGTGAATGGATTGCGCTATCGAGAGATGATTAATGATTTTTTATGGCCGGAATTGGATGGTATTTATCTGGACCACGTTTACTTTCAACAAGACGGCGCTACGTGCCACACAAGCAACGAAACCATTGATCTTTTACGGGAAAAGTTTCCGGGCCGTGTTATCTCTCGAAGAGGTGATCACAATTGGCCACCGAGATCTTGTGATGTGACACCTTGCGATTTCTTCCTTTGGGGCCACGTGAAAGACAAGGTCTACGCCAACAGCCCAGCGTCGATTCAAGACCTCAAAGATGGAATTCGTGAGGCTATCGAGGACATAGGGCAGCCACTTTGCGATTTGGTTATGGAAAATTTCATGAAAAGGATATGGTCCTGTAGGCATGGTCGTGGTGGTCATTTGGCTGATGTTATTTTCCATCATTAACGGCATACCTTCCTCTTTATAATGTAATAAATATCCGATCATTTATCTTAAAAAATGGCATTTTTCTTTGAATATCAAAATAACACCTCTTATTGGAAAACCCTTTATGTTTGACTTCTTGTATTTTTGACAGTGAGTATTTTGTAAGTATTTAAATTATAACTTTTTTAAATTTTTTTAGAGAAAAAGGCTACGTTTTAGTCTGAATGTGCCTAAAACGGTTTCTATGCCAAAATTAAAAATAATAAAAATACAGTTGTGATTTGTGTGAAATATGTAAAAATTTTCTATATTTTCTAATGTATGTAAATTATTAAGAAATCATAAGAAATTAAATAATATTATAAAAACTTTTTATTTTAAGTTTATTACCGAAATAATATTCTATGCCATAAATACTTAGTGATAAAATAAACCTCCTTCCGACGCCTATGACAAGTATTAAAATCCTTTTTAACACTTCACACATCCAAATAACCATTGTTATCCAACCAAATAGTCCATTATTATAGACCGGTATTTTTGCTTATAAAATTTCTAACCCATTCCTATGAAAAATATTTTTTCAGAGACATCGGACAAAAGGACACAGGTAGTTTTCGAAGAAAAAAAGGGTAAAAAATGATTTATTACTCTCTCTAGTTCTTGAATAAACTGTAGTATAAGTGCCAGAATCGGGTCTATTTTCCTGAACTCAAAGCTCTTGGGGGGGGGGGGGCGATCGCCCCCACCGCCCCCCCCCCCTTGGATCCGCGCCTATATATATATATATATATATATATATATATATATATATATATATATATATATATATATATATAAAAAGAAACAACACAGCTCTCAGGCAAATTAGTCATTCGTTTGTTAGCGGATTACCGCAATCAGAATAAAATGCTGAAACGAAATTTCTCGATGACGTCACGGCTCGAAGTCATTAGCTGTACGTTTAGATTTGCTTTGGTCTTGCAACTTCTTTAATACGATCTTGTCATTGAAACAACATTGGCGGATTATCCCAAATTCCTAAATTGGAAGAGCTTGGCAATAAGTTTTCTTTGTGACTTGGGTTTATAACTGCATAAACGTAGTCAATAACATATGCGTAAGATAATTCTACAGCAGTATTTTTTGGAAGTGTCACTTCACGCTAAGTTCCGTTATGAATCGTTAAAAACCAGTGTCTTAAAATGAAAGGACTGCATGAAACTATTACTCCCTTTGTACTGTAAGATTTTTTCAGTAACAACATAAAGATTTGCACCGGAACGCTATATTTTATAATTTATTATTGCATTTTGAAGTAAAAGAGAAAAGTAAATATTCTTTCCTTTTTTCTTCCTGAAAGGATAATACATATAAACAATCATTTAAATACGGCAGGTAGATTTCTTTATTTCTTACTGAAACTTTGATTTTTTAAAAAATGGATCTGATAAAGTTGCACGATATCTGAACAATTAAGTTTCATACTCTTTCGATCGCGGTTTACAGTTATATATTTTTTGCATTACTTGAAAAATCTCGGTACATTACAAGTTTAAATGAGATATTATGTATCGGTCTGTAAGGGAAATTACTCAAACGGAATGATGGTGCGTGTTCCATTTTCCAAAAAATGACAAACGACGGTTAAATGGCAAAAACCCATTCATCGTAAAAATTTTATACTTAATTATAATAACTGAAAATTTGAATGTCATTTTACAGAAGAAGATTTTATTTGATTGCTATCTCAACAGGATTTCAAAACCGGTGAAATCGTTTTTTTATTAAATATATAAAGATTAAACAAACTTGAACCAAGTAAGTTTTCTAATTGTTCAAAATACTTATCAAAAACTATAACATACTGAAAAAGCAGAGTGGAAAAGCAAAAATACATTGAAGGAAGGAAATGGGAAATTTTAACACATGAAGAAATTATAAATAATGATATTTTTGAAGGATTTAATGAACTGTTTAAAACATTTAGTTTAGAGGCAGGGCTCTTTACCAATGGTCAAAATAGTTATCCACAACTCTGATTGCATTTATTTCATTTTTGATATAACACTCTAGCATATCAAACTTTTTCTTGTTAGAAAAATTTTATGCCACTGTAAAAATTTTTTTTGAAACGTCAAAAAGCAGAGTGTTGTGTGTGTTTGTTTCAGACTCAAAGCCTATTAAACAAAAATATTAAAATAACCGAATCAATGAATCAGCTTGACTTAATTTCTAAGTTTCTTATTAGGATTTTTAATACTTTTGGAAGACTTTTATCTACAGGAAGCTCAGGATCAAGAAATATTGTTATAAAATTGTCTTTTTACATAGTGTTATAGAAAAAATTAAGTATTTTTAGATGAGTAAAAAATCTAATCTGGCGGTCATACAGAAAATCCAGAACCGGTTCATAAGTACCAGTTACCTACTAACATAATGACCTAAAACTTACCTGATTTAAACGCCTTTTTATCTCTTATATTTTTCGAGATTACAATGCTGTCATCACCAATTTCGGACACACTGTATATCAGAGATGGGCAAAAAAATTATAATTAACCAATAATAATGCATTACTGGAAAATTATTAACCCACAAATCGAAATTATCAATTACTCTCTCAATTAATAATTTCGAAACTAAAATTATCAATTAATAGTACCAGAATAACTGAAAATTTAATTTTTCAAATTACCAATTACAAGAGTAATTAAAAAATGAATTTTCCAAATTATAGAATTATTAATAGGTATTTTCTTCTAAATTAATTAAAAATATAATTTAATGACGTTTTCTCGCAAATAATTCACCATCATAACTATAATTATCCTGCTTGTACAATTATAGTTATCATTCACTTTCAATAAAGGACAGAATATGTACATATAAAAGCTATACATAGCTTCAAGAACAAAATGAGCTTAGCTTGAACTCAAATGTGTTGGTTTCAAGATATTCTGATCAAAAGGTGTGAAAAAACATTAAATTGTTGTAAAAAGCTTACTTAGGCATGTAGTCAAAAATTTTTCGTCACCTTTCTTTCGCTTCTTTTCTGGGATTTTTGAGTTAAATCGTATCTTTTTGGTTGACTATTTTGAGCGGAGGCACGCTAATTTTTGCTCTAAATCCTTCAGAATAATATCTATAATAGTAATTAAGATATGTTCCCTCTCAATATCGCTACATTTATTTATTTAACAAAAAGTGAAAAGAAATGAACAAAGCTTGTTCTTTTCTCCCTTTCTTCCTTATAACTTTGACAGTATTCACTTTGGAGAAAAGTTGAAGAAACAAAAAAAAGTTTCGTAATTAAATTTCCTATAAGAAAAAGTTAGAAATCTCTCTCTGTCTCTCTCTCTCTCTCTCTCTCTCTCTCTCTCTCTCTCTATATATATATATATATATATATATATATATATATATATATATATATATATATATATATATATATTATGTCGGATATTCTCACGGGTGTGATGTGCAATCGAAGGTTTTCGGGCATCCCGTGTATGTACTGAGTCCCTCTCAGGACTGTAAGGCAGCTGACGTTTCGGTGAAATCTCATTCACCATTTTCAAAGCTCACTGTATGGCGTCTACGAGCGAACTGACGCCTGCGACTCCGGTGTTGTCGGTATCGTGTGCGCGTCGGACGTGTTCATTTTCCGAATGGTTCCGGACCATCAGGTGGCGTGACCTGCTGCGCGTCATCGGCCCTGTTGCCAGTGTTTATGGTTGCGTTGCCGAGTTGTAATCTCTTTCGTTACTAAGTGGTACTGGTTGATGTTTTGTAAGCAGATTTTTCCAAGTATTAGGCACACGTTGGCTATCATCTCTGTTATTTAAGTTGTTGGGCCTCTTTGCAATTTCAACAGCCTCCCTTATAACTCTTGTGGGCAGGTTTTCACATCTCGACAGCATTTTTGTTCCCGAGAAATTTATCTTATGTCCTGTGTTTAACCAGTGTTGGGCCAGAGCAGAAGAAGTTGTTTTTTGCTTGACAGCGTTTATATGTTCGTCTCTTCTGGCGCTTATTTTACGGTTGGTTTGGCCTACGTAAGATGAGCTGCACTCTCCGCATGGAATTTCGTACACTCCCAGGTTTTCTAGAGGGATTCTTTCTTTAGGTGTTGGCAAGAGATCTTTTACTTTACGGTCTGTGATGAAAATGGTTTCAATGTTGTGTCTCCTGAGAATTCTTGCGATCTTGTCTGTGGTGCCTCTTACATAAGGAACAAAAGCCTTGGAGCTATTCTCTTGGTTTTCGCGATTTTTTGGGGCCAAGTGTTTGTTTTTTAGAACCTTGTCTATATGTTCTTTTTTATAACCGTTCTTTGTTAGGGCTTCCTGCAGTATGTTCATCTCTTTGTGATAATTTTCTGGATCTGTAAGGGACTGCGATCGAAACGCAAGTGATTTCACTACTGCAAATAATTGGGCGGGGTGGTGATGTGAATCGGCGTTGAGGTACCTGTTGGTGTGAGTGGGCTTTCTGTAGACAGTGTGAGAAAGAAAGCCATCCTCTTTTCTTTTTAGTAGGATATCCAGAAACGGTAGTTCACGCGTCCAACGCGCACACGGTACCGACAACACCGGAGTCGCAGGCGTCAGTTCGCTCGTAGACGCCATACAGTGAGCTTTGAAAATGGTGAATGAGATTTCACAGAAACGTCAGCTGCCTTACAGTCCTGAGAGGGACTCAGTACATACACGGGATGCCCGAAAACCTTCGATTGCACATCACACCCGTGAGAATATCCGACATTATATATATATATATATATATATATATATATATATATATATATATATATATATATATATATATATATATATATATATATATTTATATATACCCGCCCTAATTACCCGATTTTAATTTTTAAAAAAGCTTTTGAAAGCTTAAGCATGTGAAATAGAAAGTTTTCTCAGGACTGTAGGATAGTTAACGTTTCGGTGAAATCTCATTCACCATTTTCAAAGCTCACTGTACAGCGTCTGTGTTCGCCCGCCCAGAAAATTGATAAGAGTTATAATTTGCTCCCGGAAATAACCAAATTTTACATTTTTGTCGGTTTGATAAAAAATAAAACGAATTTTGATTTCCGGATTTTAAACCTTTTGTTTTTTTTTTAAACCCTTTATTATCCACTTAGAGCAGTTTTAAAGTTAGACCATGTAAGTGACTTCGGAAGTTATTGTTTTAGTTATGGTTGTCACTTAAGTTTTGAAATGGGGCATTTCCTTGAGTCCCTGATTAAAAATGATATTTAAATAGTGGTTACAGGTAAATATGGTTTTCTTTCAGTGCTGCTGAAATTATTAAACTGCGATTATAAGTGATGTTTTAATTGTGGTGAGACTATGAGGTTTAAACATTTTTGATCGTGGCAAAAACCATTTTATAGGAATCTTTAAGTATTACAGCCAGTGTCCCAATTTTATTAGAATGAATAATACAATAGTCGTAACAAGGTTAAAATTTGTTTATTGTTCAACTGTTTACAACAATACAGGTTTAGATTACATGTCGGTTAAATAGAAATTTCTTTTACAGGTATTCGTTCAAATATACTTTTAGTATATTCAAAAAAAATATTAGCATAAGCTTTCTCATATCCTTCTTCCACATCTCGAAAAATTGCCAACCATTCCTGGTTTATTAAATTGTTAATATTGTCACCTAGTAATTTATTTCCATCAAATAGGTTTTCGAAATTATATCTGGCATGATTGGGAATCATTTTTATTGTATATGATTTTGGAATATAATATGCATTATTTTCTTTTTGTTCTTCTTCGAATTCTACTACATGATTAATATACACATTTTCTAAAACAATATAGATAACTATAATTAGTATTAATTTAAATCATACAAAAGGGTCGTTTTCAAGGTTGTCATTTTCATGGATTTTTTTTGTCCCTGTCAAGGTTATTTTAAAGAGTAACATATAAATATAGTACTAAACTTGTCAGAAGCAAGGCCAAGGCCAAGGTCAAAGTACCCGTCAATGCCAACTGATGAACAGCCTAGTGAAGCAGCCAAAACATACAGGCTTTTTATTTAACTTGTCATCATTGTAAAAGACAAGGTATCTACTGGCGGAATGATCTTACGTACGACTTCAACTACATTGACCTTCTCACGGTTAAATTTGTACAATGCGGCTTTTGTGGACTAGTTTACTACCAGTTCAAGGACATTAATGAACGTGCCATCCAGAGAAGAAATTGGGTCATAAAAGAAGCTTACCTGTACAAAAGAAATTAACATGTATTTTATTTCTTTTGTTTGTTATATTTTTTATTTTTTTAATAATAAAAAGTAAAGTCAATCTTTTATTATATTTTAATTTTTTTTCCAATAAAACAATAGTAAAATGAATCTGTATGTGTATTTATTAAACATCACCTAAAATACGTTTTGCAATCCATATTTTTCTGCAGAGTCTGTTTATTAATGAAATAGAACCATATATTAGGGTGAAATGTAATGGTTTCAAATCAGTCTCACATAACAATGTCAGAAGTAAACACTATTGATAAGTTCGGTCGCAAAAGAAAATTTAAGGATTTTAACTTTATGCGATGTCCTCCAGGAATAGGTTTTAAACTTACACCTAATGGAGATTACGACATGGGAAGCAAAAGATTGTGCTATTTAGCAGAACTTCTTGAAGGAGACGATGCGACCACACGAAATTATGTTGATAATAACCTTGCTCAGTGTGTGCAAGATACGCAGAAAGCTTTACATGACTCAACAATTGTTATTAGAGATATATTCAGAAACCAACTTGAAGGTTACGTAGGCAAGAAATTAATTGAAACCGGTCAAGAACTTAGAGGATACATTGATGATACTGTTATTGCAATATATGAACTTAGGCAAGACGAACTGCGTGATGAACTTAACTCTAGAATGTTGAAAATTGAAAAGACTATGGAGGATCTTGTCAACAAAACTGCTTCACATTAAACATTTGCTCGTAGACCTGTGCGTTTAATTTACTGTTAGACAAATTTTTCAACAATAACTTTTACAGTTTGTTATTTGTCGACACTTCATTAAATTTATAATTTTAAAATAAAGGTTCAATAAAAAGCAATCAAGTAATGAATATATGGTTTTTATTTAAAAATAAAATACAATATTACCGTTACATATTAATGTCGTATGTTCAATAGAAATAATAAAAACAATACAAATAATGAAATATGGATTTTCCAAATTACGTGCTGTCCTGACTTAGAAATGATTCCAACACGGTGACTAATCTTGCTAAGTTTTCTTCCGGGTCTGTTTTGTAAAAATCTATGTCTGCATGCACTCAAGGTAGAGTTTTGGTTGAATTAGGAATTACATAACGTTTATCATCGCTATGTGATAATGCTACTTTATTTATTATGTTGGTATAAATGTTATGTAATTCACTTCTAAATGTCTTCATCTTTCTTAGTATCAAACCACCCCGTTCAATAATTCTTTGGTAGTCTTCCTGATGAAGGTCTTTCTCGATAACACATTTATTGATACCTTTGGCTATTTAAAATTCATTATTAATGGACTTTATATAATAAGCCTTCGCGTCGGTATCATAAAAACTTATCGGGTCACCAGGAAACTCATCTTTCATTCTACCAATTACAGAATTACTTTTAATTATGTTGAAATTATTAATTTCGGGGTAATTTGATGTATCAAATTTTTCTGGGTTTTTTGATATAGTTTAATAAAAGTTTTCCGTATACACTTTTAATATAAGCGAGTCAGTATCGGTGTAAAGTAACGAAGCATGATCGCCAAACTTGGATTTAATAAAATTATAATAAAAATCGTATATTACAGTCTTTGATATATATAATATGGAAAATCCGATATAAATTGTTTTATTGTACAATATTTTAACTTTATTCATATGTACAGCAACAAAGTTCTCGGTAAATATCGAGCTACTATTGAAATTGGGGCGGGATATTAGTGCTCTAGCTCCATTTCTGCCTACACTGTTATCCCAATGTGTTACTAATTTTATATCCTTTCGATTTTCCATATTTTCCATAGTTTTACCAAAAATCACGTTATTTTTTAATTTAAAAGTGTCCTTCGCAAATTTTGTGGTGGCCTTGTTACGTAAATTGGTATTAAAATCAATATAAGATTTTAGCCATTTTGATTGCTTAAACTGTAATACTCGATGAGTTTGCATTACCACTAAGCCGTTGGCGATGGCTTGTTTTAAAGTTCTATAGTGTACAATGTATTTTCTTTTATCTTATACATTAGGAATTAATTTCGGCAATTTGGCGTTTTCTGTTGGCGGTATGATATTTTCTACTAGAAATGGAAGATCAGAATGTGCATCATGCAACTCAGTCGGATAATGCACATCCACTTCCAAAACGTAGCCATGTAAACTAACATCACCAACAGCCATAATATTTAAATCGAGAATTTCGAAATTATCATAAAATTGATCTTTACTTGGAAGACATGTATTTTGCATTTTTTCTATAGAGTCAATAAAGCTATAGGGAAAAACACCCTTTTGACGCATCAAATTAAATTGGTCGATATTTGAAAAATGTTTCCGCGTTTCAATAAAACCACCATATAGTAATGCTTGTGACATACTATGACCATATAGATTTGTAGCATCAAGATATGTTATAAATGAAGAAGGTTTTGTTGGGTCATAGTCTGGTAAAAAAATATTATTAGCAATGTGCTTCCTTTCTGTACACTGGCTTATGCGGCCGCGTATACCTTTTAAAAAAAAATGTATCATGTCTATATCAATTAAGAGCTCTAGCTCTACCTTAGTCATACGCAGCATACAATCAAATGATAAACTTGGAAGAGTATAGTAGTGTGCTGGATCCAATTTATCGAATTTTAAACAATTATTCCGAAATTGCTTAAAAACATCACACAATAGCAACACATCTGATTTTAAATACACGTCCGAATAGTCCCCCAAAGTTTTACACCCAAACAAGCGCCATACTTTTTTTGCTCTTCTATAGCTTTCATCGCTAATATGTTCTTCCCGTAAATTATCATAAAATTGATCTTTACTTGGAAGACATGTATTTTTCATTTTTTCTATAGAGTCAATAAAGCTATAGGGAAAACCACCCTTTTGACGCATCAAATTAAATTGGTCGATATTTGAAAAATGTTTCCGCGTTTCAATAAAATCGTCGTCGTTTAAACCGCTGCCTAAATTTTCCAAAGACGTTGACAGAAATTTAAAACTGTCAATAAATCGCAACTTTAAATATTTCCTCTTGACTTTTCCACATTTACTATCAAAATAATCGTGCACATAAATGCTTTTGGTAAATGATATGTACTTTTCCTTACTTTGAGCCAAAACACCAATTTTATCCCCATATTTACATAACTCTTATAAATAAATGGCTGTCGTAGCCGCTTGAGTTATGAAATATGATAGGGATAAAAGAGGGTAATTTATAATTTATATTACAAACGGAATGTGCAGCACCAAATCTTATTCCATTAGTTATGTGACAATGATCTCGCACTTTAATCTCACCGTCTTCAAAAGGGCCTTAACATATACCACATATTTTAGCTACATTAAACTCCCTTTTTTCTTCAGGCGTTAACGGTTTCATAGCTCAAATTTCGAAAGTGAGTCGTTAAAAGAGCATTTACTTAAATAAGCAAAAGAATATGGTTCATGTTTAAAACTTTTTACAGTATAAGAATTTTGTGGGTTTGGTTGTACCGTTTTAACTGGTTTTAAAACAGATTCGAAATCTGCTTAAACCACGAATGGAACGCGCATTTGCTTTTCTATACCTTCGAATTTTAAAATATTTTCCGGCACACTCTTTCCAAATGTATCGATTTTTAAATCCACTGAGGGTGTTTGCGTGAAAATGTGGTTACAATCGTAGCTTTGATGTAAAGTTAAAGCTGACGGTGTACTAAAATAAATGAGGCAATCATCACAGAAATATATTTTATGTTGGTGACAACTAATTTGACTTAAAACTAAACGTGATAAATCCCGAATCCAACAATAATGACTCTTTGAACAAGTCGTATCACAAAAATGTTCACCGCTATCTTTACTACTACAGCCTTTTGTAATTAAAAATAAATTTACATGTCTATCCAACTTTTTGACGCATACCTCATCGGACCAATAACTTCATGTATTAGTTCATTATTTTCATATTTAGATTCCAGACCGTATACGTTAATTGATATGTTGTTCATTTCCTCAAATTTTTTAATGTCACGCAATTTTACTGGAAAATCCATACCTGTTAAATTTAGCACTCTATAAAAATGGGGGTAGGATGTCTTCTGTGAAGGCTCTGCTGTTGGAGGAAACAATGCTGATGTTACAGCCCACGCAAAGCAAAATTCATCCTGGTTAATCACATTGACGACAGCTCCTTTCTTTTCAATAGAACACGGCAACTTGATGTATGATGAGCCACCCATAGACATGCGCTTGTTGATACTAACTTCCAAGTATAAAATTCGCACAAGAGCCCATCCTATAACAAAAAAAAAATAATATATAAAAATCAGTTTAATATATCGGGTTTTGATTTTTCCATACCTGAATCTTTCTCCTGGAACTCTGTCGCCTGCGTTTTTATTAATTCGGTAAAAGAATGGTAAACGGCATCCAAATCACTTTCTACACTAATTATTTGATTAGCAGTGTTGAAGGATTTTTCACTGAATATTTCATGTGATGGAAGCATGTACTCGCCAACCGCTGTCATGTTAACTTTTAAAGCATGATGTACACATAATAAATTATTAACAAGTTCCACCACCTTGGATTTAATGTCTGCAAAGAACATTACGTAATCGGAATGCTCCATATCACTGCTAACCCGATAAGTTGCAATTCTCCTTTTGAAGGCACATTCAACGAGTTGCACACCATGACATACCGGCAAACATGAATTATTTTATGCGCTGACATATGATTTATTGGAATATCTACATTACATGTAGCACAATTAATTCCGGAATCGTCGATGTATACTCTTCAATTCGGAGCGGTTTTCCTCCAGGCACTTCATTAAATCTCGCCGCATACGATTCTCTTTTATGACGTCTCATATTATAACTATTGGTAAACTTAGAACCGCAATTTTCACAAACATATGCCATGATTTGTCAAATATTAACACATGTACTATCTATACAAGTCAGAGACAACTGATGAATGAAACTGCCCCATACCTTATGTAAAACCATTCAAGGTCACCCCAAACCACGCAACATAACTTCAAAGTCACACACCCAAGATGACCGCCAACAAAGTCAAGGTCGCCGCGAACGAGGTCAAAGTCAAGGTCGCGCACAACCTTGGACACAAGGTCAAGGCCAAGGACAAAGCACGCGCGCACTTTCAAGGTCAATGACAAGGACATGTGGGCTGGGCCAAAGAGGAGTTGGGCAAGGTCAAGGTCGAGGAGTGGGGGGATGATGAGGATCGGGTTATGTTTTCTACTCCCGCAATATCAATTTTAGACAAAATCGGAAAATGTAAAATTTTCAGTCCCTCATATTGTATCTTATCAACCTAATAATTGTAAAAAATTAACTTCATATTCGTAATACACGACCCCGAAAACCCACTAATACCAAATTTAAAAAAATACGAATAAGGTAAAATTTTCAACCCACGATATTGGATCTGCTATATTTATTTCAAAAAAATAACTTTACCGTCTTAATCTAATCTAAATCTAAACCCTTCAAAGCCCCTTGGTACCAATTTTGGATGAAATTTGTAGACCGTCGTATTGCATCTGAAATATTAGATTTTCTTAAAATAATTTTATATTCGCTATTTATATCCTCAAAAACGATTCAGTCCCACCTTTGAACAAAATCGAAAAATGTAAAATTTTTAGTCCGCTATATTGGATTCACCATATTGAATCCTGAAAAAATACTTTTAAATTCATAATTTACACCCTTAAGATCCCCTTATATCAGTTTTGGAGAAAATCGAAAAATATAAAATTTTTAGGACGCCATATTGAATTCACCAGATTGTTTTTCAAAAAATATTTTAAATTCGTAATTAACATTAACAAAAATCCTCCAATACTGATTTTAGACAAAATCGAGAGATTTAGAATCCTTAATCCGCCATCTTGGATCCGCCATATTTAATTGTTTTTAAATAATTTCAGATCCGTATGTGCGATCCCAAAAACTTCCCCGTATCAGTTTTGAAAAAAATTGATAAAAATTCATTTTTTCGTCCCCCATCTTGGATCAACCACTTTGAATTTTTTAAAAATAATTTTAGATTCGTTATGTGCGACCCCGAAAACTCCCCTATATCAATTTTGAAGAAAATCGGGCAAAACTGATTTTTTTCGCCCACCATATTGGATCCGCCATATTGAATTTTTTAAAAATGTCCTTTCTACACCATCGCGGGGATCGAGTTCTATCTGCGTTTTTTCTTTTGTATGAAATGTCCCTACATTAAATAGCATACTTATGTTATTGTTAATATTTTTTTAGTATTAGTAATTTCTTGTACCAAAAAACTATAGTGAAAAAAATAGTTCAATTCTTCCTCAAATTCTCAAGTGTTCTATATTTGGAAACCTAAGGAGAAGAATAGGAAAATATACTAAAAATTTGAGCACTGTCATATTGATATTAAAACAGTACTCGTTGACAAAAATGTTGATTCGTGGACATTTTTTATTGCCAGAACTCAAGCTGATCAGAAAATTTATTTTTTAGAACCATTCACGGGGAAAACTGAGATTAACGTACACTCACCCAAAAAGTGTGGTAATGGTACAGTTGAAAAAAGGGTAGTTAAATCGCTACAGAATCATAAGAACTGACAGAATTGTGGTGAGGTTATTAAAGTACCACAAAATGCGGGAGAAACAGCTACTAAAAATGTAATTAGCTTTTGACCATGTACTAAGCCCTATACACAGAAAAATCTATTGATTCTAGACTCAGTAGATCAGTGAAATTGTCAAACCTACAAGCTACATTCTAGGCATCACAATATCGTTTATTTGGCATTTATTGGTAAGTTCACATATTTTGAGATAATGACCTAAATCCAGAGAAAGAAGGATCATAAACATGAACAATTTTGAACCCATTTAAAAACTTTTGTCATTTACTCCTGATTTATAATTCAATACTAAATTTTTTCAGATATGCTACGAGCTATAGTTACAGAGGGGGAGAAAACATTAAGTAAACTATCGGGAAATTTTGATGAAACTGTAGAGGCAGTAGATAAAATTTTAGATCAAGAACAATATTAATATTTAATAAAATCAATATTAATGACAATAGCATGAATATATTATTCATTGAAAAATAGGTTTCCTGAGGTAATACATAAAAAACTTCGCGGAGTATAGGCGAGAATTTTTTCCATAAGCTACCGGCATTGCAAATTAATTATATGCTCACAACGCTTATTTATACCAAAAATAGTCAAAGACTCATTAACCGACTTCTAAAAGAAGGAAGTTCTCAATTCGTTGAGTATGTACGTTTTTTTTTATGTATGTACACCGATTACTCCGGAACTGCGGCACCGATTTCAATGAAATTTTTTACGTTATGTTCAGGAAGTTGCTGCGGTGGTCCTATATTTGAACGAAATTGGTGAAGTAATATACAAGATGGCGCTGACAATATGGCGGCCAAAAAAATTAATTTTGTCTCATTTTCTCCAAAATTGGTATGGGGGAATTTTTCGGGTCGTACACAACAAATCTGAAATTATTTTTGAAAAATTCAATATGACGGATCCAATATGGCGGAAAAAAAATTTAATTTTGTCTGATTTTCTCCAATAATTAGTGTGGGGGAGTTTTCGGGGTCGCACATAATGTGTCCAAAATATTTTTAAAAAATTCAATATGGTGGATCCAATATGGCGGACAAAAAATCAATTTTGTCCGATTTTCTCCAAAATTGGCACGAGGGAGTTTTCAGGAACGTACATAACTAATCTAAAATTATTTTAAAAAAATTCAATATGGCGGACGAAAAAATCAATTTTGTCCGATTTTCTTCAAAATTGGTACCGGAGAGTTTTCGGGGTCGCACATTACGAATCTGAAATTATTTTTAAAAAATTCAATATGGCGGATCCAAGGTGGCGGATTAAAGATTCTATATCTCCCGATTTTGTCTAAAATCAATATTGGGCTATTTTTGTTAGTGTTAATTATGAATTTAAAATATTTTTTGAAAAACTCAATCTAGCACATTCAATATGGTGTCTTAAAAATTTTACATTTTTCGATTTTCTCCCAAACTGATATAGGGGGTTCTTGAGTGTGTAAATTATGAGTTTAAAAGTATTTTTTCAGGTTTCAATATGGCAAATCCAAAATAGCGGACTAAAAATTTTACATTTTTCGATTTTGTTAAAAGGTAGGACTAAATCGTTTTTGAGGATGTAAATAGCGAATATAAGTCTAGAAATTTTATATTTCCGGATTTCATCCAAAATAGGTACTAGGGGGCTTTGAAGGGTTTAGAATTAGATTAGAGTAAGACTTAAAATAATTTTTTTGAAATTCAATATAGCCGATGCGATATGGTGGGTTGAAAATTTTACCTTATTCGCAGATTTGCTATTAGAGGGTTTTCGGGGCCGTGTATTACGAATATGAAGTTAATTTTTTATAGCTATTAGGTTGATAAGATACAATATGAGGGACAGAAAATTTTACATATTCCGATTTTGTCTAAAATTTATATTGTGGGTTCTTGAGGCGTATACAAACTCAATATAAAATATATCGAGCTAAGAAATTTACATCTCAAGCTCTTTAAATGTCGATATTGGAAGGTTTTGGGGCCTATATTACCAATCTAAAATTAATTTGAAATTTAAGGTAGTGGATTTAGTATGACAGACTAAATATTTGTTTGACAATTTTACTGGTATTTGGAAAACTCTAAGAACCAAAGAATTTTTAGTGGTTCATTTTAGGGCGATTTACAACTTTGGATAAAATGGGTACTTTTTTGCCACCTTGGAGTCATTGCGAGGTACACTAATCTCGATTAGTTCAAATAGTTTATGGATATCATAATGAATTCTAAAACTAACAATAGAAAAATAAAATTTTTATAAAAAAATTGAGCCGACTTCTAAAAGTGCGCTAAAAAGTGAAAAATAAGTATAAATTTTTATATGAAATTGAACTTATTGAAGTCGGCGCCAAATTATTTGTAAATGAAATAAATACCTACTAATATATACAAATTATGGTAAGAAAGCAATTACAAATAAAGTATTTTTAATCTCTTTATGCAAATCACATTTTGTTAGGCATTAGTTTGGCGCCGACTTCAAAAAGTTCAATTTAATATAAAAATTCATAGTTGTTTTTCCCTTTTTGGTGCACTTTTAGAAGTCGGTTCATTTTTTTAAATTTTATTTTTGTAGCCAATTTTAGGAACTAAATTTTTGATAATTTCTCGAAAAATTGATAGTTTTCGAAATAATTGCAAAAAAAGTTACTTTTACTTACTTTCACCCCATATAAAGTGTTTTGTTTAAAACATAATATAATTTTTGGTTTGGATAAAGTATAAATACTTTAAAACTTTCTAATCTCTCCATATTCGAATACTAGCCTCAGCCAAATTGCCTTAGCTAGAAGAATTTTTCGGCGATGAGGAAAGGGAGAGGAATTTTGATCCGTAGACAACATAAGTGTAGCAATATTTAAAAGAAATTTTATTGAGATAAAAGTGATCTTTCTTTTAATACACGTTTCCAACTATCTTTTAGTTAAAATTCGATCATAATCTACCCAGAATATTTTGAATAAATCTTGAACACACAGACAACTATTTTTGATAATCGCGACTAGAAAATTAATTTTTTCTTTCATTTCCTATTTTGCCCCGTGTACTTTTGGTTAATCTCTAATATATATAAAAGAAGAAGTCCTGACGAGCTGACTGACTGATCGATCAACGTACAGCCTAAACGGTTACAGATATTGACCCGAAATTTCGCACACACATTCGTGATATGGTATAGATTAACAATAAAAAAGGATTTTGCGATATTTTTATTAGAAAGGGTGAAAATGATAAAAAATATATAAAATTAAATGTTTTTCGGAATGGTATTACATAGCACTCAACAAATTCAGTCGAATAATTGTTTTTGTTATTCTAAACATCATTAAGTCCTGAATATATGAGCGAAACTTTTTCTACAATCTATAATCTATTTATTTATACGATAAAACAAATATTTGCCGGGCGAAGCCGCGACCGGTAAAATGCTGGTAAACTATCTGGTTTTAAAACCTTCCATATTTCTGTTATGGAATTCCATTTACCGTATCAACTTCCTTGGTTAAACTCTGCTTGGCTTAAAAGTTTAATAATTTTACTTAAATTCACTCACCCAAAGTTATAGTGGATGGTCCTGTTCCATGTACTGGCAGCATTAATACTTTACCATTTACGCTATACTGAGCTTTTTGTTCGAAGATGGGATGCATCGATGAAAATTTTAAAATTTTTTTTTCAAAATCCACACTGAAATATAAGTTTCACTTAACATATTAATCTTTCAAAATAAATTTTTGTATGTCAAAAAATCGTGAGCAGTAACATTTTTTGACACTTTCATATTAAATATACATTAAAATAATTATAAACGCAATACTATTTTTTTTTGTAGAAATTTTACTTTGCATTTAAAAATTCGACTAACTTTATTGTAAATATCCCTTACGGATTAATAAATTTACAATGGAATAAAAAGTTGCATAATGAAAAATCCAATCGAATGCCGCAAGATTCGTTGCGATCCGACGGATAGAATGACGGTAATCGCACAATGCAATTTTCTTATATAGTTCCAGCGTAAAAGAAAAAGTGTCCAATCAAAAGTTCGCTTTGTTCCGATTGGTTATACACAAGAAAGTAGAGCCAGCTCTCGGAAACTATATAAACCCCATGTTTTGTGCAATAGTCAGCCAAAACGTCACTGCCAACATTTTATGCTCTAGGAAGAGACAGAAAATCACGAAACATCAGTTTTGAAGCGAGAAACCATCAGTTGTGAAGAAAGAACGTCGGAATTTGTCAGATATCGAATTTTTCGAAAGAAATTCGCATTTTCTTAAAAGAAATTCGTATTTTAGGGGAAAGATATTTGACAAATTCGAGAAGATAATTCTGCAGGAAGGCTCAGTAGCCCATAAAAATATCAACCTCGACGATCTTTTCAGACGGCTGCGTGGCTGAAGGATTTCTGTTAATTTTAAGTTTAAAACAAAGCACCTCGGAGGCCCCTGGACGAACTAGTAGCTTTTTCCCCGGAAATTGCCAAAGGCTGGGGTGCCTGAAGACACTAAAAATAATTTAATTTTTGTTTTTGCTGAAATCGGATTTAAATACGGTATATCGGGGTTCCTCTGATTTAAATTTACAGGTCAAGGTAAGCTAGATTTCTAAACCTCAGAGCCCGATATACTAGAGTTCGAAAGACGGGTGTTATTCGTAATTGTATACACGAACTGGGGTTGCAATTACGGATCACCGTCATAAACTTCGCGAAACAAATTAAATAAAAAGTGTTCCACATTAACTCACCCTCCAAAGACATTAAAGGTTTGTAAAAGCCTTGAACCATCCCCATACCTTAAACAATACCAAAAAAAGTACTTAGAAAAGCATTTTCCTAAGGTTGGTCCCGCACAATTTTTTTTCTAAATTGGTAAATACTTAGAAAAATTTGGCACAAAAAATTCGAGCGCGAAAAATTAATAGAAAAGTCCCATTAAATCACCGTGACATAAAATATCGTGAAATTCGGAGAAGGCAGCGGATTTCGGATACAAACGAGAAATACATTTAAATTTGCGACAAATCTTTTCCGACCAAAGACAAACACTTAAACACATTTAGATTGACTTTCTCGCACAAACAAACTCCCACACATTACATTCAAAAGTTGCAACCAACAAATCTAATTTTTCAATAATTAGATTACCCCAATCTCATTGCACAAGGCCCGTAGAGCACTTCAGCTCACCTCCATACGCGTCTTGTATTAAACTAAAGTCCCCATTTTGACTTTTGGCTCACAAAAAACAACAAACTTCAAAACTCTTCCAAATTTAAGAGCATAAAATGGCTCAACAATTCACAATGCCACACATAAACAGCAAGAAAGGTGAGGAGGCCTGGATCTTTCCTGGGTCGGGAGGTTACGGTGGGTCCTCTCCGGCACCCCCTGGGTGCCTTTCCTTTCATCAACAATCACAACAACCACATCACTACAGTGAAAATATTCAGAGGAATCTAATCGATTTAGACAACCCCGTTACAAACACTGCTGGACTCGGCAGACAACTCATCGATTTTGAAAACGAATCGTATTACGAGGTTTCTTCAACGATTACATCGGTACATCCCCTGGAAAATCTTTCACACTCAAACCAATTCCCTGGTTTACGACCTTTGGGTCAACGAAACGCTCGCGTCTACAGAGAGACACCCCGCTTACTCATTTGATACACACTTGGAATCTACTGCGATCGATTCCCTTCAAGAGTCAAATCAATTTTATTAACAACAATTAAAAAGGCAAATTCAAGATAAATCGACGGCGCCTAGTAGTGCACAAATGAGAGAAGCACAAAACCGTAGGCGTTCCTTACACCGATAACTTTAGTTTCATAAGTTTCCGAAATGGTCTCGACAGGAGCTACACATTGCAGTGGCGACTAGTCCATAAGAGCTGTAGAGCTGTGGAAGCATTAACGCATTGTTGTGGAACTTAACATCCTACCATCGCTTTCCGGCAAAACTGGATTTAAATAGAGGTTCAAGTTTGTGGAAAGTACAAGAAGGATGTCTAGGAAAGATACCGGTGGGTCCCACTGATGAGTCCACCACCGGTATCGTGACGAAACATCCGAACATTTTAGGTGGTCGCAAATAATTCGTTAGTTATATGCCCTTAACATCAAGGGCATTACTACGACAGTATTAAGGCAGGAAAAACAAAAAATTTACTTTTACTTAATCTTGTAAATTATTAAAAATAATTTACATCTAAGCAGGATAGTATGATACTTGAAAACAGCCACGTCGTGAATCGATAGGTGTAGGACCTATCTAACTGACTGAAAGGTAGGATCTGATCGATCACTAAGTCATCCAGGAAAACTCGGTTGCTTTACATATGGATTCAAAACTGACCATAGTACTGGGGTCAGAATAAACGTTGTTCTGGTAGATAAACCATGAACACCAGATCCACTAGTACCACATTGCGGGCCACATATACAGTATTGCTGAGCAAATCCCCTGACAAATTACAGACTTACAGATTAGGTTGGTGAAAGGAGTAATTACCGACCGTTGCAGCTTAAGGAAACATCTGCATACAATGGGTATGTAATAAAGAGCCAAAATGTAGACTATGTGACGAAGAGGACGAAGTAGTCAAACACATCATCTTCGAGTGCGAAGCTCTAACTTATTGGAGACACCTTCAAGAATCGATCAAGTCGGAAGGCTTATACCCAGAGGACAAACTATTAAACAGGCTGCCAAACCTGATTAAGGCAAACAAATTGTTCACATAGAATACACTGTTAAAAATAACCTTAAATTTAATGCAAATTTAATGTCTATTCTACATTAAATTTAATGATTTTGTACTAAAAATTGTGAATAATTTACATTTACTTTGAATTTAAAGCAATTTATTGAAATATCATTTCGTTATACATTAAATTTGATTAAAGGGTATCTTAAATTTTAATAATGTAACTGAAAAGATATAGTGATTTTGTACCAAAAATCACTATATCACACAATTTATTCAAATATCAGTTCGTTGTATATTAAATTTGATTAAATGGTATCCTAAATTTCAATAAAGTAACTGAAAAGATAATTCAACTTCTGTACATTAAAATTAATTCACATACACCCTAATATTAAAGGAATTTACATTATTATTCAATATACATTGCATGAGATTTCGGGAGATGGCGCAACTTGTATTGAACTTTCAGTTTAGTATAATGTAAGTTGCTTAAAGGACTCAATTTTCTTATGGTGAGGTGTACATATCTGCCCCGTACTGACGGGAACCGATGAGTTTGAAACCGGTCTAGATGGAGGACACTACCTATGGGAAAAATGTTTCCTGGTAGTTACACAATTTTGTGAACTCATTTTAATATTGATACATTAAATATATAATAACATATCTCAAATTTAATGAACACTGGCTATATATTTAATGTACATTGTCACCATAAAAACTAATGATCAAACTTTAAATTTAATGTATGATTACATTAAATTTAATGGAATAAATTAATTTAGACTAATGGAAAAAATATTAGATTTAATGCATTACATTAAATGCATTTAATAAACTTTTATGAAATTTGCTTCCAGCACATTTATCTTAAATTTAATGTATTTCCTTCTTACAGTGTAGATATAATAGATATAATAGGCTACATAATAAGTCAGTAGGCTGTAGTGTGTAGGCTTCTCAACCCTAGCTTGCTATATTTTTCAGTCAATCAGCCGTAGTAAATTAAGTTTTAGCGAGAAGATGCATTTAGAACGCATCTTAAGATCAGGTGGCGTCACATGTGGTGGGACTCACGCATGCGCAAGAAGCTCCTTATGGAAGACTCGCTTTTACAACCGAAGCGGTCGGGCCGAAAGGGTTTTGTGTAACGATTTTCGTACTATAGTATCTGTTTTTATCTGGCAATTTGTACTGCACTTTGATAGAATTTAGGTGCATTTTTATCTAATTTATATTTAAATAATTGTTAGTTAATTTAATATAATTTAATTAGAGTTAAAATATATTCGCAATATACATATACTGTAAAAAAACTTCACATTCATTTTAGGGTAATGTGCTGGAAGCAAATTTCATAAACCGTTTATTAATTGCATTTAATATTAATGCATTAAATTTAATAATTTTTACATTAAATCTAATGTAATTACACATTAAATTTAGTATGTTTTCAGTTACTTTATTGAAATTTATGGTAACATTCAATTAAATTTAATGTACAAAACTTTAATTTCAAAGTACATGTAACTTATTTACGATTTAAGGTACAAAATTATTAAATTTGATTAAGGAAGGTATATTAAATTGAAGGTACATTCATTAATTGAATTTAATGGATTTGTGCCTTAAATCGTAAAGAAGTTACATGTATTTTGAAATTAAAGCTTTGTACATTAAATTTAATTGAATGTTACCTTAAATTTCAATAAAGTTACTGAAATTATTCGTATAATTACATTAGATTTAATGTAAAAACTATTAAATTTAATACATTAACATTAAATGAATTTAACAAACGCTTTATGAAATTTGCTTCCAGCACATTCCCTTAAAATTAATATAAAGTTTTTTTTATAGTGTACTTAAATAAAGTAGGAACGATGGTCGGAGATTTTTAATTAAAAAAAAGTTCAAGCCATGCAAAATAAAAATAAATTAACCCAGAAGGAAAAAGGTATGCGATTCGAATAAACAACAAGCTTTTTAAAAAGTTGATGCTGGTAGCCGTTACTATGTGGTAGTTAATCATCTGTGGGAAATGTTTAAAAAGGAACTACTATGTTTTATACCACTAAATTTATTAAGAAAATAGTGACTGCAGTTTCAACTCACAGAGTCATTTTCAAACGGAATTACAAAGGTTTGAATACTTAGTCTACCTTTGTAATTCAGTTTGAAAATGACTCTGTGAGTTGAAACTGCAGTCACAATTTTCTTAATAAATTTAGTGGTACAAAAGATAGTAGTTCCTTTTTAAACATTTCCCGAACAAGCTTTTTGTCGTTTTCCCTGACTATCTTTTGGAGGATACAACTTCGCATAAGAGTAAGTGAAAAAATTTAAAATACGCTTACTTTATTTTGATTTAAATACTAAATTTGGGTAACTTTTTGTTACAACCAATATTGTAATTTACTTTAGCAGGTATACAATGCAGGACCTACCTCGAATACTATTCATTCTAAGGTCACTGATTCAAAGTCTGTTTACTACTTACCGCTCATGCTGTATATAGTAAATAAAGCTTTCCCCCAAAATTTTAAACTAGTGAAGAATACCTTCCAAACGTTACTTACTGGGATCTATTCACTGAAAGATCTGTAAATCCTGTGATTATAACATCTTTATAATTCTGAACTAAATTAACTGCACCTGACCCAGCACCAACCGTAAGCGATGATAGATGATATGGATCTAGTGGGGGTAAATTATAATCCGGTAAACCTATAAAAAGATTTAGAAAAAAAGTGGTTTTAAACTTGTTTTTATTAAATTCATCACCTAATTCACTAACATGGACCAACTTTGAAACTCATCCAAGTCGGTAAAAAAGGATTTAAAAATTAACAGTCGGAATAACTAACATGGTTTAACTTTATAGTTAGTTCATACTTCTAAAAATTATCAACTATCACTAAGAATTTCCACTAAACTAACACTTCCAACACGAAATAAAAAGGCAAGCTTCATACTTCAAAATTTAACAATTAGTAAAAATTAAGGATGACCAATTAAAATGCCCATAAATATTCTAACCTAAAAGTAAAACGTAAATTTTTTGCTTTTCAATTGTGCTTGTTTACTTAATTTTATTCTAAAGTTTTTTGACTATTTTATGACAAATTACCAAGTTTTATTGGTTTTAATGTTATTTTTTAAACTTTTATGCACTTGTCGAATTTTTCGACAACCGATAACTTTCGAAAGCGCACACGAATTATGCCGACTTTTTAAAAAGCTGAAAGTTAGCCAACTTCTTGGTTGATAATTGTCAATTTTTGATTGGGGCCATAAACAGATGAAAGTGAAGTGTATCATTTAACTTGTTAACTTTAAGTTAATAGTGGAAATTCTTAATGGTAGTTGATAATTCTTGGAAGTATGAACCGATCATTAAAACCTTTCTGAATTGACAGCAGAGAGCTTAAACTGATAACAGCGACAATAAGTCAAGCAAGTTCTAAATCCTAAAATACAAGCATAAATTATTACTAACCTGTCAAAAATGGATAACTTTATTTATTCTCGAAATATAATTATTTCTCTTACATATTTCAATGATTTATCACAAGGCTCTTATTCTTAATATTCCTATATAAGTGTTTATTTGTTGCCATATGTAAAATAAATTATAGCAATATAATAAGCAAAACAAAACTGACCGATTATAAGATTTAAATTTCATGGCAATTAGATAGGATTTAAGTCCTAAATTTTCTTTGTGAATATGGCTGTATGATTTCAGTAAGAAATAAGTAAATCTATTTTACTGCCGTGTATTAATAGTTGCCTATATTTGTTCTCTTTTCAAGCAGTTAAAGGAAAGAATCTTGTTTTCGTCTTTTTGGTTATAATAAAAGACAAAGACAGCTTTAATTTTATTTAAATTTCGCTAAAGATATTGACAGCAAGCAAATTAAAAAAATAATAATTGGTTAAATTTAATAGTATCGGGCACGGGACGGCTCTCCTATTTTGGCCTTTGCGAATTCGTCCGGTCTTAGCACATTTGCACTATTGCCATGGCTTTCGACGTATCGCTCGACTTCAAAATAACCAGTCTCGTCAAGGGTCTTATACTGGAATTCCATAGGCGTAGACGGCTGAAAGTCATCCGAACTCAGGGCTGAATGCATGTCAAACGGATCATCTGCTTGGTTTGGACGTCCTGTAAGCGCATCGTATTGGATATCGCGGTCCATAGGTCGTGAACCAGGGATAAACGCGGAAGGAATGTTGTGAATTTGGGAAGAGAGCAAGGTTTGAATCGTGGGCGAAACGTCGTGACGGATCGCCGTTTCGATTGCGAAGTTGTTTTCGTTTTGTCTACGGGGACGAACGTCATGCGTGACAAAGTTATCGAAGTGAAGAAGATTTGGTTCAAAGTGATGCATCAAATCTTGTGCGTTTTGTTCTGAAGAGAGAAAAAATGGGGCACCAACAGGTGGTGCCGGAGAGGACCCACCATAACCTCCCGACCCGGCTGAAGGCCAAGCCGCCTCACCTTTCTTGATGTTTAAATTGGGCACGTTTTGTTGAGCCATGCTCTTAAATTTGGAAAAAATTGAAAATGTTTGTTTGTTTGCCAAAAATTAAAAAGGGGACAAATTGAAACAAAGGACGCGTAGCGAGAGTGAGCTGAAATGCTCTACGTGTCTTTGTATAAAAATGAAACAGGGTTAGCTAATTGTATTTGGGAAAAATTAGCTCTATGTGTTCCAACTTTGGGAAGTTTGAGTGATTTTTGTTTGTCTAAGTTTCCGTAAAAAGTCGATCAAAAATCGTCAATTTGTCAGTCAAAGTGTATCGGAAAAGATACGCAAATTTAGTTAAACGTATACGAAACGTTTCCGAATTTTTTGTCTTTTCCGCTTCACGGATTTTTATTTTGTGAGGCAGGGAACGGGAAATGTTCTTGGGGGGATTGTCTTTATTTATCTCACGTTTTGAAAAGCCAAAAAATGTTGTTTTCTGTGTTTGAATTTAGAAGAAAAACGGGCGTGACCCGTCCTAGAAAAAGGATCTTTTTAAAGGACTATGGTCGGGTTTTTCTTTGTTTTTCAAGGCTTAGGCCAAGCCTCTAGTTTAATACTTGGGAGTATGGGAAACTCCAATAATTTATAGAAACGAATACGCGGAGTTTATGTCGGTGATCCGCTACTACAACGCCAGTTCGCGTATGTAGTCTCGAATAACACCCGACTTTCGAACTTTAGTGTCTGAGGGCCTGGTAGTTCGGAAACTTACCTCAGGTGTTCGTAAGCAGATACTACCTGTCCTGATTCACTCTAGTTTATACCTAGGGAATCCTCAGACACCGCATTTAATCCGGAAATTTGCTTTCGCTTTAAGTCTTCTAGAATTTTTGTTTTTTCGCTACCGGGGTGCAAATGGTAGGTACTAAACGCCCAAAAATTCCGTATATGAGTTTTTTTATGTTTATTGGCTCTTCTACTAGGACCTGGAAGTTCTATGCTGACTTCTACAAGATCGTCGCGGTTGAGGGGAAGGTCTAGGCTTGAAAATTCAGTAAAATCTGCGAGGAAATCGTTCTAAATCCACCTGAATTTTCGTAAATCTTGATAAAAATCCGCAACAAAAGTGTTCTGTCGTAAAAACAGCAGCTTTTGATGTGAGATTCCACGCTTCTCTCTTCATGCTTCAAAACTGATGTCTTCAGTCTTCACAACTGCTGGTCTTCTTGTTTCTTCTTCCTAGTTTGCTTCTTTAATACCAAGTCGATACTGAATCTGACTCGTTTTGTCAAGCTGTTTATAGTTTTGACCAACTACGCTAAGTTGGACCAGACTATGCTCGAAATAACAAATCAGCGTGCTTCTAACATTTTGTAGAATTTGGCCACCCCTCCCAATGCTTTTCTTATGGGAAAATTTTTTTTTTGAATTTCGGAGGTTTTACTCGATCGATTGTCGGTATTTTTTCTGAAATCGATAGATATTCGTTTTCTGCATCATCCCACAGCATTGGGAATATAACATTGTTTTTTTATATTCACAATAATAGTAAGAAAGTAACATAAATACATTTTAAGAAGGAACATTTGAAAACACCAAGGTTTTTCAAGAAAATGTTAATTCCAGCCTGGGGTAGAATAAATACATAATTAGTTTATGAAAAAATGAAAATAGACACATAATTATACAAGATCTAATAAAGATCACACTCCTATGGTTTAGTAATAATTATTCTCGTTGAAATGCTTTTATTATAATGCCAATCAAGATCAACGAAATCCTAGCGATTTTATGAATGTATTTTTGTAGAGCTTTAGAAGTAGGAGTTAAAGGTCAGTGACCATTTATGTTCGCTAAATCTATTGTATAATTTTCGGTTGATAAACACTTATAATTAATACCGCTGATAATTTATTTTCATTTAAAATTTAAAATAAAAGATGAAGATTTTTCAATGTTCAATTTTAAATGTGACATATAATGTCTCTACGAATCGATTTTATGAAAAAAGGCTTTCTACGTAAAAATTCCTTCTTAATATATAAAGGTCAAAAAACAAAATTCTGTAGAATTCAGAAATTAACAAAATGTGAAAAGTGACAAAAGGTGTTCCGGCCAAAACCAAATTTCTATTCGTATTAAGCTAACAGAGAATCTTTTCATCGATTTTCAGCCGTACTCGGATTGAGTCGGATTATTAAATTATCATATTATTTAGTAAGTACTTTTACTTAAAAATGGCATGAGGAACCTTCCTGTGCTTTTTGTAACTGCACCCGGAAAACTTGAGAAAATATGTAGGTAAGCATCGAAATATCTGTTGTGGGAAATAATAAGCATAAAAAAAATTGATGTGATGGTCCAAATTTAAAAAAAAATTGTATATCTTTTACTTTTTTTTCAGTGTAACAGCGATATTTTTCCTAATTTTACTACTTTTTCTAAAGACACGAAAATTGAACCCTTTAAAATCAAAAGCGCCATCAAAGTTGTCGCATCTGATTAATCTGTAAAAGTTCTAACTACGTTTATTTTTAAAGATACGGAGAAAAGTGATTACCAAGAGCTGTTTAGGTTAATAAGTTATATTAAAATATCGAATTATATAACTTTGTAAAAATTCTTACTTACTGGTTTTTGCCTTTACTTTTAGTAGTTATCTTTTTTACAGACTTCATTTTCTTAAAATTTTCTACATATTACATTTTGTAAACTGCGAAAAATAATTTCAAATGTTTTCGCTGAACAAAAATTATTTGTTGTTAAATGGTATGATTTGGAAGAAAATATCTTATGCTTGCATATAACAACAATATTCAATGAAAATTGGTCAAGTCGCACCTAAACCATAAAACTGTTAACGAGATCATTTCACAATTCACGAAAACAGGAAATTAAAGAAAAATAATGTTGCAGAAGTCATTGCTTTAGATTCTGTTTGACGTTTTCCTAAAAGAGAATACAACATTGAATGCATATGCAAGTCACATTTTCGTTTTAACAGACAATAAATTTATAACATACAAATCGAAATGAAGATGCATTAATATTATTTTTATGGGTTTGAAAAAAATTTTTACGAATAGAAGTTTTCTAAATAAAATTCTTATTTTCCAATGAAGCCACTATACTACCGACAGCACTCCAAAAGTTAACGTTTGACGCCATGTAACATTTAGCCCAATAATTTTTCTGTTTTCGAATTTTTTTATAAATTGTCACTTATTACTAGACAAGCAATGTACTTTCAGCAAGATGGTCATGTCACTCACTCTATTTTAATTGTCCGAGAATTGCTGGATCAACAATTTCTCGAGCGCTGGATTAGCTGAAATGGATCAATTTTTTCCAACGAAAATTCCCGACCTCACTATCGTGAATTTATAAACGTTATTTAAATAAAATGTTATGCTACGCTGATAGAGTCCTAGACCTAGATAAAATATTTAAAGAAAATTGTTCCACTGACCATCGTCAAAACCCAACTTTGAAAATATATTTATTTAACTCAGGGATTATACTTATATGTTCTTTTCCTTGTTTCGGGTGTGCGGTAGTAATTGTTGCTTTTAAAATTTTGTTACAAAATTAGAACATACAAACACGTCGACTTTATTTTTTGGTACGAATTTTTTCGTATTTATTTAATCCAACATGGTGACTCGAAAGAAGCTGGGCTATAATTAATTTTGATTTTTTAAATATGAGTAGTGACTCCCAATTTTTTGTATGATGCAAAATTCTGAACATTTTTTTCTATTACATGTCATATACTCAAATATTTTCGATTTATCGACAGCTAAAGCTCGAAATCAAGTAGTAATTTATCATTTTATTAAATATTGAAAATACCTCCTTTTCGTTAATTGATAGTAACCTAAGTCATTTATAAATTTATTATGAACATTTATAATTACTTCTCTAGCAATTAACCGTATTTCTTAAATAACCTGATTCTTTAAGTCTTGAAATATAAGTTCATGGTCAGTTTCAATGTAATAATATTATGTTGTCATCGGGGTCATATACGTGTATTAAATTTTACCTTGATCGGATAGTCGGAACTAAAGTTGACCCTAAAATGACCCTCAAATATAGGTTCAAGGTCATTTTCAATGTCGTAATGTTGTAATGTCATCCAGTTCTGAGCTATGTTTAAAATTTCAAGTTTCTAGATAGTCGGGAAGTTACTTTAAAATCGATTGCAAAATTTATACCGAAAAGACAAACAGACAGACAGATAAGAAAGCGAGTTAATAAAAACGTGGTAAAATCTTTACTTCCGTTTAGTTTTCAACATTTAAAAGAATGTTAAATTCTTTTTATGGAGTTACATAAGTCTGTGATTTTTAAAATGACATTTTTAACAGTTTTAAGGATTAGGGTGACATTTCGACGTTGTTTATTGAATTTTCATATTACATGCAAGAATGAGATCGCAACATACTTTAATGACATGAAATTGATAAACCAGACAATTGATAAAATTAATGTGAAAAGTAGTCAGAAAGTACTTTTTTTAGAAAAGTTTATTGATTTGATATTTTAACATAACTTTTCAATTCAAATAATTTTTATTGATAATTTAATTTCCTAAAAATAAAGTAACTTATTCCCAGCTATTTTTCTAATTTTTGAACACCTTGTACGTAAATTCTACAAAATTTTATAGTTTTTTGAACTCGATTCGTAGACACAGTGTAATTTTTAAAACCCTTTTTGGTTAAATGGCTACCAATAAAAGTGTGTTTTACCATTTTTTAAATACTTTACTCCATTTTCAATTGCAAGGTTCAGACAGGATTGAAAGTTGGGGTCCTTTACCTTGCATGGTGTGAAGCCATCATCTAAAATAGATTTTAAAACACTCATATTAATATATATATATATATATATATATATATTATATATATATATATATATATATATATATATATATATATATATATAAAGTAGTATATACAAACTTTATTTTTGTATCTTAAACCTTTTGTTTATATTTTCCAAAATTTTTTAAGCTGTATGTTTTTAAATTGAAAGACGACAAAAATTTACAAATTCTTCTGACGTTTTGCTCTACATGGTGATCTTTTTCAAAGTTTTTTTATTTTTCATATGTAGGTACTTCTATATATACATTCATATTTTTAATGTTTAAAATTAATAAGAAAAAACAGATTTTATAATAGCCTAATATTAAAACAACGATAGAACAGATTAAAACAGTAAAAACTATAAATAAAACATAACTTGAAAGTAGCTTGGCTACAGTGTTTACAAATAAATTAAATTATTACTCTCTGATATGCATTTGATATGAAATAGGAAAAAAGATTATTTCACATTCTTTAATTTACATTACAAATAATCTTTTTTTCTATTTTTTGCTATTATAAAAAGTAACTACCCATATCAAATGCATAGCAGACTATAATAATTTAATTTATTTTTAAACACACTTGCCAAGGTACTCTCAAGGTGTGGAGTATTTATAGTTTTTACTGTTTTTAATCTGTTGTATCGTTGTTTTAATTTTAGACCGTTATAATATCTTTTTGTTTTTATTAATTTTAAAAATAAAATTAAAAATATGATTCCATATGTATAAAACAATTACTGTAATTTAGTTTTAAAAAATTGTAACTTTGGTAGATATGAAAAAGTACATATGATAAATAAAAAAATTTTGAGAGCGAAACGTTAGAAAATTTTAAAATTTTTGTAGTCTCAATTTAAAAATAAGAAAATCTACACCCATGCATATACATATATATATATATATATATATATATATATATATATATATATATATATATATATATAAATATATATGCACGATGTCTGTTGTGTGATTTTAGGCCTTTTCGAAATGAGTCTAGATAATAGTTGAATAGATTGAAATTATCATCCTAAACCCCTAAGACAAATAATAACTTCGAGGTGGTCCCAGAGAAAATGTAGAATATTTTTTCTATCGACTACATTTACCAATAGTTTTATCCTCGAAGGCCTTAAATGTAGAAATGCACATTTAAGGATTCTGGAGAATTAAGGTATTTCCAAGCATATGATCACGTAATAAACTGAAATAGTATGCAACGAGGCCCAACACTTATGGCAATACTGAATTTCAATGAAAGTTATTCGCGCGGGATATAATCGGTTGTCTTGAAAAGACAAGGGTAGAATTAATTTGCATAACGTTTCAAATTTTTATTGATATAATCAGTTGTTCGGACTGGATAGTAGAAAAAGAGCAAATAACAGTCATACGTTGTAACTGACCCGACTGATCCAATTCGGGTCAACTGATCTCTGAATGTCTGCCATACTATGGGTTGGTCGTAAAAATTTATAGATTATAAAAATTTGTCTTGAACTAAAATTCTATTTTTTGTTATTAAAAATAACTCGTCCTTAAAAAAAAAGCAGTATGTCGATGAACAGTTATTTTAAGCCCTAGAGGGTTGAGATTTTCTGGTTGTGGTGGTGTTGCCATATTGTGCGCTCGAAATCAAGTAGTAATTTATCATTTTATTAAATATTGAAAATACCTCCTTTTCGTTAATTGATAGTAACCTAAGTCATTTATAAATTTATTATGAACATTTATAATTACTTCTCTAGCAATTAACCGTATTTCTTAAATAACCTGATTCTTTAAGTCTTGAAATATAAGTTCATGGTCAGTTTCAATGTAATAATATTATGTTGTCATCGGGGTCATATACGTGTATTAAATTTTACCTTGATCGGATAGTCGGAACTAAAGTTGACCCTAAAATGACCCTCAAATATAGGTTCAAGGTCATTTTCAATGTCGTAATGTTGTAATGTCATCCAGTTCTGAGCTATGTTTAAAATTTCAAGTTTCTAGATAGTCGGGAAGTTACTTTAAAATCGATTGCAAAATTTATACCGAAAAGACAAACAGACAGACAGATAAGAAAGCGAGTTAATAAAAACGTGGTAAAATCTTTACTTCCGTTTAGTTTTCAACATTTAAAAGAATGTTAAATTCTTTTTATGGAGTTACATAAGTCTGTGATTTTTAAAATGACATTTTTAACAGTTTTAAGGATTAGGGTGACATTTCGACGTTGTTTATTGAATTTTCATATTACATGCAAGAATGAGATCGCAACATACTTTAATGACATGAAATTGATAAACCAGACAATTGATAAAATTAATGTGAAAAGTAGTCAGAAAGTACTTTTTTTAGAAAAGTTTATTGATTTGATATTTTAACATAACTTTTCAATTCAAATAATTTTTATTGATAATTTAATTTCCTAAAAATAAAGTAACTTATTCCCAGCTATTTTTCTAATTTTTGAACACCTTGTACGTAAATTCTACAAAATTTTATAGTTTTTTGAACTCGATTCGTAGACACAGTGTAATTTTTAAAACCCTTTTTGGTTAAATGGCTACCAATAAAAGTGTGTTTTACCATTTTTTAAATACTTTACTCCATTTTCAATTGCAAGGTTCAGACAGGATTGAAAGTTGGGGTCCTTTACCTTGCATGGTGTGAAGCCATCATCTAAAATAGATTTTAAAACACTCATATTAATATATATATATATATATATATATATATATATATATATATATATATATATATATATATATATATATCATTTTTTTTTATTTTGTCTTTTCTTGGGTTTAGGTTCTATATTTAATAAATACATAAAAACTGTTTGACGTTTCGCCTTTTATTCAAGGCATTTTCAAAATGTTTGCCTCCTAAAAATATATAATTAAATTACATCATATAAAAAACATATTCACAATTTTCGAAAAACAAACAAGACACTTAAATAATAGTTAAAACTTTAAAATCTCTTAAAAATACTTAATTTTACTGGTACGCACCTTGACATTTTGCTGTTTTATTTCTGAATAAAATTTAAATTTTGCATCGTTTACTGAGGATACGTGGAATGCGAATGTGTTTTATTTTTTTTAAATATTTTTTATATTTTACAATGCATAAAAAAATAAATATGGTATATGTTTGGTTTTATGTTTAAGAGGATATTCTATTTTTTGATTTTTATTTGACTGGATCGAATACTTAATGTTTAAATTAGGTTTGCGTAAATATGGCTCAAATTTCCCATATCTGTTCTGTCGTTAACCGTGTTTTTATCTTTTTTAATTTCAATCATTTCTTTTATCTGTAATTTTTGGTAATTCATATCTTTGTTTTTTATAATGGTACTGTTATAATCAAAAGTGTGTTTTTCGTCCTGTGTGTGTTTGTTTAACGCTGTTGAGGCGTTTTTTGTATATTTATGGCCATTTAATCTGTTCTTTAGTAATTGGCTCGTCATGCCTATATATTTTTTGGGACAATTTGAGCAAGGGATCGAATATATTATATTTGATTTATTCATTAGAGGAGTTTTACTTTTTAAATTTGTGAACAATGTATTTAATTTATTATGTGACCTGTGGCATACGATGATATCATGCTTTTTTAAAATGTATTTTATTTTTTCTGATAGCTCACTAGTGTACGGTAATGCCACATATTTTTGTTGTTTATGTTCTATGTTTTTTGTTTTTACGTTATTATAGAACTTATATGTTCGTTTATCAATTATTTTGGTGATAGTCTTTTCGTTGAAATTATTGTTCATTAGTGTCTCTTTTACTTTTTGCAGTATTTTTGGTCGGAATTCTGGAGACGTTAGGGAGATAGCACGATCAGATAGACCGATTATAACGCTATTTTTTTGAGTTTTTGAATGATTAGAGAAATAGTTCAGATATCTACCTGACCAAGTTGGTTTGGTGTACCATTCAGTTAAAACTTTGTTCTTTCTGCGTATAAGCGTCATATCTAGAAAATTTATTTTATTATTATTCTCTATTTCGGACGTGAACTGTAATTTTTCGTTGAAACTGTTAAACTCTTGGAGAATTTCATTTATTTTATTTTGTGGTACAGCTGCTATGCAATCATCGACAAAACGTTTAAAAAATATTATGTTAAAGTTTAATTTTTCTAAAACTTTTTCCTCTAAATATTCCATTACTAGCTGAGCAATGGTAGATGAAATTGGTGATCCCATAGCACATCCATCAAGTTGTTTATAAAAGGTATTTTCGTACTGAAAGTAATTTGTATTTAGAACGAGGTCAATAGCATCCATAAAATTATTTTTTGATAGCGATGTATGTTTTTTTAAAATTTCCCATTTTTCTGCTAAAATAGTGTGGACAAGTTTATTTGGTATGTTTGTATACAAAGATATAGCATCTAGCGAAATGAGTCTGTAATTTTCAGGTAGGTTTACTTTATCAATAAATTTTTTAAAGGCGAATGAATCTTTAATAAAAAAATCGTTTTTGCCTGTAATATTTGAAATGCAATCTGATAAGAATTTTGATAAACTATAGAATGGCGATTGTATACAAGAAACAATAGGTCTTAGTGGTATATTTTGTTTATGTAATTTTGGTAGGCCGTAAATTTTTGGTGGAATAGCATTGTGAATGGTTAGCCTTTTTGCATCTTTTTCAGTTAGTTCTTTTACATTGAGCAATTTTTTTATAAAGGTATTATTTTTTTTTTGATATAGGTTGGTTGGATCACTCTTAATATTTTTATATGTATTTTCGTCATTTAGTATGTTGTTCATTTTTGTCTCGTAATCTGCCTTGTTCATAACCACTGTTTTATTGCTTTTATCAGGCCTTAGAACAATGATTTGAGGATTGTCTTTGATAAATTTTTTTGTTCGATTCATTTTCTTTTTTAAATTTTTTTGGAGGCTGTTACTTTTTATTGTTTGGTGCCTTATTTTGATTTTATGATTTGTTAAAACATTTGTTACTTCAGCTCTAATTGTGTCTTTTTTGTCGTCTGGCTCATTGCTAATAACAGATTCAATGGAGGCTATATATTCGGTTATTGGAATATCTTTTTCTTTTGTAATATCTAATGAGAAATTTGGACCATATGATAAAACTTCATTAACTTCGGACGGTATCGGGGTATTAGATATATTTTCGATCCATTTGGACCTGTCGTACCAGTAAAATTAAGTATTTTTAAGAGATTTTAAAGTTTTAACTATTATTTAAGTGTCTTGTTTGTTTTTCGAAAATTGTGAATATGTTTTTTATATGATGTAATTTAATTATATATTTTTAGGAGGCAAACATTTTGAAAATGCCTTGAATAAAAGGCGAAACGTCAAACAGTTTTTATGTATTTATTAAATATAGAACCTAAACCCAAGAAAAGACAAAATAAAAAAAAAATGATATAATCTATGGTTCAAGAAACAAGAAAATATATATATATATATATATATATATATATATATATATATAAAGTAGTATATACAAACTTTATTTTTGTATCTTAAACCTTTTGTTTATATTTTCCAAAATTTTTTAAGCTGTATGTTTTTAAATTGAAAGACGACAAAAATTTACAAATTCTTCTGACGTTTTGCTCTACATGGTGATCTTTTTCAAAGTTTTTTTATTTTTCATATGTAGGTACTTCTATATATACATTCATATTTTTAATGTTTAAAATTAATAAGAAAAAACAGATTTTATAATAGCCTAATATTAAAACAACGATAGAACAGATTAAAACAGTAAAAACTATAAATAAAACATAACTTGAAAGTAGCTTGGCTACAGTGTTTACAAATAAATTAAATTATTACTCTCTGATATGCATTTGATATGAAATAGGAAAAAAGATTATTTCACATTCTTTAATTTACATTACAAATAATCTTTTTTTCTATTTTTTGCTATTATAAAAAGTAACTACCCATATCAAATGCATAGCAGACTATAATAATTTAATTTATTTTTAAACACACTTGCCAAGGTACTCTCAAGGTGTGGAGTATTTATAGTTTTTACTGTTTTTAATCTGTTGTATCGTTGTTTTAATTTTAGACCGTTATAATATCTTTTTGTTTTTATTAATTTTAAAAATAAAATTAAAAATATGATTCCATATGTATAAAACAATTACTGTAATTTAGTTTTAAAAAATTGTAACTTTGGTAGATATGAAAAAGTACATATGATAAATAAAAAAATTTTGAGAGCGAAACGTTAGAAAATTTTAAAATTTTTGTAGTCTCAATTTAAAAATAAGAAAATCTACACCCATGCATATACATATATATATATATATATATATATATATATATATATATATATATATATATATATATATATATATATATATATATATATATATATATATGCACGATGTCTGTTGTGTGATTTTAGGCCTTTTCGAAATGAGTCTAGATAATAGTTGAATAGATTGAAATTATCATCCTAAACCCCTAAGACAAATAATAACTTCGAGGTGGTCCCAGAGAAAATGTAGAATATTTTTTCTATCGACTACATTTACCAATAGTTTTATCCTCGAAGGCCTTAAATGTAGAAATGCACATTTAAGGATTCTGGAGAATTAAGGTATTTCCAAGCATATGATCACGTAATAAACTGAAATAGTATGCAACGAGGCCCAACACTTATGGCAATACTGAATTTCAATGAAAGTTATTCGCGCGGGATATAATCGGTTGTCTTGAAAAGACAAGGGTAGAATTAATTTGCATAACGTTTCAAATTTTTATTGATATAATCAGTTGTTCGGACTGGATAGTAGAAAAAGAGCAAATAACAGTCATACGTTGTAACTGACCCGACTGATCCAATTCGGGTCAACTGATCTCTGAATGTCTGCCATACTATGGGTTGGTCGTAAAAATTTATAGATTATAAAAATTTGTCTTGAACTAAAATTCTATTTTTTGTTATTAAAAATAACTCGTCCTTAAAAAAAAAGCAGTATGTCGATGAACAGTTATTTTAAGCCCTAGAGGGTTGAGATTTTCTGGTTGTGGTGGTGTTGCCATATTGTGCACAATTTCCCTAACTTATGAATAATGTAAATTTGACAACATCGCGCTCCAGTACATTACAAATTACTTTTTAAAATAATGTGATTGAAATACCCATTCGTTTTGGCTGAAAAAATCATAACTCATGAATTTTACGTGTTAGGAAATTTTTACCATCATTTTCGCATTTAGATACCAAAAGTTAAGACTGCCTTTTATATTACAGTCGCAACTGGTTGTAAATTAATGTTATTAGACCATTGTACGATATCACAGTATGTGAAAAATTTTCAATACCTTTAAGGTAACAAAGTACTTTATTGGGGAAAAATTCAATTTTAAACATTTTTGGTGAATATACAATATTTATATTATTTTTATTTAATGTTAAATAATGTATACAATTTATTTATTTATTTATATACAAATTCAAGTCTAAGTAAAAAAAAATACATAATAATTGTGTAATGCTTTTGACATTTTTACTTTATAGTTTCAGCATAGTTATCAGCTTATTATAATAAATTTAAAAATATTTAAACAATAACAACCTATTTACAAAATATCTTAGAGTACGCTTAAAATACTGAAGAGTAGACAAATAACCGACTTCTAAAAAAGCGCTAAAACCGAAAAAGAACAATATTAATTTAAATATGAAATTGAATTTTTTGAAGTTGGCACCAAATTGATACCTGAAAAAGTGTGATTCGCATAAAAAGATTAAGAAATATTTTATTGGTATTTTCTTTCCTACCATAACTTGTACGTATCTCATGTTAATAGTTTTCTGTTTCATTAATTTGTTGCTGACATCAAAAATTTTAAATTCATATAAAAATTTATATTGCTATTTTTCGCTCTTTTAGACTTTAGTTCAATTTTTTTAAAAGAATTTTATTTTTCGATTTTTCCTTTTGAATTGAGTTGAGTTTCTTAGGTTGCAAAAAAAATACCCATTTTTATTCAAAGTTGTAGATCATACTAAACTAAACAACAAAAAATGCTTTGATTTAAAGAATTCTTCAAATACCAACTTTAAATGAAATCGTACCAAACAAATAATAAATAAGCTATCTTGAATTTTGAGAAATTAATTTTAGATTCTTAACTTAGGTACCCAAAATCCACTAATACCGGTATTGAAAGAACTTGAGACATGTAAATTGTCTAGTCCGGCATATTTTATTCTGCATATTGAGTTTGAAAAAATTAATTTAATAGTCGTAATATACGCCTCAAGAACCCTCATTTCAATTTGCACAAAATCGGAAAAATTTTTAGTCCCCCATATTGTATCTGCCATATTAAATTGTAAACAATTAACGTAACCTAGGATTCCGAAAACACCCAATTTTGAAAAAAACATGTTAATAACGTAAAATTTTCAGACCATCATATTGGATCCGTCATATTAAATTAAAAAAATAATAATTATAAACTCTTATTCTAATCGTAATCTACACTCTTGAAGACACTCCAGTACCAATTTTGAAAATATAAAATTTTTAATTCGCCATATTGAAGCCGTTATATAAAATTTTTTAAAATTAAATTCTTATTATTATACCCCCAAAAACCAGTTTTGTACAGAATGAGAGATGCAAAATTTTTACTTCGTCATATTAGATGTGCCATATTGAATTTTTCAAAAATAATTTTAAATTCGTAATGTACATCCTTAAAAACCTTCTATACCAATTTTGGACAAAATCGAGGGAAGTAAAATTTTTAATCATCATATTGAATTTTTTAAAATTAATTGAATTTTTAAAAATAATTTTAGATTTTTTACGACCTCGAAAACTCCCCCATACCTATTTTGGAGAAAATCTGGACAAAACAAATTTTTCGTCCGCCATATTATCAGCACTTTCTAGGGTTTTATTATACCAATTTCGGCCAAAATAATATGGTACTACTGCAGCAACTTCCTGAATATAATGCAAGCAATTTTATTCAAATCAGAGTGCGGTGCCAGAATAATCGACGTACATACATAAAAAAATATATATTGCGGTCGAAATTAAAATCTTCTTCTTTTAGAAATCGATTTAAAAGTACCTGAAAGGTTGAATATGGGTTCTGTCGGTATCGTTTATGGATGCCTTCTGGCTGGCCTTTGGTTTTAGTCTCTGGTCCCTTACAATTCCTCTATTATTGAACGGGATTCGGGTTTTCTTTCCAACTTAGTGATCAGGACCAGGCGCGGATCCAAGGGGGGGCGGTGGGGGCGATCGCCCCCCCCCCCAAGAGCTTTGAGTTTTGGAAAATGGACCCAATTTTTCCTCTTATACTACAGGTTATTTAAGAACTAGGGAGAGTAATAAATCATTTTTTACCCTTTTTCTCTTCGAAAACTGTCTGTGTTCTTTAGACCGGTATCTTTAGCAAGATCTGTTAGACACATATATTTTTCATAGGAATGGGTTAGAAATTTTATAATCAAAATTATCGGTCTATAATAATGGACTAAAACGTAGCCTTATTCTCTCAAAAAATTTGAAGTTATAATTTAAATACTTACAAAATATCCATTGTCAAAAATACAAAAAGGTAAACATATATAAAAAAATAAATTCGTCCATATAATATTAAAATATTTTTGAGGCTATCGGTCATTTTATTATTAATTAAAAACATTTTTAGGGTATTTGACGTTTCAGTTTATTTATTTCTTAAACCATTTGCAGAATTACAATTAAACACTAAAAAGGGATTCAAATATAATTACTTTTTATGTTGTAATTAATATTAGACCTACTTATTTTTATTTCTTTTGTACTGATATCTTAATTTAATTTACTTTATTATATGGAAATACGATAGCCCCAAAAAAATGCGATAAACATGTTAATTCTACACGCTTAAGAAAAAGACACAAATACAGTAATAAAATAATAAAAAACTTACAGCTAATTAGAATTAAATATATAAAATTAAGGAGTGGGGCACACTAAAATAAAAATATATAAAAAAACATATAAACAACATTAAACAATAAAATACAACAAAAACAGAAATTTAAATAATAAATTTTGTTTACACTAGTAAACATTACATATCTAATTCTTAATCAAAGTCAGTGAAACTATCTTCGCTTACATTAATTATAATTGGTTCCTCTATCTCACCGATCATGACATCGAGTTCTCACATTTTGTTTTATTCTTTTATTATATGGATTTTTCCCAATTTTCCGCAGTAACTTTATTCAAAAAAATCTTTTAAAAGTTTGGTTAAATTACTAATTTTGTTAATTGTGTTATTTCTAGCAATTCTACCTTTTACTTGAGAGGGATATTTACTTATCCAACGGACAGTTTCCGAACGATCTATGGGAACAGATTTTCTATCTGGTTATTCTCAGCAAAAATTAAGTTTTCTGAGCAATGTCCAGAGATCAGTTCTTTTAATTTCAGGTAAATCGCGATCTTCATTGATTTTAGTTAGAATTTTGTAGACGGTTGGGATCTGCTTCTCATAATAAAATGTATATACAACTCCTTTAATTGCAGTTTTCATTTCTTCTTCCAACGAGGTTTTTCATCTGCCTGTGATCGAATGTGGCTTGGGATTACTAACAATTCCAGTCGTTTTTCCTCCTTCAGTATTCGGTACGTAATAGATTTTCCAACTCCTGTCATGTTGGAACACATCTGAACAGAGCTTTTAACATTATTATCTAGATATTGATATCTTAAGGCATCATAAGGTGAAAGCCATATCTTTTGGGTATCTCACTAATCTCAGATAATATATAAAAACAAGCGCAAACAAGATAAATCACCAAGGACAAACTGTAAGGTGTACTTTGCTTACTGACAGAAATTAAATTAAACTATCAGAATTTTTATGTTGCAGTAAATTTATAAAGTATATTTAAATATAATGAAATATAATTAGATTTACGGCAGTTCTCAGTTACCAGCGGCACTGAAGCAGGTACGTAGTTCTTGAATAGAGTAGAGGAATGTGTATACTTGCGATCGCCCCCCCCCTCCCAAGAGCTCTGAGTTCAGGAAAATAGAACCCATTCTGCCTTTTTTATCAGGAATGAATATGCTGCTTGCAACCCCCCCCCCCCCGTCGACAACTTGTTTTTCTTGCCATACTGTAATTTTGTGATATCACCGCCCCCCCCCAAAGAGAGAGGCTGGATCCGCCCCTGATCAGGACAGGAAGTCTTGCAGTAATGGATTGAATTTTCGTTAACTCATATAATGATTGATTCGATAGTTTATGTAGAAGACTGATTGGATGACAGATCTTTTATGTCCGAAAATAAATGGGGCACGTTAAATGTTTTTATTAATATAAATTATTGATTCAAAATTACTTTCTTCAATAGCGGTTATAAATATTATATTTTCCGATTTTTCCGAAATTGGTGTTAGGCAGAGATTACCAATCTAAAGTAGTTTTTTTTGCAATCTTGGGAACATTACGAGATACACTACGTGTCTCAATAAGCTTTTAGCTCTGAAAATAATTTACGCGTATCGAGGTAAGTTTAGTTATAATTTAAACTAGTATCTAAGTTGTACTATTCAAGCTAGCCACAATGGTGGACAAATATTTAAATGAAACAGTTATTCCTTAAACCATTTGAAATATTTTACAGAAACATAAATTAAGTAGTCAGGCAGTTAAATAAACCATGGTAAGATAAATAAGGTGACATTTAAGAGGGTATACATACTCAGAATGTGTTGACGCACGGGCGCTAATTGAGTTGCTTACAGTAAACAACAGTCGACCGATAAAAATTACTGGGACAAAGAGCACTTCGAAAAACTGACCATGTTGCAACGGTGTCTTTAGAGAGTTGTATTTTTTAATTTTTTTTAAGGCAAGCTTATCACACTAATCTTTTTTGAAAGTAATATAATAACTTTCAGTCATCCGAGTAAGATATAAATTTAAAAGCAGCTCCCATACACACACTACACTTTCTCTTTCGACCCGCAAACCCCAAAATAACTTCAGGAATCAATCGCTGTTACACAATCATTTGTTTGTCGGAATTCTTCGGTAAATTGAGGAAAACAAATCCGATACGATCATTCTCCATCATAACACTGCGAGCCTTCAAATTTTTTGAGCACTCAAAACGTCGAATTGGCATTATCGTGGAGAATACTTTGAAAAACCATAAAACCATTTTTATAAATATTTGTTTTGTTTGTTATTCCCAAAAGTTTTACATTTGCAGTTTGCCGAAGACTACTTATAGGCGAGCAGCTAACTACTAAAAAGATGCATAAAAATACAACTTAGCCGACCAAAAACGGGAGCTGGGATAAAACCTTTCGCAATCGATTTATTTCATCATTGCCAACAAAAAAACTAAATAATATTTTTCTATCCCAGTGGTCCTTAATTTATTAACAGAAAACTTGTAAAATTATGAAAAATTTGAAAAAAAAACAAGGCTATTGATCAAAAATAAACACTTTTTATTCTTTGTCATTTTTTCGAAAAATGTATCATTTTCGAGTTATAAGCTATTAAAAGTCGAACATTTTAAAAATTCATATCTACGCTTCTTTTTTGACCATTCTTATGCGCAAAATAATCGTTGAGAGTTTTACTTTAGCGTAACATTTATTTTATATAGTCTTTTTTTATATATATATTCCCGGGT
The DNA here is from genome assembly GCA_034092305.1 of Diaprepes abbreviatus. NCBI lineage: Eukaryota > Metazoa > Arthropoda > Insecta > Coleoptera > Curculionidae > Diaprepes > Diaprepes abbreviatus. The sequence continues at coordinate 5,648,703 of JASJET010000011.1, forward strand.
CCGTCCTAAAGCCGTATGCACTGCGACCAGAGTAGGCCTATTGTGCTCACCCTAGACATTACAGCCACTCTGTCAATCTAGCCCCCTGGCTCAATCTGTACAGTCCTGCTAAGGAGTGAGTGAGTATTTCTCTCGGTTCCAATTTTACTGACCCGAAAGTTTGTTGTCTAAATCTCATCAGTGACTCACAGTCACATATGATATGCTTCACCGTTTCCTCGGCTTGTCCACACAGTCTGTAGCCGAGGTTTCCGTTATATAGATTCATTCTATTCAGATGTACTTTGACGGCCATGTGTCCCATCATTATACCTGTAATAGTCCTTAATTGGTTTCTACTCATTTGTAGTAGTTTCTTTGCCAGTTTCGGGTCCGGATTCCCAATAAATAACTTGCTGTGGTTTAAACCCTGTCTGATCGTCCAGTGGTTTTTATGTTCTCTTTTGATCCATTTTTTGACTGCTTCTCGTGCTGCACACCGCGGCACCCCAAAGGCCGGTTCTAGACCAATGTATTGAGATGCTGACCCTGCTCTAGCTAGTTCGTCAGCTTTTTCATTTCCATGTATGCCTTCGTGTCCTTGGTACCTACTTTAACATAACTCTGTTGTCTTTTGTCAGAGTTTCCAGCTCTCTCTGACATTCCCAAACCAGCCTCGATGATACCTTTTGGCCCTTGAGGGCCCTTAGGGCTGCCTGGCTGTCAGAGTAAATGAGGATTTGCTTCCCTTTGTAAGCTCTCCTGTTTATCTCATCTGCGCACCGTAAGATTGCGTATATTTCTGCCTGGAACACTGTTGGGTATTTCCCAAGGGGAAGGGTTAGTTCCTTCCTCGGTTGTAACCCGTATATCCCAGCTCCAGTACCCTTACTAGTTTTTGAACCGTCAGTGTACCAGATACTTGCACCCGAGAATGTTTCCGGTCTTTCTCTTTTACTTGCCACTCGATCCTCTATTGTGACTTCAAACGGTATATTATAACGGTAGCTCCAGTTCATATGGTCCGTGTCCATTTCCAACTCAGGGCTCCTGATTTTTTTACATATATTTTTATGTCCTGACATCGTCATTTGCGATTTTACTGTTGAGTGATTTAGTCGGTGGAGTCCCATTCTTGCCTCTGCCTGAATCACTATGTGTAGCGGAGGCAGATCCAGAATACACTCCATTGCCGAAGTGGGTGTTGATTTCATGGCCCCAGTAATACATAAACAGGCGACCCTTTGTATTCCCCTCAGCTTTGTCATAGTTGCTCTCTGCATTACCTTGGGCCACCAGACCAAGGCTGCGTAAGTGATGGCTGGTCTCACAACACTGGTGTATAACCAATGTACCATTTTCGGTGAGAGACCCCATGTTTTCCCACATAGTCTTCTAACAGTCATAAGAGATGTTTCCGATTTTCTGGTTATGTTTTCCACTTGTCTGTTCCAGGTCAGCCTGGAGTCTAAAATCACCCCCAGATATTTTACTTCTCTGGCAAGTGGTATTGTGTTTCCTTGGAGGATGATGGGACCGAGATCCTCTATCCTTCTCCGTTTTGTAAAGGGGATTAGGACAGTCTTTTGGGGACTTATATTGAGTCCCTCCTGCCTTACCTATCTTTCTACAACTCCAAGAGCCCTCTGCATTCTCTCTCTTACTGTTGTATTAAATTTGCCTTGGGTTAAGATTACCAAGTCATCTGCATATCCCAGTACAGAGTGACCCTCCTCACTCAGGGTTCGCAGAAGCCCATCCATTACTAGGTGCCAAAGCAGTGGGGAGAGTACCCCCCCCCCCCCCTGCGGACACCCCCCAGTCACCCGTGCCATCAGCGACTCTCCGAGCAGTTCTGTATAAATCACTCTGTCTTTTAACATATTTTCAATCCACCTGCAACAGGTCTCTTCCTGGTTGATGTTCCTCATTGCAGTGATGATTGATTGAAAAGACGTGTTGTCGAACGCCCCCTCTATGTCTAGAAATGCTCCAGAGTGTTTTCCACCTTGCTGACCAAGTCGTGGAGCGCTGTCTCTGTGGATCTCCCGGTTCTGTATGCATGCTGGCTCCTATGAAATGGACTGTTTACCATTAAATCATTTCTGACATGTCTGTCCAACAGCTTCTCGAGAGTCTTAAGGATAAATTACATTAGACTGATTGGTCTAAATGCCTTTGCTGTAGAATAGTTGGGTTTCCCAGGTTTTTGAATGAACACTACCCTGGTTAACCTCCAAACCCTTGGTACATATCCTAGAGCTAGAGTGGCTCTTAATATGCAGCAAAGTCTGTTGATCAACAGGCTTTCTTTCATTTTCCTTCTGAAGTTTGCAATAAAATTTTCATAAAATATTGAAATTTTTCAACGAGGGTGATTATATACAGGTGTCATATAATCGATTTGAAAACCGTTTCAATTAACTTTCAACAAATTATATTTTACAAGATACATTTTTTTTTGTTGGATACAGTAAATATTAAATTAATATTATATGTTGTCAATAAACTAGATAAATTATTATATTATATATATTATTAACTTATGTGTCAGTTAAAAAATGAATAGCTATATATCTTATTTTCGGCTTCACTTTTGCTAGATATCAATAAGTTGAATTATATACATAAATTAATTTATTAATTAATTATTAATAATATCAAATTATTTAGTTTTTTACTTGTATTTGTGTGTGGTATTATATTTAGTATTATGTGTTTCATGCGCATTATTCCATTTGAAATAAAAAGTCGCTTTTTTTTAGTTCATTGTTTTAACTTGTTGAAACAAGAGAAATAACATGATAGAGCCAGCTTTGAATAGCAGCATTGAGCATCAGTTTATTAGCTTGCATAAAGTTGTAATCGTTTTACATTTATTAACACCGTATAAAAAAATCGATTATTTATAATTTTACATAATTAATAGTGAGAGTAAAAATGTTAATAATTATAGTATTTAATCATTACTGAAACATGTAATTTTAAGGTAAGGTATTATTCACGATACATTTTTTATATTATATTTTTTCAATATTTCGTTCAAGATATAAAGTTAAATTTCGATTGAATTTATCTATTTTACAGAGAGGGCTTTATTATAGTACTATTATTCATTATGGATAAAGGAAAATTATTTTCTTCCAAAAAACGTTCGGTGTTGGATTCTAAGCAGGAACATCCAAATAAAAAATACAACAGTAGATAACCTATCTCCATTAGAACCTGGGGTTAAGAGAAATTATTTTATATTTTTAGCCTGTTTTAAAAACGTGATATATTAATCTTATTTATTTAAAAAATTATTTGCTGCTTTTTAGCCATTAGTTTAAAATCCATTGAAAAATTTGTACTGAACAGATAACGAAGAAATACACAGATAAAAAAGTGAATTAAAAGAAACGTGCTAAAATAGTCGATAATAACAATCTGAAATGGGGAGCAGATCCGGGTTCTATCCCCTCTTTTACAAGTCACTCGTTAGATCTATACTTGATTCTGGAAGTTTTTTATGCTTCTCTGGCAAAAATGCATTTTAATAAAATATAATCTATAAAAAACAACTGTCTAAGATTTTGTGTAGGATTTTTAAGGAGTATTCCTATTTATGGAGGTGAAAACGGAAAAACCTCCTTTATATTTAGAAGATAATTTTGAAGTAACAAATTTATGTTAAAACGTAGTAATTTTTTTAATGAAATGTATACTCAAACTATATTAAATTACACCCACACTTATTGCAGAATCAAACAATCTAAATTGCCTACATCGAGCATCCCCTGGACAACTCATAAAAACATTTACTCATCTAATATTGCACCCTATTATCTTACTTACATTTTTCATTCATTCATACCACAAGCAATAATCAAAAATTATGATAATATTAATCCTCTATGCTGTTTAATTCATAATAAAACAGCTGCATTTTCTGAAAAAAAAATGGAAAAATTTCTCAATAATTTAAGTAGTTTTTACAGCATAATATCTGAGAAAGGCCAAAATACTGGACAAGTTAGAGTAACAATAACAATTTTGTAAGTTTTTACCTTGGCAAAATTAAAAATTCTAAATCTAAAGCTTCCTTTAATACAAAATATTAAACTAATATGAATTAAAGCCGACATAAATATCGAGGAAAGTGAAATTGTAGACAAACTAGCCAACGATGCAACCAACTTTTACATTTCCTTTACAAATATTTATACTTTGGGAAATTAGGAATGTTTAAGAATTGGCAGGAGCAATTTAACTTTACTAACAAAGATGGCAAATTAAAATATTATCGCCTAAATTCAAAAAAAAAACAAGGTTTATTGGAAAAACAAATCGAATCATTTCTCGAGTAAGAAACTGCATTTCCAAAACATAAAAATCAAATTGGATTGAAAGATGAGGAAAACTGTGAATGAGGGGAAATCGGAAACCTACAAAATCATGTATTACACAGTCAGATAAATGTGGTCTTCTTTGATACCTCGTAAAATGATATATTGCAAAATATGATATTCCGTTTAAACTGAGAAAGTCTCATGGCCTCAAATAATTTAAATGTATAGATCCAAAAATCTCAGCAAAACATTAAACAAGCATTACCACTATATAAAACCTAACAAAAACCCATACACACACATATAGTTTTGTTACTTACGTAGTTTCCCAACAGATCTGCAAACTAGTAAAACAAGTATAGGTAAAACTTTTAGAGCCATATTTTGCATTTTAGTTCTCACTTAATGAAATGTAATATGTTGTGATTGTTCTTATTAATAATTATAATAGAATGTTATTGCATGAAAAATGTTTATAGAGGGGCACAGCAATTAACATTAGGTATTTAAAATTAATTGCATCACTTTAAGTTTTTATAATAATTTCTTTGTCAATTAGAGGTTCATAAAAAAGCTAAATATATGTAATTAATTTAATTTTCCAACATATAAATAATATACGGAATATTTTGTATTCCTATTAGAAAACTATAATATTTATTTTTTTTAGGCTTGCCACTTCGTTATTTGTTTCCATCTCGTTTTCGGTTGTGATAGAGTAAATCCTAGCCACCAGATTTACGAAAATGCTTAAGAAAGTTTATGAGGAATAGCTCTCCTGAAAGTAAATAAAATTTTCTATTTTTACTTTTTTGATCATAAAAGAAAACGTTCTTTATTTTCGTGTTTTTAAAGTTTAAAACTTGATTGACACGTATAAATTCTATAAACAATGTCATTGATTCTTTTCAGAACAGTATATGGTCCTTCTCATGATGGCATCAACTTAGGCTATTTGCGCTTCTTTCTCTGTGGATTTCACAACCAGACTCTCTTACCTTGCTAGAACCCTACCGCGTTTGCCTTGATCTCAGATCTTATCTTCATTCTATCTGTGGCCAGATCCATGCGTTCTATAACTAGGTCATGAACTTCTTGCAACTTTTCTTGTAAGGCATTCGCCCAGTCTTCAATCTCCATATTTTCTTCAGTTGAGGAACCGAATATTATGTCGCAAGGTAATCTAAGTTCCTTTCCAAATAAGACCTTGGCTGGTGTAATTTTGGTAGTTTCATGAACTGTGCATCGATAGGCCTTTCTTTAAGAAGATTGGCAAATATTTGTCCCAATGTTTCTGATGCCTGTCTACAACCTTTGAGAGGTGCTCTTCAATGATCCTATTAAATCGTTCAACTATGCCATCTGACTGAGGATGTAAAGCTGTTGTTCTGGTTTTACGGATATTAAATAGTTCGCAGAGGTTTTGAAACATTTTGGATTCAAAGTTATGTCCTTGGTTAGAATGTAGCTCCAAAGGAATTTCAAATCAGCTGAACACATTGTTGACTAAGATTTCAGCTACTGCTGAGGTCTCCTGGTTAGAGATGGTAAATACCTCAGGTCATTTACTGAAGTAGTCAATAGCAACCAAGATGTATTTATTGCATTTATCTATTTCTGGAATGATCCAGCTATGTCAATAGCCATCCACTCAAAAGGTATTCCAACATTATACTTTTTCATTTTTCCCTTAGATCTAGTACTTGGACCTAGGCTAGCTGTACATTTAGAGCACTGTCTACACCATAATTTTACGTCTTTGCAGCGGTTAATCCAATAAAATCTTTTACGAAGTTTCTTTAGAATTTTGTTAATTCCTTAATGAACACCAGAATTCCTATTGTGAATTTCTTCTTAAAACCATTGGAACTTTGTTTCTGGGATCTACTACTTGATTTTTGATTTCCTTGCCATCTGTATTTTCCCAGGACCTCTTTAGTAACTGATCTTCAACTAGTAGCGAGTCCCACTGAATTTAAAGTGTCTTGAATGTGAATTCATTATCCGAGATCTCTTCCCAACGCTTTTCACGATTTTATTTAAGTTGAAGTATTCCAATCTGGATCAACGTCAAAAGTGACTCTCCAAACTCTTCTCTTTGTTCTACTATGTTACAGTGCTTGCATTCTTCCTGGTCTATGTTTGATGTTAAAATTCTACTGTTGTAGCTTCTCAAGCCATCTTGCTACTTGTCCCTCAGGCTTCTTCATATTTGGAAGCCATTTAAGAGCTGCGTGGTCTGTTCTTGTTAAAAATTCCTTTTCATATAAATATTTATGAAAATGTGGGATAGCTTTGATTATGGCAAACAGTTCTTTCCTCGTGATACAACAATTTCTTTCTGGTTTTGAATGCACTTTGCTGAAATGTTCAATAACTCGTTCCTGATCATCTTGTATCTGAGACAATACAGCTCCTACCTTTATATCACTGGCATCAGTATCCAATATGAATTTTCCATGATCTTGTGGGAAGCCTAAAATGGGACTGGAACATAAGGCAGCCTTTAGTTTCCGTAAAGCTTGATCACACTCGGAATTCCATTGATAAGAAATCTTTTCTTCAGTGAGCTTATGCAAGGGTGAAGCAATATTGGTAAAACCTTTTACGAATTTTTTGTAATATGTGCATAATCCGACAAAGCTTTTCAACTCATGTTTGTCACGTTGTCGGGGCCAATCTTTTATTATTTGAATTTTCTTTTTATCTGTATGGATTCTCTTTGCTGATACTACATGTCTAAGAAATTCAACGTTTTGTTGAAACTGTATGCATTTTTTGGGGTTAAGTCATAGCTTGACGTTTTTAATTCTTGCAAAAACGTCCTGTAGATTCAGTAAGTGTTAATCAAATGGTTTTCCCATAACCATGAAGTCATCAAGGCAGACTAGATTTGTTTTCCATATAAGACCTCGCAGTACTGTTTCCTTTAGTTGCTCAAAGTTGGCAGCAGTATTGCAGAGTTCGAATAGCATGGCATTAAATTAGTACAGACCAGGCCCAGTGGAAAAAGCAGTCCTCTCCTTATCTTTATCTTGAATACCTACTTTCAGTGTGGAAAATCATTGTAATCCAGTGAACGTTGTCAAAGTGTCATCAGTGCTAGGAAGTGGATAGCTATCTTTCAATCCAAAATCTTGTAAATCCATCTTTTTTGGCTACCCGTACAACCGGAGATGACCAGAGACTAGATAATGCTTCTATAACTCCCTCATTCAACATTTTGTCAACAAGTAACTCCCCTTCTAGGCGTTTGGTCATGGGAAATATTCTAGGTGGCTGTCGTATTGGTTGTGTACTGTCGGTATTTATTTTATGCTGTATGATGTTCGCTCTACCGGTATTATCATCTGCTTCAAAAACATCACTATGCTCCCTTATAAAACTCTTGGTTTTTTCAAGTTCTTGTGGTGAAATATGTTTCCAGTCTATCTGGAGCTCCTCAATTAGTCCGTTGACTAATAAGACAATTTTGATACAGTTTTGCTAGGTTGTTTACATTTTACCACCCATTTTACTGGTTTCTTTATTAATTTTGACAGTTTAGAGTAATATTGGTACTCTGATAGGTATGATGTCATCTGAATTGACTAATGCCTTCGCTACCAGGTATTTACAGGGTTTATTGTGATGTTGAACCAATCCTACGTGGCTTTCAGAACTCTTGACTAGTCTTCCGTAAATGATCTTCTCTGTACTTCCCTTTATTCTGATTGTTTGTTCGGCAATGACTCTGATTGGTTCGGTATTATGGTTCTTTGATAGAATAATTTCTTCAGTGCCGAAAGTTAAGATGTTAATCCTGTTGTCGAAAGAAAATCCATGTTGACGAATCAGGTCCATTCCAAGAATAAGTTTCTCTTCTATGTCGGCAACTAGCACTAAATGGTTCTCCAGTTACAGTTCTCAACAGTACTTTTTTGGACGATGGTAGAATTCTAAATTTATGAACAAGATTTGACTTTATCAGAAATACTGCTGCACCAGTTTCAACAGTTATGGTAATAGATGTAGCATTAACTTTTCTTTCAATTATGAGGCTATCGTCGGCCCTGCCTAGGGTACGAATGGAAATAATTCTGGGGGCCTTCTCGATATTGGTCAACACCCGACCCTTACTGTTGACTAACTGTAGTTTTTCTGGTTCTCTTCTGTGCGGTCTCTAGAACGAAACCTTAATCGCACCCGACAATCCCTTCTCATATGTCCAGTTCGCCGCATCTGTAATACTCTATCTGGTTTCTTCTAGAAGGTGAAGTACCCAGTTTCTTAATTATTTTAGATAACATTTTCTCCGTTATTTGGTTCGATGAATCCTTGTTTTTCTTTATAGTAATACCTCTTATTTTTGGCCTTGACACATTATAAGCTGCTTCTATTTCCAAAGCCCTATCCAACGCTTCACTGCAATAAATAATCTTGCTTATACGCGAAATGCGTTGTATTTCCTGATCTCTGATTCCATCAATGAACTACTGGGCTGTAAGCTCTTCTCGGAATTTTTCCGTAGTTTCTGTGTAAGCTAGATGCACAAGGCGTCGGACATCAATTTCATATTCTTGCAAATTTTCCCCATTTCTTTGGTGTCTTAACTTGAGCCGTGATTGGTATAACTGGCGCCAATGTTGATCTCGAAAATTTATTTCCAATGCCGCACTAAGGATTTGATAGTCTCTCTGTTGAGTTATAGGCATGATTTGCAAGAACTCCAGTGTTGGTCCACGAAGTGCAATTACTAACGCATTTCTTCGAAGTTCCAGTTATTTGCAGTAGCGGCAGCTTGAAATTGTCATTTGTACATTATCCAAGATGTTTGACCGTCGTAAGTCGGGGGTTTGATATTCTGTCCAGTGGTTATTACTTTCTCAGAAGGATCATGTCTACGATTTCTTTCATTTCTTGCTGTACTTCCTACGTTTTGTCGCACTTCTCCAATCTCTTCCTTAAACTTTTGTGTTTGCCCCCGTAGAATTTGATCGAAATTTTTCTGTTCTTGTACAATGACCTCTTGTATTCACTTTTAAAGTTTATTTTCATCTTTCATGTGACTTTTTCTACTTGTTTGTGTTTAAGGCGACGTTCTTCTTTTTCTAGTTTGTCTTTAAGACGACGTTCTTCTTCTTGCTTTTTCTCTTTTTGGCGACGTTCATCTTCTTCTTGTTTTTCTTTCAGACTTTCCACATCAAATCTTGTTAGTCTGTCGTCTGGTTCTAGATTAATGCTACTAATAGTGTTCACGAAATGTGTGGAATTTTTAACGTATGTGTCCGTCTTATCTTCTAAAGGTTGTATGATTTTTGAAAGAAATTTCGCCAACGCATTTGTTGGGAATCCTCTGGAGCTGATTGTTGGTTTCTTCACATACTGGACAATATCTTAACCATCATTCCAATTATGCTATTGTAACAAAACGCAGAATTATACGCAACCTCTATAATCGCGCTATATCTATATACAATAATGCCGATTCATGGGAAAAGAGGTAGCAAACATTAAATCCGATTTACAACAGAATGGCTATGCTTTAAAATTAATTGACGATGTTATAAATAACTTTAGAACAACGATCTCTTGACAGCAAAAAACACATTCCTTCTTCACAATTACGTACATTAAGGGAATATCGGCGAAAATAAGACGACTTGTCAGCAGAGCTCATTTAACAGAAACAAAATCAAAAACTACGGATAAAAAAGAATGTGTTTACAAGCGTCCATGTGAGTGTGGTGAAATGTACATTGGAGAAACCAACCGAACACTGGAAGTTAGAATTAAGGAGCATAAAACTCATATACAAAAAGGGGAAACGTCGAGATAAGGTATTGCAGAATTCGCCTGGGATAAACAACATCATATAAAATGGCCTGAAGATGCAGCAATATATATGGAACCCAACATGAAGAAAAGAAAATTTATAGAAACAGCTTACAATTAAAAATAATGGGACCTTCAATAAACCCAGTGTTGAGATAACTTATCTTTGGGGACCACTACTTTGTAACATCGAATCAGTGAGGTGTGTACAGTAAAGCGAAACTTTGCGCCTCAATGGACACAGCCCCCATATATGCTCGTAGCCTTAAGACAAAACATTCAGTTTATATTTGACAACGTCGTAAAAAACATCATATAAAATGGTCTGAAGCTGCGGCAATATATATATGGAACCCAACATGAAAAAAAGAAAATTTATAGAAGCAGCCTACATTAAAAATAATGGAACCTTCAATAGACCCAGTGTTGAGATACCTAATCGTTGGCGACCAGTACTTTGTAACATCAAATCATTGAGGTGTGTATAGTGAAGAGAAACTTTGCGCTTCATTGGACACAGTCCCTAGCCTTAAGACAAAACATTCAGTTGATATTTGATAACGTAAAAATAAACGGAAATAAAGAAAATGCAAGTCAATTTTAGTCAATCTTCAACAGTGTCTACAACCTTCAAACGTTATTTATGACAATGATTGACCTAAAATTACAAAGGTTTGTTTTATCGCCTGTTTTGAATATGGTTAGCAGCTTCAGATATTACTTTATACATTTTTCTAATATTATACCTGTTTTTTAACTGACTTCTAAAAGAAGGAGGTTCTCAATTCGTCGCGTATTTATATATATTTTTTTGTATGTACACCGATTACGCCGGAACGGCTGCTCCGATTTGAATGAAATTTTTTACGTTACGTTCAGAAAATTGCTGCGGTGGTCCCATATTTTTTTAGATGAAATTGGTGCAATAAAATCTAAGATGGCGCTTACAATATGGCGGCCAAAAAATTAATTTGGCCGATTTTCTCCAAAATTGGTATGGAGGAATTTTCGGGGTTGTACCCAACGAATCTGAAATTATTTAAAAAAAATTCAAAATGGCGGATATAATATGGCGGACAAAAAAATTTAATTTTGTCCAATTTTCTCCAAAATTGGTATGGGGGAGTTTTCGAGGTCTCACATAACAAATCTTAAATTATTTTAAAAAAAATTTAATATGGCGGACAAAAAAAATTTTGTTCGATTTTCTCCAAAATTGATATGGGAAAGTTTTCGAGGTCGCACATAACGAATTAAAAATATTTTTAAAAATTCAATATGGCGTATCCAATATGATGGATAAAAAATTAATTTTGTCCGATTTTTTTCAAAATTGATATGGGGGAGTTTTTGGGATAGCACATCACGAATTTGATATTATTTAAAAAAAAATTAAATATGGCGGATCTAGGATGGCGGATTAAATATTCTACATCTCACAATTTTGTCTAAAGTCAGTATTGGGGGATTTTTGTTAGTGTTAATTACGAAATTAAAATAATTTTTGAAAAACTTAATCTGGAGGAATCAATATGGTGTCCTAAAAATTTTACATTTTTCGACTTTCTCTAAAACTGATATACAGGATTTTTGAGGATGTAAGTTATGAATTTAATAGTATTTTTTAGGATTTAATATGGCGAATGCAATATATACATTTTTCAATTTTGTTCAAATGTGAAACTAAATCGTTTTTGAGGATGTAAATAACGAATATAAAATTATTTTAAGAAAACCTAATACGTCAGATGCAATATGATCGTTTACAAATTTTAATTTTCTGGATTTCATCTAAAATTGGTACTAGGGGGCTTTGAAGGGTTTAGGTTTAGATTAGATTAAGACATTAAAATTATTTTTTTGAAATTCAATATGGCGGATCTAATATGGTAGGAAGAAAATTTTACCTTATTCGCATTTTTTCAAATTTGGTATTAGGGGGTTGTGGGGTGGTATATTACGAATATGAAGTTAATTTTTTACAACTATTAGGTTAATAAGATACAATATGAGGGACTAAAAATTTTACATTTTCCGGTTTTATATAAAATTGATATTGCTAGTTATTTTTCACTTTTTAGCGCACTTTTAGAAGCCGGTTCAATTTTTTTATAAAAATGTTTTTTCTATTTGACTTTTATAATAATTATTTTTACAAATATTAATGATTTTGTTTAAATTGTTTCTATATATTGCATATTTTCGTCTTACACAACAAAAGAATTTTCTTCATCTTATCTCTAACTTTTATACGAATAATACTATTTGTTATCCAAAGTTTGATATTTTATGTTCCTTATGTGTGATACGTTTAGTTTCAGTTGCACTTTTTATGCTGTTAGAGATAATTTGAAAATAATTTTTCGGTGTTCTCTCCACATAATTTGTTCCTGTAACAGTGATTCAGTTTTTTTGACCTATGTTTCATGAAAAATTTCAAAATTTATTTTAAGGACTGTTTTCCTTACATATTTTGAGTTATTTTCTTTGTATCGTGGGTTGTTCCTTATAAAAATTCATAATCTGTTGAACCTAAGTTTATAATGTAAGAAGAATATTTACAACTTCTAATCAAAAATTTATTTCTTAAAAATTTATGATCAAGTAAAGTTGTTTTACGTGTTAGGCCATTTATTAAAGAAATAACTAAAAAAAATACCATTGTACTACATGGGTTAATAATATCGCTTCTTTCAAATATGTCAATGTTTATATTGTTCGCTATCAAATCTAGCTTAAATTTAATATTTTGTATTAAATAAGATTAAATAGAAAGCTTTGTATGTCAGGAGAATGCGGCCGATATCACATATTACATCATAATTAATTCCCTCGATAACACAAGACAATCTCAAAGTTTGTAATTTGATGTATTGAAAGTTGACTTTGGAAGGTTGCTTAACAAAAACCAATACACCATCATTTTTGTTGAGTTAGCCATAATTCTAAAACCTATTATATTCGGGGTTACTATATAATTTCTCATTAATTTGCCAGCATTCACTCAAAACAATATTACATGAAAATTTGTATGCTTCCGAGGGTATCAATAAACTGCCAAATATTTTTCGGACGTATATTAAAATTCAAGTCTTGTAATATCAAAACTTCATCCTGAAACTATCTTGCTCTTCAAAATGTTTAGTAAGTATTGATATGATGGACATTTAAATTCACTTGTCTCGTGGTAAATATTATAATTTAGTCTAGATATATTATTTGCATTCAAACAATTTATCCTTTTTTTTGGTCTTTTGTTGCACTCATGAACACTGTGATTACCTGCACAGTATTCACAAGTGGCATTTTTTTTTCAGACAAGCAGTAGAGTTATGGTAATGATCCTGACAATGTAAATATATTTTTATACTCAGATCCTCGTATGCTGGGCAACGTTCCCATCCCACAAATTCTTCATGAATTTATAAAATAAACCAGGTGAACATTCACCATAAACAAACTGAGTTTCGTTCTTTTTTGAAATTTTCATTAATGTGAGAGTCAGCTTATCTTCCCCAGTGATAAATGGATTTCATTCCCTGATACATACATCAAATGCCTACATTTCTGGTAGACTTCCAGAATACCCTTTAATTTTAATTCGTGGCTTTTTCATTTTAGGTATTTCTACTTCCTAATCACCTAAGTTATTTTTCGCTTCATTCGTTAGGGTATTGATGTCATTTTTACTTTTTTTTTTGTTATTATTGTTGATTTTAATGTCGTATGCCAATTAATAATTATTTCGAAAAATAGATACTTTTTGTTAGTGTTTTTAGTGATTATAATTTTGTAGGTAACTTGTATCATAAATTTAAGTGAGCCATACATAGTCTAGAAATATTTTCTTTACAACATTTTTTGGAATGTTTAGAATGTAAAAAGTTTTTTTATTATTTCAGTAAGGAATAACTAGTTGTGTATCGAAGTAAACGCTGTTGGAATTTTTTAGTTAAATTTCTATAAAATGGTATGTTAATATCTGAGAGAGGAAAATCTTACAGGCTCTACCCTTTGCGGCAATATTTTCTAACAATTTATATTTAATTTTTATGTGAATACTTTTATTGTACGACAGTACCAGAAATTATAAAAAATATCTAAAAATAATTGTCTCTTACAGCTTTATTGAAAAAAAATCTTCTCCATCTCCATGTGAACTAATTGCTAACTATTTCGAAAACCGTATATATATATATATATATATATATATATATATATATATATATATATATATATATATATATATATTCGAAATAGTTAGCAATTAGTTCACATATGTAAACCAATAATAAGGTCGAAACGTTTGTAATAAAACAGCTATGAGTAAATAAATTAATTTCTATTCCAGTGACCGAACCGAAAACCCAAGAAAAAAGAAAGTATCTAAATAGCGGTTTAAGAAAATAAAAACAAAAAAGTAATTTAAGTATATATATATATATATATATATATATATATATATATAATATATATATATATATATATATATATATAGAGAGAGAGAGAGAGAGAGAGAGAGAGGGTTGGGGCAAGGTACGGACGAACCGGGCCGCCGCCAAGAGCCGCACATATTATGGGCGGCATTTTGCTGGGCACCAAGTTTTTTTATATGATATGAAAATTACTTCACCGTCTTTTCCTTGGCTTCATCATTTGTTTGAGGTAAGTTGGTTAACAGGTGGTTTTCTATGTTCCAAGTTCCAAATGGTTACAAGAAAAGGCGCCTTGGAACTGGTGCCGTCTCTGATATATTTTTCTACTACGTACAAAAAGTGCATCGCAGTGTTCATCTTCAATTACAATTTTTCTACGCTATACGGTTGTTGTCATTATTTGTGGTTGTTGACATACTTGACATTGATGGTAAAGCAGAATCGATGCAATTAATCCGTTTCGCTATTCTATAGGGGAAATAGATGACACGCTTTTTGAAATAAGACAAGTTTCGTCATTCACAGCCGATGCTCAATACGAAGCAGAGTCGTTGGCAAAACAAATATGGCATACGATCTTGAATTAAATCAATGTGGTTAGTAAAGCTTTGCAAGACATTGATTGCGATATTTCTCATGCTGTTAATGATCTTCGAAAGACTTTACTGTTCCTTAAAAATTGCCGATAAGATAGTGGTTTTGACCAAATTTTGAAAAAATTGAGAAAACTAGCTGAATACATTGAATGCGAGACAAGTTTTGTATCATCGAGCACGATTAGACCTCGTAAGAAAACCATAATGTTTTTTTTACGAATCTCCAGATGAACCAATCGTTGATCCACAAAAAAATTCAAAATTGGATATTTTTACGCCAAACGTTGCTATTGCACTACGCATTCTGTCGACTTTGCTTGTTATAGTAGCAAGTGAAGAGAAAAGCTTTTCGAAGTTGAAGTTGATAAAAAATTACTTGGGTTCAACAATTTTCCAAACGAGGTTGATGCTATTTCCATAGAAAGCGAATTCGTCAAAAGTTTAGACTTTAGATGTACTCAAAGTATTTGCAGAATCTAAAACTCGTGAAGTGAACTTTTTTTTGGGTTTATTTTAAAAGATTTTTTTTATATTCAAGAAAATGTTAGTGAAAAATATAAAAATACTTTACGTGAAGTGAAAATGCTTGTTTTCTCAGTTTTCAAGATTTCATTATAGCAATGGTTTTTAAAGAAACATATCTTAATAAAATATTATCTATGAACTTTACGATTTCTATTCAACAGTTTCCTATATAAGTATGAATTATACATAAATTTTTCATTATTATATAGTGCCGCGTGTTTTTTTTTTGTCACTTTCACAAGCCCCTTGTAAAAAAACACTATTGACATTATAGGATGAAAAAACTATTGAAATTATTGGAAAAACACAATAGTAGATGTTTTGTGAGAGTTCACGGACCACCGGAATGGCGATACACCGGAAAGCCACACACGTGGCCTATGCTATTTTTTTAATTAATTAACGAAAATCGACCTAACCTGACGCAGTTTTTACCTTAAAACAATGGGCTAAAGGGTTATTTCTATTGTTTTAATTAATTAACCTAATTAATTACTCTATATTAATTAAATAATCATAAAAAATCTAATTAAAAAAACGAGGATCTGCCAACATCGCCACCGGCGGACTTGTGGGGCTACGTCATACACGCTATCGATCGCCAGGTGCATCACCACCTGCCGTCCTTTACCGAGGCGAAGGGTTCTATTGTATTCTCGGATCTTATTGTACCTGCTTTTGACCGCCCGACAGATGCCTACCTTTTTGAATTAGGTCACAAGTATTGTTAGAATTTTAAAAGAGGAAAAGTATTTGTATATGGCTTTGGGTTTGAAATCAAGAATTTTTGCTCTCTATGAAATCTTAAAATTTTACCATGAAATATAATATATTATTACCAACTATGAACGCCTTACCAAATCCTGGCAACACCCTGTAAGGTACCTCAGTTCAGACTTACCTAATGATTGTCCTAATGCTGACTGGAGTTTACCTATACGCTAGCTCATCTCAGGGTAGATTTGTTGTTTTTATATTTTTCCATTATTTTTAATATATTGTCTGTGTAAGTTTTATAAATGTCTAAATCGGGAAAAAGGCGCCACCAAATTTACTTTAGAATGAGCCCTAATGATTATACTACGAGCAATTGTAGTAAAGAAAACTTGGAAAAGAATAAATATTCAATATGTCATATCCGGGTAAATAAATCGCAGAATCTAAGTACTTAAAAGTATCCTAATTTAAAATTATAGGAAATAAAACCAATTAAATAGAGGCCAATGCATTTATTCCTCACGGTATACCCCTTCCCAGATAATAAGTACAACCCCTGGAAAAAGTTATCACCAGTGTGAATTATTGCAAGCTCCTCTAATGGGGCTATCTAATAGAAGTGCGATTACAAATGTTAAATTGAAATAGAGAAACCTTGTTGACTTAGTCGAAAGTTATTGTATTTTTATGACGTAGCAAAATGTGAATATTAAAACAAAAGAATAGTAAATTAAACTTGACAGTGTCCTGCATCGTGAACGGCAAACCGATCCAAAAGTAAACAAATCAACTACACTTGGAAGGTTTAGGTCAACATAGCCTAGTTATAGAAGAAAAGAACACACTCTATTTTAAACTAGACCATGAAGTTCCATAAGCCCAAGAATGCAGGAGACTATCAACTTTGCAGTAATAAAAGAAAATAAGCAAAATCAAAAAAGGGTACAAAAATATCTGCAAAGAGAAAGAATTAGAAAATTGATAATGAAAGAGATAATGACAATTAACAAAAATATAAGCAATAGAAAGTTGCACAAAAAAAAAATGATAGATAATTACAAAAAGTAGATCCTAGAAATCAACTTATAACTGTCGCTCAAGTGATTAAAATCTTAACAAAATTTTACTGAAAAGTTTGTTACAATTTTGTACATAATAATTAGTTTCCAAAATAGTCAATTGTTAAGCAATTGAAATTTTCAATAAATGTATCATTATAATGTTCATTATTTTAAACAATAATTAAATGGGTACTTGGCCACTCTGGGACTCTAAAATAGAACCATAAAAAAAACCTCAATTACAGTAGAGTATCGCAAAAATAAAACATTTAAATTTGAGGTTGTAGCGCAACGAAGTCGACTGCGTTTCACCTTACATAGTTTACTGGTTCGCCGCAAATATTATATGATATGGTAAATTACCAAAAGATAAATATCATTAGAAAAAAATATTAGAGTCCAAATATTTAAAATCTATTAATTAGAAAGGTTCAAAAACATATACACAAGAATCCCCTACCTGTTAGCCCTCTAGGTAATCGAACAGAAAACTGTGTTTAGATAACTAAACGATTCAAAATACAGGTTTAATACTCATTAGGCTTAACCATCAGAAATTCTTGTGTACTTACTTTGGCTAAAATTAGGCACTTAGCTGAATCACTTTCAAACAGGTGGTTACACAAGGCCTGTGACATAGACGGCTTCTCCAGAAAGGACGTTCACCTGGCTCAATATGGAGATTGTCCCCTTCAGAGGCTCACAATCCCAGAAGTGCAGCACGAAAACCCAAACTGTACATTTTACAATTCCATCCAAAAAAAGAAAGACTGAAGAAATCCCGAGACACTGTACATTGTAACTATTCCAAAAACATACTATAGTTTTCCCAAAGACGTAATTATTCCAAAGACATAATTATTCCAAAGACATATTGTACTTATCCCAAAGACCCTAAAATAAAGAAATAAAAATTCCTACTCAATCAGTCGTACAAAAGGCCTACGCAAAGCCTAGCTAAATTTTGCTTAAACATAAAAACTGATTGTTTCAAAAGAAATATGTACATACCTCGAACTCAAGAAGATGGTGGCATCTGCTAACTGATAAGCCGTTGTTTCTGGTTGGCTGAAGAAAATAATCGCCAAACTAGCTGTAGAGTGAAACGACCAAAATCACCAAAAATTGTTTGCACCCCGACTCGGTTTTGTTACTTTAATCGGCCATTTATGACCAAGTCCCTTAACTTGGGAAAGCAGTAAAACTAAAACCACTTCTTCACGCTCTTGCGTCAGATAGCCAAAAGAGAACGATTTCTCTCAAATCACTAGCACATTTCTTCCAACGGAAGTTACCAAAAAAACTTTATAAAAACGTCTATCAAAAATCTATCCAAAAAAAAATAACCTTAATCTCGTAGCCATAATCTCGAACCCTTGAAATTTATCATACAATTTGAACTACTTCCGGAAAATATATGCAAAAATTCTTCTATCTCAATTTTAAACTGGCCAGTACTAAAATCAGACCGAGACAACCAATATCTTAATAATCTAACCTGCCTCGTCCTACAAAATGAATACCCAATAACAAACTACTTAATGGGTTCGAAATATTCAAAAATTAAATCCAATTAGTTCAACTTAGTTCGAGATAGTTCGAGGGTCTAATTTACAATATGATAATTACCAAAAATTCTAACTAGTAAAGTAAAGGGGGAATATTCAACTAATAAACTAAAAACAACATAATGAAAAAATCGATACTATTTTATTTCGAATTTAGCATTTCGATAATATTCAACCGATGTGCCATCTTATAGGCAACCCTAAAAACTTTCACGCAATTCAGAGGACCTAACTATTTAACAGCTGATATGTGAAAATAAACAAATATTTTCTGAAAAAGGAAAATCAAATAATAATCACAAGAAAGCAAATAATCCTATTTATATTTATCCAAACATTAAGAAAACGCTTTTCCCAATATGTGATACATTGTCTCGAGGTACCTAATGAAATTTACAAATTACAGAAATATGTTAAGTTTCGATGTCAATCAAAATTTCAAAATGTAAACAAAAGGAATGATCTGAATATAGATGAAACCAATATTAATGAATGAAAAACAAAAGGTAATCATTAGTTTTATAGTAGAAAACATCATTTACTGTAAATTTATGTACAAAACAAAAATCTATTTATTACTTTATTAATCTGAACCTGTAATTTAATCTTGAAAAATGTAAACAAAAATATTTATTATTTAAGATCAATTTTTAACCGCAACAGGTTCTATACGTTCCTTTATTGAATCCTTTTTGTTCTGATTTTATTTTATCTCGTTTAAAGTATTATTTCGAATATTGTGGATATTAAGTTTAGAATTTAACAACTACAGTTAAAGTTAAAAAAGCTTTATTCATATTACCCACACCCTGCATTTAAAATAGTCTTTTGTATTCGAATTTCCGGATGGACTCCGGACTCTTGGCTACCGCCGCTCGACGAGTTTTTAGAAATTTAAAAGGGATAAAGCGTACCTCTTATGGCCGCTATTATATTTGGGTTCTATTGTCGTTTTAAGTGATAATTAATGTTTTAACCAAAATATGTCTTTACGGAGTTTTTAATAGAGTTTCGCAATATATATATATATATATATATATATATATATATATATATATATATATACCTATTATTTTACATCCGTTTTAAATGATCGTTTGAAATCATTTCTACGAAATCAGAATCACGGATGTATCTTTACCTGGACTCGACCGTGCCTGTATATTATCGCTCCTCGTTAGGTAACAATGAGTTGTTAGAATTTGAAAAGAAGTAAAGTATGTGAATAGGATTAATGGCTTACATTAATAGGATTAATGATACATTTTTGCTGTATCAATCTTTTACCTGATTTCAAGTAATATTTCGAGTATTGTGGATTCAAAGAGATTAAGTTTAGAGTTGAACAACTACACTTAATGTTAAAATAGATTTACTCACATAACTTAGACTTTGCATTTATTTGATCTCTATTAGTTAAGTAATCATAAGAAAGGAAGAAAACGGGAATCTGACAACATGGTTTTTGGGTGGACTTTTTAGACCACGTCATACATATTTGCTATGAATCAGCAGAGATACGTTTTTTATCAGGTGTAAAGAATGGCTAGAATTTTAATAGACATAAAGCACTAATGGGATGTGGTTACATTATCAGAAATAATAGGTGAACGCATATAAATTATATCATTGATATCTAAATCACTACTTTTGTTGAGATTTCTGCTCTAGGTGTTGATATCACCGATCTATATACCCTCTCTAATGACGCCTTTTCGTTGTTTCTATTTCTTCTAATTTAAATTAATATTTCAAGTATTGAGGGAAGAGTGAACAAAACAGATTAAGTTTACAGTTTAATGGATTCTATAAAATCTTTGTATATATACATCTATTTGAATGGTATTAATGTTGGGTGTTTTCCAATGCTTTGTATCTCATTTTATGTGACTTTTCGAACAATACGGGTTTTGTAAGTCAAAATAGAGTAATTTTTAGAACCATTTCGAATGATCTTTTGTAATCATCTCTACCAAATCGGGTCCTTGGATGTATCTTTTTCTAGAAACACATCAATTATTTCTAAAAGGGCGAGGCTTCGCGCATAAATACGAAAAAAAATTGGGTTAAGCCTCATCACTTTTACCCACTCGCTTTCTTAGATATTAGCAGAAAAAAAAATCGTTTCTATTTTTGTACAGTGTAGAGGAATATACTTAAAATGTGAGTATACTTTTATCCAAATATTTTAACTTATAAAAAACCTCTGTATCGGGATATGTATGCCTATATGTATGTATGTATTCATATGAATATATGTGTGTACGTTTGTATGAATGCAAATATGCCGATGGATATGTATATGTATGAATATATGTGTAGACATGCATGTATACTTATGTATGTGTATGTATGTGTGAGTGTATGGGTGTATACATACGTTTATGTAGGTATGTGTATGAATGCATGTGTGAGTATATGCGTGTACTCATGTGTCTGTGTTTTGAATCGTTTAGTTATCTAAACACAGTTTTCTGTTCGATCACCTAGAGGGCTAACAGGTAGGGGATTCTTGTGTATATGTTTTTGAACCTTTCTAATTAATAGATTTTAAATATTTGGACTCTAATATTTTTTTCTAATGATATTTATCTTTTGGTAATTTACCATATCATATATGTATATGAATGGGCATATGAGCGTAAATGTATGGATATATGTGTATGTATATATGTATATGAGTGGGCATATGAACGTATATACATGGATGTGAGTATATGGGTCATGTGTGTTAACGAACTTCAATTTTTTAAATGCTATAGCTCATTTCTCTTATGATTCTTAGAATGCTTCTTGTGGACCACAGTACTATTTAATTTTATATTGAATTGTATATACTTTCTAAATTAGGGTGTGATGGAAGATGAACCAAATCTTCTCATCCATAACGAAGTATGTATGCAAATAAAACTACATCTTGTTTATTATTATATCCATTTATGTTTATTAATAGATATTACTGTTCACTGAATGCTTTTTTTAATACCATTCCTCTTTTTAATGCATAAAACCAAGTTGAACTTGTTTACAGTGTATCTGATTCTAGTTATAAACTCAACTCAGATCGAGTATTCTCCCTGATTTTCAATTATAACAGTTCCAACTACGATTCTGAGGAGGATGATACATCCTTCAAAGCCGAGGTCAAAGTCATAAATATAGTGGCGAAATATCGCAACTGGAGTGCTAATTAAACCATTGAGACCTACTTATAATGGAAGATGACGATGCTATCTTTATGAAAGATATCAATGCCAGTAACATTTACTGATTGAGATCCGATGACTCGATATTTTTAAGGAATGCGAGGTTCTATTAGAATTTTTTAAATAAATTCATTTCGGTGGAAATAAGCTTTGAGATAATATCGGTATATATTTTTGTTCGAATTAGTCCTTTCATTTCGGTTAAAGTCTCTTCTATGTTCATTAGTAAGTACTAAAATATCCTTATAGTTTTCTAAATAACTGCCGGAATAATGATCAAAACATGCCTTTGTTAGCAGATCTAATAAACCATCAGTTTAAGTACAACACACATTTCCAACTCCAAGAATGATATTCTTCAATTTAATTTGACATATCACCTAGAATTATAGTTTCTAAGTCCGACAATATTTTTTTTGAGTGATCTGAAAGCTACAATTCGATTTTACAGCTAACTATCTTAACACTTTACAAGTCTGTTTTACTGATCACATGTTATTTGTGGTCCTATATATTCATAGAAACATGATAATAACGTAACTTATATATTAACTAGAATTTGTAAGATTTAACTGTTACATAGGCTTTATGCGATATTATAATGAATATTTTATTTATTTATTTATTTATTTATTGATACTCTTACAAACACCTAAACATAACATGCTACAAGGTAATTATAAGTAAGAGAAATTTTACAGACTTAACTAACACAGAACAAAGACAGCACAGACAAGAACCTGAATAAACCTAAAGGTCACTGCATAAGTTGCAATAGCAATTTCTTGGTACAATTAAAAAAGTCAATATCATTATTCTTATATAGTATGTTGCACTCAGTTAACATTAAATTCATTGGAGAACGACTACCAATGGAGACATGAAAGAATTTTTCCTTTTGTATCCTTAATCCTATCTTTGGTACATGAAGAGGTATATAATTAATCAAAGAACAATTGTTAAATTTTATATTATTGATAATACTATAAACAAATATCACAGATTGAATTTGCCTTCTTTTCTGAAGAGTTTGAAATTTAAAGCTTTCTAACATACTGCTATAAGAGATCAGATATGGATATAAGTTATTTTTCCTAACATATAAATATCTCAAAAACCTTTTTTGAACACGCTTATTAGCATCACAATGCACATTTACACTGGGAGACCATATATTAGATGAATATTCTAGATGAGGACGAACAAGTGCATTATACAATTTTATTATTATATTATGGTTATTAAACTGACTTGTATTTCTAATCACAAAACCAAGCACCCTAAAAGCCTTATTAATAATATTGCGGTAGTGGGTATTAAATTTCAAATTAGACTGGAAGTGCACCCCCAAATCCCTACATTCAGTCTTTTTTTTTATTTTTTTATTTAATTGAAACCATTCTGTTACTGAATTTAAGTCTGCTTGCAGTGCACTACAATCATTACTGTTTGTTACTTTCTTAAATATTTTAAAGTCATCCGCAAATAAGAGACCATCAGAATGTTTAACACTATTAGGTAAATCATTTATAAACATTAAAAATAACCCCCACTCACTCAAATGATTGGGAGATATTTATCAATCGAGAGTATTGAAGGGATTTTTATGCTATGTGAGTATATTTGTCTCTTGAATGTAGCTAAAAAGACTAGTTTTGTTCTAGTACTACACCTGTTGCTATAAGTCAATAAGGTTTTTCCTGTATTAAATGAAATAAAGTTGAAAAACATATTTTGATGTGTGCATTTAACAAGAATCACTAACAAAAGTTTTTAAAATTTAGATAAATGAGGTTCTAATCTTCCTGTATACTAATAAATATCTTAATATGGCTAGAATAAAAATAAGATAAAAAGTATTGCAAAGAATTTTAGAAAGACAAGGATTGGAGAGGTGGTGACGAAAACGGGGACATTGAAGCCTATGGTTTAATAGAGGGAAATTATGTAGATTTTAATTAAGTTTGTTATACGATTTCAATTGTATGAATGTTACATTCCTACTATGAATTTACATAAAGACATTTAAATGAAAATATGATTCCAATGAATCCTATTCTGCTGGAAGACATAAAATACACCACAAAAATTTAATATATACAGCAAACTTATCTAAATAGGTTTCACAATTCTAAGTATACTCAAGACTATTACGAATAACTTGTATACACATATATCAAGTCTACATATGTCAATCAATCTCCGCGCTGTGCATTCTGTTGTTTAATATTCGTGAAATCTATCAGACATATTAATTTCACATACTCAAACTAGAAATTTCTATAAGGATATGTGTGAGAATTTACATAAATTCTATACTTCTAATTACTCTAAGAACAACCATTACGGTATACTTGTAAACAAATCTAGCGAAAATTTATCCTCAGATGTCAGCTTTTCAGTTACACTTATACGATATACATATCAAAGTTAAAAAAAAATAAGGTAGCTTTATCACACGCGAGAGATAAACCCTATTTTATACCTATAATCGAACATACACCTGAAGGTTCCATAATTTGACTTTGTTAGAAGGATTTTATGACAATTAAAACATGTAACTAACCTGTTCGCATAAAACAAACAATACAACTTTCAAGTTGCAGTACAAGAACTTCCCTAACTCAATGGGCTATATAACTCATTCAATCAGTTAAAGACTATCCTTATAAAATATGTTTTATTTATTCATAGGGTTGCAGCATTAACCTAAGTTACATTTTAATTTATTCTAATGATTTTACAATCTTTTACATACTTAATATACCCTGGTGTCTTATATAAACTTACATATATTTACATACTTTTACACTTTATATCTATTATTTTATTAGATTAGTCTTATTTATATGCATCGATTTTACAATCTTTTACATACTTAATATACCCTGGTGTCTTATATATAAACTTACATATATTTAAATACTTTTACACTTTATATCTATTATTTTATTATATTAGTCTTATTTATATGCATCGCTGAACCACATAGCTACTTCTTTATTATTACAGTAGTAACAAGAAATTTTTTCTAGGTGTAGGACCATTTATAACATCGCCTTCTTGATTATTGTAATGCTCAGTACCGAACAAATATTTTTTTATTTCAGAGTCTTGTTGTAGTGCTTTTGGGAGTTTATGATAAATCAAAACTATTTCATCACTACAGGCGACAATTATTTCTTTAGATAATCCAACAAGTTCTTCTCTAGTCATATCTTTTAAACATTTTTTCAAAGCAAAGACTTTCACTGAATTTAAAATCCCCTCCATATTTTCAGCATATATTACTACCATTTTTTCACTTTCAAATTTTAGATATATACAACCGCAAACCATTAAATTAAATTTCTATTATTTTATTTAAAAGATTTCCAAATTTTACAAGTTTTCATAAATTTCAGAAGAAAAAAACTAACAGTGAACAACCTAAGATCTTGACTTTATACTTGATTTTTCGTCATGCGTAAACTGAAAATTTAAATGCCTAGTCTTGTAAAAGACTTGCTGTAACAAGATGAACCCTATTTCTTTTTACTTTCGAGGCTTATATCTCGTATCCTTTCACATATCCTAGACTGTTAGGTTTTTCCCTACAAGAAATATCATTGGTTTTTTAATACAAATGAAGCAAATCACCCCTTATTGTGGGCGACTACGTAGTAGACACATCTCTGTGAAATTGGAAAACATATGTCTTTTTGCATTCTTTTTGAAAGAAGATTTGAACGGGTATATCTATAAATTTGAGCACCTAACAAGAGCTACAGTTATACAAAATTTAAGTATCTTCATAAACATCAGAAAAACTAACAATGAACTACCTAAGATTTTTGCATTACATATATGATTTTTCCATAATGCGTAGACTAAAAAATTGAATGTTTAGTCTTGTAAAAGAATTGCTGTAACAAGTTGAGTCCTATTTCTCTTTGCTTCATAGGATTATAAATTATATTTATTCAAATATCGTAGACCTTTAGATTTTTCTTTACAAGAAATATCATTAGTCTTTTATTGCAAATGAAACTACCTATCCCTTATTGTGTGCGAATACGTAGCAGACACATCTCTGTAAGTTTGAAAAACACATGTTCTTTTATCGGAAGAGGATATGAATGAATATATATCTATATATTAGAAAGCTTAACAGATTTTGAAGTTACATAACTTCAACTTGGTTTTATGCATTAAAAAGAGGAATGGTATTAAAAAAAACATTCAGTAAACAGTAATATCTATTAATAAACATAAATGGATATAATAATAAACAAGATGTAGTTTTATTTGCACACATACTTCATTATGGATGAGAAGATTTGGTTTATCTTCCATCACACCCTAATTATGAAAGTATATACAATTCAATATAAAATTAAATAGTGCTGTGGTCCACAAGAAGCATTCTAAGAATGGTTCTCTGAAACGAAACGCAAAAAATCATAACAGAAATGAGCTATAGCATTTAAAAAATTGAAGTTCGTTAACACACATGCACCCATATACTCACATCCATGTATATACGTTCATATGCCCACTCATATACATATATACATACACATATATCCATACATTTACGATCATATGCCCATTCATATACATATATACATTATACATATTCATATACATATACACACACACACACAGACACATGTGTACACGCATATGCTCACACATGCATTCATACACATACCTACATAAACGCATGTATACACCCATATACTCACACATACATACACATACATAAGTATACATGCATGTCTACACATATATTCATACATATACATATCCATCGGCATACTTGCATTCATACAAACGTACACACATATATTCATATGAATACATACATACATATAGGCATACATATCCCGATACAGAGGTTTTTTAGAAGTTAAAATATTTGGATAAAAGTATACTCACATTTTAAGTATATTCCTCTACACTGTACAAAAATAGAAACGATTTTTTTTCTGCTAATATCTAAGAAAGCGAGTGGGTAATAGTGATGAGGCTTAACCCAATTTTTTTTTTCGTATTTATGCGCGAAGCCTCGCCCTTTTAGAAATAATTGATGTGTTTCTAGAAAAAGATACATCCAAGAACCCCATTTGGTAGAGATGATTACAAAAAATCATTCGAAATGGTTCTAAAAATTACTCTATTTTGACTTACAAAACCCGTATTGTTCGAAAAGTCACATAAAATGAGATACAAAGCATTGGAAAACACCCAACATTAATACCATTCAAATAGATGTATATATACAAAGATTTTATAGAATCCATTAAACTGTAAACTTAATCTGTTTTGTTCACTCTTTCCTCAATGCTTGAAATATTAATTTAAATTAGAAGAAATAGAAACAACGAAAAGGCGTCATTAGAGAGGGTATATAGATCGGTGATATCAACACCTAGAGCAGAAATCTCAACAAAAGTAGTGATTTAGATATCAATGATATAATTTATATGCGTTCACCTATTATTTCTGATAATGTAACCACATCCCATTAGTGCTTTATGTCTATTAAAATTCTAGCCATTCTTTACACCTGATAAAAAACGTATCTCTGGTGATCCATAGCAAATATGTATGACGTGGTCTAAAAAGTCCACCCAAAAACCATGTTGTCAGATTCCCGTTTTCTTCCTTTCTTATGATTACTTAACTAATAGAGATCAAATAAATGCAAAGTCTAAGTTATGTGAGTAAATCTATTTTAACATTAAGTGTAGTTGTTAAACTCTAAACTTAATCTCTTTGAATCCACAACACTCGAAAAATTACTTGAAATCAGGTAAAAAATTGATACAGCAAAAATGTATCATTAATCCTATTAATGCAAGCCATTAATCCTATTCACATACTTTACTTCTTTTCAAATTCTAACAACTCATTGTTACCTAACGAGGAGCGATAATATACAGGCACGGTCGAGTCCAGGTAAAGATACATCCGTGATTCTGATTTCGTAGAAATGATTTCAAACGATCATTTAAAACGGATGTAAAATAATAGGTATATGTATATATATATATATATATATATATATATATATATATATATATATATATATATATATATATATATTTATTGCGAAACTCTATTAAAAACTCCGTAAAGACATATTTTGGTTAAAACGTTCATTATCACTTAAAACAACAATAGAACCCAAATATAAAAGCGGCCATAAGAGGTATGCTTTATCCCTTTTAAATTTCTAAAAACTCGTCGAGCAGCGGTAGTCAAGACAAGAGTGAGTCCACCCGGAAATTCGAATACAAAAGACTATTTTAAATGCAGGGTCTGGGTAATATGAATAAAGCTATTTTAACTTTAACTGTAGTTGTTAAATTCTAAACTTAATATCCACAATATTCGAAATAATACTTTAAACGAGATAAAATAAAATCAGAACAAAAAGGATTCAATAAAGGAACATATAGAACCCAAAGCCATATACAAATACTTTTCCTCTTTTAAAATTCTAACAATACTTGTGACCTAATTCAAAAAGGTAGGCATCTGTCGGGCGGTCAAAAGCAGGTACAATAAGTTCCGAAAATACAATAGAACCCTCGCCTCGGTAAAAGACGGCAGGTGGTGATGCACCTGGCGATCGATAGCGTGTATGACGTAGTCCCGCAAGTCCGCCGGTGGCGATGTTGGCAGATCCTCGTTTTTTTAATTAGATTTTTTATGATTATTTAATTACTATAGAGTAATTAATTAGGTTAATTAATTAAAACAATAGAAATAACCCTTTAGCCCATTGTTTTAAGGAGAAAACTGCGTCAGGTTAGGTCGATGTTCGTTAATTAATTAAAAAAATAGCATAGGCCACGTGTCTGGCTTTCCGGTGTATCGCCATTCCGGTGGTCCGTGAACTCTCACAAAACATCTACTCACAATAGTTTTGGATAGTTTTGAACAGTTTCAATATTTTCTGAAATTTCTCGTTTGTTACCCCGTACAGTATTGATTAAAGATGTCCTTAGTCGTTGGAATAATAAAATAATGACTCTGTTCGGAGAATTGGAATTAAAAGCGAACAGTAACTAGATATCTTACTCAACACAAACTACACGATAAGATTACTTAGAAGGCAACGGGAAATCTCTACGTAGAACCAAAGATTATAATAGCTGGGCGTTAGCTGTAATAGCCTTTGGTAGAACCTAATTCCCTAGTATGGGTTATATACATCTCGTAAGAGGTATGTCTTAAGTACAAAAATTCCTATCTTCCGCCGGTGTCTGCGGGTATAGCAACCAGCCAGAAATTAACCTCACCTCTTCAGATGTATGCAAATGGAATGGAGTTTTGGCCCTTCAATTATAGCTGTTCAACAAAGAATTTGAAATAATTTTGAAAATATAAATATTAAATTTTTTCCAAAAATTTAAACTTATCGGATTTATTTAAGAAATGTTAAAACAAATTATTTTTAGCAAAATTAAATGAAATATACTTTTTCTGAAAAATATTCTTGTATTTTATTAAAAGCACCAATATAATCTCCATTCATGCAAACTCGATTAGAACTAATTGATGCTGCAGTGCCACTTCTTCTTTTTGGGCCTAAAGAGATTTGGCGAATACCTGAAGGGATATTTTATCTCCTAATTTAGAAATTAGAAATATATCAGCTCCGGCAGCCTCAGACATATTGACACAAGATTTAGACGATATCGAAAATTTTAAAACATCAGTGGACATTTTTAAAGTAAATCAAAATTTAAGCAACACTGACAATGGCAGCAACTCAAGTTTAGAAATTTCACAATATTTTTTAGGAATACCAAACAATACAAAACAGGAAATTTTATCAAAATATTTGAATTCATATAAATCTTTTTTAAACCCAGATTTAATAATTTTTGGAAAAATCGAATTAGGGGAAGGGAAAGATCAAATTTCTAAAAAGGAAGATAATTTTGAAGTCACACCAGATGATATTGTCATTTCAAATCCATTTTCTTTTCAAAATACAAAACATCAAGAAATGAAAGAACCTACACCTAATTTTTCCATAGATAGAGAAATTATTCAAAATTTTTCAGACATTGTCCATTTGAGGGAAGACGATTGCTCAGAGGGTTTTCCTTGTAATCAAGTGGGTGTTAGTGAGCAACCTGTCAAAATTCAAAATTTATCACCTATTTTTGAAAATTCGCCACCAAATTTTGGATTTTTAAAAAGTTCTGTTTCAATACAAACCGATGAACGTATACCATTGAATAAATTTTCTAAAATATCGTTTAAGTCGAGTACACAGTTTAAAATTAAAAATAAGCAATTATCTCATTTAAAATCTTTAGGTAATAAATTAAATTCAAATGTAAATGTAGAAATTGATGAGACTGAGGAGGAAAAATTGCAGTTATGGAAACGGGCTTCAGAAATTTACCATGACATTCTTGACTGTTTTAATCCCGTCCCATAACTTTCTTCCACAACATTTCCTTCTCTCATACTCAATTCTCTCCCATAATTCTTTTCATAACAATTTTTACTTTTATACCTTCTTTTGATCTTGTTGAAATTGAGCTAAGCTTGACACGAAGAGATGTTCTTTAAGAACAACAAGTTAACTTTCAAGTATCCACAATATATAAAGGTTTTTACAAGAAAGGCAATTTAAAATGGCACATTAGAAACATAAACACTTACAGCACATCCCAGTTAGAAGATCAGGGGAAGCAAAAGTGTAAGTGATAATAAATATTTCATCTCATTTATGTTTTATTCAGTCATTTTCTTGAGTTATGGACATATTTTATAGTAATTTAAAAAGTTTAATTTTAGGTGTAAGAAAATATTGTTAATCATGTCAAATTTTTATAAGTAAATCTTTAAGGTTTTGTCACCTTAGAACGAACAAATATAAAACTAATTCCTTAGTAGTTACTGAAGACAATGTTTTATTACAAAATCAGGAAAGAATCATTTCATATTGAATTTTTTGCCGACATATTACAAAAATGATATAGTCAATTATGAGATACACCCTCATCAAACCAACTAGAATTACTTGGTGTGTACTTGAATCCATTCAATGAAACTCGTGAAGCCTTTTAACACACTATTTCGGATTTTATGTGATAACTCAGAATAAACTAAGGAATTAGATGATACTATTTCTGTTATGGATCGCAAAGCAAATAAATTAACACAAAAATATCCAGGTAAATTATTTTTTTTTTCTAAAATATGTTTTCTAATAAATTTAAATAAAAAGTCAAAATTGTTCCCAATTACTCTACTTTAATTTTAGGACGGATTTTATTGAAAATACTACATGTGGAAATTAACATCAACAAATACAACCCTTTCACAGTTTATTCTTATATTCCCGTGCCAACAGAGACAACGTTGAAAAATGCTGTGGTCAACATTCAAAATAAGGACCCATATTGCTTCGTTTGAGCTGTGGTTACTGCTTTCCATTCACCTAATGAACTAATGGTAAATGTAGAGTTTTATCCATTTATTATATATTGTTTAACAATTTTAAATTTCCAACGTATCAATTTTCCTTTAACTTGAAAAGAAAGAGGTAAATTTGAATATCTAAATAATATGTCTGTTAATATTTACGGTTCGGGAAAAATCAATGGAAAAAATAAATTAAGTGAATGAACATGTGAACTACATAACCAAAAAGGAGAAGTTTTCTAAATATTTTAATTTTTTCATTACTATAATTACACTGTAATGAGGAAATGCATTGAATTTCAGGTAAATGTGCCGGAAGCAAATTTCATAAACCGTTTCTGAAATTCAATTAATGTAATACATTAAATTTAAAATTTTTTACATTAATCTAAATTAATGTATTCCATTAAATTTAAAGTTTGATCATTACTTTAAGGTGACTATGTACAACATTAAATATAGAGCCAGTGTTCATTGAATTTAAGTTTTGTTTCTATTTGTTGACCGTGTAGTTATTTTATTAACAGACAGAGTACTCTGTCAAAAGCAAAACAAACCAGATGTGTAAAAAATGCATTAAAAAAATAATATCAGTTTTTTATATTTATATTTATATTAAAAAATAAGTTTTTGATTATATTTGTATTAAAATAATAAAATAGTTACATGTAAGTTAATCAAGTGAACCACCTGTTAACATTAGTAATTCTCTGAAGATGGTTTAATCAATAAAATAAACCGAAATGTCAGAAAAAATATGTGTTAATTTCTTATAAAGTAATAGTATGGCCGAAACCCAAAAAAGTAAAATCTAATTGAATTTAAGATATGTTATGTTAATATTTATGGCTTGGGAAAAGTGAAAAACAGTTTAAATCGAATTCGAAATTATAAGAAATTTAAATTATACCAAAAAAAAGCGAGATCATTACATACTATTAATAGGAGACGATAACGGAATTTTCATTGTTTCATTTCGAATTTATCTAGATTTATTTCTAAACATTTTATCTTAACGGTAAAAAATTGTTAAGGGATGGTTGTTTACAAGATATCGCCATTGTAGAGGAGTTTAAAGATAAGTCAGTTGATTGTTATTTGCTCGAAATAAATCTATTTTCAGTTGAAGGTAAAAAGACTAAGAATAAAATTAAAAGGATCGAAAATAAAAAAAAAAACTCTCGGTTGTTCTACATCAAAAAGTACCCATACAAAAAAATTTTTAGCCACTTTTATCGTCACATAATCTCTTGACGATATCTTCGGTTCTGATCATCGAAGAAACTTCTTTTTTTTCATCGTATAGGTTTTTTTATTGTCTATATATATATATATATATATATATATATATATATATATATATATATATATATATTATATATATATATATGCCGAAGCTATTTTCAACCATTTTGTATTAGTTAACGATCGTTTTCCCCTTGAAGGCATGATTGAAACAAGATTAAGAAAAGGCTAAGAAAATTTTAGGTTATTTTTTTATTTCTAATTCTTGGTCAGCCCATGTAATTTTTTTTAAATACAAAGTAACATAGAAATAAATAATTTCAGTTCATGAAAAATTTTTTTTCGTTAAATATACACTTAAATATTAAGAAGTATTATTACTATTTTAAACAGTAAAGCGTATTAAAATTCTTGTTTTATAAAATGCTTAGAATGCTTATATATTTATATATATATATATATATATATATATATATATATATATATATATATATATATATATATATATATATATATATATATATATATATATATATATATATATATATATATATATATGCCTAATCATATAAAAATAAAAAACCCTTTTCTGTGCGTTAGAACAAATAAATACTACCTATTATTATTGAATCAAAGATTTTATCTTAATGCATTTTCGGCAGAAGAGTAATCTGAGAAGTAGCATTGTGAATGGTCGACCGCCATGATGCCTTCACTATTTTATTATGTTTTATATTGTTTATAAATCTATATATGTTTTATCATTATGATTTCAGGAAATCGATTTTTTTTTAAATTATGTAGGACAATTTACCTTCAGACCGAAATTTTATTCTCTGACTTATTTCTAACAAAAAAAAGCATAATGAAAAAAAATATATAGATTTATAAGCAATATAAAACATAATATAGTAGTGAGGTCATCGTGGCGTTCACAAGGCTACTTCTCAGGTTACTCCCCTGCCGAAAATGCCCGTTAAGAAAAAATCATTGATTCAATAATAATAGTTAAGTATTTATTTGTTCTAACTAACATAAAAGGGTTTTTTATTTTTATATGATAAGGCGTATATATATATATATATATATATATATATATATATATATATATATATATATATATATATATATAGTAGATCGCGCCCGTCTCAAAATTTGTGTAACGAATTGTGTTTATATATATATATATATATATATATATATATATATATATATATATATATATATATATATATATATATATATATAGTCATATGACTGTTTTTGTAATTTCTGATTAGCGCTGGCTGGTTTGTGACTACTCTACCAACAGGCCTTAATTACCATATTTGAGTCCCTAGTTTGTCATTTTATTATGTAACTTTATTAAATAATTTCTATAAATTGCAGAAAAATGTTAAACTGTTCAGTCATCTTTATGATTTTGAACATTCTTGTTAAACAATATCTCTCATTGTTTAATAGATATATAAAATATAAATGTGTTTTAATGGTACCCTTTAGCCACTATATTTTTTTGCATTCAATTATAAATAATATTTTATACGTACTTTGTATTCCAAAGATATTACATAGAATGCTATATTTGGAAAACAACATTCATACTTGTAACTACATAGAAGGTTTATATAAAATGAATGAAGGTGCGAATGATAGCAATTTTTTCTAAATTTATTTTTATTACTCAAATAATATTATTTTTGACACCAACTGGATTTTTTTTAGTTTCTTATCGTACTCAACTGAAAAATGAAAAGAGAGCGAATAAAACTTTTTAATTTTATTTATTTCAACCTAATGATAATAAATTCTTT
Source organism: Diaprepes abbreviatus (assembly GCA_034092305.1). NCBI lineage: Eukaryota > Metazoa > Arthropoda > Insecta > Coleoptera > Curculionidae > Diaprepes > Diaprepes abbreviatus. The sequence goes on from JASJET010000011.1 coordinate 5,683,433, forward strand.
CTTAGTTTTATCTTTTCTGACAATACTGTATAATTATTATAGATTATAATAATTTATTTATGTCTACTTTTAACCTTCAATGTTTTCAAATTACTGGGGAGTATAAGATATATTTAGACCCATTATTTCAGCTTTCAGTTAGCATCATGTTTAATAGTAGGCATTTTAGTCAAATTATTGGATATACATCCATTTCTAGTAAATGAAATGATCAAAATGTAGTCAAAAATTATTAAATTCTAAAACGTCTTAGCTTTACAGATCCTTATAGAAACTGGACTGACGAGCATCATCCAAAATTTCCTTAGATTATGAGGAAATTTAATAATATTACTTTATTAAATGGAATAGCCTATCATTCTCCCTTAGACGTTGGTCAAGTCACTGAAATGTTTTCTGATCTGGAAGAGTACGAATACGATATCTGTCGTGATATAACCCCCTGGCTTCCAAAGCTTTGCAAGATGCAAGATCATATATCAGATACATATCTGCATACTCAATAAACATGTATTCCATATTTCGAATTATTTCACAATTAATTTCACCTCGAAATCTAAAAATCAGTAAATTGATATCCAAGTAAAGAATCAGCGATATGAAAGTTGATAGGTTCTAAAATGCATGATATGTATTTCTTTCGTACTTAGTAACGTTTGCAATAAAAATACTTTGTTCTTGGTGCCGATAAAATAAAACGCCCATTTTTTGCAAACCTAGGTCACACAGAATTAAAGGTTTTTAACTAAAGAGGTAAACTCTAATTTTGAATCGAATTTTTTTTATCACTAGTTTGAAGGTTGAACATTTGATAGGAAGAGAGATGTATCTTTTATCGAAATACGCCAAATACATGATGTAAATAAAATGACATTTCTTCGAAAACGGTTAAGATTAACGACCTAAATAGAAAGTACTTAATTTTTAGTCAATAATTAAAGGTATGTAAAAAACGTGTTTCAAAGTTCTTATCAAACAAGACGTAAAAAAATGGAGTCATGAATGTCACAGCTAGTCCGTCCCTGAAGCTGTGGGTAATTCAGAACACTTTTTTGGATAGTAATTTTAAGGGTCTTGCCTGGTATACATCATATTAAAAAAATTGAAATATATCTGGTGGTTCGATAATTATGTATAAAAAACTTGATTTCATTGAAGCTCTTTGTGAGCCCATATCTCCGAAGAGGAGGCATATACGAAAAAAGATTATATGGACTTGTAATATTCCTTTCACGTGTTTTTTCATATCCAGGAGATTTTCCACATTTTCCCGGACACTCGGATAATGAAAGATTTAATGCAATAAACTAATTTTGTGGTAAATTTATATTTGTTAATCTTTGTTGTATATATATGGCGAGTTTTTGCAACTTAATGTTACTTCTCGTTTTCCGGATGCCATCGTTTCCTATCGTCCGAGTCTCCTTCGTGGAGTCCTCTGCTTTTCATTTCGGGACGGATATTTGAAATCCATTTTTTTCGTGGCCTTCCTCGCTTATTTCTTTGTGCTGGTGTCCAGTTCCTAACCATCTTCATCTATTGTAATTCCTAGGTATTCGTATTGTCTAACGTTTCAATATGGATTTAAAATGTCTAAATTAAAGAATATTAGTAGTATAGAGGGCGGGGTTCTGTGACACCCGGATGGCATCTGTCCCTTTTCAGCCCTTTACCATCCGAAGAAGTGCTGAAACCCTCCTGAAACCCAAGCCAAAAAGGCCTTATTGCCAAAGAACATGACGTAATAGCCTAAGAAGTGCCTGAAATCCTTCTGAAACCCTTGCCAAAAAGGCCTTATTGCCGAAGAAGTCCTGAAAAATCCCTATCCAAAAAGGCCTTCCTTATTGCCGAAGAAGTCCCGAAAAATCCCTATCCAAAAAGGCCTTATTGGCAAAGAAGGGTTGTCCTAGTAGCTTAAGAAGGACCAAAAGAGTCCTTAGCCAAAAAGGCCTTATTGCCGAAGAAGTATCGACAATGACGTCATTTACCAGAGGCTGTTGTTTTGTAAAGTAGTTGGTAGAAAAAATAAATTGGAGTGGAATATCGGGTAAAATAAAACAAAATTTTATATATCAGAGTGGTATATTGGGTAAATAAAATTACAAAAATAATTAAATATGTTATGCTACAATACTTTTTTGCCTGTTTTATTTTTACGTTTTCTGCAGGAGGTTAGCTTGACAACATAACATGTTATTACGTTTTAACACTAGAAAAAAAATGTAAAATAGTCTTAGCAAAATGAGGTTGTGTATTTTTTCGTTCTTCTTTGTAACATTTGAGACAAAAATATTTCCCGCATTTATAATGTGCCTTAACTTTGTAACCAATTAAAAGTTTTTTGCATAATTTACACACACTATGAGTTTTACATAAACGACGAAAACCTCTTCTTGCTACTTGAATTTTATAATAGGTACCATTTTTACAACTGCCAAACGTACAAACTGGATTTTTAATCATCATCATCATCATCACTGTCATCATCATCATCGTCATCGTCTTCGTCTTCGTCGTCGTCTTCTGAAGTAATTTCTTCTTCTGCCTCTTCTCCTTTTTTATCGCTGTTATAGAAATAAACTTCTATATAGTCATAATTTTCATTTTCATTAAAATAAAATTTTTCATATAAACTTTCTCCTTTATGGGATGATAAATTTTCAGTTCTGACTATTTTACCGTCTTTGAACCAAAACAATTTAATTGCATAACTGTAAGTCATGACTGTATCACTGATGGAATGAACCTTTTTCCTCAATATCAACTGGTTTTATAAATGGTAAAGGAGAAGGGATATGAGGAGGAGGAGGAGGAGGAGGATCAGAAGGTATAAAAACATTGATTTCATTAAAATTGCATCATTTGATTCAAGAAAAAAAAAATGCCAGTACCAGAAAGAGTAAAGTGCCCTAAATGTAAGGGTGAAACCGATTTATACAATCATAAATGTGTGGCTTGTGAAGTACGTGAATACCTTAAAGAAATTCATGGTGCCAAACATTTACCATCGCATTATTTAAATAGTCAAGAAAACAGAGGCAATGATCGTCAAAATGGACAGGGACCGTGTAATTCAAGAAGATGATTATAAAATTTATATATTTAAAAATTAAAAATAAAAATTTTGTATCAATTTAAATGGTTTTATTTGATATATTTACGTTTTTTTTTCATTTAACATATATTGTACCACTTCGTGTTATAAGAAGCGGTCCAACCTCTTCACATTCCGAGTCCTCATCATCATTATCATCATCATCATCATCATGATCGTCTGGATGCCTGACGTAATTAAAGAAAAAATTGTCATCATCGTCATCTTCGTAGTCGGAGATCTGGAGGATGCCATATTTTTTCTCTTCTCCATCTTTTTTTTCTTGTTCGTCTTTTTCCTTTTTTTCTTTCTTCTTGTTATTATTTTTCTTCTTCTCTTGTTTTTTTTCATTCTTTTCCTTCTTTTTCTTCTTCCCATTCAGAAATAAAAAAAATTAAACAAGTAAATTTAGAATGAGTTTTTTAAAACCTATATCCCCACGGTAGAGTATCAGTGAAAGAATAATTTATGTACCGTTTGTCATCTCGCGGATTTAATGCAATTTTCTCTTGCTGGACAGTAAAAACCTCATGTTTCATGGAAACTATCTGATTTTGAATAATGTGGGTTTTTTGATAGTTAAATAGTGCATTGTAATAATCTTCAAAAGTTATATCTTTTATGACTGATTTACTGATACCTTTAGCCCTTTTTGTTATTCCAAAATTCGATATAAAACTGTTTATTTCACGTTGGGTATGTTCAAGAGTAATCATTTTTTTAATTTTCTCTCTTTTTTCAGTTTCATTTGATAAAACTTTAATAGTATATAATTTTGAACGTAAACCGATAAATTCTGTCATAATTGTCCCGTTATTTTCATCCTTCATTAGCCCCAATACTTTTTTATTTTTTAACGGGATATTATATATATTATTAAGAGGATAGTCTGATGTATCAAATTTATCTATGTTGTTTTTAATGAAAGTATAAATGTTATCGGTTTTAAAATGATAAATTAGACTATCAGTGTCCGTGTATAATAATTTAACATTGGGACCAAATTTTGGTAAAATGAAATCATAATGAAAATTGTACAAAAACGTTTTTGAAATGTCCAAAATGCACATACCCAAGTAAATCGGTTTATTAAATTTTAACTTCAGTCTTTTCATTTCAATAATAATCATATTTTCATCGAATATTTCACAACTGTGAAAATTGGGTTGTGCTATATAGTAATTTGCACCATATTTTCCAGACCATTTAGTAACAATTTTCACGTCTTTGTATTTTCTAATGTTTTCCATAGTTTTACCAAAGCAGGCATTAACCATTAATTTAGGATTGTTTTTTTCAAAATCGTTAGTTGCTGCCTGACGTAATTTTATATTTAAATCTATGTATTTTTTCAACCAAGCCGATTGTTTGAATTGTAAACATCTATGAATTTTGATAACTTTTAAACCAAACTTTATGGCTTGTTGTAAATTTAAATAATGTAATACATAGCGCTTTTTGTCGAAAAAAGTTGTTAGAAGTTTTGGAATATTTGATTCTGAATTAGGTGGTACTAAATGTTCCGGACACAATGGAAGATCTTTATGAGTCTCAAAAAGTTCTTGGGGGTAATGAAGATCAACCTCGAGAATATACCCATGCGTGTTATTTGAATTAATACTTAGTAAATAATTTTGAAAAGCAGCTTCGTCATTGGAATTTTTTAATTCCAACCATTCGAATTCACCTGTGGGTAAAGCAAAACTCATTGCTGTTCCATACAGATTGTTAACATCAAAATATACGAGGTATGATTCTGGAATTTCAGGATTATAATCGTTACCCATGTATCTATTGTTGGCTTTGCCATAACGATTAGAACACTGGGAAATACCTCCCCTGATTCCACGTTCAATAAAATAAATCATGTCAATGTCATCCAATAGTTCCAATTCTACGTCAGTCATTTTTAACATAGCATCAAATGCAAGTGCTGGAGCAGTATAATAATGAAGACTGTCCAACTCATAATGCTTAAGGCATGTTTTACGAAAGTTTTCAAAGATATCAGCCAAAAGGATTACATCGGTTTTTAGATATAATTCTGCATATTCCCGTAGTGTTTTTAGTGAAAATGTATTCCAAACATTACAAGCGTGTTTATAATCCTCTCCAGAAATATCTCTATTATTGATTTTACTATAAAACTTTTCCAAAGGTGGTAAAGATTTATCGTTCAATTTTTCCCAACAATCAAGATATTCATAGGGGAAGACTCCTTTACGCGTCACCAATTTAAATTTTTCATCATCGTTAAAAAATTTTCTACAAACTGTTTTTTGCGAATCATTTAAGTATGATGCCAATTTGTCAAGACTACTAGCCATAAATCTAAAAGAATCCAGAAAACGAAACTGAATTTTGGTATTTTCTATGTGTTTCGTAAAAGATATATATTTTTCCTTGTTAAGGGGAAGTAAAGATATTGAACCTTTAATTTTAGTACACAAAGGTTTAATCAAAAAGTGACTATCGTAGCCTGATAAATTGTGAAACACTACAGGAATAACATGAGAATTTTGAAATTGTAAATTACAATAATTATGAGCGGCTCCACGGTATTTTCCTGTTAGATGACAATGATCTCGTACTTTGATGTCATTGGAACAAAATGGTTTTGCACACAAGTAACATTTGCCCGCGTAATAGAAGCTATTTTTTTCCTCACTAGTTAACGGTTGCATGGAAACAGGATTTAGAAGAATATTATTGATGTCGTGGGCAATTTTGAAAAGTTGTTGAACAAACCAAATTTCACAATTTTTTCCAGTAAACATGTCAAATTTTGAAAGTGAGTCATTATATGAACATTTTAGATAAAATGCAACGCTAAAAGCTTCATGTCTTTGCACCCGTTGTGATTTTCCCGTAGTAGCATTAGATAAATTATTAGTGGTAAGCAGGCTTTCGATATCTGCGTATATTACAAATGGGATGAGATTTTGATTTTTGATATTTTTAAATTTTAGAATTTTGTCTTTAGGGAAACTAATTTTAGAACTATTTAGCATTTTACAATCAACTAAATGTCTATTTAAGATTGATTCAGTCTTAAAATGGTTAAGACATCTTTCGCAAAACCATTTACGGTTTTTCAAATTTCCCACCTGATTATTTACTAAGCGAGATAAGTTTTTAATGTAAGTAAAATGAAAATATGATTTTTTTTGTAGGTTATCATCATCATCATCATCATCATCACCATCTTTGAAGTTGTTATAATAATCACAAGATATCATAAGTAAATTGATCCGTGGTGCAAACTCAGTTTTGCTTAAAACTAATGGAAGGATTTCTTTACCATTATTATTATTGTCAAGAACTGTGAAAATGTTAATTCCTAGATTATTCATTTTTTCAAATTTTGGAATATCTTTAAGGGCAATGGGAAATTCAATACCGTCAAATTTTAAAACTTGTCTTACATCGGGATATGATGAGATGCGGTTTGGATTTTTATCAAGAGGAGCTGGGTATAAAGCTGCTGTAACAGCATATAGAAAACAAAATTCGTCCTTATTTTTAATATTTAAAACACTTTTAGTTTTTTGGATGAAATCAGGTAAAGGAATATAAGTTGAAATCCCACCTCTAATGGGATTGTAAGAGTTAATGTTTACTTTGAGATATAATATTTGAAGTAAACTCCAACCAGAGTCACGTTCTTGAAACTCCTCAAGTTTAACGAGAATTTTAGCAATTATATTTTCTTGATACCAGGAAACCAAATTAGTTGTATGATCAATGCACTCATTTTTACTTGAAAAAAATTTAAATGCAGTCTCATTGGTTTGAGGTTTTATAAAAAGACCAGCAAAAGAAGCGTTTACTTTTAACAGGGATTTTTTTAATTCTTTTTTAATTTTTATTGAAAAACTTCTAAAACATTTCTCTAAAAATTCTATTGGATCTTTAATATTTAAATTTGAAATAAGTCCGGTTTTTATTCTTCCACTGAAACAAGAATCAATGTCTTGCCAAACTAAATTTTTATTTTTGTTATTTTTGACACCATTTGCTTTAATTCGAAAGTTAATTAGATAGTTTTTCAAAATGCTTAAATTAGATTCAATTCTTGAAAAATTTTTTACACATTTTCTATCTTTAGATTTAATAGCTTTTTTCAAGTTTAAAATAATTTTTTTTATATGTACTATAAATCTTAGATATTCCCCCCTTGTTTTAATAATTCTACTAACTTGTTCAATTTTTTTTATTGTCTCAGTTGAGACTTCATCGAGGAAAAGGAAATTGTTGTTGTTGTTCTCGTTGATACTAGCGGTGGTGGTGGAAGAGGATGAGGAGGATGTGTCAGTGTTCTTGTATGAACTCATGTTTGTTACTACAAACATTAAAAAAAAACATGCATGAGACTTTAAACTAATAATAATAATAAATAGCAAAAAACAATCTAAAATATCCCTATCGTTGAACCTTCCGCGAACAGCGAATTTATACACATACACCCTGTATGGTAGGGTGATGTTACTCACTGTTCCTTGGGTCACGAAGCTAATAAAATATCCCTAGCGTTGAACCTTCCGCGAACAGCGAATTTATACACATACACCCTGTATGGTAGGGTGATGTTACTCACTGTTCCTTGGGTCACGAAGCTAATAAAATATCCCTAGCGTTGAACCTTCCGCGAACAGCGAATTTATACACATACACCCTGTATGGTAGGGTGATGTTACTCACTGTTCCTTGGGTCGCGAATCTAAATTTTTTTCACTTCACTTCACTTCTTAAAATTATAAATAAATAATAAAAAAAACTTACCAATGGTTCTAGTTGGTCTTTTTCTTCTTCTTCTTCTTCTTCAAGTGACTGTTATTACTTTCGTTTTTGTACTGTGTGCTCGACTAAGCAAATCGAGCGCTTTTATATGTTTTTTGGAAAAAAATGCAACGTTATAACTTAATGTAAAACATGTGTAATAGATAAATTTTATCAAGAAAAACATGCACAATCAAACATATAATACGTGATTCTAAAATTGCAACTACACCAAAAATTTCCAAAAGATTCACGTGTCACTCCACATGTTTAATGCTATTTCTATGTTAGGAAATTTTCGTTTTATCAAACATGACGTTAGGTATTTTTTTCCAAAATGTGTTTAAATACGAGCAGAAATTCGCTTAGCAGCATAGTCAATCGACAAACCAGAACAACAACAACAAGACTTACCTCAAAGTGAAAAAGAAAACAACAATAACAAAAATGGCAAGTGTAAGCAATCCTCTAGTTGTACCATCAACCATCGTTGTAATGACCGAGGACCCTGTGAATCTACCAATAAAATGGTTGGCAGTGGTTGTCAAGCAGCTATTTCCGTAAGTTTATTTTTTAACTATTTTTTTTAATTACCTTTATTTTACCTTTGTTTCTAAGGAACATTTTCCAAATTTTCCAATCAACTTTGAACAAATGTCAAAAATATTAAATTTTTCGATCTAACCAATAATAATAATAATGACCATAAGTTCGATTTTCTTGAAAGATCGTTATCAGCCGGGATGACGTAGTCACTTTTTTTGCTATTTGCGCACGTCTCACTCTTTTGGTTTCGTCAGAAAACGCCTTTTGGTCAACTGCGCACTTTGGAAAAAATTTTTTTTTTGCTGTTTTCGTAAAATTTAGGTCTGGAGAATTCGAAATAGAGTATTTTTAAGTGATTTTGAGCCTTATTTTACCTATGTATATAGCGTAAAAAGGGCACTATTGTTTTAAATGTAATTTTTTTAACAGTTATGAAGAAAACATGGTCTTTTAACTTTAACAAACAAAATTTACGATAAAATATTTATTATTTTTTATTTTTTGGTTTTCAGATGGGGTCTCAAGGAAATTAAAACTAAAAGGGATAAAGTGTTTATTCATTTAAACTACATACCAGCAGCCAAATCTCTTAAACAGAAATTTGGGCAGTTACCGGTACGATACATGCGGGTCCAATTGGACAACGATGAAGAGTTCCATATATTGGAACAAGTAGTAAGGCGGTACAAATTTAATTTAATTTCAGAGGATTCGCCCATGGAGGCGGGTCCGATTAAAAAAATTTTGCCATCTCCCTACTACCCGCAATATTTACCGGCAGCTGTAACTGTTGGGGTAGAAGATGATGATGATGATGACGATGAGGAGGAGGACAACCATACGAACACCACCAGCACCACCACCGCAACCACCACCACAACCACCAAAAATATCCAAGAACCTCCGAGAAAAAAGCAAAGGAAAAATCCAGAGCCAAAACCATCAACAAGTTACAGTCAGCATCATCGTCATAGTCAACGTTTCGAACAGCCTCCACTACCACTATCACCACCACCAGCAATACTACCACCACCACCACCATCACAACAATTACAAGAGGCTGCGGCAGTAGCTGGGGTAGGTAGTATTATAAGTGGTGGTGAAGAGGATGATGACATTTTCTCCCAAAAGTGGTAGATAATGTAATTTTTTTTTTTTTAATAAATAATATTTTTTTAATTCTTTTTTTGTTTGATTTTTTTTTTGTTTGAAACCCTGTAGGTTCGTTTAGTAGAATTAAACCAAGAACAAGGACAAATGGCCCTAGCGAGAGGAGCACAAATGCCAGAGCAAGATTATCCCTGTTGTGTGACACCGGAGTATCGGAATGGTTGTTTGACTCCACCGAAACTTTATGAGGTAGCTGCAAATAGGGTAAGTCTCCAATTAAAAAAAATCGAAGACGTATCTCGTTTGCAGTTACCAAAAGTGTGTGAAAACGAAGTTAAGGAGCAATATGTAAAAAATAATTTTTCTAAATTTATACATTAATTGAATAAATAAAACATACATATATTTCTTTAGTTTTTTTTATTTATTTAAAAACAATACACCATAAACCAGTGATACAAATTATATACATTTTCTAAAGCACAATATACATTATTATTATAATCATGCATATGACAGTGGTATGATTTAAATAATTCTTTCATTTTATCAACTGTTATATATTTTGGATCATCTGCAACATTAATAATGAGATTGGAACCATTTAGGTATTTCTGCAACCAGTCCATCTTTTCTTTGCCATTCACTATAACTGTCATATTTGTGGACCCAATATAAGCATTTAAAAACGCAGACATTTCTTCTGGTTTAAGTTTAGCGTGATAGGCGTCAGTAGCATCATCAATATCATCCCAAAAATTATTTTCTATTCCATGTATATTATTAGTGGTATAATTGATAAAACTTTGTACCTTGTCACTAAATTCTCCCACATTTATTGGTAATTTCACTAATCTGTGTACATGTTCCTTGGTTAATGAATTGTAAATAGCTATTTCCTGACACATAAACGGTAAAACATCATACTGGAACCCTTGAACATCCACAAAGAGAATATTTGTTTTGTTTTCACATGACATTTTTGTTTTGTTTTCAAATGACATTTTTTTTTTTTTTTGTTTGCTGTTGCTGCTGCTGCTACTAGTATTGTTTTTGTTCACTTTAAACAAAATGCTGAAATAATGGCAGGATACAGTTTCAGACCAATTTATATACGTTGTTTGGAGTGGGGATATCTTTAATCAGTTTGTATTTTGACAATACTTGTTAGAGGATTATATTTAAGTTTTTTATCGTGTAAAATCAATACATAGGCACATGTGTCTGCTGGAATATTTTCACTGGTTTCAAATTCCAATCTGATGTCAACAGTGCCATTTTTCAATGTGTCCACTTGATAACAGCAATCTATCACTACTAAAGGTGCAAGTTCGATAAATTTTTTAAATGTTAAACAAGGTTGTCCAACACTTCTATAGTAATAGGACTGTTGAAATCTGGCATACATTTCATACAAAATGCTCACTTGTTGTCTATCAAAATGAACATTTAAATTATCGTATGGATAAATTTCCGAATTGAGATAGGCTTTGAAATTGGTTAAGTTACAATGATCAAAGTGACTAATATCCTTTGATAATTGATTTCGTCGTTTCGTTTGAAAACCAAAAATGAGATAACGCGGCTTTTCTAACTGATTAATCGATTTTACATTCCAAGTATGTTGCGTGGATTGTTGCAAAAGCGGATACTCATGCAATTCCCATCCTCGAAATGCCACGGTTAAATCTCTTCCTTTTTCAATGTAACTTAAAAGTTTCAATTTTGCCTCATCATCCACTCTAATATGTTCAATTTTCCATGTTATTTTATCGAGACGAATGTTTGGTTTTTCACCTGCCTTATTTGTAGTGACTGAATTGCTATCGGAAAAACTTCGTATAAGCGTTAATTCTTGTTTAATATTTATGATGATTTTTCGAAAATTTTCAAAAACACCCATAAGAATTTTTAGAGGAATACAAACATTAAAATGTCCTTTTGACAACATTTTCGGCTTTTCAAGATGATTCCAACCGGCATTGTGATAACGTAAACAGTCTTGTTCTGTAAAACTGACATAACCTTTTAGGAGAGATGTAATACCTGGATTTCTTACACGATCCACAACAGTTCCACCCAATTCATAGCGAATTTCATCAAATAAAAATGCAAAAGCATTATTTGTCAATTCAATGGTATCACTTGCTTTCCCATGTTCATCTACAACGACACCTTCAAGTTCGAGAAAACTTTCAGCTGGATATGTATAAATATCTTGAGTCTGAATAGGAATGCGAATTTCATCGGATTTATTTAAACTTGTATTGGCATAGGGTAAATAACTGTGGTATTCTTTACTGGTAATTGAATTATCACTGATGATTCTTTCACTCACGTTCAAAATATTCATTATTGCTACTATTACTATTACTACTACTACTACTACAACTACTACTACTAACAATTTCCTTTTTACAAAAACAAACTATAAGGAGTCTTCGTACACCAGATCTAAAATTCAATTTAAATCTGTACCAAAAGTTTGCCTTTTTAATTTTCTTTCTTGGAGCAATTTTTCTTTTTTAATGTAACAATCTAAATCCCAAAGACTGTAAAAATTTGCGATTTTGTGATGTTAACCGTTTCAAGTTCTTTTGTACACTAGTTTTATCATGCATTGTGGTTTTATTTATACTGCTACTACTACTACTATTGTTGTTGTTGTTGTTGTCGTTTAGAGGTTCAGAGTAATAAAGATGGTAATTGTATCTAAATACCATTTTTTTTTCTATGTTGGTACTTCTTTCAGATGAACTCTGACTGTTATCAATTCCCGATTGAAATTAACTAAATCACCCTCTTGATCGGTTATTTTTATAATGATTTCATCCAAATAGTGAGTATTTATAGGTAAATAAATTACATTGGTGGGGGTTTCCACAATTTTATAACCTGGCGGTACAGTTGGATAAAACATGTGTAAAATATGAGACGGTTTATCATTATTGAAGGAATTGGTCACTAAATTACATTCACAACATATAGCATTAACTTTGGTTATATTAATGAGGTAATCAGATACATGAAGTTTTTGTGCTGTCAATGTTCGATTTTTAAAACCTAGAATAGTATTGATAGAGTAAGGTTTTTCAAAATGAATATCCTTTGTTGATTTTATCTCACACCTTAAAGTATTATAATTTACGCGAATTTTAACTAAATCACTGGCTTCTTTTAAATTAGTAGGACTATCTCTTTTCTTTTTCTTCTTCGATGGAATAGGAGGATCGTTTAATTTTACAATTTGATTTCTAGCATCATTCTGATTATCATTATTATTATTATCATCATCATCATCACTGCTCTCATTTTCTACTAATCTTTGTTGTTGTTGTTGTTGTTGTTGTTGTTGTGGTATTGGCTCCTTTTGTTGTTGTTGTTGTAGTAATTTTTTAACACCTCTAAGAGAATCATTTATTGTACGAGAAATATCATTGATCTCGTATGTCCCTTCGGGTATTTCAATTACAGATTCACCAAAATAGAACTTATTGTTTGTTTTGTCAACATTTGGAATTGAGTTGTAGGTAACAAAATTAATTAAACCCAATTCATAATTCTTGGATTCTTGTAATATTCTTGGTGGATGCAATTTTAGAGATAACAAAGACTTTCTACCTGATAAGGTAAATATATAACTCATGTTCTCTATTTTAAGGTTGAAATAAAACTAAAATCTATTTATTGTACAATATCTATTTATTTAAAAATTCTAAACATAAATGTCCACAATTAAATGTATTAAATTTCTGATAAATATCATAATTATAAATAATGTCTACCGGTCCATTTGAACGAAAATAGTCGATAACTTCCAAGGGTGGTCGAAGATTGCCAAAACTGTCAAAATATACAACTTTATTTCTGAATTTCTTATAGGCTGTCCAATGTGTCCCATGTCCATTCAGATTATCCAAATTTATTATACCTCTTTCATTGTTGGATTTAATTTTCTTTGGTAAGGCATCACGCATAAATACACCACGAAAATGAGGAATACAAAATTGTTTGGCATACATAACTAAATCAATATTGGTTAATGGTCTATTTGGTAAATTTATTAACTGCTTCGTGGTTGTAGTGGTGGTGGGTATAAAAAAACACCCAACCCCTTTTTATATGGTTTTAAAAATAGACCTTTACCTAAGGCTATACTTTCCATAGAACGGTTATGACGTTGTGATTCCTCCAATTGTTTTCGAGCAGCTCGTGCATCATTGATGGCTTTTGCTACACCGGCAGCTGCTCCACCCAAAGAGCCTAATGCAGACAGGGCAGCAAATATTGGTATAAGAGGTAAAACACCACCAACTTTGGGAATTTTAATGACGCGAACACGATTGAAACTTGGTTGTTGTTTGAAATTTTTTTTAATTTGTTTTGCTGCATTCAAAGCTACTAAAATAGCATTTCCCAAATTATTGGGTTTAGTTTTTAATATATGTTGTTTAATTTGTTTTAACACTTTTTCAAATTTAACTTTTTTTATACCAGCACTTTTTCGTTGTCCTTTTTGTCGTTGTTGTTTATTTTTTCTCAATTTTCGTTGTTTATTTTTTTTCAGTTTTCGTTGCTTTGGTTTTTGCTTACGTTTAGTTCTAACCATTTTGACAATTTACAAGCTACTAAATCAATCGTTGTCTTTTTTCTATACTTATAGTATCAATATCAGCATCATTATCATCATCATCATCATCCATCTTACGTTTCTTATTGTTCTCATTCTTTAATGATGATGATGACAATGATGACGGTGGATAATGTAATGGTTCATTTAAATCCAATTTTAACATTTTATTTTGACCATTTCTATCATTATCAACATTTCTAGTATCAAGTTTTCTTTTTGCTTTAAGTCTAATTGGTTTTGATAATGGTAAATTAATATTTTCAATATCAATATCCATTGGTTCTGCTTCTTCTTCTTTTTGTTTTTTCACATTTTTTCTCTTTTTTGTGGAATAATTACGAACTTTAGGGTTTTTTTTCTTAGTATTTTTGGTATTGTTTTTAGTATTGTTTTTAGTTTTTACCAATGATGATGATGATGACGATGATGATTGATTTCTTTTCAATTCTTCTATACTTTTTCGAATATCATTTAATAAGTTCTGTGAAGTACGTTTTACTTTTTCCAATGTTGTAAGACACTTTTTAATACTTTGTTGTTGTTGTTGTTGTATACCCATTCCAAGTTTTACTTTTGCCTTCATTATACCAGCTACTCCCAATGCACTTAGTCTTTCTCCTGTGGACGCGTCTCTCGATCTGAATCGTTTCATTGCATTCTTTGCTAATATATTGTCAGCTTGATGGCGAGATGTTAAATCTTTATTTTGAGAATATGCAATGTCATGAGCACGACAACTTTCATCCAATTGATTCACTCCATGATCACCACGTGATAAACGAGTCTGAAGTTTTGTGCCCGGTCCACAAAAATTGTAACCAGGCAAATGCAATTCAAACGGTAATTTATTTATCATATTGTTTACAAATCCTGAACCTGTATAAAATTTCATGTTGACAATTAATCAACAACTGACTATAAATGATATGTAACATGTTAATATAAGTCATTTCTGTTTGAGTTCTCTGTTCTAAGTTATCTATATATACAGATCTATTGAAATTATGAAAATTCTAAAACAAAAAACCAGTTTACCTATTGAGAACGCTGATGAGTTCAAACCACAAAATTCGTACAGAAAACATGGAATTTTATTTCCTTTTACAATACGATGTATCATTGTTGGTCCATCAAACTGTGGAAAAACGAATGTTATGATCTCGCTGATAGAACATGAAAACGGATTGAAATTTGAAAATGTTTATGTGTATTCACGTTCGCTATACCAACCAAAATATTTATATTTAAATGAATTACTGACTCCTATAAAAGGAATAAATTATTATGCATTTAGTGCTAGTGAGAATATTGTGCATCCATCTGAAGCAAAATCCAATTCCATATTTATTTTTGATGATGTAGCATGTGACAATCAAGATATTATTCGAGAGTATTTTAGTATGGGTAGACACAATAATATTGACTCGTTTTATTTGTGTCAAACGTACGCAAAAATTCCCAAACATCTAATACGAGATAATGCCAATGTACTTATTCTCTTCAAACAAGACGATTTAAATTTAAAACATGTTTATAATGATCATGTTGGTTCTGATATGTCATTTGACAAGTTTAAAAATATGTGTTCGTATTGTTGGAAGAAACCATATGGATTTTTAACTATTTTTAAAGATTACAATCTCAACAACGGACGTTATCGACTGGGATTTGATCATTTTATAATAGCATGATATCTCCCAAAATAGCTTAGTCAAGATCCATACTTCATTATAAGCGGATTGTTGTATTTTCAACCTGATTAAACCTGTTTACAACCTGCTTAAACCTGTTTTCAACCAGATCAGACCTGTTCCAAACGGATCAGAAGCTGTTTAAAGCTGATTAAAAGCTGTTTAGAAGCTGTTTAGAAGCTGTTTATAAGCTGTTTATAAGCTGTTTATAAGCTGTTTAGAAGCTGTTTATAAGCTGTTTCAAAGCTGATTAAAAGCTGATCAAAACCTGTTGACTAAGCAGATTAAAAAAAAAAAAAAATGAAATCTAGTGAAAAAGAACTTAAAAAAAATTTAATTCGTAAACGAAAAAACGTTAAAAATAAACTAAACCTATTAAAACATAGTGAAATTGTACAGGAACAAGTATTTTTGCCCATAACCAAACGTTTACAAAATATTCAAAGTGAATTAAGCACAAAAGCTACAGTTGCAGCAGCAGCATCACCACCACCACCAAAAACTAAAGAACCATCTGAAATAAAAACTGACGATACATCTTTAGAATATCCTTTTCTAGTTGAAAATGAAAATGATGATGATGATGATGATGCAAATAAGACACTAGATACAATAAATGAAACTGATAATGATGATGATGATGATGATGATGATGATGAAAACGAGAATGAAAGTAATTCATCTGTTTTCCGACAACAAAAACAACAACAATTGGAAGACAAATCCTTAACAAATCTTTTAAAAACAATATGATCCATTACCTAGAAAATATATCAGTGATTTGCATCATGATTCTCAAAACAAGTTTGATCACAAATATGGTGTTCGATTTAACGTTGATACTGAGAAATTTCACATTGGTGATTCTAATCTGAATATCGATGGTAAAGATATTATAGTGAAAAACAAACGCTACAAAGGGACACATGGTCTCTACGAACTACTATTTAAGAAACACCCTACAAATTTCTCCAAAGAGGATGAAACAAACTATAGACAAATTATATTTAAAACAAATGCACATCGTCGCTACTATCAGTCCAATCAACAAGTTGATGGTAGTAGATCAATAAAATATAAAAAGATTATAGCACCTTACATAACGGGAGACGGTTTATACATGAATGTTACTGATCATCCCATAGATTATGTACATTGGGATAATCCTAATGAACTAGTTGATAGATTACGTTTACTGCTAGCCTCTCAACAAGCTGGACACACAGGACATCATAACGAAATTAATTCCATAGTAGAGGAACTAAGAGAAGCTCAAATTATTGAATGAAAAAACTAAACAAAAAAAAAAAAAAAATGAATAAATTTGTTACAGATACAAAACGACAACTTGTTGAAGAAATTCACAAGCCAGCAAGAATCAATTTTAAAAGGCGAAAAATAATTATTAAATCTCTAGATGACCTATTTCAAGCAGATTTAGTAGAAATGATTCCTTATGCTAAAATAAACAATGGTTACAAATATATACTTATTGTTATTAATTGCTTTTCAAAGTTTGTATGGGCTTTTCCGTTAAAAAACAAATCAGCTATAGAAGTAAGCAAAAATATGGAAACAGTTTTTAAAATACAAACTCCACAAAACATTCAAACAGACATGGGTAAAGAATTTTACAATAAAGAATTTGAGAAACTCACAAAGAAATACAATATTAACCACTATAGTGTATTCAGTGAAAAAAAGGCATCCATAGTCGAAAGAGTTAATAGGACTTTAAAAAACTGGATGTGGAAGGAATTTAATATACAAGGAAATTACAAATGGGTTAATTTACTTGGTAAAATTGTTTATAAATATAATCACACAAAACACAGAACCATTAAAATGAAACCAGCAGATGTTACTACCAAAAATGAAAAATTTTTACTTCAAACTGTTTACAACAAAATAAAAATGAGTGATTTAAACGTTAAACTTAAAGTTGGTGACTATGTACGCATTTCTAAAGTAAGAGGTGTTTTCGATAAAAAATACAATCCAAATTGGTCTCCTGAGGTATTTATTATACGCAAAGTTCAGTTAACAAACCCAACCACTTATCTCTTGAAGGATATGCAAAATGAAAACGTACTTGGGGCGTTCTACAAAGAACAATTACAAAAAACTCTCAATCATAATGTATATTTAGTTGAAAAAATTCTAAAAAGACATAAAGACCAAGTATTCGTTAAATGGTTTGGGTTCACTGATAAGCACAATAGTTGGATTAATAGAACAAACATTATATAAAAACCCACTTTATCCATAGTACATATTTAGTACGTTTGAAACCTCTGAACGGGAAACATGTCTTTAGCATATTTTTTGCTCATAATTTTACCATTTTGTAGTGTTATTGCGATTGAAAATAACACCTTAAACAAAAACAATAAAACTGAGTATTGTGAATACCTACAAGATGACTATGATGTTCTGTATAATACAAGTTTAAGTCTATACCTACTATGTTCAAAAGAACTTGATAACTATATGAATTTATATGAAACTGAATCAAATCTCAACGAATTATATACAAAAAATATTAAAGAATGTGAAAACAAAGCAGCTAATCTATCATCTTCCATTAATTACACCAATATTCTCAACCTTTCAAGAAAAAACGTTGAATTGGAAGCAAATTTACTTCTTGAAATGAAAAAAACCGATGTATGTGAAACCAAAAAAAGTACAGCCTACACACTACTTGGAGAAACCAAACATGAATTGGCAAATGCAAAAAATAATATCAGTTATTTTCTACTGGACATTAATAAATTAAATCTATCGTTGGATCAATGTAATAACAATTTTATACAAAGCTTAAGGCATCAAAATAAACTCTTTGATAATCTCAATGCCTGCTTGGAAAGAGAAGAATTACTTCTAGACCAGAAGAATCGATATGTTGTCAAGCTAACCTCCTGCAGAAAACGTAAAAATAAAACAGGCAAAAAAGTATTGT
Source organism: Diaprepes abbreviatus (assembly GCA_034092305.1). Classification (NCBI taxonomy): domain Eukaryota; kingdom Metazoa; phylum Arthropoda; class Insecta; order Coleoptera; family Curculionidae; genus Diaprepes; species Diaprepes abbreviatus. The sequence continues at coordinate 5,702,248 of JASJET010000011.1, forward strand.
AGCATAACATATTTAATTATTTTTGTAATTTTATTTACCCAATATACCACTCTGATATATAAAATTTTGTTTTATTTTACCCGATATTCCACTCCAATTTATTTTTTCTACCAACTACTTTACAAAACAACAGCCTCTGGTAAATGACGTCATTGTCGATACTTCTTCGGCAATAAGGCCTTTTTGGCTAAGGACTCTTTTGGTCCTTCTTAAGCTACTAGGACAACCCTTCTTTGCCAATAAGGCCTTTTTGGATAGGGATTTTTCGGGACTTCTTCGGCAATAAGGAAGGCCTTTTTGGATAGGGATTTTTCAGGACTTCTTCGGCAATAAGGCCTTTTTGGCAAGGGTTTCAGAAGGATTTCAGGCACTTCTTAGGCTATTACGTCATGTTCTTTGGCAATAAGGCCTTTTTGGCTTGGGTTTCAGGAGGGTTTCAGCACTTCTTCGGATGGTAAAGGGCTGAAAAGGGACAGATGCCATCCGGGTGTCACAGAACCCCGCCCTCTATACTACTAATATTTAATATGAATAATTCTTTTATTTTAATATTTAAACATACGATATTATTTAACAATATTACAATGCATTTTTTAAGGACCATAACCATTTAACAAAATCTCTTTTCCTTCTTCAACGACCAAATATACTGCTGGACGTTTATCGTAGGACATAACTCTTCTTCATAGAAACCACCTTCGATATTTCATTTTTATTGTCATTTAATAAATAAGTAGTTTAGTTCGCTAGTTGAATATTTCATATTTGAAAGATTTTAGTAGATCATTTTGAAGTATGTCCTTTCAGTTTTGAAATGTGAACAAAATGATTTTCGTCAAATCGCGTGTGTCTTAAATTAATTGGTTTTGTAAAACTAAATTAATTTACCAACATAGTTTTCTCATTTTATATCCGATATATTTATAAAGAGTGTTATTCTATTTTTAAATATTGACAGTAATAAAATGCCAATATTATATTTTCAAATTGCGATTTACACGTTCTACTATACTTGCTTATAGATTTGAGTAAGAATTCTCAAGCTTTTTAAAATGTTTAAGTCCTTTTCCCAACTTATATGTAAGTTTTTGGGTTTAGTTGTTATTTCGAAAATTATTTTTACTGTTGCGTTTAATTCTTCCCTAACATATCCCCTGGTATCATTAAATTATTTTGAACTAATTAGTTTAATGGTTTGATTTTCTTGCCGAATTTTTCATTTAAATTTGTTAATTATGACAGCGTTTTGTCAACTTTATACCATACATAGAAGATTTTTTGAAATTATTTAATTATAACGAAGTTTCCTCTATTTTCGAATTTTATTTGTAGTAACTGACCAATATTTTTAGCAGTTGAATTATACCTGTTATTACCTTTGCTAAGATTCCTCATTATTTCGATAATTTTTCATTCATATTTTCAAATTTACGTTGTCATCAGTGTTTTTAACTATGTTTTAAGATTGTATAATTGCGTTATTATCTTCTTGATTTTTTCATTGCATTTTATAATTTGATGTTCAAACTATATTTCAATTTTCTCAATTGTAATGTTTAAATCTGTTCGTAACTTTTGTCTGTAAATTCAGTTTGATTTCATTGACGTTATTTTCAATTACTTCCTTTTTCTGGCACAATTCATCAATATTATCACCATCTTTCTAATAGATTAGGAAATGTGTGTTCATAAATCTCTCAATATTTTATGTATTTTTATTTATATTATCATAAATCTTTTGAAAATTTTCTACTTCTCCTGAAACTCTATTACTAAATTTGTTTCTAAAATCTTTAAACTTTAAAGCCATATCCTTTACCGTTGTTACATTATCTATTACTGAATTATCATTTGTGTTTTTTAAATTATATTTTCAAAACTTTTTGCTGAATCATATTTCTGTTTTATTTTTATTAAATTATTTTCACATTTCGATGTTTCTTTGTAATTTTTTTTACCAGTTCATCATTGTAACTTAACCCTTTTAAAATAGTTTTTACAGTTTCAACATTCTCCTTAATTCTCTCTTTTAAATTTACAACATGGTTTTCTAATGCAGATTAAAAACTTTGAACTATTTTGTTTTCAATATGTATCATTATTTTTAAAATTTGGCTAATATTTCTAATATTTTATTTTTTAGTAACGGTACGTACAAGTGAGAAGAAAAATTAATAACAGTAAAGCAAAATCACCAGTGTACAGATGAAGGCTAGTAGCAGCAGCAGTGAGCAAAGTTGCGGAGCTAAACCTTATGCCGGAGGGTAGGAGTGGGTTATTCAAGGCGCCACTACATCTGGAGCTAGGCTGAATGTAGAAGCATTCCGTGATGTCGTTAGGAAAGGGCTTTCAACTTTACCTCTGTAGATAAGCAAGTGCACAAAAAAAAATACATGCACAAATGAGCATGTGGGTCAAATAAAACTTGAATATAAATAGTAACAATAAAATGTTTATTTAAAAGTTAAAAGTGTTGCTGTAGCCTAAGCTAGATATATTATAATGAAAATCGAGCTCAAATAAATTAACAAAAAAGAAAATCAAATAAGATTTAACACAACGTACACTATAACCTACTGACGTTAAAATATAAAGCAAACTCTGTTTATCATAGGATATTATGCTGGATTAGTGCGTCACGTCTTACAAAAATAAAAGAATAGAATGAATTTAATTTGCAAAATTAATAGGTCGTTATTAAAACATAAAAGATAATAATAAAATCTGCCTGTTAGGTGGTGAGACTACCACTTGAATGATTTCTCGGTTTGACGGCGTAGGTACAAGTGTAATATCAAAAGGTAAACGCAAAATATATACCAAAAACAACTAGTAATAAGGGCCTGAAGGTAAAAAAAAAACATTTAGGTTTAACAGAATTTTTTCGCCGACACGCGCATATTGCTAAAATTTCGGTATCTAGCTTTATTCCGGTAAAGATAACACCATAAACCCTAAACAGGCGAAAGATAAAGTAACTCAATAACTCAACATAATTATCGAAACAATAAATAACTTTCCACCCCAAAATTTCAAATGATGGTCAATATAAATTGAGATGGAAGTCATCAGTCTCTTCAGCCGAGTTAAATCAGGAAAGAGTGAAAGTCAAGCTGTTTTCAGTTAAAACAAATGACTTTCAAAAATGACCCTGTGCAACAATAGTCGGATGAAATAAATTTGTTAAGCATTTTCTGCTTAAAAATGAAATAAGTATTCGAATAGTTATTTTTAAATTAAAGAAATACATTTCAAGTCACATAAATTTAAGCAACCCAAAATTTCCTGAAATAGTAGTAGGCAGGAAAACCTAAATCTAGATGAAAAATGGTAACAGTAAATTTAACATCGATAAGAAAACAACCAAGCACAGTGTAGTAAAATATCAGTAATAATGGTCAAGTGATAATCAAATGTATCTTAAAGCCATACTCTATGGAATTTCTTTATTCAAAGAACTTATGAGCGATACTTAAGAAAAAGCATATTGTGTTTGTCCATAACTGTGTATCTGTATTGGATTTTAAGTTTAATTTTGACTAAGGAAAATTGCTCTCCCGGTAAGTTGCAATGCTCATCCAACCTGACTTTTTTAAAATTCGTTGTTGTTTTTTGACAGTTTTTTCGTATATATTGTATTATTCTAGAACCTTAAAAATCCTTTAAAATAAAGCTAAACATCGTAAAAGGAAAAATCTGTTTTTCTCAGATTGATAATCCAAATTGCAACTAATTTTCGTTTAATAATACTTATAATTTAAGGTTTTATCAGTTGGTTTCCTCTATATACAGGGTGTTCGGATAATGCATCAGGATACATGGAGAGGTGGTTCTACATAGTAAACTAAAGGTAGTAAGTCATATCGAGAACTTGAAAACTCAATTCTCTCTCTCAATATATTATAACCAGTCAAAGTTTTTTTTTCTTATTTTTAACATTTTGCGGTTAGTTTTAAACTTATCAAAAGTTGAAGTTTGGCACAGAGACTTTATCGTTCTAGTATAAAAATGTTTTTCTACACAGAGGTCACTTTACCTGAATTTTAAATATTATTTCTCACATATCTTTTTTGTTTTGAGAGTATATGTCATTTTAGAGACAAAAAAATCTCTAATAATAACCTGGTAATTGCGAGGTTTTTACTAATTTCACGTCTCCTAAAATATAAAGAAGATTTTACTTATTAATTATTTTTGATCGAACTAATCTCTTCTTAAATTCTTGTCAGATTTAACTAAATTTGAAGCATAGTAACTTTTTTGCTTCCCTTTGAAAAACTAATCTTACTGGTAATAAAAACTTTAATTCTAATTTGCGCCTAAACGGTGTGGTTTATAGACTCAAATATAGAGTACCCTTTTTTATTAGGTATCCTTTTGTGTTTAAAATGGTATATTTTTTTTTTCGATAGCTGTCAAAACCAAAAAGATACGTGAAAAATAAAATTTAAATTTTAAGTTAAGTGACCTTCAGAGACCCAGTAGAGAAACTCTTTTATGACAGATAAAATAAGTGTTGAGTTTTCGACAGTTTGTTATATGACACACAAGCTTTATTTTAGCATGTATCCAGATGAAATATTCTAACACCATGTAGTATCTAACTTATTCTTATGTACCTGCTGTGAGTATACTATTTCATCATTTACAAAAAATGTGTTCTTGACTTCAAGTAGAACAAGTGTATATAAAATGTCGGAACAAATTTGTAATCCGGTTCTATAGTCTATACAAACGTAATCCCAATGGATAAAAATCATATAAACCAAAACTGCATAGGCCTAAAGGCATGTGTTTTAGCCATAATTTTTTGAGTTTGTTTAGTTCTCCGACTGTCTACTAACTTGTAAGCAGTTAAAAATAAACTCCACGTGAAAACACTATTTGTCTTTAACTAAGGATCTCATGTCCTCGATTTTCGACCGTTTATATATTGAAATTTATATTTAAGTCATGTCTAAAATACTTAAGAATTTTTCTAAAAGCTTGTTTTAGTTGTCACTAAAATTTGGAAATGAAGCACTTTTATGCTGTAATGGAGCAAATATTAATTATTTCATACCGTTTAACGTGAAATATATTCCACTAACAGGATAAATTAAATAATCACCCTGAGGATAGATTTTAACCATGGAAGATAGTATGAATCTTATATTACCACCGAAGTCTAAAGGAAAAATAAATCAATTATCGTACTTAAGCCTAAAGTCAATTTTATTACTTTTGAGTCGTTTAAATCTTTTCTTAAAAATATATAAGCCCAGACAATTTATGACGCCATAAACTAAAAGGATTGTGCCATCTTTTAATATTTATAAATAAATCTGTCGAAGAAATCCTACTCTGGTTATGTAATTAAAACCGAAGAGATAAGTGCTGAGGGTGATCTTAACATGCGGCTACGACAAATAATAAAATATATTAAAATATTGAATGATTTTTCCATTATTAGGAAACAAAATAGTAATCAAATAAACTCACTATAATGTTATATATTGTTAGACAACATGTAAAAAGAATTCGTACAATGACTGTTTCTTCCATCCACAATAAAGTAGTTAAATATCTAAGAGAGTGAATAATTTTTTTTCACGGTCATTAAAATCGTTTTTCTTTTACTTATAGAATGATTAGTTTTAATAACCTTTTGTATAAAATTATTTCAAATTGAATTAATACATTTTTTTAATAGAACCACCAACAGGAGCAATTAATTTAGCATTTTTATATTCTTATCCATTACTAATTTTAAGTTTTTCATTGTAAATAATATCGTTCCTTATTTATTTTTGTGAAATTTAAATGTTTTGAGAAACTTGTTTTGTTTAATTTATTAAAAACCTTCACGCGATCAATCTCACGGACGCACTGTTGTGAGAGCTTTACAACAAAAGGCGAGATCCGTTCTGCTATATAGCGGTTTTCCTGAGTCCTCAACTTATGTCTTGGTAGTGGTAAGCCCTAAATAACTTTTAATTGTTTGGTACTAAAACTTCAAGAGCCAAGAGTGATGACCAGACTTCTAGAGTGTCTTTGTCACTGTTATATTTATTTATAGGATTTTGGAATAGTTACTAATATGGGACAACAGTTTGATTGTAGACGGAATGGCCACATGCTACCCCAAAATATTTCGTTCGCAGGAAGCTACGATTAATTACTGTCACAACACATCACGGATTAAAATTGACATTTACATACTAGTTCCTCACAAAAACTGTTGGTTAATTTTTTTGCTTGTGACAAAATCCACATTAATGGCAATTTTTAGTTATTAAAGCCAATTGTTGTAGGACTATAGGAATTAAGGATAAAATAATCGTTACAATTCTAAAATATATTTATTGTTCAACTTTTTAAAATAATACAAGTTTGGGCTACATATCTATTGAATAAAAATTTCCTTCACGGGTACTCGTTCAAATATACCTGCAGTATATTCAGAGAAAATATTAGCATAAGCTTTCTCATATCCGTCTTGCACGTCTCGAAAAATTGCTAACCATTCCTGATTGATTAAATTGTTAATATTGTCCCCTAGTAATTTGTTTCCATCGAATAGGTTTTCCAAATTATATCTGGCATGATTAGGATTAAAATTTACTGTATATAATTTTGGAATGTAATACATTTCGTTTTGTTTTTGCACTTCTTCAAACTCTACGACATGATGGGAATACGTTTTTTCTAAAATAACAAACATAACTATAGTTAGCATCAGTTGGAAGCATGCGAAATTAATACAAAGTGAGTAGTATTTATTGGAAAGAAGTTAACAGTGTAAAAAAATTATTGATAACTACACATTCAGTTGGATTGTATATTGTTTGTCAAATTATTAACTAATTAAATACTGATAAAGGATAAAGTTAAAACATTTGCTGTAATTTACAAGACATTTAATTCAAACATTACAAATTGTAGTATCAAACTGATTACAGACATATGGGAATGAGAGAATTTTAGTGTCCTTAAATTTGTTACTGAAATGCTTATGAAAGCTCTATCATATTTCTAGATAGTGTCTTTAAATTGTGAAAAAGTACGAGACCTGATTCGCTCTGTAAGGACATTAAAGAACTGTATACTATCATACCAAGGTTGTTTAATGAAAATCATTCATTTAGACTAGTTGGGGCTTTCCTCAATTTAAGCTGGAGGTTCTGTCAGTCATCGACATTCTCGAATATAGCAAATAGTGCCACACATCCGGGAGACATGTGGGTATATCACTGATGTACACCAAAAAAGAAAAGACCTTTAATACAGAACCTTGTGGAATATGACACTTAATAATGCTCTTGACATGTTTCCACAAACAAGACAATGTCTCTTTCCAATTAGGTGCCCTACATTGAATAGTATATTTATGCTAATGTAGACCTAGCCAAACGGCTTTGGTACTATCTTCAAGAACATTTACTAATCTCAGATATACTCAGATATCATAAGGATGAAGCTCGGAGGAGGACCTTTTGCATGTTGTGGGGCTTTAAAAGATGTTTTGGTCCTCTGTAATTTTCCATAAACTTCCAGACAGTTCGGGCAATCCCAAGTGGCACTACCTTTTGCATAGCCTTATACAGATGTTCGCTAAGGCCAAATCCCTTGATAGTAGGCAGTAAACTCTTTGGTAATACTCCAGTTGTTGATAGCATAATGGGGATTATCCGGACGATATTCATTCTCCACTGTCTGCGTATTCCCGGTCTCTGTATTTGGCGATCTTCTCTTTATTCTTGGCCGTTAGATTGTTATTGTTAGGGATGACGACTTCTATTGGTATTGCTCAATGGGATGTTTTATCTACTAAAATGAGTTCTAATGTGTTATGTGTAACTATATGATCCGTAAGCACAGTTCCATCTCAGTACAGCTAGAATATGTTATTTTTCAGTATGTCTATACTCACAATATGACACATTCTCTACCTGCAATAACTTAAATTTCTCTGCCGATTTTTGGTGGATGATCTTAGCAGCTGAATAGTATCTCTTCTTGTACTCCGGTGCGGCAATTGTTTCTGACGTTCAACATTCATATTGGCCTTGATTGTTCTGGATCAAAGAGTTTTTGATTATGTTTTAGATAGTTTCTAGTTGGGATGACCTGATCTTGGATAGCTACTAGAAAGCCTTCGATTTCAGAAAACATTTGCTAACGTCAACCAGTAGTTCGACGTTAATTTTTCGCCATTTTTAGGGCTGACTTAGTTTCGGTGTTGTCCATAAAGGGGCTTCTGTAGCCATGTTTGAAGCTTCTTTTGATCTGTTTGGTGATAAGAATTTAGTTCATGATCCCTCAATGGCATGAGTGTTGAATTGTCTGCTCCGCATATTGCCTGGCGCAGCACAGAATACTTCGCCAGCCCATGAAAACATGAGAGTAGGTTTGTTAATTGTTGATCCAATTACTTACCAATATCTACTAATCCTCTTTCTCGGTGGTATCTTGGAAGCATTGTCTGCTCAGTAATATTACCAAGATGATGTTTGTGTGCCATTACCAGGAGTGTTCGACTTTCCTCTGCAGATCTTCAATGTCTACCGAACCTGCGTAGATGTTGAGCGCCTTAAATAGATTTTACTGTTTAGATTGGCTCGCAGTACCAGCTTCACCCATCTTCTAAACTTGTTGGTTAATTTGGTCTTCATAGTTTGTTGGTTAATTCTGTCTCTATAGTTGATTGGTCAATTCTTTGTGCCTGCTTCATTCACAAGTATTTATAGCTCAATTATGATCATTTTGTATTTAAAGTGCGACATTTATCAAGGACGAATAAAATTCCTATATCCCTGAAAACTCTTCCACAATTTTGAGCAATTGTTTTAGCCCATTTCTGGTAACAGTGATCAATTTAATATCATCCATATACAGAAGATCATTTAGTCCTATCACCTTGTCACGACTGCTTTTAATATCGAAACCGCAACTCGTTCTGTCATGATCGCTTTGTAAAGTATGAAAAGGCAGCTGGTTAGTCGATATTTGGCTGAATCTTTGTACGATGCTGGTCTTTTGGCAATCGGTACGTCACTTCTTCTATAAGAAGCAATGCCATTTTCTGAGGATTAAAAGAAACATAATTTATCAGAAGAGTCAGTCATTGGTGCATAGTTGAAATCTTTTTAAGCCAGTAGGTCTGAATATGATAAGAACTCTGAGCTTTCCAATTATGAATTTTCTTGATGATGCTAGTGATTTCCTTCATGGTGAAGGGTTCGAATTGCACCTAACTGCAATCCTGACAGACTTGATGCACTTCATTAATCCAGCTAGCATTGATGTTGCAGTAAGTGGTTGTAGCTAAGTGATTTTTCCAGAACTCTTCTACTTGGTTTTCATTCGGATGTCTATTATCTTTCATATTTGGTAGAGAGTTTAACTTCCGGTAATAAGTTCTGTCCGATCACTCAAACAGAGCATTGTTGATGACTTTATATCCTTTATGTCCTGCAGTTAAGAAAAGTTTCTGTTTTTATATTATATTATATTATATTATATTATATTATATTATATTATATTATATTATATTATATTATATTATATTATATTATATTATATTATATTATATTATATTATATTATATTATATTATATTATATTATATTATATTATATTATATTATATTATATTATATTATATTATATTATATTATATTATATTATATTATATTATATTATATTATATTATATTATATTATATTATATTATATTATATTATATTATATTATATTATATCATATTATATTATATTAACTATTCGAATTATTTTTTATTAATACTGTTCTTAATCTAGCAAGAAAAAAAAGAAAAAATGATAGTCCGGTTCCTCCTCAACTTCTGAAATTTTCTTCATTTTTAATCCCAAAAATCTTAAAATTAACTAAAACTTCTTTTTTGAAGCACTGCCGTACTAATGTTAAAACAGTAGTCGTTGGCGAGGGTGTGATATATTTTTAATTGCAAGAACTGCAGTCGATAAGATTTTTTAAACCAAGAAGAGAAACCTAAAAATAAAGTACTCATACAAAATTTCTGACAATTATGAAAATGGTAAAAACCAAATTATTGACTAAATAATCACACTAAATGCAGAAGAAACAATTACTGAAAATTAAATTTGCTGATAAGCCATATACAATGCTTCATTTAACGTATTCAAATTCCATGTATTCAAAAAACTTCTTGATAATGATCTGCATCCAGAAAAAGGAACAATTTAAACCCCATTCAGTCATACCGCCTGCTCCTGACTTTGTCAATACCATTATTTGTAAAAAAGTAGAAAACCTTTGACGAAACTGTATAGGAAGTAGACCAAATTTTAGGAAGTAATTTCTTCAAAATCTTTGGTAAAACCATATCGTGTAGTAATATTTTCACGAGTTACAGATTTGATAATAATATTGAACTTTATCCTCCCTTGAACTCCTATGAAAATACTTACATGGGAGGTATCAATGGGAACGTTTAATAATGTATTTAATACATCAGAATAAAGATAAACATAAAAACGTAGCTTGTTAATATATTTTTATAATTTTCCCATAAAATATAATGGATCATTATGAAAATTTTGAGTTCCCCCATGCTTGAGTACGAGCTCCAGTTATATTGGAGTAACTAGAAATATTTTCCGGGTAAGGATTATGATAACAAAATAACATGGATTTAGAAATACTCGAAGGAAGTTTTGTTGTCGTAAAAGTAGGTTTAAATTCAATACGGGTCTCTAGCTGCTTTTCAGTGAAAATCTAATCAAAATATTGTTCCGGACGGCCGGTCTTCAAACAAACTATACACATTGTATTATTTTAATAACTTTTTATTGTCAACCTTACTTTTGACACTTGTCAAATTAATTCAAGTTGCGTCGACAAGCTCTCAAACTACACTAACTATGAAAGTTGATCTGGACCCTTTATATACTCTTTTGGTCGACACCAGAAGATCCCTTAATTCTCTAGAAGGATTTCCATACTACATGGGGTAATAAAAATAAGAAAAAGGAGTAATCCGGCGATTTCTAGACCTTCTATTATAGGCGTTCCATGTTAAAAATAGAATTCTCTAAAAAGTTCCAGACCTTCTTTCATAGACGTCTCCTGAGGAAATTAACAAAGGTAAAATTAATTAAATAAATTATACATTCATAGAAACTATACCTCAAACCCTACAAACTACAAATACAAACTAATACTATGAAATATAAAACGCTACAAAGTTCGTTACATTAGAAAATATACCTAAAACCCTACAAACTACAAACACAAACTAACACTATGAAATATAAGACGCTACAAAGTTCGTTACATTAGAAAATATATCGAAAACCCTACAAACTATAAACACAAACTAATACTATGAAATATACAACGCTATAAAGTTCGTAACAATATTTTGAATGGAGTACAAGCATCCTACTCATGATAACGCTGAATGCGATGCCATCGCATACCAAACGTAACCATCATGCCAAATTTTTAAATTTTTTTAGAACATTTATTTTTTGCATGTTATGGTTATTTTGCAGACTTTTGGCTTACTGCTATTGCATTTCATAAACTCTACCGACTTCCTTGGTTAAACTCGATAGTTTAAAGGACTTTTACTTCATTTTACTTACCTAAAGTTATAGTGCATGGTCCTGTCCCATGTACTGGCAGCATTAATATTTTACCATTTATGGTGTACTCAGCTTTTTGCTCTAAGAGAGGATGCATTGTTGAAAATTTTAAAATTTTTTTCTCGAAATCCACCCTGAAATAAAAGTTTCATTCAACCTGTTAATTTAATTTTTATAATAAATTCATATAAATCGAGTGATTTTGGGCGGTAAAGTTTGTTCACATTCTATACTAAACGCAAAATAAAATCATAAACACAATATTTATGTTTTTTGCAAAATTTTATTTTGGAACATTTTTGCATTTGAAAATTCGACTAATTTTAGTTCCATAAGTTTCTAAGGTGTGAAAAATGTACAGACTCGGTTTCCTCATAGGAGATGCACATCGCTATGGCGGTTAGTGCATAGGAAGTGGAGAGTTGGAGACCTACAAAAGTATTTGGACGGGAAAAAATGTTTATAAATTTAATTAATTTTACGGAATTTTAAAAAATATTTTCCACCCACAACAGTCGCGTTGCGATCCGTCGTAAATTAAGCGTTAACGAGAAATCGCACTCTAGAACGTAGTCTAAGATCAGATGGCACGTATGTAGAAGAATCTTCCTGTGGATTAGTTGCGTCACCGACCCGAAACAGTTTTGGCATCGATATCGCGTTCCTTCGATACGCGCACTTCACATTTAGTACATTATTATGTTTTTTTTTTAACTTACAGTCTGTAGTTTGACAAACTTATGATATGCATTTTAATTAAAGTTAAAAAATTTTCCAATATAATTATGAAGAAAAAATAAAATTAAAGCATAGAGGAAGTCCGTTACTTCTTTATTGAAAAAGAAACTTCCTGCCAATTTAAACGCAAAATATGCTCTAGAGTATATTTTTTAGTGGAGAAGAGACATGGAAACAAATTGACGTTAGCAGTAAGTGGAAAAAATTAAAAACACATTTACTTTATTTTGATTCGAATACGTAAAATGGGCAATCGATGTTGCAAATTACTTCAACAGATGTACAGTATAGAACCTAAAAAATCTAAGGTCATGAGCCGCTATTGACCTATTTCATAAGAACGTTAGGTAGGAATACTTAATCTTGAGTAGTAAATAAGGCTCCTTCACTAACTAGTGAAGAAGTTCTACTATATGAATATACACATTAATTCACTTACTGAGATTCATTCACTGAAATATCGGCAAATCCTGTGATTACCACATCCTCGTAATTTTGAACTAAATTAACGGCACCTGATCCGGCACCTACTGTCAGCGATGTTAGATGATATGGATCCAGTGGGGGTAAATCATAATCTTGCAGACCTAAAGAGTTTTAGACAACAAATTGTTTTTAATATTAGTTCAAGTTTTAAAGATACGTGATGTCATGTCTTCCTATATATTAACAATATAACCGCAAGAATGCACGTGGTATATTTGTATTGTTACAATACTAGAGGGTGCGACGTTACCAAATCTATATTTTCCCCAAGTTAAGGAAATATTGTACAACTTGGCAAGACATGGATAATTTCCAGGAATGACTTCCCATATACGAAATCCCAACCCCATGGCTTAAAACAAGGAAGATAAACCTTTAAACCCATGCAAATCAACGACCATGTCTGCTTTGTACTGAACAGCCCCAGTATGCAAACAAATGACAAACGCCACTATTGCGAATATTATGGAATTTAATAGAAAAATCTCGAATATTCTCTAAAAATGTAGAACCCGTATTTGAGTATATAAGCAGCTAGAAAGCGGAGGAGTTAGTTAGTCGAAGTTAGTGAGTCGAATCGAATAGTTGAGATTGTAAAGTGTGTAAAAAATCCAGATCACTTCTATTATGTTTGTGGAGAGGTGCCTTTTGCGTCTCAGAAGCGGTCTATTACCCCATTGTTTAAAAAGGCATATCAGCTTTATTTCGGTTGCTATATTGGGGGTCAAGTCGAACAGAGTGTGTCACATATCTGCTATAATGCATGCGCTTCAAGTTTGAGAAACTGGTTAAATAGTAAAAAATGATCTATGTAGTTTGCTATCCCAGTGATCTGGAGAGAGCCTTAAAATCATATTAATGATTGCTATTTCTACATCACACCTCGTGTTAGGCCAGGCACAGGTATATCCAAGAAGAGAAAGTCGGTTATCAACTATCGAAATATACCATCTGCCATGAGACTTGTACCTCACAGTTACGAACTTCCTATTCGAGAACCCCCGAAAACATTCACTTACGAATCAGATAATAACGATATAACGATTTCTCAAGAAGAAGATATGCCATAAACATTAAGAGATCCTGGTTTCACACCCAGCACGTTATACCGCTAACCGCACAAAATACACCCATAAGAATTAAACGACCTAGTGAGAGACTTAGAACTTTCAAAAAGTAAAGCAGAGTTACTAGGATCAAGATTGCAGTAGTGAAACTTATTAGAAGACAATGTTTTAGTATATGTTTTTCGTAAACTCCATAAAGGCTTAGCACCATTTTTTAACATGGAAAAGAACTTGGTTTTCTGCAATAACATTAGCCAGAGGAATGGAAATTGTTTTTAGACAGTTCAACGTTGAGTTCAAAAACAGTACAATTGCATATGAGAAATATTTTACTGTCTATTTCTGTTGGATATGCAGTTCACATAAAAGAATCATAAGACAATATGAAGTACCTATTGACAAGTATAAAATACGATGAACACCAATCTGTGATGACTTGGTGCTCATCGTTTGCACTTTTACTTGGGTTGCAGCTAGGTTACACCAAGTTTTGCTGTTTTCTGCGTGAATGGGACAGTCGGACAACGGTACTTCAGATTGGTCCGCTCGACAATCATTAGAGCTAGGTGAAAAGAATGTACAACATATGCCACAAAAAGATTTTGTTACCACCACTGCATACCAAATTGGGCTTAATGAATAACTTTGTTAAGGTTCTGAATGCAGATGGGCCAGATTTTCAGTACCTGCGTCAGAATTTCTCAAGGCTAAGTAAAGCAAAAATTAAAGAAGGTATTTGTGTTGGGCTATAGATTCGAAATATGCTGAAAGACAAATATTTTCGCAGCACTCTATCAGATATTGAAAAAAATGCTTGGAGTAACTTTCACCTGGTGCTCACTAATTTCTTCGGAAATAAAAAAGCTGATGATTACGTTACCCTTGTCTCTAAAGATCTATTTGCTACACTCACATGTGGACTTTCTTCCTGAAAACTGCGGAGCTGTAAGTGATGAGCATGGCTCCCATCAGGATATATCAACAGTAGAAAAAAGGTACCAGGGAAAGTGGAATGCTTCCATGCTTGCCGATTACTGTTAGACTCCTGTTAGAGATGCTCCAGAAACAATTCGCAATGGAAAAGCAAAAAGACAGGATATTTAGTGCCTCTACCAGTGTAAAAGTATGTATTTTTTATTATTTTGTTAAAAATAAAATTAAATAAAAAAAAACCTGGTTTTGAAAATTGCAGTTTTTATTATAGTTTTTTTTTAATGCAGTTATGAAGCCTTCTAGGCTACAAGAGCATTTGATCAAAATACATGTTAACAAAAAAACAAAGATGTATCCATTTTCAAGGAGTAGAGAACCGCACATAATTGATGAAGAATTAATCTTACCACCAGTAGAAGATGTATTAAAAACAGTTTTTTATCTTAAGAATGCATCAGACATTATCACGAAAATTAATTTGAGCAATAATTCGGTGGAAGAAAGTTCTGATAAAATTGACAAATATGTTGTCATTATGTGATTACTTGAAGACATGCAAATTTTTCATTCAACACGAATAGTCAACTTTGCCAACATGCATTTGTTCTCTACAAGGGTTTTAGATAATAAAAAAAGTAATTTTTCAACATAATCTCAAATTTTTCGAGAATATAGAGAAAAATTGATTCTTTGTTTTCCGTTTTTTATCTCGCACAAAAATAACTCAATTGACATGAATTTTCTGAAAGTGTACCTTTTTTTTTCTCTGAATAAGCATGATTTGATTAGGATATAAGAAGCAAGTAATTTCCCAGATATTCATATTTTCCGTAGAAAACACTCTTATATTCCACGAAAAACTTCGACGATTTCGATATTTTCCATAAGCACATTGTAACTATTGAAACCTCTATTTTAAAACATATATATATATATATATATATATATATATATATATATATATATATATATATATGTATATAACCAAAAAATGGTAGTCGCGTGATTTGCATTATCTGCCAAATTTTAATTTAAAAAAAATCAAAACTGGGGTTACATCTCAAAATATCGAAAAAAGTTGTTAGAAAAGTTTTTTTAAATGCAATTTCTAGCTCACACGCAAAATTTCAGCTGTATAAAATAATTTAAATTTTTTACCCATTTTTTGTAAATTACACCATTGTTGCAAAATAAGACTCAACGCAACCTGCATAAAACTTTTTAGTTTTGACAATGCTTCATTCCAGACATTTTTGTTTAAAGTGACGCCATATTGAATGTGTGCTTTTGTACAAAATCCAAATGAGGCTATTAAAATTTGGTAACAGGTGATGCAAAGTTTATTTGTTTTTGACCCTGTAGAAGGTAACTTCATAAAATAACTATCTTTGAAAACGTAGTTTGTGTCTAAAAGTAATACATACTAATATTAAGAAAATAGTTTAATTGAAAAGACTCAAATTTTTAAATAAAAAAATTATAATATAAAAATTAAATCATTTAAAAGTTATTTTCCACCTAATGCAGACTTTACTCATGACACTTTGTACTTGTTTGTCTTAATTATAATGTGTATTACTTTTAGATACAAACTACGTTTTCAAAAATAGTTATTTTATGAAGTTACCTTATACAGGGTCAAAAACAAATAAACTTTGCATCACATATGACCAAATTTTAATAGCCATATTTGGATTTTGTAGAAAAACACACATTTAATATGGCGCTACTCTAAACAAAATATATCTGGAATGAAGCATTGCCAAAACTAAGAAGTTTTATGTAGGTTGCGTCGAGTCTTATTTTGCAACAGTGGTGCAATTTACAAAAAATTGGTAAAAAATCTATATAATCTTATATAGCTGAAATTTTGCGCATGGACTACAAATTGTATTTAGAAAAACTTTTTCTGATAACTTTTTTCAATATTTTAAGATATAACCCTACTTTTCAATTTTTTTTTTGGAAAAAAATAAAAATTTGACAGATAGTACTAATCACGTGACTGCCAATTTTATGGTTAATTTTCATCTTGATCGAAGGAGAAATTGATGCCAAAGTCAAATTTTGAATAAAGCTATTAATAAAAAAAATCCCTTATGATGCTGACTTTACTGGAAAACACTGTGTATATATATATATACTTTTTATTATTTTCAATTTTTTTTATTATTTATGTAAATATTGAATTAAATTTCAGTGACATAATTTATTATTTATTATTATATTACTAAAGTTGAATTAATTTAGTTTAAAAAATTTGGTGACAACATCCTAATACTTGAGACTTTTTATGGCAATGCACCGTACCTCACTTGAATTTGTAAGCTAGAGTTAACACTCGCTAGCTCAGTGCCCATTCAATTAATGCATATTTTAATTTTTTTTTTAACTAAATAAATGGTACAATAAATAAATTGTTCAAAGTATATTTAAATAAAATAATTTGAATAGATAATTATTAAGGAAAAAAATTGATAAACTCTCTAAAGGACGCTATCCAAAAAGCTGCTTCTACAATATTCATCCAATATATTGTCAATTTGAAAAATTAAAATTAAAGAAATTGGATAAGTTTTAAAAATCGATGAAAACTTTCATTTTAAATAATCGTATTTTGTTTTGTTATTAAAAAAATCTGAAATAAAACTACAATTATCGAATATCACACTAAGGAATACTTCCTCAAAATAATTTATTTACTTTGCTATTTTGTGACGACAGCTGAATTTCAAAAGTAAAATTGTAATGAAACAAACAGTAGTTATTTTATGCTGATCAACGTGAAGTATGTATATTCCACTAATATGGGTAATTAAATAATCAGTCTGTAGATAAATTTTAACCATGGGAACGAGACAGTATATGTCCTCAAGAATGTCTCAAGGAAAAATAATTCAATTATTTTACCTAGTCCTAAACTTAACTTTATTACTTTTGAGTCGTAGAAATGTTTTCTTAAAAATATATAAACTCAGACAATTTATGACGACATAAACTAGGAAGACCGTGCCCTCTTTTAATATTTGTAAATAAATCTGTCGAAGAAATCCTATCCTGGTTATGTAATTAAAACCGAAGAGATAAGTGACGAGAGAGATCTTAACATGTGGTAATGGCAAATTCTAGAATGTATTACAATATTGAACAATTTTTTCATTATTCGGAAACAAAAGAATAATCAAATAAACTCATTATAATGTGATATATTGTTTGACAACATGTAAAAAAAATTCGTATAATTACTGTTTTTTTCTATTCACAAGAAATAACCAGTTAGATATTTACTTCCAAAACAGCTAAGAAGAGTAAATAGTAATCGTTTACTTTTAGTTATAGGAAGACCTAGATTAGTTTGATTAACTTTTTTTTTATATAATTAAAATTAAGACGCTCAGAGGCCAATTCGAGAATTAAGTTTCCGGCGTAAAATGGCTGACACCCTCTGGGACAAATTATTCGCACTATTTGGAATGAAATTTACAGTTACAGGGATGCATGGGGTGAAATGCGTACCAGCGGGGTGCCGGGGCAGGCAGTTTAGCATTTTAAGAAATAATAAACTTTAGTTATGATCTAGAATTCGATAGAGTTGGTACGGTTTTGAGAGTTCTTTTCTTAGAAAATTGCGTGTTGAGCATAGCCGCTACTAATGAGTGTTTTGTTTTATTTTTTCATTTAATTTGGGAAGTTATGGGAATATCCTGTACTATTTTACTTCGGAAATTAGTGATTTTAATATTGTTTGTTTAAGCAATATAAATAGCTATTTTTTTCGCGTTTTTATTCTTTTTTGTTTAATATTTTAAGAAGCTATTTATTCGTTTTTTTTTCAAAATTGGGTTTGTAACATCTTTCTTCTTATTAGAACGGCCAACAGGAGCAATTATTCTAGTATTTCGATATTATTAATCATTACTATAAGTTTCTCATTTTAAATAGTTTCGTTTCTATTTATTTTTGTTAATAGATTTAAGTGTTTTGAGGAACTTGGTATTTTCGATTTATTGAAAACCCTCGATCGGCCAATCTCGCGGACGCACTATTGTGAGAGCTTCAAAAACAAAAGGCGAGATCTGACCAGCTGAATAGCAGCCTTCCCGAATCCTGAAGTCCCGATTTATTGCCGTGGTAAGCCATAAAAAACCTGTAGTTTAGAACTAAAACTACAAAAGTAAAGATGAACGACCAAACTTCCAGAGTGCTTTTGTCTTTGTGATATTTATTTATAGGTTTTTAAAATAGCTATAAATATGGGACATTAGTACGATTGTAGATGGAACGGCCATACGCTACCCAAAATATACCATTTTGTAGGAGAATACGATCAAATGCTGTTACAAAATGTATTGATGCTATACCTTAAAAATTTTATCCCCAAATTCAAATATAGCTCAAGCATGAAGCGCGGTCGGGAAGACACCCATCGGATGAACTAAAAACGGAAAAGAAATAACGATGCAAAAAGACTTGAATTACTCTTGGTTGAAATAAATGTTACAGAACAAAAGCTAATTTAAAATTGTTTTTTTTTTTCAATAAAGTTACCTTCTCTACTAATGGAAGAGTTAATTGATCGAATGAAAACTCATACGTCCGAATATGTTGAAACTGTAATATTTATGGAAATAATTGGATCTTACTTCTTTGGGAATAATATGAACTAATAAAGTAATTTTAAAAATTGCCACTCCTCACTAGACAATTCAAAACTTTCAGCAATAATGTAATAATGTAAAATAACTAACATAATTGCTTCTATTGGCAGTTCTATTAGTAAAAATGTAAAACTCAATTTAGAAGATAAACAATATAAATAGCTTTCTAAGATATTAAACAGAGCAAAGTATAAAAATGCGAAAAAACAGCTATTTATATTGCTTAAATCAACAGTATTAAAGTCGTTAATTTCCCAAGTAAAATAACAAAAGGTATTTCCTTAAATTCTCAAGATAAATAAATAAAAACAAAAACAAAGAAAACCTTCACTACCGCTGAATATACACGACTAGTAATTTTCTAAGACCGTACACCCTGTAACCGATAATTTCATTCCCTAAAGTTCGTAGGTTTCGGTCGTCTACGTCAGTCTGTAGAGGGCGTTAGCTATTTTATACCGAATACTTAATTCCCGAATTGGCTTCTGAGCGTTTTAATTTTATTTTTTCTATAAAAACACGTAGACAAACTATTGTAGGTCTTCGTATAATGAAAATAATAATAAGATAACCACTGGAAAAAAACCTGGATGCTATTTTATTCATTTTGCTGGTATTCAAATAATTCCTTGTTGTAATCAGGAAAAACAGTAGCTATATTAATTCTTTGTATATGTTGTCAAACGATATATTCCATTATAGTGATTTTCCTTGATTATCGTTTGTCTTCTAGTAATGGGAAAATCGTTCAATATTTTAATACATTTGAACGGTATTTGCATATACCACAGGTTAAGACCTCCCTTAGCACTTATCTTTTCGGTTTTAATTACATAACCAGGGTAGGATTTCTTCGACAGATTTATTTATAAATGTTAAAAGAAGGTACAATCTTTTTAGTTTATATCATCCTAAATTGTCTGAGTTTATATATTTTTAAGAAAACTTTTAAACGACTCAAAAGTAATACTGTTGAGATTAGGCTTAAGGACGATAATTGATTTATTTTTCCTTTAGACTTTTTTGGGTGGTAATAAAACAATATACTATCTCGTTCCCACGGATAAAATCTATCCGCCTAGTGATTATTTAATTACTCATTTTAGGAGAATATACTTCACGTTAAAAAGTATAAAATAACTAGTGTTTGTTCCATCGCATTGTAGTTTGGAGAATTCTACTTTAATTGACTCGGAATAACTGAATTATCAATTTTCCGCTGGACATACCCCCATCTCACGACTTTTGACTTATGGGGTTACTTTAAATAAAAAAGATGCTGTTACATCGTTTGATTCTAATAGAGCTCTATTGGAAAATAAGATCTGAGGAGCAAATTAAAGCGTTTAACTTTTTTATAAACAATATTTTGTTATTTTGAAACAATATTATAATTTTTTAACATGTGTATACGAATTTAAATATTTCTATATTTTTCAGCCTGTACAAGTCAAGCAGGAGTTTTCGCAAAGAATGATCTTTTCATAAACCTAAAATTCAAATAGTTTTTCTCTTTGCATCTCAGTCCGAAGACACACTACACTCGTATATCTCAATAATTTTTCTTTTAATTAAAATGTGTATTTTACCGTTTTTAACAAACTTTATTCCATTTTCAATTGCAAGGTTAAGACAGGATTCAAAGTTGGGATCCTTTACTTTGCATGGTGTGAAGCCATCATCTAAAATACATTTTAAAACATATTCATTAATATATACTGTTCAGCGAAAATTTGTTGGGATCGAAATAACTGACGAATATACTGTTTAAATAGAGTTTATTTTTTGTCTACATTTATTTTCCTTTTATTATACGGTTTTTTTTTCTGATCCTACAGACTAGTTTTTTGGCCGGGATAACATGGTCAAATCTGCCCCCAAGTGGTTCACTATGGCCGGTAGCGCGATAACCAAGGTCAAAAGATGCCTCTGTGCAAATTTTCAGCCCCCTATAGGCCCTATAATGGTCTAAAGAGATTATGTTCAATTTTTTCGCCATTCTTTTTTTTTTATGGGCGCAATTTTGCATCAAAAAATCTGAAAGAATTCACAAAGGTGTATTTTCTGGTTGCAAAACAACCATGATTTTTTTTTCGATTTTTCGAACAAAAATTGAGCCCGTGAAAATTTTTTAAATTTTTCAACCCTTTTTAGATCAGGTTCAAAATTTTTGGCCAACTACGAAATAATTATTTTTATGTTTTTTTTTGATCTTTCGAAAGCCTCTCATGGAATAACGATATTTTTAGGAGAACACACTAAAAAATTCAAAAAAACTTTTTTTTTAACATTTTCATCAGTGATTTGGGACATAACTTCAAATGCAAATAGCTAAAAATAGATACCAATATACTTTGTTACGTTCTAGGACTTATTTCCAAGGAAAAATAGTCTTTTAGAATCGAGATTTACGTCACCCGAAATCGCATCCCTCCTTAAAAAATTTCAGGTTTAGGGAAAATTAATGTAGAATTTTAACATTTTTTGGCGAACATAAGTATCAATCATATTTTTCTCTATTTCAATATACTTCTCAAATTACGACATGTTTTCGCCTAACTATTACAGATTAGTCTATAAATACTTCATACATAAGTGGGTAAGGGTCTTAGGGCAAAAATAAATGGTACCAAAAAAAGTCAAATTCAGGTCAAAAGAAGAAACCTTTATGAAAACCCTTCACCATTTGAACTACTGATGGGTTTGTTGTAGAACAGGTGGTGTTCGTATTGTGGATAGAGGTTTCAGGAACGTAGTATCTTATTTAAAAGAACTACGTTTTAAGGCCTTTATACCTGCCTTGAGAGCCAGACTTAAATACGACTGAAGCTAATCAAACTCATCACATTACGAAATTACGATGGTTAGTTTATACATTGTTTATTTCAGATTTTTTGGTGCAAAATTGCGCCCGTAAAAAAATAAAGTCCAAAAAATGCACATAACCTCTTCAGACTCCTAAATAGTCTATGGGGGGGGGGGGGCCCGAAAATCTGCACAGAGGCACGCTTTAACATTGTTCATTGAACGCGGTGCTGGCAGTAGTGAATCGGTTGAGGGCAGATTTGACCATCTTATCCCACTACAGCCTCTAATCAACATTTTCTAAAACGTCAAAAGGTTATAAACAAAGATAATATGGATTCGCCAATATAAATGAATTTATCTTTTTAAATATATCATGATGTTGCATGGTGGTGGGAAATTTTCTGTTCGAAATTTTTATCTTTAAGTGCAAGATTTAAAGTGCAGTGGATATAAAGAATATCAATCTCTAAAAGTTGAGTTTCTGTAAATAAATTTTTAGAGGGAAATATTCTGAGCTCTTTGTACAAAATTTTAATAATTTCTTTTAAATCATTTTAAAGTTTCCCCAAAGTCACTTGTTATTACCCGTTTCAGAATTGAAATAATTTTAACACGAGTTCCTAGTGACGGTCCTTTACTCTGGGAAGGGATTTCAATAGTCAAGATGGCGAATCCAATCAATATGGCGTTTGAAAGGGTTTAAAACCTCTCTGCATCTCCAAATTCGATTACTAGGGTCTATTTCAGTATTAAAATGATTTCAAAAGAGCTTTAAAAAGGGGATCTTTTCCTCTACGTGTGTGTGAGTGTGGATGGGGAGGGGGGGATTATCAACAGTCCTTTTCTCGAGCTATTTTCGGGAGACAATTTATCAAAAAAAAAATTGATTCGTCCGACAAATTTAAAATCAAATATAAATAAAATTATACTTTGTTATCTGTCACATATATTTTTTTTTTTTGGCATTTCGGCCATTCCATAGTAACAACTACATCTTCCGACGCTATGATTAACAAACTAATTTAGTGCTTATATAAAGGGTGAAGAATGTTTTTCCTTTTTATTTTGACTGTTACGCGCCAAATATTAATACCGGGGGGAGGGATGTGATGTCAAACGCTTGATTGGCTTTCTAAGTTTAGTAACGATGGAAGGTTGCATGGAATCACAGCGTGCGTTTTGGGTGCGATCATTTTATAAAAACACTCCTACACTATTGTTCAATTATATTGGACACATTTCAATTTAACGACCATGAGAAACGTACCAAGTGAGAATTTGATAAGGCGTTAGGTGGCTAAGTTTGAAGAGACTGGAAACATAATGCCGGATAAATCATCTGGCCGCAAAAATGCGTCAGAAGCGAACAGAAATGTTGGCCTCGTTCTCCAGTCTATTAGAGACCATCCACGACAGTCGCAGCTCCACGTAGCCTGTCTAAAACAGATCCACAGTCCATCGCATTATCCGCAAAGATTTACATTTTCACCCCTATAAAATTGTTACTGTGCAGAAAATGAAGCCCGATGCTTCAGCGAAATGACTTGAATTCTGCAGGACAATGAAAAATGGTTGTAAGAGCTTCAATAACATATAGTTCTCAGATAAATCGAATTTTCACATCAATGGCTACGTGAACTAACAAAATTGTAGATTAGGCTCCTGACAATCCACTGGAAGTGCATCAAAAACCCCTACACTCGCCTAAGGTTGTCATTTCAGGTGCCATATCCAGCCAAGGAATAATTGGCATCTATTTTTTTGAGGATAACTGTGGTTGCACTCAGATTCCTAATTCCGATTGAAATTACTATATAATCTTTTTGGCTCTAGAAAAGCAAGACCAGGTCACGAACGAAATCCACGCGATTACGAGAGCGATCCTCCAGTGAGTAATTGAAAATTTAATTTCGATGCTAAATGACTGTGAAGAAGGATGGTTGTTTTTCACAAATAAAAATTCAAAAACGACTCTATAATTTTACAGCAATTAAACAAGCCTAAATTAATTCTGATGTTTTATTTTTTAATAATCAAAAGGGAAAAACATTTTGATGCACCCTTAATAAATATAGGATAGCAGGTGGTGTGGTAACCATTTAAACTTTATAATAACCCGTTGTAATGTGGTTTGATCCTAAACTTAAGAAAGGTGGTCTAATTTTATTAGTTTACAATACCCTTAATAACAGAGATTTTCCAAATTTCAGTTAAATATTGAGAAGGTTTTCATAATTTCTGTCCTGTCTATTCAAAGTGTAATATTTGTAAGCTATTTAAATCTGGAAATTTATGGTTGGTGTCTAAAAAATGATTTGCAAAATTTGACGTTCTTTTCTTAAGTCTATAACAGGATTTGTGTTCATTAAATCTAGTTTCAAATTGTTTGTCCAATGTAGCAGTTATAAGTTAAAATGTAATGAATGCAACGGTGCCTACATTAGACAGATAGGAAAAAATTTTGAAGTTAGATAACACTTAAATCCTTAAGAAGTAAGAAAAAGACGTCTAATTTTCCAAATAATTTTTTAGACTCGAACTATGAATTTCCAAATTCAAATGGCTTACAAATATTACACTTTGAACAGAAAGGATATATTGAAAAATATTGAAATATCTAAATATAAAAAAGACCAAAATATAAACCTTCTCAACACTCAACTTGAATTTGGAAATTACTTATTAATTATTATTAAGGGTATTGTAAACCAATAAAATTAGATCATATTTTTTAAGGGTATGATTAAAAAAATCCGACATTACAATGGGTTATTGTGTGACAGAATTTGATTATAGACTCTTGCCGATGACATATTGAGGTAGCGTTAATTATCTTATCTATAATCATTTTTGTCCCATATTAATTAGTAACTATTTTAATAACCTACAATTAAAATTTCACAGTAATAAAGACACTCTGGAAGTCTGGTCTTCAACTTCTCTCTTGCAGCTTTAGTACCAAACACTACGGTTATTAAAGCTTACCACAACCATGACTCAGATCTTCAGGACTCAGGAAAAGCTGCTAATTAGTTGGTCAGTAGACATCTCTTGTTTTGTAGATCTAGCAGGAGCGCGCCCGTAAGTTAATTCGCGTGAAGGTTTTAATTAAATTGAATAAAACAAGTTTCTCAAAACTCTTAGTCTATTAACAAAATAAATAGAATAAAAACGAACTATTTACAATGAGAAACTAAAAACTAATAACAATTACGAAAAACTAACATAATTGCTCTTCTCGGCCGTTATTTTAACCAAAAACGTAAAACCCAATTTTGAAGAAACACGTATAAATAGCTTAATAAAATACTAAACAAAAAAAAGAAATAAAACGCGAAAAACAGCTATTTATATTACTTAATTGAACCATATGAAAATCGCGAAATGCCCCACTAAAATAACACATGATACTCCTTTAACTTCCCGAATTAAATCAAAAACACATCAAACAAAGAAAACCTTCATTCCCGCCAAATATACACTACGGCACTGGGCTTATAGAATGGTACCGATCACCCTTATTCGAATTTCAGATTGGAACTAAAATTTACTATTCCTTAAAAGAGTGTATTCGAATCTTACACCCCCCCCCCTCCCTTTGTTTTCCGTTTGTATCCAAATTAGGCGATGGAACCCGGTAAACGACAATTTCTTTTTCCCTTAAGTTCTAAGGTTTCGATCGTTACATGCTGAGGGCGTTAGCTATTCTATACCGGGTGCTTGATTCACGAATTGACCTGTGAGCATCTTAAGCTTAATTTTTATATAAACACAATTGATAAAACTATCCTATTTCTCCCTATAACTAAAGGAATAGGATAATATAACGTCTGTGAAAAAAACTGAGTGCCCTTTTATTCATAATGCTGATATCTGAATTATTCTTTCTTGCAATTAGGAAAAACAAACGCTACGTACCTCCTTTCACAGGTCAAACGTTATATTACAGTATAATGAGTTTATTTGATTATTCTTTTGTTTCCTAATAATGGGAAAATCGTTCAATATTTTAATACATTTTAACGGTATTTCACATACCACATGTTAAAACTACCCTTATCACGTCTGGTTTTATTTACTTAAACAGGGCGGGATTACTTAGACAGATTTATAGGCAATTCTAAGAGAGGGTCCTATTACGTCTTCATAAATTAACTGACTTTATGTATTTTTTTTAAGAAAACATTTAAACGACAAAGATCATAAAAGTTAAGTTCGATAACTGATTTATTCTTCCTTTAGACCTTCGTGAATAGTGATAAAAAAATATAACTACCCTATTCCCACGGCATATCTATTCACAGAGTGATTATTTAATTATTTATTTTAACAAAATATAGTTGACATTGAACAATGAAAATAATTAACATTTGTTCCATTACAATTGTAGGTTTAAATAGTTATCTGCTATCCTATATTTACAGATATAAGCACTAACTTAGTTTGTTAATCATAGCGCCTGAAGATGTAGTTGTTAGCATAAAACGACCGTAAGGGCCAAAAAATTTAATATATGTGATAAATAACAAAGTATTAACTTGTTTAAATGAGAGTTTAGCAGTCGTTTCCATGACTACACAAAATTTCTCATTAGTTATTTTTACGGTTCTCTCCGCAGCGAGTTATCTATTTTTTCTAAGCATAAATTATATATGGCTAGTACAGATATTTTGGATTTTTTCGGTAAAGCTTTGGGTTTACTTTTTAGAAAGGAGTTCAAAAGCTTTTTGAAATATTATGGAAAGAAAAACTTTACGTCATAAACCTGCAATTCAATTTAAATAAAGTATTCAATTTCAATTTAAAAATTCGTATAATCACATAAGGGATAACCTGTTAACGATAATGATTTTTACTATAGCTCTAGTTGGAGTATCCGTAAAGTAGCCAGTGATTTGAAAGTTATCGAAGAAATGTTTGAAAGGTAACATCAGTTTCAAAATCGTTATAACAGCATGTGATGGATTTTACAGCGCGAAGGTAACCCATCTTTAAACTAAGACTAATGATTATATATTGACCTCAAACTTATTCTTCTCGTGGATAAGCAACGAGTATAAAAGAATCAGATTTTTTGATTATCGTGAAGACGTCATGAAAATATTAAAAATCTCTCAAAAAAATATTTTCAGAATCAACACCAGCATCGAACATTTTATCTAGATATACTTTTATCGTACTTCCTGAAAAGAAACTGATATAAATTGCAAATATATAAATTTGACAACAAACTGAAATTGTAAGTATTTTCAGCGAAATGATATTGGATGTTTGAATAAGCAACTTTAACTGAATGCTTTAAAGTTTTTTGCGCTCCATATGGGACTTCTCTTCAAAAGAACGAAAACTACCTTTGGAAATCTTCTTTAAAGGTCTGTAATATAATTTCACTGTTGCAAACGGTAATACAAAATGATTTTGGGACTGTAGAATGGTTTTAAACCTTTCCGGACACCATATTTGATCTGCCATTTTGAATATGGAGATCCCTATCCAGAAAAGCACGTTTGAAATAATTTCGATTTGAAATTGATAATGAAGTGACTTTGGGATGCAAAGAGGATTTAAGACTTGTTCAACGTAATACTGAATCCGCCAACTTGAATAATTAAATCAGTATTTAAAAAAAAATTAAACATCTGTGGAAACTATTTTTAAAAGTAATTGAAGTTATTTCGATACTGAAATTATAGCAAGTGATTTTGAGGGTGGAGACAGATGTCAAGGCTTTGCAGGTGCCGTATTAGATACTATTTAAAATTTTTTCAAAAGGCCACTCGGTATATGAAAGCTTAGGTCTTAACAAACATTTTGAGAGTCCATATGTGTCTTTTGATTTCATCAATTTTTGGATCCAGATGACGAGGAATGCCCTATATTCAAGCCGTTTAAGGTTGATTTAGTTTTTTTTTTGTATAATTATTGATTTACTTAAAACATTATCTATTAAGCATCTCGTATGTTGTATATTTTAGAAAAAATTAAAAACATATCATGGACTTTATTAATTAGAGCTCATTGCAGCCGAGTTTCTACAAAAACCACCATTCCTCTTTTAGTAATTTGGCTTTAAATGTTTTTCTAACTAAAATAATATGAAATAGGTAAATAAAGAAATCTCGTAAAATAAATATTAAGTTTTATTACTTACGCAGTTTCCCCACAGATTTGTAAACTAATAGCCCAAGTACTAGAAAAACGTTTTGAGCTATATTGTGCATTTTAGTCGTCACTTAACTAAATGTTAAATTGTGTTTTAGGTGATGGCTTTTATTGCCAATCGACGTTATTAGACAGTTGCATGATAAAAGTATTTAGAGGAACACAATAATAAATAACTTTAAATATATATTTTAAATTAATTGCAACACATTAAATATTTAATTTTTTGGCCAGATTAAAGTTCATAAAAAGCAAAACATAGTATATTTTTTTTTCGCAGATAGGAGGGATATTAAAGTTTTTTAAACCTTAAAACTTTGATATTTATTTTAATCTAATCTTCGGTGGTGACAGTGTGTCTAAAAATTTCACTAAAATTGTTTTTTTAAACCCTACCTAAATGTCATGGAAGTTAGATCTTCTAATGAGTTAGTTTTATTCTTATAATACTGACCAGTTTTATCTTTATAAATTTCGCGAGCACGTTTAGCTTTTGTATTTTTTATTTAAAATATCGAGTTCGAAGGTTAGATTACTTGCCATCTTCTCTTCCATTACTGTTATATTTATCCGTATTTGTACCAAAATCATAAAAAGCATCCTCTTCCTCCTTGGAAATATTTCAGAAAATTACATTGTTTTCATGCATTTATCTTTTAAAATTTAATGTAAAAAATTCACGGTGTTAATGGAAATTAGACCTTCTTATTGGCCAGTTTTGTTTTATATATGATATTATTATAATGGGTGTTATAAATTTCAACAAATAAATTTTTCTATAGGAAAAACAAACAACCTAAAAATAAAAGTTAATAAAGTTTAAATGTTCGTAGGTTTGACAATAATAAAAATGTGTTTCAGTTCTGTACTTTTAGGGTTTAAAACTTAGTTAACTTATTATTGCTTTCATAAAAACTTTTATTGTCACCTTGGATCAGTTTTTAAATTAGACCATCTTCATGAATTAGGAGATAGGGTTTCTCTACGTTTTATTGGTAGATCTGAGCGCCATATTCCTTTAATTCGAATCAGTTTTTGGCACAACACTATTTTCAGAGTAGAATTGCTGTTAGGCCTTTTGTGGGTTCAGAAAACTTTGGCTAGCGAGAAACCGAGTGAATCTGCCGCTTATTTTTTTCTTTTCTGACATTGTTAAAAAATGTGTTATACAGCTATAATACTTTTATGACTATCTCTTTTTATTTTTCACTACTTAATAACAACATTTAATTTGCTACTTAACATTTTCACATTCAAATACAAATTAAACTCAGCTAGCCTTTTCGTATCCCTGTTTATATACCTTTAAAACCTACTAGAATATACAAGGTTACACATCTAGAAATTACAAGAAGTATGACTTAATAATGACAACTCAACAATATAATATTTCTCATTAAAATAATAATTCTATAAGGACGCATCAGAACTCTCCTAGTCTTTTGTTATTCTACCTCCTCCTAACTCCAATCGTCCCGATCAGTTTCGAAATTTCCGTGGTATGACTTCAACTTGTGGAGATGTACTACTTTCATTTTGGCCTTGGAACTTCGTTGAATTTTGTAAACAATGTTATTGATTCTCTTCAATAATATCATCAATTCTCTTCAATAAATTCATCCTCTATGTCGGCAACTAACACCAAATGGTTTAATTTTAGCCTTTCAAGTTAATGCTTTACTTTCATTTCTTCAATCATATCAGCTGCTTCGCCAGTTACAGTTCTTAACGTTATTTTTCTGGACCCATTTTTGGTGTGCTAAAGACGAAACTAAACTTTCTTTTTAATATTATTTCAAGTTTTAGAGATATGCGACGACATGTTTCCCTATATATAAACACTGTAATCCCAAGAAAGCACGTTGTATATTTGTATTGTTATTAAAACACATGTTCTTGAAAATTGCAACTTAGTTTTTCATGTTCAGTGCCACAAAAATAACAAAAAATGCACTTTTCATACAAGATACAACAAATAAACTAAAATTTGTTGCATAGTGTTATTAGTGTTGGCGTGTTTCGGGATTTTTCAAACAAGCACTCTTAACAACCCCTTACAGTAATGGACCACATATAAGTGGTAATTTTTTTTTTCTGAAAAGTTATCCAAAGTGTAAAATAAATATAATTTATAAAAAAGGAATTTTTTTTTCAATAATAGTACCAAAAGGGTGAAAAAAGCCAAAAGTAAATACCTCATGTAACATGAGGTCTAATTAAAATTCTTAAACAAAATATAAAATAGTCCTATATGATTTAATAAGGAGAAAACTTTTTTTAACATACTAATATTCACTTGTAAGAGGTGAAAATTACCCCTAAAGTTTAACTTTACAATTTAGTTTTTCATATGCAGCAGCATTTAATGGAGATTTTGTAATAAAATTAAGTTAAAAAATATTTTTCGTACAAATACTGAAATATGAAGCGTATTTATGACTAAAGGGGTTGCAATCCTTATTTTATATGGTAAACACTGATAATCGTATCGTTAACGAAAATGCTTTTTATAATTTTTTTCAGTTCATTCCTCGATTTTCATAAAAAAAATATTCATAAAAAATGTATCTTCTTTAAATATAAAATAAGAGTTGCAACCCCTTAAGAGTAGATGTTTTGTGAGAGTTCACGGACCATCGGAATGGCGATACACCCGAAAGCCACACACGTGGCCTATGCTTTTTTTTAATGAATTAACGAAAATCAATCTAACCTGACCCAGTTTTCCCCTTAAAACAATGGGCTAAAGGGTTATTTCTATTATTTTAATTAATTAACCTAATTAATTGCTCTATATTAATTAAATAATCGGCGGACTTGCGGGGCTACGTCATACACGCAATCGATCGCCAGGTGCATCACCACCTGCCGTCTTTTACCGAGGCGAAGGGTTCTATTGTATTCTCGGACCTTATTGTACCTGCTTTTGACCCCCCGACAGATGCATACTTTTTTGAATTAGGTCACAAGTATTGTTAGAATTTTAAAAGAGATAAAGTATTTGTATATGGCTTTGGGTTCTATATGTTCCTTTATTGAATTCTTTTTGTTCTGATTTTATTTTATCTCGTTTAAAGTATTATTTCGAATATTGTGGATATTAAGTTTAGAATTTAACAAGTGAGTTTTTAGAAATTTAAAAGGGATAAAGCGTACCTCTTATGGGCGCTTTTATGTTTGGGTTCTATTGTTGTTTTAAGTGATAATGAACGTTTTAACCAAAATACATCTTTACGGAGATTTTAATAGAGTTTCGCAATATATATATATATATATATATATATATATATATATATATATATATATATATATATATATATATATATTTTCTTGATTCTTGAACCATAGATTATATCATTTTTCTTAATTTTGTATTTTCTTGGGTTTAGGTTCTATAATTAATAAAACACAAAACGATTGACGTTTCGCCCAATCGTTTTGTGTATATAATATATCTTTACGGAGATTTTAATAGAGTTTCGCAATATATCTATATATATATATATATATATATATATATATATATATATATATATATATATATATATATATAAATATATATATATATATATATATATATATATATATCTATATATATATATATATATATATATATATATATATATATATATATATATATATACAGGGTGATTCAAAAATCGATCACGAAACTTAAGGGGGTGATTCTACTTGACAAAATAAGGGTAGAGCTTCATATAATTTTTTTTCAAAATGTCATTCGTTTTCGAGTTACAAGCCGTCCAAGTTCAAGTTTTTATTTTTTGTTTTTTGAATTACTCGCTTACAGGAAAACCGATTTGACTAATATTTGAAAGATAGGCTAAGTCTTCTGCGCTTCATCATTTTAGTAACAATTCACATTGATTGTTTGCCGCTAGAGGGCACTTTACCTACATTGAAAATTGTTTTTTTGTCATAATTTTTTAGTGTTGACAGCTATAGTAGTTTTTGGCATAATTTCTGAAAGACTGATGCCAGGCCTTTAAAAAAGGTGCTCTTTATTTACATCGCTAAACCCAACGGTTTAGACGTAAATCACCCTTAAAAATTAAGTGGTAAATTTACTTTTCTCATTTCATTACCACCAGCTACCAGGTAAATAGCTATCAAAGTATACTAGAGCTGTCAGTTTAACATCAAATAAATTCGCTTTTTAAACTATTTAATTTATAATCTTAAAATAACTAATAATGGCTAATCAGTAAATATTCATATTATGGATTATTGCGATATACATTTAATTGATAAAAATTAATGAAACAGTACTAAACAAACTAAAAAAGATTCTCAAAATGTCCCCCATTTTCTTCAATACATTTCCTAACACTCTTCAAAAAATGTCGCCTAACTCGATGAAAAATTTGTGGTGTTTCTTTAATAATTTGGCACTTTTCGATTATCCTGAAGCGAAGATCCTCGACGTTGATTACTGGAATATCATACACCAATT
Organism: Diaprepes abbreviatus; assembly: GCA_034092305.1. Classification (NCBI taxonomy): domain Eukaryota; kingdom Metazoa; phylum Arthropoda; class Insecta; order Coleoptera; family Curculionidae; genus Diaprepes; species Diaprepes abbreviatus. The sequence goes on from JASJET010000011.1 coordinate 5,735,198, forward strand.
GTTTCAAATGACCCCAAAAGAAAAAATCCATAGGATTAAGGTCTGGTGACCTCGCTGCCCATGCCAATGGTCCACTTTGTCCTATCCATCGCTCAGGATACGTTGCATTCAAATACTGTCGGACACGTATACTAAAGTGGGGCGGAGCTCCGTCTTGGAGGATCCACATGTTGGCCCTTACTTCCAATGGCACATCTTCCAGATACAATGGGAGACGATTTTGGATAAAATCTAAGTATACGTCACCAGTTAATGGGCCATCAAAGAAATGAGGACCAATAAGGTAATCTCCTATTATCCCTGCCCACACATTTAGTGAAAATCTACGCTGATGTTTCGTTTCTACCACATTGTTTGGGTTCTCGTAAGCATATGTGTGGATGTTGTGTAGATTTGTTATGCCATCACGAGTGAAACCAGCTTCGTCAGTGAATAATATGACGCCAATTAATCGATTATCGTGTTCATACTTAGCTAGGATCTAATTGCACATTTCCAACCGTCTCGGCCGATCATCGTCATAAAGAGCCTGCACCTTTTTTGAATGAAACGGGTAGAGTTGTTCTTCTCTTAGTATCCTCCATGAACTAGCCTGACAGAGCCGCACTTCATTCCCAATTTTTCTAGTACTAATACCTGGATTATCTTCAATAATTTCAAGCACTCTTTCTTCTTGTTGCACGTTTCTAGCAGTTCTAGGTCTTCCCCTATTTCCATTATAACTTTTAAAGGAACCACATTCCGCAAGTCTCCTGTGCACACTGGAAAATGTTTGAGCATGAGGGATATTTCTTTCCGGATAACTCTCCATATAATATCTTCTTGCCAACTCTGCATTACCATTTGCTTTTCCATAACAAAAATGGATATCACAATATTCGATATTTGAATATTGGTGATTAGCCATTATTAGTTATTTTAAGATTATAAATTAAATAGTTTAAAAAGCGAATTTATTTGATGTTAAACTGACAGCTCTAGTATACTTTGATAGCTATTTACCTGGTAGCTGGTGGTAATGAAATGAGAAAAGTAAATTTACCACTTAATTTTTAAGGGTGATTTACGTCTAAACCGTTGGGTTTAGCGATGTAAATAAAGAGCACCTTTTTTAAAGGCCTGGCATCAGTCTTTCAGAAATTATGCCAAAAACTACTATAGCTGTCAACACTAAAAAATTATGACAAAAAAACAATTTTCAATGTAGGTAAAGTGCCCTCTAGCGGCAAACAATCAATGTGAATTGTTACTAAAATGATGAAGCGCAGAAGACTTAGCCTATCTTTCAAATATTAGTCAAATCGGTTTTCCTGTAAGCGAGTAATTCAAAAAACAAAAAATAAAAACTTGAACTTGGACGGCTTGTAACTCGAAAACGAATGACATTTTGAAAAAAAATTATATAAAGCTCTACCCTTATTTTGTCAAGTAGAATCACCCCCTTAAGTTTCGTGATCGATTTTTGAATATATATATATATATATATATATATATATATATATATATATATATATATATATATATATATATATATATATATATATATATATATACCTATTATTTTACATCCGTTTTAAGTGATCGTTTGAAATCATTTCTACGAAATCAGAATCACGGATGTATCTTTACCTGGACTCGACCGTGCCTGTATATTATCGCTCCTCGTTAGATAAAAATGCGTTGTTAGAATTTGAAAAGAGGTAAAGTATGTGAATAGGATTAATGGCTTACATTAATAGGATTAATGATACATTTTTGCTGTATCAATTTTTTTACCTGATTTCAAGTAATATTTCGAGTATTGTGAATTCAAAGAGATTAAGTTTACAGTTGAACAACTACACTTAATGTTAAAATAGCTTTACTCACATAACTTAGACTTTGCATTTATTTGATCTGTATTAGTTAAGTAATCATAAGAAAGGAAGAAAACGGGAATCTGACAACATGGTTTTTGGGTGGACTTTTTAGACCACGTCATACATATTTGCTATGGATCACCAGAGATACGTTTTTTATCAGGTGTAAAGAATGACTAGAATTTTAATAGACATAAAGCACTAATGGGATGTGGTTACATTATCAGAAATAATAGGTGAACGCATATAAATTATATCATTGATATCTAAATCACTACTTTTGTTGAGATTTCTGCTCTAGGTGTTGATATCACCGATCTATATACCCTCTCTAATGACGCCTTTTCGTTGTTTCTATTTCTTCTAATTTAAATTAATATTTCAAGTATTGAGGGAAGAGTGAACAAAACAGATTAAGTTTACAGTTTAATGGATTCTATAAAATCTTTGTGTATATACATCTATTTGAATGGTATTAATGTTGGGTGTTTTCCAATGCTTTGTATCTCATTTTATGTGACTTTTCGAACAATACGGGTTTGTAAGTCAAAATAGAGTAATTTTTAGAACCATTTCGAATGATCTTTTGTAATCATCTCTACCAAATCGGGTTCTTGGATGTATCTTTTTCAAAAAACACATCAATTATTTCTAAAGGGGCGAGACTTCGCGCATAAATACGAAAAAAAAATTGGGTTAAGCCTCATCACTTTTACCCACTCGCTTTCTTAGATATTAGCAGAAAAAAAAATCGTTTCTATTTTTGTACAGTGTAGAGGAATATACTTAAAATGTGAGTATACTTTTATCCAAATATTTTAACTTATAAAAAACCTCTGTATCGGGATATGTATGTCTATATGTATGTATGTATTCATATGAATATATGTGTACGTTTGTATGAATGCAAGTATGCAGATGGATATGTATATATATATATATATATATATATATATATATATATATATATATATATATATATATATATATATGAATATATGTGTAGACATGCATGTATACTTATGTATGTGTATGTATGTGTGAGTATATGGGTGTATACATGCGTTTATGTAGGTATGTGTATTGATGCATGTGTGAGTATATGCGTGTACACATGTGTGTTTATATAGGTATATGAATATGTATATGAGCGAATATATGTACATATAATGTATATATGTATATGAATGGGCATATGAGCGTAAATGTATGGATATATGTGTATCTATATATGAATATGAGTGGGCATATGAACGTATATACATGGATGTGAGTATATGGGTGCATGTGTATTAACGAACTTCAATTTTTTAAATGCTGTAGCTCATTTCTATTATGATTTTCTGCATTTCGCTTCAAAGAATCATTCTTAGAATGCTTTTTGTGTACCACAGCACTATTTAATTTTATATTGAATTGTATATACTTTCATAATTAGGGTGTGATGGAAGATCAACCAAATCTTCTCATCCATAATGAAGTATGTATGCAAATAAAACTACATCTTGTTTATTATTATATCTATTTATGTTTATTAATAGATATTATTGTTCACTGAATGCTTTTTTAATACTATTCCTCTTTTTAATACCATTCCTCTTTTTAATGCATAAAATCAAGTTGAACATGTTTACAGTGTATATGTTTCTAGTTATAAACTCAACTCAGATCGAGTATTCTCCCTGATTTTCAGTTATAACAGTTTCAACTACGATTCTGTGGAGGAGGATACATCCTTCAAAGCCGAGGTCAAAGTCATAAATATAGTGGCAAAATATCGCAACTGGAGTGCTAATGAAACCATTGAGACCTACTTATAATGGAAGATGACGATGCTATCTTTATGAAAGATATCAATGCCAGTAACATTTACTGATTGAGATCCGATGACTCGATATTTTTAAGGAATGCGAGGTTCTATTAGAATTTTTTAAATAAATTCATTTCGGTGGAAATAAGCTTTGAGATAATATCGGTATATATTTTTGTTCGAATTAGTCCTTTTATTTCGGTTAAAGTCTCTTCTATGTGCGTTAGTAAGTACTAAAATATCCTTATAGTTTTCTAAATAACTGCCGGAATAATGATCAAAACATGCTTTTGTTAGCAGATCCAATAACCATCAGTTTAAGTACAACACACATTTCCAACTCCAAGAATGATATTCTTCAGTTTAATTTGACATATCACCTAGAATTATAGTTTCAATAATTTTTTTGATTGATCCAAAAGCTACAATTTGATTTTACAGCTAACTATCTTAACACTTTACAAGTCTGGTTTTCTCATCACATGTTATTTGTGGTCCTATATATTCATAGAAACATGATAGTAACGTAACTTATATATTAACTAGAATTTGTAAGATTTAACTATTACATAGGCTTTATGCGATATTATAATGAATATTAATACCATAGCCCCCACTCACTCAAATGATTGGGAGATATTTATCAATCGAGAGTATTGAAGGGATTTTTATGTTATGTGAGTATATTTGTCTCTTGAATGTAGCTAAAAAGACTAGTTTTGTTCTAGTACTACACCTGTTGGTATAGGTCAATAAGGTTTTTCCTGTATTAAATGAAATAAAGTTGAAAAACATATTTTGATGTGTGCATTTAACAAGAATCACTAACAAAAGTTTTTAAAATTTAGATAAATGAGGTTCTAATCTTCCTGTATACTAATAAATATCTTAATATGGCTAGAATAAAAATAAGATAAAAAGTATTGCAAAGAATTTTAGAAAGACGAGAATTGGAGAGGTGGTGACGAAAACGATGACATTGAAGCCTATGGTTTAATAGAGGGAAATGATATAGATTTTAATTAAGTTTGTTATACGATTTCAATTATATGAATGTTACATTACCTACTATGAATTTACATAAAGACATTTAAATGAAAATATGATTCTAATGAATCCTATTCTGCTGGAAGACATAAAAATACACCACAAAAATTTAATATATACAGCAAACTTATTTAAATAGGTTTCCCAATTCTAAGTATACTCAAGACTATTACGAATAATTTGTATACACATATATCCAGTCTACATATGTCAATCAATCTCCGCGCTGTGCATTCTGTTGCTTAATATTCGTGAAATCTACCAGACATATTAATTTCACATACTCAAACTAGAAATTTCTATAAGGATATGTGTGAGAATTTACATAAATTCTATACTTCTAATTACTCTAAGAACAACCATCACGGTATACTTGTAAACAAATCTAGCAAAAATATAAATTTGTCAGCTTTTCAGTTACATTTATACGATATACATATCAAAGTTAAAAAAAATAAGGTAGCTTTATCACACGCGAGAGATAAACCCTATTTTATACCTATAATCGAACATACACCTGAAGGTACCATAATTTGACTTTGTTAGAAGGATTTTATGACAATTAAAACATGTAACTAACCTGTTCGCATAAAACAAACAATACAACCTGCAAGTTGCAGTACAAGAACTTCCCTAACCCATTGGACTATATAACTCATTCAATCAGTTAAAGACCATCCTTATAAAATATGCTTTATTTATTCATAGAGTTACAGCATTAACCTAAGTTACATTTTAATTTATTCTAATGATTTAACAATCTTTTACATACTTAATATACCCTGGTGTCTTATATATATAAACTTACATATATTTACATACTTTTACACTTTATATCTATTATTTTATTATATTAGTCTTATTTATATGCATCGCTGAACCACATAGCTACTTCTTTATTATTACAGTAGTAACAAGAAATTTTTTCTAGGTGTAGGACCATTTATAACATCGCCTTCTTGATTATTGTAATGCTCAGTACGGAACAAATATTTTTTATTTCAGAGTCTTGTTGTAGTGTTTTTGGGAGTTTATGATAAACCAAAACTATTTCATCACTACTGGCGACAATTATTTCTTTAGATAATCCAACAAGTTCTTCTCTAGTCATATCTTTTAAACATTTTTTCCTAGCAAAGGCTCTCACTGAATTTAAAATCCCCTCCATATTTTCAGCATATATAACTACCATTTTTTCACTTTCAAATTTTAGATATATACAACCGCAAACAATTAAATTAAATTTCTATTATTTTATTTAAAAGATTTCCAAATTTCTTCTTCATAAATTTCTGAAGAAAAAAACTAACAGTGAACAACCCAAGATCTTGACTTTATACTTGATTTTTCGTCATGCGTAAACTAAAAATTTAAATGCCTAATCTTGTAAAAGACTTGCTGTAACAAGATGAACCCTATTTCTTTTTACTTTCGAGGCTTATATCTCGTATCCTTTTTCCCTACAAGAAATATCATTGGTTTTTTAATACAAATGAAGCAAATCACCTCTTATTGTGGGCGACTACGTAGTAGAGACATCTCTGTGAAATTGGAAAACATATGTATTTTTGCTTTTTTTTTTTTGAAAGAAGATTTAAACGGGTATATCTATAAATTTGAGCACCTAACAAGAGCTACAGTTATACAAAATTTAAGTATCTTCATAAACATCAGAAAAACTAACAATGAACTACCTAAGATTTTTGCATTACATATATGATTTTTCCATAATGCGTAGACTAAAAAATTGAATGTTTAGTCTTGTAAAATAATTGTTGTAACAAGTTGAGTCCTATTTCTCTTTGCTTCATAGGATTACAAATTATATTTATTCAAATATCGTAGACCTTTAGATTTTTCTTTACAAGAAATATCATTAGTCTTTTATTGCAAATGAAACTACCTGTCCCTCATTGTGTGCGAATACATAGCAGACACATCTCTGTAAGTTTGAAAAACACACATTCTTTTATCGGAAGAGGATATGAATGAATATATATCTATATATTAGAAAGCTTAACAGATTTTGAAGTTACATAAAATGTATATATGAATTTTTGATGCTATAAATCTCGATTCTTTTGGTGGTAGTAATTCTCTACCTGAAGAAAACTCCGAGTCTTATAACAGCATAGGTCCACACCTATGGTTACATATAACATTTTAAAATAGTCTTTCGTAATCCTTAAGTCCATAAATGTCTGTTAAAAAGTTATTTCCGATCGCATCTTTGTCTAGACTCGTCACTAACCATATATTATCGCCCTACAGGTAACAATGCGTTGTTAGAATTTTAAAAGCCATAAAACATATCCAATGTGCTGACTATTAAGTTTGAGCTCTGTTACCAGAACTATTATCATTATACATACTTATTTAATCCACTAACCACATACTATTAGTGAGCTTATATATTCATAGAAATATAGTGATGTAACTTATATTATGTAAAATTTGTAAGATCTAGCTATTGTAAAGCTTTTATATAATATTATAATAATGTTTTTAATATCAACACCATAATTCATACCCATTCAAAAGACGGAAGACACTTATCAATCGAGGATACTGAAGACATTTTTTATAT